>JAIOJX010000026.1:177836899-180236899 GCA_022376925.1 Tragulus kanchil
TGCTTCCACTGAAACACAGTTTGTCTCCCCACTGGGATTTTGGGCTATATGCTTCCTTGCCTCTTTACTGGAAATTAGCTTAGCCTTTAATGATATGTGAATGGGAAAGAGACATAAAACACACATTTAAAGTCAATTTAGACAAAACAGTCCTTCTTCTCATGTGAGTTCTGTACAGATAACATAAGAACCAAGCAGGAACTTAAAATACAGGATGGCCTTGTCCCTCCTCCCCAAGAAAGCCTGATTAAAATGGAAAGGTTAAACCTACTTATGATATCAAATGTTTTCATCATGGGAATGGAAGTGCAAGTAAATGAAAGCTGCACAAATAACCTCACTTTACATAACTAACATTTACTGAGAATTTCTCATGTATCTCACTGACCTTAGCATACATTATGGGTTATATTTTTAAAACTTGAATTATTTTCAATGAACTGATGGTATTATTTGGTTATAATAAATATACGGTTTGTTTTCAGTTGTCAAAAATCCTTTAAAACATCAGTGTTCATTCCTTTAAATCATATCTCAGTGCATTTAAACCCATCTTTGATGGCAGGGAAGGGGGTGGGTTATAAAGGCAGAGTGTGGAAATTTCCAACTGGGTAAAGTCTGCCTCTTTTGAAGTCTCAGTGAGCAGTGAGGTGGAAATTCACACAGAGGTTAGATAAGGTGTCTGGCCTACTGTGACCACCATGTACTCTTTCCGTATTCATACCTGAAATTTCCTCTGTCCCTTCAAGTGTACATGCAATAAAATTAAGGGATGGTTAACAGAAAGTCAAAGGATTTTGATAATGAATTTGGGACTGAATAAAGTGGCTTATGCTTCCCAGGTGTCTCAGTAGTAAAGAATCTGCCTGCCGATGCAGGAAATGCAAGAGATGTGGTTTTGACCCCGGGGTTGGGGTGATGCCCTGGAGAGGGAAATGGCAACCCACTCCATTATTCATGCCTGAGAAATCCCATGGAAAGAGGAATCTGGTGGGTCCATAGTGTGGCAAAGAGTTGGATACGACTGAATGACTGGGCACAGAATGGCTTATGAAGAATGGGAGCAAAGGAGGATTCCTTGGCATGGCTTTCTCATGTGAAACAGCATGTTCAGACCAGAGATTTATTTTCTCTACCGAGTAGATATCAAAATCTTTTTTAAAAAATCCAAATCACTCGATTTCTGATTAGAAAGAAATATTCATCCTGTATGGTCATTTCATTGGTGTTCATCCATCCACAGCTCAAAAAACTGCTAAGCATCTGTCCATGCATTAGACCATAGCAAGTGCCTTATCAAGAACACCCCATGTGCCTGGTGATAGAATATATCCAGATAGAAACAATGAGATTGTTTGCTCTCAAGTTGTAGAGATCTTATCCACAATTCACACACATATACATATATACTTTTGTGTGTATATACACAGAGTCATACACACACGCATAAACATGCACACACAACACACTCATTAGGAGGAAGAAATATGGCATATCAAAGAAGTAGATTTTTGAAGAAAGTTCTTTGATTTAAACAGTAGGTTCTGAAAGAGCAAAAAAAAAAAACATTGATACGTTACGAGCTAGATAGTTAACCATGCTTTTGATGGAGTCAGTTTTTATCACACTTAGATTAAAGGGAGTAAATCTCAAATAGGAGTGACCTTGGTACGTTAGACTTTTATGAAGCTAAGTGTGGAAGTTCAAAGCATGCTTTTTGGACAGGAAAGTTGGGTTTCACATACAAGCCCCATCTTTCATTTCTATGAAACCATAGGGAAATCATGGCATCTCTGGCCCTCATCTTCTTTTCTATGACCTGAAGAGTGTGCATGGCAAATGGAAAACACTTTTAAAAAGCTTCATAACTATCATGTCTCCCTTTCCACCAGTGGAAATGATCTTTCTTTTATTTCTCCAACTGTTTTTATCATTCTAATTCTTCAAGGCCTACCTCATATGCAAAAGTAATTATAATTATAGCATTTAGAAATTCCCAAGTTTTCCAAGTCCTCCCTCCTCAGAAGTAATTGCCCCTTCTTGGTATCAGATGGCATAGGCCTGCAGCAGCTGAAGTAGAGCTTCCGTTCCTGGCCAGAGACTGAGATTGGGTCGCAGCAGTGAGAGCTGAATCCTGGTCACTAGACGAGTGGTCATAAAAATAATTTCAACAAAGATGGAAAGCAGTGAAACAAGTAAACTATTCATTGGAGGTGGGGGAAGTATAGTACATGTGAATAGACCCACAGGCAGACTCAGAGTTGCTCCCTCATGGTTTTGAAATACTTTTATGGGGCATTTCTTCTGGATTTCACTTGGTCAATCATTTTGATTTGCCTGGTTCAGAGTCCATATTTTGTATATCTCAGGATCCTCCCATGTATGTGCACACATCTCTTAGCCAAGGTGGATCCCATCAAAGAGGACTATGAGTAATGAGCATTAGTTAGAATCACTCCTCTTTGACCTCCAAGGAGAATATATCCAGATCATAACTCAAGTCATCCACAAAAAATATACATATATACTTTTGTGTGTATATACACAGAGTCATACACACACGCATAAACATGCACACACAACACACTCATTAGGAGGAAGAAATATGGCATATCAAAGAAGTAGATTTTTGAAGAAAGTTCTTTGATTTAAACAGTAGGTTCTGAAAGAGCAAAAAAAAAAAACATTGATACGTTACGAGCTAGATAGTTAACCATGCTTTTGATGGAGTCAGTTTTTATCACACTTAGATTAAAGGGAGTAAATCTCAAATAGGAGTGACCTTGGTACGTTAGACTTTTATGAAGCTAAGTGTGGAAGTTCAAAGCATGCTTTTTGGACAGGAAAGTTGGGTTTCACATACAAGCCCCATCTTTCATTTCTATGAAACCATAGGGAAATCATGGCATCTCTGGCCCTCATCTTCTTTTCTATGACCTGAAGAGTGTGCATGGCAAATGGAAAACACTTTTAAAAAGCTTCATAACTATCATGTCTCCCTTTCCACCAGTGGAAATGATCTTTCTTTTATTTCTCCAACTGTTTTTATCATTCTAATTCTTCAAGGCCTACCTCATATGCAAAAGTAATTATAATTATAGCATTTAGAAATTCCCAAGTTTTCCAAGTCCTCCCTCCTCAGAAGTAATTGCCCCTTCTTGGTATCAGATGGCATAGGCCTGCAGCAGCTGAAGTAGAGCTTCCGTTCCTGGCCAGAGACTGAGATTGGGTCGCAGCAGTGAGAGCTGAATCCTGGTCACTAGACGAGTGGTCATAAAAATAATTTCAACAAAGATGGAAAGCAGTGAAACAAGTAAACTATTCATTGGAGGTGGGGGAAGTATAGTACATGTGAATAGACCCACAGGCAGACTCAGAGTTGCTCCCTCATGGTTTTGAAATACTTTTATGGGGCATTTCTTCTGGATTTCACTTGGTCAATCATTTTGATTTGCCTGGTTCAGAGTCCATATTTTGTATATCTCAGGATCCTCCCATGTATGTGCACACATCTCTTAGCCAAGGTGGATCCCATCAAAGAGGACTATGAGTAATGAGCATTAGTTAGAATCACTCCTCTTTGACCTCCAAGGAGCCTTTCTACACATGTGTGGTTGTGGAGGTCTCCTGACTTCGAATGAGAAATATGTCAATGGTTAATAACTTAACCATTTTCCTGTCCTTCTCTCTAAGTACAAAGCCTAGAAACAATACAAGTATTCAATAGATGCATCTTGACTAATTCAATAAATAATAGCCTTTGTTCTTCCTCCAGAATATATTTCTAACTTAAAATAGAGTTATCTTTTGTGGGTAAGGGACTTTTCCCTTTAGGTTTAGGAACTAATGCGATTAGCCTGACTCAACACTCAAAAGTCCTGCTTGCTATGGTAATATATATGTGTTTTATTAGGGAAAATGTATATATGTTTTATTATAAATGTATATGTAATTTCCAAATGAATACTTTAGTTCACTAATGCAAATGTATTAAATTAACTTATTTGCAATGAGAGGTCTATTTAAACATTCCCACAGAGGACATGTAATATCTAGCATCTACTAGACAATTGGATAACCAGAATTTCACAGTGCAAGAAAAATTAAAAACTTAAATTAATTTGATTAAAAAATAGAATCTTGTATTTGATGATGCCCACTGTGTGCCTCAGGAGTAAATATAAAAAGAAAGAGAGAAAGAAAGGGTGAGAGTGAATAACGATGGGAAGAGAGTCAGGCTGAGGAAGAAGGCAAAAAATAGGAAGAATGGGAAGGAAAGGAAGATTTGTTTTTCCCATCTGTTTTCTTAAATCTGTTTACTTAAGTATGTCAATATCATTAAACAGCTTTTCAGAGAGCATGAAGAGAATTAAAAATCATGACAATAATAAAGAAGTAGTTCAGGCTCAGAATTTTTAATAACCAAATAAAAACACTAATCCCTAGCATTTTCATCAAACTTTACCAAGGAAGCTGTTAGAGTCATTTCACTAGCAACCACATCTTTCATTATTCAAGATAAAGCACATATTTTGAGATTCAGGAATGTAAAACATGATCTTGCCTCCCATGTATGTGCACACATCTCTTAGCCAAGGTGGATCCCATCAAAGAGGACTATGAGTAATGAGCATTAGTTAGAATCACTCCTCTTTGACCTCCAAGGAGCCTTTCTACACATGTGTGGTTGTGGAGGTCTCCTGACTTCGAATGAGAAATATGTCAATGGTTAATAACTTAACCATTTTCCTGTCCTTCTCTCTAAGTACAAAGCCTAGAAACAATACAAGTATTCAATAGATGCATCTTGACTAATTCAATAAATAATAGCCTTTGTTCTTCCCCTCCAGAATATATTTCTAACTTAAAATAGAGTTATCTTTTGTGGGTAAGGGGACTTTTTCCCTTTAGGTTTAGGAACTAATGCGATTAGCCTGACTCAACACTCAAAAGTCCTGCTTGCTATGGTAATATATATGTGTTTTATTAGGGAAAATGTATATATGTTTTATTATAAATGTATATGTAATTTCCAAATGAATACTTTAGTTCACTAATGCAAATGTATTAAATTAACTTATTTGCAATGAGAGGTCTATTTAAACATTCCCACAGAGGACATGTAATATCTAGCATCTACTAGACAATTGGATAACCAGAATTTCACAGTGCAAGAAAAATTAAAAACTTAAATTAATTTGATTAAAAAATAGAATCTTGTATTTGATGATGCCCACTGTGTGCCTCAGGAGTAAATATAAAAAGAAAGAGAGAAAGAAAGGGTGAGAGTGAATAACGATGGGAAGAGAGTCAGGCTGAGGAAGAAGGCAAAAAATAGGAAGAATGGGAAGGAAAGGAAGATTTGTTTTTCCCATCTGTTTTCTTAAATCTGTTTACTTAAGTATGTCAATATCATTAAACAGCTTTTCAGAGAGCATGAAGAGAATTAAAAATCATGACAATAATAAAGAAGTAGTTCAGGCTCAGAATTTTTAATAACCAAATAAAAACACTAATCCCTAGCATTTTCATCAAACTTTACCAAGGAAGCTGTTAGAGTCATTTCACTAGCAACCACATCTTTCATTATTCAAGATAAAGCACATATTTTGAGATTCAGGAATGTAAAACATGATCTTGCTTTGTTGAATACATTAGAGAGTAAATTAGGCTGAGGCTGACAATCAAAGCATGTTTCTAAATGTAAGGCACACGACGAGACTGCTGGCTGTTGGTTTAGTAATTCAGCTCCTCATAGAAACACTTTTATCATTTGTACAATTAGGCCACTTTCATTTGCAAGTATCAGAAAGCCAGATCTAACCTAAGAAATGGAATTTAATGACTTCTGTGATTGAGAAATCCCATAGGTATGCTAATTTAAGGCGCAGATAGTTTCCCGACCTTAATAGTATTTCCTCTTTCTCCTATTTTCTCCTTTTTTTCTTCCACTCTTCTCTCCTTTTCACCTCTCTTCTCCTCTCCCCTCACCACCTACCTTCTCCTTTTCCTCTTTCTCTCTCCCATTGCTCCTTCCGTTCCGTATCTTTTGCCTTTAATTTCTTCTGGGTGAGCTTCATTCTTTTTTTTTTTTTTTTTTTAGTTATTTATTTTGGGCGGGGGTCGGGTTGGGGAGGGAGGGGAGCGGGCGGGCCACTTCTATTGGTCTTTCATTTCTCTATTTTCATCCATCTTTGTTCTTTGGCCTGCGTGGGCCTCCCACCGCGGTGGCATCTGTCGTTGCAGAGCGCCGGCTCTGGGCGCATGCGCTCCAGAGCTCCGGCTCGGTAATTGGACACATCGGTCCAGCTGCTCCGCGGCCCGTGGTATCTTCCCAGGCCAGGGATGGAACCGGCGTCCCTTGCACTGCAAGGCGGTGTCCTTACCCACTGGACCACCAGGGGAAGCCCTCTGAGCTTCATTCTTAGGCACGCTCTATCCTTGTAATGAAATGTTGGCCATCACACTCATGGAACTTGATTTTGAAAGCCAAGCAAACTTAGTAGAAATAGAGCTGCTTTTGAGAGCCTTGGCAAAAGTTTCTTGGAAGATGCTGATATGCATGCCTTGCGTCACCTAATGCGGGGAGCTGCCCTGTTTCAAGGGGTTTCTTTTAAGGAAACATAGCTCTGGGAGCTGCCCTGGAAACAGGGGCTGATAACAGCATAGCTCTCTGTCCCGCCACCCCAGGTGTTGTGAAGACGTTCCTGAGCTATCATAAAGAACACCTGGAGCCTCTTTACAGATGAAAAGGGCTTGAGGGGCATTATGACCCAGAACCATTGTAATCTAGAGAGCTTTGAAAATGTTAATAACACACCAGGAGGTAACACTTAGTTTATGATCGACACCTGGCCTAAAGCACGTGTACACAATTGCTTGTTGTGTGAAGTATAAAAGATATGAGCGAATTCAATAAACTTGTCAGCAACTTGTCAGCAACCTGTAGAGTAGTCTGCCTTCTTGCTGTCCCTCTCAACCCCATCTTTTCTGTCCTTCTTTCTTTTCTTAGCCTATCTGCCACTCTCTTCAGGATCTGTTCGACTGCCGGCTGGCCCGGCAACCTAACCAACCCTGAATCAAGCAAGCAGGTCTTAAAGTGGTAGTGTTCTGATTGGCCAAGGCTGGATCACATGCCATCTCTGCCATGACAGAAAGAAGCATGATCAACTCTACCCCAAACTAAGAAGTTTCTTTAGGTGCAGGTGAGTAGTGGTATAGGGGCAAGACATCTCAGACTTGAATGTGTATTTAATCAACCTGAGAACCCTGTTAAAAAATGTGAACACTCATTTAACAAGTCAGGGTGAGACCTGAAATTCTGAATTTACAACAAGATTATAGGTAGTGTCGATGCTGTTGGTTTGGGAACCTCTTTGAAAACCACTGCTGGTTGGTCATAGATACAGAGCAAGCAAAGGCTACAAAAAGACACCAATTAAACTATACAGTGGGCTTCCAAGGTAATGGTAAAAACAAAAAAAAAACCCTGCCTGCCAGTGCAGGAGACATGAGAGACACGAGTTCGATCCCTCGTCAGAAAGATTACCTGGAGGAGGGAATGGAAACCCACTCCTGTATTCTTGCCTGCAGAATCCCATGGGCAGAGGAGCCTGGCGGGCTATAGTCTATGGTGTCACAAAGAGTTTGGGTGGGACTAAAGAGACTTAGCGTGCATGCAAACTACCCAAACAGGTGTAGACATACTCCATTATTATGGTTTTAGCAAGAACTTTTGAAAGAACATACAAATTTTGAAAACAGCAGCAGTTAAAACCCAAAAAAAAAAACTTATTCGCAAAGAATAATGTTGTGAAGACCTATCATAAAGAACACCTGGAGCCTCTTTACAGATGAAAAGGGCTTGAGGGGCATTATGACCCAGAACCATTGTAATCTAGAGAGCTTTGAAAATGTTAATAACACACCAGGAGGTAACACTTAGTTTATGATCGACACCTGGCCTAAAGCACGTGTACACAATTGCTTGTTGTGTGAAGTATAAAAGATATGAGCGAATTCAATAAACTTGTCAGCAACTTGTCAGCAACCTGTAGAGTAGTCTGCCTTCTTGCTGTCCCTCTCAACCCCATCTTTTCTGTCCTTCTTTCTTTTCTTAGCCTATCTGCCACTCTCTTCAGGATCTGTTCGACTGCCGGCTGGCCCGGCAACCTAACCAACCCTGAATCAAGCAAGCAGGTCTTAAAGTGGTAGTGTTCTGATTGGCCAAGGCTGGATCACATGCCATCTCTGCCATGACAGAAAGAAGCATGATCAACTCTACCCCAAACTAAGAAGTTTCTTTAGGTGCAGGTGAGTAGTGGTATAGGGGCAAGACATCTCAGACTTGAATGTGTATTTAATCAACCTGAGAACCCTGTTAAAAAATGTGAACACTCATTTAACAAGTCAGGGTGAGACCTGAAATTCTGAATTTACAACAAGATTATAGGTAGTGTCGATGCTGTTGGTTTGGGAACCTCTTTGAAAACCACTGCTGGTTGGTCATAGATACAGAGCAAGCAAAGGCTACAAAAAGACACCAATTAAACTATACAGTGGGCTTCCAAGGTAATGGTAAAAACAAAAAAAAAACCCTGCCTGCCAGTGCAGGAGACATGAGAGACACGAGTTCGATCCCTGCGTCAGAAAGATTACCTGGAGGAGGGAATGGAAACCCACTCCTGTATTCTTGCCTGCAGAATCCCATGGGCAGAGGAGCCTGGCGGGCTATAGTCTATGGTGTCACAAAGAGTTTGGGTGGGACTAAAGAGACTTAGCGTGCATGCAAACTACCCAAACAGGTGTAGACATACTCCATTATTATGGTTTTAGCAAGAACTTTTGAAAAAACATACAAATTTTGAAAGAAAACAGCAGCAGTGCTTCACAATGCCGCATATAACAAAAGAGATTTTAAAAGAATTATATATAAAATAGAGTCCAGCATGCTTCAGATCTGGGTGTGCGTCAAAGAATGTTATGTGTACCGCTTCTATAGATTATAAAGTGATGCTATGAGATGAATTCTACTGTGGTTGGAAATATATATTCATAAGAAAAAACATAGCTTTAGTTTTTCTACATGTATTTTTACACACTTAGATAATACCAATTCTGTATCTATAGTTTAATTTCTTCTAAAATGATTTCATACTGCAGTATACCAATATAGAACAAAATTTCCAGCTCATAACTCATTGTCCTATTATTTTAAATCATAATTCATAAGATATTCCTACACACACCCAAACATTTAATAACCCAGTACCAAATGATGATTGCACATAATTAAGTCTCCTAAGATCTGTGTTGTGTCAGAGCGCCCTCCTGTGGCTCCTTTTGCAAGGGTTGTTTGCATCTACTGAGTTCCTTGCTAAGCTAAAAAAACTTGCTTATGCCTACCTGACTCAGATACAACAAATTTCTTGGTCATTGCTCACCTGTTGAAGAACTATGATCAACAACCTCCGCTGAAAGCTGTGTGTAAAATCGTATGTCTATGGTTATTTCTCCTGACTCTAAAAACCTGAAAGCGCAGCTAATGCTGAAAAGCAATTGTTTTGGTTTACCTTCAGCTTACTACTTGTCCGACTCCTTGGGACCCCATGGACTGTAGCACTCCCGTGCACCTCTGTCCACGGAACTTTCTAGGTAAGAATGCTGAAGTGGGCTAACGTTTCCTACTCCAGGTTTAAGAAAGAGATAAATCACAAACACATGAGTTGATATAAGGATTATTTGGGAGGGGTGGGCGGGTTAGGGAGGGAGGGAGGCGGGTGGGCCACTTCTTTTGGTCTTTCATTTATCTGTTTTCATCCATCTTTGTTCTTTGGCTCCTGTGGGCCTCCCATCACAGTGGCCTCTGTTGTTACAGAGCACCGGCTCTGGGCGCATGCGCTCCAGAGCTCCAGCTCGGTAATTGGACACATGGGTCCAGCCGCTCCGCAGCACGTGGGATCTTCCCAGGCCAGGGATAGAACTGGCGCCCCTTGCACTGCAAGGCGGTGTCCTTACCCACTGGACTACCAGGGAAGCCCGATATAACGATTTTGTTTCTAGAAATATATAGAATATTTCTATTAGGGACTGGAAGAGTTCAACCAAAGTGTACATTTTTTGACCAGATCATTGATTGCTGGTTTGATCCTATACAAACAAATAAATATATTTACACACTTAGATAATACCAATTCTGTATCTATAGTTTAATTTCTTCTAAAATGATTTCATACTGCAGTATACCAATATAGAACAAAATTTCCAGCTCATAACTCATTGTCCTATTATTTTAAATCATAATTCATAAGATATTCCTACACACACCCAAACATTTAATAACCCAGTACCAAATGATGATTGCACATAATTAAGTCTCCTAAGATCTGTGTTGTGTCAGAGCGCCCTCCTGTGGCTCCTTTTGCAAGGGTTGTTTGCATCTACTGAGTTCCTTGCTAAGCTAAAAAAACTTGCTTATGCCTACCTGACTCAGATACAACAAATTTCTTGGTCATTGCTCACCTGTTGAAGAACTATGATCAACAACCTCCGCTGAAAGCTGTGTGTAAAATCGTATGTCTATGGTTATTTCTCCTGACTCTAAAAACCTGAAAGCGCAGCTAATGCTGAAAAGCAATTGTTTTGGTTTACCTTCAGCTTACTACTTGTCCGACTCCTTGGGACCCCATGGACTGTAGCACTCCCGTGCACCTCTGTCCACGGAACTTTCTAGGTAAGAATGCTGAAGTGGGCTAACGTTTCCTACTCCAGGTTTAAGAAAGAGATAAATCACAAACACATGAGTTGATATAAGGATTATTTGGGAGGGGTGGGCGGGTTGGGGAGGGAGGGAGGCGGGTGGGCCACTTCTTTTGGTCTTTCATTTATCTGTTTTCATCCATCTTTGTTCTTTGGCTCCTGTGGGCCTCCCATCACAGTGGCCTCTGTTGTTACAGAGCACCGGCTCTGGGCGCATGCGCTCCAGAGCTCCGGCTCGGTAATTGGACACATCGGTCCAGCCGCTCCACAGCACGTGGGATCTTCCCAGGCCAGGGATCGAACTGGCGCCCCTTGCACTGCAAGGCGGTGTCCTTACCCACTGGACTACCAGGGAAGCCCGATATAACGATTTTGTTTCTAGAAATATATAGAATATTTCTATTAGGGACTGGAAGAGTTCAACCAAAGTGTACATTTTTTGACCAGATCATTGATTGCTGGTTTGATCCTATACAAACAAATAAATATATTTACATTGCATGTTAATATATTTATCTGGTAATTAAGTGTACCAAGAAGTAAATACATTATATCTTTGTTGTTTATTTATAAATTTTGAAATTTATATGTACTTTTTTAATCAAAGTATGGTTGATGTATAATGTATGTGTCAGATGTACAGTATAGTGATTCTGAATTTTTATAAGGTATATGCCATTTACAGTTATTATAAAATGTTAGCCTACTGTATGTCCTTATAGTTTATTTTATGTGCAGTAGTTTGTATCTCTTAATCTATACTGCCTTCTTGCCCCTTCTCTCTCTCCACTTGTAACCATTAGGGTATTTTCTGTATCGTTAAGCCTGTTTTTGCTATACACATTCATCTATTTTCTAGAGTCCACATGTAAGTAATATTCAGTTTTTGTCTTTCTCTAACTTATAATATCTAGCACAGGAAATTATAGCTTTTATTTTTTAAAAAACTTTTCATGGAGTATTTTATGTGTAAAATTACTGAAAATTATGCTCTCTTCTTGAGAGCATATAATATGCAAATACTATAATATAATGTTGTAAATCAACCATATTCAGTAAAAATAAAAGTAAGTACATGCTTAAAAATTTAGAAAATTTCCTAAAAGGCATGAATGAATGTTCTTCTGGGGAATTCAATAGGGTGATAGAAGCCTGGTAGCAATTTATGTTATATTTTTTGGTGTTGCTTGAATTTTACCATTAGGTTGTATTAATTTATTTAAATACTTTTAATGAGTGTCGATACCTCGTCCACCAATTCATTTAGCAGGTATTTATTACTATTATTATTATTTTGCCCACACCACACTGTATGTGGTATCTTAGTTTCCCAACCGGGGATCAAACTGCATTCCCTGTATTGGAAGCACGGTGTCTTAACCACTGGACTGTCTGGAAAGTCCCTAGCAGACATTACTGAGCCAACATAATGAAGAAGAAACCACTAGAGGCGGGGCTTCCCTGATGGTCCAGTGGGTAAGGACACCGCCTTGCAGTGCAAGGGGCACCGGTTCGATCCCTAGCCTGGGAAGATCCCACGTGCTGCGGAGCTCTGGAGTGCATGCGCCCAGAGCCAGTGCTCTACGACAACAGAGGCCACCGCAATGGGAGGCCCACAGGAGCCAAAGAGCAAAGACGGATGAAAAATAGAGAAATGAAAGACCAATAGAAGTGGCCCGCCCGTTCCCCTCCCTCCCCACCCTCCCCAACAAAATAAATAAATAAATAAATCTAAAAAAAAAAAGAAAAAAGAAACTGCTAGAGGCGGAGAAGTTGAAGACTAACACTGACTTGGGTGCAGTCCTCTGTGGCTTACAGTCTAGCTAGGCACACAGATAACGGAAAGATAATTACAAGTATAATAGCTAAGGTAAGTAAGAAATAAAAATGCTAGACAAAAGGAGTTATTTCTAAGATTATGGGAACAATTCTTAGTTTCCCTAAAATTGAATTCTGACTGATACCATGTGCATGGACTTCCCTGGTGGCTCAGATGGTAAAGAATCCATCTGCAATGCGGGAGACCTGGATTGAATCCCTGGGTTGGGAAGAACCCCTGGAGGAGGGCATGGTAACCCACTCCAGTATTCTTGGGAGAATCCCTTGAGATGGGGAGCCTGTTGGGCTACAGTCCAAGGGATTGCAAAGAATCGGACATGACTGAGTGACTAAACACACGACATCATTTTCATGTTGTATATTAATTTGACTCTAAATCATTTAAAAATATTTATTTTTGAAATGTCATTGTGCCTTCAGGAAAGCTCTCTTATGTAAATGAACATATTAACTGAGTCTCATTTCTACCTCTTTAAACAGACTTATTCTAAAGATTACCTTGTACCTACATATTACCACATAAGGACAATCAAAGGGCACCTTCTAAAACACAAAACTTTTCGATGTTTTGGGTATTTTAATGGGCAGTCCAAGCCTCAGCACCCAAAATTTAGTTGCGTATACAGCAATCAGTCACTCTTCCAATATATCTAAAGTCTTCCACAAATATTACCTCACAAGTATTAGGTGCATATTCTCTTCTGAAATTCATGAGACCAAACTGTGAATATGGGAGAGGGAATGACTTGGAACGAGGCATTCCTCGGTGTGAATGCCAGTTCTGCCTCTTAGGTACTCAGTTCCTCCTCTTCTCATCTGTAATATAGGTAATATGTGCTCCAAGTATGGACTGAAAGGATTATTACCTGACTCCTTGAGAGAACATGGGCTACAGAGAAAAAAAAGACAAATCAATGTTAATCTGAGTATGCAGAAGTTACAGAAAACTTGAGTACTGCTCTTTAATTAAAATAGTTAAATCAGCCCATGCAAATACTCCCAAAATAAACCAGTTATCTCAGATCTAAATAAAACACATGAAAGTTACTATAGAATTTTCCTAAATGCTTTAAAGGTCTGTTTCCCACAGCTAAATAGGTCTATGTATTTTTAGCATTATCTTAAAATATTATTATCACCTTTAAAAATCAGTGATGTAAATATTTACATGCTCAGAGAAGGCACCTGTTATGATAATTATAAACCTAAAAATAGCAGTTTCTGCTAGGAGTATCATTTTCGAATACACCTAGGATTATGAAAGAAAAAATTTAAGAAGGAGATCAATTTCATTTGCCATAAAAAGGAGTTGGCATTTATTACCTCGTTTCTAGGGAATGGCTATCCTTCAACAGGATAGCTCTTTTAAAGAGCTATTTTTCTATTACCAAATTAGATACATGCTGGCAGTTTATTCTTTATTGGGGAAATATTGAGGGCCGTATTAGAGGAGGAAGGTGAAATAGATGAGCTTTGCAAAGGAAGATGGGTCTTGTAGGCAGGTTCGTTGCTGTTGTTTAGTCACTAAGTCATGTCTGCCTCTTTTGCACCGCCATGGACTATAGCCTGCCAGTCTCCTCTGTCCATGGGATTTTCCAGGCAAGAATACTGAGTGGCTTGCCATTTCCTTCTTCAGGATATCTTCCCTACCCGGGGATCAAACCTGAGTCTTCAGCAACCCTTTCCCTGGTTTATACCACCTGGGGACTTACATTAGCATCCTAATGTCAGAGGTGTCATTTTAAAAGTCTTCCACAAATATTACCACACAAGTATTAGGTGCATATTCTCTTCTGAAATTCATGAGACCAAACTGTGAATATGGGAGAGGGAATGACTTGGAACGAGGCATTCCTCGGTGTGAATGCCAGTTCTGCCTCTTAGGTACTCAGTTCCTCCTCTTCTCATCTGTAATATAGGTAATATGTGCTCCAAGTATGGACTGAAAGGATTATTACCTGACTCCTTGAGAGAACATGGGCTACAGAGAAAAAAAAGACAAATCAATGTTAATCTGAGTATGCAGAAGTTACAGAAAACTTGAGTACTGCTCTTTAATTAAAATAGTTAAATCAGCCCATGCAAATACTCCCAAAATAAACCAGTTATCTCAGATCTAAATAAAACACATGAAAGTTACTATAGAATTTTCCTAAATGCTTTAAAGGTCTGTTTCCCACAGCTAAATAGGTCTATGTATTTTTAGCATTATCTTAAAATATTATTATCACCTTTAAAAATCAGTGATGTAAATATTTACATGCTCAGAGAAGGCACCTGTTATGATAATTATAAACCTAAAATAGCAGTTTCTGCTAGGAGTATCATTTTCGAATACACCTAGGATTATGAAAGAAAAAATTTAAGAAGGAGATCAATTTCATTTGCCATAAAAAGGAGTTGGCATTTATTACCTCGTTTCTAGGGAATGGCTATCCTTCAACAGGATAGCTCTTTTAAAGAGCTATTTTTCTATTACCAAATTAGATACATGCTGGCAGTTTATTCTTTATTGGGGAAATATTGAGGGCCGTATTAGAGGAGGAAGGTGAAATAGATGAGCTTTGCAAAGGAAGATGGGTCTTGTAGGCAGGTTCGTTGCTGTTGTTTAGTCACTAAGTCATGTCTGCCTCTTTTGCACCGCCATGGACTATAGCCTGCCAGTCTCCTCTGTCCATGGGATTTTCCAGGCAAGAATACTGAGTGGCTTGCCATTTCCTTCTTCAGGATATCTTCCCTACCCGGGGATCAAACCTGAGTCTTCAGCAACTCCTGTATTACCAGGCTGGTTCTCTACCACTGAGCCACCTGGGGAACTTGTTAGCAGGTTAGTCACTCCTAAATGCTCCAGAGTGTGTAATACAGAGTATGGAACCCAAAGCAGAGTTACAAAGTCTGTGCTTCTGTGTTTGTTTGACCAAGTTGTCATTTCTTGAGCCCTTTGTTGGTTATATCTGTCTCTTATGTTCCCCTTAATTTGCCTTTTCCACTACTTGGTAGGAAAAAAAAAGAGTGATAAAAGTATCAATATGAGAATGTTGCTACTTTTTGAACCTTGAAAAAGATCAGAAAGGAGGTGCATCTACATATCAGACAGCAGGAAAGAATCTAAGAAAGGTTTGAGGGTTTACCTCTTTTGTAAGCTGATGGAGAAGGAGATGGCAACTCACTCCAGTATTCTTGCCTGGAGAATGCCATGGACAGAGGAGTTTGGTGGGCTCCATGGGGGTAGCAAAGAGTTAGACACAACTGTGCAACTAACACACACACACACACACACACACAAGCACAAGCTAATGAATTCGCCTGTCACAGATTTTTTGATGCTGGCAAAGCCACAAGACATCTGGGTCAGAGGAGGAGTCCTGGTCTAGTGAATATGAGTCTTTCATATGGACAGCAGGCCCTGGCTCTGGAGGTAACACTATCTCCCTCTGCCAAGGCTGTAAGCCAGTCTACGCTTGTCGAACAAAGACACCTTTTCTCCCATCCAAAGCTTTTTACTATGTAGACATCCTTGAAAAGAAAAGAGTTCAGAAAAAAAGAGGCACACTGCAAGATGTGTAAAATGCAAGATATTTGTGGACATGAGAATTCTCTCTCCTTCTCCTTAGTATGTATATATAAATTTGTATATATCTTTATATATTCTCACACACACTTAAACACACACACACTAAGGCACAGAATGGTATTTATGTAGAATAGAGTTTAATTAAATGCTAATTTTTCACTGATTTTTACTTCTTTAGCAACTAGAGATTTAGTTAAATATATAAAAATAGCATAATATGAAAGTATATATTAATATATAATTCATGAATATAGAAACATAAGTAATATAATGCAAAAGTGAAAGTGTTAGTTGCTCAGTCGTGTCTGACTCTGTGTGACCCCATGGAGGACAGTGACTCACCAGGCCCCTCTGTCCATGGGATTCTCCAGGCAAGAATGCTGCAGTGGGCTGCCATTCCCTTCTCCAGGGAATCTTCCTAACCCAGGAATCAAACTTGAGTCTCCTGCAAGGCAAGGGAACCCCCTAATATATAATACAAAATATACATTTAAAATAAAATATAAGTATATATGCACATATTTCAATAAATCTGTTTGGTAGAGAATTAATTCACTCAATCAAAAATAAGTGTTTATTAAGCCTTATTCTACATAATTAATTAACTCTTCTGTACCTGTTCCCTCATCTGTTAGACAGAGATAACAAAAATATTCATTAATTGCATTATTTTGAAGTTGAAATGTAACTATAAACATTCTAGTTGTTTATATGTATAATTCCAAAAATGCCAACTTTCATTATTTATGTTTATATCCTATCATGCCTTTAAAATCAACAATCAGTTATAACTTACATTAATATGTAATTATTAACAGCTATCTATACAGATATAGTCATGATACATTTATATATACTGTTTCATGCATTATAAATGCATTCTATCTGTAATTTTATTTACCAATCAAAGAACTTAACTAGAACGCTTTTATTCAGAATGTAGACAAGTCTGTTTATTACTATTGATTCGAGTAGACTCAAGCTGAAGTGTAGAATCAAGTTAAAATAGAAGAAAGATACTAGTTTATGACATTCTTGTTCCCTTCAGAAACAGGTCCTGAAGCAACATAATAATTCTCTCCTCCTTTGTAGATAGAATCCTTTTAATAAACAGTGGTCCATCAGGCTATAGAAAAAGTAACAGATGCAGTTTGGGAAGAAAACTGAAAGCACATTTATGAAAAGCACTATGATTTTCCCTTCCAAGTGTATTCATAGAGAGCCTGTTAAAAGAGAGTGAAATCTTCCATTCCTGTGTGAGAACACATCAGGCAAAATATTCATTTTTGTTGAACTTAGCATCTACCAAGAATCTCCTTTGTAATTGCAGGACCAGGTCGTATTACCAAATATAAGCTGTTATTCAGGGCATTTTCCTTGTTTCTCAGTGGTCTCTGATCATCTTCCATTTCGTAGGGAATGAAACCTTAAAGGAAAAGTGAAGTTCAGGTTATAATGAGCTGGAGGTCTTGGTAGGTAGTGTATAGGGTGGGGGCAGGGGCTAGGCAGGAGGAAATTGTAAAAGGGGAAAAACAGTAAAATAACGTTTGTTGGTTTCATTCATTTGTGAAATATTCTGTGTGATAATTTTCTTTCTTTGGTCTTTAAGATCACCCTTAGTAATCTGACCTCAACTGAAATTGAACAATAAGACTAACTTGCTGAATTGATGTAGGCAGTCAAAAAGGCTTCTAATTCCCCCAGGATATATACCCTGTCCTTGTGCAAAAGCACTAGACAACCAAAATAAATGAATGTGCAGCTGCCTGTTTATAATGACAGCACCATTACCACTACTGCCTAATTACCAGCCCAGGAGCTAATTAAGATCTAATTATTCATTTTAGAATCATATTGCCTTAATTCTCCTGCAAAAAAAGGTCAGTCCACAGGTACAGTCAGCAGTGCATCCATCATTCCCCTGCAATGTAGTTTCTGAGGAACTTTCAAAGCACATGTGATGCATTTGCTAATTTTCCTTTTATCTTTGAGGAAAAACGTTGTTGCAGTAAGAAGTTCTTGTGTCTCCCAAAGCTTTCATTAAATTCTGATTTAAGTTAATAAAATCTTTTTTAGAAGGGCATTTATTTGCACAATAGAAATGTGCATACAAATACAGTTAGCTGTTGACTCTTTTATCTAATTCATGACTCCGGAGGGGGGTTGGTCAGTGGTGCAATGGATAACGCGTCTGACTATGGATCAGAAGATTCTAATTCATGATTCAGTCTAAATGGTTTGAGATGGCTACTGTTTCCTGATATTCATAGCAAAAAGAAAATCCTGCAACAGAGGTTACCTGCTGGAATTATAACACATGCGTGCTATATTTTGGACTTTCCAGTGGATAATGAATCTGCCTGCAATGCAAGAGATGCTTTTTAGGTGGGATGAAGGAATGGCCAACCAATCCAATAAGTCGTATTACCAAAATTTATAAGCTGTTATTCAGGGCATTTTCCTTGTTTCTCAGTGGTCTCTGATCATCTTCCATTTCGTAGGGAATGAAACCTTAAAGGAAAAGTGAAGTTCAGGTTATAATGAGCTGGAGGTCTTGGTAGGTAGTGTATAGGGTGGGGGCAGGGGCTAGGCAGGAGGAAATTGTAAAAGGGGAAAAACAGTAAAATAACGTTTGTTGGTTTCATTCATTTGTGAAATATTCTGTGTGATAATTTTCTTTCTTTGGTCTTTAAGATCACCCTTAGTAATCTGACCTCAACTGAAATTGAACAATAAGACTAACTTGCTGAATTGATGTAGGCAGTCAAAAAGGCTTCTAATTCCCCCAGGATATATACCCTGTCCTTGTGCAAAAGCACTAGACAACCAAAATAAATGAATGTGCAGCTGCCTGTTTATAATGACAGCACCATTACCACTACTGCCTAATTACCAGCCCAGGAGCTAATTAAGATCTAATTATTCATTTTAGAATCATATTGCCTTAATTCTCCTGCAAAAAAAGGTCAGTCCACAGGTACAGTCAGCAGTGCATCCATCATTCCCCTGCAATGTAGTTTCTGAGGAACTTTCAAAGCACATGTGATGCATTTGCTAATTTTCCTTTTATCTTTGAGGAAAAACGTTGTTGCAGTAAGAAGTTCTTGTGTCTCCCAAAGCTTTCATTAAATTCTGATTTAAGTTAATAAAATCTTTTTTAGAAGGGCATTTATTTGCACAATAGAAATGTGCATACAAATACAGTTAGCTGTTGACTCTTTTATCTAATTCATGACTCCGGAGGGGGGTTGGTCAGTGGTGCAATGGATAACGCGTCTGACTATGGATCAGAAGATTCTAATTCATGATTCAGTCTAAATGGTTTGAGATGGCTACTGTTTCCTGATATTCATAGCAAAAAGAAAATCCTGCAACAGAGGTTACCTGCTGGAATTATAACACATGCGTGCTATATTTTGGACTTTCCAGGTGGCTCAGTGGATAATGAATCTGCCTGCAATGCAAGAGATGCAGGAGATGTGGGTTTTATCCCTAGGTGGGAAAGATCCCCTGAAGGAAGGCATGGCCAACCAATCCAATATTCTTGCCTGAAGAATCCCGGACAGAGAAGCTTGGTGGGCTATATAGCCCATGTGGTCACAAAAAGTCAGACATGACTGAGGCACTGAGAACACATACACATGATAATAGTACTACATAGGTATATGGGCTTCCCAGATGGTGCAGTAGTAAAGAATCTTCTGCCAGTGCAGAAGATGCAGTTTTGATCCTTGGGTGGGGAAGATCCCATAGAGTAGGAAATGGCAACCCACTCCAGTATTCTTGCCTGGAAAAATTCCATGGACAGATGACTAGTGGGCTACAGTCCATGGAGTCACACAGAGTCAGACATGACTGTGCACACACATGGATATAAAGGAGTGAGGGATTTCCATTATCTACAGGACAGGCTAATCTTCCTGCTTGGGAGAATTTATTCTGAAATATATACTCATCTAACCAAGATTTTCTTAGAAGGAGAATTATATAAAACACCCACCTACCTATCTGTAACCAGTGGAAGTTACGAATATGTACTCAGAGAGCCTGTATAAATAGTAATCATAGTTTTGAGGCACATGCACAGTTTAATGCACAAAAGATCTTAGAGTTGCAGGTTATTTTAGTAAACATTAGTACTCTGCACAGGTTAGAAGTGCGTAGGTAGGGGTCATTTGTCTCTTTTCTATCCATATATCTAATGGATGATGTTTCAATGCAGACAAAAAAATTTAGCAAAGAACAAGTTCAGTCACTTAAATGACCCACAGGGCTTAGGAACGACGGTCATAGTCTATAATTCTCATATAATCCTGTGAAAAAGGAAAATGTATTTTATAGTCAAGTCAGGGTTTTGGTGATTTTCCCCAAATCTATCCTATTAGGTTTATTAATGTTAAAAAGGAAAGAAAACAACTTTTATGTGTTTAAATTTTTTTTTTTTAAGACTTATTTATTTATTTATTTTGGGCAGGGGTTGGGTTGGAGAGGGAGAGGAGTGGGTAGGCCACTTCTACTGGTCTTTCATTTCTCCATTTTCATCCGTCTTTGCTGGCTCCTGTGAGCCTCCCATCACCGTGGCCTCTGTAGCTGCAGAGCGCCGTCTCTGGGCGCATGCGCTCCAGAGCTCCGGCTCAGCAATTGGACACATCGGTCCAGCCGCTCCGCGGCACGTGGGATCTTCCCAGGCCAGGGATCGAACTGACGCCCCTTGCACTGCAAGGCGGTGTCCTTACCCACTGGATCACCAGGGGAAGCCCTAATTTTTTTTTTTTTTTGCTAGAAATTCTCTCCAGCCATGCAAGATTATGAAGTTTACTTATTTCTACCTATTTATAAATAGGTAGAAAAAAAATTTGATATCAAGAAATTTATGATTTCCACTTTTTTCCATACAACTTTTAAAAACTGAGGAAAAATCAATTAAGTTAATGGGGATTAAGGAAGATATAAGAAGTACTTGGAATCACAGTCCTTTCTGTTTGCAAAGCTGAAAATAATGATTACTAATATATGCATGCCCAGAATCACAAAAATATCAAAATCATCAAAAAGAGTACAATTTTTAAAATGCAAATTTATGTAATATTTATCTACTTTGTAGAGTTCAGTTTTGATTGGTATCTATTAAGGCATTACTTCACAAAATCCCAAACAATTTAGACATATTAGAATAGACTTATACTGTGGTTTCCCAGATGGCACTAGTGGTAAAGATCACTCCTGTCAAAGCAGGAAATGTACTGGGTTTGATCCCTGGATGGAGAAGATCCCCTGGACAAGGAAATGGCTACCCACTCCAGCATTCTTGCCTGGAGAATCCCATGGACAGGGGAGGCTGGCAGGCTACAGTTCACAGGGTCACAGAGAGTTGGACAGAACTGAAATGGCTTAGTACACACGCACACATACTGTGGCTACACTCCATCCTAAAATCTCAGTGACTTAAAATATAAAGTTTATTTTTCAGTCATGTAAAATTTACTATACTATAGGGAGCTGAAACGCTACAAGACATTGAACTAACCGTGGTAACTCAGAGATCGGACTGTTTAAAACTTGTAGTTCTGCTACTAACAACCTGTGACCTTTCCTCTGCATTCCTCCTCCTCTCCAGGGGGAACTGGAGAATCATGAAGACTTCTTTCCTACCTCAGATAAGAAAGACACTTAATGCTTCAAGTCACATCTTTTTAATTGGGATTAGCTGGCATGGTCCCTTCTCCCTGCAAAAGGACTGGGAAATGAGGACTGGAGACTGGTGGGGGTAGGGAGGAGGGGGCAGATACAATGTTAGTTGAGCATCAGTGTCTTTGTTAAATGAGACTACTTGACATTTTAAGAGCCAGCTCTGAGAAAGAGCACAAGATTTCCAATAACCTCTTTCCTAAAGGTCAATTCCTTTGAAGAGTTGACATGCAAAATGTTCTATGAGGGTGGATAAGGTTTGGATTGTGTGGAATTCATATCATTGGTAGAGAAAGAGAAACAGAAAGGAGGGTAGTCAGACCTACAAATCATGTTAATCAGTTCTGTGTTTTTGTCTTTACTGCCTTCTTCTCTTTTATCTAGTTTTTGGGTAGGGGAAACAGAAGTATTTCCTACTAGGCTACAAAAGGACCAGTGACAACACTTCAGAATTGACAGAAAGCACTTTCTCCCAAGCCTGTCCCATCTCTCTGGTCTCTTTCTTTCTCCTCCTCTCTTTTCCTACTGCCATATCTCTCCCTGTTTCTCTCTCCTTCCTCTTTCTTGCACTTGAAGACTCCAGACTCTAAAAAAAAATATTTATTTGTCTGAACTGGGTCTTAATTGTGGCATGTGGGATCTTTGATCTTTGTTGCAGTATGGAGGATCCCACTGGCTGACCAGGGATCAAATCTGAGTGCCTGCATTGGGAGTGTGGAGCCATTGGACCACTAGGGCAGTCCCTCCATGATCTTTTTTTTTAATTTATTTTTAACTGGAGGATAATTGCTTTACAATATTTTGTTGGTTTCTGCCATAAAAAATGTAAATCAACCATAAGTATGTGTATTTTTCAGTCATGTAAAATTTACTATACTATAGGAGCTGAAACGCTACAAGACATTGAACTAACCGTGGTAACTCAGAGATCGGACTGTTTAAAACTTGTAGTTCTGCTACTAACAACCTGTGACCTTTCCTCTGCATTCCTCCTCCTCTCCAGGGGGAACTGGAGAATCATGAAGACTTCTTTCCTACCTCAGATAAGAAAGACACTTAATGCTTCAAGTCACATCTTTTTAATTGGGATTAGCTGGCATGGTCCCTTCTCCCTGCAAAAGGACTGGGAAATGAGGACTGGAGACTGGTGGGGGTAGGGAGGAGGGGGCAGATACAATGTTAGTTGAGCATCAGTGTCTTTGTTAAATGAGACTACTTGACATTTTAAGAGCCAGCTCTGAGAAAGAGCACAAGATTTCCAATAACCTCTTTCCTAAAGGTCAATTCCTTTGAAGAGTTGACATGCAAAATGTTCTATGAGGGTGGATAAGGTTTGGATTGTGTGGAATTCATATCATTGGTAGAGAAAGAGAAACAGAAAGGAGGGTAGTCAGACCTACAAATCATGTTAATCAGTTCTGTGTTTTTGTCTTTACTGCCTTCTTCTCTTTTATCTAGTTTTTGGGTAGGGGAAACAGAAGTATTTCCTACTAGGCTACAAAAGGACCAGTGACAACACTTCAGAATTGACAGAAAGCACTTTCTCCCAAGCCTGTCCCATCTCTCTGGTCTCTTTCTTTCTCCTCCTCTCTTTTCCTACTGCCATATCTCTCCCTGTTTCTCTCTCCTTCCTCTTTCTTGCACTTGAAGACTCCAGACTCTAAAAAAAAATATTTATTTGTCTGAACTGGGTCTTAATTGTGGCATGTGGGATCTTTGATCTTTGTTGCAGTATGGAGGATCCCACTGGCTGACCAGGGATCAAATCTGAGTGCCTGCATTGGGAGTGTGGAGCCATTGGACCACTAGGGCAGTCCCTCCATGATCTTTTTTTTTAATTTATTTTTAACTGGAGGATAATTGCTTTACAATATTTTGTTGGTTTCTGCCATAAAAAATGTAAATCAACCATAAGTATGTGTATGTCCCCTTCCTCTTGAACATTGCCCCACCGACCCCACCCCTCTAGATTGTCACAGAGTATCAGGTTGAGCTCCCTGTATTATACAGTGACTTCCCATTAGCTATCTACTCACATATGGTAATGTACATGTTTCAGAGCTGATCTCTTAACTCTTCCCACCTTCTCCTTCCCCAGCTGTGTCCAAAGTCTGTTCACTATGTCTGCATCTCTGCTCCTGTCCTACAAATAGTTTTATCAGTTTCACCATTTCAGTAGTTTCACCATTTTTCTAGATTCCTTATGCATGTATTAATATACGAAATTTATTTACTTCCCTCTATATAACAGACTTTAGGTTCATCCACCTCACTAGAATTTATTCAAATGTATTCTTTTAATGGCTGAGTAATATTCCATTGATATATGTACCCCAACTTCTTTATCCTTTCATCTCTCAGTGGACATCTAAGTTGTTTCCATGTCCTAGCTATTGTAAACAGTGCTGCTTGAACATTCCTCCAGACTTTCTTAAAGACAAAATTAACGCATAATGTTCTCCTCTCTGTTGCTCTTTTATTTGAAAATGTCTTCTCTCTCATCACACTAGGAATGAGATGTCATCCTTTTATTTACAAGTTGATATTTTTTATTTAGGTTTCTTATTTAAAAATAAAAAAAATTATCTAAAGGAACACTTGTCTCTTCAATTCTCTTTTTATATTATAGAAAATTTCCACTTATTCTAAAATTCCTCTTTTTATTTAATATTCACAAGACACTGATCTCACGATTGAACTCAGATGGGAACAATGTAAAAATATTTAATAATAATAATGATGATGATAATAGTAATATAGGTATGGCCTGCTATGAAAACATTAAACTATTTTATAATTTTCTGACTTCACTTTTAGTTTTAGGATATAAGATTATCTCCTCAATAACCCAGTATAAGAGACTTATTTTCACAATTCTGAAGTATCAATTTTCTCTAAAGAAAATTGATTTTATGCTAGTAGGGCAGTCCCTCCATGATTTTTTTTAATTTATTTTTAACTGGAGGATAATTGCTTTACAATATTTTGTTGGTTTCTGCCATAAAAAATGTAAATCAACCATAAGTATGTGTATGTCCCCTTCCTCTTGAACATTGCCCCACCGACCCCACCCCTCTAGATTGTCACAGAGTATCAGGTTGAGCTCCCTGTATTATACAGTGACTTCCCATTAGCTATCTACTCACATATGGTAATGTACATGTTTCAGAGCTGATCTCTTAACTCTTCCCACCTTCTCCTTCCCCAGCTGTGTCCAAAGTCTGTTCACTATGTCTGCATCTCTGCTCCTGTCCTACAAATAGTTTTATCAGTTTCACCATTTCAGTAGTTTCACCATTTTTCTAGATTCCTTATGCATGTATTAATATACGAAATTTATTTACTTCCCTCTATATAACAGACTTTAGGTTCATCCACCTCACTAGAATTTATTCAAATGTATTCTTTTAATGGCTGAGTAATATTCCATTGATATATGTACCCCAACTTCTTTATCCTTTCATCTCTCAGTGGACATCTAAGTTGTTTCCATGTCCTAGCTATTGTAAACAGTGCTGCTTGAACATTCCTCCAGACTTTCTTAAAGACAAAATTAACGCATAATGTTCTCCTCTCTGTTGCTCTTTTATTTGAAAATGTCTTCTCTCTCATCACACTAGGAATGAGATGTCATCCTTTTATTTACAAGTTGATATTTTTTATTTAGGTTTCTTATTTAAAAATAAAAAAAATTATCTAAAGGAACACTTGTCTCTTCAATTCTCTTTTTATATTATAGAAAATTTCCACTTATTCTAAAATTCCTCTTTTTATTTAATATTCACAAGACACTGATCTCACGATTGAACTCAGATGGGAACAATGTAAAAATATTTAATAATAATAATGATGATGATAATAGTAATATAGGTATGGCCTGCTATGAAAACATTAAACTATTTTATAATTTTCTGACTTCACTTTTAGTTTTAGGATATAAGATTATCTCCTCAATAACCCAGTATAAGAGACTTATTTTCACAATTCTGAAGTATCAATTTTCTCTAAAGAAAATTGATTTTATGCTAGTAAAATTACATTTACTCATTCTGCGACTAGGAATCAACTCAAGATGTAAATGTCTCTTTTCATTAAATATCACAGGTTGGTAGATTTTCATGTTTTTAATTATGATATTGAAATAGTACAGTATAATATTTCATACAAATAGATTTTTAAGTATAGGAAAAGACTTTTCTTATCTATAGATCAGCATCCATAATGGACTTTATTTGCAGATGTAATTAAGAATCTGGATGAGCTCATCCTAGATCTTAATCCAATGAGAGGTTTCTTTATAGAAAGAAAAGACGTAGAGACACACACAGAAAACAAGAATATGAAGACAGAGGCAGAAACTGGTGTTCTTTTGCCACAAATCAAGGGATGTGTGAGCCTCCAGAACCTGGACGAGGTGATCAAGGATATTTTCCTAGAGCCTTCAGGGGGAACACAGCTTACCAATGCCTTAATTTCAGATTTCTGGCTTCCAGAACTGCAAGAGAATAAATTTCTGTTGTCTTAAGGCATTAAGTACATAGTAACTTGGTATGGAAGCTCTAGGAAGCTAATAGAATCTCCTATAGGTTCTGCCCTTCAGGACACATCTTTGAAGCTATATATGTGAGGAAAGCCATCCTTTGTTAGCTTCACATATTTTGGGAGATTCAACCAGAGCTCAGAAATGAAAGACACCAGCTCCTGCCTGGACACTTACCCACTAGATGTTTAAATATTTTCTGTCATGTATATTTTTGGTAAAATAGTGAAGACAATTTAAAAATTCTATGCTAAAATCTGTTTTTTCTTACTAAATAAATGAATCCTCTTTGGAAAAGTGAAAAAATAAAACTCTATCACTCCTATGGAATGAAAAATATTAAATAATAATAATGATGATGATAATAGTAATATAGATATGGCCTGCTATGAAAACATTAAACTATTTTATAATTTTCTGACTTCACTTTTAGTTTTAGGATATAAGATTATCTCCTCAATAACCCAGTATAAGAGACTTATTTTCACAATTCTGAAGTATCAATTTTCTCTAAAGAAAATTGATTTTATGCTAGTAAAATTACATTTACTCATTCTGCGACTAGGAATCAACTCAAGATGTAAATGTCTCTTTTCATTAAATATCACAGGTTGGTAGATTTTCATGTTTTTAATTATGATATTGAAATAGTACAGTATAATATTTCATACAAATAGATTTTTAAGTATAGGAAAAGACTTTTCTTATCTATAGATCAGCATCCATAATGGACTTTATTTGCAGATGTAATTAAGAATCTGGATGAGCTCATCCTAGATCTTAATCCAATGAGAGGTTTCTTTATAGAAAGAAAAGACGTAGAGACACACACAGAAAACAAGAATATGAAGACAGAGGCAGAAACTGGTGTTCTTTTGCCACAAATCAAGGGATGTGTGAGCCTCCAGAACCTGGACGAGGTGATCAAGGATATTTTCCTAGAGCCTTCAGGGGGAACACAGCTTACCAATGCCTTAATTTCAGATTTCTGGCTTCCAGAACTGCAAGAGAATAAATTTCTGTTGTCTTAAGGCATTAAGTACATAGTAACTTGGTATGGAAGCTCTAGGAAGCTAATAGAATCTCCTATAGGTTCTGCCCTTCAGGACACATCTTTGAAGCTATATATGTGAGGAAAGCCATCCTTTGTTAGCTTCACATATTTTGGGAGATTCAACCAGAGCTCAGAAATGAAAGACACCAGCTCCTGCCTGGACACTTACCCACTAGATGTTTAAATATTTTCTGTCATGTATATTTTTGGTAAAATAGTGAAGACAATTTAAAAATTCTATGCTAAAATCTGTTTTTTCTTACTAAATAAATGAATCCTCTTTGGAAAAGTGAAAAAATAAAACTCTATCACTCCTATGGTTTGAAAATAAATTTGATTTATAAATAAGAAAATTTTAAAAGTACAAAGTGTGTAATGTGTAGAAAGAAGAGGATATGGCCAAGAATCACTTTCCCCATGATTTGAGGTTCATTTGAAGAAAAACTAAACAAAGAAAATTCTTCACATTATCAAATTTCATTGCATCACATTTTTATCTCTCTGAGTATCTTGAAAGCCTTTTAAAAGTATAAGAGACAAACCATGAACATCTTTTTTAAAAGTTTCTTTTTCCACTTTTTGAAAAATAAAAGCCATCAAAATGTGACCTATACTTATATGGTTAGAAAAAAATTGACATTATTCCATGTTCTCACATTCAGATGAGCTATGAAAAATGAATTTTTAAGGATAGCCTGGACTCCAGTTCCCTTGGTTTTTGGAGAAGCACTTATATACTGCAATTTTTTGATACCCCTGCCATGAAAGTAGAGAGCAACTTCATGTTTAATATTCAGGACAAGACTCACTACTGACATTTACAAGACCTAGGGCAATAATCCAAATAGGAGCTCACATATCTTGTGTTTAATTATTTTAGAGATATAAATCAAGCTAGCAAAATCAGCTTGAATTCTCCTCCCAGTAGTTTCTCTTCAGTTAAGACTGTGAATTTCAAGTAGCTGCAGTTGGATAGTTGTGTGTGTTTCAAAGATTCAGACCTACCAATCTCATTGAGTTTTCCTGCAGATTCTTTCCCCTCAGCTTAGAACTTGAGCCTGCAAAGACCCTTCCCAGTCTCTGCCACTGTCCCTAGATTGTTCCATCTAAATTTCTGTTGGTCATGTTGGGTCATTTTTTTCCTGCATCCTAACACACAGTCTCTAATATCATATAGACCCAGTTGCCAGTAATAGTTGGTTCCTTCCCATTCATACTTTGAGCGTCTGCAAAGACACTTACCCACTAGATGTTTAAATATTTTCTGTCATGTATATTTTTGGTAAAATAGTGAAGACAATTTAAAAATTCTATGCTAAAATCTGTTTTTTCTTACTAAATAAATGAATCCTCTTTGGAAAAGTGAAAAAATAAAACTCTATCACTCCTATGGTTTGAAAATAAATTTGATTTATAAATAAGAAAATTTTAAAAGTACAAAGTGTGTAATGTGTAGAAAGAAGAGGATATGGCCAAGAATCACTTTCCCCATGATTTGAGGTTCATTTGAAGAAAAACTAAACAAAGAAAATTCTTCACATTATCAAATTTCATTGCATCACATTTTTATCTCTCTGAGTATCTTGAAAGCCTTTTAAAAGTATAAGAGACAAACCATGAACATCTTTTTTAAAAGTTTCTTTTTCCACTTTTTGAAAAATAAAAGCCATCAAAATGTGACCTATACTTATATGGTTAGAAAAAAATTGACATTATTCCATGTTCTCACATTCAGATGAGCTATGAAAAATGAATTTTTAAGGATAGCCTGGACTCCAGTTCCCTTGGTTTTTGGAGAAGCACTTATATACTGCAATTTTTTGATACCCCTGCCATGAAAGTAGAGAGCAACTTCATGTTTAATATTCAGGACAAGACTCACTACTGACATTTACAAGACCTAGGGCAATAATCCAAATAGGAGCTCACATATCTTGTGTTTAATTATTTTAGAGATATAAATCAAGCTAGCAAAATCAGCTTGAATTCTCCTCCCAGTAGTTTCTCTTCAGTTAAGACTGTGAATTTCAAGTAGCTGCAGTTGGATAGTTGTGTGTGTTTCAAAGATTCAGACCTACCAATCTCATTGAGTTTTCCTGCAGATTCTTTCCCCTCAGCTTAGAACTTGAGCCTGCAAAGACCCTTCCCAGTCTCTGCCACTGTCCCTAGATTGTTCCATCTAAATTTCTGTTGGTCATGTTGGGTCATTTTTTTCCTGCATCCTAACACACAGTCTCTAATATCATATAGACCCAGTTGCCAGTAATAGTTGGTTCCTTCCCATTCATACTTCAGGTTTATGAGAATTTCTTGTTATCTTGTTTTGTAGTAATTATTGTTCATGGGTGTTTTGTTTGCCTATATAGCAGCTCTATCCATTCTTGAGGGGGAATTAAGAAAAAAAAAATACTTCACACAGGATGCTTGCTTATATGAGAATGAGCTATGTAAGTTTAATTTAGTTCATCTATAAAATAGGGGTAATAATAATATTGACTTTATAGGATTGAGATAATCAGGTAATGAGACATGAATGCGGAAACACTGGCCCAAAAGCAGAACTTGAAAATTTAGCTCTCATTTTTAGCTGTTAGGATCAAGCGTGTTCAGAAACTTTTGGATTCTTTGTACCATGAAATTCCAAAGACGTTTTTCTTATGTGTTTTTGGAAAACAGACCAGATAAATAAAAAACAGAAAACTACAGGTGGTAGGAGGTGCCATTATTCACAATTGCAATAACATCAGAAAGGTTCTTGACGGCTTAGTATTTGAAGGAAGGCACAGAAGTAAAAAGCAATGAAGAACAATTGCTCCCCAGTAAAATAATGGACCCTTACAATTTTCACACAGAGATTATAGTGTTGTTAGGTAATGGCTTGAAAAACATTTGAAGTATCTTTAATTAAAGGCTCAGAAGCTAACTCCACTAAAAATTTCCCAGAAAACTTGACCATAAAACATATTTTATTAAAAGCATCATGACCTTGTCGTCATTCCTTTACCTAAATACATGGCTATAGGGTGTGTGTATACACACACGTGCGCATGCGTATATATATGTGTGTGTCTGTGTGTATACTTGTATATATACACATACACATACATACCAAGAGATGCAGTAGCGTTCAATTTTAAAATCCATTTTTATTCTACTCTATGACACATTGGCACTGTGATAATCTCTCAGTGTAATCTTGGGGTTTTTGACCTTTCTCTTAATTTCCCTAGAATATAAATAACTTAATGGTTGAGGTTGACATCTGAGCCACTAAGCTTTGAGGTCATTTTTTTTGCAGCAAGAGATAACTTGAATGGAATGAGAGTGAACCAGGTAGAAACATTTATTTTACAATAACCAAGATAAGGAAAAAACACAGTCTCATATATCTAAATAATCAAAAAAATCAGCACTTTTTGGAAGATGACCCTTACTAATTTATTTCAGCAAACATACTTTTTCCTTAGTAACAAACTCTTTTCAATTGTCCATTAGACACTTTCAGCTGCATTTCCTCTTGTATCTTTTGAATCTAATCTGTTTAAAATGAACATATCCCTTTTCCCTGAAACTGGCACCTTCTTCTAAGTTAATATTTATGCTAATGTCAGAGTAAGCTGACTCATCTTGTATTCATACTCTTGATAGGCGTATTCATTAAATAAAATCATATACATCCTGACTTTAATCTAGTCATTCAACAATTGATTCCTTCAGGAAGTAATGAGCTATAGAGATGACCAACCATTCCCGCTTCCTGCCATCACAGGACTTCCTACTATATTCTCACAACAGCCTTTGCTATTTCATCTCCATCATCTATGCTCTCTTTCTAGGATTGTTTCTTCTCACTTGAACTAATGGTCAATTTCCTTACAAGAGAATAGGTTTTTCTGTCTCCTGTTCTCCCACCTCCCCATCCCCCACACTGATCTGGTTTAATCATGTTGCCACATTGATCCTTGTGCTCTGATTATTGAATTCCTTGGCAAAAGTGATTCACTGATATAGTTCTACCTGGGGTTTTTTTGGTCAGAATTTTAAGTTAACATTTAATACAACATTCACACAACCTCATCCCTCCTTACTGAATCCTACTAATCTTGAAAGGTTAGTGTTGTTAGTTGCTCGATTATTCCAACTCATTGTGACACCATGGACTGTAGTCCACCAGGCTCCATCATGGGGTTCTCCAGACAAGAATACTGGAGTGGGTTGTTATTCCCTTCTCTAGGGGATGCTCCTGACTTAGGCTTCGAATCCGGGTCTCCTGTTTTGCAGTCAGTCTCCTTGCTATCTGAGCCATCATCTTCAAAGCACATCTCAGAGGTCATCTCTTTCATGAAATCTTTCCTGTGTGTGAGATCCTTTTTTTCATTTCACAATCAGTTTACTGAGGGGATGGGCACTGTATACTCGAACATGTATTATAGTTACATAAAGTGAGTAACTGCCTTCTCCAAACTCTGGATTTAATCATCTTCTCCCTGGAATAACCTTTCTCTCAATTGTTTAACTATTTTTACCCCAATTCAACCTAGTCCATGTTCATAGTCTATTTTCAATTTAGGAAGGTTTACAACTGGATAATGCATTTCATTAAGGTTAAACTTCTGTCTCTGGAATATAATACATGTACAATTGCAGTTGCTTGAATAGAGAAATGAAAAGGATCAGATGTCTTAGAAATTTCTCTCTGAGTTTATATTAATAAATCAGAAAATCGATAAAGAAGATAAAAGCTGATTCAAATATCCTTTTTCAATTTGCTCTAGAAGAAGGATGGCAAAGCTAAAGAACATGGTCTTTTACTACCTCACAGGCACGCAGAAGAATATATCAGACTTAAAAAAAAAAGTAAGCCTCCTCTCTAAGTTGTTCTGGAAACTTTTCCTTTAAGTATTTCCCACAAAACAAGTCAAATAAGCTACTGTTTAGTTAACAACATTTTCTCCTGTGTTTCCTTGCTAACATTTAAAGCTGATCATATTTGCATGCAAAACTCATTCTTATTTTCAAAATTTTTTCTGGCTTAAACTCTTGTATATAATTCTTCATTAGAAAAAGAAATTCCTGAGTATTTGACTGAATTTTTAGCCACACTAATCTTTTCCGCCATCGTCTTTCTAACATTAAAAGCTGCAGATATTTTCACCTGGGAGTCTTTGTTTTGCTTACAGAATTTTTGTTTAAGCCTTTATGCACAATGATGCTTTAAAAACATAGTTGCCAGTGATTTTGAAAGGGAGAAGGTTCCTATGATCCTTGCCCCTCATGTCCTCTGCCTGTCTTTTGTCTGTGGAAAAACTTTAGCCAAAGAGTAAGTTTAATTAGAGAAGTGAGAAAATGCAGAAACAAAGGAAAACATTCAAAGGAGACCAAATAATATCAATGTAGTTATTAAGCAAAGTCAAGGACCTTTAGTTCCTTCTTGAGGGCTATAGATAATATTCTAATCCATATTCTTAGAATGAACTGTCCTATAGATAATAAAACCTCCACAGGTGGAAAAGTTAACTACAAGAGGACCAGACTGCAGCCATGACTTGAGCTGCCACAGTTTTGAGAAGTGGCCTCAAAGAAATGGGAACAAACTGACCCTGGAGCTGAAATCTAACTGTACCTAAAATAATCAAGATGATACTGGTCAGATCACTGATGACCAATCTCAAGATGATGGTCAGAACGTCTGTGTTGGTTTTGCATGACCCTCCACTGTCTGTCTATAAAAGCTCTTGCCTTCTGCTTGTCCATCTATGAACAGGCCTCCACCTTCTTCCATGGTTGCTAGCTTCCAAAATAAAGAAAACTTTCCTTCCCATCAATGTATTCTCTTTACTGACTTTCGAGCAGCAAGCAGCCAGACCCCGTTTTGGGCTACAGTTTGACTGATTTTCTTCCAACCTCATACATCTAGGAAATGCACCTGAAGAGGTCAGCTTAAAAAAGCCTCCTCTCTAAGTTGTTCTGGAAACTTTTCCTTTAAGTATTTCCCACAAAACAAGTCAAATAAGCTACTGTTTAGTTAACAACATTTTCTCCTGTGTTTCCTTGCTAACATTTAAAGCTGATCATATTTGCATGCAAAACTCATTCTTATTTTCAAAATTTTTTCTGGCTTAAACTCTTGTATATAATTCTTCATTAGAAAAAGAAATTCCTGAGTATTTGACTGAATTTTTAGCCACACTAATCTTTTCCGCCATCGTCTTTCTAACATTAAAAGCTGCAGATATTTTCACCTGGGAGTCTTTGTTTTGCTTACAGAATTTTTGTTTAAGCCTTTATGCACAATGATGCTTTAAAAACATAGTTGCCAGTGATTTTGAAAGGGAGAAGGTTCCTATGATCCTTGCCCCTCATGTCCTCTGCCTGTCTTTTGTCTGTGGAAAAACTTTAGCCAAAGAGTAAGTTTAATTAGAGAAGTGAGAAAATGCAGAAACAAAGGAAAACATTCAAAGGAGACCAAATAATATCAATGTAGTTATTAAGCAAAGTCAAGGACCTTTAGTTCCTTCTTGAGGGCTATAGATAATATTCTAATCCATATTCTTAGAATGAACTGTCCTATAGATAATAAAACCTCCACAGGTGGAAAAGTTAACTACAAGAGGACCAGACTGCAGCCATGACTTGAGCTGCCACAGTTTTGAGAAGTGGCCTCAAAGAAATGGGAACAAACTGACCCTGGAGCTGAAATCTAACTGTACCTAAAATAATCAAGATGATACTGGTCAGATCACTGATGACCAATCTCAAGATGATGGTCAGAACGTCTGTGTTGGTTTTGCATGACCCTCCACTGTCTGTCTATAAAAGCTCTTGCCTTCTGCTTGTCCATCTATGAACAGGCCTCCACCTTCTTCCATGGTTGCTAGCTTCCAAAATAAAGAAAACTTTCCTTCCCATCAATGTATTCTCTTTACTGACTTTCGAGCAGCAAGCAGCCAGACCCCGTTTTGGGCTACAGTTTGACTGATTTTTCTTCCAACCTCATACATCTAGGAAATGCACCTGAAGAGGTCAGCTGGTGAAGCAAAGAGCATTTGCTTTAATGATATCCAGAAGCTATGGCACACCAAAGCAAGCAGACAGGAAAAACACATTCCCTCCTTCATAAGAAATCTGCATTTAATGCTTCCATACCTTGACAAGCAGGAGCAATATATTAAAACATATTTGTAACCTAGTTCTAAACAATCCTAATTCTTTATAAAATATGAGTATCTAGATGCCACTAAGTGGGTACTAAGAGGCACCTGACACAGGAGTGTGGATGTAGAGCTTATAAGAGGAGCCTCTAGAATCCACTACAGACACTGGGAACCTGGAGCCAGATGACGTCGCCTCTGGAAGGCTTCCTCAGCTGCTCAGCAATTGCAAAATAGGGATCATAAGTCCTCACCTTAAGGATCCACATAAGAATTAGACAATACCATCAATGGAGGGGCAGTTAATCTTGTAATAGAAGTTGCAGCAATTGTAACAGAACCAAAGATTCCTGTTGTAGGAAGGGTGGGGTGTGATTAATCCTGGGGTGCTGATATCATGGTTAGAAATGATAGTATTCTATTTTCTTATTCAGAAACATGTTAGGAAAGGAAACTATGCTTGTGTTTCCTAAAGTTGTAAGGGGTATGATGTCTGTGAAGGAAACACAACAGAATCGCCACATATCCACACCAAAGAATCCTGTTTCTTGAAGCCACGCCTTTCGGTATATCCTGATGGGTCACAGTTTTTACTGAATATGTCCATCTCTGGAGAGAGCATCACGGGGGTTGAACTGAGCCATCTTCTCTGTTATGGTCTGGTGGCTCAGCTCTGTAAGAACATGGTAAAGACTTGATTTTCAGAGCGCAGAGACATCTATTAGCTAACTTGTATGCTCTGCCTTTCCCCATCCTCACCTTCTGATGGAGGTCCATAGTGTTCCTGACATGCAGGTTGGTCTTCTGACCTTGGTGTGGGGAGCACCCAAATAACTGAAAGCCATCCTCTCATATGCCTATGCTCTGGAAATCAGATAGGAACGTGAGCAGCAACTAGAGCTGAAATGTTTCTACTTCATATATTATTCTGATTTCATAGTTTCAGTTTAACTTTCTTATTAATGAGATGAAGCAACTAAGCCACTTAACTTGGCATTTTATGGCCAGAGTTTGTGTCAATGCAAGAATCATAGAGACGATATTATACTAATGTGAAAAGTCCCTGTCACCTCCTCGCTGGAATCTGTAAGCCACATGTAGTATATTCATCTCAGAGCAGCCACTTCGAGCTCATAAGCATCCTAACACCTACCAAGAAAGACTGACTATCCCTTGGAACTAGGGGTTTGGGGAGCGATGCACCATCTGGACCTGCAGGTCAGGAATCTATTGGAAAGACAGATGCCACTGTGGCACAGGGATGGTGTAGGGGGCTTTTAGAGACTTTTCTTACACTCAAGAAAAACAGAATTCTTTTGGTTGGGAGGAAATCAGCACATGTAAGAAGCAGCCTGCCTCTTGTTATTTCCATAAATTATATGAAAGACCAAATTTTGAAGCGTAATGTGCTTTTTATTTGATAGGAAGATGAGGAGGATATATTAGAGCAAGAACAAATACAGTGTTGATAGTAATGACACCACCAAAATCATCATTATATTTGCCTTTGTCAGTAAATAGTCATGGTTAAATTACAAAAAACACGTTTCCATCTTGGGAAGGTAGAGAAGGAGGGAACGTCCAGCGGATATTTCATAGAGGAGGCATTAGTCAGCCCATGATGAAAGTGGTATCTTCCCAGGCCAGGGATTGAACCAGCATCCTTTGCACTGCAAGGCGGTGTCCTTACCCTCTGGACCACCCGGGAAGCCCTTGACTAATCTTAAATGTCCTTGCTCATTGCTCTTTGTGTCCCCAGCCAAACTGTTACAAAAGCCCACTTACAGGGTTTCCCTGGAGGTCCGGTGGTTAAGATTCCTTGCTTCCATTGCAGGGAGCATAAGTTTGATCCCTGCTCAGGGAGCTCTTCCCTCTCCAGGCACTATTTTCTCAATTAGTATTTCTGCTAAGTGGACTTTGGTAAACAGCACTTTGATAAATTACTCCTCCATTTTGCCTTCTCTCTGCACATCCCTAAAATTCCAACCCAGCCTTAAAATTCTTACATCAAGTTGGAAGGTTATTTAGATTTCACTGAAATACCCCCTTTCCAAGTGCCTCTCTCTTATTATACTGCTATCACCCAGGAGGCACACAATTGCCACTGTGGATGGTACATGCAGATTAAAAGAAACAAACTGGAATTCCAACTGGAAAGGCTAGTACCTTGTTTCTATTCACCCCTGTTAAATATGTTCAGTCTTTAGCTATCACTCACTCTTGTATATGGTCTCAGAATCTTTCACGTATGCTCTGAATGATGTTCTGTTTCTTCCAGATACAGTTCAGATTTTCAACATCCCATCCTCCTAACTTTCAGCAATTTTACAGTATTGTCTTGGGCTTTTATTCTTCTCATTTGTACCAACCTGGCCTGATCCAGGTGTGTATTTAAATTTATTCCTATAAAACTTGACAATACTATATATTTTCTCTCAGAAAAATCCATTCATTTGCTTAATGTTGATATTTTTTAAGCATCTCCTACACAATAATACTGTGATGGCTCCTCCAGGGTTTCATAGAAGACTAATTTATGTACAGCTATAAATTACATGGAACCCTGTGGAAATCACAGCTTTGCTTGGAAGATATGATACAAAATATGAAAAAGTAAAGTCAGCAATTCAATACGGCCTAAACACAATATGTGTTACGACGTAAAATCAGTGACTTAGGCAATAAGTGTACTGATTCCCAAAAGTAGATATCACCTCTGCTTCCCTGGAATCTAGGAAGCCTTCAAGCAGGAAATGAGATTTGAGCTGGCACTTGTAAGAAAGTCATAAACTTAAGGTGGCAGCAGGAAGTGAAGACAGCGTAGCATCTGTTAGTAATGTCCAACGCAGGAAGGTGCAGGAACCTGATAGGAAAGCAGGTAGTGATTGCTGCTGCTATCTGTTGGGAGAATAATGGGATAAAAGAAAGCAGCAAAAATGTAGACTATAAAATCATTCACGAAAATGTGAACTTTATCCCGAGAAGCTCCTGAATATTTGTGATCAAGGGCATAATATGTGTATATATAATTTAAAATTTAAAAAGTCTTTTCTTCTGATTTTATGTTAGCTTCTCAGGATGTTAGGAAATACTTCTTCTGCTTGGTTCTACTTAGAATAATTTGAGTAAAAGTATTGCTTTTGATGTAATTAACTTTAAAATATTTTAAATTATCAAAGAATTTCTAAATACTGAAACTATGATCCCTGTTTAATTAACTTTCTTGGGAAAACTACTTTCAACACTTGTTTAGTTAAAAATAAATAAGCAGAGTCTGTGGAGAACATAAAGATGTTTTTGCATATTCATTTTGTCCATTTTTAAAAATTGAAGTATAGTTAATTTACAATGTTGTGTAGTTTCAATGTACAGCAAAGTGATCCAGTTCTTTTTCAGATTCTTTTCATTTTAGATTATTTCAAGACATTGAATGTAGTTCCCTGTGCTATACAGTAGCTTGATTTTGTCTTTTATATATAATAGTATCTATGTGTTAATTGAAACTCCTAATTTATCTGTCCCACCCTTTCCCCTCTGGTAACTGTAAGTTTTTTTTTTTCTATGTCTGTGAGTCTATTTATGTTTTATAAATAAGTTCATTTGTATCAGTTGCTAAGATTCACATATAAGTGGTATACAATATTTGTCTTTGTCTGGCTTACTTCCTGAACATCCTCTCCAGCATTCTGTAGACTCTTTAAGGATAGTCATTCTGACTGGTGTGAGATGGTACCTCATTGTAGTTTTGACTTGCATTTCTCTAATAATTAGTGATGTTGAGCATGTCTTCATGTAACTATTGTTACATACATCTGTATGACTTAGGCAATAAGTGTACTGATTCCCAAAAGTAGATATCACCTCTGCTTCCCTGGAATCTAGGAAGCCTTCAAGCAGGAAATGAGATTTGAGCTGGCACTTGTAAGAAAGTCATAAACTTAAGGTGGCAGCAGGAAGTGAAGACAGCGTAGCATCTGTTAGTAATGTCCAACGCAGGAAGGTGCAGGAACCTGATAGGAAAGCAGGTAGTGATTGCTGCTGCTATCTGTTGGGAGAATAATGGGATAAAAGAAAGCAGCAAAAATGTAGACTATAAAATCATTCACGAAAATGTGAACTTTATCCCGAGAAGCTCCTGAATATTTGTGATCAAGGGCATAATATGTGTATATATAATTTAAAATTTAAAAAGTCTTTTCTTCTGATTTTATGTTAGCTTCTCAGGATGTTAGGAAATACTTCTTCTGCTTGGTTCTACTTAGAATAATTTGAGTAAAAGTATTGCTTTTGATGTAACTAACTTTAAAATATTTTAAATTATCAAAGAATTTCTAAATACTGAAACCATGATCCCTGTTTAATTAACTTTCTTGGGAAAACTACTTTCAACACTTGTTTAGTTAAAAATAAATAAGCAGAGTCTGTGGAGAACATAAAGATGTTTTTGCATATTCATTTTGTCCATTTTTAAAAATTGAAGTATAGTTAATTTACAATGTTGTGTAATTTCAATGTACAGCAAAGTGATCCAGTTCTTTTTCAGATTCTTTTCATTTTAGATTATTTCAAGACATTGAATGTAGTTCCCTGTGCTATACAGTAGCTTGATTTTGTCTTTTATATATAATAGTATCTATGTGTTAATTCGAAACTCCTAATTTATCTGTCCCACCCTTTCCCCTCTGGTAACTGTAAGTTTTTTTTTTTCTATGTCTGTGAGTCTATTTATGTTTTATAAATAAGTTCATTTGTATCAGTTGCTAAGATTCACATATAAGTGGTATACAATATTTGTCTTTGTCTGGCTTACTTCCTGAACATCCTCTCCAGCATTCTGTAGACTCTTTAAGGATAGTCATTCTGACTGGTGTGAGATGGTACCTCATTGTAGTTTTGACTTGCATTTCTCTAATAATTAGTGATGTTGAGCATGTCTTCATGTAACTATTGTTACATACATCTGTATGTCTTTATTGGAGAAAAGTCTATTTAGGTATTCTGCTCATTTTTGATTGGACTGTTTATTGTTTTATATATTAAGCTGTATGAGCTATTTTTATATTTTGGAAATGAATCTCTTGTTGATAATATCATTTGTAATTATTTTCTCCTGGACTTTAGGTTGCCTTTTATTTTGCTTATGGTTTCCATTGCTGTGCGAAAGCTTTTAAGTTTAATTAGGCCCCACTTGCTTATTTTTATTTTTATTTCCATTACTCTAGGAGACAAGATCCAAAAAAATATTGCTGTGATTTATTTCAGAGTATATTGCCTATGTTTTCCTTTAGGAGTTTTATAGTATCCAGTCTTACATTCAGGTCTTTAATCTATTTTGAGCTTATTTTTGTGTATGACGTTAGAGAATGTCCTAATGTCATTCTTTTACATGTGGCTATCTGGTTTTCACAGGACCACTTATTGAAGAGACTGTCTTTCCTCCATTGTATATTCTTGGCTCTCTGTGGTAGATTAATTGACTAAAATGTCCGTGCTTTCTCCTCTGCTCTGTTGATCTACTTATTCATTTTGTGCCAGTCTCATACTGCTTAGATTACTGTAGTTTTGTAGTATAGTCTGAAGTCAGAGAACATAATTCTTCCAGTTCCTTTCTTATTTCTCAAGACCGCATGGCTATTCAGGGTCTTTTGTGTTTCCATACATATTTTCTCAAGTTCACATAAAAAAAAAAAAAATTAAAGTCATGGACTTCCCTGGTGGCCCAGAGAAGGTGCTTGAGAAAGGTGGTCAAAAAAATTAATTAAAGGGCTTTCCTGATGGTCCAGTGGGTAGAGAGTCCACTTTGCAGTGCGAGGGGCATGGGTTTGATCCCTAGATCCCACGTGCCACAGAGCGGCTGGACTGGTGTGTCCAATTAGAAGCCAGTACTCTGGAGTGCTCAGAGCCGGTGCTCTGCAACGAGTGAAGCCACTGCACTAAGAGGCCCACACATGCCAAAGAATAAAAGAATGGATGAAAATAAATATAAAAAATAAAAGAGGCATGATGGGGGAAAATTACAAAAAATAAAATACAAATAAAGGCACTTAAACATCTGTGTTTTCACTATTGGGGGACAAGTTTGATAACTGGTCAGGAAACTAAGATCTTGCATGATGTAGTACAGACCACCCCCCTTCCAAAAAAAATTAATGTCACACCACTATAAAACATAAAAGAGTTTCATTCTCTCCAACGCCCATACACCACTCTCTAAGAAGTAACACAGTTATAGTTTGGCATAGATATTCCCAAACATTTCATTTTATCACTATAAATATATTCAGAGGTATAGAGAGGGGAATGGTTATACCTTATATCTAGGAATTTTGATATAGATAGAATACACAGCTCTTTTATAGCATCCATTTATAATGCATCTACTGTTTTTATGCCTGTGCCCACTTAACCACCCAACCCTTTCACCCTGCTCAACTAGTGACCTTTTGTACTTTAAATGCACTGCTTTATTTTAATGGAATAATGCAAGTTACATCATAATTCACATCAAGGATAGATATCTTCTATTTCTTTCTCTGGATTTATTTGCTACTTTCTCCACTTTCTTTCATGTCCTGGGAGGCTGACATGCATGGACCACATCAACAGTTTCCCTATCCTTTGACTTTCAGTTTGGTTGAGCCACAAGAAAGAACCAGCAACACATTGGAAAGAAATGATAGAGAGGCCCTTTCCTTTCTTAAAGTTTGTCTGGGACTGGCTACATTTCTTTCTTTTTTTTTAAATGCTTCAGAGGGTTTTTGGCTGGTTTTTTTTTTTTTTTTTTTTTTTTGACTCTAAGTCATCATTTATTTTCATCCATTTTCATCCTTTTTTTTTTTTTTTGGCATGTGTGGGCCTCCCATTGCCATGGCCTCTCTTGCCGAGCACTGGCTCTGGGCACGTGTGCTTCAGAGCACTGGCTGGTAATTGGACACACCAGCCCAGCCGCTTCACAGAACATTGGATTTTCCCAGGGATCGAACCAGTGCCTCTTGCACTGCAAGGTGGACTCGTTACCCACAGGACCACCAGGCAAGCTCCCTGGCTACATTTCTTGACCAAAGATCTTAGCTCCTGTAAAGGTGGCCCTCTCCCTTTGTTTTCTGGGGACTTTCCATCTCCTTCTCCTTTAGACATAGAGGTTTAACTGTTTCTGCTGTTTCAAGTACCATTTGCCCTACACCTTGCTAACACCTTACGAACGTATTTTTAAGTTGTTCCTTCATTAAGATCTCAGGTTACACAGTTGTAGTGAGAGTCTGTCTCTGGCCAGAATTCTGATGGATATATTCATTGAGGATTTTTAGATTCTTTACAGTATTTTACTATTTCAAAACGTTTCAGTGAACATTCTTGGACACAGTTTAGGACATTATTACTGTAGGAAATGTTCTAGAAGGGGAATTTCTGAGCCCCCATCTTTTACAATTTTCAGATATTACTGAATTTACCATAAAAAGCTATACATTTGAACTCAGCAGTGATTCTATGTGAGAGTCAGTGGCAGTGGAAACTGAGTTCCCTGTGAAGTGTGCAATATATCTGAAGCATTTAATAATTCATTCTAGAATTTTCCCTTAGTTTGAAAATCACAGTTTTCAGAACCCAATTCTAATGTTTTAGGAAAAACTGGAAAACTGTATTTTTCAGGTCATACTTCCATTGTGTCCTCTTCCTAAGGAATCCTTCACAATTTCTGATAGTAGATTTGCCTTTGTGTCTGAATCCCTTATCCCTGGGTTCGAACCCACCTTCCAAGGTTAATGAAAGGCCTGGAGTATTCACCAGATCTTTTTTATCTTAGGAGGATTAAACTCCAATCTCTCTTTTTATTTTTTCTTCTCGCTAGGAAGCTGTTAATGTTTTTGTTCAACACTTGCAACCTTCTAGTTATTGTTTTCTCTCTGGGTTCCTTGGAGGCTCCCAGCCGATAAGTCTTTCAGAGATGGGTGAAGAGTTTGAATGAAGATTTTTTTTAGGGTTCCTGATCTGTTGATCTGTACCCCCCTTTCTGATACACTGCCTCCCTAACTTTCCAGCTTCTGTAGTAGTCCTGAAATCCAAATACTGACTCTTCAATAACTGCTGTGACTTTGTATTTGAGTATTATCTTTGGTTTGCTGTGGGATTGAGAGTGCCCCAAAGGAAAATCAATATGAATCCTTTAAGCATCATATTCTGTCTTCTCTGTAAAGGTGGCCCTCTCCCTTTGTTTTCTGGGGACTTTCCATCTCCTTCTCCTTTAGACATAGAGGTTTAACTGTTTCTGCTGTTTCAAGTACCATTTGCCCTACACCTTGCTAACACCTTACGAACGTATTTTTAAGTTGTTCCTTCATTAAGATCTCAGGTTACACAGTTGTAGTGAGAGTCTGTCTCTGGCCAGAATTCTGATGGATATATTCATTGAGGATTTTAGATTCTTTACAGTATTTTACTATTTCAAAACGTTTCAGTGAACATTCTTGGACACAGTTTAGGACATTATTACTGTAGGAAATGTTCTAGAAGGGGAATTTCTGAGCCCCCATCTTTTACAATTTTCAGATATTACTGAATTTACCAGAAAAAGCTATACATTTGAACTCAGCAGTGATTCTATGTGAGAGTCAGTGGCAGTGGAAACTGAGTTCCCTGTGAAGTGTGCAATATATCTGAAGCATTTAATAATTCATTCTAGAATTTTCCCTTAGTTTGAAAATCACAGTTTTCAGAACCCAATTCTAATGTTTTAGGAAAAACTGGAAAACTGTATTTTTCAGGTCATACTTCCATTGTGTCCTCTTCCTAAGGAATCCTTCACAATTTCTGATAGTAGATTTGCCTTTGTGTCTGAATCCCTTATCCCTGGGTTCGAACCCACCTTCCAAGGTTAATGAAAGGCCTGGAGTATTCACCAGATCTTTTTTATCTTAGGAGGATTAAACTCCAATCTCTCTTTTTATTTTTTCTTCTCGCTAGGAAGCTGTTAATGTTTTTGTTCAACACTTGCAACCTTCTAGTTATTGTTTTCTCTCTGGGTTCCTTGGAGGCTCCCAGCCGATAAGTCTTTCAGAGATGGGTGAAGAGTTTGAATGAAGATTTTTTTTAGGGTTCCTGATCTGTTGATCTGTACCCCCCTTTCTGATACACTGCCTCCCTAACTTTCCAGCTTCTGTAGTAGTCCTGAAATCCAAATACTGACTCTTCAATAACTGCTGTGACTTTGTATTTGAGTATTATCTTTGGTTTGCTGTGGGGATTGGAGAGTGCCCCAAAGGAAAATCAATATGAATCCTTCAAGCATCATATTCTGTCTAGTTCCTGCCTAAGTTGAGTTCTTTAAACAGCTCCTTTTAAATATTTTTTTCCAGAGTTTATTATTAGTAGTAGTAATTTAAGCTGCTTAATCATTACCAGAATTTGGTATATGACCTTTTAACTTTTAGGAGTCAAGTAAAAGCTTGGCTATTTATATGTAGTTTTGCTAAATTTTAATAAGTGAGGAAACCAGTGACACTCAAGAGTTAAAACTTTGAAATAAGTGCTATTTTATCATCTGTGATAATAAGGGAAATTCAAGGTTTAAAAATCTGGAACATTTGGTTGCTAAGTGTTAGTCTAACAATTTACAGTATACTTTAAAATGTATCTTATCATTCCAGTTTTTCTCAGAAATTCTTGTATAAAACAAAAGAATACTCAAATAGATTTATAGAAGTTAAATGAATGGTTTCAGAAATGACTAAAATCTTACACTCTGATCCTACACATTTTGGAAAGAATTCTAGCCTTGAGTTCGGAAACATGTGAATCTCTCTATACTCAAGACATTAATTGCTGAAACTGATTAATATGAGAAAGGCTGTACTTTTCCACTAACTTAGATTTCTCATTTACCTTTATGCTATCTTTGCAGAAAAGCTTTATTAAAATAAATTTAGTAGTTTAAAAAAGATTAGAGAGGGTACTTAATTTAATGGAGAGAGAAATTGCTTTTAAGCACACTTTTACCATTTAGAAGCACACATTTAAAACCAAGCAACTGAAAGATTAATTAGAAATCATTCTTATCTTTTCACTAAAGCATGAATCTTGTGTAAGCATGGTTCAGGATCTTACTACTGTATTTCTAGCTTTGATTTTTGACATTTTCAAGTTACTTTTTCTCCTCTGCTCCTCCATGACTGTTACTAATATCACAGCTGGTTGTGATTATTAGTTTACATATCTATGCCCTCTGCTTGCCACTTTCTTACTCAGTTTCATTCCCTGTACCCAGCATTATGCCTTAGATATGGTTTGAACAGAGTAAAATGTGATTGTAAGTATACTTATTTGAATGACTACATACATAGAAAGAGTATATTTTTAAAACTTTGTGATGAAGATTTCCACTGTTTTATATGGTCATTGTTGTTCAGTCACCCAGTCACATCCAACTCTGCTATCCCACGGACTGCAGCATACCAGGCCTCCTGCCCCAGTCAGAGTTAGACCAAGTTCATGTCCATTGCATCGATGATACCATCCAGCCGTCTCATCCTCTGATGCCCTCAACCTTTCCCAGCATCAGGGAATTTTCCAATGAATCAGCTCTTTGCATCAGGTGACCAAAATAATGGAACTTCAACCTCAGCCCTTCCAATGAATATTCAGAGTTGGTTTTCTTTAAGATTGACTATTTTGAACTCATTGCTGTCCAAGGGACTCCCAGGAGTCTTCTCCAGCACCATAGTTCAAATGCATCAATTCTTTTGACGCTTTGCCTTCTTTAGGGTCCAGCTCTCATAACTGTAAGTGACTACTGGGAAGACCATAATCTTGACTATACAGACCCTTGTTGGCAGAGAGAGGTCTCACTTTTCAATAAATTATCTACATTTGTCATCGTTTTCCTTCCAAGAAGCAATCATCTTCTGATTTCATGGCCACAGTCACCATCTGAGGAAAGTTTCAATCCACCAATAACTCCTTAATTATAATGAAAAACACCTCATGACAATGAAATTCTAAACATTAACTTTATTGAAATGTAATATCTCAGGGGGAAATATGCATTGATTATCCGAGTCAAGTATTTTATCTTTTTGTTTCTGCATATGATTATGAAAGGGAGCTAGAAAGGAAGAGGCATTTTGCTTCCATTGTGTAGCATTATAAATTTTACTCTGGTCATTTGGTATTTCCAAGTTCTGACTCACAAGGAAGCTTTCTGATTAGGATGTTTATGGAGCTAGAATATTTAGGATAAAAGAAAATATGTCAAATTACATGTGACCTTATTCAGTTTACATATCTATGCCCTCTGCTTGCCACTTTCTTACTCAGTTTCATTCCCTGTACCCAGCATTATGCCTTAGATATGGTTTGAACAGAGTAAAATGTGATTGTAAGTATACTTATTTGAATGACTACATACATAGAAAGAGTATATTTTTAAAACTTTGTGATGAAGATTTCCACTGTTTTATATGGTCATTGTTGTTCAGTCACCCAGTCACATCCAACTCTGCTATCCCACGGACTGCAGCATACCAGGCCTCCTGCCCCAGTCAGAGTTAGACCAAGTTCATGTCCATTGCATCGATGATACCATCCAGCCGTCTCATCCTCTGATGCCCTCAACCTTTCCCAGCATCAGGGAATTTTCCAATGAATCAGCTCTTTGCATCAGGTGACCAAAATAATGGAACTTCAACCTCAGCCCTTCCAATGAATATTCAGAGTTGGTTTTCTTTAAGATTGACTATTTTGAACTCATTGCTGTCCAAGGGACTCCCAGGAGTCTTCTCCAGCACCATAGTTCAAATGCATCAATTCTTTTGACGCTTTGCCTTCTTTAGGGTCCAGCTCTCATAACTGTAAGTGACTACTGGGAAGACCATAATCTTGACTATACAGACCCTTGTTGGCAGAGAGAGGTCTCACTTTTCAATAAATTATCTACATTTGTCATCGTTTTCCTTCCAAGAAGCAATCATCTTCTGATTTCATGGCCACAGTCACCATCTGAGGAAAGTTTCAATCCACCAATAACTCCTTAATTATAATGAAAAACACCTCATGACAATGAAATTCTAAACATTAACTTTATTGAAATGTAATATCTCAGGGGGAAATATGCATTGATTATCCGAGTCAAGTATTTTATCTTTTTGTTTCTGCATATGATTATGAAAGGGGAGCTAGAAAGGAAGAGGGCATTTTGCTTCCATTGTGTAGCATTATAAATTTTACTCTGGTCATTTGGTATTTCCAAGTTCTGACTCACAAGGGAAGCTTTCTGATTAGGATGTTTATGGAGCTAGAATATTTTTAGGATAAAAGAAAATATGTCAAATTACATGTGACCTTATTCAGTGCAAATATTGCCTTATTCTTTAAAAATCCTGACCTGCACAGAAGTCTAGATCACTCGTAGGCTCTGAATGGAAATGAACAACATGTGTTTTTTTGTCTTGAGATTGTCATCACCTTGGTTTCCACCAGCCATTAGAGGAACTTATCATTGAGAAGTGTATCCTCCTGTGTAGTGTACTTCTCAGCATCTTGTTGTTGTTATTTAGTTGCTAAGTCATGTCCAACTCTTTTGTGCCCCTGTGGACTGTGTCTTGCCAGGTTCCTCTGTCCATGGGATTTTTCAGGCAAGAATACTGGTTGCCATTTCCTTTTCCATCTGCACCTCATGGGCGCCAGTAAATACATGAAATCTGAATGACTACATAATTTCAATAGTCCCTACAGAAAGGAAAGAGAATTTTTTTTTTTCCTGTTTCATTCTTATCATTGGTACGGACAGGAAGTATTTTGCTGCCCAGGTATAATCATTTATTTCCTGGTGACTTTAGCAAAAACAGCATCAAGTCCAATTAAAATGCTGTTCTTTTCTTGTTAGTTTAAGAAGTCAGCACTCATGTTCCACTGTGCTATTCAGCCCTCTGTTATTAATAACTTTCTTGGCATCCTATTACATTGGAGAGGCTTTTAGACCAAGATTAAATCTAATGTATGAATTTCCTTAATTTGACATATATATTCTATCCACATAAACTACTATTTCTATTATCTTAATTTTGTATAGCATAATGAATTACATGAATAAATTTTTTCAGGTCCTATGAGTGGGTCATTTCCCACAAAGGACATAGCCACATATTAAAAAGGTCAAAGCAAAAATCAGAAGAGAAAATAATCTTTAATCACAAAAAATACATTTTGACGGAGGAAGACCGAACAGATCAGTCATCAGATATTTTTTTATCACAATCTAAGATATGTGGAGTAATAAGTATTTTCACAGTTTTACAAGATAGATTATCACTACCTTGGAGTAAAATTGTATTACCCATATTTAGAAAGGGATTTTTTCTTTTAAAAAATATTTTATTGAGGAAAAAGTTACATATAATAAAATGCATACATTTTAACTGTAGAGTTTGATGAGTTTGAACAAATACATACACACATATACACACACTGATGGGACAATAACATATAGAATGTTTGTTATTAGCCTTAAATGTTCTCTCAGATCACTAAAAATAAGTCTCCAGTATCCATCCTTGACCCCAGGAATCACTAGTATGCTTACTCTCTATCACCAGAGGTTAGAATAAAGGTTCCTTCGCATTCACAAAAATAGGCTTATATGGTATCTATCCTTTTATGACTGACTTGTTTCACATGTTAATGTTTTCTTTAATAAACATTTTATTTTAGGATAATTTTAGATTTGCATAAGAATTGCAAGATGGTACAAAGAGATTTTCCTATCCTTAAAATCTTATATTAATTTGTACATATCTAATATAACCAATGGGCTTCATTTGTCACAACCAATGAACCATAACTGGTGCATTAGTATTAATTAGAGTTATAGCTTACGCTAATTTCCTTCCTTTTTAAACTAATGTCTGTTTTTCTGTTCCAGGATCCCTTCCAGGATGTCGCATTACATTGAGCCCTTGCAATCAGTTGCCACATTTCCTGTTTTAGATGACCTTGACAGGTTTGAAGAGTACTCCTCAACTATTTCCTAGAATGTTTCTTCATTGGGATGTGACATGGATTTTCCTCATGATTACACTGTGAGTTTTAGGAGGAAGAGATTAAGTGCTAATCATGTCACATTCTATCAACATTTACCTTGACTGCTGATGTTCACTTTAATCACATGACTGAGGTGGTGATGGTAGGATCTCTCCATTGTAAAGTGACTCTCCCCACCCTTTGTCCATACCTGTCTCTGGGTAGAAGTTACATCTGCTTCCCTGGTGGCTCAGATAGTAAAGAATCTGCTTGCAATGAAGGAGACTTGGGTTGGGTCCCTGGGTCAGGAGGATCCCTGGGTATTGATCAGTAGAGTTTGATGTATTTTCACAGTTTTACAAGATAGATTATCACTACCTTGGAGTAAAATTGTATTACCCATATTTAGAAAGGGATTTTTTCTTTTAAAAAATATTTTATTGAGGAAAAAGTTACATATAATAAAATGCATACATTTTAACTGTAGAGTTTGATGAGTTTGAACAAATACATACACACATATACACACACTGATGGGACAATAACATATAGAATGTTTGTTATTAGCCTTAAATGTTCTCTCAGATCACTAAAAATAAGTCTCCAGTATCCATCCTTGACCCCAGGAATCACTAGTATGCTTACTCTCTATAAACCAGAGGTTAGAATAAAGGTTCCTTCGCATTCACAAAAATAGGCTTATATGGTATCTATCCTTTTATGACTGACTTGTTTCACATGTTAATGTTTTCTTTAATAAACATTTTATTTTAGGATAATTTTAGATTTGCATAAGAATTGCAAGATGGTACAAAGAGATTTTCCTATCCTTAAAATCTTATATTAATTTGTACATATCTAATATAACCAATGGGCTTCATTTGTCACAACCAATGAACCATAACTGGTGCATTAGTATTAATTAGAGTTATAGCTTACGCTAATTTCCTTCCTTTTTAAACTAATGTCTGTTTTTCTGTTCCAGGATCCCTTCCAGGATGTCGCATTACATTGAGCCCTTGCAATCAGTTGCCACATTTCCTGTTTTAGATGACCTTGACAGGTTTGAAGAGTACTCCTCAACTATTTCCTAGAATGTTTCTTCATTGGGATGTGACATGGATTTTCCTCATGATTACACTGTGAGTTTTAGGAGGAAGAGATTAAGTGCTAATCATGTCACATTCTATCAACTTGACCTTGACTGCTGATGTTCACTTTAATCACATGACTGAGGTGGTGATGGTAGGATCTCTCCATTGTAAAGTGACTCTCCCCACCCTTTGTCCATACCTGTCTCTGGGTAGAAGTTACATCTGCTTCCCTGGTGGCTCAGATAGTAAAGAATCTGCTTGCAATGAAGGAGACTTGGGTTGGGTCCCTGGGTCAGGAGGATCCCTGGGTCAGGAAGACCCCATGGAGAAGCAAATAATTACCCACTCCAGTATTCTGGTCTGGAGAATTCCATAGACAGAGGTTCCTGGCAAGCTACAGTCCATGGTGCGGCCAACAGTCAGACATGACTGCACAACTAATACACAACCCACACCATCTGTAACCCACCCTTCCAGTGGAGAGTCATGCCTCCTTAAGTACGCACTGCCACTGTAATTGTCTACTTGTCCCCCATTTAAGTCATTTATTTTATTAGTATGGACAAATAAAAACTTATTTTAAGCTTTGAATTACATTACAAAAATTTGATATTTATTTTGTTCCATATAATTGGCTTCTTTGTCCCTTTGATATACTATTCTTATTGTGGGTTTTTCTGGTTTATTTTGGTTCAGTCTGGGATTTTGCTTTGATATTTTTTTAAGCATAACCTTACTTTCTGGCACTATAAAATTCTCCAGTCATATGCATTCTCTGTTTTTGTTTTAGATTAGCCTTTTTACTAGTCAATGCACATTCTTGGCCTATACCCTTGATAGAATGTGATGGGAATGATCTTTTTCCCCTGTAGTTTAGCCCCCAAACCCATAATCACAGTCTAATCATAAAAAAAAAATGGAGACCTAGGTATGCTCATTGCTACTGAGCTATCATCACTTCTAGGACTTCCAAGTGACAGAATAAGGATGTTACCATGTGTGCAGGTTGAGAAATTGCTTCAGTTGTGTCCAACTCTTTACCATCCTAGGCTTCTCTGTCCATGGGATTTCCTAGGCAAGAATATTGGAGTGTGTTGCCATGCCCTCCTCTAGGGGATCTTCCAGACTCAAGGACTGAACCTGTGTCTCCTGCATTGGCAGGCAGGTTCTTTACTAGTATCACTACTTGGGAAGCCCATTATCAACTCATATGTGTGTGTGTGTGTGTGTGTGTGTGTGTGTGTACACACATATATCTATAAATATTTATATATTTAGCTATCTGCATTTGAATTGAACTATACATAAATTCATAAGATTTATCCAATTTTAATTTAAGACTGCATGAATAGTTCTAGTATCTCCCCTTGCTCGTCTGTGAACTCACACTCCAGCAGTAACAATATTGGACTTAATTGATCAGTTCCAGTATGCATATATGCATAGGGGTTTCAGAATTATCTGTTCTCCTGGGCAAACAAATGGATCACATAGAGTAAGCTGCTCTGTAACAGAGTAAGTTCCGTTAGCCTTTAAAGTATCCATTGACTTCCAAAGTTACTTAAATCAGTGTATTTTCCCCATACTCCTTTCAGTGAGGTTGTTTTACACGTTTGCAATACAGAGTTTGCAATACAGAGTGGTATGGACGAATGTACCATTGATTGAGACTGGAAAAATCTAGGGAAGGAGAGGGATTTTTGTAAATCAAATCTATAATTTTATGTATATTAAATTAAACACACTTATTAGATATTGAGGGCAAATGTCAGACTCTCAACAAGTAGTGTCAAACATTTATTTCTCTGGGATGTGAATTTCAAACCTTTCCTGTGAGCTAATGTACATTATTTGAATTTGAATATGGTATAATTATATAATTATATATGCATTTTTTAAAAGATTTATTTATTTATTTATTTTGGGGGGGTGGGGTGGGAGGGGAGCAGGTGGGCTACTTCTATTGGTCTTTCATTTGTCTATTTTCATACATCTTTGTTCTTTGGCCCCTGTGGGCCTCCCTCCCATCGCGGTGGCCTCTGTTGTCACAGAGCACTGACTTTGGGCATATGCGCTCCAGAACTCCGGCTCGGTAACTGGTGGCCCGTGGGATCTTCCCAGGCCAGGGATCGAACTGGCACCCCTTGCACTGCAAGGTGGTGTCCTTACCCACTGGACCACCAGGGAAGCCCATATATGCATTTTAGAATTAAATATGTTAACATATATTACAGATTTTATAAAAATGAAAATATATTTTCTTTATATTTACTGATTCCATCTACTCAGCATGTCAAAACTAAGACATGCTCTGAGTTTTGTAAATTTTGTAGCAGAAAAATTTTGTATTCCATTTGCATTGCAATTGTTGTATTTTCTATGATGCAATCATGCTTCAAGTAGTTAAGGCCTAGTGTGTCCATATACGAAAGTGGATGGGGAGGCAGAAATTGGGAGATTGGGGTTGCCATATACACACTATTATATGTTAAATAGATACCTAACAAGGACGTACTGAATAGTACAGGAAACTCTACTCAGTACTCTGCAATGGCTTACATAGAAATAGAATCTAAAAGAGAGTGGATATATGTATATGCATAACTGATTCACTTTGATGTACAGCAGAAACTAACACAACATTTTAAGTCAACTATATTCCAATAAAGATTAAGTAAAAAGAAAGTGAAGTTCAATAACAACCTGAGATGACACAAATGTTCCTATTCCAATCACCATTTGAATGAAGAGATCCTCAGTCAGGTCCTTCTATTTAAATACATCCTCAGTTATCTAACATGAAGAAGACAATCATTTTTTAAAGACTTCAGTTTATATGTCAGACGACTTTTGAATGAACTTAGAGACTGCAGATGTATAGGAAAATAAATTAAATAGGTATTAGTATATTTATGTCTTGGTCTTAGACGTATTTTCTTTGGGATAATTTATTTTATAAACAGTTATATTATATATATATATATATATATATATATATGTATATATACATATAAAATATATTCCTGATTCCATGCTGGGTTATTTCTTTTCCAGCAGAATTTCGAGTACCACAATGGTCAGTGCACATGCAGGATACCTGAAGGACTATACATTGCATTGTTCTCTCTCCTTCCCAGTATCAATGCACTGCTTACTCTATTGGCATACCACTTACATAACTTACAGCTCCATGTTTCAGAATATTAAACTTCGGATTAAATATAAAAAGTACAGTATGTGAAAAGCAGGTCAAAATAATCCGAATATATTACACATAAAACTGAATAATTCTTTGCAATTTGTTACCTTTTAATCAGTGGTGATAATCTTGACATCTTTAGCACTTTCCTGGAAAGGGTGAGAGTCAAAAATCTCACAAAGGAGAAAATACACAAGGGTGAGGGCGATAACGTTTTTCTTTTCTATGATGCAATCATGCTTCAAGTAGTTAAGGCCTAGTGTGTCCATATACGAAAGTGGATGGGGAGGCAGAAATTGGGAGATTGGGGTTGCCATATACACACTATTATATGTTAAATAGATACCTAACAAGGACGTACTGAATAGTACAGGAAACTCTACTCAGTACTCTGCAATGGCTTACATAGAAATAGAATCTAAAAGAGAGTGGATATATGTATATGCATAACTGATTCACTTTGATGTACAGCAGAAACTAACACAACATTTTAAGTCAACTATATTCCAATAAAGATTAAGTAAAAAGAAAGTGAAGTTCAATAACAACCTGAGATGACACAAATGTTCCTATTCCAATCACCATTTGAATGAAGAGATCCTCAGTCAGGTCCTTCTATTTAAATACATCCTCAGTTATCTAACATGAAGAAGACAATCATTTTTAATGACTTCAGTTTATATGTCAGACGACTTTTTGAATGAACTTAGAGACTGCAGATGTATAGGAAAATAAATTAAATAGGTATTAGTATATTTATGTCTTGGTCTTAGACGTATTTTCTTTGGGATAATTTATTTTATAAACAGTTATATTATATATATATATATATATATATATATATGTATATATACATATAAAATATATTCCTGATTCCATGCTGGGTTATTTCTTTTCCAGCAGAATTTCGAGTACCACAATGGTCAGTGCACATGCAGGATACCTGAAGGACTATACATTGCATTGTTCTCTCTCCTTCCCAGTATCAATGCACTGCTTACTCTATTGGCATACCACTTACATAACTTACAGCTCCATGTTTCAGAATATTAAACTTCGGATTAAATATAAAAAGTACAGTATGTGAAAAGCAGGTCAAAATAATCCGAATATATTACACATAAAACTGAATAATTCTTTGCAATTTGTTACCTTTTAATCAGTGGTGATAATCTTGACATCTTTAGCACTTTCCTGGAAAGGGTGAGAGTCAAAAATCTCACAAAGGAGAAAATACACAAGGGTGAGGGCGATAACGTTTTTCTTTTTCTGAAGATGTTTTGGATGTGAACCAATTTTACAGTCTGTACTAAATTTGTTGCAATATTTCTTCTGTTTTATATTTTGGCTTTTTGGCAATGAAGATGCGAGATATTAACTCCATGACCAGGAATAGAACACGTACCCAATGTATTGGAAGGTGAAGTCGTTATCACTGGACCTCCAAGGAAGTCCTGAAAACACTTTTTCTTTCTTTCCTTTCTTTCTTTCTTTTTTTAATTAGAAACTATAACAGGGAATACAAGAGTGCTGTGTACAATTTTTTTTTTAAGAATTTTATTCTATTTTGCTTTTACATAGTTTTGTTGTTTACAGCTCTATGTACTCCCTACTCCATCAGAGGCATATCTTGGATTCCTCCCACCTGTGCCCCCCTCCCACTCCCTCCCATCTCACCCCTCCTGGTTATTTGTGTACAGTTTTAATATGGATTTTCATTCAGAAAGAAGCAGAGGGAAATTCTAAGGGACACTCAATTTACATAATGACTCTCTATAGTCATGACATTTTGTTAGTATTTTACTTTCTGTGACATGGAAATAGATATTTTTAAAAAGAACATGTTTATTACAGGTATAATTATGCCACGGAGAGCTTTGAAAGGATAAGAACTTGTCACAAAAGGCTCACTGTACTGAAAACTATAGAGCTCTGTGGTTGACATGTACTAGTCAGGCCTCCCACTCTTTTCTGGGCTTATTAGCCATCAAGTAAATTCCAATTGCTACTTTTCCAACAAAAATGATATGTAGGCAGAGTTAAGCTTCTCCATTAAATATGCATACTTTCAAATCAATGCGAACATGCTTAAGTTGTCAATTAATAAATAAGTTGCTCTTCCTCTTGTCACTGTCAGCAAGTATAAAGTTAGCTAAATTAACCCTGCTTTAATTTTTTTGTGTGCTTTATCTACTGCACTTATTTTGCTTCTCATAACTTCAACCTACATCATCATATTTCATTTCAAGGAACTGCAAAATCTGAACTAAAACAGGTATGAAATAAGAGTATGATAGATAAGCATTATAGTTATTTATACAAGTTTGAGTCAGTTTTCTATTGACTATAAGTAAGGATCCCAGGAACCCACTCCAGTATACTTGCCTGGACAATTCCATGGACTGAGAACCCTGGCTAGCTATGGTCCATGGCATTTCTCATACACACACACACACACACACACACATATATATTTATACATATATACATACACACATATTTATATTTTTTATCTATATATTTATATCTTCCCTGAGGGCTCAGTAGTGATGAATCTGCCTGAAATGCAGGAGACCCAGGTTGCACCCCTGAGTTGGTAAGATCCCCTGGAAGAGGGCATGGCAAACTACTCCAGTATTCTTGCCCGCAGAATTCCATGGACAGAGGGGCCTGACAGGCTGCAGTCCGTGAGGTCACAGAGAGTTGGACATGACTGAAGTGACTCAGCAGCAGCAAGGATCCGAGGTGGCATTGGTGGTAAAGAACCTGGCTAACCATGCAAAAGCTTTAAGAGACTTGGGTTCGATTCCTGGAAGATTCCTTGGAGGAGAACATGGGAACCCATTCTAGTATTCTTGCCTGGTGAATCCTATCTACAAAGGAACCTGGCAGGTTACAGTCCATAGACTAAGTGAATTAAAATATATATATTTTGGGGGGGAAAAGGGATCACAAAATAAGTACTATAAACAAGAAAAGACTTTATTTTCACCTATTTCTAAAAGCTTAAACTTGTGCTCTTCCTCAAGAACCTCAGAGTGTGAATCAATCTCATAGACCTAAATGTCATGTAAAAAATCCTGAAAGGAGAAAATTGCAAAATTTGTAAGTTACAAATATATACTTACAAATGTACACACTTACACAGTACACATATTTTGTACATGTGTAGATTTGACCATGAGAGACTATCTGATGGCAAATGTGGTGAGTAAGTTTTCATATTAAAGAGACTCAAGAATCTTTTTCATCAGAATAGCTTTTTCAACCCTGGAAGATACAACTTACCAATTAGTTGAAGCTATTAATTGGTATTTGTGAAAAAAAAAAATTACATTGCTTATTTAAGCAATAAAAGTAAGGTTTTAATTAATGTTGAATATCTGTGCATTGTTCACCATAAGGGAACTATTTAAAAAAATTTAGGATATCGTCTATCCAGTCCAAGTAAGTTATGACTATAGAAACTGAAATTCTCATAATGGAATACCAAATTAAAACTTGTTTTCCCTTAGATCTCAATTCTGTAAAAGTATATATGTTTTAAAATTGATAAAATGCTGAGTAGTTGTCTTTGGAGTTACAGGTGATTTACACTTTCTCTTTACACTTTCCTTACTTTTTCAAGTCTTTTACAATCAGACAGTAATGTTTTAAGCAGCAAACCACATTCATTTTATTGTCTTAATAGCTTTATCTCTCAAACTCAGTTCTCTTGCTCACACATTACCTACAGGCTCAGTTGCTTCAGTTGTGTCCAGCTCTTTGCAACCCTATAGACGGTAGTGGCTCCTCTGTCCATGCAATTCTCTAGGTGAGAATACTGGAGTGGGTTGCCATGCCCTCCTCCAGGGGACCTCCCTGACTTAGGGATCAAAGTCGCGTCTCCTACATTACAGGCAGATTCTTTACCACTGAGCCACAGAGAAAGTCCCACTCACACATTATGCTGTCTCTGCTAATTATGTTCTGAACCTGAGTTCCTATCTGTGCAGGTCCTGATAGTTACAGAGAAATTCTGCTATTTTAAAAATAACCCTAGGAAATTGCCTCCATCTTATACACAACACAGTGTCATGTTCCCTTTGCTTTAGTTTATGAAACAAATCTGGCCTGGAACTCAACAGCCTATTTTAATTAATACCATTTTCCTTTTTAGAATATTCCCTGCTTGTGTTAAATTCAGAGCAGATGCTGTGTTCAAAAGCTAAAGAGGAAGGTGGATATGAGTTTTTTTGGCACAAAAGAGGATTTTTGTTTCCTGTGCAATGTTGTGAACACAACTCATTCCTCATCTGAGAAGCAAAACAGCATCCAACCTGCTGGCATTCTATAGCTCAAATCATAATGATGAATGTTGTGTCCTTAGGATCAAGGGCAGAGTTAAGCTGTGTTGGAAGAGAAATCAACCTGACAAAAATATAGGCCCATGAGGGGAAAGTGCTATAGGAAATGAATCTGTCTTTGAATTGGCGCTATCATAAGACATACCTTTATACCTTGTCTTCTTATCCATTTATCTGTTTTTGGATGCTTAGGTTACTTCCATACCTCAGCAATTGTAAATAATGCTAAGATGTGCATGCACCTTTTCAAATTAGTATTTTCATTTTATAAACTGAAATTCTCATAATGGAATACCAAATTAAAACTTGTTTTCCCTTAGATCTCAATTCTGTAAAAGTATATATGTTTTAAAATTGATAAAATGCTGAGTAGTTGTCTTTGGAGTTACAGGTGATTTACACTTTCTCTTTACACTTTCCTTACTTTTTCAAGTCTTTTACAATCAGACAGTAATGTTTTAAGCAGCAAACCACATTCATTTTATTGTCTTAATAGCTTTATCTCTCAAACTCAGTTCTCTTGCTCACACATTACCTACAGGCTCAGTTGCTTCAGTTGTGTCCAGCTCTTTGCAACCCTATAGACGGTAGTGGCTCCTCTGTCCATGCAATTCTCTAGGTGAGAATACTGGAGTGGGTTGCCATGCCCTCCTCCAGGGGACCTCCCTGACTTAGGGATCAAAGTCGCGTCTCCTACATTACAGGCAGATTCTTTACCACTGAGCCACAGTAAAGTCCCACTCACACATTATGCTGTCTCTGCTAATTATGTTCTGAACCTGAGTTCCTATCTGTGCAGGTCCTGATAGTTACAGAGAAATTCTGCTATTTTAAAAATAACCCTAGGAAATTGCCTCCATCTTATACACAACACAGTGTCATGTTCCCTTTGCTTTAGTTTATGAAACAAATCTGGCCTGGAACTCAACAGCCTATTTTAATTAATACCATTTTCCTTTTTAGAATATTCCCTGCTTGTGTTAAATTCAGAGCAGATGCTGTGTTCAAAAGCTAAAGAGGAAGGTGGATATGAGTTTTTTTGGCACAAAAGAGGATTTTTGTTTCCTGTGCAATGTTGTGAACACAACTCATTCCTCATCTGAGAAGCAAAACAGCATCCAACCTGCTGGCATTCTATAGCTCAAATCATAATGATGAATGTTGTGTCCTTAGGATCAAGGGCAGAGTTAAGCTGTGTTGGAAGAGAAATCAACCTGACAAAAATATAGGCCCATGAGGGGAAAGTGCTATAGGAAATGAATCTGTCTTTGAATTGGCGCTATCATAAGACATACCTTTATACCTTGTCTTCTTATCCATTTATCTGTTTTTGGATGCTTAGGTTACTTCCATACCTCAGCAATTGTAAATAATGCTAAGATGTGCATGCACCTTTTCAAATTAGTATTTTCATTTTCTTCAGATATATACCCAGGAGCAGATTTACTGGATTATATGGTAGTTCTATTTTTTAGTTTTTCCAAGAAACTTCATACTATTTTTTATAGGGGCTGCACCAACTTATATTCCCACCAACAGTGTACTAGGTTGCCTATTCTGGTTATTTGTGATCTTTCTTGATGATAGGCATTCTGACAGGAATGAGGTGCTATCTCATTGGTTTGTATTAATATTTGCATTTCTCTGATGATCAGCTATGCGAGGAATCTTCTTATGTACCTATTTGCCATCTGAATGTCTTTCTGGGAAAAAAATGTCTTTTTATGTCTTCTGCCCATTTTTGACACTACTATGAGCTGTTCATATATTTTGGATATTTATGCTTTACCAGTCATATCATTTGCAAATACTTTCTTCCATTTGTAAGGCTTTCCTTGTGGTTCAGACAGTAAAGAATCTGCCTGAAATGCAGGAGACCTGGGTTTGATCCCTGGGTCAGGAATATCCCCTGGAAAAAGGAATGGTTATCCACCCCAGTATTGTTACCTGGAAAATTCCATGGACAGAGGAGCCTGACCTATAGTCCATGGGTTCGCGAGAGTCAGACACAATTGAATGACTAACACTTTCTCCAATTCATAGACTTTTTATTCTTTTAAAAAAAAATTTATTTAATTAAATCTGATTTGTTTATTTGTCCTTTTCCCCCCCTTATCTTTGGAGGCAGATTCCCCAAAAATATTGCTATAATTTATGTGAAAGGATGGCCCATGTACTTGGGCTTGATTTTTTGATCCTTAGTTTTCTCCCTGCCCTCTCTAGTGGCTACAGGAAGATTAGACAACTCATTCCTCATCTGAGAAGCAAAACAGCATCCAACCTGCTGGCATTCTATAGCTCAAATCATAATGATGAATGTTGTGTCCTTAGGATCAAGGGCAGAGTTAAGCTGTGTTGGAAGAGAAATCAACCTGACAAAAATATAGGCCCATGAGGGGAAAGTGCTATAGGAAATGAATCTGTCTTTGAATTGGCGCTATCATAAGACATACCTTTATACCTTGTCTTCTTATCCATTTATCTGTTTTTGGATGCTTAGGTTACTTCCATACCTCAGCAATTGTAAATAATGCTAAGATGTGCATGCACCTTTTCAAATTAGTATTTTCATTTTCTTCAGATATATACCCAGGAGCAGATTTACTGGATTATATGGTAGTTCTATTTTTTAGTTTTTCCAAGAAACTTCATACTATTTTTTATAGGGGCTGCACCAACTTATATTCCCACCAACAGTGTACTAGGTTGCCTATTCTGGTTATTTGTGATCTTTCTTGATGATAGGCATTCTGACAGGAATGAGGTGCTATCTCATTGGTTTGTATTAATATTTGCATTTCTCTGATGATCAGCTATGCGAGGAATCTTCTTATGTACCTATTTGCCATCTGAATGTCTTTCTGGGAAAAAAATGTCTTTTTATGTCTTCTGCCCATTTTTGACACTACTATGAGCTGTTCATATATTTTGGATATTTATGCTTTACCAGTCATATCATTTGCAAATACTTTCTTCCATTTGTAAGGCTTTCCTTGTGGTTCAGACAGTAAAGAATCTGCCTGAAATGCAGGAGACCTGGGTTTGATCCCTGGGTCAGGAATATCCCCTGGAAAAAGGAATGGTTATCCACCCCAGTATTGTTACCTGGAAAATTCCATGGACAGAGGAGCCTGACCTATAGTCCATGGGTTCGCGAGAGTCAGACACAATTGAATGACTAACACTTTCTCCAATTCATAGACTTTTTATTCTTTTAAAAAAAAATTTATTTAATTAAATCTGATTTGTTTATTTGTCCTTTTCCCCCCCTTATCTTTGGAGGCAGATTCCCCAAAAATATTGCTATAATTTATGTGAAAGGATGGCCCATGTACTTGGGCTGTGACATTGTTTTGCATCCTTAGTTTTCTCCCTGCCCTCTCTCTAGTGGCTACAGGAAGATGAGAAATGGATTTGGCTGACTGTACTTTGCCCACTTAGATAAACTTCTGGTAAAGTTGTTTCCCTTGGAGAGAAGTTTTTTGTCACTCTTTGGACATATTTTGAAATGGTTACTTTTTCTACTATACCTGCCAGAAACTTAAAGGAATTTTTCTTTTTTAAAAAAAATATTTCTTTTTATTTATTTGGCTGTTCTGCGTCTTAGATGTGGAATACGGGGTCTACTATCTTCCTTGTGGCATGTAAGCTCTTAGTTGTGGCACATGGAATCTAGTTCCCCGACCAGGTATCACACCCAGGCCCCCTGTATAGACAGAAAATATGGAGTCTTAACCACTGAACCACCAGAGAAGTCCCTAGGATTTGTTTCTGATCTTCGCTATGAGAACATAGTAACTTCCCTGAAGATAAAACTGACAAGGGGCTTCCCTGGTGGCCCAGTGGGTAAGTACACCGCCTTGCAGTGCAAAGGCCACCGGTTTGATCCTTGGCCTGGGAAGATCCTGCGTGCTGCGGAGCAGCTGGACCAATGTGTCCAACTACCGAGCCAGAGCTCTGTAGTGCATGCACCCAGAGCCAGTGCTTTGCAACGAGAGAGGCCACTGCCATGGGAGGCCCACACAGGCCAAAGAACAAAGATGGATAAAAAATAAATGAAAGGGGCTTCCCTGGTGGTCCAGTGGGTAAGGACACTTGCAGTGCAAGGGATGCCGGTTCAATCCCTGGCCCGGGAGGATCCCAAGTGCCGCAGAGCAGCTGGACCAATGTGTCCAACTACCGAGCCAGAGCTCTGGAGCGCATGCGCACAGAGCCAGTGCTTTGCAACGAGAGAGGCCACTGCCATGGGAGGCCCACACAGGCCAAAGAACAAAGATGGATAAAAAATAAATGAAAGGGGCTTCCCTGGTGGTCCAGTGGGTAAGGACACCACCTTGCAGTGCAAGGGACACCGGTTCGATCCCTGGCCTGGGAAGATCCCACATGCCGCAGAGCAACTGGACCGATGTGTCCAATTACTGAGCTGGAGCTCTGGAGCGCATGTGCCCAGAGCCGGTGCTCTGCAACAACAGAGGCCACTGCGATGCAAGGCCCACATGGGCCACAGAACAAAGATGGATGCAAATAGATAAATGAAAGACCAATAGAAGTGGCCAAAAAAAAAAAAAAGATAAAACTGACAAAAATGAGGGGGTCTTCCTGTAAGTGTAGACCCAAGAGTTTCTTACTCTCATGCTAGTTAGTGAAGAACCAACTTCCAGAGATTTGTCAAACTAAGTTAAATATTCCAGTCACTTTATGACTTCAATGTCTCTGTTGTAAGATGGTCTCAACTGGTCTCTATATTCACCTAATGTGGTCTTTGTATTCACCTTTCCAGATTTCAGGTGATGATTTACCCCATGACCTTAATTCTCTGCTGGATCCAAGAACTGACTTATTTTCCATTTTTCATGTGACAAATGAGTTCCAAGCTCTTTACGTGCAAGAGCTGAGAGCAGGACTCCACAGCTTTCCTACCACTCACTGTTTGGATGGAAGTTAAAGGGAAATCCATCATTTCAAATTTCTACCTTACACCATGGGATTGTTTTTCACTGTTAAAATATTTTAATAGCAATGTAAAATTAAATTAGGGTTTTATAAGCAAGCTTCAGCACATGAACATCAATTTTTAAAATGACTTCTCTTCCTTTCAAAAGCCTAAATATGAACACATAGAAATCTTAAGAGTTTTTTTTAAATATCATAGTATGTATTTTTTACAGTTTTAATAGACTGATAATTTACAAAGATGCAAAATGACTAAGTTCCAAATCAAAGACCTCCAGTAGAAAGATGTAAATTAAAAATGAAACATTTTAATTTACTTATTGGATAAACCCAGCAAGAAATCATCCTTTCTCCCATACGTCTGAAAAACCACCACCAATTTATTTCTAGGACATCGATATCGTTAACAGTATTCAGTCCTCTCGTCAGCATCCAGAGATCCCTGGTTCGATCTAAGTAAATTAATGTTACGGTTCCAGTTGCTGGAAATGCCCCGCTGTCTTTTTCACTGCATCACACTGACAAGGCACCTACCAAAACTGCACATGGTAGGAAGTGAACCACGAAGAACACAATGGTTTGACTAAAGAGCTAACTGCATACCCGGTATCTGCCAATTGAGTGAGGATATTAGTGGAAACAAAAAATTCTAGACAGTATTCTTTTTTCATCATCTCCATGTTACTGACTTGTATAGTACTAGAAAGTAAAGAATATGGGAAGATGACAACAGTCATACATGTGAAAGTTCCCTAGAACTAAAAGCAAATGAAACAAAATGCACACCATAGTGGGTCAGTGAACTGACTTCCATTTGGGTTTTATCTGTGGCTGCAAGCAATCTCTAAACTGAGATTCACACATTAGGGAACAGTTTCAGTGCACTAAGGGATCAGCAATTTGTATAAGAACAAACCTCAAATATTTCCTTTTTACTATATCTACTTCCACACATTAAAAAGTATCTTTAACACAATTTTCTATGCTATTCCTTAAGTAAATTAGATAAACAGGTAGAAACTCAAAATGTAACTGTAATATTACACAAAAGAATAATTTTCCTTTAATAACTTCGTCTGTTCCAGAGTATTTCTGTCCAAAGGGCACAGGTGCAACATGATGAACTTCAGTAGTTAACATTGTGATCTCTGGAAACTCTTGAGTGATTGATTGACTTGACACGACGAGGAGTGGAGAATAGACTGAATAAGATAATAACACTAGGTTGAACTCCATATTCTTTGAGAACCTTTACAGCTTCAGTTACAGTATTTTCAGTACTGAGAATCAGATACAGCAGAAGGACTTTTCTCTTGTAAATGTCTGGGGGGAACTTGGCATAATATACTCTGGGTTTTTGTGTCTCCTCATCACTCTGAATCAGTATCTTCCCAATTCGTGTGGATCGACAACAGTCTCATAAACCTCGTTCAGGATCTTTCCAATTCGTGTGGATCGACAGCAGTCTCATAAACCTTGTTCCGTTGCCTCACGGCTTCTCATTGCGCTGACCCCACAATTTTCCTTTTCAAATTTCACTACTTCATATTTATATACCCTGTTGGAGTGGTCACCATGCATTCTTTATATGGCAGCTGATTCAATCCCTCTTCCACAAGTCTGAGCAAACAATTCGCAGAAAACATGAAGTCTGCTCTACTGGCTGTCTTGTCCCTGATGATGGTCTGCAGCTCCCGGATTTGATTATTCATTGGCAAGAGCTTAAGCTGCGTCTGGATCTCCCAGGAGATTTTGTCCTCCACTGGGAAGAAATCGCTGGCTGCCGCTTCATAGTTGCCACTGCCACTGTGGCTCTCTTGAGTTGAGAGTGGCGCCTTCCACAAGCCTGAGGGCCTGCTCAGCCTATACGCTGGAATAGGCGTGCCGACTGAGAGTCAGCTAGGCCAAGGAGTCGTTAATTCCCTCTAGCGTGGTCTGATATCAGGTGGCCAGGGTGCTGCGGCTCAGGGTTTTGGGTCGAGGCAGAGTTTACTTGCTGATTGTGCAAGGGCCTGGAGTCTGGATAGGTAACTCCGTGGTCATACACCAGGCCCTGGCAGCAACCAGTCCCTAAGGATGAAGAAGAGCCTGGGGAACAGGCCAAGCTCTGGTGCTTTCCCCATCGACCTGCCTCCTGGCAACCTCTAACCCCTGCTCACCATGAGATTATTGATGAAATTCTTTTCAGTTCAGTACCTTTAATTGTTAGCATTTTATTATTCTCTTCCTGGGCGTCTTACAACTGCATACTTAAAAGTATTATAACCCAAATATTTTTGCAAACAGTGATCACAATTCAAATATGAAAATGTGATTTGTCATGTTTTGAAATTTAAGGATGGGAAATAAAACAGGGAGAATAGACTCAAATTCCGGCTGTGCTTAGTTCTTGGGATTCATTGCTAATCTAAATTTTATGGGCTGTTTAGCAGATAAATACTATTGATTGGTGACACAATAAGCAGTAAATGCTCACAGAAATTGATTAATAAATAAATAAATGATTTTTTCAGCACTCTATCGATATAAACTGTTTATTTGCTCTGATGATAAACTTTAAAAAGATGGTGTTGCTATCATATATATCATATGCAGATAACAAAATTCTAAATTTTCCTTGTAAAAATGGACATATGCAACTTTTCTTCTTCTCATGGAGGTAATATATCAACATGTCATATGTCATTGTCCCTATGAGCAGTATGTCCATATTTATATCAGCCTATGCAATAAACTTTTGTATAGGTAATTCTTTCATATATCAAAAAAAAAAAAAAAGACAACATAGGAAGTGAAATGTCTCCTCACATCTGTATCTCCAGCCTCTCAGTTCCAACTCCCACATATACACTATTATTAGTATTTAAGCCACAAATTTTAAAAATCCAATATTTGCTTATAGATTGAACATTAGATTTTTGGCCTCAGCAGTTAAAAAGTTGAATCTCCATTTACAATAATGGATAAGACTCCAACTAGGGAAGATTTGTGGGAAAAGTTCAGAAATTCCACTTCTGGTATTTACGATTCAAGGAAGATAAAGTAAGAAGTTGGACATGTATCTGGAGTTCATCATTAGAAAGTAAGGCTGAGACATACTTTGAGAGTCATCAGTGATTAGATGGCATTGAAAGCCATGAGACAAGATAGGTTTCGAAGAACTTGCTGATTGTGCAAGGGCCTGGAGTCTGGATAGGTAACTCCGTGGTCATACACCAGGCCCGGCAGCAACCAGTCCCTAAGGATGAAGAAGAGCCTGGGGAACAGGCCAAGCTCTGGTGCTTTCCCCATCGACCTGCCTCCTGGCAACCTCTAACCCCTGCTCACCATGAGATTATTGATGAAATTCTTTTCAGTTCAGTACCTTTAATTGTTAGCATTTTATTATTCTCTTCCTGGGCGTCTTACAACTGCATACTTAAAAGTATTATAACCCAAATATTTTTGCAAACAGTGATCACAATTCAAATATGAAAATGTGATTTGTCATGTTTTGAAATTTAAGGATGGGAAATAAAACAGGGAGAATAGACTCAAATTCCGGCTGTGCTTAGTTCTTGGGATTCATTGCTAATCTAAATTTTATGGGCTGTTTAGCAGATAAATACTATTGATTGGTGACACAATAAGCAGTAAATGCTCACAGAAATTGATTAATAAATAAATAAATGATTTTTTCAGCACTCTATCGATATAAACTGTTTATTTGCTCTGATGATAAACTTTAAAAAGATGGTGTTGCTATCATATATATCATATGCAGATAACAAAATTCTAAATTTTCCTTGTAAAAATGGACATATGCAACTTTTCTTCTTCTCATGGAGGTAATATATCAACATGTCATATGTCATTGTCCCTATGAGCAGTATGTCCATATTTATATCAGCCTATGCAATAAACTTTTGTATAGGTAATTCTTTCATATATCAAAAAAAAAAAAAAAGACAACATAGGAAGTGAAATGTCTCCTCACATCTGTATCTCCAGCCTCTCAGTTCCAACTCCCACATATACACTATTATTAGTATTTAAGCCACAAATTTTAAAAATCCAATATTTGCTTATAGATTGAACATTAGATTTTTGGCCTCAGCAGTTAAAAAGTTGAATCTCCATTTACAATAATGGATAAGACTCCAACTAGGGAAGATTTGTGGGAAAAGTTCAGAAATTCCACTTCTGGTATTTACGATTCAAGGAAGATAAAGTAAGAAGTTGGACATGTATCTGGAGTTCATCATTAGAAAGTAAGGCTGAGACATACTTTGAGAGTCATCAGTGATTAGATGGCATTGAAAGCCATGAGACAAGATGAGATCACAGAGAACGAGAATACTTTGATAAAGAAAACCCAGCACTGAGCCACAGGCACCACACTGCTAAGCATTCAAGAGAGTGAGGGGCGAGTTTAGTGGAGATGGAGGTGGAAACAAGTGGTAGGAAGACTATTAGGAGAGTGTGATTTCCCATAAGCCAAGTGAATAAATAATTTAAGGAGCAGGGACTAATCAGCTAAATCAAATGATGCTTTAGGTAAGAGAACCAGAAGGTGATCACTCGATTCAGCAACATTAAAGTTGCTAATGATCTTGTCAAAGACATTTTAGTGGAGAGATGGAGGCGGAAGTTATGTTGTAGAAAGACTGAGGAAGAACAAAAGAAATAGAAATAAAGATGCTGAACACAGGCAATTCTTGTTAGGATAGTATTTTCTCCCCCTCCTTCTCCTTCTTCCCCTCTCCTCCTCCTCTTCTTAATTTTCTTCAATCTGTTCACTTTACGTGATCCCCTAGCCTGGTTAAAGTGGTGAGTGAGTTAACCATATACATACACTGCTTCCTCTTTGCTTCCCAGGTGGCGCCAGCAGTAAAGAACCCATCTGCCAATGCAGGAGACAGGAGACTCAGGTTCCATCCTTGGGTCAGGAAGATCCCCTGGAGGAGAAAATGGCTCCAGTACTCTTCACTCCACTTGAGTATTCTTGCCTGAAGAATCCCATGGACAGAAGAGCCTGGAGGGCTACAGTCCATAGGGTCGCAGAGTTGGACACGACTGAAGTGACTTAGCACACATGCTCTTTGCTTTTAGTCTGCTCTCTCTTTAGAAAAATTTCTGCACTGAACAGCTGTCTTCCATAGCTAGCCTTCTACTCAGGCCAGCTTCCTCTCCTGCACTGTGTCTGCATGTCTTTTACAGAACTGGCTCAGCAGAGAGTCCAGAATTCCCTAAACTTCTAGAACTGCCACTTCCATTTGCTTTCTGGGATATGGTACTTCTTCCTGCACAGAAGATGATGATTCTCCTCTAAAGCTTACTTTTAGTGATATATGCATCATATTTGAAAATTATTTGAAATAGGAAGAATAATAACATCATTCTCTATCTAGTGTCGAAGACTAATGTAAAATTTTCCACCAGCTGTAGTGGGGTTTTTGGTTATTTAGGTTTAATTTGCAGAAAGGAAATAGGGATGGGATGATTATCTATGTCTACACCATATTTCCCTATTGACTTTATTAAATCAAGCTCCAGCTCTCTGACCTCAGGCAAGTTACTAAATTTCTTTAGGACTCAGTTACCTTACCCATGGGGCTTCCCTGGTGACTTAAATGATAAAAGAATCTGCCTGCAATGTAGGAGAAGACCCAGGGTCAATCCCAGGATGGGGAAGAGCTCCTGGGGAAGAAAATGTATTATCCATAAAGTGAGTGATGAAGCACAAACAGTTACTGTGAAAATTGCAGTACTTGCCACAAGTTAAACATTATTTAAGTTTCTGCCATTTTGAAAGCACACGAAGTCCTTTAAGATATATGAGCAGCACTGTTTATCTGTCATTGCCACCCTCAAGGCATCTTTAAACACTGGGAGTAGACAGGTTGATTGAAAATGGGATGCAAAGAAAAAATTTTATTCTCATTTCAGGGAAATAGTGTGAGAAGTTATGAAAAGTGCATGTTATTGCCAATATTTTAAAACTAATAATTTTGGAAAAAATATGTAGAACTTCTCTGTAAACAGGACACATTACAGAGTCATGTTAAGAAGATTAAAAATATGATAGCCAAGCAGCAAGAAGAAAACTGCTCTTGGATTCTGTAATTAAAGGAAACTGTATTGTGAGCTCCTAAAATTAATTTAGAGTACTTTTAATACCCTTAGACATATGACAGAATAATGTAAGGTCACAAGCTTTAAAGATTGCAGTCATCACTGAATCCAATTTTTTCATGCTGACTGTAATTTAGCTGTTTTCCTTTTAAGAGCTATTCTAATTCTGTGCATTAATAAGCAAAGCTTTGTATTTAACCTTCCTGCTTGTAAATTATATTGCACTACCAATTACATTTCAGTGAACGTAGAATAATGGCAAGAATGTAGAGTTCCGGCAAGCTTTCTTAAAAAACTTAAAGAATTTTAGAAGAATTACAATTTATGTTATATATCTAAGTTTTAAAATTTAACTCCTTAAAAGATATCTAATTTCTGTCTTATTCAATCCACTAGTTTATGCTCTAACATATTTAGGAAAATGATTTTACTTTCAATGTCAACAATATAAATAATATTAAAATCAAAAGTAAAAATACATTTTCTTTTGATATTTTTATAAATATTAGCACACCAGAGGACTATGAGATTTTGATCTTTTAAAATAATTTCACTGTTAAAGTTTCAAAACACTGAAATGCCAAAAGTTAGAATAAAATAAAAAGTGAGGTAAGGATGGAGATTGATTCTTTAATTTATTCAACAAGTTTTTACTGAATGGATAATCTTTGTGCATTTTACACTACACAACAAAGAACCTACTCTCTTACAGAAAGGCCAGTAAATAAACCAAACCCAGAACTGGTTAAAAGTTAGATATCATAGAGGAAGTATTTGGAATTCAAAAGAGAGAGCTGAGACCCAGACAAGGGAAGGAGAATATTTGTGGACAAATAGAGAGGTTTTACAGAGATCTGGGCTGCATGTTAAATATGAAGGATGTGGAAAAAACATGACAGAAAAGAGCAGCATTTACAAAAACTTGAGCCTTGAGAAAAGTGGGTGTGGTTGAAATAAAGGTTAAGAGGTAGGGAATAATGAAAGATAAAGTTGTATGGATAGAGTTGTGATCAAGAAAAATGTTTTGGAGCCTCTGTGGAGAGAGATGTACTCCATGTCCACCTACTCACTCAGTATTAGACAAATACAAATCAAAACTACAATGAGATACTGCCTCACAACAGTCAGCTTGGCCATCATCAAAAAGTCTACAAACAATGACGCTGGAGAGAGTGTGGAGAAAAGGGAACCCTTGTGCATTGTTGGTGGGGATATAAATTGATACAGTTACTATACAGAACAGTTGGGACATTTCTTAAAGAAAAAATATGAATAAATCTACCATATGACCCAGCAATTTCACTACTGGGCATATACCCTGAGGAAACCATAACGCAAAATGATACATGCACTCCAATGTTCATTGCAGCACTATACAATAGCTAGAACATGGAAGCAACATAGATATCTGTCCGGGACCGCGGGTCGGCCCGGCCACATCCTATAGCTTTGCCTGTCCAGGACTGCAGGTCGGCCCGGCTGCATCCTAAGCCTCCCAAGCATGAATGCTACAATGTAACATTTGAGATAGCGCTTGGCGGAGCTCCCAGCATGAGAGTATCATCATCCTGACTGGGACTGTGAGAACCTTAACCACGCCTTACGACCTTCAGTTTGAGAACATCGCCACAGGCTCCCAAAGATGGCGCCGAGCGGGAGCAGGAGGGGCGCGGTCTTGCGCGGTCTGGGACGTGTGCTCATTGCTGTGATTGGCTGAGTGAAGTTTCCGTGCTCCTGATCAGTGCATGCTCCTCATAGACTCTTACCATTATGTAATCTCGTGCATAGTTGACCTTTAACATGATTGGTCTATTGTTGGGCTCTTCCGCCTTTTGTACAGCATAAATATTGCTCACTTTCAACAATAAAACGAGACTTGATCAGACTCCTGTCTTGTCTCCATTTCTCGTGTCTCTTGTCCTCTCAATTCCCACTCCCCCCCTTTAGGTCTGCGTTGACGAATCCTGCAGGTCGGGACAGATATCCACCAACAGATGAATGGATAAAGAAGCTGTGGTATATATGTACAATGGAATAATACTCAGTATTAAAAGGAAAACATTTGAGTCAGTTCTAATGAGGCAGATGAATCCAGAGCCTATTACACAGAGTGAAGTAAGTCAGAAACAGAAAAACCAAATGTTACATATTAACACACACATACAGAATCTAGGCTTCCCAGGTGGTGCTAGTGGTAAAAAAAATTGCCTGCCAATGCAGGAGACACAGGAGACGAGGGTCCAAGCCCTGGGTTGGGAAGATCCCCTGGAGTAGGAAATGGCAATCCATTCCAGTACTCCTGCATGGAAAATACCATGGACAGAGAAGCCTGGTGAACTATAGTCCATGGGGTTGCAAAGGATTGGACATGACTGAGCACACACACATGTGGAATCTAAAAAGATAGTATTGATGAACCTATTTGCAGGGCAGCAATGGAGATGCAGACATAGAGAATAGATTCGTGGATATGGGGACAGAAGGAAGGAGAGGATGAGATGAATGGAGACAGTACCACAGAAACATATATTGTCATATGCAAAATTATAGCCAGTTGGAATTTGCTGTATGACTTAATGGAGGTCAGACTGGTGTTCTGACAACCTAGAGGGGTGGGATGGTGTGGGAGGTGGGAGAGAGGTTAAAGAGGGAGGGAATATATGTAGATCTATGGCTGATTAATGGTGATGTATGGCAGAAACCAACACAATATTGTAAAGCCATTATCCTTCAATTAAAAGTAAAATTTTAAAAACTTCTTTCAACAATGAAAACAAACAAAAGAAAATGTATTGTCACAAAGAGTCTTTATTGAACCTTTAACATGATTTGGTCTATTGTTGGGCTCTTCCGCCTTTTGTACAGCATAAATATTGCTCACTTTCAACAATAAAACGAGACTTGATCAGACTCCTGTCTTGTCTCCATTTCTCGTGTCTCTTGTCCTCTCAATTCCCACTCCCCCCCTTTAGGTCTGCGTTGACGAATCCTGCGGGTCGGGACAGATATCCACCAACAGATGAATGGATAAAGAAGCTGTGGTATATATGTACAATGGAATAATACTCAGTATTAAAAGGAAAACATTTGAGTCAGTTCTAATGAGGCAGATGAATCCAGAGCCTATTACACAGAGTGAAGTAAGTCAGAAACAGAAAAACCAAATGTTACATATTAACACACACATACAGAATCTAGGCTTCCCAGGTGGTGCTAGTGGTAAAAAAAATTGCCTGCCAATGCAGGAGACACAGGAGACGAGGGTCCAAGCCCTGGGTTGGGAAGATCCCCTGGAGTAGGAAATGGCAATCCATTCCAGTACTCCTGCATGGAAAATACCATGGACAGAGAAGCCTGGTGAACTATAGTCCATGGGGTTGCAAAGGATTGGACATGACTGAGCACACACACATGTGGAATCTAAAAAGATAGTATTGATGAACCTATTTGCAGGGCAGCAATGGAGATGCAGACATAGAGAATAGATTCGTGGATATGGGGACAGAAGGAAGGAGAGGATGAGATGAATGGAGACAGTACCACAGAAACATATATTGTCATATGCAAAATTATAGCCAGTTGGAATTTGCTGTATGACTTAATGGAGGTCAGACTGGTGTTCTGACAACCTAGAGGGGTGGGATGGTGTGGGAGGTGGGAGAGAGGTTAAAGAGGGAGGGAATATATGTAGATCTATGGCTGATTAATGGTGATGTATGGCAGAAACCAACACAATATTGTAAAGCCATTATCCTTCAATTAAAAAAAAATTTTAAAAACTTCTTTCAACAATGAAAAAACAAACAAAAGAAAAATGTATTGTCACAAAGAGTCTTTATTGAATCTTTAACAGGTAAATATTGATCGGTCAGTGTCTGGTTACTGAAACAGCTGCTTCTCAGAGAGATAATGGCCTTCTTCAGGCAAACGAGCCTGATAATTGCCGATAGGTCAAGATAACAACTAAAAGGAGAGCAGACACATTAAGCAGCATCACATCATTAATGACCTTGGCGGGATTTAGAATGGATGCTGGGAACAAAGTTATAGGGAGCTAACCAATGATTCTAGAACAATCTCTAGACTGTACTGAGGGTTTACTTGTTATTAGCAATCACAAAAATAACCGTATTATAAGAGTATACATTGTAGACAGAGATTTTAAAATATCCTTGTATGGTAATAATCCAAATTTAAAACTCTTTTCAAAGAAGTTTAATTGGGAATTTGTGCAGATGAGCCCTAATTGGGTCATCGAGAGCTTCATCTTTAGAATTCAGCAGCAAGGTCAGAAGATATCAGTCTATGATACTGAAAGTAACTATCATCTTCATAAAATACATGTGTTCATCCACCTCCAGAGGTAAGTCACAGGAAGAAATGATTCGTGAAAGCTCTCTGAGAACACTAATGTGATCACAATTACTATTACATGACTAATCTCTCTCCAAAACTCATCAAGTAATTGGCTTAAGGTAAATTGCTTCCCTGGTGGCTTAATGGTAAAGAATTCATCTGCCAATGCAGGAGACGTAGGTTTGATACCACAGTTTGGAAGATCCTCTGGAGAAGGAAATGACAAACCACACCATTATTCTTTCCTGGGAAATCATCTAGACAGAGGAGACTGGTAGGCTAAAGTTCATGGGGTCACAGAAGTGTTGGACATGACTTAGCGACAACAACAACAGCAAGGTGAGGAGTAATGTGTTGTAATATGTCTGAAAAAATTGGTATCAGTACACTAAAATGTACACCTTAAATACATAAAATGTTAGAAGTGAACATATATTAAATAGAAGTGTTCAAAATAGTGTGTGCACATGTCCAGGGTTCACAGATTGATCAACAGATCCATGGAGTTAGACAAAATACTCCTGCTTTTAAGATACAATGGTAAAGAGTCTGCCTGCCAATGTAGGAGACTTAGGAGACTTAAGAGACTTGGGTCAGGAAGATTCCCTGGAGGAGGGTATGGAAACCCACTCCAGTATTCTTGCCTGGAAAATGTCATGGACAGAAGAGCCTGGCAGGTTACAGTCAGTGGAATTGCACAGAGTTTGACATGACTGAAGTGACTTAGCATGCAGATATACATACAGACCCCAATGCTGGGGAAGATTGAGGACAGGAGGAGAAGGGGACAACAGAGGATGAGATGGTTGGATGGTATCATCAACTCAATAGACGTAAGTATGAGCAAACTGGGAGATGGTGAAGGACAGGGAAGCCAACATGTTGCCGACCATGGAATTGTAGAGTTGGACATGACTTTGCCGCTGAACAACGTGTCTATACACAGACATGTTGAGATCCCAATGCAGGCTGACACAGTCCCTGCATAAGGAGGACAGATGGCCACGGGCCTGTCCTTGGCTCATCCTAGAAAAGCCTCCACCTGTTTACAAGAGTGTGGTTTGGCCCAATGTTCTAACTCAACACACTTGGCCATGTATACCAACTCTGATCTGGCTCTAACCCTGCAGCTGTTTCCATGTACCCTTAACCTTCTTCCCTGTTCTCAAGAAGAGACAAAAATATGAAGCAAGAGTTGGGTAAATACCCAGCTCTGGGGCTTCAGACAAGTGTATAAAAACTGTGCTTCAATAAATGACTCCACCTTTTGGGCCATCAGTCTGACTGGTCCTCCTAATCCCAGCTTTTGAGTTCTGTTTCTTTTCTCATCTCTCACTGTCCCCTCCTTGGGTCTACACAAAAAGACAACACATTCATTTATGTGTTCATTTTTATATGAAAAAAATTTAACCTTTCTCACTACTTAATGCAAAGGTTTACACTGACATCCTCCCTTAGGAAGAGGGAGATACACCCAAGCATGAACATGTGGGCAGTGGAACCCCTGTGCCCTTCTCTCTCAACAAACTGCACACATTTCTGTTTGCACATGAAGAGTCATTGAGAGCAGACAGAGGACAAATCCGTTGTTCAAAAACCGGTATATATAACTGAGTGTATGAATTCAGGTTGCTGTGAACCATCTGATGTTATGAGAATGTGAGGAGAATGTGGGATGAGCAAGGAGATGAAGTGGGAATCCAGTCATAACTATTATGTTATTGATCTTAACTCATAATTCCACTCGCCTTGCCTGTCTCTATGTTAAAGAAGTCAGTGGCCTCTGTGCTCATTATGTTGCATGAGGGATATATTAGAGGTAATAATAAGACAAAACTTTAAAGTCCTTAAAATTTGTATTTCCAGAATCTATATATACCAAATAGGAAGAAGACTCCTGTCATAAGTAATATGTGAGAACCTGAGGTGAGCATAAGGCTTCCATCTGAAACCCCCTAGATTCAAAAGAGATTCTTGAACTGCAGAAAAAAAGAGAGATGGAGAAAGATGGGGCCAAGCAGGGAGGGGGAAAGTTAACAAGGTTGAGAGGGAGACAGAGAGAGAGGGAGAGAGAGAGACCATGAGAGAGATGGGTTGGTAAGTCTTATCAACAGAACAGCCTTCTAGCATCTCACAAGGACCCTAGCAAGTGCCCAGAAGGAGGTGTGTGGTATGTCTGGAAAGAGGAAGCCCTGGACACTTTCTCCAAAGCATTGTGTGTTGCATGTGGCACAGAATAGTGTCAAGTTACTGAGCCTGAAGTAACCAAACCAGCTGGGTGATGTATATCTCATTGTCAAATTATTGGAGCAAAACAAAGGACCATATTGTCCTCCTTCTCTCAATTCTTGCCTTGATGCAACTTAAGACCTGAATACTACAACAGATCCCAGAGAGGTATATGGTATACATGGGTAATGGGTACTATATTATATAATAGTAAAAGTGGTATTATTTTTCAGATACATAAAAAGAAATATATAACTTCAGGAGCAAATGAAATTTTCATCCACAATGATAAAATAGAGACAGAAGTTTTGAATCATTAAAAATTAAGTTAATTATAACATTTAATAGTAATTGTATAACTGCAAGAATTTTGGATTTAATCTATCAAGTAATAGGAGTTATAGGAGTTAGAGTGCAGGAATTCAGCATCACAGTTCCTAATAAAAGATTGTTATGAGGAGACATTAGAGGTTAAATGTAGTGAAAAGTGTTTCTTGATGAGTGGAAAGATATATTCTTTATTACAATAAAGACACATTAACAAATTGTGCCTTTATTCTAAAAATCAATTATCTTCTTGAGGCTGTTTATTATTTTAATTAAATGAGTTGAAGACATAGAATCATCAAACTGAGGAGCAGACCCTAACCCCAGGGAGACTCTACTAAGAATTAGGTCTTGAAATAAATTCAACCTAACCAGCTGGGTTAATTCTCTCTTAGTAACTAACAGTTTTAAGAGAGGATGATAATGCATTCATATAATTTCTAGGAATATAACCATTTCTAACAGTTATATAGGATGTGAGAGGATGGGGATTTGAGATTAAGTCAGGTTCAAGGGAAACATTAAGTGGGAGAAAGAGGATGCAACGCTTTTATATCTTCTTTAAATTGTATACTCAAGCCAGGGCCCTATCTCCTTTGTACCCAAGTTCAAAGAGCTGACAAATATGCAGTGAAAGTTCCAGAAGATGTCTAAGAAGATATTTCCCACCTAGATGGCTGATTCTTAATAATATTGGTTCTTAACATATAGAACTAAAATTCGTTTTTTTCTTTCCTCCTTTCCTCCCTTTAACTTCTTAAATATTTAGATGCCAAACACTTTTCTAGGTACCAATAAAGCAAAAATCTCTATTCTCAGGCTTATGTTAAACTAGGATAAAAGACGATACACACATACATGCAGCAATAGGTATTATATCAGATGGTAAGAAGGGTTCCACAGAGTGATGAAATGGTGTAGTGAGAAACAGGATGGTTAGGGGAGCAGTGGTGATGAGACTGTGAGCCCTGAAATCTGCCACAGGAGTATTCAGATAAAATAAACACAACTCTAGACGTTCTGAGGCAGGAGTACGTGTGCCATATATAAGGGGCAGCAGGGAGCTCATGTGGATGGAGACAGTGGGGAAGAGAAGAACATGAGCTCAGGGGTGTAACTGAGAGCCTAGACCAGGTAAAGCTTTCTTGGCCATTGAGAGGCCTTTGGCCTTCACTTTACATGGGGCAGGAAGCTATTGGTATGTTTTGTACAAGCCATTAATATCTTTCATTTGTAAAGCATCACTCTGTGAGACAGAATAACAGACGTAAAGGTGAGTTCCCACGTCCCACTCTCTGCCTATGTTCACTCGCAAATGAAGGGGTGACACTGACAAGGAGATGGTGAAGATCCTGAAGCTGCAGGTTTGGGATGAAAATCAGGAGTGTGGGCTTGGGCATTTATGCTTGGGGTTTCCATTAGACAGACCAGTGGGAATGCCTGGTAAGTAGTTGGATAAACATCTGAATTCAGAGGAGAAGTGTGAGCTAGAGATAAAAATTAGGACACTGCTTTTACCTAGATGGTATTTAATACCAAAAATTAAAATGGGGAATGAAAAACCCCTTTTTGGGAGGTTTTAGTTCAATTAAGAGTTGATAAGTCAGGTTCAAGGGAAACATTAAGTGGGAGAAAGAGGATGCAACGCTTTTATATCTTCTTTAAATTGTATACTCAAGCCAGGGCCCTATCTCCTTTGTACCCAAGTTCAAAGAGCTGACAAATATGCAGTGAAAGTTCCAGAAGATGTCTAAGAAGATATTTCCCACCTAGATGGCTGATTCTTAATAATATTGGTTCTTAACATATAGAACTAAAATTCGTTTTTCTTTCCTCCTTTCCTCCCTTTAACTTCTTAAATATTTAGATGCCAAACACTTTTCTAGGTACCAATAAAGCAAAAATCTCTATTCTCAGGCTTATGTTAAACTAGGATAAAAGACGATACACACATACATGCAGCAATAGGTATTATATCAGATGGTAAGAAGGGTTCCACAGAGTGATGAAATGGTGTAGTGAGAAACAGGATGGTTAGGGGAGCAGTGGTGATGAGACTGTGAGCCCTGAAATCTGCCACAGGAGTATTCAGATAAAATAAACACAACTCTAGACGTTCTGAGGCAGGAGTACGTGTGCCATATATAAGGGGCAGCAGGGAGCTCATGTGGATGGAGACAGTGGGGAAGAGAAGAACATGAGCTCAGGGGTGTAACTGAGAGCCTAGACCAGGTAAAGCTTTCTTGGCCATTGAGAGGCCTTTGGCCTTCACTTTACATGGGGCAGGAAGCTATTGGTATGTTTTGTACAAGCCATTAATATCTTTCATTTGTAAAGCATCACTCTGTGAGACAGAATAACAGACGTAAAGGTGAGTTCCCACGTCCCACTCTCTGCCTATGTTCACTCGCAAATGAAGGGGTGACACTGACAAGGAGATGGTGAAGATCCTGAAGCTGCAGGTTTGGGATGAAAATCAGGAGTGTGGGCTTGGGCATTTATGCTTGGGGTTTCCATTAGACAGACCAGTGGGAATGCCTGGTAAGTAGTTGGATAAACATCTGAATTCAGAGGAGAAGTGTGAGCTAGAGATAAAAATTAGGACACTGCTTTTACCTAGATGGTATTTAATACCATTAAAATGAATGAGACCCCCTGGGAGTAAGTTCAATTAAGGAAGAAAGAGAATTGAACCTCCAGTCACACTACCTAAGGGGTATAAAGATGGAACCAGTAAAGAATGCTGGGGAAATGGGTTGGTTATTTAAGAGGAAAATTAAGCAGTTTGGTGTTCTTTAAGCCACCTGAGGAAAGTCTGGGAAGTATTGATTGTGCCAAGTACTGCTGACAAGCTGAATCAATCCAGTACTTAGAATTGGATTTAAAGCTTATTCATGGCCTAGAAAATAACAATTTTGGTAGCTCGGAGCTAAAGCCTGAATCCAAGACATTTAAAACAGAATGGGAAGAAGGAACTTACAAACAGCTTCCCAAGGCTTACTGAAAAGGGGAACAGAAGTAAATATCAGTATCTGATAGGGGATTTGGAATTAAAGATGGTTAAAAAAATATGTTTATTAGTAACAATAATAATAATTTTAAAATGGATGTGTGGAAAAGATAGCTAGTGTCATTGTGCTAAGGGAATAGGAGTGCTTACAATGGCTTGGGGCGATGGTCCGGAGGGGTGGGATGGGGGGAGCTGGGGAGGTGGGGACCAGGGATATGCATATGACTGATCTGGGAACATACATGTCTGTGAACAACAAAACTCTGTAAAACCTTTAAAATAAAGAAATAAAATAAAATAAAATAAAATAAAATGGAATACTAGTGTTATTCATTTCAGGATGACAGGACAGATTGAGTAGTGTTGTGAAAATCGGTAACATAGGGCTGAGTTGGGCAGAGTTTCTACAGCTGTGTTTTTGGGTACTTTAGGTTGCTATTCTTTCACTGGGAGATAGAGGTACTGTCTTTCTCGATGATTTCAGAGATGGCACCCACTCCTTGAGAAAGTCTTATGCTGTAAAACCTGTAAGAGGCTGGTTTGTCTATATCTTGAAGCTTCCTAAGAGGAATAAATGGCAACCCACTCCAGTATTCTAGCCTGGAAAAATCTCATGAACAGAAAAGCCTGGCAGGCTACAGTCCACGGGGTCACAAACATTATATATATATATGTGTGTGTGTGTGTGTGTGTGTGTGTGTGTGTGTGTGTGTGTGTGTGCATAGATAGATAGATATAGATACAGATATAGATATAGATATAGATATCCCTGGTGTCTCAGTGGTAAAAAAAATCTGTCTGCAATGCAGGAGACCCAGATTTGACCCCTGGTTTGGGAAGATTCCCTGAAGAAGGACACAGCAACCCACTCCAGTATTTTTGCCTGGAGAATTCCATGAACAGAGTAGCCTGACAGGCTACAGTCCATGGGGTCACACAGAGTCAGACATGACTGAAGTGACTAAATGGAAGCAGCTGCTGCAGCAAAGAGGCTTCCTAGGTAGCACTAGTGATAAAGAATCTGCCTGCCAGTGCAGGACACACAAGAGACCCAGGTTCGATTCCTAGGGTGAGAAAATCCCCTGGAGTAGGAAATGGCAACACATTCTGGTAAAACTTGTCTAAAGCTGAGGGGAATGTTAAGGCTGGCTTGGTCAGAAGTTGTAAAGATTGTAAGACATATGGAAATAACACTAGGATAAACAGATTATAGGTCCTTATTTGGCCAAATAATTTTAGGTGTTGGTATACTGGTAGAAGTTAGTAGGAAACACAGGCCTCAATAGTGACGTATTTTTCCTTTTCAGGAAGAGTAAGATTTTATGCTCCAGGAAGGGAAAATGTCACATTAGAGGCAAAAAATGGGTTGCATGTTAAGGCAATCTGATATTTTGTTCTCAGAGTTCCTCCTAGTCCTTTTGATACTTGAGTTAATTTTTGGAAGGAAATAAACTGGCTTTGTAAATTGTGCCATACTAAGTAAATCTCAAGAAAGAAAGGAAGAAAGCAAGTATTTAGTGTACATAGATCATATATCAATAGATTATAGATATTTTCTCATGAGTTTTCACATTTAACCTTCGCAACTTTCAGAATTAAGCAAAAATTATTTCATATTTATGAATAAAGAAAGTAAATTGATGTATTTTTTAAAAAGTTTTATTTAATGTTTTGATTTAGCTTATTATTCTTTGGTATTAATGAAGATGTCTTCATGGTCATTGTCACTGTGGAATATGACCCTGTAACCATGAGGCTGTATGCTCCCTAGAAAAATAGCATATCAAACTTGGTTAGTGACAACTTTCTTTTTCTGGTGCAATCACTTCTATATTAAATTTTTCCAAATACACATTTTTTAAATAAGTATCTTATGGCAAAGACAACCATTGTGTAGGTTATTTTTACTCTAAAAAGAGTCACTGCCAATGTCCTATAGAGGTTTTTTTTTTTTTTTAACACTAGCATAATGAATAGTGGCTACAAACTGTTTCAACTGTTAATCAAAGAATAAACCAGTAAGAACCTAACTAGCACTTTTGCTGAAATACCTTTTTACTTGAATCTTCACATTTTAGTAAAATTGGTTACTTTGATATGTAATTTACCTCTTCTTAAAGCATTTTTCCATCCTTTCTAAAGATAATATAGAGAGGTGTCTTTCATTTTAATGACACAGTGTAACACTACTTGATAAAAGTAGATTAAAAAAATATATTTAGCCTGACTTTGAGATAGTAATTCTTTCCAAGCAAAAAACAGTGTATTTTCATTTCAATTGTATAACAATTGTCAATGTAAAGTGTTCCATTGGTATGAATATTATCTTATAGGATTATGATCATACTAGATTTGAAAATGTAAAAATGTCATTTTAGCTATAAATCAGCTTTAAGACCTTGTCTTCAATATCGAATATGTCCCATTCAAATCACTTTGTTTTATTTGCAGTTGCAAATCTACTGTCTAAAACAATAGTGACGTATTTTTCCTTTTCAGGAAGAGTAAGATTTTATGCTCCAGGAAGGGAAAATGTCACATTAGAGGCAAAAAATGGGTTGCATGTTAAGGCAATCTGATATTTTGTTCTCAGAGTTCCTCCTAGTCCTTTTGATACTTGAGTTAATTTTTGGAAGGAAATAAACTGGCTTTGTAAATTGTGCCATACTAAGTAAATCTCAAGAAAGAAAGGAAGAAAGCAAGTATTTAGTGTACATAGATCATATATCAATAGATTATAGATATTTTCTCATGAGTTTTCACATTTAACCTTCGCAACTTTCAGAATTAAGCAAAAATTATTTCATATTTATGAATAAAGAAAGTAAATTGATGTATTTTTTAAAAAGTTTTATTTAATGTTTTGATTTAGCTTATTATTCTTTGGTATTAATGAAGATGTCTTCATGGTCATTGTCACTGTGGAATATGACCCTGTAACCATGAGGCTGTATGCTCCCTAGAAAAATAGCATATCAAACTTGGTTAGTGACAACTTTCTTTTTCTGGTGCAATCACTTCTATATTAAATTTTTCCAAATACACATTTTTTAAATAAGTATCTTATGGCAAAGACAACCATTGTGTAGGTTATTTTTACTCTAAAAAGAGTCACTGCCAATGTCCTATAGAGGTTTTTTTTTTTTTTTAACACTAGCATAATGAATAGTGGCTACAAACTGTTTCAACTGTTAATCAAAGAATAAACCAGTAAGAACCTAACTAGCACTTTTGCTGAAATACCTTTTTACTTGAATCTTCACATTTTAGTAAAATTGGTTACTTTGATATGTAATTTACCTCTTCTTAAAGCATTTTTCCATCCTTTCTAAAGATAATATAGAGAGGTGTCTTTCATTTTAATGACACAGTGTAACACTACTTGATAAAAGTAGATTAAAAAAATATATTTAGCCTGACTTTGAGATAGTAATTCTTTCCAAGCAAAAAACAGTGTATTTTCATTTCAATTGTATAACAATTGTCAATGTAAAGTGTTCCATTGGTATGAATATTATCTTATAGGATTATGATCATACTAGATTTGAAAATGTAAAAATGTCATTTTAGCTATAAATCAGCTTTAAGACCTTGTCTTCAATATCGAATATGTCCCATTCAAATCACTTTGTTTTATTTGCAGTTGCAAATCTACTGTCTAAAACAATAGATTAGTCGTGTTAAAAATCTGTTTATTAATTATTATAGAATGGAAACAATATATGGGTTCTGAGAATTGCTAAAATAAAGTAAGTTTGTATTGAAACATCCAAAAGTCACTTTGATTAAATAATGCAAAAGCCCACTCTTTCAATTTGGACTGTGCAATATGTTATTTTCATGCTATGAAGGTTTCCAGAGTTTTGAGTGTAGTTGTCAGTCCTTGACATTCTCTTCAAAAAAAAATCGCAATTATTAAGATCTATTCTATGCATTTAAGGAAAGAGAGTACATACTACACTAGCAGATCAACTGATCTCTTCACTTGATATTTGTTCTGACCCTGCGTCTGAGAACACGGGGCTCATTACACAGACAAGTGAATAGAGCTTTCATAAGACTGGCATGACTGAAGTAACTAAATGACTTAGCATCTTTTGGGGGTTCACTTCACCACGAATGCTGCAGGAGCCACTACACTTTTCTTTACTTCATGTATCTTTTTCAAGAAAGTGAGAGAAAATGTTCTGGCAAATTGCCATCACCCTGTGGAGATTTCATAAGAATTTGAATTGATATTTGCAAAGTGAAAACCAGGAGGTGAATAAGCAGCAACCTACAAAACCACCAAAAGGAGACTCAAAAGGAATTTTATGACTTTATAGCTTTTGTACTTAACTGACTTTGATATAGTAAAATTGGTTACTTTGATATGTAATTTACCTCTTCTTAAAGCATTTTTCCATCCTTTCTAAAGATAATATAGAGAGGTGTCTTTCATTTTAATGACACAGTGTAACACTACTTGATAAAAGTAGATTAAAAAAATATATTTAGCCTGACTTTGAGATAGTAATTCTTTCCAAGCAAAAAACAGTGTATTTTCATTTCAATTGTATAACAATTGTCAATGTAAAGTGTTCCATTGGTATGAATATTATCTTATAGGATTATGATCATACTAGATTTGAAAATGTAAAAATGTCATTTTAGCTATAAATCAGCTTTAAGACCTTGTCTTCAATATCGAATATGTCCCATTCAAATCACTTTGTTTTATTTGCAGTTGCAAATCTACTGTCTAAAACAATAGATTAGTCGTGTTAAAAATCTGTTTATTAATTATTATAGAATGGAAACAATATATGGGTTCTGAGAATTGCTAAAATAAAGTAAGTTTGTATTGAAACATCCAAAAGTCACTTTGATTAAATAATGCAAAAGCCCACTCTTTCAATTTGGACTGTGCAATATGTTATTTTCATGCTATGAAGGTTTCCAGAGTTTTGAGTGTAGTTGTCAGTCCTTGACATTCTCTTCAAAAAAAAATCGCAATTATTAAGATCTATTCTATGCATTTAAGGAAAGAGAGTACATACTACACTAGCAGATCAACTGATCTCTTCACTTGATATTTGTTCTGACCCTGCGTCTGAGAACACGGGGCTCATTACACAGACAAGTGAATAGAGCTTTCATAAGACTGGCATGACTGAAGTAACTAAATGACTTAGCATCTTTTGGGGGTTCACTTCACCACGAATGCTGCAGGAGCCACTACACTTTTCTTTACTTCATGTATCTTTTTCAAGAAAGTGAGAGAAAATGTTCTGGCAAATTGCCATCACCCTGTGGAGATTTCATAAGAATTTGAATTGATATTTGCAAAGTGAAAACCAGGAGGTGAATAAGCAGCAACCTACAAAACCACCAAAAGGAGACTCAAAAGGAATTTTATGACTTTATAGCTTTTGTACTTAACTGACTTTGATTTGAAGATCATTTCTGAAGGTAATTATTTTTGCTTATGACCTTATTTTGAAATAACACATTATAAATAGGAATGCTAGACACCACATATCTTAAAGTGAAATTGTGTATACTCCAAAGGTCCCAATGGGAGAGTCTGAATTATGTCTGCTTGGCTAATTTGGGACTGCATGTCCCAGAACCCTCTTCCCTCTATGGTACTAGCTTGGAGCTGGCCACAAGAGAACTTATATAAGATTTGGACAAGTGAAGCAGTAACCATCCCTCCCTGAAGATCATCTTAGCTGGAGGCAGAGAAGCATTTGAAAGTTACTTGGCAACTCTTTCTGCCTGCTTTCTATCTTTTCTTCCTTGCTTCCTTTTTTGTCTCTCTTTATGAAAAAGGGGTTTCCCTAGTGATTTAGATGGTAAAGTATCTGCTTTCCATGCAGTAAACCCAAGTTCAATCCCTGGGTTGGGAAGATCCTTGGAGAAGGGCATGCTAACCCCATGCCAGCATTCTTGACTGGAGAATCCCACTCCAGTATTCTCGTCTTCAGATTTCCATGGACAGAGGAACCTGGAAGGCTACAGCCCATAGGGTTGCAAAGAGTCAGGCAAGATTGAGGGACTAGCACACTTTATTAGAAAGCAAGCAGTACAAAAGCAGGAACTTAGAATGTTTTATTTTTCCAGACTGTCTCCTGCATCTATAACATATCACCATTATTTCTGTTGCAACAAAAAAACCATTATTTCCTGCACTCTCACTTGTTTTGCTGACCCTGCGTCTGAGAACACGGGGCTCATTACACAGACAAGTGAATAGAGCTTTCATAAGACTGGCATGACTGAAGTAACTAAATGACTTAGCATCTTTTGGGGGTTCACTTCACCACGAATGCTGCAGGAGCCACTACACTTTTCTTTACTTCATGTATCTTTTTCAAGAAAGTGAGAGAAAATGTTCTGGCAAATTGCCATCACCCTGTGGAGATTTCATAAGAATTTGAATTGATATTTGCAAAGTGAAAACCAGGAGGTGAATAAGCAGCAACCTACAAAACCACCAAAAGGAGACTCAAAAGGAATTTTATGACTTTATAGCTTTTGTACTTAACTGACTTTGATTTGAAGATCATTTCTGAAGGTAATTATTTTTGCTTATGACCTTATTTTGAAATAACACATTATAAATAGGAATGCTAGACACCACATATCTTAAAGTGAAATTGTGTATACTCCAAAGGTCCCAATGGGAGAGTCTGAATTATGTCTGCTTGGCTAATTTGGGACTGCATGTCCCAGAACCCTCTTCCCTCTATGGTACTAGCTTGGAGCTGGCCACAAGAGAACTTATATAAGATTTGGACAAGTGAAGCAGTAACCATCCCTCCCTGAAGATCATCTTAGCTGGAGGCAGAGAAGCATTTGAAAGTTACTTGGCAACTCTTTCTGCCTGCTTTCTATCTTTTCTTCCTTGCTTCCTTTTTTGTCTCTCTTTATGAAAAAGGGGTTTCCCTAGTGATTTAGATGGTAAAGTATCTGCTTTCCATGCAGTAAACCCAAGTTCAATCCCTGGGTTGGGAAGATCCCTTGGAGAAGGGCATGCTAACCCCATGCCAGCATTCTTGACTGGAGAATCCCACTCCAGTATTCTCGTCTTCAGATTTCCATGGACAGAGGAACCTGGAAGGCTACAGCCCATAGGGTTGCAAAGAGTCAGGCAAGATTGAGGGACTAGCACACTTTATTAGAAAGCAAGCAGTACAAAAGCAGGAACTTAGAATGTTTTATTTTTCCAGACTGTCTCCTGCATCTATAACATATCACCATTATTTCTGTTGCAACAATAAATTATTGTTAAATGACTTGAAAAATTTTTATTTAAAATGAAATGATTTAATAATGTGATTTAATGTAATTCTAAGACTGCTTTTCTAATGAACATTCTGAATAATGATTTAAATCTGAGTTCTCACTCACTTTCATTAATCTCCCTATAACTAAATGTAACCCAGTGATGTGTGAATATAATGCAGTTTGCCTTTACTTACTCAATTGTTCATTGCCTTCTTAGCATAATCAATAATATGATTTTACAAATAATCGTAAGTCTGAATAGCATATATAAAAGACCAAGTTTAAATTAAGCTGTCACTATGGTTACAAATTGTATTTGCTTTGTTCTCTTAGCAAAATATTTGGCTTTCTATACTCCTTACACATTAGGTAATGTAGTAAGTAGAAATAATATGTTAATTGACTCTTAAGAAACATTAAATTAGGAAAAATATTAAACTAAATATTGTATTTAATAAATGAGAAAAGGTTAAAACATTGATTCTTTATTTTTATCCTAAAACATTATTATGGCTCGTGCATGGGTCACAAAGAGTCAGACATGACTGAGTGACTTCCACTTTCACTGTAAGGAAGTGTTAGCTGTTCCTTCCTGTCTGACTCTGTGGCCCCCTGGACTAAAACCCACCAGGCTCCTCTGTCCATGGACATCTCAAGACAAGAATACTGGAGTGGGTAGCCTTGCCCTTCTCTGGGGGATCTTCCCAACCCAGAGGTCAAACCAGGATCTCCTGCATTACAGGCAGATTCTTTACCAGCTGAGCTACAAGGGACGCCCAACATTTTACTGAGGTATCATTAGTGTAAAATATGTTACACATAGGAGTGATATGAATGTAAATATAGTTATTACTAACAAGTATTAATTCTATTGACCCTATAAGCCTTTTATCAGATGCTAGACCAATTCTACCATTTACTTTTTAAAAATAAATATACTTATTTTTAATTGGAGGCTTATTGTTTTATAATACTGTGTTAGTTTCTACCACACATTAACATGAATCAGCTATAGGTATACATGTGCCCTTCCTTCTTCAGCCTCCCTCCCATCTCCCACCCCATGCCACCTTTCTAGGCTGTCACAGAGCACTGGGTTTGAGCCCTGCATCATACAGCAAATTCCCACTGGGCATCTATGTTACATATGGTAATGTACATGTTCCAATGGCATTCTCTCAATTTTTCCCTCTCTCTGCTTTCCTTGCTATGTACACAAGTCTGTTCTCTATATCTGCATCTCTGTTGCTGCCCTGAAAATAGGTTCATCAGTGCCTTCTTTCTAGATTTCGTATATATGCATTAATATGTAAGATTTGTTTTTCTCTTTCTGACTTAACTAGGTTCATCCACCTCATTAGAACTTATGCAAATGCATTCTTTTTTATGGCTGAGTCCATTTTTATAACTGAGTCCACTGTATTATGTATCGCAACTTTTTTATCCATTCATATGTTGATGGACATCTAAGGTTGCTTTCACATCCTAGCTATTGTAAAGAGTGTTGCAATGAACATTCAGGTACATATGTCTTTTTCACTTATGGTTCCTTCAGAGTATATGATTAGTAGCAGAATTGTTGGGTCACATAGTTGTTTTGTTCCTAGTTTTTTTTTATGAAATCTCCATACAGTTCTACATAGAGGCTGCATCAATTTACATTCCCACCAACAATGCATGAATGTTCCTTTTTTTTTCTCCACACTCGCTCCAGCATTTACCTTTTGTAGCTTTATTGATTATGGCCATTCTGACTGGTTTGAGATGATCAAATCGACCTCACTGTAGATTTGATTTGCATTTTTCTGATAATGAGAGATGTTGAGCATCTTTTCATGTGTTTATTGGTCATCTCTATATCTTCTTTGAAGAAATGTCTGTTTAGGTCTTCTGCCTATTTTTTGATTGGGTTGATTGTTTCTCTGGTATTGAGCTGAATGAGCTGCTTGTATATTTTTGAAATTAATCCTTCGTAAGCTGTTTAATTTACTATTATTTTCTCCCATTCTGAATGGTTGTCTTTTCACCTCGCTTTTACTTTTGATAACTCTGTCATGCGTAGATTAGTTTCAAATGATATCCTCTTACTTCCCACATCTTACTCAAAACCTTCTGACCTCACTTTTACTTTTGATAACTCTGTCATGTGTAGATTAGTTTCAAATGATATCCTCTTACTTCCCACATCTTACTCAAAACCTTCTGTTCAAATGAAATTTTTAAGAAAGAAGCCATAAAATCAGCATGAACCCAGGATCATAGCTACTAACACTCACTGACCTTATTTAGTGGGACGCCCAAAAGTCCCTTTGTTTTCTAGGATAGTATTGTAAGTGTGAGCATGTTGAAGCTTCATATCATAATCAATCTCTAAATGTAGACCCTCTACATGAAAAAGAAGACTTGTTTGCTTTCCTTGCATCTTGAATTGAATTTTATGCCAAGGGAATCCTGTTTTTTTTTTTTTTTTTTTTAATTTGCTTGCCCTGGGTCTCAGTTGCAGCACTTGGGATAATTTTTTAAATTTTGGCCTCTTTTATTGTTTATTTATTTATTTATTTTTCATCCATCTTTTATTCTTTGGCCTGTATGGGCCTCCCATTGCAGTGACCTCTCTTGTTGCAGAGTACCAACTCTGGGCACATGCGCTCCAGAGCTCTGGCTTGGAATTGGACACACGGGTCCAGCCTCTCTGAGGCATATGGGATCTTCCTGGGCTAGGGATTGAACCAGTGTCCCTTGCACTGCAAGGCACTCTTTACCCACTGGATCACTAAGGAAGCCCAAATCCTGTGGTATTTAGTTGACTTGTACAGAGAACAATATTTCAGGATTTCTGTCCATATGTTTCTTATACTACTTTAAATTTTTCTCTTTGCACTATAACACTTTCATTATTAAAACTTTAAAAAAATGAGGTTAGAATATTTTCTTTTTCAGATTGAGAGATGTTGAGCATCTTTTCATGTGTTTATTGGTCATCTCTATATCTTCTTTGAAGAAATGTCTGTTTAGGTCTTCTGCCTATTTTTTGATTGGGTTGATTGTTTCTCTGGTATTGAGCTGAATGAGCTGCTTGTATATTTTTGAAATTAATCCTTCGTAAGCTGTTTAATTTACTATTATTTTCTCCCATTCTGAATGGTTGTCTTTTCACCTCGCTTTTACTTTTGATAACTCTGTCATGCGTAGATTAGTTTCAAATGATATCCTCTTACTTCCCACATCTTACTCAAAACCTTCTGACCTCACTTTTACTTTTGATAACTCTGTCATGTGTAGATTAGTTTCAAATGATATCCTCTTACTTCCCACATCTTACTCAAAACCTTCTGTTCAAATGAAATTTTTAAGAAAGAAGCCATAAAATCAGCATGAACCCAGGATCATAGCTACTAACACTCACTGACCTTATTTAGTGGGACGCCCAAAAGTCCCTTTGTTTTCTAGGATAGTATTGTAAGTGTGAGCATGTTGAAGCTTCATATCATAATCAATCTCTAAATGTAGACCCTCTACATGAAAAAGAAGACTTGTTTGCTTTCCTTGCATCTTGAATTGAATTTTATGCCAAGGGAATCCTGTTTTTTTTTTTTTTTTTTTTTTAATTTGCTTGCCCTGGGTCTCAGTTGCAGCACTTGGGATAATTTTTTAAATTTTGGCCTCTTTTATTGTTTATTTATTTATTTATTTTTCATCCATCTTTTATTCTTTGGCCTGTATGGGCCTCCCATTGCAGTGACCTCTCTTGTTGCAGAGTACCAACTCTGGGCACATGCGCTCCAGAGCTCTGGCTTGGAATTGGACACACGGGTCCAGCCTCTCTGAGGCATATGGGATCTTCCTGGGCTAGGGATTGAACCAGTGTCCCTTGCACTGCAAGGCACTCTTTACCCACTGGATCACTAAGGAAGCCCAAATCCTGTGGTATTTAGTTGACTTGTACAGAGAACAATATTTCAGGATTTCTGTCCATATGTTTCTTATACTACTTTAAATTTTTCTCTTTGCACTATAACACTTTCATTATTAAAACTTTAAAAAAATGAGGTTAGAATATTTTGATCCAGTGGAAATAATTCATAAAAAATTTTAGTATTTCTTTCAAATTCTTAGCTCTGAGTCCCAAAATATACACTTCATCTTTAAAACAAATATGATATCTTTGAAAAATTTTGAAGAATTATAGGATTTATGTAATTTAAAGAGTCAAGGACTGGATAACTTGTAGCATGGTTTATGCTATAAATTCTATGGCAGGATAAATGCAGGATGTACTAGCATTGGTGATATCAGTTACTGGAAAGAACATATCCAAAATGTACAAGCATAGTCCTAAACACAATAGAAGTCTATTTCTAGCTCATGTAACATCCAATTCAGGTGTTCCTGATTGGCAGGAGGTGTCCTCCACGTGGAGATCCAGCGACCCAGTCCCTCCATCTTGTTGTTCAATCATCGTCTAGTACTTCCTTACTATCTGAAACTCAGTTTCGACCTGACTTAAGGCAATATTGCGTGGGGAGGAAATTCACCTGCTCCTAAAAACTTTGTTCCAACATCACCCTCACTCTTATTCTATGAGAACAGTTGCATCAGGAAACTACACTATGAAGCAAATCATATCAGATTTTTGAGTTGCGATAATGTTTTTCTATTATGAAAATTGTGACACTAAATTATCACATGTGGGAATTTTCTTTCAATGTCTAATTGACTCCTGAAGAAGATTCCCGTATCAACAGCTATAATGACTACAACAGGAACAATTGAATAGAAGATATACCTCTAAGATAAGACAGCTGATCATGCTGAGGTGATTTACCATGACTCATTAAATTGCTTACAGAAAAGTGTTTATTACCTTTTTTCAGTACACACTTTGCTCTTGTCAATCCTGGTACTAAGGATTTCAGTACCTGCTTGTTCTTTCCATTTGAACATAGCCCATGCTTATTATCCCTCATGCTTTAAATATATAATATTTTGAGAATAAGTGAAGTCTTTTTTTTTAATTGTGTCTAACCTTTTCTTGCCATCTAGTGTCCATATGTGAGATGAAAATGTGTGTGTGTGTCTGAACCTTCAATTATTATGTCCTTGAGTTGTATTCAGGGAAATGGACAGTTATTAATATTTCAACATTTTTGGTATTATATGTCCGTCCTGAGCAATATAATCTTTAAAAAGTAGAAATATAGAATTAAGAAACAAATATACAATTAAGAAATGCTATATTTTTGATATCTTTGAAAATTTTGAAGAATTATAGGATTTATGTAATTTAAAGAGTCAAGGACTGGATAACTTGTAGCATGGTTTATGCTATAAATTCTATGGCAGGATAAATGCAGGATGTACTAGCATTGGTGATATCAGTTACTGGAAAGAACATATCCAAAATGTACAAGCATAGTCCTAAACACAATAGAAGTCTATTTCTAGCTCATGTAACATCCAATTCAGGTGTTCCTGATTGGCAGGAGGTGTCCTCCACGTGGAGATCCAGCGACCCAGTCCCTCCATCTTGTTGTTCAATCATCGTCTAGTACTTCCTTACTATCTGAAACTCAGTTTCGACCTGACTTAAGGCAATATTGCGTGGGGAGGAAATTCACCTGCTCCTAAAAACTTTGTTCCAACATCACCCTCACTCTTATTCTATGAGAACAGTTGCATCAGGAAACTACACTATGAAGCAAATCATATCAGATTTTTGAGTTGCGATAATGTTTTTCTATTATGAAAATTGTGACACTAAATTATCACATGTGGGAATTTTCTTTCAATGTCTAATTGACTCCTGAAGAAGATTCCCGTATCAACAGCTATAATGACTACAACAGGAACAATTGAATAGAAGATATACCTCTAAGATAAGACAGCTGATCATGCTGAGGTGATTTACCATGACTCATTAAATTGCTTACAGAAAAGTGTTTATTACCTTTTTTCAGTACACACTTTGCTCTTGTCAATCCTGGTACTAAGGATTTCAGTACCTGCTTGTTCTTTCCATTTGAACATAGCCCATGCTTATTATCCCTCATGCTTTAAATATATAATATTTTGAGAATAAGTGAAGTCTTTTTTTTTAATTGTGTCTAACCTTTTCTTGCCATCTAGTGTCCATATGTGAGATGAAAATGTGTGTGTGTGTCTGAACCTTCAATTATTATGTCCTTGAGTTGTATTCAGGGAAATGGACAGTTATTAATATTTCAACATTTTTGGTATTATATGTCCGTCCTGAGCAATATAATCTTTAAAAAGTAGAAATATAGAATTAAGAAACAAATATACAATTAAGAAATGCTATATTTCAGGTACATTCTATATTAAGAAATAAAGAAGTATACTACAAGTATGCTTTCATTGAGACTGTACGCCTAGTTTAGGAATAATTCTAAAATTGTTCTCCTAATGTTCCTGTCCCCTGGTTAATCAAACGCTAATCTAGCTACTTCCATGAAGTGACTGACTGTGTGGTTATGATTCAACTGACCTCAAGATAGAAAGCATATCCTAGTGGACTTAATACAATCATATGACCCTTTTAAAAAGAAAAGGAAGGTAGAAATGTCAGTCAGAAGATGTTTTAGAGAACATCAGAGGAGTCATGAGGCAAAAAGGGAGATCAGATATATTTAAAGCCTAAGAAAGACTCACCCTACTATTGGTGTCTTTGAAGGTAGAGGAAGGGGTAAGGGGTGAGCTTAGGAATTTATGCAGCCTCTAGAAGCTACGGGCAAGACCCCCTGTCCACAGCCAGCACAGAAACAGGAACTTCAGTCCTACAACAAGAAGGAACTGAATTCTGCCAGCATCCTGTATAAGATTAGAAGTAAATTCACCTCCAGAGTGTCTAGAAAAGAATGTATCTCTCGCCAAAAATTTTGGCCTTTTGAAATCAGACTAGTTGAGCCATGTCCCTAAACTTCTGACTTACAGAACTGAGATAATAAATGGATATTGCTTCAAGCTGCAATTAATATGTTTACGCTAATTGGTTATATCAGCCAGAGAAAACACAGTATCTTCTTTTTAGGTAGCATGAGCTAGAAGAGTGGAATGACCTAGTGGTGCTTTCTGAATTTTCAAAAATAATTTTACCACATGAGGTTTTGAAAAAGTTCACTAGATAGTTTACAGTTGATTATCAGAGTCCAGTAATACAACTTCACAGGCATCTATCTATCTAGGACTTTCAGGGAATAATGGAGAATATATAAAAATGAATGAATTTTAACCTTATGCTCAGTACCGACAGAATCCTCATTATTTCATAGCAATAAAATAACTGATTCTCACCAATCTTTTAATGGATTTGAGGATGGACAATTTCATATTTTGTAGACTAATGACTTCAGTGTTTACTTTCATCCTTCCAGATTTTCAATTTTTTTTTTTGGCCACTTCTATTGGTCTTTCGTTTATTTATTTTCATCCATCTTTGTTCTTTGGCCTGTGTGGGCCTTCCATTGCAGTGGCCTCTGTCGCCGCAGAGCACTGGCTCTGGGCACATGAGCTCCAGAGCTCCAGCTCGGTAAGGTTGACACATCGGTCCAGCTGCTCTGCGGCACATGGGATCTTCCCAGGTCAGGGATCAAACTGGCGACCCCTGCACAGAAAGGTGATGTCCTTACCACTGGACCACCAGGGAAGCCCTTTTTTTCACTTTCTACATGAAATCTTCACATCCCTGATGCTGAATTAATGATAAAAACTACCTCCAGTTCTCAGCAGTGATCCACTGGGAGACAACACTACACTCATTTTAGAAAAAAACTTTATGAAGAGACATCTAATTATAAATATGCTTTGTAAAATCAATGAGCTTTTAGAAATGGTGAAAAATTATAAAGCAGAAGCTTTTAAACTCAGTGAAGGTTTTCTTTTACATCAACAAATGTTTATTAAGAATATACTGTTTATCTGCTGCTAGGATGTAACAGAAAAACAAAATCAATTTGGAAGCAGACAACTAGGTTTGAATCAAATATTCAGCCACTTACCGAATGTATCTTTGAGAAAGTCACCCAATCTCTTAGATTTCAATGGTCTGGCCTATAAACTGGAATAGTTATACCAGCCAGAGAAAACACAGTATCTTCTTTTTAGGTAGCATGAGCTAGAAGAGTGGAATGACCTAGTGGTGCTTTCTGAATTTTCAAAAATAATTTTACCACATGAGGTTTTGAAAAAGTTCACTAGATAGTTTACAGTTGATTATCAGAGTCCAGTAATACAACTTCACAGGCATCTATCTATCTAGGACTTTCAGGGAATAATGGAGAATATATAAAAATGAATGAATTTTAACCTTATGCTCAGTACCGACAGAATCCTCATTATTTCATAGCAATAAAATAACTGATTCTCACCAATCTTTTAATGGATTTGAGGATGGACAATTTCATATTTTGTAGACTAATGACTTCAGTGTTTACTTTCATCCTTCCAGATTTTCAATTTTTTTTTTTTTTGGCCACTTCTATTGGTCTTTCGTTTATCCATTTTCATCCATCTTTGTTCTTTGGCCTGTGTGGGCCTTCCATTGCAGTGGCCTCTGTCGCCGCAGAGCACTGGCTCTGGGCACATGAGCTCCAGAGCTCCAGCTCGGTAAGGTTGACACATCGGTCCAGCTGCTCTGCGGCACATGGGATCTTCCCAGGTCAGGGATCAAACTGGCGACCCCTGCACAGAAAGGTGATGTCCTTACCACTGGACCACCAGGGAAGCCCTTTTTTTCACTTTCTACATGAAATCTTCACATCCCTGATGCTGAATTAATGATAAAAACTACCTCCAGTTCTCAGCAGTGATCCACTGGGAGACAACACTACACTCATTTTAGAAAAAAACTTTATGAAGAGACATCTAATTATAAATATGCTTTGTAAAATCAATGAGCTTTTAGAAATGGTGAAAAATTATAAAGCAGAAGCTTTTAAACTCAGTGAAGGTTTTCTTTTACATCAACAAATGTTTATTAAGAATATACTGTTTATCTGCTGCTAGGATGTAACAGAAAAACAAAATCAATTTGGAAGCAGACAACTAGGTTTGAATCAAATATTCAGCCACTTACCGAATGTATCTTTGAGAAAGTCACCCAATCTCTTAGATTTCAATGGTCTGGCCTATAAACTGGAATAGCTATAACTACTTCACAGACAGCAGTGAAGATTGACTAAAATCCCACATTGGAGCTGGTATTTGTATTGTTATTTGTAGCAGGTTGAATAACAGCCCCAAAGATACAAAGTTCTAATCCCTAGAAACTTTAAATGCTATCTTTGTAACTTGAGACTCTTGATAAAGGAAGATCATCTGTGTGTAAAAAATGCAACTAATAGTGTTCTTATTTTTAAATAAATAAAAACTAAGGAAAGTGAAAACAAAACAAAACAAAACAAAAAAGTAGGAGAGGAGAAAGCAATAAAACCATGGAGGCAGATTAGAGGGATGTGACCATAATCCAAGGAATGTCAGCAAGCATCAGAAACTGAATGAGGCAAGAAATGAATCCTCCTCAGGAAACTCCAAAAGGAGTACAGACCTTCCCCAATACCCTGATAGAAGCCCAGTGACACAGATCTTGGAACTGGGTCCAGGATTTTGAAACAATAAATTTCTATTGTTTTTTATAGCTACCAAGTTTGTTATGATTTGTTATAGAAGCCACAGGAAAATGCTCAGTGAATGTTAGCTTGGTTTCTTACCTTTGGACACATTTTTGTCTACCAGTATTACCTCAATGGGGTTTTCGTTCGGTTTCACCCCTGGAAACAGATATCATATCTCTTTTTTTTAACTTGGATGAACTGTATTTTGTTGTTGTTGTTGTTGTTGCTTTAGTTTTTAGTTAACTTCAGACATCATGTCTCTTATAATAGAACTGTGATACAAATCTTTCATCTAGGTACCATTTTACTCAATAAATTTGTTTGGTTAAGGAATTCCAATATATATTTGTTAACAACCAACTACCTGAAAAGCTTTGTACTAGGGGATACACAGGATGACAAGATGGACAAAGTCCCCAGCCTAAAAGAATTTGTAATCTGCTTTAGTAGTTACAGTTGTATCCAGTACTTTGAGATAAATAGGCCAAGAATTTAGAAAATTAAAGAGGGAAAGAGTCATTCCTACTAGATAACTGGGAAAGGCATCATGGAAGAATTAACCTTTGCTCTAAGTCTTCAAGAGAGCCTCATTTTCTGCAGATGTACACATTGGGCAGGAAAGAACAGCAACCAATGGAGAAATTATGAGCAAACTTGATGAATGGCCATAATATGCCTGGTAAAGTGCAAGAGAAAAAGGCTATTTAACCAAAGGACTAAGGAAACATATATTCCATCAAATAGAGCCTCTTGATAGTGTCCAGTCATCTCACACATTCTGAAATCAAGCCTGGGACCTTATTTTTTTAAGATCGTATATGTTTAGTTGTTAAACACTGGAGACTATCAGAGCTATGAAAGGCTTTTGGCAACTAGGATATGGCAGACTAACAAAAATGTTCTTACGAATCCTTAGCTAGACTAAGTGAAGGAACAATAGGAAATCTGCAAGTTGTTGTCTGAATATTTCAAGTTACTCTTTTTTTAACTGTCAGAAAATTATTTGATAGTGAATGAAAGTATAGTAAAACACCAATGTGTTACAGTTTATCTGCATAGATTTTTTCCCAATTGTGTTTTAATATAATTCTTCTATAACTGTTACTCTCTTCTTTTCAGAAATATAGAGAGAGTTCAAAGCAGTAAAGCCATGGTGTGATTTTAGTTTGAAAATCTATGAAAGAGAACAGCATTCAAACAGTTGAAGACATGGTCCCATAAAAACAGTTTTCTGTTGTTTTCAGTGTGTCTATTAGATTTTCTAATACCAACTGTTAAGTCAATCCTCTGCAGTAGGCATTTTGGGGGCTAAACGAGAAGATCAATGTTCATTATGCTCTGTGTAGGTTATCTCTTGTTTTATTCTGATGTAGAATCGGTGCAAAGAGGGATAGAAGGACCAAAAAAAAAAAAAAAAGCAAGCAGGTGCAGGTTAGAGAAATTGACCAGCCATGAAGCAAGGAAGGGACATTAGACAAACTGGCTCCTGGAGCTCATGGTCTTCAACAGTCATAAAAAATGTGAAAGTGAAAAGGAGAGAGAAAAACAGAGAAGTCCAGCTCCGCTTAAATAACCATCTCACTACTATCTTGGTTGTTAAGTTTCCTTTCCTTGATAAGTAAGGAAAAGAGACTCTAATGTACTTAAAAAGACTGTGGATATTCCGATACTTAGTTTAAAACTATGTTTCTTAGGCACATGGTTATGGAACATAAGTTGCAGAATCTCATTGTAGTTTTAACTATTTTGAAGATAAATTGATTAAGTGAATAGACAGGAGGCCCTCACAGCTATGCAAGATTTTATCATTCATATTCAGGGAATTTGATGATACTTGATTTTCATAGTGATATAGGTATGTCAGGTTATTAGGTCCATTTCCTAGTTCAGAAAACTATAGGTGGTAGTTTGCCAAGCTCATCTAACCTCTTCCTTGCAGATCTAGGACTCAAGCTTAGGACTGGATTGTTTCTCATCCACTTGCTGACTGACTGCCATATACAAAAACTGATGCAACAGTTGTTTGATGGAAAGGCTTTTGGCAACTAGGATATGGCAGACTAACAAAAATGTTCTTACGAATCCTTAGCTAGACTAAGTGAAGGAACAATAGGAAATCTGCAAGTTGTTGTCTGAATATTTCAAGTTACTCTTTTTTTAACTGTCAGAAAATTATTTGATAGTGAATGAAAGTATAGTAAAACACCAATGTGTTACAGTTTATCTGCATAGAGTTTTTCCCAATTGTGTTTTAATATAATTCTTCTATAACTGTTACTCTCTTCTTTTCAGAAATATAGAGAGAGTTCAAAGCAGTAAAGCCATGGTGTGATTTTAGTTTGAAAATCTATGAAAGAGAACAGCATTCAAACAGTTGAAGACATGGTCCCATAAAACAGTTTTCTGTTGTTTTCAGTGTGTCTATTAGATTTTCTAATACCAACTGTTAAGTCAATCCTCTGCAGTAGGCATTTTGGGGGCTAAACGAGAAGATCAATGTTCATTATGCTCTGTGTAGGTTATCTCTTGTTTTATTCTGATGTAGAATCGGTGCAAAGAGGGATAGAAGGACCAAAAAAAAAAAAAAAAGCAAGCAGGTGCAGGTTAGAGAAATTGACCAGCCATGAAGCAAGGAAGGGACATTAGACAAACTGGCTCCTGGAGCTCATGGTCTTCAACAGTCATAAAAAATGTGAAAGTGAAAAGGAGAGAGAAAAACAGAGAAGTCCAGCTCCGCTTAAATAACCATCTCACTACTATCTTGGTTGTTAAGTTTCCTTTCCTTGATAAGTAAGGAAAAGAGACTCTAATGTACTTAAAAAGACTGTGGATATTCCGATACTTAGTTTAAAACTATGTTTCTTAGGCACATGGTTATGGAACATAAGTTGCAGAATCTCATTGTAGTTTTAACTATTTTGAAGATAAATTGATTAAGTGAATAGACAGGAGGCCCTCACAGCTATGCAAGATTTTATCATTCATATTCAGGGAATTTGATGATACTTGATTTTCATAGTGATATAGGTATGTCAGGTTATTAGGTCCATTTCCTAGTTCAGAAAACTATAGGTGGTAGTTTGCCAAGCTCATCTAACCTCTTCCTTGCAGATCTAGGACTCAAGCTTAGGACTGGATTGTTTCTCATCCACTTGCTGACTGACTGCCATATACAAAAACTGATGCAACAGTTGTTTGATGGAAAGCACTGGTGTTAGGTAGCATCTGATAATAACAGTTAATGCTTTAAAGTGCTTACTGTGCTCCAGGTACCATTCTCTGTGCTGTATCCATATGACCAACATCCGAGGTAAGTGTTAATAGTATCAACCCATTTTATGGATGGACAAACCCAGGTAGAAAGAGCTTAAGGAATGACAAAGATCTACAGCTACTGTGAAACCAGGATTTGAATCCAGGGAGTAGAGCTTCAGATGTCATGATCCTCACTGCTAGGGATAGTGCTTCAAATTCAGATATGCAGGAAACAAAATCATTTTAGGCCTAGTTCCTACAAACAGATTAATAAGCAGTCACTCCTTAAATGCTATTCCTGATTTAGTTTGGGCATATTTACATTTTGTTCCTCACCAACTATAGTCAGAAATGTTCAGCCAAATGACAATAGAAAGGTGATTTGTGCTACGCTAGACACCCTATACAGGGGCCTCCCATGTGGCACTAGTGGTAAAGAACCAGTCTGCCAGTGCAAGTAGACATAAGAGACACAGGTTTGATCTCTGGGTTGGGAAGATTCCCTGGAGGAGGGCCTGCTAACCCACTCCAGTATTTTTGCCTGGAGAATCCCATGGATAGAGTACCCTGGTGGGCTAAAGTCCATAGGGTCATAAAGAGTCTGACACAACTGAAATGACTTTGCATGCACACAGACTCCCTATATAGACGATTAAGACTCCTATTTCATTACCCAAGATAGATAAGATCCTTGGCATCAATCAATTAGTGAAATATAAAAGTAAATGTGTAAATTAACCAAAAAAAAGTACAAGTAAAAAGAGGAAAATTAAACGAATCAACAATGCCATTACCCAGAGGTAATTATGATTAACATGTTTACTAACATATATCAATATTTTTAAAAAACAAAAAACAAACAAACAAAAAGTCAGTCTTTTAGCTTATAATCAAGATCTCTCTTTTTAAATGATTAAAAATGTTTTAGTAATTTTAAAAAGTCCTGTTTATTTCCCATATATATGTAAATAACTATACATTCTTCAATAACATTTTTTTTTTTTTAAAGATTTTTATTTATTTATTTACTTTGGGCGGGGGTCGGGTTGGGGAGGGAGGGGAGTGGGCGGGCCATTTCTATTGGTCTTTCATTTCTCTATTTTCATTCGTCTTCGTTCTTTTGGCTCCTGTGGGCCTCCCATCGCGGTGGCGTCTGTCGTTGCAGAGCACCGGCTCTGGGCGCATGCGCCCCAGAGCTCCGGCTCGGTGATTGGACACATCAGTCCAGCCGCTCCCCGGCACGTGGGATCTTCCCAGGCCAGGGCTCGAACCGGCGCCCCTTGCACTGCAAGGCGGTGTCCTTACCCACTGGACCACCAGGGGAAGCCCATTCAATAACATTTTGAAGATGTTTCTACTGAAACATGGCATGCATATGGAAAAGTTCACTAATCTTAAGTTTAAGGACTTGAAGAATTGTCACACACCCCAGTCAAGAAATACAATATTACCAGTAACCCCCAGAAGGTTTTCTTTTACCCCCTCCAAAGCACTACTCTCTCCTCTTCAGAGGTAACTACAATTGTGACTTCTAACAAAATAAATTCATTTTGATCATTTTTTCCCTTCATGTAAATACAAAGTACAGCATTTATTCTTTGCTGTCTGGGCTTCTTTCCCTAAACTGAGATTGTGAGAAACATCTATGCTGCTGGATATAACTGAAGTTTGTTCGTTTTTCATCACACTATTTTTCATTGTACTATTTTTGCACATTTTTCATTGTACTAATCTATATCATGAATAAACCAGAATTTATTTATTCATATTAATGAATACATATAGCTGATTTACTTTGCTGTAGAGTAGAAACCAACACAATACTGTAAAACAAATATACCCTAACTAAAAAAAAGAAAACTACTATATATTTGGATTGTTTGAACTTACTAACTCTTAGGAAAAAAGCTTCTGTGAATGTTTCTGCATATTCATTTTTAAATGTGCATTTCTTGCTGGTATGAACACAGAAATGAAAATGGCTAAGTCATTGGTTAGCTAGACCCAGGCAATTTTAAGGGCTGCACTACATAGATAAATCATAAATCATCCACAACTACACATTTAGATTGCCTTCTGTCTAAGCAAAGGGGTAAAGCAAATAGCAATTTGATAATTTACTAAAAAATTAACAATCTTCAAAAAGGGCTTAGGCAAGTTATGGTAGCTTGAGTGCTTTGATAAGCAATGATCTCTATTTCTATTCTTATTATTATTATTGGATAAAGAGCTTACTCTAGGAACAGAGAAGAATTCAAAGAGTTGCTTTTTTTTATAACCAAGACTTCATTTGTTAACTGACCAAGCTCTGCTCCAAATTTTGCCTGAGTAATAAGTCCTTGGTGAAGATACAGCAGGCATGCTGAGGTGAAGCAGCATATAATCTTATCAATGCCACAATTAATATACTCCTTTATTTTTCGTCATGCTACTCGGATTGTGGAATCATATTTCCTAGACTAGGGACTGAAACGGTCCCTTGGCAGTGAAAACATGTAGTTCTAACCACTGGACACTAGGAAATTCCCTATTAAAATAGTCTTTTATTTACTTTTTTTAACCTCTTTGGGACTTGGTTTACTCATAAGTGAGAATATTAAACTATATTATTTCTAAGTACATTTCTACTATAATATGATATTTTACTATAACATTCATATTCCTTCACTAATCTTACATATAGTCTGTATTGAATTTTATAGGAATTAGTAAGTAGTAAATATTTGCAACCCTATTGAATATAGCAAGTTACCTCGTGTGATATTAGATAAGCTCCAAATTGTTTCTGATAATTTTCCAGCAGGACTAATTTTTCTTCATTTAGAGAAGAGATTTTTATCTGTTCATTCATCCTCTAATCCCATTATTGGCATCTTAATAAATTAGATCTACAGCATTGTAATTGCTATTTTAAGGCATTCAACTAGAGGAGTGACATACTGAGAACAATCACAAATCTGTGATTAGAAAATATTTTATTATGCTCTCTAAAGATACCCGTTTTTAGTTCTTACAATTTCCTACAAAAAAAGAGCTCTGAGAATTTCAATATGGACTGTGACTGCATGGAGTGGGAACAGACAGAAAATGAAAATGCTGCATTAGATTCAAGAATTAGTTCACCCAAGTGTCTGCTGTTGCTTATGTGCTTTAGAAAACAATATCACTTTGACTATTTTTCCTTAGGTATGGGTTTGGCATCAGCCTTTGGATGCTGAATATAGTCTCTAGATATGAGTCTAGAAAAAGTTAATGTATTTTAGAATGAAGACAATATATATCTTATGTCATCAGGTCTTTGTAAAGGAGTAATGACTAAACAGCTTCCTAGATGACTGATATCAAGTTTCTGAATGAGTCTGTTCCTTGAAATCAGATAAAAGAATTTTCAGTTAGTTTTGTTTTTATTTCTTAATATGAGGAGAAAAAACACAAATGCTTCATTTAATGTATAACAACCATATTTTATTGTTACTAGCATATGCACACATATATATCTATCTACATGTATATTCTATTAAAATACAAAGTGTGAAACATTATCTTAGGGACAAAATATGTTAGAAAACCTGTAAGAAATGCTTCATTGTTTTAATGAACAGCAATGAAGAATTAACTAACTTCTCACAAAGCTCTTCATATAAATGTTGAATCTACAAATAAGCAGTTAGAATGATACTATATTTTAATGAGGATTATAGCACTTTTTTTTTTTTCTTTTTAACTTCACCTGTCTATATTTCTTGGGCTTCCTCAGTGGCTCAGTGATAGAGAATCTACCTGTCACTGCAGGAGATGCAGCAGAAACTGCAGGTTCGATCCCTGGGTCAGAAAAATCCTCTGGAAAATGAAATGGCAATCCACTCCAGTATTCTTGCCTGAAAAATCTCATAGACTGAATAGCCTTGTGAGTTATAGTCCATGGCATGGCGAAAGAGTCTGACATGACTTAGCGACTATATAATAACAATTCATATTTCTTAAAGTCCATCCAAGAAAAAAATTTTTTTTTTAAAAAACCCCTGATGGGTATGAAAATGGTTATTTTAAGGCATTCAACTAGAGGAGTGACATACTGAGAACAATCACAAATCTGTGATTAGAAAATATTTTATTATGCTCTCTAAAGATACCCGTTTTGAGTTCTTACAATTTCCTACAAAAAAAGAGCTCTGAGAATTTCAATATGGACTGTGACTGCATGGAGTGGGAACAGACAGAAAATGAAAATGCTGCATTAGATTCAAGAATTAGTTCACCCAAGTGTCTGCTGTTGCTTATGTGCTTTAGAAAACAATATCACTTTGACTATTTTTCCTTAGGTATGGGTTTGGCATCAGCCTTTGGATGCTGAATATAGTCTCTAGATATGAGTCTAGAAAAAGTTAATGTATTTTAGAATGAAGACAATATATATCTTATGTCATCAGGTCTTTGTAAAGGAGTAATGACTAAACAGCTTCCTAGATGACTGATATCAAGTTTCTGAATGAGTCTGTTCCTTGAAATCAGATAAAAGAATTTTCAGTTAGTTTTGTTTTTATTTCTTAATATGAGGAGAAAAAACACAAATGCTTCATTTAATGTATAACAACCATATTTTATTGTTACTAGCATATGCACACATATATATCTATCTACATGTATATTCTATTAAAATACAAAGTGTGAAACATTATCTTAGGGACAAAATATGTTAGAAAACCTGTAAGAAATGCTTCATTGTTTTAATGAACAGCAATGAAGAATTAACTAACTTCTCACAAAGCTCTTCATATAAATGTTGAATCTACAAATAAGCAGTTAGAATGATACTATATTTTAATGAGGATTATAGCACTTTTTTTTTTTTCTTTTTAACTTCACCTGTCTATATTTCTTGGGCTTCCTCAGTGGCTCAGTGATAGAGAATCTACCTGTCACTGCAGGAGATGCAGCAGAAACTGCAGGTTCGATCCCTGGGTCAGAAAAATCCTCTGGAAAATGAAATGGCAATCCACTCCAGTATTCTTGCCTGAAAAATCTCATAGACTGAATAGCCTTGTGAGTTATAGTCCATGGCATGGCGAAAGAGTCTGACATGACTTAGCGACTATATAATAACAATTCATATTTCTTAAAGTCCTCCAGACTCCAAATGCAGGGTTTGTTGTGTTTCTAGGACATGAATGGTTAGAAGACATTTTGAGAGTATGGTAGAGGAAAAGCAGACAGAAGCGGTATCCTCTTGATGGGTATGAAAAGTGGTAACTTAGAAGACAACAAAAATCTATGTAACTTGAAATTCGTGCATTTGAGAAACAGGTCATCTTGTTTTCATGGGGTTTCTCTGAGAGGCTAGCACTGCAGGATGAGCCATTTTGTGCTCCTAAGGTTTCTTACATCCCTTGTGAATGCAAAGTACACCAAATAGCTCAGATCTTACTACAAAGCAACAGTAATTCACAAACACAGAACTAAACAAATCAGTGGCAATTTTTTTTTTTTTTTCCTGGATAGGAAGAAATGTTTTACATGAAAGGGAAACTTCAAAGCAAACTGAAATTTACCTGAAGAGCATTAATAAAACAAATAGTAATGGCAAAGGAGAAAAATGCAAAAGTAAAACAAAGACCAAAAAGGCTTTTGAAGTGTTTTGCATGTTCCTAAACATATACAGAAAGATAGACTAGAACAAGGGAATAGAAATTGAACAATGGACAGAATTAGAAGGGAAAATAGTCTTAATAAAGAAGATAGTACATTATCAATGAGATCATAAGTGGAGATGACACCAAAAATACACGTGGAAAAGATTCAGGGGGGATTTAATATATGTGAAATTAGGATTAAATTTAGTATGAAAAGGGGATTTCTTGACTTCTATCTACTGCATTCCTAAAATGACTTGCAGGATGAAAGACTGAATAAGACGCCTGAATGATTTGTGGTGAGAGGGTAATGTAGGGCTGCATTACTCATGACAAATGGAAATGGATGATTATGTCCTATTCTAGAAGCAAAATATTAATCTCATGGAAATATAATATTTGTGATAGTGCAGAGAAAGTTTTTTTTTTGCATGAGATATTCTGCTATTTCCAAGAGTCTTTTAAAATTGCAAGTCTATACAAAATCTATATTACAACCTCAATAAAGTCTCCCTTAAGCACCCAAGGTAGTTGGTTCTCATTGAAGACAAAATGAGTAATCTTTAAAGACTTCCTTGACAGTCTCAGTAGTGACTTGGCTACCTCTCAAGTTAGAGAACTTAAGGATCTTCAACTAATCATGTACTCTCAGGATTAAATCCAATATTTATATAGCTTGAAACTTATATATCGAAGACAGACAACTTTAAGGGGAAGAATACAAAACTATAGATACGGGCTTCCCTGGTGGTCCAGTGGGCAAGGACACCACCTTCCAGTGGAAGGGGCGCTGGTTCGATCCCTGGCCTGGGAAGATCCCGCGTGCCGCGGAGCGGTTGGACAGATGTGTCCAACTACTGAGCCGGAGCTCTGGAGTGTATGCGCCCAGAGCCGGTGCTCTGCGACAACAGAGGCCACTGCGATGGGAGGCCCGAGAACAAAGATGGATGAAAATAGATAAATGAAAGACCAATAGAAGTGGCCCACCCGCTCCCCCTCTCCAAAAAGAAAAACTATAGGCACAAAATGAGGCACAAGACCTTGAAGGCAAATAAGATGTCTTGAACATTATGCTTCATGAATCTTTGTGGGAAATCAGCTCCTGTGATGTAAAGTAAGAAAGCTAAATCTGTTATTCACCTACGTTATCTATGTTCAATATTCCCTGCTTACCCATCTATTTGACTTTTGCTCTTTCTTACACAAAATTATAGAAAAACTTTGATATTTAGATTACCATATATATGCAGATATAAACAATTTAAGTTACACATTGCTTGAGTTCACTCAGCAGAATGTACACTTTAAGTTGAGTAGGTAATTGAATAAATGAAAAAATACATTTGACAATTATTGAACAATTATTGCTAATTATTGTTACTGGACAGGAGTGTTCAAAGGTAAATAAGATGATATTTTAATTCCCTTTTTGCAAAATAGAGGAAAGAGAGAATATTTTTCATACCAATTACTGTACTTTTCATCTCTAGAATTTTTACATTTGGCTCTGTTTTCATAATCTTTTTGTTTTTATTAGCATTCTCTATTTTGAGATAATGTCATCACCCCTTCCTTTTCCTTTTTTCATCATAGTCTTCTTTAGTTTTTAAAACATGTTTATGATAATTATTTTGACATCTGACAGGTATATCTAACATTTGTGTCTTCTCAAAGACCTGCATATGGGTTTCCTATTTGCTTGAATGTCTCACTTTTTGTTTGTTGAAAACAGGATATTTTAGATAAAATATTGTAGCAACTCTTTCCACACTTCCTCTTTAGGGCATGCTGGCTTCTTTTTTAGTGACTTGATTGCAGTATTTAGAGAAGTCTATAGAAGTCCATTTCCTTTGCAGTTGCAGCCTCTGAGGTTGCTCCTCAAGCTCAGGGTCACCCTGACATGGCAGTGGCTCTAGTAGGGCTCCCTTTGTCTCTTTCCCTGATTTCTGTCAAACTCTCTATAGGTGCTACACCCAGTTGTTAGCCTCCCTGGTATTTTAGTTGATTTCTCCATTGTTTTCAACTATGCTCTGGATATAAACCATTCTACAGTCTTAATTAAATTTGGGTTCCTTTGTTTGAGGTCACTCTTTGAGACTTGTTTCAACCTCAGGGGGCTCTTTTTTCCCCCGGATTTTTCTTCTCTGGTAAATTTACAGCTGGTCTTCAGTTAAGCTTGTCACTCTTACCTTCCTCTGAATTATTCACCGCCAGCATTCCTTTGTTTTCAAGGATGCCCTTAGGCCGACCTTTTGCACACTGAGATAAAGTCAAGGAGAGTTTCAAATTGGCACTTGCCATGGGCACTTGCCACATACCTCTACAGGGATTACATAATGTGGAGCTGTAGCTGCTGATTTTCAACACCCACTGAATGGAGTTCAGAGTGGAGAGCAGAAATGAGGCACTCTGTGCTCTGTGAAAAACTGCCAGAACAGATCTTCAGATAGATATTTTCAGGAACTGATTTTATAAGCCCAATTCATTTTCTAGATATCTAGTGTATCTAGAAAAGCACTAAAATCCTTCATAACGATCACTGCTCCTCATGACTAGCAGAAACCCGCTGCCAAAAATATGCATTTGATTGCATGCATTCCCCCTTCACTGATATCACATGCTTACTTCCCCACTGCCTCTTTGAAACACTTTCTCAGAATTATCTGAAATGCTGTCTCCTGGGCTATAGTCCCCATTTCTCTCCAACTAAAACTTAACTCACAACTCTTGTGTGCATTTTTATTGTTGAGTTGACAAGCTCTGTCTGTCTGATGCTTACTTTCCCTGGGTGACACTTCAGTGTCACTTATGAGTCAGGGGCAAAAACACAGTCCACCTCCCTCAGAGTGACACCCCTGCCTTAGGACGAGGGTGCCAGGTCAGGGCAGTGCTACTGGTCTTCACTGCTGTTTCCCCCAGCCTGGAATCTCTGCCCTGCAAGACAGTTGAAGTGAGTGACTGGGCTCTGGAGTCATTCGATTCCCATCCTTGGTTGTTTTCCACTCTGTAAGTTGGGGTTGGACAGAGGAAGAGAGCGCCAGGTTAGAGCTCTCAGCTGTTCTTGCCTGGGAAGGATTGGAAAGGATCTTCTGTGACATGAAGCTTGTGGGGGATAAGAAATCTTGGTGACCTGCCCATCCTGGCTGGATACTATATGCCTTGACTGGGACCTAAGGAGGACAGGCCCTATTTTCTTCTTTCCCTTGTGAGTGGAGCTTCCATCACACTGAACTTGGCTCTGGCTCCAATGCCAAAAACTCTCATTGTCCTCACTGAGATTTAGGAAACTTCTTTGAATAATTGTATCTTCATTTGCTGCATTCCCTAAGGACAATATCTAGATAATTAGACAGATTGATTGATAGATATTTTTACTGGGTATGATTATTTCACTAAGGAGAGATCTCATGGGCACCTCACCCTATTATTTTGTAATTACTTTATATTTTAATATTGACCATGTAGGTTTTTAAAGCACTAACAGAGCTTTAATTTTATTTTCAAGAACAGCATACAAAATTTATAAAGCGTTTGGCAAGTATATAGTGTAAGAAGAGAAATGAGCTATAGTAGTCCTTTGCTATTGAATTACGCTTAGTAAAGCACTAAAATCCTTCATAATGATCACTGCTCCTCATGACTAGCAGAAACCCGCTGCCAAAATATGCATTTGATTGCATGCATTCCCCCTTCACTGATATCACATGCTTACTTCCCCACTGCCTCTTTGAAACACTTTCTCAGAATTATCTGAAATGCTGTCTCCTGGGCTATAGTCCCCATTTCTCTCCAACTAAAACTTAACTCACAACTCTTGTGTGCATTTTATTGTTGAGTTGACAAGCTCTGTCTGTCTGATGCTTACTTTCCCTGGGTGACACTTCAGTGTCACTTATGAGTCAGGGGCAAAAACACAGTCCACCTCCCTCAGAGTGACACCCCTGCCTTAGGACGAGGGTGCCAGGTCAGGGCAGTGCTACTGGTCTTCACTGCTGTTTCCCCCAGCCTGGAATCTCTGCCCTGCAAGACAGTTGAAGTGAGTGACTGGGCTCTGGAGTCATTCGATTCCCATCCTTGGTTGTTTTCCACTCTGTAAGTTGGGGTTGGACAGAGGAAGAGAGCGCCAGGTTAGAGCTCTCAGCTGTTCTTGCCTGGGAAGGATTGGAAAGGATCTTCTGTGACATGAAGCTTGTGGGGGATAAGAAATCTTGGTGACCTGCCCATCCTGGCTGGATACTATATGCCTTGACTGGGACCTAAGGAGGACAGGCCCTATTTTCTTCTTTCCCTTGTGAGTGGAGCTTCCATCACACTGAACTTGGCTCTGGCTCCAATGCCAAAAACTCTCATTGTCCTCACTGAGATTTAGGAAACTTCTTTGAATAATTGTATCTTCATTTGCTGCATTCCCTAAGGACAATATCTAGATAATTAGACAGATTGATTGATAGATATTTTTACTGGGTATGATTATTTCACTAAGGAGAGATCTCATGGGCACCTCACCCTATTATTTTGTAATTACTTTATATTTTAATATTGACCATGTAGGTTTTTAAAGCACTAACAGAGCTTTAATTTTATTTTCAAGAACAGCATACAAAATTTATAAAGCGTTTGGCAAGTATATAGTGTAAGAAGAGAAATGAGCTATAGTAGTCCTTTGCTATTGAATTACTGCTTAGTATAGTAAAAAAAGATCCAATATCAAGATAACATAACATGATAGGGTTTATGAGATTAAATTAGTGTCAGTTAATTTATAACTCATTAACAAGCAAAACTGATTAATTTGGTGTAGTTTTACAAAGCCTTGCTTTCCAGGTGGTGCTAGTGGTAAATAATCCACCTGCTAATGCAGGAGAAGCAAGAGACATGGGTTCCTGCATTGGAAGATCCCCTGGCAGAGGAAACGGCAGCCCACTCCAGTATTCTCACCTATAAAATCCCATGGACAGAGGTGTCTTGCAGGCTACAGTCCTTGGGGTCACAAAGATTTGGGCATAAATAAGTGACTGAGTACTTTAAAGTTTTAAGATCTGAAAGAGTTAACCGAACTTTATGGCAATTCTTTACTTGCCTTTGACTAAAATACGTACAATCACAAACACAATCCAGGTGCCCCGGGGACCAATCAACCAAGACTAGTATTTGTGAACAAGTCATTCTTTTTTTAAAAAATTTTTTTGGCCATTTCTATTGGTCTTTCACTTATTCATTTTCATTCATATTTGTTCTTTGACTTGTGTAGGCCTCCCATCGCAGTGGCCTCTGTCACCCCAGAGCACCGGCCCCGGGCGCATGAGCTCCAGAGCTCCAGCTAGGTAGTTGGACACATCGTCCAGCTGCTCCACAGCACCTGGGATCTTCCCAGGCCAGAGATGGAACTGGCGCCCCTTGCACTGCAAGGCAGTCAAGTCATTCTTAACTAAGCACGGGTTGAACCATTTGAAGCACAAAACAAAGACAGAAAAAACTATACATTTTGTCAGGTCGTGCTGCGTTGCCTCAGTCATGTCCAACTCTTTGTGATCTTATGAACTGTAGCCCACCAGGCTCCTCTGTGCATGAAATATTCCAAGCAAGAATACTGGGGTGGGTTGCTGTGCCATTGTTCAGGTGCCCTTCAGATTCAGGGATCCAGACTGGGTCTCATATTTTCTGAATTGGCAAGCAGCTTTTTCACAACTAGTGCAAGTTTTTTTTTTTCGCAAAAAATTTCTTAAGATAGTAAGAAGAGAAATGAGCTATAGTAGTCCTTTGCTATTGAATTACTGCTTAGTATAGTAAAAAAAGATCCAATATCAAGATAACATAACATGATAGGGTTTATGAGATTAAATTAGTGTCAGTTAATTTATAACTCATTAACAAGCAAAACTGATTAATTTGGTGTAGTTTTACAAAGCCTTGCTTTCCAGGTGGTGCTAGTGGTAAATAATCCACCTGCTAATGCAGGAGAAGCAAGAGACATGGGTTCCTGCATTGGAAGATCCCCTGGCAGAGGAAACGGCAGCCCACTCCAGTATTCTCACCTATAAAATCCCATGGACAGAGGTGTCTTGCAGGCTACAGTCCTTGGGGTCACAAAGATTTGGGCATAAATAAGTGACTGAGTACTTTAAAGTTTTAAGATCTGAAAGAGTTAACCGAACTTTATGGCAATTCTTTACTTGCCTTTGACTAAAATACGTACAATCACAAACACAATCCAGGTGCCCCGGGGACCAATCAACCAAGACTAGTATTTGTGAACAAGTCATTCTTTTTTTTAAAAAAATTTTTTTTTGGCCATTTCTATTGGTCTTTCACTTATTCATTTTCATTCATATTTGTTCTTTGACTTGTGTAGGCCTCCCATCGCAGTGGCCTCTGTCACCCCAGAGCACCGGCCCCGGGCGCATGAGCTCCAGAGCTCCAGCTAGGTAGTTGGACACATCGTCCAGCTGCTCCACAGCACCTGGGATCTTCCCAGGCCAGAGATGGAACTGGCGCCCCTTGCACTGCAAGGCAGTCAAGTCATTCTTAACTAAGCACGGGTTGAACCATTTGAAGCACAAAACAAAAGACAGAAAAAACTATACATTTTGTCAGGTCGTGCTGAGTTGCCTCAGTCATGTCCAACTCTTTGTGATCTTATGAACTGTAGCCCACCAGGCTCCTCTGTGCATGAAATATTCCAAGCAAGAATACTGGGGTGGGTTGCTGTGCCATTGTTCAGGTGCCCTTCAGATTCAGGGATCCAGACTGGGTCTCATATTTTCTGAATTGGCAAGCAGCTTTTTCACAACTAGTGCTACCTGTGAAGCCTTTTTGTCAGGTCAGACTTAGGGAAATAGAAAATTAAGACTCTTTTTTAAATAGAAGTATATCTAATTATTCTATGTCAATACATTCCACAGAAGCTCTGAGATATACAAGTGGCCAAAAATGAAACGTGTCCTGAGAAATATTCAAAAGCAAATGGATAATATCTGAGATTTTTAATAAAAGACTCCATTTGCAACACAGTGTGGTAATGGTGGGTACTTTGCATGTTTCACTTCTCAATTATTAATTTTCAAACTGTGCTAATTTTGAACTTCCAGATTATGGCCAGTGGAGGAACTGAAACAGATAGGTAAGCACATGCACACATGTACAGACAAACACAGAAGCACACATCTGAGACAGAAGCAGGAATTTCCTACTATATTTATTTGCTTTCTCAAAGACTTTCGTGTGCGTGTGTTTTGCATTCTCACCATAATTTATCTGTATGTCTAACTGTGGACTCCTTATTCATCACACTTCAGATTATGTTTTTCTTCCTTTTGAATATAAATGTCTTTCATTAAAATTCTGGAAAACTCTTATCTGTTCCTTTGGATTTCCCCATTCAGCTCTATTTGCATTAAGTTGAATGCCTTTTTCTGTATTTTGTATCCATTTTCCACTCCTTACTTCATTTTTAGTGATCTTCTCAGGTCTATCTTCTAGTTCGTTTATATTTTTTCATCTGAGACTAGCTTTCTCTTCAACTTATAATAAAATTTCTAATCTTAAGATTTTTTCCACTTCCAGTTATATTTACTTTTCAAATCTAGATTTCTTTCCCATTTATTTTATTAATGGTTATTATTTTCATTTTTTTTCTCTTGTTCTATGATTTCAAGTTATGAATTATCTTGTTATTACACCTTTTAGTACTAAAATTCATCAGATAGTTGTTTATTTTTTAACTTTAGGATTTCAAGGTTTATTTGAGTTTACCAACTCTATAACTGCAAATATTACATTCAATGAGGACTTAAAAGCAAATAAAATTCAAACTAAAATTCATCAGATAGTTGTTATTTATCAGGGATCCAGACTGGGTCTCATATTTTCTGAATTGGCAAGCAGCTTTTTCACAACTAGTGCTACCTGTGAAGCCTTTTTGTCAGGTCAGACTTAGGGAAATAGAAAATTAAGACTCTTTTTTAAATAGAAGTATATCTAATTATTCTATGTCAATACATTCCACAGAAGCTCTGAGATATACAAGTGGCCAAAAATGAAACGTGTCCTGAGAAATATTCAAAAGCAAATGGATAATATCTGAGATTTTTAATAAAAGACTCCATTTGCAACACAGTGTGGTAATGGTGGGTACTTTGCATGTTTCACTTCTCAATTATTAATTTTCAAACTGTGCTAATTTTGAACTTCCAGATTATGGCCAGTGGAGGAACTGAAACAGATAGGTAAGCACATGCACACATGTACAGACAAACACAGAAGCACACATCTGAGACAGAAGCAGGAATTTCCTACTATATTTATTTGCTTTCTCAAAGACTTTCGTGTGCGTGTGTTTTGCATTCTCACCATAATTTATCTGTATGTCTAACTGTGGACTCCTTATTCATCACACTTCAGATTATGTTTTTCTTCCTTTTGAATATAAATGTCTTTCATTAAAATTCTGGAAAACTCTTATCTGTTCCTTTGGATTTCCCCATTCAGCTCTATTTGCATTAAGTTGAATGCCTTTTTCTGTATTTTGTATCCATTTTCCACTCCTTACTTCATTTTTAGTGATCTTCTCAGGTCTATCTTCTAGTTCGTTTATATTTTTTCATCTGAGACTAGCTTTCTCTTCAACTTATAATAAAATTTCTAATCTTAAGTTTTTTTCCACTTCCAGTTATATTTACTTTTCAAATCTAGATTTCTTTCCCATTTATTTTATTAATGGTTATTATTTTCATTTTTTTTCTCTTGTTCTATGATTTCAAGTTATGAATTATCTTGTTATTACACCTTTTAGTACTAAAATTCATCAGATAGTTGTTTATTTTTTAACTTTAGGATTTCAAGGTTTATTTGAGTTTACCAACTCTATAACTGCAAATATTACATTCAATGAGGACTTAAAAGCAAATAAAATTAAACAACAAAACCCCATTTCTTCTAAGGAACTTACTAGCTCATAGGATAGTCTTTCCTGAAACTCTAAGTCACTGACGGCTTTAATGTGCTGAATCTCAGTTCAGAAAGCATTTGAAAATGTGGTAGAAGCAATAGCTGTTTTCTGTATAGATAAACATTTCAACAAAAAGAGTTTGGGGATATTTTAGGGGCTCCATGGATGACTATGGATGAAGAAACATTCTTCTGGTACATTTTTTCTAATGTACCTCAATGTGCATGGTCCAGGAAGTTGCTTCTAAAGGACGAATTAAACTATTTAAGACAAATACTTCATAATACACTCAAAAAGAGGGACAATTTTCAGAAGATTTATGATCTGCTAAGACATAAAACTAAAGTATAGAATATAAAGTTGATATCAAATATCTGCTTCTCTGGTTAGAAGCAGAAATATCTGAACTTATTTTAAAGTCCCAAAGCTAGTTTGAGTTACAAAACTTAACTTCAATTTGTATTAATGACATGACCTTACAGCTTCCATAGTAAAAAATAAATAAGAAAATCAGAAAAATGGAGAGACATTTTCTAGACCATTATCCTGTGCTATTCCACATGTTTGTCCATTCATATACTATGCATGCTTTTCAGTTCCTCTTCTTATGTGAAAGGCATTAAATAAAAAATCATAAAGATTCTCTGCTATGACTGAGTACAGGACATAGAAGAGGTAAGTACAATCACTGAAATGATAAAATAATGAACTTTTACTTATTTATAAGTTATATATTAAGGCCTTCATATGCATTGTGTCAGTTAATCCATAAAACAAGACATATCTTCCTACGTGTTACAGATGAAATCTCTAAGGACAGAGAGTTCCCAATGGGTGCTAAATGGTAGACACTGAATGGGAACCCTGGAAGAATAACTTGAGGTCATTTTTATGGACGATTTTCTGGAAGAAATGTAACATCATAACTATAACTTGAAGGACGCAGACCATGTAATGCAAACTGGGACTGGAAAAGAACGTTCTAAGAAAAAAGAAGCATGTGAACAAGCCCAGAGGTAATAAAAACACATGGCGTATTTGAAAATTTTAAAGTAGTTCAGTCTGGCTTGTCAAGATATGCAAAGCTAGGGACAGAAAGGGGAAGAGCTAAGAGGGCATTGCGAAAGAAATCTTGAGCCTTAATAACGGGATTACTTCAAGTTCAAGGTAGAATCACACTTAGTTCTTAAGTTGGAGAATGACATAATCAGAATGTAAGCAATAAATTCAGATCAATTTAGGTGTTATTACAACAATCCAAGTGAGAGATTATATGGATTTATATCTCGGTAGTAATTGCGATGGTGGAAAAAGCTGGACAGATTGGAGAATAAAAGAATACAAGTTAAATTGAAGAGATTTTAATTTTTTGGAGTAGTAGTATAAATAGTTATGGATAATATTCAGTTTTCTGACTTGAAGAACCAGAACTGTGGTGTCATTAAGAGGGACCTGGAATACAAGAATAAGGATGCATTTGTAAAGAAATGATGATTTTACTTGTGTTATAAACAGACTTAAGTGACTGATCAGTGCAGGGAGAGTTCTGCAGCAGGTGTTTGAAATTGGAAATTGGAACTTGTAATGTTGATTGCGGGCTTTGCAAAAGAGAGATAGCAGAGTGGATGAGATTTAAAAAAACAAAGGCTTCAAATGAGATGCAAACCATGTCCACATTAGATACATGAAGTAAAAAAATCTTCAGAGACAAAGTGCAAAGAAAACTTTGGAAAAGAGCTGATAAGGGGTGAGGGAGCCTGAACAAAAGAGCTGAAAACAATATGGAAGAAGCAAACTATAAACATGTTACTGGCATTGTAACAAATGTAGCAACTAAAATGAACAAACTTTGAAAAGTTCTAACTTTCCATTTTAATTTTTTTATAAAAACCAGTAGGGTATTAAACATTGCCCCAACCTTCAAAATATTACGTAAAATTGCCACCTAAAAATTGGTACTGGCAGAGACAAGCTTAGGGAATATGACAAACCAACAAATGCAATGCTTTATTTCTTTATATGAAAAAGATTTTTCCACTGAAAAAAGAAAGCAGGCAAGTGGGATCCCTGGGAGAAATAAACCATACTCATCTACTGGAATGAGGAAAAACGAAGGGCATGTGAACAAGCCCAGAGGTAATAAAAACACATGGCGTATTTGAAAATTTTAAAGTAGTTCAGTCTGGCTTGTCAAGATATGCAAAGCTAGGGACAGAAAGGGGAAGAGCTAAGAGGGCATTGCGAAAGAAATCTTGAGCCTTAATAACGGGATTACTTCAAGTTCAAGGTAGAATCACACTTAGTTCTTAAGTTGGAGAATGACATAATCAGAATGTAAGCAATAAATTCAGATCAATTTAGGTGTTATTACAACAATCCAAGTGAGAGATTATATGGATTTATATCTCGGTAGTAATTGCGATGGTGGAAAAAGCTGGACAGATTGGAGAATAAAAGAATACAAGTTAAATTGAAGAGATTTTAATTTTTTGGAGTAGTAGTATAAATAGTTATGGATAATATTCAGTTTTCTGACTTGAAGAACCAGAACTGTGGTGTCATTAAGAGGGACCTGGAATACAAGAATAAGGATGCATTTGTAAAGAAATGATGATTTTACTTGTGTTATAAACAGACTTAAGTGACTGATCAGTGCAGGGAGAGTTCTGCAGCAGGTGTTTGAAATTGGAAATTGGAACTTGTAATGTTGATTGCGGGCTTTGCAAAAGAGAGATAGCAGAGTGGATGAGATTTAAAAAAACAAAGGCTTCAAATGAGATGCAAACCATGTCCACATTAGATACATGAAGTAAAAAAATCTTCAGAGACAAAGTGCAAAGAAAACTTTGGAAAAGAGCTGATAAGGGGTGAGGGAGCCTGAACAAAAGAGCTGAAAACAATATGGAAGAAGCAAACTATAAACATGTTACTGGCATTGTAACAAATGTAGCAACTAAAATGAACAAACTTTGAAAAGTTCTAACTTTCCATTTTAATTTTTTTATAAAAACCAGTAGGGTATTAAACATTGCCCCAACCTTCAAAATATTACGTAAAATTGCCACCTAAAAATTGGTACTGGCAGAGACAAGCTTAGGGAATATGACAAACCAACAAATGCAATGCTTTATTTCTTTATATGAAAAAGATTTTTCCACTGAAAAAAGAAAGCAGGCAAGTGGGATCCCTGGGAGAAATAAACCATACTCATCTACTAGGAAAGGCAGAAAATATGGAGGATTCTCTTTACAGTCTTACCACTGTGGGAATAATCTGGGTGAAAAAGCAAATTATGACAATGACAGAATTAAGCACTGCATAAAAATACCAGAAAAAAAGGTTAAAACAGTAGGGACAGTTGCTCTTTTGTTGATTTAAAAAATTAATTGTTGCTGTTATTCAGTCACTAACTCATGTCCAACTCTTTGTGACCCCATGTACTGCAGCATACCAAGCTTCCCTGTCCTTCACCATCTCCTGGAGTTTGCTCAAGCTCATCTCCATTGAGTCAATGATGCTATCCAGCCATCTCTTCCTCTGTTACTCCTTCCTCCTCCTACTTTCAATCTTTCCCAGGAGAGGGGTCTTTTCCAATAAGTCAGCTCTTTGCATCAGGTGGACAAACTATTGCAGCTTTGGCCTCAGAACTCGTCCTTCCAATGAATATTCAGGACTTACTTCCTTTAGGATTGACTGGTTTGATCTCCTTGCTTGTTTGACTCCTCTCAAGAGTCTTCTTCAGCACTACAATTTGAAAGCATTAACTCTTTGGTGCTCAGCCTTCTTTCTGGTCCAACTCTCACATCTGTAAACGACCACTGGAAAAATCACAGCTTTGAATATATGAACCTTTGTTGGCAAAGTGATGTCTCTACTTTTTAATACACTGTATAGGTTTGTCATAACTTTTCTTCTAAGGAGCAAACATCTTAATTTCATGGCTGCAGTTACCATTCACAATGATTTGGGAGCCCAGGAAGATAAAGTCTGTCACTGCTTCCATTTCCCCGTATCTATTTGTCATGAAGTGATGGGATCAGATGCCATGATCTTAATTTTCTGAATGCTGATTTTTAAGTTGGCTTTTTCACTCTCTTGTTTCACCTTCATCAAGAGGCTGTTTAGGGGTTTCCCTGGTGGTTCAGTGGGTAAGGACTCTGCCTTGCAGTGCAAGCGGCGCTAACCAAAAACCTTCAAAATATTACGTAAAATTGCCACCTAAAAATTGGTACTGGCAGAGACAAGCTTAGGGAATATGACAAACCAACAAATGCAATGCTTTATTTCTTTATATGAAAAAGATTTTTCCACTGAAAAAAGAAAGCAGGCAAGTGGGATCCCTGGGAGAAATAAACCATACTCATCTACTAGGAAAGGCAGAAAATATGGAGGATTCTCTTTACAGTCTTACCACTGTGGGAATAATCTGGGTGAAAAAGCAAATTATGACAATGACAGAATTAAGCACTGCATAAAAATACCAGAAAAAAAGGTTAAAAACAGTAGGGACAGTTGCTCTTTTGTTGATTTAAAAAATTAATTGTTGCTGTTATTCAGTCACTAACTCATGTCCAACTCTTTGTGACCCCATGTACTGCAGCATACCAAGCTTCCCTGTCCTTCACCATCTCCTGGAGTTTGCTCAAGCTCATCTCCATTGAGTCAATGATGCTATCCAGCCATCTCTTCCTCTGTTACTCCTTCCTCCTCCTACTTTCAATCTTTCCCAGGAGAGGGGTCTTTTCCAATAAGTCAGCTCTTTGCATCAGGTGGACAAACTATTGCAGCTTTGGCCTCAGAACTCGTCCTTCCAATGAATATTCAGGACTTACTTCCTTTAGGATTGACTGGTTTGATCTCCTTGCTTGTTTGACTCCTCTCAAGAGTCTTCTTCAGCACTACAATTTGAAAGCATTAACTCTTTGGTGCTCAGCCTTCTTTCTGGTCCAACTCTCACATCTGTAAACGACCACTGGAAAAATCACAGCTTTGAATATATGAACCTTTGTTGGCAAAGTGATGTCTCTACTTTTTAATACACTGTATAGGTTTGTCATAACTTTTCTTCTAAGGAGCAAACATCTTAATTTCATGGCTGCAGTTACCATTCACAATGATTTGGGAGCCCAGGAAGATAAAGTCTGTCACTGCTTCCATTTCCCCGTATCTATTTGTCATGAAGTGATGGGATCAGATGCCATGATCTTAATTTTCTGAATGCTGATTTTTAAGTTGGCTTTTTCACTCTCTTGTTTCACCTTCATCAAGAGGCTGTTTAGGGGTTTCCCTGGTGGTTCAGTGGGTAAGGACTCTGCCTTGCAGTGCAAGCGGCGCTGATTTGATCCCTGGCCTGGGAAGATCCCACGTGCCACGGAGCGGCTGGACAGATGTGTCCAACTACCGGGCCAGAGCTCTGGAGTGCTTGCGCCCAGAGCCAGTGCTCTACAGTGAGAGAGGCCACTGTGACGGGAGGCCTACACAGGCCAAAGAACAAAGATGGATTAAAATAGATAAATGAAAGACCAATAGAAGTGGCCAAAAAAAAAAAAAGAGGCTCTTTAGTTGCTCTTTGCTTTTGGCCATTAGGGTGGTATCATCTGTATTTATTTAAAGGGAAGCTAACATAGCAAAAAATTTGAAGTTTAATATGGAATTATTTCACTTTAAGAAAATAACATTAAAAATCATGTATATAGCAAGGACTATCAACATATGATATTTTTGTTGGAAAAGGAAACCAATGTATCCTGGTATCTGTTTACTTTGCCATTGATAGCTTATTTTTCTTATGGTTACACATTTTTCCACATAAGTAATATTTACACATTTACTCCTTGGATTTCCAAAATAAGGGGCAAATTTGGTAACTTGGAATTTCAATATTTTAATAATGAAGACTTGATAAAATGTTATACTTTATCATAATCACTAATAAAACAAATAATTACCATTTAGAAATTTAGAAACCTATAATTATCTAAAACTAATATAAATTTAATTAAATACAATGATAATACTGATAGTTTTAGTGAAGAGTCAAAGCTAAGAGAAGGATGAATTCAAGAAGTCTACTTTGATCAACTTAAGTCCTCCTAAAAGGTCGAATATACTGAGGACAAAAATACTTCTATTAGGTTTGATGATGATAATCTTTCCAGAGATGATTTTTGGCCTTGACAGAAGCAGTCGTAGGAGCCAAGTGCGAATTTCAGAGTTTTGAATCAATGGATTTGAAATGGACTTATTGCAAGGGGTTATTACTTTTGAAGCATTTGCTTATATAAAGGAAGTAAGAGAGGGGTCACACAAAGGAATTTTGAAGATAGAATTCCTAAAGTATATTTGTATGATAATATATGGTGCCAGTGATTCAAATAAATTTTCACTGTATTGCAGAAAATGTTTTCTCCTTGCTCACTTATCCTTAAATAAGGACCCTGGCCTGGGAAGATCCCACGTGCCACGGAGCGGCTGGACAGATGTGTCCAACTACCGGGCCAGAGCTCTGGAGTGCTTGCGCCCAGAGCCAGTGCTCTACAGTGAGAGAGGCCACTGTGACGGGAGGCCTACACAGGCCAAAGAACAAAGATGGATTAAAATAGATAAATGAAAGACCAATAGAAGTGGCCAAAAAAAAAAAAAGAGGCTCTTTAGTTGCTCTTTGCTTTTGGCCATTAGGGTGGTATCATCTGTATTTATTTAAAGGGAAGCTAACATAGCAAAAAATTTGAAGTTTAATATGGAATTATTTCACTTTAAGAAAATAACATTAAAAATCATGTATATAGCAAGGACTATCAACATATGATATTTTTGTTGGAAAAGGAAACCAATGTATCCTGGTATCTGTTTACTTTGCCATTGATAGCTTATTTTTCTTATGGTTACACATTTTTCCACATAAGTAATATTTACACATTTACTCCTTGGATTTCCAAAATAAGGGGCAAATTTGGTAACTTGGAATTTCAATATTTTAATAATGAAGACTTGATAAAATGTTATACTTTATCATAATCACTAATAAAACAAATAATTACCATTTAGAAATTTAGAAACCTATAATTATCTAAAACTAATATAAATTTAATTAAATACAATGATAATACTGATAGTTTTAGTGAAGAGTCAAAGCTAAGAGAAGGATGAATTCAAGAAGTCTACTTTGATCAACTTAAGTCCTCCTAAAAGGTCGAATATACTGAGGACAAAAATACTTCTATTAGGTTTGATGATGATAATCTTTCCAGAGATGATTTTTGGCCTTGACAGAAGCAGTCGTAGGAGCCAAGTGCGAATTTCAGAGTTTTGAATCAATGGATTTGAAATGGACTTATTGCAAGGGGTTATTACTTTTGAAGCATTTGCTTATATAAAGGAAGTAAGAGAGGGGTCACACAAAGGAATTTTGAAGATAGAATTCCTAAAGTATATTTGTATGATAATATATGGTGCCAGTGATTCAAATAAATTTTCACTGTATTGCAGAAAATGTTTTCTCCTTGCTCACTTATCCTTAAATAATGTTCAATACATCATGTCTGGTAATTACTAATGAACAGTGTCCATGGAACTCCGCCATGGTGTTTTTCAGATTTTATCAAGTTGTCGATTAAATACCATTGTTATATCTATAGCTAGATATCAAGTCCTCAACTTCTGGATCAGTTCCCAGCATCCATACATCCATCCATCCATCCAACCATCCATCCATCCATCTATTCATCTACTCCAAGTGATTTTATAGGTTTTCAATCTGTAGGATATTGAACAAGATTGGTCTTTTCAGACTGAGATATCTGAATTCTGATCTTCTATCTCTCTTACCTTGTGCTGTTATACTCTTACTATACAATTTTTTTTAAAAAAAGTGCTTTTGTATGAAATGCAAGGGGTCTTATCCTCTTTTCTGTTGCCTCCCCAAGTGGAAAGTATAACAAAACAGTGATTAGATTAGAAAAAATTAGCTTTGTGGATAAAGTTAAGAAGCAAAGAACAAACAGTGAAGAACATTTATAATATATGGCAAAATATAACTGGTATTCCTTAAAGTTTTAAAATATCAATTGGAAAAGAAAGATTACCAGGTAATTTCCAAAAAATGAAAAAAGTAGATCATAATAACATGTGTTCAACCCACATATTAAATAATAGTGAGAAAACATATTTTCTCATTTATATTGTCAGTGAATATAAAGAATAGTAAAACCTACTGTTGGTAAAATATTTAGAAACTGCTTCTTTCCTATAATACTAAGGGGGGTTGTCAACTGGTATGTTTTTCTAGGGACAGTGTTGGCAACATGTATTAAACCTTAATAAATTCTCTTGAACATAGTAGTACCACTACCTAAAATATTTTTTAGGGAATTAAAATCCTCTGCAAGGCTTTACGAATAGTGGACTTTACAGCTATTATATTGGCTAGAATTGCAAACAACTGGAAATATTTAAGTGTTTGTCTTATAATAAGGATTTGGTTAAGGCAACTGTCCTGTATTTGTTAATGGTATGCCATATAACAATTAAAATTATCTCATAAAGAATATTGACATAAATATGTGTCTTTCATTAGCTATAATATTATACATTTAAAATCTACTTGTAATGTATATATACACCAAAGGGCTTCCCAGGTGGGGCGGTGGTAAAGAATTTGCCTTCCAGTGCAGGAGAGGCAGCAGAAGAGGGTTTGATCACTGAGTCAAGAGTGGGAAGATCCCCTGGAGCAGGAAATAACATTCCACTACAGTATTTTTGCCTGGAGAAGCCCATGGACAGAGGAGCATGGCAGGTTACAGTCCATGGTGTCACAAAGAATTGGACATGACTGAGCACACACAAGCATGTTTTTTGCTGATTTTAATTTGTATCCTTCATCCTAATAAACTGTGACTGTAAGTATACTAGTTTTTCTGAGTTCTGTGATTCTTCCTGGTGAATTATTGAACTTGAGGGTAATCTTAAGGACCTCCTGAATCATACTGTGTCATTTTATAAATAAAATCAGGTCAATCTCTCCCACTTCTTGGTTTAAAACAATCAGAATTCATCCCATACATATTGCCCAAGTTTTGCTTAATATACAATTTAGCAAAATCTTTTATTTAACTTTCAGTGAAGAACAAAAAAAATTATAAAAATGTATCTAGCTCACTAGATTTAAGAAATGGTCTAAACTTGCTAAATTTTCATAAAGGAAGGCTAATGAAGTCCTTTTCTGATTCCCTTCTCCCTTCTATTTCCTTATGCTAGTATAAGAAAATGGATGGAAGCATACCAAAATTGCCAAAATGAACAAAGCCTTAGATGAAGTTCTCAAAAAAAAAAAAAAAAATATATATATAGATAGCTAAATGTAGTTATTGAAAAAGAAGAATATACCATCTTTACCTAAACAAAATAATTGTTTCACTCTATTTGGCCTTGATGAAATCTCACTAAAAGTATTACATTCAGATTATATTTTGTCATTACAAAAGAAAACCGGTTTCAGTGTCATAAATAAAATGGAAAGCTTCATTAAGTGTTTGAAGACAGATTCATGAAACTGGATATGTTCAGTCTATTAGAAACATAGCAATACAGTACAGTTATTTAATGATACATAGATGATAATTGTCAAGGAGGTTCAGGTCACTTCTTCCTAGTTAATAGGAAAATAATTGCAAACTTAGGTCAGAAGAATTAAAATTAATCAGTAGGGACTGGATGAGGTAGCAACACATAAAATTTCATCCTCTATGTTATCCAAGCTTTGTATACATGGTTAACCTTCCTTTGCTATTTAGCCCAAATTAACCATTGGCCCCAGGGCATTTTCTTAAGCAAGAAAAATATCTTTCAAAGTAGATTTGAAGGATATTGTAGAAAATTCTATTGTATGTTGAGAACTCTGGTAGGGATTCTTGAGGGAAATTATTACTATCACACTCCCAGGTTCCTTTGTGGCTATTTAACATTTTAACTAGTAACTTGGTTAAAGTTGTCACCATATTATCCTGTAATTGCTGATTTTACTGTCTTTCCTCAAAGGAATCTGATTTCTGGAAGGCAGGGAAAATGTTATGGAGTCTTATATCTTTTAGATGCTCAGTAAATATTTCATAGGAAACAAAACCATGATAGAATATGCCAATAGGCTGGGAAAATGTTTTTAGAAACACATTTAAAAAGAATAAATTTAAGTTTTCACATATAGTTCCAAAGGTCAAATTCATGATTACATAATGACTCATGTGGTCTGATAAAACTGCATGCATTAAATGAAGGGCAAAGAGGTTTAGAGGACAATACAACCCTTAAATTATCAATAATTCAAAATCATTGTCTAAAAGTATAGTTAAATTTTAGTAGCTTGACTAAGTGTTTCTAATTTTTAAGTGCTGATTATGACACACATAGAATTTAGGATACTTTTTTGTATACCATTCTTTCAAAGTAGCAAAATAATATAGCTGTTGAGATAAAAAGAAAAACATAAAAGGTAATTGAATGCTAAACCAGAGGCTTATATAGGAGAGCTGAAGGATTTGGGCTGATTATTTTTAGAGCAAAAAACTATGTAAACAGTCACCATGTGGCAAAGGGTGGGAAAATTATTCCATTTTCCTTTTAACAGATTCATGAAACTGGAATTATGTTCATTAAGTGTTTGAAGACAGATTCATGAAACTGGATATGTTCAGTCTATTAGAAACATAGCAATACAGTACAGTTATTTAATGATACATAGATGATAATTGTCAAGGAGGTTCAGGTCACTTCTTCCTAGTTAATAGGAAAATAATTGCAAACTTAGGTCAGAAGAATTAAAATTAATCAGTAGGGACTGGATGAGGTAGCAACACATAAAATTTCATCCTCTATGTTATCCAAGCTTTGTATACATGGTTAACCTTCCTTTGCTATTTAGCCCAAATTAACCATTGGCCCCAGGGCATTTTCTTAAGCAAGAAAAATATCTTTCAAAGTAGATTTGAAGGATATTGTAGAAAATTCTATTGTATGTTGAGAACTCTGGTAGGGATTCTTGAGGGAAATTATTACTATCACACTCCCAGGTTCCTTTGTGGCTATTTAACATTTTAACTAGTAACTTGGTTAAAGTTGTCACCATATTATCCTGTAATTGCTGATTTTACTGTCTTTCCTCAAAGGAATCTGATTTCTGGAAGGCAGGGAAAATGTTATGGAGTCTTATATCTTTTAGATGCTCAGTAAATATTTCATAGGAAACAAAACCATGATAGAATATGCCAATAGGCTGGGAAAATGTTTTTAGAAACACATTTAAAAAGAATAAATTTAAGTTTTCACATATAGTTCCAAAGGTCAAATTCATGATTACATAATGACTCATGTGGTCTGATAAAACTGCATGCATTAAATGAAGGGCAAAGAGGTTTAGAGGACAATACAACCCTTAAATTATCAATAATTCAAAATCATTGTCTAAAAGTATAGTTAAATTTTAGTAGCTTGACTAAGTGTTTCTAATTTTTAAGTGCTGATTATGACACACATAGAATTTAGGATACTTTTTTGTATACCATTCTTTCAAAGTAGCAAAATAATATAGCTGTTGAGATAAAAAAAAAAAAAAAAAACATAAAAGGTAATTGAATGCTAAACCAGAGGCTTATATAGGAGAGCTGAAGGATTTGGGCTGATTATTTTTAGAGCAAAAAACTATGTAAACAGTCACCATGTGGCAAAGGGTGGGAAAATTATTCCATTTTCCTTTTAGACCACAATTAGATTTCTAGGTATACACATATATATACTTTTCACACTAGTCGGATGTACCACAAGAGAGACTGAGCTTAATTCCCTGCCAAGGGAACTGTTGTGTTTAAAAGAAAATGCACATCTACTTGGTAGCAAAACTATTGGGATTCAGGATGTGATGAGCCAAATGACCTTTAAAGTCATTTCAAATCTTTTAAAATTCCATAATTCTATATGTTTTTCATCAGTCTAGTGTTTAACCTTGAAACAACAACAGCAAAAGAAAATAGAACTTGGTTCCTGTTGGCTGTACTTCTTGGAAGCATTTTATTTGTTCTTCTGCAAAGCTGTTATCATGCCAGACATGTATCGGTGAGGCCATTTTTAGCCCAAATGACTAACAGTAAGGCTTCAGAGAGAAACTGCCATGAACTGTTGTAATACTTATGACTTAGTGGTTTATAATAGGATAAAAGAGAAAATATACTTTTCTTAAAATTTACTTCTTTTCCTCTTTCCAAAAGCAACTGTCCAGAGAGTCAAACAGGCAAGGTCAATATGAAAAGGCAGATGTTTGGAAGAAGAAAGCCTTTATTTAAGGTGGAATTCAGAGACTACCCTAGTGGTCAAGTGGTTAAGACTTCACCTCCAAATGCAAGGGTATGGGTTTGATCTCTGGTCAGAAAGCTAAGACCCCACAGACCTCAAGGTCAAAAAACATTGAAGCAATATTGTAAAAAGTTTCATAAAACACTTTAAAAAATGGTTCATGGCAAAAAAAATCTTTTTTAAAATAATGGAATTTTTAGCCAGCTAATATGGATAGGCACCTAGTATGTGTCAGGTACTGATCGAAGTTCAGTAACACATGACGGGAGTCTGCCCTCGAAGAATGCATCTTGGGGAAAAGAGCATAGAATACACAGTTGAGGTTAACAATGCCTGTTAGGTGAACAATGTAGTTAATTGCAACTTAGGCAAGAAGAGTAAAAATTAATCAGTACGGACTGGATGAGGTAACAACACATAAAATTTCATCCTCTGTGCTATCCAGGCTTGCTCTACATTGTTAACCTAACAGGCATTATTAACCTGGCTGGCACCACAGTAGAGATTGCTATAAGAGTCATAAAGGGAATGGCAGAGTGAACCAAGTACCTTGATGAAGTCACAGGAAAAGTGTGTGAAACTAACAGGTTTGGGCATGTGGAGATGGATGGATGATCCAGGAACTGGATCATGAATGTCCTCAGATATAAGATCAATGATCCTGGACTTGGAGATATTTCTGACAGCATTGTTTGGTACACCAGGTCCTTGTGCTCTTAATATGGCCTTAATACGGTCTTAACATGTGTATTATGAGAAGAGGAAACACTTGAGTCCCATATTTGGACCACAACTCTAAAAAGACCTAGGGTGTAGGAGCCACCAATCATTGTTGAATGAAAATTCCAAATTGTTATCCCAAAGAACCTTAAAAAGATGAAATGCCTTTCAACATCTCTTAAAAATAATCACGAAATACAGAGAGGTGCTCTTCCATAGAAAACAGGAGTCTAGGGAGTGATTGAAGTCTTTAAGTTTGGGAAACACATTAACCATTTTTTATTTGGGAAAAAATTATCCTGAATGCTAAGTGGAGGATGAGCTAGAAGGAGGAAAAGAGGTCTCCCGGGAATAATCCAGGTAGGAAAGTTCAAGCCTGAAGAGTCAGCTTTTATTGCCTGGAACCAAAACTTTGATTTCTGGATGTCAGGTACCACCTTCAAAGCACTGCATACATGGTTTCAGCTCTCACATATCTTCTATTTGGTTTCTGAGGTGACTTTTGTTGCCGTTATGTTGTTTGAGGCTTTGTAAAATGGTCTGTTGAAAGTAACACGTCAATCATATTAGTTTCATATGACCATCTTTTTTTTTCTTTTTAATTTTGGCCTCTTTTATTGATCCCTCATTTATTTATTTTAATCCATTTAATTCTTTGGCCTGTGTGGGCCTCCCATCACAGTGGTGTCTCTCATTGCTGAGCACTGGCTCTGGGTGCATGCACTCCAGAGTGCTGGCTCATAATTGGACACAGCAGTCCAGCTGCTCCATGGCATGTGGGATCTTCCCAGGCCAGGGATCTAACCGGTGCCCCTTGTACTGCAAGACGGACTCTTTACCCACTGGACCACCAGGAAGCCCCTCATATGAACATCTTTAATGGTGTCTATACGTTTCTGTTCAAATTGCTCCTGGATATATATGTGTTTTATATTCTCTCCTTTGCATATGTTGGGTCAGGTGACCACCTGAAGATAAGACCTCTTTAGCAGATGAGGTTCCGCAATGTGGAGATGGATGGATGATCCAGGAACTGGATCATCCAGATATAAGATCAATGATCCTGGACTTGGAGATATTTCTGACAGCATTGTTTGGTACACCAGGTCCTTGTGCTCTTAATATGGCCTTAATACGGTCTTAACATGTGTATTATGAGAAGAGGAAACACTTGAGTCCCATATTTGGACCACAACTCTAAAAAGACCTAGGGTGTAGGAGCCACCAATCATTGTTGAATGAAAATTCCAAATTGTTATCCCAAAGAACCTTAAAAAGATGAAATGCCTTTCAACATCTCTTAAAAATAATCACGAAATACAGAGAGGTGCTCTTCCATAGAAAACAGGAGTCTAGGGAGTGATTGAAGTCTTTAAGTTTGGGAAACACATTAACCATTTTTTATTTGGGAAAAAATTATCCTGAATGCTAAGTGGAGGATGAGCTAGAAGGAGGAAAAGAGGTCTCCCGGGAATAATCCAGGTAGGAAAGTTCAAGCCTGAAGAGTCAGCTTTTATTGCCTGGAACCAAAACTTTGATTTCTGGATGTCAGGTACCACCTTCAAAGCACTGCATACATGGTTTCAGCTCTCACATATCTTCTATTTGGTTTCTGAGGTGACTTTTGTTGCCGTTATGTTGTTTGAGGCTTTGTAAAATGGTCTGTTGAAAGTAACACGTCAATCATATTAGTTTCATATGACCATCTTTTTTTTTCTTTTTAATTTTGGCCTCTTTTATTGATCCCTCATTTATTTATTTTAATCCATTTAATTCTTTGGCCTGTGTGGGCCTCCCATCACAGTGGTGTCTCTCATTGCTGAGCACTGGCTCTGGGTGCATGCACTCCAGAGTGCTGGCTCATAATTGGACACAGCAGTCCAGCTGCTCCATGGCATGTGGGATCTTCCCAGGCCAGGGATCTAACCGGTGCCCCTTGTACTGCAAGACGGACTCTTTACCCACTGGACCACCAGGGAAGCCCCTCATATGAACATCTTTAATGGTGTCTATACGTTTCTGTTCAAATTGCTCCTGGATATATATGTGTTTTTATATTCTCTCTCCTTTGCATATGTTGGGTCAGGTGACCACCTGAAGATAAGACCTCTTTTAGCAGATGAGGTTCCCCTGCACAATGAACATGGAGGAGCAAACAGGTCTGAGACACAGCAGGTTTCACTGCTTCACAAGGGTGAAGGTCCCTTCTTGGACTCCACTCATGTGTATCTCATTTTTCTGTTTAATTTTTATTTTATATTGGAATATAGTTGATCAACAATATTGTATTAGCTTCAGGTGTACAGCAAAGTGATTTAGTTATGTTCATACAAACCTGTTCATTTTCAAATCCTTTTCCCATTTAGATTATTATAGGATATTGAGCAGAGCTACCATACAGTAGGTCCTTCATGGTTGTTTCAAATACAGTGCATGTGCATGTCAATCCCACACTCTCAATCTATGTCTTTCCCCTACTCTTCTACATACCTCATTTTTGTTCCTTTTCCGGTCCCTGCTTCCTCACAGGGACATGATTTTCATCCCTTGCATTCCTGACCTCCGACCTGACTGTCTCTGCACCTTTGCAGTGGTAGCCCTTCTGCTCCTGTATGATTTAAAAGGATGTTTTCTTTGTCCTTGAACAGCTTGCTTAAACACTCAGTATATTCCTGACTCTCAGCAACTGACTCCACCTAAGCCAGTTAAGGCTTGTGTCTCTCAACTGGGGAAAAGCAAGGTCGGGTCGCAACAGATATGCTGACAAAGGATACTTCTAAATGCTTGAAAAAGAAAGAGAAACCATTCTTTGTAATAACTACAGATAGACATTTTTCCAAATGGAAATAGAAACTCTTTAGATATATACATGGCTAATAAGTACATTTTTGGCTTGTGTTATTTTTAGATCTTATTTGCCCAGGAATCTTAGTCTTCAGCCAGATTTAGCCAAAGCTTATGAATATTTAAGCTTGTGAAAATAGACATGATGACAATCGCTTACAATGTGAATTGCCACTGGGGGAAGAAAAAAGCCAACAGCTCCTGACATCAGAGAACTTGTCTAATTATCACTACTAGCCTATGCTGTTCTCGGATTAGACCAAATAATCTCACAGAACACTAGCCTTAGACAAGTTTAATCTGAGAACATAAAAAGGGGACAAAAATAATATACATTCTGGTCTCTTTGTTGTTGCTCTGTGGCTTAGTCGTGTCCAGCTTTTTGTGATCCCACAAACTGCACACCAGGCTTCTCTGGCCCCCCACTATCTTTTGGGGTGGGTTCAAATTCATGTACTTTGAGTCAGTGATGCTATCTAACTATCTCATCCTCTGCTGTCCACTTTTCCTTTTGCTTTCAATTTTTCCAAGCATCAGGGTCTTTCACAATGAGTTGGCTGTTCGCATCAGATGGCCAAAGTATTGGAGCTTCAGCATCAGTCATTCCAATGAATATTCAGGGCTGAGTTCCTTTAGGATGGACTGGTTTGATCTCCTTTCTGTCCAAGGGACTCTCAAGAGTCTGCTCCAGTACCACAATTCAAAAGCACCAGTTTTTAGGTTGTCAGCCTTCTTTACGGTAAGCTGCCACAGCCCTACATCACTATGGGGAAAACCATAGCTTTGACTATACAGATCTCTGTTAGCAAGGCGATATCTCTGCTTTGAGTCTCTATAAATAGCAATATATAAAATATTGCCTATTTCCAGCTAACATGAGTGATTGATGTTTCTTTATAAATTAGTTTTATCCCAATAAATCTTAACTATAGTATAAATAAATACATTTAAAATTTGAATATAAAATCTGACCTATAAGACATATGAAGATACCCAAGCACAGAATCATCCCAGCTTCATCACAATATCCAAATCCAGCCTTACTTCCTTAGACTTTCCCCCAAAGTCTTGAAATTCCAAATCTTGCAGGTATGTTATTCATTCTTTGTAATAACTCGTGTTTTTAAGAAAAAATTTAAAACATGGCTAATAAGTACATTTTTGGCTTGTGTTATTTTTAGATCTTATTTGCCCAGGAATCTTAGTCTTCAGCCAGATTTAGCCAAAGCTTATGAATATTTAAGCTTGTGAAAATAGACATGATGACAATCGCTTACAATGTGAATTGCCACTGGGGGAAGAAAAAAGCCAACAGCTCCTGACATCAGAGAACTTGTCTAATTATCACTACTAGCCTATGCTGTTCTCGGATTAGACCAAATAATCTCACAGAACACTAGCCTTAGACAAGTTTAATCTGAGAACATAAAAAGGGGACAAAAATAATATACATTCTGGTCTCTTTGTTGTTGCTCTGTGGCTTAGTCGTGTCCAGCTTTTGTGATCCCACAAACTGCACACCAGGCTTCTCTGGCCCCCCACTATCTTTTGGGGTGGGTTCAAATTCATGTACTTTGAGTCAGTGATGCTATCTAACTATCTCATCCTCTGCTGTCCACTTTTCCTTTTGCTTTCAATTTTTCCAAGCATCAGGGTCTTTCACAATGAGTTGGCTGTTCGCATCAGATGGCCAAAGTATTGGAGCTTCAGCATCAGTCATTCCAATGAATATTCAGGGCTGAGTTCCTTTAGGATGGACTGGTTTGATCTCCTTTCTGTCCAAGGGACTCTCAAGAGTCTGCTCCAGTACCACAATTCAAAAGCACCAGTTTTTAGGTTGTCAGCCTTCTTTACGGTAAGCTGCCACAGCCCTACATCACTATGGGGAAAACCATAGCTTTGACTATACAGATCTCTGTTAGCAAGGCGATATCTCTGCTTTGAGTCTCTATAAATAGCAATATATAAAATATTGCCTATTTCCAGCTAACATGAGTGATTGATGTTTCTTTATAAATTAGTTTTATCCCAATAAATCTTAACTATAGTATAAATAAATACATTTAAAATTTGAATATAAAATCTGACCTATAAGACATATGAAGATACCCAAGCACAGAATCATCCCAGCTTCATCACAATATCCAAATCCAGCCTTACTTCCTTAGACTTTCCCCCAAAGTCTTGAAATTCCAAATCTTGCAGGTATGTTTTTAGTGGTCATTGGCTGAAGTTCATTGGCACCAAAGAATAGAAATGTTTAAATTCATATTAGTTGATAACAGCCATGTTAATGTGATAGTACTGTAACTAAATAAAAATATTTCACAGATATATTACTATAATTTTTTCCAAAAATGTATAAGTATTAATAGATTAATACTTGAGTCTACTAATTGAATTATTGACACTTTTCTCTTGCTTCCTAGTAGAGCATGTTCATATTTATATATAATTTTAATTACATTTTGCTGTATAATTATATAGGTGTAAGTCAAAATTTCCAAAAAGATAAATATCCCAGACATTTATCTTTTGAATCAACAGATAAATATATCCATTCAGCCTAATTTCCTCTTCTATGTGCCCTGTATCTTGCCTTCCAGTGTGCATTTAGATGCTACTTTCCTCTTTCAAAGTCTTATTGTTTGCTGAAAATGATCCATCTCTAAATGGACTATTATACAAAGATCTTTTGAAATGCAGATATTTGTTGTCAGTGATATTCCCAAAGAGGTCATTATCATTAAGAAATACCTACCCCTCCTTACTTATTACTGGAGAAGCTACTTCTTGGTCCAGCACTAAAATATCCATTGTCTGATTATCTGTCTTGCCTCTGTTATTCCTTGGCTATGGGACAGGCTAGTGTTTCCTCTGCTTCCCTGTGGGTGGGTCCAGATTGCACCTCAGGTGAAACTGAACTCTTGCATCGGTCATCTACATGAACAATAAGATATATACTGTGTGACATCAATAGGTATAGTCTGGTCACAGCATATCAGGCATTTTATTAACCATTTAAAACCGAGTCACTGATCTCATAGACCACAGAATTGTAGTTAAAATTTAATTTAGTTTTCTTCTTCTTTTTCTCTTAACAGTATAACACAAGCCATTTCTCTGTTTTTTACAAACTTCACAAATACCATTTTAGTAGGGTTCTTAAAATATTTCATCTAATGTGTGTGTGTCTGAATGTGCTCATTCATGTCCAACCCTTTGCAACTCCATGGACTCCTCTGTTCATGGTTTTCTCCAGGAAAGAACAGTGGAATGGGTTGCCATTTCCTATTCCTTCATCTAATGAATATATAATAATTTAGAAAACAATCCTCTGTATTAAATATTTTTTGTTCAGTCACTCAGTCACATCCAGGTCTTTGAGATCCCATGGACTACAGCACACGAGGCTCCCTTGTCCTTCACCATCTCCCAGAGCTTGCTCAAACTCATGTCCATTGAGTCAGTCCAACTATTTAATCATCTGTCATCCCCTTCTCTTCCTGCCTGCAATCTTTCCCAGTATGATAGTCTCTTAGATATTTGAATCTTGCTATTAAATCTTGAAAAATGCCAGTCTGGATGAAACATAATCTGGAATCAAGATTGCCGGGAGAAATATCAATAATCTCAGCTATGCAAATGACACCACCCTTATGACAGAACTCGAAGAGGAACTAAAGAGCCTCTTGATGAATATGAAAGAGGGTAGTGAAAAAGCTGGCCTAAAACTCAGCATTCAAAAAATGAAGATCAAGGCATCAGGTCCTATCACTTCATGTCAAATAGATGGGCAGACAACAAAAATAGTGATAGACTTTATTTTGAGGGGCTCCAAAATGACTGCAGATGGTGACTATAGCCATGAAATTAAAAGACATTTGCTCCTTGGAAGTAAAGCTACGACAGACTTCAGCTTAGGATCATTTTGACAAAGTGTGTTTCCCTTCTGCTTTCGCTCTCTGTTATTCCTTGGCTATGGGACAGGCTAGTGTTTCCTCTGCTTCCCTGTGGGTGGGTCCAGATTGCACCTCAGGTGAAACTGAACTCTTGCATCGGTCATCTACATGAACAATAAGATATATACTGTGTGACATCAATAGGTATAGTCTGGTCACAGCATATCAGGCATTTTATTAACCATTTAAAACCGAGTCACTGATCTCATAGACCACAGAATTGTAGTTAAAATTTAATTTAGTTTTCTTCTTCTTTTTCTCTTAACAGTATAACACAAGCCATTTCTCTGTTTTTTACAAACTTCACAAATACCATTTTAGTAGGGTTCTTAAAATATTTCATCTAATGTGTGTGTGTCTGAATGTGCTCATTCATGTCCAACCCTTTGCAACTCCATGGACTCCTCTGTTCATGGTTTTCTCCAGGAAAGAACAGTGGAATGGGTTGCCATTTCCTATTCCTTCATCTAATGAATATATAATAATTTAGAAAACAATCCTCTGTATTAAATATTTTTTGTTCAGTCACTCAGTCACATCCAGGTCTTTGAGATCCCATGGACTACAGCACACGAGGCTCCCTTGTCCTTCACCATCTCCCAGAGCTTGCTCAAACTCATGTCCATTGAGTCAGTCCAACTATTTAATCATCTGTCATCCCCTTCTCTTCCTGCCTGCAATCTTTCCCAGTATGATAGTCTCTTAGATATTTGAATCTTGCTATTAAATCTTGAAAAATGCCAGTCTGGATGAAACATAATCTGGAATCAAGATTGCCGGGAGAAATATCAATAATCTCAGCTATGCAAATGACACCACCCTTATGACAGAACTCGAAGAGGAACTAAAGAGCCTCTTGATGAATATGAAAGAGGGTAGTGAAAAAGCTGGCCTAAAACTCAGCATTCAAAAAATGAAGATCAAGGCATCAGGTCCTATCACTTCATGTCAAATAGATGGGCAGACAACAAAAATAGTGATAGACTTTATTTTGAGGGGCTCCAAAATGACTGCAGATGGTGACTATAGCCATGAAATTAAAAGACATTTGCTCCTTGGAAGTAAAGCTACGACAGACTTAGACAGCATATTCAAAAGCAGAGACATCACTTTGCTGACAAAGGTCCAAATAGTCAAAGCTATGGTTTTCCCAGTCGTCATGTATGGATGTTAGAGCTGGACCATAAAGAAGGCTGAGTGCTTAAGAACTGATGCCTTTACACTGTGGTGTTGGAGAAGCCTCTTGAGAGGTCCTTGGACTGCAAGGAGATCAAACCAGCCAATCCTAAAGGCAATCAACCCTGAATATTCACTAGAAGGAATGATACTGAAGCAGACTCCAATACTGTGGCCACCTGACGCAAAGAGACAACTCATTGGAAAAGACCCTGATGTTGAGAAAAATAGAAGACAAAAGGAGAAGGGGGCGACACTGGACAAGATGCTTGGATAGCATCACTGAGTCAATGGATTTGAGTTTGAGCAAGTTATGGGAGATGGTGAAGGACAGGGAAACCTGGCATGCTGCAGTCCATGGGGTTGTAAAGAGTTAGACATAACTGAACAACTGAACTGACCCAAATTTAATATTTGGAGCTTGTGTCATATTAGAAGATAAATTCATTTTTTCACATACATGCTAACACAAACAAGGTAAAAATAGTCATTCTAAATAAGTAAATTAAAGGGTTAGCTTTAGCTATTTCAGCACATATTTAGAAGTGTATAGTTTTTCATGACACTGAATAGCAGGAGTTGCCATAGGAAAAGACTTAGCTGCATATGCCTGGTAAGTATCAATACATGACAATCCAGTGATGGACTCACAGACTAAATAAAAAGCAGCTTCTTTACCAGAGGTTGAGAACTTTGTAGGAGGAAAGAGATAGGGGCAGAGAGAGGGAAAGAGACAGAAAACAAGGTAGAGGAGAGAAGACAGCAGCATATACCTTCAAGCGGTAGATGAACCCAGTTAGAAATTCTCCCAGGTTTGCCCACTGGAGCTTTGTGTTCAAATTTCAGAGCTATATTCACAGACACATCCACAGACATACTTTAACCTTACTTTGGTCATTCATCCAAACAATCCTTTTGTCACACTGATACACCTTATTGACTTATTTAAAGTTTTCTCTTTAAAAAAGTCTTGAAATTAAATCTAGTTTTTCAACTCTATTTAAACTCCATTGCACTGAGTAAATGAATATTTGACAAATGTCTCTAATAAACTCTTCTTTTATCAGAGAGCAACATGCTTTTTCTAAATTAAAGCTATGAGTCTAACGATATTGTCTTTTTAAGGTTCCAATAAGATTATTTGAAATGACATTGTTTGGGACATATTCTAGGCACTTTGTTTCTGTTTATTTAGATTCCTTGTAACTCTTTCTCTTTTGATGTCATTTTTTACCTCTCAAATTTCAGATTGAGCAGGCTTCTTGGTTCAGGGGAGGCTGACCAGGTAATTGGGTGGGACCAAGTCACAGTGTGGGAGTGGGTAACACTTTCCGGCTTTCTGTACGTGGTAGCCTTTACCCAAATTCATTGCCAGTTAACAAGGCAGTGGCACTGTTCTACCATTCTTTTATAACTTGCATTTCTCAAGTGCTCTGAGAGCATAAAAGGAGACTCAATTGATGGATTTGGATAAGGTTTTTTTTTTTTTTTAGTTTCTTTCACTTTTTTTTTTTTGACACTGATTATAAGTTGTGTCCCTGAGACGTTCTTTTACAAGTCTCTTGAAAAGTTGAATACTAATCTTTTCAGCTAACTTGCTTTATGATACATTGTTATCAATCAATCATGCTTGTAATTGACTTTTACTCTTTTAACAAGTCTAATACTCATATGATTTGAAGGACGATTGGGCCCACTTTTGTTCTAGCTTCTTCCCCAAAACTGACAATCCAGTGATGGACTCACAGACTAAATAAAAAGCAGCTTCTTTACCAGAGGTTGAGAACTTTGTAGGAGGAAAGAGATAGGGGCAGAGAGAGGGAAAGAGACAGAAAACAAGGTAGAGGAGAGAAGACAGCAGCATATACCTTCAAGCGGTAGATGAACCCAGTTAGAAATTCTCCCAGGTTTGCCCACTGGAGCTTTGTGTTCAAATTTCAGAGCTATATTCACAGACACATCCACAGACATACTTTAACCTTACTTTGGTCATTCATCCAAACAATCCTTTTGTCACACTGATACACCTTATTGACTTATTTAAAGTTTTCTCTTTAAAAAAGTCTTGAAATTAAATCTAGTTTTTCAACTCTATTTAAACTCCATTGCACTGAGTAAATGAATATTTGACAAATGTCTCTAATAAACTCTTCTTTTATCAGAGAGCAACATGCTTTTTCTAAATTAAAGCTATGAGTCTAACGATATTGTCTTTTTAAGGTTCCAATAAGATTATTTGAAATGACATTGTTTGGGACATATTCTAGGCACTTTGTTTCTGTTTATTTAGATTCCTTGTAACTCTTTCTTTTTTGATGTCATTTTTTACCTCTCAAATTTCAGATTGAGCAGGCTTCTTGGTTCAGGGGAGGCTGACCAGGTAATTGGGTGGGACCAAGTCACAGTGTGGGAGTGGGTAACACTTTCCGGCTTTCTGTACGTGGTAGCCTTTACCCAAATTCATTGCCAGTTAACAAGGCAGTGGCACTGTTCTACCATTCTTTTATAACTTGCATTTCTCAAGTGCTCTGAGAGCATAAAAGGAGACTCAATTGATGGATTTGGATAAGGTTTTTTTTTTTTTTTAGTTTCTTTCACTTTTTTTTTTTTGACACTGATTATAAGTTGTGTCCCTGAGACGTTCTTTTACAAGTCTCTTGAAAAGTTGAATACTAATCTTTTCAGCTAACTTGCTTTATGATACATTGTTATCAATCAATCATGCTTGTAATTGACTTTTACTCTTTTAACAAGTCTAATACTCATATGATTTGAAGGACGATTGGGCCCACTTTTGTTCTAGCTTCTTCACTGAATACCAGACAGCCCAGAAAGGCGATAAGTCAGAATTTTATGAAGCTTAAAGTAAAATCTTCATTAATCTAAAACATTAAAATTCACAAAAATGGACAGAATTTTAAATCATAAGATGCATTAAAAATTGTCTGAAATATATACTACATTAATAAGTCAAAATTTTAAAAAATCTATGCCTTTAATGATAAAGAATCCACCTAACAATGCAGGAGACACAAGAGATATGGGTTTGATCCCTGGGTTAGGAACATCACCTGCAGCGGTAATGGCAACCCACTCCAGTATTCTTGCCTGGAGAATCCCATAGACAAAAAAGCCTGGTGGGCTACAGCCCATAAGGTGGCAAAGATTTGAAATGACTGAAACGATTTAACATGTACACACACATTTAATGAGTATATACACACACAAATATATCTTCTCTAATAAATCAGGAACTACACACATCTAATAATCTCAAAACCATTATTCATCAATAAATGTTTTGAAAACTATTTGACGGCTAAATAGTTCTGTTTTTCTTGTTGAAATCAGAAACTTATTGCGTAACAAATTCTATCACTTCTTTTATTTGCAGAATATTAATAATTTCTCCAAGAGTTTTTAATGAGCAAGGAGAAGTAAGTCATTTTCTCATTATTTCAAATAAATCACATTTCCATTTATATAACAGATCTTATGCAATTAGATTGCTGAAAAACATGATAGTTTGGGTACCTTTTTATACCATTAACTATGAGTAAGTAGTAAATTTATAGGGATGCTGCATTCAGATAAATTGAGAAGAGGAAATCTGATAATGTGAATTTAAATTTCTCAAGAAAATGAAAAACAATATAAATATTCATATTTGGAAAAATTTTACAAGCTTAAAATGATACTAATTTTGCTTTTATGCAATCAATCATGCTTGTAATTGACTTTTACTCTTTTAACAAGTCTAATACTCATATGATTTGAAGGACGATTGGGCCCACTTTTGTTCTAGCTTCTTCACTGAATACCAGACAGCCCAGAAAGGCGATAAGTCAGAATTTTATGAAGCTTAAAGTAAAATCTTCATTAATCTAAAACATTAAAATTCACAAAAATGGACAGAATTTTAAATCATAAGATGCATTAAAAATTGTCTGAAATATATACTACATTAATAAGTCAAAATTTTAAAAAATCTATGCCTTTAATGATAAAGAATCCACCTAACAATGCAGGAGACACAAGAGATATGGGTTTGATCCCTGGGTTAGGAACATCACCTGCAGCGGGTAATGGCAACCCACTCCAGTATTCTTGCCTGGAGAATCCCATAGACAAAAAAGCCTGGTGGGCTACAGCCCATAAGGTGGCAAAGATTTGAAATGACTGAAACGATTTAACATGTACACACACATTTAATGAGTATATACACACACAAATATATCTTCTCTAATAAATCAGGAACTACACACATCTAATAATCTCAAAACCATTATTCATCAATAAATGTTTTGAAAACTATTTGACGGCTAAATAGTTCTGTTTTTCTTGTTGAAATCAGAAACTTATTGCGTAACAAATTCTATCACTTCTTTTATTTGCAGAATATTAATAATTTCTCCAAGAGTTTTTAATGAGCAAGGAGAAGTAAGTCATTTTCTCATTATTTCAAATAAATCACATTTCCATTTATATAACAGATCTTATGCAATTAGATTGCTGAAAAACATGATAGTTTGGGTACCTTTTTATACCATTAACTATGAGTAAGTAGTAAATTTATAGGGATGCTGCATTCAGATAAATTGAGAAGAGGAAATCTGATAATGTGAATTTAAATTTCTCAAGAAAATGAAAAACAATATAAATATTCATATTTGGAAAAATTTTACAACCTTGGAAAATGAGTTAGCTCATATTTTACTCCATTTTTTTCCTGCAAGCCACATAGCAAAAGTGTATGCAAGAGCAGTTCATGTGTAAATTTCTTGACTCATCCTTATGTATCCCAGTCCAAACTCAATTTTTACATTCCTTTATACATATGTATATAACCATAAGCTCATTTTACCTGAAGAACAGAAAATCTGGACTTCATAAACCAGGGAAATGAGGCAAGAATAGAAACCTATTTTATTTATTTTTAATTTTTATTTTACTGTTTGACTTCACTATGCAGCATACAGGATGTTAGTTCCTCTACCAAGGATCAAAACCATGCCCTCTTCAGTGGAAGCACAGTGTCCTCACAAATGGATCACAAAAGAATCCCCAAATTGACTTTAAACTTCATCCAGGGACACTGGATGACTAATTTATGGCAAGTTTAAGGTAAGCACATAAAATTCTTTTTTCTGCCCTTTGCCAAATGCACATACAGTAAATGTGATTGAGAAGTTTGAGAACAACTGATACTTTCGTATGACATACACAATAGAATTGTTAAGTGGAAATGTTTTCATTATTCTCTACAGGTAAAATGATCTTGGTAACTGATGTAACTTGTTAACTGCAGAGCAGCAGCCACAAGACATTTAGGGCTCCGTCTTACCCCAACTGTCCTACTGTGGATTGGATACAATGCTGTGTCTTTGAACATCTTCAGTAGACTCTTACAGCTAAAAGAGGTTCTGTAACTTCTTGAGCTATTTCAAAGCAAAAACTGACCTCAAGCTAATCGACTTATATTATTCTCTTAAAGATTTTAAGATTTATTTTTAATGAGCAAGGAGAAGTAAGTCATTTTCTCATTATTTCAAATAAATCACATTTCCATTTATATAACAGATCTTATGCAATTAGATTGCTGAAAAACATGATAGTTTGGGTACCTTTTTATACCATTAACTATGAGTAAGTAGTAAATTTATAGGGATGCTGCATTCAGATAAATTGAGAAGAGGAAATCTGATAATGTGAATTTAAATTTCTCAAGAAAATGAAAAACAATATAAATATTCATATTTGGAAAAATTTTACAACCTTGGAAAATGAGTTAGCTCATATTTTACTCCATTTTTTTCCTGCAAGCCACATAGCAAAAGTGTATGCAAGAGCAGTTCATGTGTAAATTTCTTGACTCATCCTTATGTATCCCAGTCCAAACTCAATTTTTACATTCCTTTATACATATGTATATAACCATAAGCTCATTTTACCTGAAGAACAGAAAATCTGGACTTCATAAACCAGGGAAATGAGGCAAGAATAGAAACCTATTTTATTTATTTTTAATTTTTATTTTACTGTTTGACTTCACTATGCAGCATACAGGATGTTAGTTCCTCTACCAAGGATCAAAACCATGCCCTCTTCAGTGGAAGCACAGTGTCCTCACAAATGGATCACAAAAGAATCCCCAAATTGACTTTAAACTTCATCCAGGGACACTGGATGACTAATTTATGGCAAGTTTAAGGTAAGCACATAAAATTCTTTTTTCTGCCCTTTGCCAAATGCACATACAGTAAATGTGATTGAGAAGTTTGAGAACAACTGATACTTTCGTATGACATACACAATAGAATTGTTAAGTGGAAATGTTTTCATTATTCTCTACAGGTAAAATGATCTTGGTAACTGATGTAACTTGTTAACTGCAGAGCAGCAGCCACAAGACATTTAGGGCTCCGTCTTACCCCAACTGTCCTACTGTGGATTGGATACAATGCTGTGTCTTTGAACATCTTCAGTAGACTCTTACAGCTAAAAGAGGTTCTGTAACTTCTTGAGCTATTTCAAAGCAAAAACTGACCTCAAGCTAATCGACTTATATTATTCTCTTAAAGATTTTAAGATTTATTTTTTGCCTCGGTTGAATAAGAATTCTAACGTTTACCAAAAATATACATCGGAAACTTATACTTTCCCTGCATTTGTTGAATTCTTTAGCCATTTTGAGTAGAGGCTGGAGTCAAGAGATGATTATTACACACAAGGATAGTTAATGGTTGTAGAATTTCCATCCCCTTGTCTTATCTGAGTCTTCCTGATTTAACAAAAATGGATACAAATTTTGAAATAAAAATTTTTCTTCTTTCAAATGGAATATATTTGGGTAATGCACATGCAGTATAGATCATTAATTAATAACTCAAACAAATGTTATTCAGCTCTTATGTTCCAAGCACTGTGTTAGTCACATATGTTCCATATATCTGACTTAGAATTTGGAAAAAGAGTCATAAAGTTCATCAGCCATAACCAAAGTAGTTAAATAAACACATATAATGCATTAATAAAAGTATTAAAAACCAATACCAAATCAAACAACAACAATTTTCACCCTAATTTGATAGCTGTGCTTCTATCAAAGCACAGGTTAGGGAAACCTGTGCAGGGTTAGGGAAACTAAACTCAGCGTGAATAGCACCTGGGATCTCTCAGGCAAGAATCAAACTAGACACGATGTTTTATGCCCTAAAGTCAGGCTGTACTCTAAAACCTCTGCCACCACAATGCCAGAAGGTAGCTGAAGGTGTGTTATTTGCAGAAAACATCACAGTATCGTACTTCCAGAGTTTTAATACTTTCATGAAAAGGAACGAAAGAGTCAAAATGAAGTTGGGATATTTAAAGAGTGAACTTAACACAATTGTAAATGTAGGAAGTTCTTTAGAATCAATGTATTAATCTGTGCTAAATAATGAAACTGGTTGCCCCATAATAAACCAGTCTGAATATGGAATTAGATAACTGCACAAAGAGGATGGGCAATATGAGAGAGGAATAGAAAACACATGGGGCTAAGATTTCAGGTATTTTTGGCAAAGGGTTTGATAAATATCCCAGAGGAGAATTATGGATACAAACTATTTTGTAGTATTATATACTATAGGACATCAATAATTTCCATATGTAAATAAGTGTGGTAAAACTGATTATCATTACTTAGTAGTTGTTTCTTCTTTTGCATCAGGAGAGATTTTTGCTGCCTAGACTAAATCTTTTCTTGCCGTTAGGTGTGATCATGTGACTAGTTCTAGGCAATGGTATTTAAGCAGAAATGTCACATGGCAGCTGTTGGTAAATGTTCTTAAGATACCATTGGTGTCCTTGTCTTTGACCCTTTTCAGAGTTCCTTCATTCACTCCTAAAAATGGAATTTCCCCCAAATTTTGAAAATTTAAAAAATTTTTCTTCTTTCAAATGGAATATATTTGGGTAATGCACATGCAGTATAGATCATTAATTAATAACTCAAACAAATGTTATTCAGCTCTTATGTTCCAAGCACTGTGTTAGTCACATATGTTCCATATATCTGACTTAGAATTTGGAAAAAGAGTCATAAAGTTCATCAGCCATAACCAAAGTAGTTAAATAAACACATATAATGCATTAATAAAAGTATTAAAAACCAATACCAAATCAAACAACAACAATTTTCACCCTAATTTGATAGCTGTGCTTCTATCAAAGCACAGGTTAGGGAAACCTGTGCAGGGTTAGGGAAACTAAACTCAGCGTGAATAGCACCTGGGATCTCTCAGGCAAGAATCAAACTAGACACGATGTTTTATGCCCTAAAGTCAGGCTGTACTCTAAAACCTCTGCCACCACAATGCCAGAAGGTAGCTGAAGGTGTGTTATTTGCAGAAAACATCACAGTATCGTACTTCCAGAGTTTTAATACTTTCATGAAAAGGAACGAAAGAGTCAAAATGAAGTTGGGATATTTAAAGAGTGAACTTAACACAATTGTAAATGTAGGAAGTTCTTTAGAATCAATGTATTAATCTGTGCTAAATAATGAAACTGGTTGCCCCATAATAAACCAGTCTGAATATGGAATTAGATAACTGCACAAAGAGGAGTGGGCATAATGAAAGAGGAATAGAAAACACATGGGGCTAAGATTTCAGGTATTTTTGGCAAAGGGTTTGATAAATATCCCAGAGGAGAATTATGGATACAAACTATTTTGTAGTATTATATACTATAGGACATCAATAATTTCCATATGTAAATAAGTGTGGTAAAACTGATTATCATTACTTAGTAGTTGTTTCTTCTTTTGCATCAGGAGAGATTTTTGCTGCCTAGACTAAATCTTTTCTTGCCGTTAGGTGTGATCATGTGACTAGTTCTAGGCAATGGTATTTAAGCAGAAATGTCACATGGCAGCTGTTGGTAAATGTTCTTAAGATACCATTGGTGTCCTTGTCTTTGACCCCTTTTCAGAGTTCCCTTCATTCACTCCCTGGGGTACAGATACCATCATTGTAGAATGTAGAGTCAAGGACCACACCTTGCAATCATAGGTAGGTGAGGTGGGAGAAGTCTAGGTTTCTGAAGACTTCATGGAGCACAGCGACCAAGTCAGTCCTAGATTTTGTTTGTGTGAAAAATACATTGTTTAGTCACTAAGTCATGTCTGACTCTTTTACTGTCCCATGGACTGTAACCTTCCAGGCTCTTCTTTCCATGGGATTCCCCAGGCAAGTATACTGGAATGAGTTGCTATTTTGTTCTTTGGGTAATCTTCCCAGGATCAATCCTGTGTGTCCTGCAATGGCAGTTGGATTCTTTACCATTGTGCCACCAGGGAAGCTCAAGAAATAAACTATCTTTTTCTTATGTAAACCACTGTTATGTAGAACTTTCTTTCACTTCCAGTCAAGCATAATCCTAATTTAAAAAATGTGTTCTTGTATATTTACACAGATTTATATTTGTTTATATATGTAGATAATTCTATAGTGAATTATTTTTCAATATGTATCTTTGTTGACATTTTCAAATGTTATACTTGATACTACTAACCATAGTTATGAACACATTTCCACTAGATAAATCCAACCAACGTTTGTGGTCAATATTCATTTAGAGAAAATAGACTGTCAGCAGTGCTACACTATGACGAAGAAGAAAGGATCTCTTGTTCTGAGTCCTGTGCTCAAGGGAACCCCACAGATAGACATAGACACACACACACACAATTAAAGAACATACATTCACTTGTGCCATGCAGTCTTCTGCACTTAGTGTGTCAGACTAAACCTAAGATCCTGAATGTTTGCTCTTAGAAAACCTTTCTCCACACTCTCCCTTAAGAAAAGGTGATGCTTCTCAAATGTCATGAATGTGTTAGTTCTATTGCAGGCAGGAGACATGTGTACCTGTGGCTGATTCATGCTGATGAATAGCAGAAATCCACACAATACTGTAAAGTAATTATCCTTCCATTAAAAAATAAATTTAAAATTAAAAGACTGCTAGGAAGATTTAAACAGCAGAGAGTTTAGGTCAGAGGGAAAGAATTCTTAAATCAGCACGAATTTAGTATTTTCCTGTATTACAATGCTTCATGTTCCAGCAATGGGAAGACTCATTTTCTTGTTTTCTTTCTGTTTCAAAGTAAAACTATGTAGGTCCTCACAAATGAGCATGGTATTTGCAACATTGCATATGGCACCCAGGGAATATTTTGGTCTCTTAAAGAATTACGATTTTCTTAGACTTGTGTAAGTGTAGGTCTAGATAGCAAATGTGTCTTGACAATGATTCTTGTCTTACTGCTAGATGGACATTGAGCATTTCAATTGGAAATATTTTTATTTTACTAAAATATTGAACAAAGTTTTAAATTAAAATGTATATTTACTTAAATAATTTGATTTTAAAGTTCAATGTTTATTCATTAAGATTGAATTTTTTCCACTCAATTGAAATCAATAATTTCCAGTATTAGAAGAAATACAGGGACTTCTCTCATGGTCCAGTAGCTCAGAATCCATCTTGCAATGCAGAGAATGGGGTTGTTCAATTCCTTCTCAGGGAACTAAGATCCCACATGATGGGGAGCCACTAAGCCTGAATGCTACATCTACTGAGCCTTCACATCATAACTGTAGAGTTTGTGGGACACAATGAAAGATCCCACAAGACATAATAGAGCTCCCATGTGCCACAACTAAGACAAGATACAACCAAATAAATAAACAATAACTGAACAAATATTTTCAAAAAAAGAATGATAAAGGGAGGAGTGAGACCAGAAAGTTGGAAAAAAAAAATAGCTCCCAGGTCATGTTAATGAATAAAACAGAGAATAAGCAAAAAAGCTAATGGCATCTAGAATGGAGCCATGCAGAGTGAAAGCCTGGCAGACAAGGTTCATGCAGAGTCTGAACTACCCTCAAAATACTGTCAAATCACTTAAATACATGGGCTTCTGATCCCAATAAAATGTAAGGTTCAACTAGGTTTCAAAAGTCACTTCTCCTTCTAACACTTAATGCTTATGAAAACAACAGAATATAAATGAGAATGACCATAGGATGTGAATTATTGGTTTACATTGACTATTTCAGAAAACTGAGGATCTACCCAAGAACATATGAAAAGATAGAACATACCCATTCTCATATGACTTACTAAGCTTGTTTTAAAATACATGGACATACTATACTATCATATGTGAAAAAAAAATAGCTATTGTCATTGTGCTATGAGAAAAGGGGATCCTGTAGGGGCGCTGTGTGACAGCCTGGAGGGGTGGGGTGGGGAGGATATACGTATGACTAATCTGGGATCATACATGTCTGTAAACAACAAACCTCTGTAAAAGTAAAATAAAAATTTAAAAATTGCATGGACAGTCTGTATGTTTTACTTGCTAAGATCAGGGTTTTATATCTACTTATTTCCCATCACCGAGTCCCAAATATTCCTCTTATGTTTTTTTAAATACACATTGTTATAAGCAGAAACAGTTTACAGCATAGTGATAGGCATGAGCAGTGTCAGACTCTCTAAACTTAGTAAATTTAAGATCACTGGTTCTTTAATAATTACAGTTTACTTCAGGTGGCACAGTGGTAAACAATCTCCCTGCTAAGGTACGAGACACAAGAGATTGTGGGCTCGATCCCTGGGTTGGAACTATGTCCTGGAATAGGAAATGGTCACCCACTCCAATATTCTTGCCTGGAAAATTCCATGAACAGAGGAGCCCAGTAGGCTACAGTCCATGGGGCCACAAAGAGTCAGACACAACTGAGCAGGCATGCAGGCCTTTCCCCTTTCCTGTTACTGCAAGAACAGACACTAGGTTCATTGTGGGAACATCAGATGTACTCACAGTCAAATCCACTTATCTACCAATATAATAGTGTCTGGTGATTGGGTTTTGTCTAGCTCTAGTCTCCTTGGAGACGTATCTCCCATTAAGGCCACTAAAGTGGATCCTCTAAACTCGATTAGTTTTCTTCAGTGCATATCTAGCTCTTGTGCTTCTTTCGAGCATTTACTGAAATTAGAGTTAAGTGAGTTATTTGTGCAATTATTCTCTTGATCCCCCTCTCCTTCACTTGATCCTATCTCTTGGAGAGCTAGCGGTCAGTGATAGATGACTGTAGTTAGCTTATGGTGAATGGCGTCAGATTCATGACCTTCAAAAGAGAAATTTTCACTTTGGGATCAAAAGACATGGCTTTGGTTAATCAGAGCTTCAGGCAGCAAAAGTTTCATTAAGATAAAAAGGGATAGAGAAAGCTTCCAGCAAAAAGCACTGGAAGGGCATAGGAGAGTACTCCAAGCAGATAGTTTAGGTAGGACATTAAGTACTTTTTCAGTTGATTATTAACAGGATTGTCAAAATTGTAAAGGTCTTTCTAGACCCACACTCACAACATACATCTTGAGATAATTAACATAGGGGTCACCAAAGGATGGTCTCCAGACATCATTAGCAATATGATTAGATGAGACATTCCAAAGCAAAATATTTTGCATTCATAAAACTTGGGTAGTTCCTGCCTTTAGGTAAGTCAATTTCCAACAGAGTGGGTCATCATCATGGCAAACATTTGGGCTCTACTTATTTCCCTGCTAAGGTAACAAAAGACACAAGAGATTGTGGGCACTGGTTCTTTAATAATTACAGTTTACTTCAGGTGGCACAGTGGTAAACAATCTCCTGCTAAGGTACGAGACACAAGAGATTGTGGGCTCGATCCCTGGGTTGGAACTATGTCCTGGAATAGGAAATGGTCACCCACTCCAATATTCTTGCCTGGAAAATTCCATGAACAGAGGAGCCCAGTAGGCTACAGTCCATGGGGCCACAAAGAGTCAGACACAACTGAGCAGGCATGCAGGCCTTTCCCCTTTCCTGTTACTGCAAGAACAGACACTAGGTTCATTGTGGGAACATCAGATGTACTCACAGTCAAATCCACTTATCTACCAATATAATAGTGTCTGGTGATTGGGTTTTGTCTAGCTCTAGTCTCCTTGGAGACGTATCTCCCATTAAGGCCACTAAAGTGGATCCTCTAAACTCGATTAGTTTTCTTCAGTGCATATCTAGCTCTTGTGCTTCTTTCGAGCATTTACTGAAATTAGAGTTAAGTGAGTTATTTGTGCAATTATTCTCTTGATCCCCCTCTCCTTCACTTGATCCTATCTCTTGGAGAGCTAGCGGTCAGTGATAGATGACTGTAGTTAGCTTATGGTGAATGGCGTCAGATTCATGACCTTCAAAAGAGAAATTTTCACTTTGGGATCAAAAGACATGGCTTTGGTTAATCAGAGCTTCAGGCAGCAAAAGTTTCATTAAGATAAAAAGGGATAGAGAAAGCTTCCAGCAAAAAGCACTGGAAGGGCATAGGAGAGTACTCCAAGCAGATAGTTTAGGTAGGACATTAAGTACTTTTTCAGTTGATTATTAACAGGATTGTCAAAATTGTAAAGGTCTTTCTAGACCCACACTCACAACATACATCTTGAGATAATTAACATAGGGGTCACCAAAGGATGGTCTCCAGACATCATTAGCAATATGATTAGATGAGACATTCCAAAGCAAAATATTTTGCATTCATAAAACTTGGGTAGTTCCTGCCTTTAGGTAAGTCAATTTCCAACAGAGTGGGTCATCATCATGGCAAACATTTGGGCTAGAAAATGTTTGTTCCCCCTTCTCCTCCTCGGAAACTGCTGGCCTCTTATCAAGTCTGCCTATTAATCCTTTCACTGGGACCTTATTTCTCTTGTGCTTTGTCCCAGCACCTAGCACAGGGCCAAGGTCCATGAGTGCCTTGCCACACATCCAGCGCCTAGGGAAGAATACTGATTCTATCAACTCCTCTGCATCTCAAGTACTTTTCCAAGAAAAAACCAGGTAACACTGTGCTTGCTGACATTTCCTTTCCATCAGACCCTTTACCACCACCCTAGAGAACTCTATTGTGATACTCTGAGGCCTTTAGGTGCCAAATGGATGCTTTGTTCTTAGCAGACCTCTAGACTCTAAAGCAATTAATTTTTCATTCATCACAAAAATGGAAAGAATACCTTTTCACTCCTTTTAAAATTACATTTTGCACCCTGAATGTGCTTTCAGTAAAAATAGCTCTTTCTCCTCTTAATTACAACATGGCTTTAGCCAGGACTCAGGTCAGAATTCTTCAGTAAAGAAAGGGAGTATGTTGACTTAAATATGTGTGTGTGCATGCATGTGAGGCTTCTCCAGGTAAGTGTAATACTGGAAGAAGAAACCTAAGTGACAGAGGGCTCCTTGTTTAAAATTGCTTCTGCATTTGGATTACAAAGTCTTTAGGCATATATGAAGCTAGGCATATATTTCTACCTCCTGTTCCCACACAATGCTCACTATGGCCCTCATGTAAGTGATTCCAGAAATGTTGAATGTGCCATGGACACATCTTACCTTCAGACTTGGGTCACACTACCTGTCTGCCCAAGATCAGAGGTGCAGCTGCTACAGTTCTGATTAGTTTGTCAGCTTCAAGTATGACTTCATCAACAAACGCTTGTTAATTATGCCTTTAAAAAACATGTGTCCTCAGAAAAATGAGATGAATGCACATTTTAAAAGCATTCTACGTGTCTAAAAGTGAGAAATTTGATTACAAAAACTCAAATGTAGAATCTGCATATTATAATTTGAGAGTGGTATTTAAGTTCAGATGATGCTCATGAACAAGGTTCCACACAAACTTACTCCTCAGGTACACAGGCCCTTCAAAACAACTCTGAAATGTTTATGTTAATTTATTGAGACTTTTATTCAAGTAAGCCCAGTTTCTTATTAAGCATTTAAAATGTTAGCATGATAACATAAACTGTTCAACTGATGTAATGTTAGAGGATATGTTGATTGTCATTTTGGAACCTTGAAGACCCCTCAGAGGAGGCCACAAGCCTTGAAAGGACGTGCCTGAGTAATACTTGGCGGGCAAGGGGCACCATCTGGCTGCCACTGGGCAACCTCCAAACTGAGGGACAGAGCAAAACCAGAACAGAGCTTCCAAAACCTCTGGTTGGGGAAGAGAAGAAAGAAGAAATGAGTGACCAGCAAGGGAAAACCACTGTCTGGGAAACAACAGAAACTTTTAAAAGATTTTATTATGTTCTACTGTGGGAGATAGGAAGAGACTTTCATTTCTCACATCCTTATGAAATCTTGAGGGAAATAACTGCCTTTTTAAAATATATATCAAATTGAATCTGGTTTTAGGACTGTTTAGAAGTGCAAAGACACTTTTCAGATGGGAGGAGAGAGAAGAGAAGCTGCCTACTTGGGCTGGTTGCATCTAGGTTACATAAGTTTCCTGGAGTTTAGTTTTCTCCCATTTTGGCCATGGTAGAAACTTTAAATATGATGATTGCGCACATCTGGTCTGGCTAGATTTGCAATGACAGGAACCAATCAGAGGCGCCATTACAAAAATAACTTTGTGTTTATTATAGCTAATAATTTTTGTTTCTTGAACTCTTTCAGCAATTTCAAGGAAGGGGGCTTCTAAACTATATTCTTTCAGCAAATCTATAATAATTTCAGGTATTCTGGCCCTAATGTTTAGAATGTCAAACTATATCCCTTTCAAAAAAAATTTTTAAAATGTCCTGAGTTGAATTATGGAAGATTCATTTCACATTTTGTCTTACCTGTGACAAACTTAAAATTTTATTTTCCTCCTTCTAGATAATCAGATATTTCACGGCTTTCCAAACACAGAGATAAGAAATTTTCTAGTCATTTTATACACTCTGTGCCCTCAAGTCATATTTGTGGATGCATTTTATTTGCTTCAGTAATGGAAGTCAAATAGTTGTGCCTTAACTAACATGATTTCATAGAAAAGCATTATTCTATGGCTTGACATTTTGGAAGAGATTTTCAAACATTTTCTTTAAACCTTTGAACCAGTCATGTTCATTATTATTTCAAAACAATGAGCATGACAAATCTCATTATAATTTCACTATGTAAGTTTTTCAAGGAACAGGGAAACAAGTGGTGCCTGAGTAATACTTGGCGGGCAAGGGGCACCATCTGGCTGCCACTGGGCAACCTCCAAACTGAGGGACAGAGCAAAACCAGAACAGAGCTTCCAAAACCTCTGGTTGGGGAAGAGAAGAAAGAAGAAATGAGTGACCAGCAAGGGAAAACCACTGTCTGGGAAACAACAGAAACTTTTAAAAGATTTTATTATGTTCTACTGTGGGAGATAGGAAGAGACTTTCATTTCTCACATCCTTATGAAATCTTGAGGGAAATAACTGCCTTTTTAAAATATATATCAAATTGAATCTGGTTTTAGGACTGTTTAGAAGTGCAAAGACACTTTTCAGATGGGAGGAGAGAGAAGAGAAGCTGCCTACTTGGGCTGGTTGCATCTAGGTTACATAAGTTTCCTGGAGTTTAGTTTTCTCCCATTTTGGCCATGGTAGAAACTTTAAATATGATGATTGCGCACATCTGGTCTGGCTAGATTTGCAATGACAGGAACCAATCAGAGGCGCCATTACAAAAATAACTTTGTGTTTATTATAGCTAATAATTTTTGTTTCTTGAACTCTTTCAGCAATTTCAAGGAAGGGGGCTTCTAAACTATATTCTTTCAGCAAATCTATAATAATTTCAGGTATTCTGGCCCTAATGTTTAGAATGTCAAACTATATCCCTTTCAAAAAAAATTTTAATATGTCCTGAGTTGAATTATGGAAGATTCATTTCACATTTTGTCTTACCTGTGACAAACTTAAAATTTTATTTTCCTCCTTCTAGATAATCAGATATTTCACGGCTTTCCAAACACAGAGATAAGAAATTTTCTAGTCATTTTATACACTCTGTGCCCTCAAGTCATATTTGTGGATGCATTTTATTTGCTTCAGTAATGGAAGTCAAATAGTTGTGCCTTAACTAACATGATTTCATAGAAAAGCATTATTCTATGGCTTGACATTTTGGAAGAGATTTTCAAACATTTTCTTTAAACCTTTGAACCAGTCATGTTCATTATTATTTCAAAACAATGAGCATGACAAATCTCATTATAATTTCACTATGTAAGTTTTTCAAGGAACAGAGAGTGATCAAGTGGTGCTAGGATATTAAGGTAGATGCAGCCCAAGAACTGAGCCTCAACTGGGTGGTGTAGAGAACATTGTGACCTTAGTAAGAGGTGTTTTACTAGCGTGGTGATATAATGCCTGATTGGAGGCAGTGCAAAAATCTGTAAGATAAAGAGACATTAAGTAAAGACAACAATGTAAAGAGTTGTACAATTCAGTAAGTTCCCTACATAGGGACTTTCAAGCTGAGAACTTTTAAGGATGTGAACATGGAGGTTACTAATGATGATCTAATGGAATTAGAACTCAGAGAAAGGATGAAGAAGTAAAAGAGGAACAAGTAACATAAGAACTGAAGAGATTCACATTGCAGGAAATGGCAAGGGGATTTTCTTTGAAGAAGCACTGTTAGTTTTTGAAGCACAGGACCTGAATGTGGAATGGTACACAAAGATAGTACCAGCAGTTCCGAATGCAATCCAGAGATATTGTGTCATCTATGACATGAAAAAAAGAGCTACTATCCAAACATCATTGGATCATTTTTTTTCAAGAGAGTGGATAGAATTGAATCCAGCAAGGAACCAAAACCTGTGCCATCAGTGTCAGGTATGAGTGAAACTGCAGCTTGCCCTCCATCTCCTATTGATGACCATCTGTCAGTTCTACTATCTCCCACTTCCTCTTGCTCCTCCAGTCAATAAGTCTTCTAGCATGTCCACTAGAGGCCAGACTCTGGAAGCCAGCTGTTGTACTGTACTATTGTCCTTTTCAAGGTATTATATACTTAAAAAAGTTTCTTTAATTTTGTGTTTGATTTTTATGTATTATTTATGTGAAAAGTATTGTAAACCTATTATAGTACAGCACTATATAGCCAATTGTGTTAGTTGGGTACCTAAGTTAGCTTTGTTGGGCTTACAAACAATATGAACTTATGAATGGAATTTGTTCTTACATAGGAGACTTACAGTAAAGAGGATGTGCAAAGAAGGCTAAGTCTGTGCAATCAAGGGAAGGCATTTATTCAGGTGGCATTGAAAGATGCTGATTTTTTAAAAAGAGAAAAAAATTGTTTTTGACAAGGAACAGAGAGTGATCAAGTGGTGCTAGGATATTAAGGTAGATGCAGCCCAAGAACTGAGCCTCAACTGGGTGGTGTAGAGAACATTGTGACCTTAGTAAGAGGTGTTTTACTAGCGTGGTGATATAATGCCTGATTGGAGGCAGTGCAAAAATCTGTAAGATAAAGAGACATTAAGTAAAGACAACAATGTAAAGAGTTGTACAATTCAGTAAGTTCCCTACATAGGGACTTTCAAGCTGAGAACTTTTAAGGATGTGAACATGGAGGTTACTAATGATGATCTAATGGAATTAGAACTCAGAGAAAGGATGAAGAAGTAAAAGAGGAACAAGTAACATAAGAACTGAAGAGATTCACATTGCAGGAAATGGCAAGGGGATTTTCTTTGAAGAAGCACTGTTAGTTTTTGAAGCACAGGACCTGAATGTGGAATGGTACACAAAGATAGTACCAGCAGTTCCGAATGCAATCCAGAGATATTGTGTCATCTATGACATGAAAAAAAGAGCTACTATCCAAACATCATTGGATCATTTTTTTTCAAGAGAGTGGATAGAATTGAATCCAGCAAGGAACCAAAACCTGTGCCATCAGTGTCAGGTATGAGTGAAACTGCAGCTTGCCCTCCATCTCCTATTGATGACCATCTGTCAGTTCTACTATCTCCCACTTCCTCTTGCTCCTCCAGTCAATAAGTCTTCTAGCATGTCCACTAGAGGCCAGACTCTGGAAGCCAGCTGTTGTACTGTACTATTGTCCTTTTCAAGGTATTATATACTTTAAAAAAAAGTTTATTTAATTTTTGTGTTTGATTTTTATGTATTATTTATGTGAAAAGTATTGTAAACCTATTATAGTACAGCACTATATAGCCAATTGTGTTAGTTGGGTACCTAAGTTAGCTTTGTTGGGCTTACAAACAATATGAACTTATGAATGGAATTTGTTCTTACATAGGAGACTTACAGTAAAGAGGATGTGCAAAGAAGGCTAAGTCTGTGCAATCAAGGGAAGGCATTTATTAAGGTGGCATTGAAAGATGCTGATTTTGTGATGAGCAAGACAGATGATACTCACCTTGGTCACAGGTGGTCCCAGTCACCTCCATAACAATTAATCAGTGCTAATGCTTGACAGTGAGATTATTTGAATATCAACCCTACCGAAGCAAATCTAACAGAGAGGTAAATTTTAGTGACAGTGGAAACAAAGGAGTTAAATATATCACCAAAGTCCTTGAGTAGGTGAGAGGCTAGTGAGGAAATGGAAGGACTGGCCTTTCACGCCAGCACATCCAGGGCCATCATCTTATCAGCAGGGAAGACAGTGAATGGCACAGAAATAAGGAGATGGAAAGATGGATGATGGAAAGGTGAGGAATCTCTCTTTTGTTGTTTTTGTTCTTTAGGCAGAGAAATAAGCTAGTCAAGGTCATCATCTGATTGTGGTGAAGGGTAGAAGTACTGGAGGTCAGAGGAGGAAGGAGAAGACTGCAAAGGAAAACGTGCCCTCAAGAAGCAGCCTGAAGATGGCTCGTGTGGATCCCCCCACAGGAGACACTGATGGTCTGGTGTCTGTGGCTCTGCTGGCCCTTTCTCTGCTTTGGCAGCTAGAGCTACCAGGTCCCCTTGCCCCTGAGGCACAGGGTCTGGTGCTGGCCAAGGCAGCTGCAGGGAGGATGGACAGGCGGGGCTGGGAGGCCAGGCCAGGCCAACTGGGCTGGAGCCTGAGCACCGAGGAGGCCTGTGAAGCTGAGACCCATGGCTAAGAAAGAGGACAACCCAGGATACCTCCCTCAGAAGAGGGCTGGAGGCCGCACGACATAGGGAGAGGATCTGGAAGAAGAGCAGGAACCTCTCTGAAGACAGAGCAGCCAGGGGAGGTGTTGCGGGCATGGGGGAGCAGGGGCCTGGGGCCTGGCCAGAGCGGAGCAGCAGGATGGGGGCTGTGGGTCCCCCGCAGACACACCCAAAGTCCACAGCAGCAGGCATCACACGCAGGCCTCATCTTCCCATCTAGGGTCTGTGGGGGCAGGTGGTGGACAGATGGCCACTCCAGAGCAGGAGGTGGGGGACTCCTGGAGGTGGTCTGATAGTGGGTGACAGGAGAAGAGCCTACCATGGTAGGGCTCAGTTACAGCCAAGGGCACAGTGAGGGCGGAGAGGCCAGAGTGGTGGACCCTCCCCATCCAGGAACCTGTGTCCCCACAGGTGTGACGAGAGCTGCCTGAGCTGTGAAGGCTCCAGCAGGAACTGCAGCCGCTGCCAGGTGGGCTTCACACAGCTGGGGACCTCGTGCATCACCAACCACACGTGCAGCAACGGGTCTTTCCCAGCATCTCTGGGCACCCAGGCTGGCCGTTGGCCTCAGGGGCCGCTTGGAGGAGGTGTCCCCGGGAACCAGGAAACCCTCTTGCACCCGGCTCGTTGGCTGTGTTCTTCTGGCTGAGTCAAGCAGGAGCAGAGTGAACTCCGGGAATCTACAGTTCCAGCTTCAGAGCGGTTCTTAGGACCACATGCTCACTGAATCTTCAAGACCAAAGCACAAAGGCTGGCCAGGGGCCCAACGCTGTACCCTTCTCCCCATGCTTCCGCACAGCCCACAGACCCCTGGCTGTGCCCCATGACGAAGGGCCTAGGGCACACCTGCTCATCTGCCTGCCGCCACATGGGAGGCGGTTTAGCCAGACTATACAGACCAGATCTGGGAGCATAAAACCTGTGACCACTGGGGATGAAGCATCTGGGTCTACATGGCCAGCCATGACTTAGAAAACCATGTCCCTTCGCTCTCATCTGCAGCCCTCTCGTCTGAGTGGGCCCTCGATGTCTGCCCCTGGGTCCCGCCATCCTGTCTGCACCTCTGGAAGTCTCCTGGCCCGCAGGGTCATCTCTACCTGATGCAGAGGGTCCCTGGGAGGCGTTCCAACAAGCAAGTGGTTCTTCCTACCAAGGTGTCAGCCCAGCCCAAGAATTGCTAACTGTCAGTCACTTCCCGTAGCGGAGCTGCTTTGAAAGCCCATAGGCCCTGCTTTTCAGGAGACCTGGCTTAAGGTGGGATCTCCTGTCTGGTTGGCTGTGAGTCTTAATGACACAGTTGGATTTCTTTCTGCCAGACCTGTGTGGGCATTTTATAAGCTATATGTTCTAATTTTTACTGATGTTAATTATTTTGACAGATATTTCATATATTTTCAGTGATAGCACAGATCTGCTTGATGAAGTCCCTTTGATATGAGAATTAACATTTGCCTTAAATTTTCTTGAGCTTGTTCTTCATTTTCTTCCTGCTTCCCTCTGTGACTACAAGGCGTTGGACAAGCCACCTGTCAGCTGGGAGGAGCCCAGCTGCTGTTGAATCCACAACTCTGCAAAAGAAATTCACAGAGCAGACACTGTGTTCACCCTAAATTAATAAAAGAGTTAACATTCAAAAAAAAAAAAAAAAGAAGCAGCCTGGTTTCTGTGAGAGCAAGAAGAGGAAATTTTTCAAAGTAGATAGGTACGTAAGAGATTTTGTGATAATAGACTAAATCCCAAATGGATCGTGGAGGGTTTAGGGCATTGCTGCTGTGGTTGTTTTCATTTTTATTTTATATTGAAGTACAGTTCATTTATGATGCTGTGTTAGTTTCAAGCGATTCTGTTATACATATACATATGTGTATCTTTTTCAGATTCTTTTCCAAGGCAGCGGTTTTCAGCACTGGCTACATTTTAGAAGCAATTGGAAATGAAAGTACAGCAGTCCCTGATGTGATGGGTCTTAGTTGTAGCACATCAGATCTTTAATCTTCGTCATGGTATGCAGGAACTTTGTTTTATTTTGGCAGGCAAACTCTTAGTTGAAGCATGTGGGATCTAGTTCCCTGACCAGGAATTGAACCCAGGCCCCTTGCATTGGGAGCTCAGAGTCTTAGCCATTGGCCCATCATGGAATACCTCAGGCATCACATTTTAAAAAAGCTTTTCATCCTATTGTGTGTGACATCACAGCTGAGACCTGGCTAAGGAGCTAGCAGTGTCCTAGAGCATGAATAAAGTAAGAGAAGACAGAAGAGGTAGGAATGGCCTGTCGAACCTAGACCTCTAGATGGAAGAGAAGTTGATGTAGGTGATTCAATAATGAAAAGTAGGCAATGTAATAGGAGATGCTTTTAATGAACTCTTCATCCAAGCGCTAGGTAGATACAGGTTTTAAAGCAATGCATTCACATAGAAAGTATTCATGGCCTCTTCCTTTCCAAGCTTCCATTTTTAAAATAAGAAAAATGCATGAAAACCCAACAACTATGTAATCTCTAATAAATATTTTTTCTTCCAAAATTAGTTGTCTCATTGGTAGATACTTGATAATGACATGTTTTATTCTTCTCATTTTTGACAATGTTGAATAACATTTATCTGATTAGGATAAAGGAAATTGATACTATTCATTTAAACTTGTTCCCATTTCTTTAATGAAATGTCTATACAGAAAAAGTATCTTGGTTTGCAAGTCAAATGGCCTATAATAATATCTGTTTTAAAATTAGATCTCTCTGGGTCCAGTGGTTAGGACTTTGCAGTTTCACGCTCACAGCCTGAGTTTGTTCCCTCCCTTCCTCTTTTCTCCATCAGCGCTCAGATGATCCATCCTAGGTGAGACAGAGTGACCTGCATTGCTGATAGTAATGAGATTTCTTTAACTCTCCCTCATTGTTTGATTCCTTCCCCTAGACATAATATTTGGGAGAGCAAGGATTTCATTCTGGATGCTGCTTGGATCACATTCCTGATGCATAGTAATGTCTCAAAATATATATTTTTTTTAATTAGTTGAATGAATAAGGGAACGCATGCCCACCTCTGATCTTGCTCCACAGCAGTCTTCAAAATAGACAGTTAATGCCATACCTAGCCAAACCCATGTTTTATTTACCTCAAAAAGCCTTTAAGTTTTATGTTTCCTTCATTTGAAATTCTTTAAAGTATTTTATAATAGAGAGTTGATGCTTCGAGGGCACATGGAGTTAATTCTATCCTTTCTAAACTTACATCAGCTCTTGAGACAATGAAGCCCTATTTCAGTAACTGGCTTTGTCTACTGTGCCAGCAGCCTTCAGCCTCAAAACAAATTAATGCTCTTCTGAAGAGGGAGGACACTATTTTTCACCGTTAGTCAGGGATATGCATCACTGGCCTGAACATCCTCCTGACTAGAAACTGGTTGTGTAATCAATGATGACAGTTCCTCACAGAAGTGCCATGAACCAGCAGGAGCGAAGGAGCTTGCTTCTCCTGCAGCCTTCAACGTGATGTCTCTTCACCATGCCCCCAGCTGGCCACCCCACTTCCCCAACTATCTATATTTAGAACAGCTGAAAGCTAAAAAAAAGATGCAAATCTTTTTAAAAATTTTTTATTAAACTACAGTTGATTTACAATGTTCTATTAATTTCTACTGTACAGCAAAGAGATTCAGTTATATATGTATGTGTATGTCTCTATATATTATTTTTCATATTCTTTACCATTACAGTTTATCGCAGGACATCAAATATAGTTCTCTGTGCTATACAGTAGGACCCTGTTGCTTATCCACCTCATATATAACCATTCACACCTGCTAATCCCTAACTCTCAATCCTTCCCCTCCTTAACTCCTCTCCCCCTTGGCAACTGTAAGTCTCTTTTCTATGTCTGTGAGTCTGTTTCTATTCCATAGATGAGTTCATTCATGTCATATTTAAGATTCCACATATAAGTGATATCACATGATATTTGTTTTTCCTTGATTTAACTTCACTTAGTATGATCATTTCTAGGTCCACATTGCTGCAAATGCTGCAAATGCCATTATTTCATTCTAAAAAAAAGACAAATCTTCCTTCTCAAGACTGCTTGACTCTCTCTGGGTTCTTGAGAGGTAAGTCTTAGGCCCAGCACAGGGCGAGTGGAATAAGCCAGGAAGGTGACTGACACATTCAGCATGAGCCCAGGTTTCTCCAGATCTGTGCTCACAGCCAAGGAGAAGCAGACCATTTCCAAGCAGATAGCTGCCTGGGAATAACATGCCACATGTCATCAGTTAAGCAAAAATGCATCTCTCACCTGTCTCTGAAGCCCATTTTTATAGCACAAAGTCAGGAAACACACAAGAGTTACTATGATTATGAACCCAAGGGAATTTCACAAGGCTTTCACCATAGTAATAGGATTTATATTCCCTGAGGCAGTAGTATATGGAACACAAACATACCTTTTGGGGGGCAACCAAGAGAGCATTTAAGTATCAAGAATATTATAACCATATGCTTTTTGGCAAACAAAAAATATTGTTGATGAACTGGAATAAAACCCTAGTTCAGCTATACCAGTCAAATTCAAAGTCACAAAATAAATGAAAAGAAGCAATCTTTTACTTATAGTTGAGAATTTTAAGAAGAATGGAAAAAGCTTTGAAAAACAAGCACAAAAAAGGCAGGATTGCATTTTTTTTCCTTCCAGATTGAGTTGGTATAGTGTTTTCTTGGTTATCAAAATATCATAGCTTTGGGACTTTGGAATGGTAAATGTTCACGGTGTGTGAGACAGCATCATACATAACTGTATGATCATAATTATGTAAAAACGGATGCTCAGTTGTGAAAACACAAAAATGAGACCTAGAAGGACACATCAAACGGTAAACTGCTTGTGATTATAAATGACTTCGGTTTTGCTTCTCGTGTTTTTTGGTTTAGTCGATACAGTACCTGATATTTTGCTAATCCCTAACTCTCAATCCTTCCCCTCCTTAACTCCTCTCCCCCTTGGCAACTGTAAGTCTCTTTTCTATGTCTGTGAGTCTGTTTCTATTCCATAGATGAGTTCATTCATGTCATATTTAAGATTCCACATATAAGTGATATCACATGATATTTGTTTTTCCTTGATTTAACTTCACTTAGTATGATCATTTCTAGGTCCACATTGCTGCAAATGCTGCAAATGCCATTATTTCATTCTAAAAAAAAGACAAATCTTCCTTCTCAAGACTGCTTGACTCTCTCTGGGTTCTTGAGAGGTAAGTCTTAGGCCCAGCACAGGGCGAGTGGAATAAGCCAGGAAGGTGACTGACACATTCAGCATGAGCCCAGGTTTCTCCAGATCTGTGCTCACAGCCAAGGAGAAGCAGACCATTTCCAAGCAGATAGCTGCCTGGGAATAACATGCCACATGTCATCAGTTAAGCAAAAATGCATCTCTCACCTGTCTCTGAAGCCCATTTTTATAGCACAAAGTCAGGAAACACACAAGAGTTACTATGATTATGAACCCAAGGGAATTTCACAAGGCTTTCACCATAGTAATAGGATTTATATTCCCTGAGGCAGTAGTATATGGAACACAAACATACCTTTTGGGGGGCAACCAAGAGAGCATTTAAGTATCAAGAATATTATAACCATATGCTTTTTGGCAAACAAAAAATATTGTTGATGAACTGGAATAAAACCCTAGTTCAGCTATACCAGTCAAATTCAAAGTCACAAAATAAATGAAAAGAAGCAATCTTTTACTTATAGTTGAGAATTTTAAGAAGAATGGAAAAAGCTTTGAAAAACAAGCACAAAAAAGGCAGGATTGCATTTTTTTTCCTTCCAGATTGAGTTGGTATAGTGTTTTCTTGGTTATCAAAATATCATAGCTTTGGGACTTTGGAATGGTAAATGTTCACGGTGTGTGAGACAGCATCATACATAACTGTATGATCATAATTATGTAAAAACGGATGCTCAGTTGTGAAAACACAAAAATGAGACCTAGAAGGACACATCAAACGGTAAACTGCTTGTGATTATAAATGACTTCGGTTTTGCTTCTCGTGTTTTTTGGTTTCCTAGTAGGCACATGTTAATTTTTAAGAAACAAATGTCATTTTAAAAACCTTAAAAAATGAATTCATACCTATTTAGCTCTTTGTCTAATTATAAAATATAGCCAACTTATATAAAAGGAAAATCTGAACAAAAGCATTACCATGTGTGTTTAATGTTTAGAGGTTGTCTTTTACATTCATATTTAATTCAGGCTTACAACCTCAAAGATTATCCATAATGAATTTTAGCTTTAATGCATTCTTTGGAATCATGTACCTGTGATACCTCATAAATTTATGCACAGTAATAACACTCAGCATTTATGAAGCTTTTCATCTTCAAAGCACATTATGCACATTAGGAAATTCATTGTCTCAACACCCATATGAGGAAGGTAAATATTGTTATCTCCATTTTACAGGTAGAGAAACTGAAAAAGACAAGTCATCCATAGGCATAATTAGAAGAAAGCTTTAACTTTGTGTGGAGGATAGGGCTATGAAATATTTATATTATGTTTTAAAATTTATAAAACTAAGAGAGCATTAAACTATTATTTTGAAAATTTTCTATACATGAGCCCCTAATTCTGTTTCAAAAGGACATGCATATACAAAAGATATGGTATAAAGCTTTAAGTTAGACATAATTTACCTATATGCCAACTCCACTTCCTTGTAGTTTCTAAACAAGGCCACTTGCAGTAAGAGGCCTGACTTGTGTCTTGCTTCTTGCACTTACCCAAAAACTGTTCAGAATTTTCTTTACATGCAAAATATTCTTTAGAGTCATATACGTAATTGTACAATTGAAAAGAAGCAATCTTTTACTTATAGTTGAGAATTTTAAGAAGAATGGAAAAAGCTTTGAAAAACAAGCACAAAAAAGGCAGGATTGCATTTTTTTTCCTTCCAGATTGAGTTGGTATAGTGTTTTCTTGGTTATCAAAATATCATAGCTTTGGGACTTTGGAATGGTAAATGTTCACGGTGTGTGAGACAGCATCATACATAACTGTATGATCATAATTATGTAAAAACGGATGCTCAGTTGTGAAAACACAAAAATGAGACCTAGAAGGACACATCAAACGGTAAACTGCTTGTGATTATAAATGACTTCGGTTTTGCTTCTCGTGTTTTTTGGTTTCCTAGTAGGCACATGTTAATTTTTAAGAAACAAATGTCATTTTAAAAACCTTAAAAAATGAATTCATACCTATTTAGCTCTTTGTCTAATTATAAAATATAGCCAACTTATATAAAAGGAAAATCTGAACAAAAGCATTACCATGTGTGTTTAATGTTTAGAGGTTGTCTTTTACATTCATATTTAATTCAGGCTTACAACCTCAAAGATTATCCATAATGAATTTTAGCTTTAATGCATTCTTTGGAATCATGTACCTGTGATACCTCATAAATTTATGCACAGTAATAACACTCAGCATTTATGAAGCTTTTCATCTTCAAAGCACATTATGCACATTAGGAAATTCATTGTCTCAACACCCATATGAGGAAGGTAAATATTGTTATCTCCATTTTACAGGTAGAGAAACTGAAAAAGACAAGTCATCCATAGGCATAATTAGAAGAAAGCTTTAACTTTGTGTGGAGGATAGGGCTATGAAATATTTATATTATGTTTTAAAATTTATAAAACTAAGAGAGCATTAAACTATTATTTTGAAAATTTTCTATACATGAGCCCCTAATTCTGTTTCAAAAGGACATGCATATACAAAAGATATGGTATAAAGCTTTAAGTTAGACATAATTTACCTATATGCCAACTCCACTTCCTTGTAGTTTCTAAACAGGTTCTAAATGTGAAAAACAATTCACTATTCTTAGCAGTAAGAGGCCTGACTTGTGTCTTGCTTCTTGCACTTACCCAACCAAAACTGTTCAGAATTTTTTCTTTACATGCGTTTATGGAAAACTGAGGATTCTTGTGTTTGAAGAAGTTGTCTTTTGAAACCCATTCAAAACCTGTTTACTGATATCTATTGAGTACTTCAACATTTGCAGCACTATGCAGCTATTTATACATATATGTGTCTTGTGGTCTCAATATTTAAAGAATGCAAGTGTAGCTGTTTTCCAGTCATGTCTGTTTCTCAACATGTGTTGTTCATGTTTGAGATGATACTAAATCCATTGTTATGACTCTAACATGTGAATTTACGTAAGATGCCATGACCTGTTAAAATGACTGTTTTGAGAAATATGGTCTTGGGGCCCAAATTAGCATTTAATTGCAAGAAAATATCACTGTTGCCTTAGGCACAGATTCCAATAAGGAGATCTGTGTGGGGGAAACTCTACTCAGTCCTCTGTGGTGACCCAAATGGGAAGAAAATCTAAAAACAAGCAGATATATGTAACAATACACTACACTGTACAGCAGAAACTAATACCACATTGTAAAGCAACTATGTGTGGTCAGTGCTCGGCTCCTCCATTCATGGAATTTTCCGGGCAATAATACTGGACTGGGTTGCCATTTCGGACTCCAAAAGCAACTATATACTTCAATGAAAATTAATCAAACAATAAATAAAAATTAAACAAAAATGAGATCATGTACAGGTCTTATTAGTAAAACTACCTACAAGGGACAAGGGAAACAGGACTGGGCTGAGGGAGAAGCTAGAATGTAATGCACTAACAGTCAGAGACTCAGGGTGATCTGAGGCTAGGATGGACCTTTAAAGTTTTCACAGTTCTGGGCAAGGAGGCTAGATCTTGTCCCCACATCAACCAGTCTTGGGATTCTGGATGCCACAAGCATAGTCTGGGTAAGGCAGCTTCCTTCAGCTAGAGGGAAACTTGCAGAGAGGGAATCAGTGCTGGGGTATCAGCAGCCCACAGCATCCACTATACCGATGCATTAGGTATCAAGGTCAGAAGGGACCTGTGCTCTGATACCCTAACCCAGAGATAAAGCCTGGGCTCCAGTAAGACTTTCATCATGCCCTAGGTCAATACAGCCTTTGAAAGCAGCTGATAAAAGAGGCAAACAGGAGGGATGAAAAGACTGTGAGGGTGGGCACCCAGAACACATACAGTACAGGGAAACATGCTGTTCCTAGAGACTTTGACTTACTGCTTGATCCCTGTCCTTGGTGCACTGTGAAGATACAGTTAATTTACTGGCCAAAGGAAGCATCACCACGACTTTGATGCCAAAGACTGAAGCAAGAATAAGTTTTTCCACAGAAAGTTATCTTAAAAAATTCCCCAGAAATGTAAAGCTGAGTCAAAAATAATGATTATGGAGTGTCAAACACAGAGAAAGCAAGACCAAAAATGAAGTCCTGGAAACAAAAACAAGCAGGAAAACATTCAGTTGAATGAAATAAAACATGAACTAGGCTTACCTGGTGGCTCAGATGGTAAAGTATCTGCCCGCAATGAAGGAGACCTGGGTTTGAGCCCTGGGTCAGAAACGTGAACTAGAACAAATTGGACAGAAAAGAATATAACCCTGGCAATGTGTTATGAACTGTTTTGGAGTATCTTCATTCTGGCCTTATTGGACATTGAGCATAGGTTGTCATACAGGGTTTGGGCAAAAAGTTATGGGATAGATTTTTACTGAAAAGGAAAAGGACTTTTACATGCAAATGAAGGCCCTTATAAGTTCTCCTCAGAAAATACATAATGCTAACAATATGAAAAAGAAGGGTCAATTCAAACATGGTAGTGAGAGTTATAAAGTAAGAGAAGTGAAGATCATAAATCATCTTCCTGTTTTTATGAAACCATTCTCCTCCATCATTGGAAAATCCATAGGTAGGCTCTGGTCACTGGATAAAATTAGGATAAACAACTCTGTCTCTTAATATCCTAGAAAAGCAGAACATTCACATCACATTGATAAGCCTTCTACCTTTTTCAAGCAGGTACACGGACCATGAGGCCAGCAAATTTCTGCATTTTTTTTTCCAAAAATGTTAGACCTTTTAAATAGCTTTGATAGAGTGTATGCTCTGAAGCTTAGTACAAAGAAAGAAATTGCTCAAAGAAGACTTGAACAAAAGGATCTTACAAGGAGTGTGTTACAAGGAGTGTGTAAATGAGTTTTCAGTGGCTTAAAGAGGTCATTCCATTGGACCTATTATAGGCTCTTACAGGGCTCAGAGAATTTACTAAAGTAGGAATGTATTTCAAACACTAGTTCCCATTAAATGGATAGCAGTTTTATTCAGAGTCTCTGACCTCTGAGCTTGACAATGACTCTTTATAAATGGAAGCTTAAAGTGCCATCTGTAGCATAAAATATAAGGTATGTGGGTGTTACAAAAGTGTTCTGTCACTGTGAGGGATGGCTCTGGGGAGAGTTCACTGCCCACAGGATCTTTCATCTGTGAGTGACAGTTCTTGGCAAGGACAGGTTCAGAGTGACCTTTAATAGACATGAGCAGTGAAGTCAACATGGGCTTTTTGTTGGGAGTTTAGTGGACAAGTAGCATGTGGCCAAAATTCCCATCACAGTCTACCGCAATTAGCTCTCTGTTTCTAAGCCTCACCTAGGAAGCCTGGAACTGAAACAGCTGGAGAATATTCTAGTTTGCAGGCACGGCAGAGCAGATAAAGTAAACCATATACATTAAAAATTAGCTACAGCAGCATATAACACTTCTCTTCAAAGATGCAGCAGGTTGGAGGGATAATGGGTGCAAACTTAAAAAAGTATTCAGTGAAATCCATTTATGGGAATTTTTATTTCTCAGGCAAATCATGCAGTTAAAAAGAAGGGTCAATTCAAACATGGTAGTGAGAGTTATAAAGTAAGAGAAGTGAAGATCATAAATCATCTTCCTGTTTTTATGAAACCATTCTCCTCCATCATTGGAAAATCCATAGGTAGGCTCTGGTCACTGGATAAAATTAGGATAAACAACTCTGTCTCTTAATATCCTAGAAAAGCAGAACATTCACATCACATTGATAAGCCTTCTACCTTTTTCAAGCAGGTACACGGACCATGAGGCCAGCAAATTTCTGCATTTTTTTTTCCAAAAATGTTAGACCTTTTAAATAGCTTTGATAGAGTGTATGCTCTGAAGCTTAGTACAAAGAAAGAAATTGCTCAAAGAAGACTTGAACAAAAGGATCTTACAAGGAGTGTGTTACAAGGAGTGTGTAAATGAGTTTTCAGTGGCTTAAAGAGGTCATTCCATTGGACCTATTATAGGCTCTTACAGGGCTCAGAGAATTTACTAAAGTAGGAATGTATTTCAAACACTAGTTCCCATTAAATGGATAGCAGTTTTATTCAGAGTCTCTGACCTCTGAGCTTGACAATGACTCTTTATAAATGGAAGCTTAAAGTGCCATCTGTAGCATAAAATATAAGGTATGTGGGTGTTACAAAAGTGTTCTGTCACTGTGAGGGATGGCTCTGGGGAGAGTTCACTGCCCACAGGATCTTTCATCTGTGAGTGACAGTTCTTGGCAAGGACAGGTTCAGAGTGACCTTTAATAGACATGAGCAGTGAAGTCAACATGGGCTTTTTGTTGGGAGTTTAGTGGACAAGTAGCATGTGGCCAAAATTCCCATCACAGTCTACCGCAATTAGCTCTCTGTTTCTAAGCCTCACCTAGGAAGCCTGGAACTGAAACAGCTGGAGAATATTCTAGTTTGCAGGCACGGCAGAGCAGATAAAGTAAACCATATACATTAAAAATTAGCTACAGCAGCATATAACACTTCTCTTCAAAGATGCAGCAGGTTGGAGGGATAATGGGTGCAAACTTAAAAAAGTATTCAGTGAAATCCATTTATGGGAATTTTTATTTCTCAGGAATAACAAATCTTTATCATGCAGTAAAAAAATTAATCAAGAGTCATATATAATTTCATAGCTGGAAGTAGCCTTCAAAATGGCTTTGTTCTCTTTTTCTTAATGAAGAGACTGAAGTACAGAGAGGTATGTTGATTTGGCCAAGCTTGCCAGAGGATGACTTGGAACTAGAAAGCAGTTTTACTAGACTTTTTCGATCAGGGTTCAAAGTTACCCCAAACTTGATCGCTTACTGGAAGAACTTCCTATAGTAAGAGAGTCAAGTCTCCAGGTCTGCTTTATCCCAATCACAGTCATTGATGACTGCATGTGCATTCTCTGGCGCGGAATCATTATAAACTCAGGAAGAGTATATAAAAGTTACCATTACTTACCAAACTAAGAACAGAAGCTCTAATTGACATAAATTCCCTAAAGTCAGGACTCCCACTGTATCCTTATCTGTCCTGTCGCCATGATAGATGAAAAAGACCTGAACCTGCACAGAAGCATGCACTGAATTCCTTGTACACAAAAGTCTCAAGATACAACAAAGTTGTGGTTCCCATTAATTTTGCCATTAAGTTCCAGAGTGTTTTGTTACACAATATATATTTGGCATTACTTTAACTTCTTTTATTTAATTACTCAGTTGTGTCAAACTCTTTGAGACCCCATGAACTATATATAGCCCATCAGGCTCTTCAGTCCATGGAATTCTCCAGGTAAGAACACTGGAGTGGGTTGCCATTCCCTTCTCCAGGGGATCTCTCCAACCCAGGGATAGAGGCCAGGTCTCCTGAATTGACTTGTGAAATTTGAAAAAGTGTATATCAGTTTCCAGGATGAACCAATTCTACAATTAGCTCTCTGTTTCTAAGCCTCACCTAGGAAGCCTGGAACTGAAACAGCTGGAGAATATTCTAGTTTGCAGGCACGGCAGAGCAGATAAAGTAAACCATATACATTAAAAATTAGCTACAGCAGCATATAACACTTCTCTTCAAAGATGCAGCAGGTTGGAGGGATAATGGGTGCAAACTTAAAAAAGTATTCAGTGAAATCCATTTATGGGAATTTTTATTTCTCAGGAATAACAAATCTTTATCATGCAGTAAAAAAATTAATCAAGAGTCATATATAATTTCATAGCTGGAAGTAGCCTTCAAAATGGCTTTGTTCTCTTTTTCTTAATGAAGAGACTGAAGTACAGAGAGGTATGTTGATTTGGCCAAGCTTGCCAGAGGATGACTTGGAACTAGAAAGCAGTTTTACTAGACTTTTTCGATCAGGGTTCAAAGTTACCCCAAACTTGATCGCTTACTGGAAGAACTTCCTATAGTAAGAGAGTCAAGTCTCCAGGTCTGCTTTATCCCAATCACAGTCATTGATGACTGCATGTGCATTCTCTGGCGCGGAATCATTATAAACTCAGGAAGAGTATATAAAAGTTACCATTACTTACCAAACTAAGAACAGAAGCTCTAATTGACATAAATTCCCTAAAGTCAGGACTCCCACTGTATCCTTATCTGTCCTGTCGCCATGATAGATGAAAAAGACCTGAACCTGCACAGAAGCATGCACTGAATTCCTTGTACACAAAAGTCTCAAGATACAACAAAGTTGTGGTTCCCATTAATTTTGCCATTAAGTTCCAGAGTGTTTTGTTACACAATATATATTTGGCATTACTTTAACTTCTTTTATTTAATTACTCAGTTGTGTCAAACTCTTTGAGACCCCATGAACTATATATAGCCCATCAGGCTCTTCAGTCCATGGAATTCTCCAGGTAAGAACACTGGAGTGGGTTGCCATTCCCTTCTCCAGGGGATCTCTCCAACCCAGGGATAGAGGCCAGGTCTCCTGAATTGACTTGTGAAATTTGAAAAAGTGTATATCAGTTTGCCTTTCATGTGTGATTATACACAATTATGGCAGTAATGAAATGATATGAATGAAAAACCATCAAGGTTTTTGTGGTTGTGCTATGTATGGCTGACTTCATGGACATTACCCTAAAAAGACTAGTTTGTGAACACAGAAAAGAAAAAATGGTATAATATGATTCTAATTTAACTTATTATTTCTTCTCTGATGCAAAATTTTGAGTGGTAGGTAAATAACAATGATGCCTGCCATCAGGCATGCCTGTAAATAATAATTATGCCTCCTCTTGGGAGGCTGAGGAAAATAGACGCATCTTGAGTCCAGAGACTGAAATACACTCTGCTATATAAAAAGAATTTTTTTTTGATTCTTAATTCTCTTGATATCAAATGAGATGACTATACAGTCTTTTAGGTTCCTCCCAGCACTGTCATTTCAATATGTTGTGTTACTTCTCTGTATTAAAGAGGTAAAGTAAATCTGTGGAGATATTACATTGAGAAAAAGGGGATTTTGTGGTCCTCAAAATATAACCAGAATAGTCATAGGAGCAATTCTATTCGGAGCTCTGAGCTGTTCAGAGCATATAAGAATCCAATATAGGGCTTCCCTGGTGGTCCAGTGGGTAAGGACATCACCTTGCAGTGCAAGGGCCACTGGTTCGATCCCTGGCCTGGGAAGATCCCACGTGCCGTGGAGCGGCTGGACCGATGTGTCCAATTACCAAGCTGGAGCTCTGGAGCGCTTGCGCCCAGAGCCGGTGCTCTGCAACAACAGAGGCCACCGCAATGGGAGGCCCACACGGCCCAGAGAACAAAGATGGATGAAAATAGACAAATGAAAGACCAACAGAAGTGGCCCACCTGCCCCCCTCCCTCCCCACCCCATCTACCCTCCCCCTCAAAAACAAGACTCCAATATAGTTTAGGCTTTATATTTAAGAAAAAGTCCACATATTTAATACTTTGGCCTACTTAGACATCATTCTTTAAACTGTACATTTTGACATTTTCTGATATATTACTTATCTATGCAGCAGTTAAAGGTACACTTGTATTTCCTAAAATCAGTAAGAACTCTTCAGAAATGAGCTTCAGTTCTTATCATAGAATGTATAAACTTGGGAACTAGTCTTTTTTGAATCAAAACACAGAAAACTGAATTCACACTTGCTTAAACAGAGAGGAACTTATTTGGCTTACAGATTTGAATAGTACAAGAAGTGGGTTAACTATAGGTAAGTCTGGCTTCAGAGGTTGAGATAAAATAGGTAACTGATAAGGACCTACTATATATTGCAGGAAACTACTCAATATTCTGTAATAACCTATATAGGGAAAAATCTGAAAAATAATGATTGTATCACATAACTGAATCACTATGCCGTGCACCTGAACATAACATGACACTATAAATCAACCATACTCCAATAAAAATTCTAAAAATGTCATCATGACCCTGTCCTCCAGTTTCTCTCTCCTTCAGCTTCGTTCTCAAGTTCCCCAAGGTGGATGGAGCCCCAGGCTTACACTTCCCTTTCAGTTTCAAGGCAATAGGCAAAATAAAGTACCTCTACCACAGTTCTTAGGGGCTTCTCAGTAAATATAAAAGACTTCAAATAGACCTCTGTCTTCACACAGCTGCAGTGCTAGAGTAAAGCAGATGCTCTTATTTGAATTTTAAGATATTTTTCCCTCCTCTCTGAAGACTGGCCAATGGACATCACAGGAGAATTATGTGCTAACTCTGAAAGAAAATGTGGGCGACAATGATTTTGCAAGTACTTTTGTCCAGAAAGTCTTGCTTTGAGATTATGGGGCACTTATAAAATTAATCATCTCAAAGCAAGAATCTGGAGAAAAACTGGATTGGAGAATGTAATTCGATCTGAGGATAAAATAGGGCTTTTTTCTCCTCTTGCACTGAAGGAAAGCCAGGGGGATGTAGACAGCAAGTCTAAGCTGACTTACTCACCTGTTGTGAAGAAGGACAAGGGTCCAGTCAGGCTGGATGCAGAAAGTAAAAGAAAAAAATGGGAAGGTTGGAGAAGAGATACCTCTGTCAGAGAAAAAGTTCCTGGCTTCCCTATTGATCTGTGACATTTAGGGAAAGAGGAAACATGAGATCTTCTTTATGCCCTTGACATCATGGCCCCATCTTCTGCTAACCTGATGAAATGGATGTATTGATTCTCACAAGTCTGACTGGTGAGCTCTGCTTCTGTGAGAAGGAACGTATCCCACTGTGGAAGTGGGTGCAAAGTATACCTGCTCATATTCTACTCCTCAATGGAAACAGAAAAAATACAAAGAAAGAGAAAGGTTTTCCCCAAGAGTTTGGCCCCAAATGGCCTTAAAGGGGCAAATAGCTATTTGTTGAAAAGTAGGATGGATCCTGATCTTGGTTGGTATGGTAGGCAGGGTTACGGCTCCAAAGCTGCACATGCTTTCATTCTAGAATCTTTGACTGTTATATTACATGGCAGAAGGTAAATAAGGTGAAAGATGCAGTTAGAGTTGCTAATTAGTTTACTATGAAGCAGAGATTATCCTGAGTTATTCAGATGGGTCCTATGTAATCATGGATCCACTTGAAGGCAGAAAAAGGAGGCAAAACTTGGAAGGGCGATGGAGAGATGCAGCATTCAGAGCCGACAACACTAGCCTTGCATCTGGCAGACTTTAAGGGCTGAGCTCTGGGGATCTGGATCTGGGCTCCTAGGGGCTAAATTTCACTCCCCACCAAAATTCACTGATTGAAATCCTAACCCTCAGTATCTCGGAACATAACTAAGTTTAGAGATAGGACTTTTTAAGAGGTAATTAAGGTAAAATTTGGTCACTGTGTGCATGCTTAGTTGTTTCAGTCACGTCCAGTGCTTTGCGATCCTATGGACTTCAGCCCACCAGACTCTTCTGTTTATGGAATTCTCAAGGCAAGAATAACATAATGGGCTGCTATACCCTCCTCTAGGGGTCTTCCTCACCCAGGAATCGAACCTGTGTCTCTCACATCTCCTGTGTTGGCACGCAGATTCTTTGCCACATGGGAAGCCCGAAATTTGGTCATTAAGGTGGGCTTTAATCCAATGTGACTTATGGCCACATAAGGAGATGAGGACATGCACACAGAAAACCAGGTGAAGACAGAAATAGAAGACAGTCATCTACAAGCCAAGATCAGAGGCCTCTGATGATCAGTCCTGCCAATACCTGTTCTCAGATATCTAGCCTCCAGAACTGTGAGAAAATAAAACTGTGATGTTTAGGCCATCTGTCTACGTGACTCTGCTTCTGTGAGAAGGAACGTATCCCACTGTGGAAGTGGGTGCAAAGTATACCTGCTCATATTCTACTCCTCAATGGAAACAGAAAAAATACAAAGAAAGAGAAAGGTTTTCCCCAAGAGTTTGGCCCCAAATGGCCTTAAAGGGGCAAATAGCTATTTGTTGAAAAGTAGGATGGATCCTGATCTTGGTTGGTATGGTAGGCAGGGTTACGGCTCCAAAGCTGCACATGCTTTCATTCTAGAATCTTTGACTGTTATATTACATGGCAGAAGGTAAATAAGGTGAAAGATGCAGTTAGAGTTGCTAATTAGTTTACTATGAAGCAGAGATTATCCTGAGTTATTCAGATGGGTCCTATGTAATCATGGATCCACTTGAAGGCAGAAAAAGGAGGCAAAACTTGGAAGGGCGATGGAGAGATGCAGCATTCAGAGCCGACAACACTAGCCTTGCATCTGGCAGACTTTAAGGGCTGAGCTCTGGGGATCTGGATCTGGGCTCCTAGGGGCTAAATTTCACTCCCCACCAAAATTCACTGATTGAAATCCAAACCCCTCAGTATCTCGGAACATAACTAAGTTTAGAGATAGGACTTTTTAAGAGGTAATTAAGGTAAAATTTGGTCACTGTGTGCATGCTTAGTTGTTTCAGTCACGTCCAGTGCTTTGCGATCCTATGGACTTCAGCCCACCAGACTCTTCTGTTTATGGAATTCTCAAGGCAAGAATAACATAATGGGCTGCTATACCCTCCTCTAGGGGTCTTCCTCACCCAGGAATCGAACCTGTGTCTCTCACATCTCCTGTGTTGGCACGCAGATTCTTTGCCACATGGGAAGCCCGAAATTTGGTCATTAAGGTGGGCTTTAATCCAATGTGACTTATGGCCACATAAGGAGATGAGGACATGCACACAGAAAACCAGGTGAAGACAGAAATAGAAGACAGTCATCTACAAGCCAAGATCAGAGGCCTCTGATGATCAGTCCTGCCAATACCTGTTCTCAGATATCTAGCCTCCAGAACTGTGAGAAAATAAAACTGTGATGTTTAGGCCATCTGTCTACGTGACTTTGTTATATTAGTTCTGGCAGATGAATAGAAGGCAATGAGTTCTAAGCAATAAGTGAACTCACCCTGCTCCTCATACCCTCTCTACACCTTGCCCCAGACTTCTTACTAAAGGAAAGAGAAAAAACAGCCAATATGCCAAACTCATCCCTTTGGGGGAACAGCTGCCAGAGCATCAAAATTAGCACCAGAACTCACAGAAATTCACAGAAGCCTCAACCTGTGAGATCAAGAGTCTGGATGGAGGAAGAAAATCGACACTATTTTCTTTTATGCCTCAGTGCATGATTTATACAGAATAAGACATTTGTCCTTCCATCATTTTGATTAATACTAAGAAAAATCTGAACTAGGAAATAGAGGATGGGAGATAGGATGGGAGCTGAGAGAGGAGGGAATGAAAAAAGGAAAAAAGATTTTTTTCTAAAGAAAAAGGTGAGTTATATTCACCTCAAAAAGTGAGAAAGTATGGGGACACACAGTTTTCAAGGGCAGGAGCTGACCATGTGCTCCCTTGCCTGGCAAAGCTACCTTTTTCTACTTCAAAAAAGAAAAAGAAACAGAATGGGATGGGGAGAAAGTATGACAAAATGTGACAATTTTACTTTAAAATCAATTTTTTCTGTCTTTTCATGTATATTTTATTGAGTACTTATTTCTTTAAATAGGACTTCCCAGGTGGCACTGCCAATATAGCCGTCACAAGTGATGTGGGTTTGACCCTTGGGTCAGGAAGATAACCTGCTGAAGGAAATGACAATCCACTCCAATACTCTTCCCTGGAAAATTCCATGGACAGAGGAGTCTGGCAGGCTAGCGTTCATGCTGTCACAAAGAGTCAGACATGGCTGAGGAACTAACACATACAAACTCATTTCTTTAAATAGTAAATAATATTTAACTTGATCCAAGCCAAATATCATTTTCATATTTAAGTAAAAATAGACTTGTAAAAAATATCACTGACTCTAGTCACAGGGAAGATGCTTGAGGTTTTCCTCTGTGGCAAGAATATAAATTATTTCAACATATATAATTAAATATATAACAGATAGCATAGCATTATGCCTGGGAGTGAGGTTCTGATGAATAACCTTGAATGTTTTCATGTGTTTTACATCAATCAGTCTGGTTATAAAATGAACTATAATTTTCCTGGGATATAAAAAGACATTTAGTAATTTTAAATTGGAGAAGAAAAGGTGAGAGAAACCCTGTGAAGAAGGAAATAGACTCAGAAGTGGGGGAAGACCTGGGGTACAGTGAGGAACATGGTCTTTCTCAAGGCTCTTTTTCTTATACTGTGATTAGAACGCTTAACATGAGATCTACCCTAATACAGGTTTTAAGTGTTCACTTTCAAATACGCTCTTGGGAAACTTAAAGGTAGTATGACCATATTTAATGGCCTTCTTGTTATTTCTGTGTGTAAATCTGAGGCTCTACCAGAACCAAACATTCAGATAAGTGACTCTGTAAGTGAAAACGTAGGATCTCACTGTATGTAGAGATGAATTTTTTCTTTGTCCATCATTGGACTATTCAGCATGAGGGTACCAAAATGAGGAAGGTGAATCTAGGATTCTATGGTCACCAAGGTGCCCCTTCTCCTTCCTGTAGGACTGACTTCATTCTCATAAGCACATTGAGATTCATGCTCACAGCTGTGCTTCTAAGTCAACATTTCTCTGGGTCGAATCTTCAATTTTCATGTCAGGAGACTTACTCTAATACTTTTGACTAGATTGCACTGTTTATTTTAATAATGAATCTGCTTTAAATGCTACCCTTTGACACCTAGACTTTTTGATCCAGAAACCTTTTCATACCAAATAAGCTTTGACACTATTAACAAAAATGATAGCCCTGTCCCAAATCAGGAAATGTTGCAAGCTCTCTTTTAAATGCTCACTCAGAGAATGTAGTCAACCCCATTGTCCCTTTCATTTTTTGTCTTAAAGCTTCAACAAGGAATCCTACGCCACTGAAAGGATGAAGTAACACAAGAAAGTTTTTAGATACAATTTACAGCCCCATCTTGGGTGAAGTTATTCTTATCATTCTAAGGTTATAAAGCCAAACATTGTAGTTACTTCTCATTATTCAAGCAAGTGAGTGGGATAGGACCTGATATCTTCAGCAGTAGAGTAATCCTTCTCACATCCCCTTGCCATAAGAGTTCCCTCAAGGTAACAAACAATTCAGAAGGTCACAGTCCAAACTCTATGGAGTTCACTGTATTGAAGACAGCGTTCTGTTCTACTTCCATTCATTGATGAATAAGAGACAGCACAGCTTGTTCCAAGATGCAGAAGCAGAGATCATTTCTAATTCATCTGGTTCTGTTCCTCACATCCCTCCTGTTCCTCACATCCCTCACTTTCTCCTATTTACTTGTGAAGGATTTTGTCTCCTGGTTTCACTCCAGGATTTGAGATGACTCTCTCCTTATCTCACCTTTCTTAGAATGTTATTTGTATCTTTTCATCAGTCATAATAATAAAAATTGCCAGGTAGGAAATACATACCAGAAGCTGGAGTATTTTAAGTGCTCTACATTTACTAACCATGAAGGGGTCCATGAAGGGGTTACTTGTGGAGAGAGGGCTTGTGTAACTCAATGAAGCCATGAGCCATGGCATCCTGTAGTCATGTACAGGTGTGAGAACTGGACAGTAAAAAAAGGCAGAGTGCCAAAGAATTGATGCCTTTGAATTGTGGCACTGAGGAGACTCTTGAGAGTCCCTTGGAAAGCAAGATCAAATCAGTCAATCTTAAAGGAAATCAATCCTGAATATCCTTTGGAAGGACTGATACTAAAGCTGAAGTTCCAATACCTTGGCCATTTGAGGCAAACAATTGACTCATTGGAAAAGACTCTTATGCTAGAAAAGATTGAAGGCAGAAGGTGAAAAGGGCAACATAGGATGAGATGGTTCGATGGCATCACTGATTCATTAAGCACGAATTTGGGCTAGCTCTAAAAGGTGGTGATGGACAGAGAAGCCTGATATGATGCAGTTCATGGGGCCACAAAGTCAGACATGACTTGGTGACTGAACAACAACAACACATTTGCTAATGGAGAAAATCCTCACAAGAACTCTGTGTGGAGGGTATTACTGTAGCCCCATTTTCTAAGATGAAGACTCTCTGGGAACAGAGATGCTACACACCAGGCTCAGTGTCAAACAGTTCATAGTGGAGGATTTAAAGCCAAGCAGTGTGATTTCAGAGTTCCCTTCATAACCTTGACCCTCTGCTGTGCTGTGAAATCCACCCCATTCCTTTTTCCAAAGCCTCCCTTCTTCTCTGCTCCTAATCTTTCATATTCTCTTTTCCTGAGGGATGAAAATGTACCTCTTACCTTCTTCCCTCTGGAGGTAGCTTTAAATAATCTTCAAAATGTCTTGTCATCTTAAGCAGAAGTTGACATGAGGGAGGATGGGAGGGAGAAATACATCACAAGATCTGGCATCCGTATCCTTCATGTTGAATCTGGGTCTCTTGGGTGGGCAGGGTCCTTATGGCATCCTGGTCAGTTCATTTGTCTGTGCCTGTGCCCCACTGTCACAAACTCCAATGGCCAATGTTATTTGTATCTTTTCATCAGTCATAATAATAAAAATTGCCAGGTAGGAAATACATACCAGAAGCTGGAGTATTTTAAGTGCTCTACATTTACTAACCATGAAGGGGTCCATGAAGGGTTACTTGTGGAGAGAGGGCTTGTGTAACTCAATGAAGCCATGAGCCATGGCATCCTGTAGTCATGTACAGGTGTGAGAACTGGACAGTAAAAAAAGGCAGAGTGCCAAAGAATTGATGCCTTTGAATTGTGGCACTGAGGAGACTCTTGAGAGTCCCTTGGAAAGCAAGATCAAATCAGTCAATCTTAAAGGAAATCAATCCTGAATATCCTTTGGAAGGACTGATACTAAAGCTGAAGTTCCAATACCTTGGCCATTTGAGGCAAACAATTGACTCTTTGGGAAAAGACTCTTATGCTAGAAAAGATTGAAGGCAGAAGGTGAAAAGGGCAACATAGGATGAGATGGTTCGATGGCATCACTGATTCATTAAGCACGAATTTGGGCTAGCTCTAAAAGGTGGTGATGGACAGAGAAGCCTGATATGATGCAGTTCATGGGGCCACAAAGTCAGACATGACTTGGTGACTGAACAACAACAACACATTTGCTAATGGAGAAAATCCTCACAAGAACTCTGTGTGGAGGGTATTACTGTAGCCCCATTTTCTAAGATGAAGACTCTCTGGGAACAGAGATGCTACACACCAGGCTCAGTGTCAAACAGTTCATAGTGGAGGATTTAAAGCCAAGCAGTGTGATTTCAGAGTTCCCTTCATAACCTTGACCCTCTGCTGTGCTGTGAAATCCACCCCATTCCTTTTTCCAAAGCCTCCCTTCTTCTCTGCTCCTAATCTTTCATATTCTCTTTTCCTGAGGGATGAAAATGTACCTCTTACCTTCTTCCCTCTGGAGGTAGCTTTAAATAATCTTCAAAATGTCTTGTCATCTTAAGCAGAAGTTGACATGAGGGAGGATGGGAGGGAGAAATACATCACAAGATCTGGCATCCGTATCCTTCATGTTGAATCTGGGTCTCTTGGGTGGGCAGGGTCCTTATGGCATCCTGGTCAGTTCATTTGTCTGTGCCTGTGCCCCACTGTCACAAACTCCAATGGCCTGTAGTGTATGGAAAGAATATCTGGTTTCTGGGATTTTCCTCCCCCTTTCTTTTCAAGGCTTTATTCTCCCATGTAGAAGCAGGAGGAAAGAATAAATCACCTTATATATTAGGTACCTGACAGTGGTAAACTCTATTCCCCGACCATTATACAATTCATCTGGTTCTCTCTGATGCCATTGTGGAATGTGCATAGGTGATATGTGTGGTCCAGCTTTATCGTAGCACTTTCTGCCACTACGGATCATCTCATAGAGGGACAGCATTATCTTCCTTTAACTCTACAAGTAAAACAAGCCCCCACCCCCAATCTGGAGGGGCTGCACCTTGCTTGGCCTCTTGGAAAATCACTATGCAAAGCAAAAAATACCTTCACTTATTCACTGTAAACATGGATCTTTCATATTGGACTTATATAAAATCAAACACATCTGTACTTTATTCAAAGCTATAATATGCTCTGCTGCTAAATTCAATTTTATTAATTCTTAAAGCCATAAAATCTTTATGGCTTTGTTTAATGAATGTTAAACATAGTAGAAAATGTATTACTATTCAGGGGGAACAACTGTTTCATCTAGGCCTCCTACAAGGCTGTCCATTGTAATGGATGCAATGAGAAGTAGGCAGTGATATAAGTTGCATTTGTCTCCTGTGATGAAAGTTGAGATCTCATTACTTGCAAGACCTACAGTCAATTAGTGTTTCATTGTAAGGGTGACAGAAATAGCATATATGTTGTTCTGCCTGCTAGTATAGATCAACACAGTTGCACATGAATAAACACGCCTGAATAAGTATACCAAAAATGCCTTCCAAAATATCTAAAATGCCTTCTACGTCAAGCAGAAATTCAAAATCTTGTTTTTTAAAGAAAACTCTGCTTTTCTGAGCTTATTATGCCACTGTGATTTGGTAAAACTGGTCTTATGGCAAGTAAGGGCTGACCCTCCCACTTTCCTCCACCATCTTTTTTCCCACTTTCTGGTTAAGAGGCTTTAAATCTCTTTTTTCTATTATTATTCTTTATTTTAAAGGTTTTACAGAGTTTTGTTGTTCACAGACATGTATGTTCCCAGATTAGTCATATGCATGTCCATGGTCCCCACCCCACCAGTTCCCCCCATCCCACCCCTCCAGACCTTCGCCCCAGAGAGGCTTTAAATCTCTTGCTCTCTTGTGAGCCTATAACACAAATGAAACCTTGATTCAAGGCAATCAGAAATGCACAGCATTTTACCAGAAAAAAAATGTCCTTCTTGAAAATGGCTGGACATACAATCAGCAAGAATATACAATGCTACTGAAGGAGACAAAATATAATTTCTAAATGAAGTCAGACATATGTGGATGTGACTCAGATGAAGAACCCATTCACCCAATAAGAAGAAACGGGATTTTTCTGAATGTATAACCTGTTCTGGGCTAAAATATACATGCTGTGGAAATTCCAAATGAATGAAATAAAAATTGTTTTGTTTTGTATTCTGCTTAGTTTTGCATTCTGCAAAATCACCAAGAGTTTCAAGAATAAAACAGAATGGAGCTAGAATCATGGTATTTCAGAACTGAAAGCATGCTTGCTGGCTGCCCAGCCCTATTTCATCCTCTTACAGACGGGAAGATGGATGCAGAGATGCTGAGGGTCACCTGGCCAATTTGTGTTGGATGACTCAGAGCTATCTGTTACTCTCCCTCTGTTTCACCTCATTCCTCTGACTGTTAGGTAACGTTTAATTCTCCAAGTTTCAAAAGGCCTTATCTTACCTTTTGAAAAATAACAGGAAAGGAAGCCATGATCTATAGCTTTTATTAGATGTTTTCCAAACGCCACCTACAGTCAATTAGTGTTTCATTGTAAGGGTGACAGAAATAGCATATATGTTGTTCTGCCTGCTAGTATAGATCAACACAGTTGCACATGAATAAACACGCCTGAATAAGTATACCAAAAATGCCTTCCAAAATATCTAAAATGCCTTCTACGTCAAGCAGAAATTCAAAATCTTGTTTTTTAAAGAAAACTCTGCTTTTCTGAGCTTATTATGCCACTGTGATTTGGTAAAACTGGTCTTATGGCAAGTAAGGGCTGACCCTCCCACTTTCCTCCACCATCTTTTTTCCCACTTTCTGGTTAAGAGGCTTTAAATCTCTTTTTTCTATTATTATTCTTTATTTTAAAGGTTTTACAGAGTTTTGTTGTTCACAGACATGTATGTTCCCAGATTAGTCATATGCATGTCCATGGTCCCCACCCCACCAGTTCCCCCCATCCCACCCCTCCAGACCTTCGCCCCAGAGAGGCTTTAAATCTCTTGCTCTCTTGTGAGCCTATAACACAAATGAAACCTTGATTCAAGGCAATCAGAAATGCACAGCATTTTACCAGAAAAAAAATGTCCTTCTTGAAAATGGCTGGACATACAATCAGCAAGAATATACAATGCTACTGAAGGAGACAAAATATAATTTCTAAATGAAGTCAGACATATGTGGATGTGACTCAGATGAAGAACCCATTCACCCAATAAGAAGAAACGGGATTTTTCTGAATGTATAACCTGTTCTGGGCTAAAATATACATGCTGTGGAAATTCCAAATGAATGAAATAAAAATTGTTTTGTTTTGTATTCTGCTTAGTTTTGCATTCTGCAAAATCACCAAGAGTTTCAAGAATAAAACAGAATGGAGCTAGAATCATGGTATTTCAGAACTGAAAGCATGCTTGCTGGCTGCCCAGCCCTATTTCATCCTCTTACAGACGGGAAGATGGATGCAGAGATGCTGAGGGTCACCTGGCCAATTTGTGTTGGATGACTCAGAGCTATCTGTTACTCTCCCTCTGTTTCACCTCATTCCTCTGACTGTTAGGTAACGTTTAATTCTCCAAGTTTCAAAAGGCCTTATCTTACCTTTTGAAAAATAACAGGAAAGGAAGCCATGATCTATAGCTTTTATTAGATGTTTTTCCAAACGCCATGGGGTTTAGTGATTGCAGGTGGAAGCCTGCCAGTGAGAAAAACCTACACTGTGTTCTGTGTGTTTTCCAGATTATTTGTGAACTCAGCTGCCATTTAAAAGATGCTTTTCTAACTATGCATCTCTCTCCATCAATTCCCAGGTCTCTAACTTCAAAAATATTTTTTCTAAACCTCCCTTAAAGAACGCCGCACTATTTACTTCATTTCTATTGTATCTTCTGAACACTATGCTTCTTCCTACATATCCTGCCCTAGGTGTGACCTTGAAGTAAAACTGCCTTGTTCAACCAATAAGTTTTTAACAGCTTCCTGTGTATTTGTCTCTGTGCCAAGCACTGAAGGAAGCTCCAAAGAAGAACAAGGAAGGCATTCACAGAGTTTTCTATTTATTTTAGGTCGAGAAAATAAAAACTTTCAAGTGAATTAGAGACCCAGTAAGAACTGAACTATGGGAATAAATACAGCAGAATATTAGAAATTTAAAAGGACTCAAGTTTGCTCCTTCAAGAAAATTGACAAGTGAGACATGGACTGTGGACAGAATGCATGAACAGGATTTGGGGAATGAGAAAACAAGAGGGGCACTTCAGAGAGGCAGGCATGACCATGGCACAGATGTGGGACTAATTCTTGAATCTAAATAGAGTCTGCCCAATGTATCAGTACACAGGAAAGCACCTATGGAGGAGAGGTGGGGAAAACCTGGTCATGAAGTTGCCTATGGACGAAGCAGGGACATTTGGACTGGGCACAACAATGACATAATAAAGAACTACAAACAAATGTTCAAAGTGCAAGCCACATGTCTAAGAATGTGTGCCTATGTGCCTTAAAGTGGTTCTAATATTTCTGTAACCACGCAATCTGAGATACAGAACAGTTTCATCAGCCCAAACCAGTCCCAAGTGGCACTCTTTTATGCTCACATTTTCTCTACTCTTATACACATGTTAAAATTCATAGAACCATAAGTCCAAAATGCCACTTCTTATTTATGCCTTACTGGCTTTTGTCACATCCTCAAATTTACCAAAACTTATTTAGTCTTTAATGTGTGCCATGCATTGTTCTTGGTGATAGGATTTCAGATAAACAAAAAAAGCCAATCTCTGCCCTGAGACAGTTCACATTATGATGAGGAGATGAAAAATACACAAAAATCAGGTAATGATAAATGCAGCAAAGGAAAAAAAATGCACAAACAGTGACAAAGAGTAATAGAAATGCTGTTCCAGAGTAGCTAGAAATCTCTCTGAAGAGGAGATCTTTGAGCACAGTCCTAAAGAAAGTGAGGATTGGAGATCTGAGGTAAGATGTGCTTGTAATGTTTAATGAACCCCCTAAAGAACATTGCTGTTGGAAAAAAAGTGAGAAAGGGAATGATAAAAAATAAAATTGGAGTGGGTATCAGCCAGTGGCCAGAGCATTTAGGTGCTTATGGGCCATGGAATGGAATTTTGTTCCAATGGGAAGTCATTTTAAGCAAATGAGTAGCATGTTTAGCTTTATATGTTAAAAAGATAACTGGGAAGCCATCAAGGAAACAAAACAAAAATGACAACCTTAGGACTTGGAGAAAATATTTGCAAATGCTGCTACAGACAAGGGATTAGTTTCCAAAAACAACCCATACAACTTAATATAAAAAAATGAACAACCCAATCAAAAAAATGTGAAGAAGACCTAAATAGACATTTTCCAAACACTTCAGAGAGGCAGGCATGACCATGGCACAGATGTGGGACTAATTCTTGAATCTAAATAGAGTCTGCCCAATGTATCAGTACACAGGAAAGCACCTATGGAGGAGAGGTGGGGAAAACCTGGTCATGAAGTTGCCTATGGACGAAGCAGGGACATTTGGACTGGGCACAACAATGACATAATAAAGAACTACAAACAAATGTTCAAAGTGCAAGCCACATGTCTAAGAATGTGTGCCTATGTGCCTTAAAGTGGTTCTAATATTTCTGTAACCACGCAATCTGAGATACAGAACAGTTTCATCAGCCCAAACCAGTCCCAAGTGGCACTCTTTTATGCTCACATTTTCTCTACTCTTATACACATGTTAAAATTCATAGAACCATAAGTCCAAAATGCCACTTCTTATTTATGCCTTACTGGCTTTTGTCACATCCTCAAATTTACCAAAACTTATTTAGTCTTTAATGTGTGCCATGCATTGTTCTTGGTGATAGGATTTCAGATAAACAAAAAAAGCCAATCTCTGCCCTGAGACAGTTCACATTATGATGAGGAGATGAAAAATACACAAAAATCAGGTAATGATAAATGCAGCAAAGGAAAAAAAATGCACAAACAGTGACAAAGAGTAATAGAAATGCTGTTCCAGAGTAGCTAGAAATCTCTCTGAAGAGGAGATCTTTGAGCACAGTCCTAAAGAAAGTGAGGATTGGAGATCTGAGGTAAGATGTGCTTGTAATGTTTAATGAACCCCCTAAAGAACATTGCTGTTGGAAAAAAAGTGAGAAAGGGAATGATAAAAAATAAAATTGGAGTGGGTATCAGCCAGTGGCCAGAGCATTTAGGTGCTTATGGGCCATGGAATGGAATTTTGTTCCAATGGGAAGTCATTTTAAGCAAATGAGTAGCATGTTTAGCTTTATATGTTAAAAAGATAACTGGGAAGCCATCAAGGAAACAAAACAAAAATGACAACCTTAGGACTTGGAGAAAATATTTGCAAATGCTGCTACAGACAAGGGATTAGTTTCCAAAAACAACCCATACAACTTAATATAAAAAAATGAACAACCCAATCAAAAAAATGTGAAGAAGACCTAAATAGACATTTTTCCAAAGAAGACACACAGAAGGCCAACAGACACATAGCAAGTTGCTCAATATCACTAATTATTAGAAAAACATAAATCAAAGCTACAACGAGGTATCACCTCACACCAATCAGAATGGCCATCATTAAAAAGTCTACAAATTATGAATCCTAGAGAGGGTATGGAGAAAAAGGACTGTTTGTGGGGATGTATAAGTTGATGCAGCAACTACAGAGAAAAGAATGAAATTTACTGAAATAACACTAAAAATAGAGTTATCATGTGATCCAGAAATCTCACTCCCGAGTATATTTCTTGAGAAAACTATAATTTAAAGAGATACATGCATCTCAGTGTTCATAGTAGCCCTGTTTACAATAGCTAAGATGGGAGAAATCTAACTGTCCATTGACAGATGAATGGATAAGGAAGGTGTGCTACACATATACAATGGAATATTGTAGTGGTTTAGTCAGTAAGTCATGTATGGCTCTCATGATGCCATAGGCTGTAGCCTGCCAGACTCTTCTGCCCATGGAATCTCCCAGACAAGAGTACTGGTAGCCATTCCCTTCACCAGGGGATCTTTCCAACCCAAAGATCAGACCCGAGTCTCCTGCATTGCAGACAGACTCTTTTACCATCTGAGCCACCAGGGAAGCCCACTTTAATTTTAAAAATGGTTACATAGAAGACAGCCCTGGATGCTATATTTAGTACCTATAGGGCACTAGAAGCATGTGGGAAGCATCTTTGAGGCCTCTGTACTAGATCAAATGTGAGATGATGACGATGTTTAGAAGATGGAGCAGTGGAGGTGATAAGGCAAGGGTAGATTTGGAAGCTAACTCCTTCTTTTCCAAAGGCTACTTTTCTGGAGGCCTCTTTCCTCCAGGTGAGCCTCGGTTGCACGGTCTGGCAGAATTATCGGCCATGGAATGGAATTTTGTTCCAATGGGAAGTCATTTTAAGCAAATGAGTAGCATGTTTAGCTTTATATGTTAAAAAGATAACTGGGAAGCCATCAAGGAAACAAAACAAAAATGACAACCTTAGGACTTGGAGAAAATATTTGCAAATGCTGCTACAGACAAGGGATTAGTTTCCAAAAACAACCCATACAACTTAATATAAAAAAATGAACAACCCAATCAAAAAAATGTGAAGAAGACCTAAATAGACATTTTTCCAAAGAAGACACACAGAAGGCCAACAGACACATAGCAAGTTGCTCAATATCACTAATTATTAGAAAAACATAAATCAAAGCTACAACGAGGTATCACCTCACACCAATCAGAATGGCCATCATTAAAAAGTCTACAAATTATGAATCCTAGAGAGGGTATGGAGAAAAAGGACTGTTTGTGGGGATGTATAAGTTGATGCAGCAACTACAGAGAAAAGAATGAAATTTACTGAAATAACACTAAAAATAGAGTTATCATGTGATCCAGAAATCTCACTCCCGAGTATATTTCTTGAGAAAACTATAATTTAAAGAGATACATGCATCTCAGTGTTCATAGTAGCCCTGTTTACAATAGCTAAGATGGGAGAAATCTAACTGTCCATTGACAGATGAATGGATAAGGAAGGTGTGCTACACATATACAATGGAATATTGTAGTGGTTTAGTCAGTAAGTCATGTATGGCTCTCATGATGCCATAGGCTGTAGCCTGCCAGACTCTTCTGCCCATGGAATCTCCCAGACAAGAGTACTGGTAGCCATTCCCTTCACCAGGGGATCTTTCCAACCCAAAGATCAGACCCGAGTCTCCTGCATTGCAGACAGACTCTTTTACCATCTGAGCCACCAGGAAGCCCATTTTAAATTTTAAAAATTGTTACATAGAAGACAGCCCTGGATGCTATATTTAGTACCTATAGGGCACTAGAAGCATGTGGGAAGCATCTTTGAGGCCTCTGTACTAGATCAAATGTGAGATGATGACGATGTTTAGAAGATGGAGCAGTGGAGGTGATAAGGCAAGGGTAGATTTGGAAGCTAACTCCTTCTTTTCCAAAGGCTACTTTTCTGGAGGCCTCTTTCCTCCAGGTGAGCCTCGGTTGCACGGTCTGCGACTCTGCTGTCCTCAGCCAACCTGAGATGCAGTCCCGCTACTGCTTTTGATTTGTGAGTTGGTTCCATTGTCCTCCATCTTTTGTTTCTTGTGTCACAGCTCCATTTTCCTGGACTTCCTAAGAACATGCATGGGAAAACTTATCAGACTTCTCTTCAGTCTGAGGTTTATATGTCACCACATTTAATTGATAATTTGGCCTTGGTACAAAATTCATGAAAATAATTTCCCTCAGAACTTTGAGTGTATTTCTCCATTAACCTTCAGTATTTGATGTCGCTTGTCCCTGACAACGTTACCTACTCTACTTTCTAAAGATTATTTATTTTCTCTAAGTATTTAGCATCATTTCTTATTCCAGAAATTACCCAGACACTTCACAGTTAGGCACCCAGTAGTAGGTCTTCATTTTCTCATTCATGTGCTGGGCAATTGAAATGAAGCGAAAAAGTGAAATGTTAGTTGCTTACTTGTGTAAGACTCTTTGTGATTCCATGTACTGTAGCCCTTCAGACTCTTCTGCCCATGGAGTCTCCCAGACAAGAGTACTGGTAGCCATTCCCTTCACCAGGGGATCTTTCCAACCCAAAGATCAGACCCGAGTCTCCTGCATTGCAGACAGACTCTTTTACCATCTGAGCCACCAGGGAAGCCCACTTTAATTTTAAAAATGGTTACATAGAAGACAGCCCTGGATGCTATATTTAGTACCTATAGGGCACTAGAAGCATGTGGGAAGCATCTTTGAGGCCTCTGTACTAGATCAAATGTGAGATGATGACGATGTTTAGAAGATGGAGCAGTGGAGGTGATAAGGCAAGGGTAGATTTGGAAGCTAACTCCTTCTTTTCCAAAGGCTACTTTTCTGGAGGCCTCTTTCCTCCAGGTGAGCCTCGGTTGCACGGTCTGCGACTCTGCTGTCCTCAGCCAACCTGAGATGCAGTCCCGCTACTGCTTTTGATTTGTGAGTTGGTTCCATTGTCCTCCATCTTTTGTTTCTTGTGTCACAGCTCCATTTTCCTGGACTTCCTAAGAACATGCATGGGAAAACTTATCAGACTTCTCTTCAGTCTGAGGTTTATATGTCACCACATTTAATTGATAATTTGGCCTTGGTACAAAATTCATGAAAATAATTTCCCTCAGAACTTTGAGTGTATTTCTCCATTAACCTTCAGTATTTGATGTCGCTTGTCCCTGACAACGTTACCTACTCTACTTTCTAAAGATTATTTATTTTCTCTAAGTATTTAGCATCATTTCTTATTCCAGAAATTACCCAGACACTTCACAGTTAGGCACCCAGTAGTAGGTCTTCATTTTCTCATTCATGTGCTGGGCAATTGAAATGAAGCGAAAAAGTGAAATGTTAGTTGCTTACTTGTGTAAGACTCTTTGTGATTCCATGTACTGTAGCCCTTCAGGCTCCTCTGTGCATGGAATTTTCCAGGCAAGAATACTGGAGTGGGTAGTGATTCCTTTCTCCAGGGGATATTCCCAGTCCAGAAATCAAACTCCAGTCTCCTACACTGTAGGCAATTCTTTATTCTCCAAGCCCCCACGACTGGACAATTAGTGGACCCTTTTAATCAGAAGATTTATGTTCTCACTTAATTCTGGGAACCCCTCTTACATTATTTAATACTCCCTGTTTTGTTTCTTATCTCCTCTTTTTTGTAACTTCACACATTTTGATAATGGAACACTTTATCAATCCTCTTAAATTTAATATTTCTTTTTTCCTCTTTGCCCATTGTCTCATGCTGGCAAATGCTGGCATCACAGCTTTCTTTGTCCTGCTTCATCAACCAATACCCTGGTATTAAATGATATGTATTAGTTTTATAGAGTAGTTATGATAAATTACTCTGAACATAATATCGTAAAAGAGCACAAACTTGTTACTTTATAGTTCTCAATGTCAAAAGCCCAATGCATGTCTCATGGGACCAAACTCAAAGTGTTGGTAGGCTTTCCTTCCTTTCTGGAAGCTCGAGAGAAGAATCTGTTTCCTTGCTTTTTCTAGCTTTTAGAGGTTGCTTGTGCTTCGCCCATGATGCAATTCCTACATCTTCCAAGCCAGCAATGCTGCATTTCTCTCTTTCCTCCCTCCCCCACCTTACTTCTCTCTCTGTCCAAGCCAGTTCTTAGCTTTTTAAGACTCATGACTGAACTGGGTCTACCCGAATAACCCAAAATAGTCTTCTATTTCAAGATCTGTAACCTTAATTATATTGCAAGTATCTAATTGCCATGTCAGGTAACATATACACAGGTCCTGGAGGATTAAAATGTGGACATCACTGTAGACTTTTATTTTGCCTGCTATAAAATGTTGACTAGAAAAGGAATCTGTGTCTGCTACTGTGTTGCTGCTGTTTAGTCACTCTGGCATGTCTGACTCTCAGAAGCCCCATGGACTGTAGCCCACCGGGTTTCTCTGTCCATAGGGATTCTCCAAGCAAGAATACTGGAGTGGGTTGCCATGCTTTCCTCCAGGGGTTCTTCCCAACTCAGGGATTGAACCTCTGTCTCTTATGTCTCTTGAAATGGCAGGCAGGTTCTTTACCACTAGCACAATCTGGGAGGCCCAATTTGACTCTATATTATGACTCTAATATGACTCTATTGTGTATGTATTATGCAGAAATGCAATTCAGGGAATGGTGACTGGGACAGAATTTTGCACTGGGAAGGAATTCGATGTGCCTGGAAGCATGTGATATGCCTTTTGCTGTCCTTTCCCTGATCTTCCAGAACACCCATGGGATGGCATCAGTTTCCAGTTTCTGTTCACCAGAAAGTTCAGCAACTTTCTGAACTTTGAGAAAGTTCCACAAATTTTCCCAAATTACTCTGTGGTTGCCAGCACAGAACCCCTCTTTATTGTACTCTTCTCTTCTAAGGAACACCGGTATAACACTGAGGTAAAAGAGAGAGAGCAGAAGAATGTAAGAGGGCACAAAACACTCTCTTCAGTGTGACTCTCATCTTCAGACACAACTTCCTTTAGCTCATTGAGAGGACCAGCCATCATTTCTTCCAGAAGACATGAGAATTGCTCAAAATCAGTTGGCAGTGTTAATTTAGTCACTCAGTTGTGTCCAACTCTTTCTGACCCCATGACCTGCCAGTCTCCTCTGTTCATGGAATTCTCCAGGCAAGAATACTGAAGAGGGTTGCCATTTCCTTCTCCAAGGAATCTTCCCCACCCAGGACTGAACCTGCATCTTCAGCCCACATCTCCTGCATTGCAGGCAGATTCTTTAACACTGAGCCACCAGGCAAGTCCCCAAATCAGTTAATTGCATACTTACCTATACCTCTTCATATTTCAAAAAGTATTGCAGGAGATTTTCAAAGTTATGTAAATTATATTAGTATGACATTAAAATGAACATTATTGTGACCTACACCTTTTCCATGATTGGGTCATAGTTTAGTTTTTTTCATTAACAAGTTGTAAGCAAGAATCCTTGCCATTTAACAAGAGTCATAGTATCCCCTGGATAAAAACAAACCAATTGCTTAAGAGAATTACAACCATTCTTTAAAATAGGATCAGGCAAAATTTTATCCTAAGGCTGTTTATAGAGAACACTTTGTGATTTACTCAAAAACATTCTCACGGTTCAACACATTTCTTAGGGATCTTTCTTATAACATTACCAATAAAAGCTGATGTTATCACACCTAACATAATTTAGCAACAATTCTTTGTGTATATGTGCAAAGGGGGTATGGTTGTAATTCAGTGCTAATTAGGTGTCCAACTCTTAGCTGACCTTGAAGATGGTTGAATTTCCAGTACCTAAGCTATTGCCCTGAAAGCTGTTGTTAGTTGCTAAGTTGTGTCCAACTCTTCTTGAATCCACAGACTATACCTGCCAGGGTCCTCTGTCCATGGTGTTCTCCAGGCAAGAATACTGGAGTGGGTTGCCATTCCTTTCTCCAGGGAATCGTCCTGACCCAGGGATCGAGCCTACATCTCCTGTATTGAAGGCAGACTCTTTATGATCTGACCCACTGCCCTGAATGTAGCAGGTATGAATAAATCTTTGTTGAAGGTGATAATTATGTTATCATGTTTGAGACATGTTCCCAAAAGCATAAAATGCAAAGGAGTTGTTCTCTGCTTACACAGGGCTCACCCTAGGATCTTGTTATATGGACCGATTCAAATATGCTGCCCTCAATCCTACACCCATAATAATGGAACAAAATGATGTCTTCTCCAAGGAATGGTCTGAAACAAGGCAGCCAGCTCATATTTTATAATCTCAACCCCAAAAACACAAAGTTGATTTTTCAAATATCTTTTTACCATGTCTATAGAATTACCCACAAAACTTGGTTCTTCTCATTGCCAACTGGTACAATATTCTTATGTAGTAGGAAGCTACACATAAAGAAAGTAAAATTCAGGATGATTGACTGCATTGACCCAGTTTATTGAAATAGCAAGGCACAGCTGGGAATTGAACTTTGGTCTGTCTGACTTCACGTTTCATAGTTTTAACCACCGTTATGTGTTAACAGAGCTCCTGTAGGGTTTGAACTGTATGCTTTTCTTCCAAAGAAAGAGCAGAAAAGGGCATTACAGATGGAAGCAGTCATAGATTCATAGTCAATTATTCTGAAAATTCAGATATTTTAAATCTGCTCTGATGTTCCCAGGTCTCAACCTTATCTCTGCTCTCTTGTGAGCTGGCCTACCCCAGTGCCAGCCTTTGTTTCTGTATTTCAAAGACAGCATGTCTGATGTAACTTTTGACTTCATTTATTTTGTGTGCTCTCAAGTGGTATTTAAGTTCTCACGGTTCAACACATTTCTTAGGGATCTTTCTTATAACATTACCAATAAAAGCTGATGTTATCACACCTAACATAATTTAGCAACAATTCTTTGTGTATATGTGCAAAGGGGGTATGGTTGTAATTCAGTGCTAATTAGGTGTCCAACTCTTAGCTGACCTTGAAGATGGTTGAATTTCCAGTACCTAAGCTATTGCCCTGAAAGCTGTTGTTAGTTGCTAAGTTGTGTCCAACTCTTCTTGAATCCACAGACTATACCTGCCAGGGTCCTCTGTCCATGGTGTTCTCCAGGCAAGAATACTGGAGTGGGTTGCCATTCCTTTCTCCAGGGAATCGTCCTGACCCAGGGATCGAGCCTACATCTCCTGTATTGAAGGCAGACTCTTTATGATCTGACCCACTGCCCTGAATGTAGCAGGTATGAATAAATCTTTGTTGAAGGTGATAATTATGTTATCATGTTTGAGACATGTTCCCAAAAGCATAAAATGCAAAGGAGTTGTTCTCTGCTTACACAGGGCTCACCCTAGGATCTTGTTATATGGACCGATTCAAATATGCTGCCCTCAATCCTACACCCATAATAATGGAACAAAATGATGTCTTCTCCAAGGAATGGTCTGAAACAAGGCAGCCAGCTCATATTTTATAATCTCAACCCCAAAAACACAAAGTTGATTTTTCAAATATCTTTTTACCATGTCTATAGAATTACCCACAAAACTTGGTTCTTCTCATTGCCAACTGGTACAATATTCTTATGTAGTAGGAAGCTACACATAAAGAAAGTAAAATTCAGGATGATTGACTGCATTGACCCAGTTTATTGAAATAGCAAGGCACAGCTGGGAATTGAACTTTGGTCTGTCTGACTTCACGTTTCATAGTTTTAACCACCGTTATGTGTTAACAGAGCTCCTGTAGGGTTTGAACTGTATGCTTTTCTTCCAAAGAAAGAGCAGAAAAGGGCATTACAGATGGAAGCAGTCATAGATTCATAGTCAATTATTCTGAAAATTCAGATATTTTAAATCTGCTCTGATGTTCCCAGGTCTCAACCTTATCTCTGCTCTCTTGTGAGCTGGCCTACCCCAGTGCCAGCCTTTGTTTCTGTATTTCAAAGACAGCATGTCTGATGTAACTTTTGACTTCATTTATTTTGTGTGCTCTCAAGTGGTATTTAAGTTGACAGTTAGGTCCTTGGTCTTCTTATCAAGGGATTATAGGTGTCAACCCACTTTCATCTTTCTTTGTACATTTTTTAAGTGATAAAGGATCAAGATGGCCCTCCATCCTCTTTTCTCCCCTGAAACCTCCTGGCATCCTCAGTGAAATATGAGTCGGAAAACTGCACTCCTGATCTCAGTGGTGCGGAGACTATTGAAATGCACTGCAGCAGGGAGAAAAGTCGATTCTGGAGGTCTATTACTTTGCAGATTCTTTGTTAGGATTTTGACCTGAGGTCTGCAGTAGTCAAGAGAGAGAGAATTAGAAGAGGGAAACAGAAGTCCCCTGGAATGTTCTGAACTGAAATAATTACATCCGAAATCCTTTATGTCTGAGATGGCTGGTTTCCCTTTCATGCAGTCCTCTGCTCTGGTTTGCTATTCTCTAGTTTTTTTTTTTTTTTTCTTATATATATATTTTTTTTTTTCATATATATATGTATATATATATATATATATATATATCCCACCCTCCTGTAAACATTTTGAGAAATTACCATTTGAGGGTTAGATATCTAGTGTTCATATTAATGTAAGAGCATATCAAGCATCCTTAAAATAAAAACAAAACTCTAAGCAGACTGGGGAGCCTATTATTCCCATCATAACTGTTTCTTACATGATTTCCTCAGGCATATGTTTTACCAGGATGCACTTGTCAGTGAAGTCAATAGATCCTTCTTTTGTAGAAAATTTGGCTTAAAAAGAATGTTCTTTTCTGACAAGCATAAGACTGACACTAGCAAGAAAGAGAAAGTCTAATTTTAAAGTCTAATTTTCTGATTCACTGAATACAGTAAACATAGAAAAGAGACCAAACTCACAATGTTATAAGATTGTGAAGAATATGAAAGGTAAAAGGGCATTGTTAATCTTTTTTGTATCTGTATATAATAGCCCTGGGGGAAAAAAAAAAGTGGGAAAATCAAGTGTATGAAGCCTTATGAAGGGGGTTATTTTGATGTTCCCAGGTCTCAACCTTATCTCTGCTCTCTTGTGAGCTGGCCTACCCCAGTGCCAGCCTTTGTTTCTGTATTTCAAAGACAGCATGTCTGATGTAACTTTTGACTTCATTTATTTTGTGTGCTCTCAAGTGGTATTTAAGTTGACAGTTAGGTCCTTGGTCTTCTTATCAAGGGATTATAGGTGTCAACCCACTTTCATCTTTCTTTGTACATTTTTTAAGTGATAAAGGATCAAGATGGCCCTCCATCCTCTTTTCTCCCCTGAAACCTCCTGGCATCCTCAGTGAAATATGAGTCGGAAAACTGCACTCCTGATCTCAGTGGTGCGGAGACTATTGAAATGCACTGCAGCAGGGAGAAAAGTCGATTCTGGAGGTCTATTACTTTGCAGATTCTTTGTTAGGATTTTGACCTGAGGTCTGCAGTAGTCAAGAGAGAGAGAATTAGAAGAGGGAAACAGAAGTCCCCTGGAATGTTCTGAACTGAAATAATTACATCCGAAATCCTTTATGTCTGAGATGGCTGGTTTCCCTTTCATGCAGTCCTCTGCTCTGGTTTGCTATTCTCTAGTTTTTTTTTTTTTTTTTCTTATATATATATTTTTTTTTTTCATATATATATGTATATATATATATATATATATATATCCCACCCTCCTGTAAACATTTTGAGAAATTACCATTTGAGGGTTAGATATCTAGTGTTCATATTAATGTAAGAGCATATCAAGCATCCTTAAAATAAAAACAAAACTCTAAGCAGACTGGGGAGCCTATTATTCCCATCATAACTGTTTCTTACATGATTTCCTCAGGCATATGTTTTACCAGGATGCACTTGTCAGTGAAGTCAATAGATCCTTCTTTTGTAGAAAATTTGGCTTAAAAAGAATGTTCTTTTCTGACAAGCATAAGACTGACACTAGCAAGAAAGAGAAAGTCTAATTTTAAAGTCTAATTTTCTGATTCACTGAATACAGTAAACATAGAAAAGAGACCAAACTCACAATGTTATAAGATTGTGAAGAATATGAAAGGTAAAAGGGCATTGTTAATCTTTTTTGTATCTGTATATAATAGCCCTGGGACAGTGAAAAAAATCATAAGAAAAAAAGGAATTGGGAGAAGAGGTCTGGAGTATAAACTGGTAAGTGTATGAAGCCTATGAGATATAAGTGAAGCAACAATTTATACTTCCCAAATGCAAATTTCCTGGCTACAATTGCCTTTGATAAGAGGCTTCCATGGTGGCTCAGACAGTAGAGTCTGTCTGCAATGTGGGAGACCCAGGTTCAGTGCCTGGGTTGGGAAGATCCCCTGGAAAAGGAGGCGGCTTACCACTTAAGTATTCTTACCTGGAGAATTCGTCCATGTTGTCCGCATGGACAGAGGAGCCTGGAAGGCTATAGTCTGTGGTGTTGCAAAAAAGGTGGACATGCTTTGATTGATGTCCTTGAGGGTTTTGCCTATATTCTCCTCTAAGAGTTTGATGGTTTCTGGTCTTACATTTAGGTCTCTAATCCATTTTGAGTTGATCTTTGTGCATGGTGTCAGGGAATGTTCCAACTTCATTTTTTTGCATGTAGCCATCCAATTCTCCCAGCACCACTTGTTGAACAGGCTGTCTTTGTCCCATTTTATAGTTTTGCCTTCTTTGTCAAAAATAAGATACCCATAGGTGCGTGGGTTTATCTCTGGGTTCTCGATCTTGTTCCATTGGTCTATAGTTCTGTTTTTGTGCCAGTACCATACTGTCTTGATGACTGTTGCTTTGTAGTAGAGTCTGAAGTTAGGGAGGCTGATCCCTCCAGCTCCGTTTTTCTTTCTCAGAATTGCTTTAGCTATTTGAGGTCTTTTGTGTCTCCATATGAACTGTGTTATTCTTTGGTCTAATTCTGTGAAAAGTGTCAATGGTAGTTGAATAGGTATTGCATTGAATCTGTAGATGATATTTGGTAGTATGGTCATTTTCACAATATTGATTCTTCCAACCCAGGAACATGGAATATCTCTCCATCTATTTAAGTCTTCTTTAATTTCTTTCATGAGTGTCTTGTAATCTTCTGTGTACAATTCTTTTGTTTCTTTGGGTAGGTTTATTCCTAGATATTTGATTCTTTTGGTTGCAATGGTGAAGGGGATTGCCTCTTTGATTTCGTTTTCTGATTTTTCATTGTTTGTGTATAGGAATGCCAGTGATTTCTGTGTGTTGACTTTGTATCCTGCGACTTTGCTGAATTCCTTGATTAGCTCTAGTAGCTTTGTAATAGTGTCTTTGGGATTTTCTATGTATAATACCATGTTGTCCGCAAAAAGAGAGAGCTTGACTTCTTTCTTTCCAATCTGGATTCCTCTGATTTCTTTCTCTTCTCTTATTGCTGTTGCTAGGACTTCCAGGACTATGTTGAATAGTAGTGATGAAAGTGGACAACCCTGTCTTGTTCCTGATCTTAGAGGGAATGCTTTCAGTTTTTCACTATTGAGGATAATGTTCGCTGTGGGCTTCTCATATATGGCTTTTATTATGTTGAGATAGGTTCCTTCTATGCCCATTTTCTGAAGGGTTTTTATCATAAATGGATGTTGTACTTTGTTGAAGGCTTTTTCTGCATCGATTGAGATGATCATGTGATTTTTGTCTCTCAATTTGTTGATATGGTGTATCACATGACCTACCTACTAAAATAGCAGAACTGAAAAGAAAAATGAACATGTTGGACCTCATGAAACTTAAAAGCTTTTGTACAGCAAAAGAAATTACAAAAAAGCTCAACAGACACCCCACAGAGTGGGAGAAAATCATAGCCAATGAAATAACAGACAAAGAATTAATCTCCAAAATCTACAAGCAACTCAGACAACTCAGCACAGGAAAAACGAACAACCCGATCAAAAAATGGGAAAAAAATCTAAAGAGATGCCTCTCCAAAGAGGACATACAGATGGCCCAAAAGTACATGAAACAATGCTCAACCTCACTTATTATTAGAGAAATGCAAATTAAAACTACAATGAGATATCACCTCACACCTGCCAGAATGGCCATCTTTAAAAAATCTGCAGACAAGAAATGCTGGAGAGGGTGTGGACAAAAGGGAACCCTTTTGCATTGCTGGTGGGAATGTCAATTGATATAGCCTCTATGGAAGACAGTCTGGAGATTCCTTAAACAACTAAAAATAGAAGCACCCTACGACCCTAAGACCCTTAGGCTTATATCCTGATGAAATAAAAACTGAAAGAAGCGCCTATACCCCAATGTTCATTGCAGCTCTCTATACAACAGCCAGAACATGGAAGCAACCTAGATGTCCATCAGTGAACGAATGGATACAGAAGCCCTGGTATATATATACAATGGAATACTACTCAGCTGTTCAAAGAAATGCAGAAGACTCAGTCCTAATGAAGTGACTGGCTCTAGAACCTATCATAAAAAGTGAAGTCAGTCAAAAAGATAAAGACAAATACAGTATACTAACACACATATATGGAATCTAGTAGGATGGTCTTGATCACACACGCAGGGAACTCATGGAAAAACAGACAGAGCATAGACATAGGGACATTGTGGGGAAGAAATAGGGAGGGGGAGGCATGAAGGGAGTAACATGGAAACCTATACTGTCATGTGTGGAAAAGATAGCTACTGTTATTGTGCTAAGGGAATAGGAGTGCCCACAATGGCATGGGGCGATGGTCCGGAGGGGTGGGATGGGGGGAAGTGGGTGGGTGGGGACCAGGGATATGCCTATGACTGATCCGGGAACATACATGTCTGTGAACAACAAAACTCTGTAAAACCTTTAAAATAAAGAATTAAAAAAAAAAAAAAAGGTGGACATGACTAAGTGACTTTTTATAAAGAGAGTGATAAATACATAATAAAAGATATTTTTTCATTAAATAAAAAACACTTGTTTGCCAGAGGGGAAAAAAAAAAAACAATATAGAATAATAGTGTATTAATGTGTACACATAATGTAATGTGTAATGGAGAGGCATTCATAAACAAAAAGGTTTTCTGAGATTTCTGTTGCTTTATAAGCTTACAGTATAAAATTAAGAATCAGGAATCTGATTGTTAAAATTCCTTGAAATTACTTAGGAGGTGCTGTAGCAACCAGGATATTTGAAATGTAAATTGTCAAACATTCTATTTAAATATTGATACCAAGAAACAGGAAAAAGATAAACCCAGATAATAAATAGAAACAAATTCAGCCTTTTGCAATTGATACAGCCTCTATGGAAGACAGTCTGGAGATTCCTTAAACAACTAAAAATAGAAGCACCCTACGACCCTAAGACCCTTAGGCTTATATCCTGATGAAATAAAACTGAAAGAAGCGCCTATACCCCAATGTTCATTGCAGCTCTCTATACAACAGCCAGAACATGGAAGCAACCTAGATGTCCATCAGTGAACGAATGGATACAGAAGCCCTGGTATATATATACAATGGAATACTACTCAGCTGTTCAAAGAAATGCAGAAGACTCAGTCCTAATGAAGTGACTGGCTCTAGAACCTATCATAAAAAGTGAAGTCAGTCAAAAAGATAAAGACAAATACAGTATACTAACACACATATATGGAATCTAGTAGGATGGTCTTGATCACACACGCAGGGAACTCATGGAAAAACAGACAGAGCATAGACATAGGGACATTGTGGGGAAGAAATAGGGAGGGGGAGGCATGAAGGGAGTAACATGGAAACCTATACTGTCATGTGTGGAAAAGATAGCTACTGTTATTGTGCTAAGGGAATAGGAGTGCCCACAATGGCATGGGGCGATGGTCCGGAGGGGTGGGATGGGGGGAACTGGGTGGGTGGGGACCAGGGATATGCCTATGACTGATCCGGGAACATACATGTCTGTGAACAACAAAACTCTGTAAAACCTTTAAAATAAAGAATTAAAAAAAAAAAAAAAGGTGGACATGACTAAGTGACTTTTTATAAAGAGAGTGATAAATACATAATAAAAGATATTTTTTCATTAAATAAAAAACACTTGTTTGCCAGAGGGGAAAAAAAAAAAACAATATAGAATAATAGTGTATTAATGTGTACACATAATGTAATGTGTAATGGAGAGGCATTCATAAACAAAAAGGTTTTCTGAGATTTCTGTTGCTTTATAAGCTTACAGTATAAAATTAAGAATCAGGAATCTGATTGTTAAAATTCCTTGAAATTACTTAGGAGGTGCTGTAGCAACCAGGATATTTGAAATGTAAATTGTCAAACATTCTATTTAAATATTGATACCAAGAAACAGGAAAAAGATAAACCCAGATAATAAATAGAAACAAATTCAGATAATGCAAACTTTGAGATAAAGTTAGTATGTTAATAAAAATACATAATAAGATGAAACAATTCACTAGGAAGCAGAAATATGTGGAGCAGAAAAAAGTAGATCTAAAAGTTTAAAAAGAAATTGACAGGATATTAAAAGTCAATGCATGAATTTACCACAGCTGACCAGATCCAGCTAAAAAAGGACTTAGTGAACTTGAGGCTATGTCAATAGAAAACTTTGGACTGAAACACAGACAGTAAATTAATGGAAAATCTATACAAATAAATTAGGAAAAATGAATCATAGAGAAAGATCATCCAAAAAAAGATCATACATGTAGCTGGAGTTCCAGAGTGAGAGAGCTTGAAAGAAGTGAATTAGCTTGAAGGAAGAAGCATAATTTTTTTTATTATTATTTTTTAAATTTTTTTCTTGTTGCCTTTTTTTTATTATTATTATTCTTTATTTTAAAGGTTTTACAGAGTTGGAGATGGTGGATCAGAATCTTCAAAATGGACAGAAGCAATTAGGCTAATTATTCAAGAAGGGTTAAGAACCCTAAGCAGGATAAATAAAGAGAAAATCCTACTTCGATGCATCATAGAAAAAACACTAATCTATAAAAAGATAAGATTTTATAAGCTATCAGATAACAGTAAATCAGAGCAAAAGCAAGACTGATAGCAACAGAAAAAAAGAAAAGAAAGCCAGTAGATAATAGAATGTCACAATTAATGTGGCAAAAAAAAAAAAAAAAAGCCATCTGCCAACATAGTATGTTACCCTCTGTGAAACTAACCTTCAAAAATAATTTAAAATGGGGCTTCCCTGGTGGTCCAGTGGGTAAGAACACCGCCTTGCAATGCAAGGGGCACTGGCTCAATCCCTGGCCTGGGAAAATCCCACGTGCCGCGGAGCAGATGGACCGATGTGTCCAACTACCAAGCCGAAGCTCTGAAACGCATGCACCCAGAGCCGGTGCTCTGCAGCAAGAGAGGCCACTGCAATGCGAGGCCCACACAGACCAAAAGAGCAAAGATGGAAATAAATGAAAGACCAATATGAGTGGCCAAAAATTAATAATAATAATTTAAAATGAAGAAATCACGAATACATTAAGGAAAATTCAGAGGGAATTTTTCAGTAGGAATAAAATATCATAAATCAATGGGAAGAATTTTGCAAAAAGAAAAAAAAAATTGTAGAAAGAGCAAATATGCGCCTAAGTATAAAAGATTATTTACTATGTAAAGACCAACAACAAACCTTACAGAATTAAATATTTATGTAGAATTAAAATGCATGGCAACAATAATATAAAGGATGAGAAGAGAATAAATGGGCTTTAAAATTTGAGTCCTAAGCATTCTTATAAAGTGAAATAATACTAATTTGTATTCAGTGTTAATAAGTTAAGGATGAATGTTGTAGCCTCAAGGATAACCATTAAGAGAAGAATCAGAGAACACTGAACTAAAAACATAAAATAGGAATAAATAGAATAAAAAATACTTGAGGACCACTGGCTCAAGACACAATTAAATAGCTGGTGGCAGACTCACCCTTCCCCATAAACTACCATTATGTGATTATGTGTGAGTGTGCTGTGCTAAGTCACTTCAGTCATGTCTGACCCTGTGACCCTACGGACTGTAGTCCCCAAGTGACTCTGTATATGTGATTCTACAGACAAGAATACTGGAGTGGGTTGTCATGCCCTCCTCCAGTGGATCTTCCCAACCCAGGGATTGAATCCATGTCTCCTGCAGCTCCTGCATTGCACATGGATTCTTCACCACTGAGTCAGCTGAGAAGCCCCAAATGCTATTATAATAGCAACAAATATGGGACTTTGAATTTTGAAAGATAGAAAGCATATTATATGGGCTCATATTCACCAGGGATTTCTCCCTGAAACTATTTCCAAATGATACCCAAGAAAAGAGAGTCCAGGCAGAGACTGATGGTATCAATCAATATAAGAAACAGAAATCTGATTTGGGGCTGATAAGAGACCCTGGTTCAATTCCTGGGGTGGGAGGATTCCCTGGGGAAAGGATAGGCTACCCATTTCAGTATTCTTGGGCTTCCCTGGTGGCTAAGATGGTAAAGAATCCACCTGCAATGTGGAAGACCTGGGTTTGATTCCTGGGTTGTAGATTCCCTGGAGAAGGGAATGGCTACTCACTCCAGTGTTCTTGCCTGGAGAATTCCATCACTCGTCCATGGGTTCACGAAGAGTCAGATATGACAAAGTGACTTTCACTTTCACTTCTTTTCAGGTGGAGTTTGGGGGACAGAGTAATGAAAGCCTTAAATATATCCAAATAGTCAATACATTGTTAGCTCATAGTCATCAGGGAAATGCAAATTGAAATCACAAGGACTTATCCCACATATTCACCTAATATAAAGGATGAGAGAGAATAAATGGGCTTTAAAATTTGAGTCCTAAGCATTCTTATAAAGTGAAATAATACTAATTTGTATTCAGTGTTAATAAGTTAAGGATGAATGTTGTAGCCTCAAGGATAACCATTAAGAGAAGAATCAGAGAACACTGAACTAAAAACATAAAATAGGAATAAATAGAATAAAAAATACTTGAGGACCACTGGCTCAAGACACAATTAAATAGCTGGTGGCAGACTCACCCTTCCCCATAAACTACCATTATGTGATTATGTGTGAGTGTGCTGTGCTAAGTCACTTCAGTCATGTCTGACCCTGTGACCCTACGGACTGTAGTCCCCAAGTGACTCTGTATATGTGATTCTACAGACAAGAATACTGGAGTGGGTTGTCATGCCCTCCTCCAGTGGATCTTCCCAACCCAGGGATTGAATCCATGTCTCCTGCAGCTCCTGCATTGCACATGGATTCTTCACCACTGAGTCAGCTGAGAAGCCCCAAATGCTATTATAATAGCAACAAATATGGGACTTTGAATTTTGAAAGATAGAAAGCATATTATATGGGCTCATATTCACCAGGGATTTCTCCCTGAAACTATTTCCAAATGATACCCAAGAAAAGAGAGTCCAGGCAGAGACTGATGGTATCAATCAATATAAGAAACAGAAATCTGATTTGGGGCTGATAAGAGACCCTGGTTCAATTCCTGGGGTGGGAGGATTCCCTGGGGAAAGGATAGGCTACCCATTTCAGTATTCTTGGGCTTCCCTGGTGGCTAAGATGGTAAAGAATCCACCTGCAATGTGGAAGACCTGGGTTTGATTCCTGGGTTGTAGATTCCCTGGAGAAGGGAATGGCTACTCACTCCAGTGTTCTTGCCTGGAGAATTCCATCACTCGTCCATGGGTTCACGAAGAGTCAGATATGACAAAGTGACTTTCACTTTCACTTCTTTTCAGGTGGAGTTTGGGGGACAGAGTAATGAAAGCCTTAAATATATCCAAATAGTCAATACATTGTTAGCTCATAGTCATCAGGGAAATGCAAATTGAAATCACAAGGACTTATCCCACATATTCACCAGACTGGTTAAAATTTTAAAGACTGATTATACTGACAAAGCAAAGTATTTCCAAAGATTTGGAGCACCTGAAGCTCTTCTATACTGCTGATGGATGGGCAAATTAAAACAACCATTTTAGAAAGATCCTTGGCAAACATACCCACCATAAGAAAAGCTCTACAGGTTTTTCTGTATTGTCATTTGTCAACAAAAGCCTATTTCTATGATTCTTTGAGTGAATTCATTTAGTTTTCACAGTGCATGCAATGTTTCAATAAGAATAGTCAGTTTTCTGCCATGCAAAGAAAAAGAAACAAGTTGATCTATTCAAAAGAAAAGAAAATAAAACAAAACAGAACACACTATTGCAATTTCTCTGGGTTGAGAAGGATAATCGTGAAAAGTGTCCTAAAGTCTCAACTTTAAAGTCTCAACACAAGCACACAAATGAGGAGTACGGATACAAGCACAACAGGGATTACCAGAAAGCAGAAGCCAAACCCTTGCCTCTAAGGAACTCAATTTTATTTTCATTTAACTTGATGAAGAACTAATTTGTTTTTAAACAAATACTCACCGGATTCAAGTTTTAAACAAATAGGCAATGGCTTCAAGTTTTGTATTTTTGAGCAAAATGAAAGCAACCTGAGATTTATATCTTATTCAAGAGGAAGACAGAGACATTTATTAATGCCTTAACTTCCTAAACAATTCTAAGATTGCATTTATTTTGATAAAGAATTCATCTGCCAAGCAGGAGGTTTGATGTCCAGGTTTGATGCCTGGGTTGGGAAGATTGCCCTGGAGAAGGAAATGGAAACCCACTCCAGTATTTTTGCCTGGAAAATCCCATGGACAGAGGAGCCTGGGGGGCTACAGTCCCTGGGGTCACAAAGTGTTTGACATGACTGAGTGACTAACACAGTGACTGAAATGATGCAGGCTTACAGCAATTTAGGGGACAGAGATCTTGTGCCCAGCTTCCAGTAAACCCTATCATCTGGGATAAGAAATCTAAACATTTTGTGTTGCCCTTTATTCCGAAACTCAATCCCAGTTTCTCCAAGGCAGAGACAAGGAATATTTTTTTTAGTGCAATATTTTACAACTTTTATTAAAAGAGAATTACAGGTTGAACAGTCAATTTTTCATACAGCTGGTTTACCTTTTTTGTCTTTGAGGACTTTTCAGTGGTATAGAAAAAAAAAAATGAGAATTGTTCTAAATCACTTTCTAAGTAAAATAACTTCTTAACCTGGACAAATTAAAGGCCAGGACATATCTCTTTCTCTCTCTCACTCTCTTTCTTGTTGTTGAGATATAATTCATTTTCTTTGGTTTCTGCTATATGCTGAAGTGAATCAGCTATATGTTTATATGCATCCCTTCCCTCTTGGACCTCCTTCCCACCTCATGCCCATCACACCCCTCTAGGTCATCACAGAGCACCGAGCTAAGCTCCTTGTGCTTTATAGCAGCTTCTGACTAGCTACTTATTTTATACTTGGTAGTGTATATATGTCAATTCTAGTCTCCCAATTCACCCCACCCTCCACTTCTGTCCTCCCCCACATCTGTCCTCTATGTTTGTCTCTATTCCTTTCCTGCAAATAGGCTCCTCTGTACCATTTGTCTAGATTCCACATATATGTATTAATAATGCCAAATCTATGAGAGGCTTGGCATTGACACATGCCATAATACTTTTCATCTTGGTGTATAGTGTTGTTGGTAAACAACATTAAAATTTTTTGTGGGAAAAATAAATACGTCATCCATAATGGGTTATTAAGATGGAGATATCATTGAAGAACAGGCCTTGGGTTATGGACCCGGACCCCTGGGAATACTACAGAGGCCACCTATAAGCCTCGATCTGAGTTCCAAGAGACTGGTATCCTGAACAGCTGTTTATTGAGTTTATCACATTAGTCCTCTAAAATGGAAATATACAAATGACTTAGCGGTAGTGCTTCTTTTCCACCAAAGCACACAGGTTTTCTGACTGATTTGAATTGGCTCTGGATCTTGTTTTTATTTTGTTCTCATAACTGTCTTCAAGTTAGAGGACTGTCCACCACAAACTATTAGACCAGTTTCATATACTTGTACATCCTGCCTCATTACATTTAGTAGGAGAAATCAGAATTCCCGAGTATTTCCTTTTTGGGAAGTCAGACCCAAACAAAACCGCAAAGTGGATGAAAGGCTATCTCCAGTGCCCTCGGGTCCTATTTTAGTCTATCCACCTTCCTTTTGGGTAACAGCTATAATGAAGACGAGCGCTCACACTATTCTGTCTTCACAAAAGAACCTGTCAAGGCTGCTACCATCATTAACCCCATTTTTATTCTTACCGATTATGAAACAAGTAAGAAATAGCAGTGAGGCCACGCTTCTTGAATACAAAGTTCAAACCCCACTGAGGCCCGACCTACTGCTCTGACCTAGTCAATCCTGCTGAAGTGATTTGTCTTGGTTGGACCCTCTCCTCTTGACACTGCCCTGCACTGCCACCCCGTCCCTGTTCCTGTCTCTTAGATGCCAGAGATGTCCTACAGAGACCTTTTCTACCTTGATCTCTGAGCTAAAAATTCAAATTTACCTAACCCACACTGCGGTAAATCATTGGCAGCATTCCAAGTAACTTGAGAAACAATTTCAAGTAAAGGAACTCCTCAGGGATTATAAATCCTTTGTTGAATTTATTTGAAGGGAGTCTGGAATTCCCTAACACAGATGACGATTTACATTTACAGTATAAAGATCTTGGTCTCCAATTTTGCTGTGTCAATTTAACACTGTTTTGTGATAAAGTAACTCTGTGCAAAGAAAAGGCATTCCTTTAAAATCCCTCTCCCTCCTTTATCTCAATTCCTTTCACATAATTCATAAGCTGCTGAAATGCTGAAGATCCTCTAATGAATTCAGAAGCTTCTGTAATAATCTCCAGGCTCTGTAACTTTTGCTAACACTACTTCACCTTTGTAGCATTAGCTTTTTAACTGAAAGCTGGAACCTTTTGGCCAACGCTTTATACACGGTGTTCCCCAGTGGGAACAAAACTGACTCCCACCTGGGTCAGCACAGCCTCCCTTAGAGATCTTTTCATGTTTTCACCATAACACTAAGGGTTCCAGGGTAAGTCTCCTTAAGCCCTGAGTCAGATGACTGAGAATCTAAAATATTATATTCTTATATGACATGGCCACAGGAGACATAAACAATGCCAGTTTGAACCCTGGGTTGGAAAGGTGCCCTGGAGAAGGCAGTGGCAACCCGTTCCAGTATTCTTGCCTGTAGAATTCCGTGGACTGAAGAGACTGGTGGGCTACTATAGTCCATAGGGTCGCACAGAGCCAGACATGACTGAAGTGACTTAGCACATGCTATGGCCATGTTGCTTTACTAACACATTTTGACACCAAGCAATCATTGCTACTGATTTCTGGAGTATTATTTTGCAGTGAAAGAATTGTAAATATTTATATATTATTCAAGAAAATATAGGTTTTGTAAGATGGAAGCATCCCTGCATTGCAAATTATAATAGTTATGCATAATTTTAAATGAAGCCCAGTCTGTAAAGACTGCCTGCAATGCAGGAGACTCAAGAGACACAGGTGAGATCTCTGGGATGAGACTATCCCCCAGAGGAAATGACAACCCACTCCAGTATTATTTGCCTGAAAAGCCCCACGGAGGAGCCTGGCAGGCTACCGTTCAAAGGGTCGCGGAGAATCAGACGCGAGTGACCAAGAGCAAGATCATTATTCTAACTATAAAGAAAAAGAGGTGATATTATTTCTCCAGATTGCCATAACAGTTTCACTTCTGTTTATAGTCTGCTGTTTATATTTTGTAACACAGATGACGATTTACATTTACAGTATAAAGATCTTGGTCTCCAATTTTGCTGTGTCAATTTAACACTGTTTTGTGATAAAGTAACTCTGTGCAAAGAAAAGGCATTCCTTTAAAATCCCTCTCCCTCCTTTATCTCAATTCCTTTCACATAATTCATAAGCTGCTGAAATGCTGAAGATCCTCTAATGAATTCAGAAGCTTCTGTAATAATCTCCAGGCTCTGTAACTTTTGCTAACACTACTTCACCTTTGTAGCATTAGCTTTTTAACTGAAAGCTGGAACCTTTTGGCCAACGCTTTATACACGGTGTTCCCCAGTGGGAACAAAACTGACTCCCACCTGGGTCAGCACAGCCTCCCTTAGAGATCTTTTCATGTTTTCACCATAACACTAAGGGTTCCAGGGTAAGTCTCCTTAAGCCCTGAGTCAGATGACTGAGAATCTAAAATATTATATTCTTATATGACATGGCCACAGGAGACATAAACAATGCCAGTTTGAACCCTGGGTTGGAAAGGTGCCCTGGAGAAGGCAGTGGCAACCCGTTCCAGTATTCTTGCCTGTAGAATTCCGTGGACTGAAGAGACTGGTGGGCTACTATAGTCCATAGGGTCGCACAGAGCCAGACATGACTGAAGTGACTTAGCACATGCTATGGCCATGTTGCTTTACTAACACATTTTGACACCAAGCAATCATTGCTACTGATTTCTGGAGTATTATTTTGCAGTGAAAGAATTGTAAATATTTATATATTATTCAAGAAAATATAGGTTTTGTAAGATGGAAGCATCCCTGCATTGCAAATTATAATAGTTATGCATAATTTTAAATGAAGCCCAGTCTGTAAAGACTGCCTGCAATGCAGGAGACTCAAGAGACACAGGTGAGATCTCTGGGATGAGACTATCCCCCAGAGGAAATGACAACCCACTCCAGTATTATTTGCCTGAAAAGCCCCACGGAGGAGCCTGGCAGGCTACCGTTCAAAGGGTCGCGGAGAATCAGACGCGAGTGACCAAGAGCAAGATCATTATTCTAACTATAAAGAAAAAGAGGTGATATTATTTCTCCAGATTGCCATAACAGTTTCACTTCTGTTTATAGTCTGCTGTTTATATTTTGTTTCTGTTTTGGGTAAAAGAGTAAATAATATGACATATCAAAAAAATCAAGTTCTGTCACGTTTAAAGTGTACAGTATTATTATGTGTGTGTGTCTCTGTGCTGTTAGTCGCTTAGTCATGTCATACTCTTTGCAATTACATGGACTGTAGCCCACCAGGCCCCTCTGTCCACAGAATTCTCCAGGCAAGAACACTGGAGTGGACTGCCATTTCCTCCTCTAGAGTGTTTTCCTGACTCACCCAGATCTCCTGCATTGCAAGTGGATTCTTTACTGTCTGAGCCACAGGGAAGCCCTACAGTATATGTATCTGTAATATTTCTAGTTTGAGCCCTACAGTATTTATATATATATAAATATATATGCATGTATATATGTATCTGTAATATTTCTAGTTTAACAAAAAATTAAAATATAAAATTTACTAATGCTAGAGAATAGACACTTATAGTGATTTTCTTAGCGAAATGTGTGTATTTAATACTCTTGAGGAGGGAAATGGGTCATGCAAACAGGTAGGTACTAGGTACCTATTCTAGGTACTAGATGAGAAAATGGCCACCCATTCCAGTATCTTTGCCTGGAGAATTTCATGGATGGAGGAACCTGGTGGGCTACAGTCCACAAGGTTGCAGAATCAGACTCAACTGAAGTGACTTGATAAACACACAATTGTAGGTACATGCTATATCTGTCTTTGATATGAAAAATTCTTTACAATTCCTTGAGATGTGAATTAATAGTAGAAAATATGTTTCATTCCCAAGCAACAACAAAATAAGGAAAAATTCCTCAGAACTATCAAAACATTGTGTATGTGTGTATGCTTCTAAATAACTTTGTAAAGATTTGTGAGCTCATTTAAAGGAGAATATCATTAATGTTTACTTTATGGTCTAGAGATTTTTGCCAATAAGAAGACCATAGGGCCTTTTCTACAATTTATTTTTAAGCATGTTAGGATGTCATTCTCAATTAAGTATATGTAAGTATATACATATATATATATATATATATATATATATATATACACACACATGCATATATATATATATATATATATGTATATATATATATATTCCAAAGGAATATTCCTTTAAGATATATACATATACATATATTCCTTCCAAAATACTTGCATTTATGTTTGTTCTCTGCACACTTCATAGGCTAAATTATTAGTTCCCTAAAGCTTGGCATATTTAAACTTAGAGCAATTAAAGTCTTTAAATTAGTAAAACAAATGTTCATATACCATACTTTGCATGCATTCATGCTCAGTTGTGTCAGATTGTGGCCCCATGGATTGCAGCCTACCAGGATCCTCTGTTCATAGAATTTTGCAGGCAAGAATACTGGAGTGGGTTGGCATTTCCTACTCCAGGGGATCTTCCCCACTCAGGGATCACCCCATGTCTTCTGTGTCTACTGCATTGCAGATCCAGCCATAGGGAAGACCACATCTTTAATTCCCCTTAAATGTGGTTGTTCCGCTGGGACAGTTAGTTCATTTCAGCAACCTTTTTACACTGCTCAGTGCAGAAGAATTTTCTGATTGGTTTCTGAATTCTGTAAGTTACCATGACAAGAGCATATGATTTGGACATTTTCTAAATGAACTTTTGTTTGCTGTTTTTGTTCTTGTTTGTGCTATTTGTGATGTTGGCTTTATGTTTTTAATTGTCAAAATGACAATTAAATTTTAATGATAAAAGTCCACTTTGGGCATACAACAATTAGTCTACCCATCTTGTAGGATAAATTCTTTACCACAAGTAAAATATATTCAGGTCACTCAATGATGGTCCTCTCTAGGATATGTCAAGTAACTAAAAATATAATAGTAAGTATATACACTGATAATAGTTACTGATCAATACAACCAAAAGGGTTTTCCTGAAAAACAAAGCAATATGAAAACACTGCCCTAAAGGAAGACTACCACCCATAATAAAAAGAAGACTTGGAGGAAATGCTTTGGCAGATCACTCTGCTATTAACAAAAAGTCTGCTATGACTGAAGTCCTTATGCAGGAAGCTCCCATGTAATACATCAAATCCATGGAAGGTTGCAGAAATTCCATCAAAGATGACCAAATTTGTATTCTAAGTTTTGAAAAGAAGCACAGGGAACCATCATATTGGAAGATTTGTGTGGCTACGATCTGCGAAAGCCAGGATGGTAACATGGTAACATCTGACAAAACTTGAAATGGATGCCTGTAAAATTTTCTACCAGATGATTCCATCCATAACAGTAAGGGCAAAATGACTGTAATATTAAGCAATGATGGATAAAATATTTAACAATAACACAATATAGTCTCATCCACAGCTAACATAATTATGGGGAAAAGTGCACAAGTAAGGCATAGACTGGAACCACACTCTGAGAGAACATTTGAGTATATTCAATTGAATTTTTTAAAATGACTTTCCTCTGGGTGATGAAAATGAACAAGTAACAATATGTTTATTCGGAGGGTTGAAATACTCCCTGTTAAAACAACAACAGCATAGACTGTAGCTAAAAGACCGAATAATCTATTTCCAATGTAGAACATTCTAAGCATTCTACCAAGTAAAAGGGGGCCCTTTTACCAGCAATTACTCATGAATTCTGCAAAGGTTTGCCTCCTGCTCAAAAATATTCACTGTTTTCATTACTGTGAGACCTCTAAAATAGCAGAAAATGTTTTACTGGATCGGTAAGTTACACCAATTAAGTTCCAATAGCAGAAGATCTTCAGAAAACCCGAAAAAGTCTGTTGCTAAACCAAGATCCTCAGAATAAACAATGGCAAGAGACAGTAAAGAGCTTTCAGTCAACACCATCAAAAATAGATTCTCTTAAATACCTGAAGCTACTGACTGTTACACACACCCTTATATACTTTTGCTTCTTATTGTTTTATTAGTATCTTTTTAAAAATTTGGCTTCTTTTACTGTTTATTTATTTTCATCCATCTTTATTCTTTGGCATGTGTGGGCCTACCATTGCAGTGGCCTCTCTCCCTGCAGAGCAGCGGCTCTTGGCGCATGCACTCCAGAGCACTGGTTCGTAATTGGACACACTGGTCCAGCTGCTCCACAGCACATGGGATCTTCCTGGGCCAGGAATCAAACTGGTGCCCCTTGCACTGCAAGGTAGACTCTTTACCTCCTGGACCACCAGGGAAGCCCTATTAGTATTCTTTTACCTACACGTTTGTATACTGCTGGTGTATCTTACTATGTTCCCTTATAATAACAAAAACTTGTTTATTTTTAAAATATCCTAGAATGAATCACCACCATAACTCTTTAATAGATCCTTCAAGCTACTGTTAAGCAGCTGATTTGAAAAATAATCTTATGTGACACTGACTTTCTTAATAACAAATATAGTCTCATCCACAGCTAACATAATTATGGGGAAAAGTGCACAAGTAAGGCATAGACTGGAACCACACTCTGAGAGAACATTTGAGTATATTCAATTGAATTTTTTAAAATGACTTTCCTCTGGGTGATGAAAATGAACAAGTAACAATATGTTTATTCGGAGGGTTGAAATACTCCCTGTTAAAACAACAACAGCATAGACTGTAGCTAAAAGACCGAATAATCTATTTCCAATGTAGAACATTCTAAGCATTCTACCAAGTAAAAGGGGGCCCTTTTACCAGCAATTACTCATGAATTCTGCAAAGGTTTGCCTCCTGCTCAAAAATATTCACTGTTTTCATTACTGTGAGACCTCTAAAATAGCAGAAAATGTTTTACTGGATCGGTAAGTTACACCAATTAAGTTCCAATAGCAGAAGATCTTCAGAAAACCCGAAAAAGTCTGTTGCTAAACCAAGATCCTCAGAATAAACAATGGCAAGAGACAGTAAAGAGCTTTCAGTCAACACCATCAAAAATAGATTCTCTTAAATACCTGAAGCTACTGACTGTTACACACACCCTTATATACTTTTGCTTCTTATTGTTTTATTAGTATCTTTTTAAAAATTTGGCTTCTTTTACTGTTTATTTATTTTCATCCATCTTTATTCTTTGGCATGTGTGGGCCTACCATTGCAGTGGCCTCTCTCCCTGCAGAGCAGCGGCTCTTGGCGCATGCACTCCAGAGCATTGGCTCGTAATTAGACACACCAGCCCAGCTGCTCCACAGCACATGGGATCTTCCCGGGCCAGGAATCAAACTGGTGCCCCTTGCACTGCAAAGCTAACTCTTTACCTACTGGACCACCAGGGAAGCCCTATTAGTATTCTTTTACCTACACGTTTGTATACTGCTGGTGTATCTTACTATGTTCCCTTATAATAACAAAAACTTGTTTATTTTTAAAATATCCTAGAATGAATCACCACCATAACTCTTTAATAGATCCTTCAAGCTACTGTTAAGCAGCTGATTTGAAAAATAATCTTATGTGACACTGACTTTCTTAATAACAAATTTCTTTCCCATACTACAAGTTTAGGGCACCAGAAGAAGAGGATAAGATATGTTGGGGAGGTGAAAATGACTGTCTAAAGAAAGCCTTAAAAACGGTATACTTATAATTTCACAAAAGTTGTTACTTCTTGCAGGAAACACCTATGTTCTTTATTCTATGTGAAAATTCAAGCTCTTTAGACTCTTTGTGGCCCCCATGGACTGCAGCACACCAGAGTTTGTTCACCATCTCTCAGAGTTTGTTCAAACTCATGTTCATTGAGTTGGTGATGCCATCTAACCATCTCACTCTCTGTTATCTCCTTCTCCTTTTGCCACCTTCTTGGCACCAGAGTCTTTCCAATGAGTCGTCTCTTCTCAACAAGTGGCCAAAGTATTGAAGCTTCAGTTTCAGCATTAGGCCTTTCAGTGAATATGTAGGGTTGATTTCCTTTAGGATTCACTGGTTTGATCTCCTTGCAGTCCAAGGAACTCTCAAGAGTCTTCTCCAACACATTCTTGTCTAAGGTAAGTTAATAGTTTATTAAGTTAATAGATTAAGTTAATAGGGACACAATGCAATTGAGATGTATAGCATTAAATACAATACACAGGATATTGTATTGAAACCTTGCTTCTGATATAAATATTTGTTGAATTAAACAAAACAACTTTTAGTTAAGCTTGTGTACTTTTTTTTTTTTTTTTTTTTTGGGGGGGGGGGCCGGGTGGGGGGGGAGGGCGGCCTGCGGGCCACTTCTATTGATCTTTCATTTATCTATTTTCATCCATCTTTGCTCTTTGACCCGTGTGGGCCTCTCATCGCAGTGGCCTCTGTTGTTGCAGAGCACCGGCTCTGGGTGCATGCGCTCCAGAGCTCTGGCTCGGTAATTGGACACATGGGTCCAGTCTCTCCGCAGCACGTGGGATCTTCCCAGGCCAGGGATGGAACCGGCGCCCCTTGCAGTGCAAGGTGGTGTCCTTATCCACTGGACCACCAGGGAAGCCCGCTTGTGTACTTTTGATATAACTTTATATTTCACATGCAGTTAACTAGAAAACAAGATTTTTAATACGGAGACTCAAAAAGGTTTCATCATTTTGGTAGTATTTTATATGCACAATTGCATTCAGGTACCTACAGTGGTTTTTGCCAGTTTATTTCCTATCATACTTCCTATAGGAGGTTATTGACTTGGGTGAAAAAAATGACTGTTAAATTTCACTGTCTTCCTTTGTTTCAAAAAGGATATTGGCAGGAGTCTTACTAGGGAAAAACTTCAGGCCATAGCACAGTAATAATTATTACTTATTTTTAATCTGAAAGTACTGATTTAAAGGACTATTTTATAACTCTCTAAAATATTTAGATTTTTAGGCAACTGTGAAATTCTTTTTAATGTAGCTACTGAAATATAAAGAGTGCAAAGCAAAGAAACAATATCTTCCAAGCATGATCACATCCAGGAAGAACCATCTGGATCTTTTCCTTTAAGATTTTTTATGTTTGTTCTCAGTAGAATTTAAATTGTGTTTTAGTCTTACAGACTACTCCATCTAGGACACTGTTTGGAAGGTAGGAAGTTCAAAGTTTTAAGTTTCAGAACTTGTGTCTCCTGAAGAAAGTACTATGTAGTCAGGGAGTCCAGTAAATACTGTCTGCTCTACTCCCCTTGGTTCACTCCAGTCAAACTGGCTCCTTAGTTCTTTGTCAAATGCACCAGGCACACATCTATATCAGGATGCGTGCACTTGGCTGTTCCTCTGGTTGTATGTCCTCCTTCTAGATATATATGTGGCTTCATTTTCAACTCTTGACTAAAAATTACCTTTGCAGTGGGATCTTTATAAGACTCTCTTCTATCCCCCTTCAATGCCTTATTATCTTTTTTCTTAACACCCAACATGAACTTTGATGAATCAGGTTACCTTCTGCTCTATTTCAGTTACTATCACTAAGTTCCATGCTGAGGGTCACCATGGCATGGGAAAGTAGACATGCAAATTGTTGGATTTTATCTTTATATATATATATATATATATACATATATATATTATTGAAATATAGTTGACTTACAATGTTTCAGGTGTACAGCAAGGTGATTCATTTATATATATATATATATGTTGCTTCTGGACTATTTTTTAAATTAGAAATATACCAGTCTATTTATACTAAGTCAAACAAGTGGAATCAAAAGTTTAAAACAGCTTCCTAAAATAAGCACTATTGATTTAATGAAATTGTCTATATATTGATACATAAAATTTCATATCCTTATTTTAGCTTTTACCATGTGTTAAACCATGGAATAAGCATGAATTGTGTTTAGAAAAGAATGCTGTTTATATAACAGCATTCTTCAAAGGAAAAAGAGGCAAGTCTGAATGCTGCCATTTTGACTTAAAGTTCTGTTTTCAAGAATCTCCTACTGGAATCTGCAGAGAGTTAACCAAGTAGGAATCATTTGTGACTAATATTAAAATTTCTATTTGAATATTTTACTTTGCCTCAATATTAGTAATCGATACTAGAAACATAACCATAAAATTCACTTTCCACAATTTTATATTATTACAATGAAACCTAATGATCTCTTAGAAAGGGGAGAAAAGTAAAGATATTCTCTGTTATATTCTTTCTTGTCTCTAAAGTCATCAGTAGCCTATCAAGCTACTTAAAGCTAAACTGAATCTTTAATAGGCATTTTCTCTTGCAAACAAAAGCAGTTGCTTAGTGTTTTTATTTAAATGTGAAGCAAATCAATAATGCAATATAGGCAAATGGGAGAACATTTTCACAAAGACCACAGACTTTTAAATAATGAAAATACAGTCTTGAGACCAGGCACACATCTATATCAGGATGCGTGCACTTGGCTGTTCCTCTGGTTGTATGTCCTCCTTCTAGATATATATGTGGCTTCATTTTCAACTCTTGACTAAAAATTACCTTTGCAGTGGGATCTTTATAAGACTCTCTTCTATCCCCCTTCAATGCCTTATTATCTTTTTTCTTAACACCCAACATGAACTTTGATGAATCAGGTTACCTTCTGCTCTATTTCAGTTACTATCACTAAGTTCCATGCTGAGGGTCACCATGGCATGGGAAAGTAGACATGCAAATTGTTGGATTTTATCTTTATATATATATATATATATACATATATATATTATTGAAATATAGTTGACTTACAATGTTTCAGGTGTACAGCAAGGTGATTCATTTATATATATATATATATGTTGCTTCTGGACTATTTTTTAAATTAGAAATATACCAGTCTATTTATACTAAGTCAAACAAGTGGAATCAAAAGTTTAAAACAGCTTCCTAAAATAAGCACTATTGATTTAATGAAATTGTCTATATATTGATACATAAAATTTCATATCCTTATTTTAGCTTTTACCATGTGTTAAACCATGGAATAAGCATGAATTGTGTTTAGAAAAGAATGCTGTTTATATAACAGCATTCTTCAAAGGAAAAAAAGAGGCAAGTCTGAATGCTGCCATTTTGACTTAAAGTTCTGTTTTCAAGAATCTCCTACTGGAATCTGCAGAGAGTTAACCAAGTAGGAATCATTTGTGACTAATATTAAAATTTCTATTTGAATATTTTACTTTGCCTCAATATTAGTAATCGATACTAGAAACATAACCATAAAATTCACTTTCCACAATTTTATATTATTACAATGAAACCTAATGATCTCTTAGAAAGGGGAGAAAAGTAAAGATATTCTCTGTTATATTCTTTCTTGTCTCTAAAGTCATCAGTAGCCTATCAAGCTACTTAAAGCTAAACTGAATCTTTAATAGGCATTTTCTCTTGCAAACAAAAGCAGTTGCTTAGTGTTTTTATTTAAATGTGAAGCAAATCAATAATGCAATATAGGCAAATGGGAGAACATTTTCACAAAGACCACAGACTTTTAAATAATGAAAATACAGTCTTGAGAGTCTTCTGCACCAGTATCCATGATGCCGGCAGATGTGTCTATGGTCGAATTTTTGGAGATCATTGTTTATTTATAATAAGTAATGATTAAGAAATGTTAAATCAATCTCATTATTCCCAAGCTTCTCAAAGACTTAACTATTCTAATGCAAAATTTTTAAATCCCAAGAATACAATATCCTATGTAGTATTTTCCAAACATACCGGAATATGGAACTTCTGTTTTAAGAGAGTCCTTCCTGGAGCAGTATTTGTCAGAGAATTTTTAGGGAATGATGGGATTTTTATAAAAAGAAAAGAAAAGGAAAAATCACTCATATTATTGAGAAGAGCAAAGACTGTGGAATTAAGAACTAATAGTTCTATGGATGTGGAGTCAAATGCATGAATGCAATTAATATTTAACTTGTGAGCCATAGTATAAGTCCTAAAGAGAATACATAAGGTAACAGACATAATTTCAATCAAATTATCCCTGAGGAACAAAGGACAAATTTGAGTTGCTGAATTTCTTATTATAGAATAACATTTTGCCAAAAAAGCCAATCATCATGGGGCTGTAGTTATTATTATGATTTACTGGTCAAAAACCTAAGTCATATTGAAATATAACTCTCCTAGAGATAAGGCCAATTTCTAAATGCACCAGCAGTTGATATAAAATCATGCTACAGCCCAGTGTATGAGGAGGTTAAACACATATAGTTTGATTATAAATCCACAGAGAAGAAAGATTGAGTTCATATAATCTACACATACAGATACAAATATCAGCAAGGGACAATTTCTGGCTCTGGTGTCATGAAGAAGCTGACAAACACTTCCCTTAACCAAAACTACAAAATAAAAATAATTTCAGGGATCTAAATATTGATTGAGGAAAGCAACAGTAAGAAGTATACAAGATACCTATGGCTGATTCATATTGGTGTTTGGCAGTAAACAACAAAAATCCATTATCCTTCAATTAAGAAGATAAGAAAATTTATAATAAAAATGGAAGTGTACAAGAAAAGCTAGCTCCAACTAAGAATAATAGAAGAGTGTGGATTTCTTGGCTGGAGCTGCTCCCACCACCTGGAAGCCATAAAACAAATTTCCATAAATGTAAAAGGATTGAAATGATGCAAAGTATGTTCTCTAACAAAATGGAATTAATTTAAAAATAGCTATAAACAAAAAGGAAATTGGAAAATATAACTGGAACTCAAACAATATACTTCTATATAGTCATGAGTCAAAGGAGAAATCAAAATGCAAATGAGAAAATGAACTGAACAAAAACAAAAATTCAACATATCAAAATCTATTAGTGCATATTTGAAGATTTAGAGCTTTGAAAATTTGTTAGGAAGAAAGAAAGATCCAAATCAGTCATTCGCACTTCCACTTTAAAAAGCTAGGAAAAGAAAAACAAATGGAACATGAAACAGAGAAAGATAAATGAAGTCAGAGACTAAACAAATAAAATAGAAAAACAACAGTGAGAAGCAATAAAACCAAAAGTTGGTTTCATAAGATAAAACAAGAGATGATATTAGGGAATTACAAGTTGAACAATAAAATACCACCATATACCTATTACAATGGCTAAAATCCAAACCACTGAAATATCAAATACTGACAAGGATGTGGAACAGTAGGAATTCTCATTCATTACTGGTGAAAATGTAAAATGTAACTTTGCTTTTCCCTTTCCATGTAGCTTTGGAAGTCAGTTTGGTAATTTCTTACAAAGCTCAACCTAGTCTTATGATATAAATGATGCAGCAATCGCTCTCCTAGGCATTTATCCAAATAAGTTGAAAAATTATGTGTGCACAAAAGCCTGCACACATGTTTACTGCAGCCTTATTTATAATTGACAAAAACTAGAAGCAATCAAGAAACCCTTCAAGGGGTGGTTGGATGAACAAAATCTGGTGCAGTCATTCAATAGATTATTATTCAGCAATATAAAAACATAGACTATCGAATCACAAAATAACATGGAAGTTTTAAATACTTACTGTGAAGTGAGAAAAGACAGTGTGAAAAGGGTACATCTAGTGTGATTCTATTCTGGAATGGGCAAAGCTATAATACTGTTCAAAATAATTCTCTAATGGCAGATACATAACATTATACATTTCTCAAAAGCCATAGAACTGTATAACACAGAGTGAACTCTATGTAAACTATGGGCACCAGTTAATACTAACATATTAATATTAGTTCATCAATTAGTACAGATACTGTGGAGAACAGTATGGATTTTCCTCAGAAAACTAAATATAGAACTACCATGTGATCCAAGATATATGGTAAGATATTGATCATAGGGGAAATTTGGAGTGGCAGAGAGATACAGGAACTCTCTAATGTCTGCTTAATTTTTCTTAAAATCTAAAAATGCTCTAAAATAGTTAAAAATAAAATATACATATAAAAGAATTCACTGGCCTTTCCTTCCATCCCCAGCAAAATGAAAAGAAAGGATTATAAATCATGATCAAGTGCATTTCACTCCAGGAACAATGCAAGGTTAGTTGAAAGGATTTGGACACAGACAGGAATAAAACTCCCAAGATTTACAGGGCTCTTTCTCCTCATCTCCCTGTTTCCAATGGTCTGAACTGCCAGTTCTGCAACCTTAGCAACCCCAAATTGCTATCTAACTTTCTATTGCCCAGATTCTATTTCTTTTATCCATTGAGACCAATGTTCTCTTCTTGGACTTCATGGCCCACAAAATGGTATAAAAGCTATACGCAGGAAGAAAACCAGCTCTACTTTTGTATTTTTCCTTTTTCCATTTTCTGAGCCATGTGTGGGGTATATCCAATCTTTTTAATTAGTTGTTGTTTCTATTCTAAATATTTTTATACTTTGATTGTAGCAATTCTGATTGTAGTCACTTCATCAAGACCCAACCTAGATATCTCTATGAATACATTTTATGAGATCACTCTTTCTACCTCATTGATAATAGACTGGATTTAATATACTGAATAGAAAGAGATAAGTTATGTTGGAATTGTTCAGGCTAGAGGTAATAACATATCTAGCATAATGGTGATAGTGTAGAAGAAGAAAAACACTTGTGGAATGTGTATGAGATATTACTGATATCATTTGGAATTTCATAATACATGACAATAAAGTGAAAGGGTTTACAGGACAACACAGTGCTCTCGTCTGTGCTACATGATGGATAGGGATGTCTTTCATAATAAAAAAAAAATAGAGCAGATTTACAATAGTAATAACATTGAGAGTTTTCTTTGTTTCACTCTACGTATTTAATTTTCAGTGAAGCTTTTTTTTTTTTTTTTTTCATCCTGCATTCTGTGTGTCCTGTGATGGTGTTTTACAAATAAGACTATGTATCATTTTTCTTTTTTCTGGTTTAGATGGAACATGTCTGAATTAAGGCAGTAAAGTCAGAGTAGTGGTGTAGGCAAAATACAGGAGAGTTAGGTAAAGGAGTAGAATCAACTCAAATTAGTATGTAAAGGATTAGGACACAGGCTTCTCAATGACTCAGTGGTAAAAGAATCTGCCTGCAGTGCAGGAGACCCAGGAGAGTTCAGTCCCTAGGTTGAGAAGATCCCAAGATCCCCTGGAGGAGGAAATGGCAACCCACTCCAGTATTCTTGCTGGGAAAATCCCATGGAAAGAGGAGCCTGGTGAGTTACAGTCCATGGGGTCACAAAGAGTTGGACACACTGAGCATTTGAGCAAGCACACAGAAGATTAGGACAAAAGAAGGAGAGTAATATACCTTCAGTTTATAGCACAGTCGTGGATAAGTGGAGGGAACCATTGATCAAGATACAGACAATATGAGGAGAAATGGTCTTCGAGGTCCAGAGGTAAATAGTTTTGTTCTGGATATGCTAAGTATGTGAGATGCCCAGGTGTAGATGAAAGATAAACAGAAGTATCATCCTGAAGTTGATAAAGGAAATATGAGCTACAGATAAAATACTGGTAGGCAGTATGTATGGCCGTCCATAGATAAAGATACTATGAACTAAGTATGGGGTTAAAACAGAGGATTTCTAAGTGAAACCTTGAGGAACATCATCATTTAAGGGATTAGTTGTGTACAAGAACATGAACTAAAAGGGCTTGAGAATGGGCAGCTAGAAAAGGGAAGAGAAAAAGAAGAGTGTCATTTCCCATTGATTTAGACTTTTACAATTTGCAATTTCCTTTTTTTCCTTGCTGCTATGAAAACAGTAGTTTTTGGCATACACACATGCAAGATGGAGGGAGTAAAAATTTATGTGAGCCAAATTCTTCTTTAATTGTGTCTTTTTAAATGAAATACTTTAAAATAAGTAGATGCCTTATTCATAGCAACAATTAATATCTTATTGTTTCTGCATCACTGAAAGAAATATTTCAATTGAAATTTCAGAATCTACAGAAAACATGCCCTACATGACTGTAATATTGTGCTTTTGAATATATTTGCTATGGGATAAAATTACTTTGCTCTGCTTTTCAAATTACAAAATGCAGCTTTTTATAGTATATGTCTGATATGCTTCCTTTGTCAATAAAATTAATAGTTCCGTATTTAACCCAATCAATATAGAGTTTTTCAGTATAGTATTCTTGAAACTTTTATTTCATAAACTACTTATCTTAAATGACTACTATTTTACTTAGAACAAAGCCTTCTACACTTGCTACTCTGAACTTACTCATAATTCATTTCTTCAAGCCCAATAGTATATAGACACACAGGCAATCATATGTGGATGTACACGCACCTCACTTTTACAGTCCATGGGGTCACAAAGAGTTGGACACACTGAGCATTTGAGCAAGCACACAGAAGATTAGGACAAAAGAAGGAGAGTAATATACCTTCAGTTTATAGCACAGTCGTGGATAAGTGGATGGAACCATTGATCAAGATACAGACAATATGAGGAGAAATGGTCTTCGAGGTCCAGAGGTAAATAGTTTTGTTCTGGATATGCTAAGTATGTGAGATGCCCAGGTGTAGATGAAAGATAAACAGAAGTATCATCCTGAAGTTGATAAAGGAAATATGAGCTACAGATAAAATACTGGTAGGCAGTATGTATGGCCGTCCATAGATAAAGATACTATGAACTAAGTATGGGGTTAAAACAGAGGATTTCTAAGTGAAACCTTGAGGAACATCATCATTTAAGGGATTAGTTGTGTACAAGAACATGAACTAAAAGGGCTTGAGAATGGGCAGCTAGAAAAGGGAAGAGAAAAAGAAGAGTGTCATTTCCCATTGATTTAGACTTTTACAATTTGCAATTTCCTTTTTTTCCTTGCTGCTATGAAAACAGTAGTTTTTGGCATACACACATGCAAGATGGAGGGAGTAAAAATTTATGTGAGCCAAATTCTTCTTTAATTGTGTCTTTTTAAATGAAATACTTTAAAATAAGTAGATGCCTTATTCATAGCAACAATTAATATCTTATTGTTTCTGCATCACTGAAAGAAATATTTCAATTGAAATTTCAGAATCTACAGAAAACATGCCCTACATGACTGTAATATTGTGCTTTTGAATATATTTGCTATGGGATAAAATTACTTTGCTCTGCTTTTCAAATTACAAAATGCAGCTTTTTATAGTATATGTCTGATATGCTTCCTTTGTCAATAAAATTAATAGTTCCGTATTTAACCCAATCAATATAGAGTTTTTCAGTATAGTATTCTTGAAACTTTTATTTCATAAACTACTTATCTTAAATGACTACTATTTTACTTAGAACAAAGCCTTCTCTACACTTGCTACTCTGAACTTACTCATAATTCATTTCTTCAAGCCCAATAGTATATAGACACACAGGCAATCATATGTGGATGTACACGCACCTCACTATGGGCTAGGCAACAGCATTTGGATCATGAGACAGGCTATGCAACTCTTTACTTCATGGCCCCTTTGTTTCAACAGTGTTCCTAAGAAAGTCCCATGGGCAGTGATGAACCCTAAAGTGCCAGATTGACACAGAGGAAGGAATACATTGAGAGGATTCTCTGAGGAGGTGCCTGAAATCAGATTATTCATCACTTGCTAAATTATTAGTAACATCTGTTTAGTTCGTTTTCTCTATGCTTGATGCTTTAATTTTATATTGAGTTACTATAACGAATGAAGTCAAATTTTAAAATTGAAGATTTTTTAGTGTGATCTTTTCAGCCTCACTTCTTCAAGTATTTACCTTCTTACCTCTCTGATCTTTTGATACTATTTTTTGATGTCTGACTTTGCCAAACAGGTATTTTCTATTAATGGTTAAGACTTTAACAATACTTATGTGTACATACATGCTCAGTCATGTCAGATTCTTTGCAATCCCATGATGTGTGTGTGTGTGTGTGTGTCTGTGTACTCAGTTGTATCTGATTTTTAACAACATAGATTGTACTGTGCCAGGCTCCTCTGTCCATGGTATTTTTCAAGCAAGAATACTGGAGTGGGTTGTCATTTCCTGCTCCAAGGGATCTTGCCAACCAAGGGACCAAACTCACATCTCCTGCATCTCCTGTGAATCATATAATCATATCGATTTATTCTGATTAAAGCCTATGAGTGTTAGAAATAAGCTGTCAGGGCTTCCCTGGTGGTCCAGTGGGTAAGGACACCGCCTTGCAGTGCAAGGGGCGCTGGTTCGATCCCTGGCCTGGGAAGATCCCACGTGCCATGGAGCGCCTGGACCTATGTGTCCAATTACTGAGCTGGTGCTCTGCAGCGACAGAGGCCACTGCAGTGGGAGGCCCACACGGGCCAAAGAACAAAGATGGATGAAAATAGAGAAATGAAAGACCGACAGAAGTAGCCCGCCCACCCCCCTCCCTCCTCAACCCGCCCCTCCCCCCAAAAAAGAAATAAGCTGTCAAACTGATCAATTCATGTGTTTCCTCATATAATGAGAAACATCTTTGAAAATATTTTGATTGAAAATTTCCTGAGTCACCATGAGGATCTGAAATACCAAGCCAGTTATTCTGGTCAGTAAATAGATTTTGTAATTTGAGATACCTAGAAAAGAAAAGCATCAAAAACCTAAAATCATTCGATCACATATGTTCACCATTTTATGCTTTAGATAGAATGAATTTAGTGTTTTAAGGGAAAATATGCAGGAAATTTGAGATGTATTGAAGAATCATATCTATCCATTCTAACTGGTGATTACCTACAGTAAGTTACATAAATGGGACAGTGGGGGGAGGGTGGCTGTGGGGATGGGTGTGAAACAATTGTGTCTGTGTGTGTTAGTTGCTTCAGTTGTGTCTGACTCTTGGAGACCCTATGCACTGTAGCCTTCTTTCTGCTTCACTATTTTCTATTAATGGTTAAGACTTTAACAATACTTATGTGTACATACATGCTCAGTCATGTCAGATTCTTTGCAATCCCATGATGTGTGTGTGTGTGTGTGTCTGTGTACTCAGTTGTATCTGATTTTTAACAACATAGATTGTACTGTGCCAGGCTCCTCTGTCCATGGTATTTTTCAAGCAAGAATACTGGAGTGGGTTGTCATTTCCTGCTCCAAGGGATCTTGCCAACCAAGGGACCAAACTCACATCTCCTGCATCTCCTGTGAATCATATAATCATATCGATTTATTCTGATTAAAGCCTATGAGTGTTAGAAATAAGCTGTCAGGGCTTCCCTGGTGGTCCAGTGGGTAAGGACACCGCCTTGCAGTGCAAGGGGCGCTGGTTCGATCCCTGGCCTGGGAAGATCCCACGTGCCATGGAGCGCCTGGACCTATGTGTCCAATTACTGAGCTGGTGCTCTGCAGCGACAGAGGCCACTGCAGTGGGAGGCCCACACGGGCCAAAGAACAAAGATGGATGAAAATAGAGAAATGAAAGACCGACAGAAGTAGCCCGCCCACCCCCCTCCCTCCTCAACCCGCCCCTCCCCCCAAAAAAGAAATAAGCTGTCAAACTGATCAATTCATGTGTTTCCTCATATAATGAGAAACATCTTTGAAAATATTTTGATTGAAAATTTCCTGAGTCACCATGAGGATCTGAAATACCAAGCCAGTTATTCTGGTCAGTAAATAGATTTTGTAATTTGAGATACCTAGAAAAGAAAAGCATCAAAAACCTAAAATCATTCGATCACATATGTTCACCATTTTATGCTTTAGATAGAATGAATTTAGTGTTTTAAGGGAAAATATGCAGGAAATTTGAGATGTATTGAAGAATCATATCTATCCATTCTAACTGGTGATTACCTACAGTAAGTTACATAAATGGGACAGTGGGGGGAGGGTGGCTGTGGGGATGGGTGTGAAACAATTGTGTCTGTGTGTGTTAGTTGCTTCAGTTGTGTCTGACTCTTGGAGACCCTATGCACTGTAGCCTTCTTTCTGCTTCACTATTTCTTTTCTTTAAGGACCTACTGTAAAAACAAAGGTGGGGGGGTGCTTCCCTGGTGGTCCAGTGGGTAAGGACACCACTTCGCAGTGCAAGGGGCACCAGTTCGATCCCTGGCCTGGGAGGATCTCATGTGCTGAGGAGCAGATGGACAGATGTGTCCAACTACAGATCTGGAGCTCTGGAGCGCATGCGCCCAGAGCCTGTGCTCTGTGACAGAGGCCACTGCGATGGGAGGCCCACATGGGCCAAAGGCCAAAGATGGATAAAAATAGATAAATGAAAGACCAATAGAAGTGGCCAAAACAACAACAACAACAAAAAAAACCTGAGAAAATAAAATTAACAAAAAAACTGCATCAGGAAAAAACCTTTTGATAAAATTATACTGACAAATAGTTTGGAATTATTATATCAATTTGAACTTCTCCATACTCAGTTACCCAATTGATTCCACTCCTGCAGGGATTTGTTCTATCCCAGGTGGCACAGTGGTAAAGAATACAAGATATTCAAGGTCTGTCCCTGGGTGGGGAAGATCTCCCAGAGAAGGAAACTGCAACCCACTCCAGTATTGCCTGGAAATCTCTATGGATAGAGGAGCATAGTGAGCTACAGTCTATGGGACTCCAAAGAGTTGGACATGACTGAGCACAGCACAACCTACTTTACTAAACTCACTCCCATGCTCTACTTGAACCATGGAAAATGACTTTTTATAACTTATTTTTAACTTTGATTCGCTTTTCTTTATTTGAATATCATGCAAATTCAATATATTCTTCCAAAGGCTCTTCACAGAATTATACCAGTGAAAAAATAAAGGAAGTTTCCTGCCACTCTGACTTGTAGCTCATTCCTGCTTACCTAACAGTAATTCATCCCCAAGGAAGCAACTTCTTACAGAACAATCTTAGTTAAGAAACAAAGACACAGATGTAGAGAATAAACCTGTGGATACCAGAGGAGGGTGGCTTGATGGAAGTTCTATCCATTCTAACTGGTGATTACCTACAGTAAGTTACATAAATGGGACAGTGGGGGGAGGGTGGCTGTGGGGATGGGTGTGAAACAATTGTGTCTGTGTGTGTTAGTTGCTTCAGTTGTGTCTGACTCTTGGAGACCCTATGCACTGTAGCCTTCTTTCTGCTTCACTATTTCTTTTCTTTAAGGACCTACTGTAAAAACAAAGGTGGGGGGGTGCTTCCCTGGTGGTCCAGTGGGTAAGGACACCACTTCGCAGTGCAAGGGGCACCAGTTCGATCCCTGGCCTGGGAGGATCTCATGTGCTGAGGAGCAGATGGACAGATGTGTCCAACTACAGATCTGGAGCTCTGGAGCGCATGCGCCCAGAGCCTGTGCTCTGTGACAGAGGCCACTGCGATGGGAGGCCCACATGGGCCAAAGGCCAAAGATGGATAAAAATAGATAAATGAAAGACCAATAGAAGTGGCCAAAACAACAACAACAACAAAAAAAACCTGAGAAAATAAAATTAACAAAAAAACTGCATCAGGAAAAAACCTTTTGATAAAATTATACTGACAAATAGTTTGGAATTATTATATCAATTTGAACTTCTCCATACTCAGTTACCCAATTGATTCCACTCCTGCAGGGATTTGTTCTATCCCAGGTGGCACAGTGGTAAAGAATACAAGATATTCAAGGTCTGTCCCTGGGTGGGGAAGATCTCCCAGAGAAGGAAACTGCAACCCACTCCAGTATTGCCTGGAAATCTCTATGGATAGAGGAGCATAGTGAGCTACAGTCTATGGGACTCCAAAGAGTTGGACATGACTGAGCACAGCACAACCTACTTTACTAAACTCACTCCCATGCTCTACTTGAACCATGGAAAATGACTTTTATAACTTATTTTTAACTTTGATTCGCTTTTCTTTATTTGAATATCATGCAAATTCAATATATTCTTCCAAAGGCTCTTCACAGAATTATACCAGTGAAAAAATAAAGGAAGTTTCCTGCCACTCTGACTTGTAGCTCATTCCTGCTTACCTAACAGTAATTCATCCCCAAGGAAGCAACTTCTTACAGAACAATCTTAGTTAAGAAACAAAGACACAGATGTAGAGAATAAACCTGTGGATACCAGAGGCGAGAGGGTGTTAGATAAACTGTGACATAGAGATTGACATATATACACTACTATATGCAAAATAGATAACTAATGAAAATCTATTGTATAGCACAGGAAACTTGATCAGTGCTCTGTGACGACCTAAGTGGGAAGAAGGTCCAAGACAGAATATGTATACATGGCTCATTCACTTTGCTATACAGCAGAACCTGACACAGCAATGTAAAGCAACTATACTCCATTTTTAAAATTTTTATAAATAAATAAATTTAAATAGAACAAGGCTGGTTAGTGAGAAAAGACTATTTTCTTCTGCTCACCAGGTGTTCAGTGAAATGATACATTTTAACGCACCTGTTATTAGAATATTTCTTAGAGAAATACTGCTTCTTTGCACAAATAAAGGGAAACCCTTTTGCCCTCTTTTCAGGTCTGACCAAAAAACTTTAGCTAACTCAAGAGGAAAACTAAGGCCACAAGTATTTGATCTCCCATTGTGATATTTAAACATCAGTGGAGATGAAGAAATTCCTCTACTCTCATCTGTCTTTGAACTAAATTGTAGTAATAGTTGCTTTTTTTCTGAAAAGATGCAAAAGTTTCCATGTCAAGTTATCAGGGGTCACACTAATTGACACCTCACTTAAATATAAAATTATATGAGATAAAAATAGTCAATTTCCCAGAAATTAGAAGCAGGCTGACCCAGATCTTTTCCTCTGTATAGAAGGAGTTAATGATTACAATTGTGTATTTCACCTTCTTTTCAATTAACTATTTCTAAGTTTCACCGTCGTCATGTCTTATTGCCTCCAACACACATCCCAAGTGGTATCAGATGATTCACTAAAAGTCTAAGAAGAAAATAGTAGAATTTCTATTTCTACTTAACTTTTTCTCGTCCCCTTTCTGTTTGTGAATGTTTTTACAATATATATATAAGAAGTCAGTAAAAATATGCATGTGTACATATACATCTACTGGGAAGTGGGGGAAAGTTTGTTTTTGATATGAGTACACATTTAGGAAAATTTAAGGAGGACTAGCCTGGGTTATTAAATTGTCTGTTTATTCTGCCTATAAATCACACTCCCAGTTCAACTATCTTTCACAGCTTTACTGAAGGCTTTTGAATGCCTGAAAATGAAAAGTGAAAGTATTACTTCAGTCATGTCAGACTCTTTGTGACCCCATGGACCATAGCCTTCCAGGATCCTCTGTCCATGGAATTCTCCAGGTAAGAATACTGGAGCGGATTGTTATTCCCTTTTCCAGAGGATCCTCTCGATCCAGGGACCAAACCTGGGTCTCCTGCACTGAAGGCAGACTCTTTAGCATCTGAGCCACCAGGGAGGTCCTTTGAATGCCTAATCATTTTAGTTCTCTGCAAAATTATTTCCGATGAATTGCTGAACTTGACATTCAAGACCCTTTGTATTAATATTTCATCCCACCCTAAAGCCAAATCTTAGTTCCAGCTGTATTTCTTGGAGCTCTTCCCCAGAGATCCAGTGCTTTCATTGTATTGTTCTCATTATTATCTGTAGGTGCTCTGAAGCCCTTCTGTTCATTCAGCAATGTTCATTCTGCCTTGGACATCCTCTGCTAAAAATTTCCTGATAGATATAGTCTACTGAGATCTCAACGGGCAGCACTGAATTTTTTTCCTGACATTTTTGCAACACATTCAACACTCTGTAAGCAACCACCCCTGTGCAGTGTATTTGTGCAGATGTCTGTCTCTCCCTCTATATTCTAGGCCCAGAGAAGGAAGGACCGATTTTCAATTATCTTTTTACTTTGTAAGCACATTACTCATTGGCAGTTCACCTAGTTGGTGTTTGGAAAGTATTATTTAAATTATTTTAAATTGAGTCAATAGGTAGTAACAATAACTCAGTAATAAGTACTAAAAAATATGTCTTGTTATTTGTTCATTGTTTCTAAAATAAAATAGCTCTCCTATATGCATTTGATGTGCATTTATAGTGCTATTTACTGCTCTTCAAAGGTGTCTAGTTCTAGAAATAAAATAACATTTGAAAAGATTTCATGGATGTTCAGGGACATTTTCCTGGAAAATGATCTTTATGCTGACCTTACAAGGTATTTCGAGAATTCTCTACTAATGTTCTTTTATGTTACAATTATTTTATTTCAACTCAGATGGAAAGCCCTTGGGGAAGTAAATGACTTGTATTTTGTGAGTTATGAGGCCCAAAAGACACCTCTTGGCTATTCATACAGAAATATATCATTATCATTATGTTGTCTCTAAAGAGGCTTTTATGTTTAAATAAATAAGAACAAAGAGATCCGTGTTATTGATGACTCGGTTTTTATGAAGTTCTCTTCTAGCCAGTTCTGCTTTTTATAGAGCTTCACACAGTGTGAGAATTCCCTCACCTAAAAGCCCATACTAAAATGGTATAAGGTTATGACTCCCATAGATTTTATTGAAAATATATTCCTTCAGGTGAGAGGTCTCTAGACTGTTCAAATAGAAAATAAAATACTAGTTGGACATATTTAGTGCAATTGTCTATAATACCTCTTTTAGCAGTTAGTTAAATTGAACCTTAAATAATATGGGGGTTAGGAGGGCAGACCCACCATAAAGCCGAAATCCATGTATAACTTTATAGTTGGCCCTCTCTATCCATGGTTTCACAATCAAGGATTCAAGTGACCACCAGTTATGTAGTACAGTGGTAATAATTTACTGAAAATCAGAATATAAGTGAACTTCCCAGTTCAAACCCACATTGTTAAAGGGTCAACTGTATTTGCCTTTCCTATGTCCCAATACTTTTACATTTGTATAGGTGACATAAACTTTGTTGTTGTTCAGTCACTCAGTCGTGTCCAACACTTAGGACCCCATGGACTGCCGCATGCCAGGCTTCCCTGTCCTCCTGGAGCTTACCAAATTCATGTCCATAGAGTCAGTGATACCATCCAACCATCTCATCCTCTGCTGTCCCCTTCTCCTGCCTTCAATCTTTCCCAGCATCAGGGTCTTTAAAGTTTACTCAGGGATATAAACTTTACTGCTTAAATTATATTTTTATGTAAAGATTCACTTTTTAGATGTAACCCTTTACATTTTATAGTGTTGTCTAGCTTAAAAATTTCAGGACATTTTCCTGGAAAATGATCTTTATGCTGACCTTACAAGGTATTTCGAGAATTCTCTACTAATGTTCTTTTATGTTACAATTATTTTATTTCAACTCAGATGGAAAGCCCTTGGGGAAGTAAATGACTTGTATTTTGTGAGTTATGAGGCCCAAAAGACACCTCTTGGCTATTCATACAGAAATATATCATTATCATTATGTTGTCTCTAAAGAGGCTTTTATGTTTAAATAAATAAGAACAAAGAGATCCGTGTTATTGATGACTCGGTTTTTATGAAGTTCTCTTCTAGCCAGTTCTGCTTTTTATAGAGCTTCACACAGTGTGAGAATTCCCTCACCTAAAAGCCCATACTAAAATGGTATAAGGTTATGACTCCCATAGATTTTATTGAAAATATATTCCTTCAGGTGAGAGGTCTCTAGACTGTTCAAATAGAAAATAAAATACTAGTTGGACATATTTAGTGCAATTGTCTATAATACCTCTTTTAGCAGTTAGTTAAATTGAACCTTAAATAATATGGGGGTTAGGAGGGCAGACCCACCATAAAGCCGAAATCCATGTATAACTTTATAGTTGGCCCTCTCTATCCATGGTTTCACAATCAAGGATTCAAGTGACCACCAGTTATGTAGTACAGTGGTAATAATTTACTGAAAATCAGAATATAAGTGAACTTCCCAGTTCAAACCCACATTGTTAAAGGGTCAACTGTATTTGCCTTTCCTATGTCCCAATACTTTTACATTTGTATAGGTGACATAAACTTTGTTGTTGTTCAGTCACTCAGTCGTGTCCAACACTTAGGACCCCATGGACTGCCGCATGCCAGGCTTCCCTGTCCTCCTGGAGCTTACCAAATTCATGTCCATAGAGTCAGTGATACCATCCAACCATCTCATCCTCTGCTGTCCCCTTCTCCTGCCTTCAATCTTTCCCAGCATCAGGGTCTTTAAAGTTTACTCAGGGATATAAACTTTACTGCTTAAATTATATTTTTATGTAAAGATTCACTTTTTAGATGTAACCCTTTACATTTTATAGTGTTGTCTAATTTTTAAGTGAATGTCATGGTACCTTACATGATATGCATATAAATTTAAACAAAGAGGATATACAAGATATTTCTTTTATTAATATTAGTGATGATGATGATGGTGGCGATGATGATGATGTCATGGTGATAATGATAACAAGGCTGAGAGTGATGGCATGACAATGCCAACTCATATCAAATATTCACATGTTAAGTGCCATACAATGAATTCAGTACTTTTATCAGTGAGTTCATTCAACCTTCTTAGCCATTCTATGAATTAACTAATATTATCCCATATTCTAAAACTAAGTTTTAGGGATGTTAACAGATTTGACCAAAATAGCTTGTAACAGACAGAGTTTTGAATCTAATTGAGACTGTCTCGCTCCAGAGCTAAGAAGGCTAATGACAGCCTATTTGATTTTAGTTTTTTTATTTTCCTCCAATACATAGGTTTGATTAATTTAAGCTAATAAAATATAATTATCTTGTGAATTCTGCCATGCTAACCTTAAGCTCCAGCTATTGGTTAGAACACAGCTGAGAATCACCCATAATTACATTGACATATATTTTATGTGAAACATTTTGTATTTAAAGAACTGCTCCCCTGGGATATGAAATAACAAGGCTGCATTATTAGGCTCTCTCATTAAATTTACTATAATAGTCTGCTATCTTAATCCTCACTTTTCTTTCTGAATGTGCAAAATACTTTGGTTAATGATGTATGTATAATTTTAAAGTTGTATTTCAGACAGGGTATTTTAGAGGTAATAGTGACAGAAGTAAGTAAATAAGTATGTTACTTAGTTGTGTCTGACTGTTTGCAACCTCATGGACTGTAGCCCACCAGACTCCTCTGTCTAAGAGATTTTCCAGATAAGAATATTGGAGTGGGTTGCCATGCCCTTCTCCAGGTGATCTTCCCAACCTAGAGATCGAACCCACATCTCTTATATCTCTTGCATTGGTAGGCAGATTCTTTACCAAGCATGCAGAAAGGATGATTAAAATATATATCACTTTTAGATGTAACCCTTTACATTTTATAGTGTTGTCTAATTTTTAAGTGAATGTCATGGTACCTTACATGATATGCATATAAATTTAAACAAAGAGGATATACAAGATATTTCTTTTATTAATATTAGTGATGATGATGATGGTGGCGATGATGATGATGTCATGGTGATAATGATAACAAGGCTGAGAGTGATGGCATGACAATGCCAACTCATATCAAATATTCACATGTTAAGTGCCATACAATGAATTCAGTACTTTTATCAGTGAGTTCATTCAACCTTCTTAGCCATTCTATGAATTAACTAATATTATCCCATATTCTAAAACTAAGTTTTAGGGATGTTAACAGATTTGACCAAAATAGCTTGTAACAGACAGAGTTTTGAATCTAATTGAGACTGTCTCGCTCCAGAGCTAAGAAGGCTAATGACAGCCTATTTGATTTTAGTTTTTTTATTTTCCTCCAATACATAGGTTTGATTAATTTAAGCTAATAAAATATAATTATCTTGTGAATTCTGCCATGCTAACCTTAAGCTCCAGCTATTGGTTAGAACACAGCTGAGAATCACCCATAATTACATTGACATATATTTTATGTGAAACATTTTGTATTTAAAGAACTGCTCCCCTGGGATATGAAATAACAAGGCTGCATTATTAGGCTCTCTCATTAAATTTACTATAATAGTCTGCTATCTTAATCCTCACTTTTCTTTCTGAATGTGCAAAATACTTTGGTTAATGATGTATGTATAATTTTAAAGTTGTATTTCAGACAGGGTATTTTAGAGGTAATAGTGACAGAAGTAAGTAAATAAGTATGTTACTTAGTTGTGTCTGACTGTTTGCAACCTCATGGACTGTAGCCCACCAGACTCCTCTGTCTAAGAGATTTTCCAGATAAGAATATTGGAGTGGGTTGCCATGCCCTTCTCCAGGTGATCTTCCCAACCTAGAGATCGAACCCACATCTCTTATATCTCTTGCATTGGTAGGCAGATTCTTTACCAAGCATGCAGAAAGGATGATTAAAATAGATATCAATAGAAATACAGTATCCATTTTTGAAAATCCATAAGACTTAGTGATAAGTGTTTCTTTCTTAACATCACAAAGCCTTAGTTCTTCATCTGTAAAACGGCCATAATATCCATCTCATTTAAGTCATGAGAAAGAAATAGTTTTATAATTGCTGTTATGGGTAGCTCAGCTGGTAAGGAATCCACCTGCAATGCACGAGACCTGAGTTCAATTCCTGGGCTGGGAAGATCTCTAGGAAGAGGTCATGGCAGCCCACTCCAGTATTCTTGCCTGGAAAATCCCCATGAACAGAGAAGCCTGGTGGGCTACAGTCCATGGGATCACAAAGAATCAGAAACAACTGAATGACTAAGCACACCACATGGGCTGAATCTTCTCCCCTCAAAGAGGGGAGATGATTCATATGTTCAAGCCCTTACCCCCAGTTTCTCAGAATGTGACTGTGTTTGGTGACAGAGTCTTTATTGAATTAGGCATTTAGCATGGCTCTAGTTAAATCTGACTAGTGTCCTAATTAAAAAGAGGACATACAAGGAGAGGTGTCAGGGGCATATGCACCATAGGAAGATGCAGCCAGCAAGTAGCTGTCTGCAAGCTCAGGGGGGAAACCTACAACAAAACTTTCCCTTACAATCCTGCTGACACCTTGACCTTGGGCTTCTCACCTCCAAAACTGTGAGAAAATTGACTTCAGTTTCTTAAGCCCCAACCCAAGTCTGTGGTTTTTTTTAGGCTCTCTCATTAAATTTACTATAATAGTCTGCTATCTTAATCCTCACTTTTCTTTCTGAATGTGCAAAATACTTTGGTTAATGATGTATGTATAATTTTAAAGTTGTATTTCAGACAGGGTATTTTAGAGGTAATAGTGACAGAAGTAAGTAAATAAGTATGTTACTTAGTTGTGTCTGACTGTTTGCAACCTCATGGACTGTAGCCCACCAGACTCCTCTGTCTAAGAGATTTTCCAGATAAGAATATTGGAGTGGGTTGCCATGCCCTTCTCCAGGTGATCTTCCCAACCTAGAGATCGAACCCACATCTCTTATATCTCTTGCATTGGTAGGCAGATTCTTTACCAAGCATGCAGAAAGGATGATTAAAATAGATATCAATAGAAATACAGTATCCATTTTTGAAAATCCATAAGACTTAGTGATAAGTGTTTCTTTCTTAACATCACAAAGCCTTAGTTCTTCATCTGTAAACGGCCATAATATCCATCTCATTTAAGTCATGAGAAAGAAATAGTTTTATAATTGCTGTTATGGGTAGCTCAGCTGGTAAGGAATCCACCTGCAATGCACGAGACCTGAGTTCAATTCCTGGGCTGGGAAGATCTCTAGGAAGAGGTCATGGCAGCCCACTCCAGTATTCTTGCCTGGAAAATCCCCATGAACAGAGAAGCCTGGTGGGCTACAGTCCATGGGATCACAAAGAATCAGAAACAACTGAATGACTAAGCACACCACATGGGCTGAATCTTCTCCTCAAAGAGGAGATGATTCATATGTTCAAGCCCTTACCCCCAGTTTCTCAGAATGTGACTGTGTTTGGTGACAGAGTCTTTATTGAATTAGGCATTTAGCATGGCTCTAGTTAAATCTGACTAGTGTCCTAATTAAAAAGAGGACATACAAGGAGAGGTGTCAGGGGCATATGCACCATAGGAAGATGCAGCCAGCAAGTAGCTGTCTGCAAGCTCAGGGGGGAAACCTACAACAAAACTTTCCCTTACAATCCTGCTGACACCTTGACCTTGGGCTTCTCACCTCCAAAACTGTGAGAAAATTGACTTCAGTTTCTTAAGCCACCCAGTCTGTGGTATTTTATATGGCAATGCTAGCAAATGAATGCACATACGCATACTAAGATGCATATATATTTCAGTGTGTATATGCCTAGCAGAAATTAGTGACTTTCACTGAACTCAAACATATAACCCACCATCTAGGAAAGTGCTAAGAAAATGTGCTCAAATGTTTACTAATGAATTTATTAATTATTTAATATATATTAACTCTCTTCTTACTGAACAGTAAGTACCTCCAAGGTGGGAATACTTTTTTGATTAGAAAAACTGACACAGAACTGAACAGAAAATTAACACTGATTGATTACAGAATTCTTGTTCCTCCAGTGTAAATCTAACTTGAAAATGATTTTATCGTAGACTTATTAAGGTCAAATTAAGAACAGTAAAATTTTCTCCTTTAAAGTACATAGTAAGTTTTAATAAACTAGCCACCAGCTAACCACCAACATGATCTAAATATAGAAAATTTCCATTATCCCCAAAACTTCCTTTGTGTTTCCTTGGATTAAAACCCTTTCCTTGCAGCAACCAAAAGTCATGGATCTCACTTCCTACTTCTTGCTTAACTTTCCATAGCTTTTCCGCTTTCAAAATAGTACATCCATGGGATCAAACAGGAAGTAGTCATTTGGACCTGACCTATCTTACTTGGCACATTGCTTTTAGGAATCATTCATCTTGCTGTGTGTTTCTAAATGCATGCGTGCTCAGTCATATCCTACTCTTTGTGATCCCATGGACTGTAGCTCATCAGGCTCTTCTGTTCATGGGATTTTCCAGGCAAGAATCCCATGGAGTGGGTTTCCATTTCCTATTCCAGTGTGTATCTAAAGTCTGTTCTTTTTCATTTCTAAGCACTGTTCTGTATATAGATATACCACAATTTGTTTTTCTAAATGCTATCGTAGCTGAGGTGTCAGGGCATATGCACCATAGGAAGATGCAGCCAGCAAGTAGCTGTCTGCAAGCTCAGGGGGGAAACCTACAACAAAACTTTCCCTTACAATCCTGCTGACACCTTGACCTTGGGCTTCTCACCTCCAAAACTGTGAGAAAATTGACTTCAGTTTCTTAAGCCACCCAGTCTGTGGTATTTTATATGGCAATGCTAGCAAATGAATGCACATACGCATACTAAGATGCATATATATTTCAGTGTGTATATGCCTAGCAGAAATTAGTGACTTTCACTGAACTCAAACATATAACCCACCATCTAGGAAAGTGCTAAGAAAATGTGCTCAAATGTTTACTAATGAATTTATTAATTATTTAATATATATTAACTCTCTTCTTACTGAACAGTAAGTACCTCCAAGGTGGGAATACTTTTTTGATTAGAAAAACTGACACAGAACTGAACAGAAAATTAACACTGATTGATTACAGAATTCTTGTTCCTCCAGTGTAAATCTAACTTGAAAATGATTTTATCGTAGACTTATTAAGGTCAAATTAAGAACAGTAAAATTTTCTCCTTTAAAGTACATAGTAAGTTTTAATAAACTAGCCACCAGCTAACCACCAACATGATCTAAATATAGAAAATTTCCATTATCCCCAAAACTTCCTTTGTGTTTCCTTGGATTAAAACCCTTTCCTTGCAGCAACCAAAAGTCATGGATCTCACTTCCTACTTCTTGCTTAACTTTCCATAGCTTTTCCGCTTTCAAAATAGTACATCCATGGGATCAAACAGGAAGTAGTCATTTGGACCTGACCTATCTTACTTGGCACATTGCTTTTAGGAATCATTCATCTTGCTGTGTGTTTCTAAATGCATGCGTGCTCAGTCATATCCTACTCTTTGTGATCCCATGGACTGTAGCTCATCAGGCTCTTCTGTTCATGGGATTTTCCAGGCAAGAATCCCATGGAGTGGGTTTCCATTTCCTATTCCAGTGTGTATCTAAAGTCTGTTCTTTTTCATTTCTAAGCACTGTTCTGTATATAGATATACCACAATTTGTTTATCTATTCACTAGTCGATGGATATTGGAGTTGTTTCTATATTTTAACAGTTATAAACAGTCATGTATAGATCATGGTACAGAGCATGCATTGCCAATATTGGGGGGGGGGTATCAAGGAGCAGAATTCTTAACTATATGACAAGTATATGTTTACCTTTATTAGAAATTGCCAAACAATTTTCCAGAGGGGTTGTGCATTTTATACCACCACCAGCAGTGCTTTTATGATTAGCTTATGCCCCTTCCCATTACTATGTATTTTTGCCAAACTTGATACTGTCAGTTTTTGGATGATTTTGGCCATAACAAAATATTATCATATTTTAGTCCACTGTCCATTCTTCTAAGGGTGCATTTCAATGATACTGAACATCTTTTCATTGCTTATTGATTGTTCCTATAATATCCATTAAGAAGTGTTCATTCACATCTTTCATACATTTTAATTGTGCTTCTTTTCTTTTTGAATTCTAAGCATTCTTTATATACAGTCTTTTCTAGCTCTTCATCATATATGCATTCTGCTTGTCTTCATATTATAACAGTGTTATCCAAAGCCAAAACTTTTAATTTTTATAGTATCCAATATCATGTTTTCTTTTATGTTCTATAATCATTTCCAATAACTACTGACTTAGACAAAGGTAAAAAATATTTTCATATATTTTATTCTAGGTATTTTGTAATTTATATTTAGGTTTATGGTCTATTTCAAGTTAATTTTTCATGGGATATGAGCTGAAGCTCCTTCTTTTGCAGATGGCTGTTCAATTATTCCAGTACGGTTTCAAATGAAAATAGTGAGAACCAGTTTTCTTATTTTTAATCAATCTTACAAGGAATAAATTTAGTATTTCACCATTCAGTCTGATGCTAGCTGTAGTTCTTTTTTTAAAAAAAATCCATTGTCACTTTAAAGACTTTTTATAAGTTTGATGCTCAGTCATATCCTACTCTTTTTGATCCCATGGACTGTAGCTCATCAGGCTCTTCTGTTCATGGGATTTTCCAGGCAAGAATCCCATGGAGTGGGTTTCCATTTCCTATTCCAGTGTGTATCTAAAGTCTGTTCTTTTTCATTTCTAAGCACTGTTCTGTATATAGATATACCACAATTTGTTTATCTATTCACTAGTCGATGGATATTGGAGTTGTTTCTATATTTTAACAGTTATAAACAGTCATGTATAGATCATGGTACAGAGCATGCATTGCCAATATTGGGGGGGGGGTATCAAGGAGCAGAATTCTTAACTATATGACAAGTATATGTTTACCTTTATTAGAAATTGCCAAACAATTTTCCAGAGGGGTTGTGCATTTTATACCACCACCAGCAGTGCTTTTATGATTAGCTTATGCCCCTTCCCATTACTATGTATTTTTGCCAAACTTGATACTGTCAGTTTTTGGATGATTTTGGCCATAACAAAATATTATCATATTTTAGTCCACTGTCCATTCTTCTAAGGGTGCATTTCAATGATACTGAACATCTTTTCATTGCTTATTGATTGTTCCTATAATATCCATTAAGAAGTGTTCATTCACATCTTTCATACATTTTAATTGTGCTTCTTTTCTTTTTGAATTCTAAGCATTCTTTATATACAGTCTTTTCTAGCTCTTCATCATATATGCATTCTGCTTGTCTTCATATTATAACAGTGTTATCCAAAGCCAAAACTTTTAATTTTTATAGTATCCAATATCATGTTTTCTTTTATGTTCTATAATCATTTCCAATAACTACTGACTTAGACAAAGGTAAAAAATATTTTCATATATTTTATTCTAGGTATTTTGTAATTTATATTTAGGTTTATGGTCTATTTCAAGTTAATTTTTCATGGGATATGAGCTGAAGCTCCTTCTTTTGCAGATGGCTGTTCAATTATTCCAGTACGGTTTCAAATGAAAATAGTGAGAACCAGTTTTCTTATTTTTAATCAATCTTACAAGGAATAAATTTAGTATTTCACCATTCAGTCTGATGCTAGCTGTAGTTCTTTTTTTAAAAAAAATCCATTGTCACTTTAAAGACTTTTTATAAGTTTGATGCAATATTATATAACAAGTGAATATTGAGACTATATTAAAACTGAAAACCTTCTATACAGTAAACTACCAAAAAATGAAAAGACAACCTATGGAATGAGAGAAAATATTTGCAAATCACATAATCAATAAGGGGTTAATATCCAAAATATACAAAGAGCTCATACAGCTCAATAGCAAAAATTTTAAAAAATGGACTAAAGACCTGATTTGATTAAACATTTTTCCAATGGAGACACACAAATAGTCAACAGGTACATGAAAATGTTCTCAACATCATTAATTTTTTTTTCTTTTAACTTGGTATTTATTTTTTAACACCAGAAACATTTTATATTGGAGTACAGACAATTAACAATTTTGTGTTAGTTTCAAGTGAACAGTGAATTCTTCAAGTATGTTTTGTACATTTTTCTCTGTATCCCTTAGCCTATTAAGTGTAGTTATTTTAAATTCACAGATACCTGGATCTAGTTCTGTTGTTTCTCTATGCTTTAAGGATGGCTTGCTTATTCTTGCTTTTTGTGTAACTAGTTATGTTCTGTCAGCCATTAGTGGAAGAGATTGAATCAACCTAATCATTAGTTGCACTGGTTTTAGAATTTGTTGTTGTGAGAGTTTCCTTCAGAACATCACAAACATCAAGTTCCAAGGATTTTTTTTTCAGTGTTCCTGCTCCATCCTCAGCTTTCACCAGGATATGCATGCCTGAACCCCAGAGGTTTTCTCCACAGTCTTGCTTAAGCTACTGGGAACTTTCACCTGATTAAAATCTCATGGTGGAAGTAGAGAGTGATAGTTCTTAGTTCTCCCAGTCTTATTCTTAGTCAGATGCACATTAAGTACTATATACCTACCTCTTTTCCTCATTTCACTCAAAGACTTCCTTGCATCCATGTAGTGTTGATATCAGTGCAGCATGCTATGTCCTAGCTCTATGCTCAGGGAAGACAACCTCTGTTGCTCTTTCAGTGGTCATGTTTTCTTATTTTTAATCAATCTTACAAGGAATAAATTTAGTATTTCACCATTCAGTCTGATGCTAGCTGTAGTTCTTTTTTTAAAAAAAATCCATTGTCACTTTAAAGACTTTTTATAAGTTTGATGCAATATTATATAACAAGTGAATATTGAGACTATATTAAAACTGAAAACCTTCTATACAGTAAACTACCAAAAAATGAAAAGACAACCTATGGAATGAGAGAAAATATTTGCAAATCACATAATCAATAAGGGGTTAATATCCAAAATATACAAAGAGCTCATACAGCTCAATAGCAAAAATTTTAAAAAATGGACTAAAGACCTGATTTGATTAAACATTTTTCCAATGGAGACACACAAATAGTCAACAGGTACATGAAAATGTTCTCAACATCATTAATTTTTTTTTCTTTTAACTTGGTATTTATTTTTTAACACCAGAAACATTTTATATTGGAGTACAGACAATTAACAATTTTGTGTTAGTTTCAAGTGAACAGTGAATTCTTCAAGTATGTTTTGTACATTTTTCTCTGTATCCCTTAGCCTATTAAGTGTAGTTATTTTAAATTCACAGATACCTGGATCTAGTTCTGTTGTTTCTCTATGCTTTAAGGATGGCTTGCTTATTCTTGCTTTTTGTGTAACTAGTTATGTTCTGTCAGCCATTAGTGGAAGAGATTGAATCAACCTAATCATTAGTTGCACTGGTTTTAGAATTTGTTGTTGTGAGAGTTTCCTTCAGAACATCACAAACATCAAGTTCCAAGGATTTTTTTTTCAGTGTTCCTGCTCCATCCTCAGCTTTCACCAGGATATGCATGCCTGAACCCCAGAGGTTTTCTCCACAGTCTTGCTTAAGCTACTGGGAACTTTCACCTGATTAAAATCTCATGGTGGAAGTAGAGAGTGATAGTTCTTAGTTCTCCCAGTCTTATTCTTAGTCAGATGCACATTAAGTACTATATACCTACCTCTTTTCCTCATTTCACTCAAAGACTTCCTTGCATCCATGTAGTGTTGATATCAGTGCAGCATGCTATGTCCTAGCTCTATGCTCAGGGAAGACAACCTCTGTTGCTCTTTCAGTGGTCATGTACCTTTTCCAGAGAACATGATTAAGATGATTTCTTGGTCTTCCCATCAGTAGATTAGTTTCTGTTTTATGTAGTGCATAGCTTGTAGTGTGAGTCATAGTGGCTTCTTTTCTTCTCTCAAGAGAAAATGGGCTTTGCTCTCTAGCAGCAAATGACTTGCTTCTACCTTTCTCTTATAAAAATGGATCTTTGCATGGGTTCTCTCCCAAGGTGCTTGAGTCTTTCACTTCATAAAACAGAAAGGCTCAAGATGTAGACCATATTTTTTGCACATGCACCCTTGAGGATGGACCTTTCAGGTGGCACCAAGGTAAAGAATCTGCCTGCCAATATAGGAGATGCAAGAGATGCAAGTTGAATCCCTGGGTCAGGAAGAGCCCTGGAGTATGAAATGGTACCCACGCCAGTATGCTTGCCTGGACAGAGGAGACTGGCAGGCTACAGTCCATGAGATCTCAAAGAATTGGACATAAGTGAGCACACACATATATATAGCCCTCAAGGTAGCTCTTTCCTGCCCTGTGCTTGGTCTTTCTTATGAAAGAAATCATCCAGTGGATGCCCATGAAAAAGAAATGGAAAGTAAATGCACACTCCTTTGAGTCTGAATTTTCCAGAGGTTCTAAAAGCCCAACTTTAATATCATAATAAATTTTTACTGTTTTATTCTTACCTGCTTTTACAGTGATTTCTTTCATCTCATGTTCTGCCAAAGATGAGACAACCCATTTTGTTCAGTCTCTCTTCAGTAGGGCCTGAGAGACTCTGGAATTTAGTTCACTGGGTTGCTTTGAGACTTCAGTTCTGATCATTTTTAAAGAGTTATAATTTTGTTGACTTATGTTGTAGCTCCAATCTTGGCTTTCCCTGCCCACTAAAGCTGAATAAAAAATACAGAGACAGAGTTTGGAGGAGATAGAAAGGTGGCTTTAATTCTCAGCTGGCAGAGAGGGGAATGCAGTAGGCTCATTCCTCAAGAGCTATGTCCCCCTACCAGGAGGAGTCTGTTGTTGTTGTTGTTGTTTTTGAGTTGCCATGTCATGTCTGACTCCGTGACCCCATGGACTTCAACACACCAGGCCTCCCAGGCCTCACTCATCATCTCCTGGAGTTTGCCAGAGTGCATGTTCATTGACTCAGTAATGCCATCCAGACATGTCATCCTCTGTTGCCTTCTTCTTCTGTCCTCAGTCTTTCCCAGCATCAGGGTCTTTACCAGTGAGTCGGCTCTTCACATCAGGTGACCACAGTAGCAGAGCTTCAGATTCAGCATCAGTCCTTCCAATCAATATTCAGGGTTGATGTCCTTTAGCACTGACTGGTTTGATTTCTTTGCCATCCAAGGGACTCTCAAGAACCTTCTCCAACATTGTAGTTCAAAGGCATCAATTCTTCAGTGCTCTGCCTTCTTCATGATCTAACTCTCACATCCATATATGATTATAGAAAAATCAGGGCTTTGATCAAATGAAGAATCTACGTGCTTATATGAGTGCTCTCAGTCAGGAGTTGATAAATGAAGAACAAAGATGTTAGGATCTTCATGAGTTTGTCTTGCATTGGTTCAAAGACAGTCATAGGATGGCACCAATAACCCAGTAATTGAGCCTGGCAGTTCAGTGGCTCTGGGGCCTTCTTTCTGATATGTAACTGCAAGGGGAAGGGTGTTGTAAGGTTAAGCAAAAGGTAGGGGATGTATTTAGCATGCAGTTAAAGGAAAATAGGAGCGAAGTATAGCTCCTGCAGAGGTAACAGGTGACACAAAAGCAAACTTAGTTACAGATATGCAGAGTTACAAGCAGTTATTTTAAAAAAGAAAAGAAACAGAAATGTTTAGCCTTGCTCACTGTTCTCTTTATCTTCTTGTTCTCAAAAAGAGAAAGAAAAAAAATTCCTCTCTTTTTCCTTTTCACTGCAAGAATCATCCTTTTCTTCTTGTTAAAATGAGAGTTACATTCTCTTGCTGCTTTTTTATATCCTATGTGGAAGCAGAGCTCCCTACTGAAGCTTTTTTGAGAAGTTTCCAAATATGAGTATTTGGTATGCTGAGATAGTTGAATGGAACAGAAGAAAAAAATGGTACTTTTTATGGATGAATCCAATTAATGCATTTTATATAGGTTATTTCCTTTCACTTGAAATGTATATTTCTATATGTTGTATCTCTAACAATTTACATGAAAAGAAGTTTTTAAAGTTAGTATTGGTTACTCAGTTGTGTCTGACTCTTTGAAACCCCATGGACTGTAGACCAGTAGGCTCCTCTGTCCATGGGATTTTCCAGGCAAGAATACTGGACTGTGTTGGCATGCCCTCCTCCAGGGGATCTTCCCAACCCAGGGATCAAATCCAGGTCTCATTGGCAGGAGGATTCTTCACCACTAGTGCAGACACCAAAATAAGTTTCAAAGCTAATTTTATTTCATCTAGAATATTTTATTTCATAGTTATGCTTATGGTATAAACTCATCATATTAGAAATTAAGTTTGCATTATGCAAGAAATAAGAGAATCAAGACTTAAGGTTTTTGAATGTAAAAACAATCTACCTAACACAGAGAGTGTCCTCAATACACCCTGTAATTTGCCAGATAGCCAGAAGGAAAATATAGCTTCATATTTCCAAAGTTATAAATAGAAAATAGAATTCATTCCATTATTATACAATGAGATATATTTGCCTGGAATATGCATTTTAAAAAAATTGTAAAGTAAGCGAATTTGACAGGCTGAATGATAGCTCAATAAGTTTATGGTACCCATTCACCAGAGAGAGAAATGATAGAATATTAAACAGCAAATGTAGCAATGTCTCAATACAAGGTGAAACTCCAAAAGGTAGGGGATGTATTTAGCATGCAGTTAAAGGAAAATAGGAGCAGTATAGCTCCTGCAGAGGTAACAGGTGACACAAAAGCAAACTTAGTTACAGATATGCAGAGTTACAAGCAGTTATTTTAAAAAAGAAAAGAAACAGAAATGTTTAGCCTTGCTCACTGTTCTCTTTATCTTCTTGTTCTCAAAAAGAGAAAGAAAAAAAATTCCTCTCTTTTTCCTTTTCACTGCAAGAATCATCCTTTTCTTCTTGTTAAAATGAGAGTTACATTCTCTTGCTGCTTTTTTATATCCTATGTGGAAGCAGAGCTCCCTACTGAAGCTTTTTTGAGAAGTTTCCAAATATGAGTATTTGGTATGCTGAGATAGTTGAATGGAACAGAAGAAAAAAATGGTACTTTTTATGGATGAATCCAATTAATGCATTTTATATAGGTTATTTCCTTTCACTTGAAATGTATATTTCTATATGTTGTATCTCTAACAATTTACATGAAAAGAAGTTTTTAAAGTTAGTATTGGTTACTCAGTTGTGTCTGACTCTTTGAAACCCCATGGACTGTAGACCAGTAGGCTCCTCTGTCCATGGGATTTTCCAGGCAAGAATACTGGACTGTGTTGGCATGCCCTCCTCCAGGGGATCTTCCCAACCCAGGGATCAAATCCAGGTCTCATTGGCAGGAGGATTCTTCACCACTAGTGCAGACACCAAAATAAGTTTCAAAGCTAATTTTATTTCATCTAGAATATTTTATTTCATAGTTATGCTTATGGTATAAACTCATCATATTAGAAATTAAGTTTGCATTATGCAAGAAATAAGAGAATCAAGACTTAAGGTTTTTGAATGTAAAAACAATCTACCTAACACAGAGAGTGTCCTCAATACACCCTGTAATTTGCCAGATAGCCAGAAGGAAAATATAGCTTCATATTTCCAAAGTTATAAATAGAAAATAGAATTCATTCCATTATTATACAATGAGATATATTTGCCTGGAATATGCATTTTTAAAAAAAAAATTGTAAAGTAAGCGAATTTGACAGGCTGAATGATAGCTCAATAAGTTTATGGTACCCATTCACCAGAGAGAGAAATGATAGAATATTAAACAGCAAATGTAGCAATGTCTCAATCAAGTGCAAGCCAAACAGAAGGAGGAAATGCTGCATACATAAAAGGCTACTAGTGGTTTGAGAAACTCCAGGAACCTTAGGTAGGAATGTTCTTTATCAGACTTTCCAGCAGAAATATTCTTAGGGGAAAATCAAAAGCAGAAAAGTACTGCATCTTTTAAAATCTCCATACAAGGACTGAATATTAACTCTCCCAACCAATCCTTGATGGCTCATCAGGGGGTGACACAATTTCAATGAAGTATTTTGTTACCTTACTAAGAAAGGACAATCAAATGTTAGACTGCTCAGACGGCTCTCGTTTCCTGGCACTTTTATTAAAGCTTCCAAATACCTGCAGATCCACTTTCTAATATAAATCTCAGTAACAGGCATATAACCACTAATCAGCAAATATGCTGGTGTAATCATGCTGATAAATGGTCTGAACTCAATATATATTTTTATTTTATATATATATTTTAAATTTTTGGCCTCTTTTATTAGTTTTTTAATTATTTATTTTCATCCATCTTTATTCTTTGGCCTGTGTGGACCTCCCATTGCAGTGGTCTCTCTTGTTTCAGAGCACTGGCTCTAGGCAAATGCGCTCCAGAGCGCTGGCTTGTTATTGGACACACCAGTCCAGCCTCTCTGAGGCACGTGGGATCCTCCTGGGCCAGGGATCCAACCAGTGCCCCTTGCACTGCACGGCAGACTCCTTACCCATTGGACCACCAGGGATGCCCTGAACTCAATATTTTTTAAGATATGGATAGAAGAATAGAACATTAATATTCCTCCAACTTCTTTGCTATTTTATGAATTTCATCAGATACAAAGTAGCCTCTCCTGGACACATTTGAGGAAAATCCAGTCTTTTCTCTTTAGTCCTTCCTGACAACATGGGAAAATGCCTAGAAAAAGTGAAAGCAGTTCCTTCTCTCTTGACCCAATATGTAGCAGAGGTACTCATATTAAATGAAAAAAGCCTGGAATATGCATTTAAAAAAATTGTAAAGTAAGCGAATTTGACAGGCTGAATGATAGCTCAATAAGTTTATGGTACCCATTCACCAGAGAGAGAAATGATAGAATATTAAACAGCAAATGTAGCAATGTCTCAATCAAGTGCAAGCCAAACAGAAGGAGGAAATGCTGCATACATAAAAGGCTACTAGTGGTTTGAGAAACTCCAGGAACCTTAGGTAGGAATGTTCTTTATCAGACTTTCCAGCAGAAATATTCTTAGGGGAAAATCAAAAGCAGAAAAGTACTGCATCTTTTAAAATCTCCATACAAGGACTGAATATTAACTCTCCCAACCAATCCTTGATGGCTCATCAGGGGGTGACACAATTTCAATGAAGTATTTTGTTACCTTACTAAGAAAGGACAATCAAATGTTAGACTGCTCAGACGGCTCTCGTTTCCTGGCACTTTTATTAAAGCTTCCAAATACCTGCAGATCCACTTTCTAATATAAATCTCAGTAACAGGCATATAACCACTAATCAGCAAATATGCTGGTGTAATCATGCTGATAAATGGTCTGAACTCAATATATATTTTTATTTTATATATATATTTTAAATTTTTGGCCTCTTTTATTAGTTTTTTAATTATTTATTTTCATCCATCTTTATTCTTTGGCCTGTGTGGACCTCCCATTGCAGTGGTCTCTCTTGTTTCAGAGCACTGGCTCTAGGCAAATGCGCTCCAGAGCGCTGGCTTGTTATTGGACACACCAGTCCAGCCTCTCTGAGGCACGTGGGATCCTCCTGGGCCAGGGATCCAACCAGTGCCCCTTGCACTGCACGGCAGACTCCTTACCCATTGGACCACCAGGGATGCCCTGAACTCAATATTTTTTAAGATATGGATAGAAGAATAGAACATTAATATTCCTCCAACTTCTTTGCTATTTTATGAATTTCATCAGATACAAAGTAGCCTCTCCTGGACACATTTGAGGAAAATCCAGTCTTTTCTCTTTAGTCCTTCCTGACAACATGGGAAAATGCCTAGAAAAAGTGAAAGCAGTTCCTTCTCTCTTGACCCAATGATACCACCACCGTCCACTCACAAAAACATAATGACAAAAGGTAAATTGTAAAAGGTAACTAGCCTCTTTCCTACAATTAGCTGTCTTACATTGCTTAGGGCTCTGCCCTTGTGTGTCCTTAGATGAAATCTTATCTGTTCAGTTTCATCTTGTAAGAAAAAAAAAGCCAAAAAAAAGTCAGATAAGGGATTACAACAAGATGGTCTGGTTGACACATGATGATCCTTTTTGCATAAATACAATACAGCCTCAACCTGGATTGATTGCAAGCCTTAAGGGCTTGACACAAGAATGACCTTGAAAAGAACGGATTTTATTTAGTTGTCTTAATAGTCACAGTTCTACTTCTCAGGCCTTACATACTGCAGCTTTGTGTGCCTCAGAACTTTTCTCATCAGGTACATTGCCAAATTAGGTACAATATGATGTTTTATGTAAAATGATGGTACCATTGAGAATGGTAAATGTAAAATTATTCAACCCAATCTGAAACATTTTTTTAAAAAACTTCTATAAGAGTGTAAGCTTTACCACTAGGTCCCTGAATATATGCGATTTTGAGGGAATATTACTTAAAAGAAAAAAGTTTGATTCTATGCTAAATGCCAGCTTAAATTTTTTGTTCAGTTGCTAAGTCATGCCTGACTCTTTAGCTTAATTTGAAATAATGGTTATACATTTTGTATAACATATATTTTCTTCTCCTGAATATAGGCAAGTGCTCAAAACAAACACAGCAAAATTGGTGTAGTAAATCCACAATTTTTATATCCTCTTAACTATATATACAGAGTAACAACAGATAAAATATGAAAAAAAGAAAAGTAAAAATTGAACAACTTTTACAAAACATAAGCTTTTGTAAAATGAAAATGGAACATAAATACAAAGCAGTGAGGAGAATGAAGATGGATGTTTGTTGAATCTCGGCTTTGGGAGAAAGCAGTAGTAGGCTGAAATTTAAGTTACAGATGGTTAATAGAGATGAAAAGAGTCTATCATCTGCTGGAGTCTAGAATTTCAAAAAATGGGACACAAAATGTCTTTTCTCTTTAGTCCTTCCTGACAACATGGGAAAATGCCTAGAAAAAGTGAAAGCAGTTCCTTCTCTCTTGACCCAATGATACCACCACCGTCCACTCACAAAAACATAATGACAAAAGGTAAATTGTAAAAGGTAACTAGCCTCTTTCCTACAATTAGCTGTCTTACATTGCTTAGGGCTCTGCCCTTGTGTGTCCTTAGATGAAATCTTATCTGTTCAGTTTCATCTTGTAAGAAAAAAAAAGCCAAAAAAAAGTCAGATAAGGGATTACAACAAGATGGTCTGGTTGACACATGATGATCCTTTTTGCATAAATACAATACAGCCTCAACCTGGATTGATTGCAAGCCTTAAGGGCTTGACACAAGAATGACCTTGAAAAGAACGGATTTTATTTAGTTGTCTTAATAGTCACAGTTCTACTTCTCAGGCCTTACATACTGCAGCTTTGTGTGCCTCAGAACTTTTCTCATCAGGTACATTGCCAAATTAGGTACAATATGATGTTTTATGTAAAATGATGGTACCATTGAGAATGGTAAATGTAAAATTATTCAACCCAATCTGAAACATTTTTTTAAAAAACTTCTATAAGAGTGTAAGCTTTACCACTAGGTCCCTGAATATATGCGATTTTGAGGGAATATTACTTAAAAGAAAAAAGTTTGATTCTATGCTAAATGCCAGCTTAAATTTTTTGTTCAGTTGCTAAGTCATGCCTGACTCTTTAGCTTAATTTGAAATAATGGTTATACATTTTGTATAACATATATTTTCTTCTCCTGAATATAGGCAAGTGCTCAAAACAAACACAGCAAAATTGGTGTAGTAAATCCACAATTTTTATATCCTCTTAACTATATATACAGAGTAACAACAGATAAAATATGAAAAAAAGAAAAGTAAAAATTGAACAACTTTTACAAAACATAAGCTTTTGTAAAATGAAAATGGAACATAAATACAAAGCAGTGAGGAGAATGAAGATGGATGTTTGTTGAATCTCGGCTTTGGGAGAAAGCAGTAGTAGGCTGAAATTTAAGTTACAGATGGTTAATAGAGATGAAAAGAGTCTATCATCTGCTGGAGTCTAGTTTGGCTCATTTCTTAAAGAAGCTAAGAGCAGTTGCTGCCGATGGCTCTCTGTGACTAGGGCTTAGAGGAACATGTGAGCTGTGGAGACTGGAGGATATAAACACAACCTCATAATTGCTTCCCCATTGGCTCAGTGGTAAGGAATCGGCCTGCCAATCCAGGAGCTACAGGTTTGACCCATGCACCAGGAAGATCCCCTGGAGAAAAATGGCAACCTGCTCCAGTATTCTCGCCTGGAAAATCCCTTGGACAGAAGAGTCTGGCAGGTTACAGTTCACGGGGTCACAAAGAGTTGGACATGACTGAGCACTCAAAACACAGCCTCAAAAATAAGAAGCAAACCCAGACTGACTGTAAATAGCTGGATCCACAACATCCACAAAGTATAAAAAGCAAAATGATAAAACTTTTCTGAGTGCTGATTCTATGGGACACAGTTCAGGCCAACCATTTGAAACCACAAAGCAGTAGGAAGGACACTGTGTGACTTCCTAAGCTTGGCTTTAAGAGATCTTGAACTTCTGCTTTATCCATTATTAAGTGAATCTTTTATCATGTGAAGAAACTAATTCTGGGCTCTAAAGGATGAAAGACCACACAGAGAAGACACAGAACGCTACAGCTGATATCAACTGCCAGACACTTAATACAGACCAACTGGAAATATCCATCCCAGTGAAAATTCAGATGACCAAAACCATACATAAGTGATCCCATAATAGATTAGCATAAGAACTGTCCAACTAAATTAGAACAACAAATAGTTATTGTTTTAAGCCATGCAATTTTGAAGTGCTTTGTTATGCAGAAATTAAGAACTGAAACAAAAATCAACACCTATTAATCGTGTGTTGCCATAACAGAAACGTAAAAACTTGGCATTGGCTTTGGGACTAAGTGGTAGATGAATGCTATAAGACAGTGAAAAAAATCATCCATCTTAAGTAGAAAAACAGTGAGAAATAGTTCTTTGTGTAAAGATGGGGATCAGTGATTCAAAACTATTAGCAAAACTTTAGCTTTCAATAGCTGGAAAGATAGAAAGTGTATGCAATGAATTAATCATCTGGCCAAGGAGATATCCAAATAGGACATTGAAATTGATGGCTGGTCTTTTTGTGTCTGTCTACAATAAATACAGAATGAGAGAGATGAACTAAAGAAAGAACCATTCAACTGTCAAGCATAATTTAGAGGAAACATAAAGAATCAATACATGCTGGATTATAAAATAAAACCATTTCATATTTTTAGACGTTCCAATTGTGGTCTCAGAGTAAAGATCAAATCAAGTGTGTGGCTATAGGACCTTTAATTAAGAACACAGAGAGATTTATCAGAGTGCCCAGTAAACCCTCATAGCTACACACAAAAGGTTTCTAAGAATATTAACAATATTATCTCACAACAACCTGAGAAAGGACCCAAAGTAGTGATCTATTTTGAAAGAATTATGGGTGTGGCTTTTGGAGCATAGAGGAAATCTCAATCAGATTCACAATCAGTCCAAAATCTTTTTGAGAGGATTGTAACAGGCTCAATTATAGGAAAAAGAGACATTGCAAACTAAAAAGTTTTTGTGATCCCAAATTTCTACTGTCAGGATACAGACTGAGAATGCCTTTCACAGAAAAATTGGGTTTTTGCTATGGTCAATTTCCCTGCCCTGGAAAGGGAGGCTTTGACAAATGTATACAGCTGCATTTCAGAATTACTGTGGTCTAGGGACTGCTCTCTTCCTCATCCCATTTCTTCCCTTTTTAATTAGGTATTTCTATTACTGTCAATCTGTCCCTGACTTACTGTGATATATACTGGGTTAGAGGGAGTGGGTAACTTGCCTTTTTACTTATCAAGTCTCTAGATCAAGAGTGGCTGTACTCGTACATCTCCTAACCTGCTTCAGGTAATAATGCCATGATAAAGCAGCAAGATAATGCTCAAAATCCTTCAAGTTAGGCTTTAGGAGCTTATGAATCGAGAACTTCCAGATCTTCAGGTTGGATTTTAAAAAGGCAGAGGAGCCATAGTTCAAATGCCCAACATCCATTGGATCACAAAAAATGCAAGGGAACATCTGCTGCATTGCGTACACTAAAGTCTTTGACTGTGTGGATCACAAAAACTGTGGAATATTCTTAAAGAGATGGCAATACCAAACCACCTTACCTGTCTCCTAAGAAGCTGGTATGCAAGACAAAATGCAACAATTATAACCAGACATGGAACAACAGACTGGTTCAATATTTAGAAAGGAGTACATCAAGGCTATATATCGCCATCCTGTATATTGAACTTATATACAGAGTTCATCATGCAAAATGCCTGGCTGGATGACTCAAAGCTGGAATCAAAATTTTCAGGAGAAATATCATCAGCATTAACTATGTAGATGACACCTCTCTAATGGCAGAAAATGAAGAGTAACTAAAAAGCCTCTTGATGGAGGTGAAAGAGGAGAGTGAAAAAGCTGGTTTAAAATTTAACATTAAAAAAACTAAGATCATGGCATCAGCTCCCATCATTTCATGGCAAATAGATGGGGAAGAAGTGGAAACAATGACAGATTTTATTATCTTGGGTTCCAAAATCACTGTGGACAGTGACTGAAGCTATGAAATTAAAAGACGCTTATTCCTTGGAAGAAAAGTTATGACAAACCTAGACAGCATATTAAAAAGCAGAGACATCATCTTGTTGACAAAGTTCTATCTAGACAAACCTATAATTTTTCTAGTAGTCATGTACGGATGAGAGCTGAATCATAAAGAGGGCTGAGTGCCAAAGAATTGATGAATTGAACTGTGCTGCTGGAGAAGACTCTTGAGAATCCTTTGGACAGCAAGGAGATCAAACCAGTTAACCCTAAAGGAAATTAACACTGACTATTCATTGGAAGCCCTTATGCTGAAGCTGAAGCTCTAATACTTTGGTCATGTGATATGAAGAACCAACTCCTCAGAAAAGACCCTGACAGTGGGAAAGGTTAAGGGTGGGAGGAATCAGGGCTGGTAGAGGAAGAGATGGTTGGATGGCATCATGGACTCAATTCACATGAGTAGGAGCAATCCCCAGGAGCAACTGAAAGACAGGGAAGTTCTGCTGTTCATGCTGCAGTTCACAGGGTTGCAAAGAGTCAGACATGACTTAATGACTAAATGAGGTGGGATTAAGCATATTTTACATATGAGAAAAATATTAGCCATTTGGTCTAGCTGATGGGTACTAATGGACTTTATTACTAATAAAATAATAATAGACTACTTCCATAATGCCCCTCCCCCAAACTACACTTATTTCTGTCTACATTCTTTTGAAATATGACTTTGAAGTTTTTCCCATTAGCAGAAATTTTTCAACACCTTGATTTTGGGCTGGCCTTGTTCTTGGTCTAACCAATAAACTTTTGGGGAAATTATGCTATATGAATTTGAAGTCTAGGCTTTAAGAAGCTTTGCAAATTCTGCTTGGAATGTTTCCTTCATCAAAGAAATGAAGAGTAACTAAAAAGCCTCTTGATGGAGGTGAAAGAGGAGAGTGAAAAAGCTGGTTTAAAATTTAACATTAAAAAAACTAAGATCATGGCATCAGCTCCCATCATTTCATGGCAAATAGATGGGGAAGAAGTGGAAACAATGACAGATTTTATTATCTTGGGTTCCAAAATCACTGTGGACAGTGACTGAAGCTATGAAATTAAAAGACGCTTATTCCTTGGAAGAAAAGTTATGACAAACCTAGACAGCATATTAAAAAGCAGAGACATCATCTTGTTGACAAAGTTCTATCTAGACAAACCTATAATTTTCTAGTAGTCATGTACGGATGAGAGCTGAATCATAAAGAGGGCTGAGTGCCAAAGAATTGATGAATTGAACTGTGCTGCTGGAGAAGACTCTTGAGAATCCTTTGGACAGCAAGGAGATCAAACCAGTTAACCCTAAAGGAAATTAACACTGACTATTCATTGGAAGCCCTTATGCTGAAGCTGAAGCTCTAATACTTTGGTCATGTGATATGAAGAACCAACTCCTCAGAAAAGACCCTGACAGTGGGAAAGGTTAAGGGTGGGAGGAATCAGGGCTGGTAGAGGAAGAGATGGTTGGATGGCATCATGGACTCAATTCACATGAGTAGGAGCAATCCCCAGGAGCAACTGAAAGACAGGGAAGTTCTGCTGTTCATGCTGCAGTTCACAGGGTTGCAAAGAGTCAGACATGACTTAATGACTAAATGAGGTGGGATTAAGCATATTTTACATATGAGAAAAATATTAGCCATTTGGTCTAGCTGATGGGTACTAATGGACTTTATTACTAATAAAATAATAATAGACTACTTCCATAATGCCCCTCCCCCAAACTACACTTATTTCTGTCTACATTCTTTTGAAATATGACTTTGAAGTTTTTCCCATTAGCAGAAATTTTTCAACACCTTGATTTTGGGCTGGCCTTGTTCTTGGTCTAACCAATAAACTTTTGGGGAAATTATGCTATATGAATTTGAAGTCTAGGCTTTAAGAAGCTTTGCAAATTCTGCTTGGAATGTTTCCTTCATCATGTGAATAAGTCAACCATAATCTACTAGAGAATGTGAGATTCTATCACTTTGAGAAACAAGGCACTCTGCCAACCATCAACCTCAGATGCAATACAGGTAAGTGAGGCCATTTGAAACATACTTCCTGGTTAAGCTGATTGTGCCTGCATGAACAAATCAAGGCCAGATCAAAAGAAGAATCACCTAGTGAAGCCCAGGCAAAACTGAAGAATCCTGGAGAAATAAATGAATCTAAAGTTTGTTTGGGGGAGAAGGGAGAGATTATTATAAATTATAGATAACTGATACCCATAATTACTAGATAAATTAAAATCTGTCTAGCAGCCAAAGAATTAGTGAATTAGGATATTCACTTAAGACAAAATACAACGTAATTAATTTTTTAATATTAAAAAGTTTGTTTGTTGTTCAGTTGCTAAATCATGACCAATTCTTTGTGATCCCATGGATTGCAGCATACCAGGCTTCGCTGCCCATCACTGTCTCTCAGAGGTTGCCCAAACTTATATCGAAATGAGTCGGTGATGCCATTCAACCATCTCATCCTCTGTCATCTTCTTCTCCTACCCTTAATCTTTCCTAGAATCAGGGTCCTTTACAAGGAGTTGGTTCTTCACATCATGTGAGCAAAGTATTAGAGCTTCAGTTTCAGCATCAGTCCCTCCAATGAATATTCAGGGTTGACTTCTTTTAGGACTTATTGATTTGATCTCCTTGCTGTCCAAGGGATTCTCAAGAATCTTCTCCAGAACCACAATTCAAAAGCATCAGTTCTTTGGTCTTGGACCACCTTTAGGACCCAACTCACACATCCGTACATGAGTACTAGAAAAATCATAGCTTTGATTTAGATGAACCTTTGTTGGAAAAGGCACTTCTGCTTTTTAATATGTTAAATACGTCATAACATTTTTTCCAAGGAGCAACTATCTCTTTTTTTCATGGCTGCAGGCTAGCTTGAAGGGTTCAAGATTAAAATATTTTTTTTCCTTGGGATTTTGGGCTGGCCTTGTTCTTGGTCTAACCAATAAACTTTTGGGGAAATTATGCTATATGAATTTGAAGTCTAGGCTTTAAGAAGCTTTGCAAATTCTGCTTGGAATGTTTCCTTCATCATGTGAATAAGTCAACCATAATCTACTAGAGAATGTGAGATTCTATCACTTTGAGAAACAAGGCACTCTGCCAACCATCAACCTCAGATGCAATACAGGTAAGTGAGGCCATTTGAAACATACTTCCTGGTTAAGCTGATTGTGCCTGCATGAACAAATCAAGGCCAGATCAAAAGAAGAATCACCTAGTGAAGCCCAGGCAAAACTGAAGAATCCTGGAGAAATAAATGAATCTAAAGTTTGTTTGGGGGAGAAGGGAGAGATTATTATAAATTATAGATAACTGATACCCATAATTACTAGATAAATTAAAATCTGTCTAGCAGCCAAAGAATTAGTGAATTAGGATATTCACTTAAGACAAAATACAACGTAATTAATTTTTTAATATTAAAAAGTTTGTTTGTTGTTCAGTTGCTAAATCATGACCAATTCTTTGTGATCCCATGGATTGCAGCATACCAGGCTTCGCTGCCCATCACTGTCTCTCAGAGGTTGCCCAAACTTATATCGAAATGAGTCGGTGATGCCATTCAACCATCTCATCCTCTGTCATCTTCTTCTCCTACCCTTAATCTTTCCTAGAATCAGGGTCCTTTACAAGGAGTTGGTTCTTCACATCATGTGAGCAAAGTATTAGAGCTTCAGTTTCAGCATCAGTCCCTCCAATGAATATTCAGGGTTGACTTCTTTTAGGACTTATTGATTTGATCTCCTTGCTGTCCAAGGGATTCTCAAGAATCTTCTCCAGAACCACAATTCAAAAGCATCAGTTCTTTGGTCTTGGACCACCTTTAGGACCCAACTCACACATCCGTACATGAGTACTAGAAAAATCATAGCTTTGATTTAGATGAACCTTTGTTGGAAAAGGCACTTCTGCTTTTTAATATGTTAAATACGTCATAACATTTTTTCCAAGGAGCAACTATCTCTTTTTTTCATGGCTGCAGGCTAGCTTGAAGGGTTCTTGGGGCAAGATTAAAAATGCATGAAAAATAGTTTTGAGAGAGGTTTAATTATGACTAATAGAAGTTCTGGAAGAAAAGAGTGAAGAGAATGGCAGGATAAAAATGCACAAAGGTAACTTTTGAGAACTGTTATGAGACTGCACTCTGAGTCCTAGGGAGATTAATAGACAGATAAAAATTAGTGCACAATATAGTGAAACTGTAGTATGGAAGTATAAATGGAATGTATTTAAAATGTGTGGAAGACACATCATGCACAAAAGAGCACTAAACCAACAACAGATTCTTCTCACTTTCATAAGAAGTGCTAAACAATAGCAAAGTAATATCTTCAGAGTATAGAAGGAAAAAAATTCAGTCTAGGTTTATATATCCAACTAAAAAATCTTGCAAACATTTAAGAAACATTAAAAAGAAAAATTCAGATACATAAATATTAAGAGTTTACTGCTCACAGAATATTAACAAGTTAACAAGTAAATCATGTGATTAATTTTTATTTAGTTGATCTATGTAGAGAAAAGGCATAGATATAAGAACATCAATATTCACAGAAAAAGATAAAACACATCAGTGAATTTGATTAACTAATAACTAAAAAAATAACTAAATGTTGCCATTTCTGTGAGAATATGTTTTATGTTTATTTCAGTTATCTCTGAAATGTAAATTTAGTGCCTAGAACATATTAGGGTTCAATAAGTATTAGAGCTTCCCAGGTGGCGCTAATGGTAGAAAACTCCCCATGACAATGCAGGAGACACAAGAGATGCAGGCTGGATCTCTGGGTTGAAAAATGTCCCCTGGAGGAGGGCATGGCAACCCACTCCATTATTTTTGCCTGGAGAATCTCATGGACCAAGTTGCCTGTTGGGTTACAGTCCATGGAGTCTCAAAAGAGCCTGTCATGACTGATGCGACTTAGCATGCACACATGCAAGTATTTATTAAATAATTTAGGACCTGTATTTGTGAATAATATTAAACTCAAAATCTCAAATTGGCAGGAAAAAAAATAGCTATTCATTTAAATAATTGAAAGTTCTACTGAAAATAAAAATTATAACATACAGAATTCCATAGAAAAGGCAGAAAATGAGGAGACAGATACAAAATGTGATACTAAACAGACATGAAATTTAGATGGTAGAATAAAATAAGTGTATCTATATCACTATTAATATAAATATTTTATATGCCATTGTTTTGTGATAAGGATTATGATCAGAGGAAATGAGAAGTATTGGTTACTCACAAGGGACAAAACTAGAGCAAGCATATAAAAAAGTTGAAAAAAAAAGCCATAAAAGATGCTATATCCATAAATCACTGAAACAGAAACTACTGAGATAGCATTTAAGATAGGAATTAGTAGGATAAAACAGTATGTTACTTTAGCCGTCATGCATTTCTCAGCCTCTAAATGTTTTGCTGTTTCACACCCACTCTCTTTCATGGCTTGTCTTTGGACACTGGAGCAAATTAAAGAGAATCAGAAGTGCTTGGGGGTCTATATTTTACCCCACGGAAGCCCACAGCAAATGCTCCACAGTTACTGAACTACAAAATTCTGCTTCTTCTCCTCAAGTCAAGAAATACTCTGCAGTATAATTTGTGCTCCTGAGTTCACCAAACTGACACCAGTCTGAGATGTCACCAAAACTGTATCCTTTCTGGACTCCTTTCCCTTCCTTTTTCTATATCTCCTATACCTTCACTTATTTTTTTCTCTGGGAGTTCTTCCTCAGTAAATCACTTGCACTTGAATCTTTGCCTCATTACCTACATCTGTAACAACCAATCTTAAGACAAGCATATAATATTAATTTAAGAAATAATCGGGAGTTTAACTTATGCCTATAATGTGGAAATTTGGAAAGAATATTTCTCTCACATTAATAACAAGTAAATGGTGTATAAACTACTAAATTATACATTTTTTTGAACCTATCAGAAAACTGAGGTCCAAGGCAAACAATAGCTTGAAATTCAAGGAAAGATGGGTGCCTCCATGCAGACAGTACACCTATACTGCAACACGCATGGCAAAGCCTGGGAAGAAAAGATATCGGTGCCATTCAAGAGGTTAAACAAATTTATCTTTTATTTTTAAAAGGAATCTTTAAGGTCCAAATATGGATTAACATGAGGTATAGGATCCTGGGAGACACAGACACCAGGCATTCATTTTCTTGTAATCTTTTGAATCTATTAAACAGATTAAAAGTTCCATAGAAAAGGCAGAAAATGAGGAGACAGATACAAAATGTGATACTAAACAGACATGAAATTTAGATGGTAGAATAAAATAAGTGTATCTATATCACTATTAATATAAATATTTTATATGCCATTGTTTTGTGATAAGGATTATGATCAGAGGAAATGAGAAGTATTGGTTACTCACAAGGGACAAAACTAGAGCAAGCATATAAAAAAGTTGAAAAAAAAAGCCATAAAAGATGCTATATCCATAAATCACTGAAACAGAAACTACTGAGATAGCATTTAAGATAGGAATTAGTAGGATAAAACAGTATGTTACTTTAGCCGTCATGCATTTCTCAGCCTCTAAATGTTTTGCTGTTTCACACCCACTCTCTTTCATGGCTTGTCTTTGGACACTGGAGCAAATTAAAAGAGAATCAGAAGTGCTTGGGGGTCTATATTTTACCCCACGGAAGCCCACAGCAAATGCTCCACAGTTACTGAACTACAAAATTCTGCTTCTTCTCCTCAAGTCAAGAAATACTCTGCAGTATAATTTGTGCTCCTGAGTTCACCAAACTGACACCAGTCTGAGATGTCACCAAAACTGTATCCTTTCTGGACTCCTTTCCCTTCCTTTTTCTATATCTCCTATACCTTCACTTATTTTTTTCTCTGGGAGTTCTTCCTCAGTAAATCACTTGCACTTGAATCTTTGCCTCATTACCTACATCTGTAACAACCAATCTTAAGACAAGCATATAATATTAATTTAAGAAATAATCGGGAGTTTAACTTATGCCTATAATGTGGAAATTTGGAAAGAATATTTCTCTCACATTAATAACAAGTAAATGGTGTATAAACTACTAAATTATACATTTTTTTGAACCTATCAGAAAACTGAGGTCCAAGGCAAACAATAGCTTGAAATTCAAGGAAAGATGGGTGCCTCCATGCAGACAGTACACCTATACTGCAACACGCATGGCAAAGCCTGGGAAGAAAAGATATCGGTGCCATTCAAGAGGTTAAACAAATTTATCTTTTATTTTTTTAAAAAGGAATCTTTAAGGTCCAAATATGGATTAACATGAGGTATAGGATCCCTGGGAGACACAGACACCAGGCATTCATTTTACTTGTAAAGTCTTCTCCTTGGACCTCTACTAGAACTCAAAGAAAGAACGTGAGCATGTTTGAATAGAAGAGAGACCCTTTCATGGCAGTGCGTATTTATGCAAGGAGAATATCCACCATTATACAAAAGGCACAAGTCTCCATTCAAAGCTTTCTTCTCCAAGGAACAGAAGCTCTAAACTGCTGGAAAGTTGCAGCACAAACCACCACTTAAGGGCATATTTGAAGATGAGTTGGTATCCCTGGCATAGGAACAGGAGACTGTGCTGGAGCAAGACCATAAAAGGTCTCCTACCACTGTGGGAGGGGCAGGGTACTCTCTCCCACTCAAGGTACACTAAAGGTTCATGGCCGACTTTGCCTTCCCTGGAGAGTGAGGCAAGTTCACTAAGAAAATTCTAACCCTGAGACCAAGCTGGGCTGAGCTTAATGCTGGATCAAAATAAAACTCCCCTGCCCCTTAAAACCAGGACCATAAACACAAATTAGTAAGTACTAGCAGTGGTGCTAGTGGTAAAGAACTTACCTTCCAAAGCAGGAGACATAAGAGACGCAGGTTGGATCCTTAGATCAAGAAGATTCCCTAGAGGAAGAAATGGCAACCCACTCCAGTATTCTTGCCTGGAAATCCCATGGGGAGGCGAGTGGCAGGCTATAGTCCATAGTGTCACACAAAGTTAGACACTGAAGCAACTTAGCATGCAAGCATGCAGCAGGCTACCCTAGAAGGAACAAGGAATGGAAGACCCCTTGTAAGGTCCAAGAGCAACAGAGAAAGCTAAAGCTGAGGGTGGATAAGGAATAATAAGAAAAACATAACTCAGTTTCCAGCCTAAGTTGGAAATTTGGAAAGAATATTTCTCTCACATTAATAACAAGTAAATGGTGTATAAACTACTAAATTATACATTTTTTTGAACCTATCAGAAAACTGAGGTCCAAGGCAAACAATAGCTTGAAATTCAAGGAAAGATGGGTGCCTCCATGCAGACAGTACACCTATACTGCAACACGCATGGCAAAGCCTGGGAAGAAAAGATATCGGTGCCATTCAAGAGGTTAAACAAATTTATCTTTTATTTTTTTAAAAAGGAATCTTTAAGGTCCAAATATGGATTAACATGAGGTATAGGATCCCTGGGAGACACAGACACCAGGCATTCATTTTACTTGTAAAGTCTTCTCCTTGGACCTCTACTAGAACTCAAAGAAAGAACGTGAGCATGTTTGAATAGAAGAGAGACCCTTTCATGGCAGTGCGTATTTATGCAAGGAGAATATCCACCATTATACAAAAGGCACAAGTCTCCATTCAAAGCTTTCTTCTCCAAGGAACAGAAGCTCTAAACTGCTGGAAAGTTGCAGCACAAACCACCACTTAAGGGCATATTTGAAGATGAGTTGGTATCCCTGGCATAGGAACAGGAGACTGTGCTGGAGCAAGACCATAAAAGGTCTCCTACCACTGTGGGAGGGGCAGGGTACTCTCTCCCACTCAAGGTACACTAAAGGTTCATGGCCGACTTTGCCTTCCCTGGAGAGTGAGGCAAGTTCACTAAGAAAATTCTAACCCTGAGACCAAGCTGGGCTGAGCTTAATGCTGGATCAAAATAAAACTCCCCTGCCCCTTAAAACCAGGACCATAAACACAAATTAGTAAGTACTAGCAGTGGTGCTAGTGGTAAAGAACTTACCTTCCAAAGCAGGAGACATAAGAGACGCAGGTTGGATCCTTAGATCAAGAAGATTCCCTAGAGGAAGAAATGGCAACCCACTCCAGTATTCTTGCCTGGAAATCCCATGGGGAGGCGAGTGGCAGGCTATAGTCCATAGTGTCACACAAAGTTAGACACTGAAGCAACTTAGCATGCAAGCATGCAGCAGGCTACCCTAGAAGGAACAAGGAATGGAAGACCCCTTGTAAGGTCCAAGAGCAACAGAGAAAGCTAAAGCTGAGGGTGGATAAGGAATAATAAGAAAAACATAACTCAGTTTCCAGCCTAAGGTACCACTGGAAGAATATGAAGCTGGTGATACACTGATGGCAATCATCACAAAAACAACAACAACAAAAACCGAAGCCAGCTGAACTCATGATGGGATTGGCTCAAGCCTCCATATTAACAGCCTACTGGCGGGGGATAGGAGGGTGACGGGACACACATTTTTATACTTCAGTCTGTTCTGTGCTGTCCTTGATGTCCAGAATTCAATAAAAAATAATTACAAGACTCAAAAAATAAGGAAGGAAGAGCCCACTAAAACACAGCAATTAAATGAGTCAGACTCAGAAAAGAGCCCATGTTGGAATTAGGTGATAAATTTAAAGCAACTATAATTAATAGCTTAAATTTTCTCAGCATAGTTTCCTCACTTTCAAGATGAAGATTTTAAAAAAGTCTAAATCATATGGATTTTGTGCAGATTAAATGAGATAACGGCATTCAGTGGCTACTTAACAAAATCCCTCACCTGAGTAAGGATTTAGTGAATGATGAGAACTGTGGTCACTATTACTTGGACAGAGTGAAAGGTTCACTGGTTTTATTTCAAAGGTTCCTGAGCCTATGTATAAACTTCATGTGCCATTCCAAGCTGATCACCACCACCTTCTTGCTTCTTCTGCCTCAGCTATGGGCTTTTAACATGAAGGAAATGAAATAGTGGCTGCGCTTCTTTCTCCACTGTTAATAACTCAGGTATTAGTAACTCTCCCAGTTTTCTCCTTATAAACACTGGAAGACTTTTCCTCATTCTAAATAAATTGACAACCCGCCCCTTCTCATTCTTACAGAACGGACCATAAACACAAATTAGTAAGTACTAGCAGTGGTGCTAGTGGTAAAGAACTTACCTTCCAAAGCAGGAGACATAAGAGACGCAGGTTGGATCCTTAGATCAAGAAGATTCCCTAGAGGAAGAAATGGCAACCCACTCCAGTATTCTTGCCTGGAAATCCCATGGGGAGGCGAGTGGCAGGCTATAGTCCATAGTGTCACACAAAGTTAGACACTGAAGCAACTTAGCATGCAAGCATGCAGCAGGCTACCCTAGAAGGAACAAGGAATGGAAGACCCCTTGTAAGGTCCAAGAGCAACAGAGAAAGCTAAAGCTGAGGGTGGATAAGGAATAATAAGAAAAACATAACTCAGTTTCCAGCCTAAGGTACCACTGGAAGAATATGAAGCTGGTGATACACTGATGGCAATCATCACAAAAACAACAACAACAAAAACCGAAGCCAGCTGAACTCATGATGGGATTGGCTCAAGCCTCCATATTAACAGCCTACTGGCGGGGGATAGGAGGGTGACGGGACACACATTTTTATACTTCAGTCTGTTCTGTGCTGTCCTTGATGTCCAGAATTCAATAAAAAATAATTACAAGACTCAAAAAATAAGGAAGGAAGAGCCCACTAAAACACAGCAATTAAATGAGTCAGACTCAGAAAAGAGCCCATGTTGGAATTAGGTGATAAATTTAAAGCAACTATAATTAATAGCTTAAATTTTCTCAGCATAGTTTCCTCACTTTCAAGATGAAGATTTTAAAAATGTCTAAATCATATGGATTTTGTGCAGATTAAATGAGATAACGGCATTCAGTGGCTACTTAACAAAATCCCTCACCTGAGTAAGGATTTAGTGAATGATGAGAACTGTGGTCACTATTACTTGGACAGAGTGAAAGGTTCACTGGTTTTATTTCAAAGGTTCCTGAGCCTATGTATAAACTTCATGTGCCATTCCAAGCTGATCACCACCACCTTCTTGCTTCTTCTGCCTCAGCTATGGGCTTTTAACATGAAGGGGAAATGAAATAGTGGCTGCGCTTCTTTCTCCACTGTTAATAACTCAGGTATTAGTAACTCTCCCAGTTTTCTCCTTATAAACACTGGAAGACTTTTCCTCATTCTAAATAAATTGACAACCCTATTGTAGTTTATATCTTCATTGGTGCCAATGAACTCAAAATTCAGTTTTCCATTTCTTATTTCTATTTGTCTCCACCAAAAAGCCAAGTAAGCTAGATGGCATATATATCAATTTAAAATAATTGCAATATACTGTCAAATTATTCCTCTTATGCTTAAAAATCTCTGTTGCTTTTACAAGCAAAATTCACTTAAAAGTCTGTATTCACACATTAATCAGCATTAAAAAGACAGAACCCAGATCAAAGAATCAGCTTTCTTCTGTCAGTCTTTTCAGATTTTATAGTTCCCTTTTATTTTTATGTTGTTTGGGTTAGTTCTCCTGATAGGTTCCATGTCTTGAAATACAGCCTTCGATTAATAGAATAAGGATCCAGACAACAGAACCTGATCATCTGTTCTAACATTGCCTGCACGCATGCTCAGTCACTCAGAGTGGCTTGCCATGCCGTCCTCCAGGGGATCTTCCCAACCCAGGGATCAAACCCGTATCTGTATGATGTCTCCTGAATTGGCTGGTGGATTCTTTACCCCTGAGCCTTCAAAGAAGCCCTGTTCTAACCTTAGATTCTTCTTAATCATTGTAACCAGGATCTATTCGTGGTAGAGTAAATGTCATTGGCTGTTCAGTTGTACTCTGCAGAGATACTGAATGTATGTAACATATGACATTTTCATGATTTCTATAGTTTTTTCAAAAGTGATTTATCAATATTAAAGTTAGTGGCAAGCACTAACATATAAGTAAAGCTGTAAGGTAACTTTGCATTTCTCACGTGTCCTATGCGTGATGTCTCCTACTGGACTCTTGACAGCCAATTGCACCAGAGAATTCACAGGCATATATTAATGTTTCCTGGCTACTTCTGCTCTGGTTCCCTCATTAAATTAAGATTACTTCTTAGAAGAAAACATATTTATATATATTAAAGAAGGCTAATAGCAGAATGATGGTATCATGTAGTTCATCTTTTTCACTTTAGAGAGGATAACTGGCCTCAGCTATGGGCTTTTAACATGAAGGGGAAATGAAATAGTGGCTGCGCTTCTTTCTCCACTGTTAATAACTCAGGTATTAGTAACTCTCCCAGTTTTCTCCTTATAAACACTGGAAGACTTTTCCTCATTCTAAATAAATTGACAACCCTATTGTAGTTTATATCTTCATTGGTGCCAATGAACTCAAAATTCAGTTTTCCATTTCTTATTTCTATTTGTCTCCACCAAAAAGCCAAGTAAGCTAGATGGCATATATATCAATTTAAAATAATTGCAATATACTGTCAAATTATTCCTCTTATGCTTAAAAATCTCTGTTGCTTTTACAAGCAAAATTCACTTAAAAGTCTGTATTCACACATTAATCAGCATTAAAAAGACAGAACCCAGATCAAAGAATCAGCTTTCTTCTGTCAGTCTTTTCAGATTTTATAGTTCCCTTTTATTTTTATGTTGTTTGGGTTAGTTCTCCTGATAGGTTCCATGTCTTGAAATACAGCCTTCGATTAATAGAATAAGGATCCAGACAACAGAACCTGATCATCTGTTCTAACATTGCCTGCACGCATGCTCAGTCACTCAGAGTGGCTTGCCATGCCGTCCTCCAGGGATCTTCCCAACCCAGGGATCAAACCCGTATCTGTATGATGTCTCCTGAATTGGCTGGTGGATTCTTTACCCTGAGCCTTCAAAGAAGCCCTGTTCTAACCTTAGATTCTTCTTAATCATTGTAACCAGGATCTATTCGTGGTAGAGTAAATGTCATTGGCTGTTCAGTTGTACTCTGCAGAGATACTGAATGTATGTAACATATGACATTTTCATGATTTCTATAGTTTTTTCAAAAGTGATTTATCAATATTAAAGTTAGTGGCAAGCACTAACATATAAGTAAAGCTGTAAGGTAACTTTGCATTTCTCACGTGTCCTATGCGTGATGTCTCCTACTGGACTCTTGACAGCCAATTGCACCAGAGAATTCACAGGCATATATTAATGTTTCCTGGCTACTTCTGCTCTGGTTCCCTCATTAAATTAAGATTACTTCTTAGAAGAAAACATATTTATATATATTAAAGAAGGCTAATAGCAGAATGATGGTATCATGTAGTTCATCTTTTTCACTTTAGAGAGGATAACTGGCCTCCCCACATCAGTGACACAGCCAGGATTGCAAACCCAGGTTATGTGATTTGAGTCTGCAGTGCTGCCTCTCAGTACTCTTTAGGTAGTCTACTAACTCTGCCATTAATGGGATACCTTGGGAAAGCCACTTATCTTCTCTAAGACATACTTCCTTGTATGGCAAAAGGGAGATAACAATAGTGCCTATCTCACAGTGTCATTGTGAGAATTAGATGAGGTTTTTTTTGTTTCTTTTTGTATCTTGTTTTTTTTATTGAAGTATAATTATTTTATAATGCTATGTTAGTTTCTGCTGTTCAATGAAGTGGATAAACTGGAAGTATATACATATCCCTTCCCTCTCACACCTCCCTCCCATCCCCACCATCCCACCAACCTAGGCCACCTCATAGCACCACGCTGAGCTCCCTGTGCTATGTAGCAGGTTCCCACTCATCATCTGTTTTACATGTGGTAGTGTATATATGTCAATCTTAGTCTCGCAATTCATCCCACCCTACCCCCCACATCCACATATTTGCAGGCTCTTACAACATGACTGTCACATTGAAAGCATTGTAAAACTGTTGGCTAAGAGAAGTTCTGGTACTTTAAATACCACCCTGGAGCTGTCTTATTAAAATCACTTAATATTTTGATAGGAAGCTTAAAAATAGTAGTGTGAATTATAATTAAATAAAGAATAATAGCTAGACTGCAGTTGGAGGACATCACTGATTCAATGGACATGAGTTTGACAAACTCCAGGAGACAGTGAAGGACCGGGAAGTTGAAGTTCATGGGGTCATGGACACGACTTAGCAACTGAACAACAATAACAACATCAGATTCTCCTTGCAGTTGTGTAACCATTTGCCTCACATTACCAAGTGAGTATACAGCTACTCAAATCCCTTGTGGAAGAAAATATGCTCATAATTAAACGACATTAATTATGATAGCTGGCAAGTACTGGGCACTTCCTAGACACATATTAATATATTCAGGTGAATTACCAGAATAACTATGGAATAGATGCTACTATTATCCCTATTTTTCAGATTAGGAAACTGAGAAACAGAGAAGTATCGTATGTTCTGTGAACACACAGCTAACAACTGGTAGAGATGAGACAGGATAATCACTCTTCCCTTCCTCCTAAGTGCTAGAATTCCGAGTAATATAAATAAGGCATATATAAGAAAAATACATGTATATAGTTTTTAAAATGTAATCTCTCCACCACCTTTGAGGAACAAACTATGAGTGGACAGTTCTATTGAAAGTGATCATGTTCTGAAAGTAACTGAACCTTAGTTCCTCCCTCGACTTCAGTGAAAAGACTGAGGTTGCTAGTGACCCTGATGTTTCCCCTGGGTATAAGAGAGCTAAGGATGAACACAATAGGGGTGCAAATCTGAAATACTTTGCTGTTCAATGAAGTGGATAAACTGGAAGTATATACATATCCCTTCCCTCTCACACCTCCCTCCCATCCCCACCATCCCACCAACCTAGGCCACCTCATAGCACCACGCTGAGCTCCCTGTGCTATGTAGCAGGTTCCCACTCATCATCTGTTTTACATGTGGTAGTGTATATATGTCAATCTTAGTCTCGCAATTCATCCCACCCTACCCCCCACATCCACATATTTGCAGGCTCTTACAACATGACTGTCACATTGAAAGCATTGTAAAACTGTTGGCTAAGAGAAGTTCTGGTACTTTAAATACCACCCTGGAGCTGTCTTATTAAAATCACTTAATATTTTGATAGGAAGCTTAAAAATAGTAGTGTGAATTATAATTAAATAAAGAATAATAGCTAGACTGCAGTTGGAGGACATCACTGATTCAATGGACATGAGTTTGACAAACTCCAGGAGACAGTGAAGGACCGGGAAGTTGAAGTTCATGGGGTCATGGACACGACTTAGCAACTGAACAACAATAACAACATCAGATTCTCCTTGCAGTTGTGTAACCATTTGCCTCACATTACCAAGTGAGTATACAGCTACTCAAATCCCTTGTGGAAGAAAATATGCTCATAATTAAACGACATTAATTATGATAGCTGGCAAGTACTGGGCACTTCCTAGACACATATTAATATATTCAGGTGAATTACCAGAATAACTATGGAATAGATGCTACTATTATCCCTATTTTTCAGATTAGGAAACTGAGAAACAGAGAAGTATCGTATGTTCTGTGAACACACAGCTAACAACTGGTAGAGATGAGACAGGATAATCACTCTTCCCTTCCTCCTAAGTGCTAGAATTCCGAGTAATATAAATAAGGCATATATAAGAAAAATACATGTATATAGTTTTTAAAATGTAATCTCTCCACCACCTTTGAGGAACAAACTATGAGTGGACAGTTCTATTGAAAGTGATCATGTTCTGAAAGTAACTGAACCTTAGTTCCTCCCTCGACTTCAGTGAAAAGACTGAGGTTGCTAGTGACCCTGATGTTTCCCCTGGGTATAAGAGAGCTAAGGATGAACACAGCAAAGATAATGGTGTGGTGCATAATCTGAAAAAAGTAAGACATTTTAGGAATGTATGCATCAGACTTATTGAGACAGGATGGGATTTTCACTATGATCACTCGTTCTCCACATATTTTAACATGTAAAGAGTTCCCACTTTCCTTGTCACCCAACCACTTTGAAATTATTCTGCCTGCAGAAGTAAAGAGCTGCATGTTCTGAGAGTATGGAGGAAACTCCCAAGAGAGTTCCTAGTTCTGGAATATAGAACAGAATTTTCTAGATCAATGACTTGCACATGATTGCAAGCCGGAGTGACTGTGAACATGTTTGTAGAACTGAGTTAAATGGACTTGTCTAACAGTACAGCCTATGTCTACCTAAGGAAGGTCTGTGATCCACATGTTCTTTAAAGTTGGGTAGAACTGATAATGGAGACATAGCTCCTTTCCACTTTCAGGAATCAGATATAGAGGATATGGAGAGAACTTTGTTTTCCCTGATGTATCTTCTGTTACATGGGTAACAAAAAGCAAAACAAATCAAAAAGTGAGGCTTTGGCAAGAACTTTGGGGAGAAATTGTGAAATGGAAAGATGCCACGATAGGCAGACTTTGATACACTGCTGGTGAGCAGACTTGGGAAGCTCTCTCCATGGTGAGAATACAAGTAGTCTTGAGCTGGAGACTCATCTGTTTACCCCAGGTGATCCAAAGGGGAATTTCTCTCACTCGTGAGGGGATGAGGTTAGAAGGCAGAGGATGGCAGTAGGATAAAGCAGAGGATGCTGCTAGAAAAACCCTTAGCTACCAGGACGCTGCTCTCCAGCCTTTGCATGGACAAATGAAAAGCAGAAGCCTTGACATTGTCTTTTTCAGTACATCAACTCAACAAGTATCTTTCTGACTCATAATATGCTATGCATTGCTGATACACTGGTCAATTACGAAGATAGTTTCCAGACCCATGAAGCTTGTAGAGTAGAAGAGAATAACTGCACAGTCAATGAGAATTGTTGTGAATGTACAAAGAAGTATAGGTCATTTTAGGAGCCCATAATGGGAAACCAAGCCTTGCTCAGGCAAACAAAACAGAAACAGGCATTTAACCTGAGACCTCAAGGATGGGTAGACTTCAGCTTTGTCATATGGGGATGATGGGAAGAAGCTGATAGAACATCAGGCAGAGAAAGGACATAGCCTTGATGGCTCCTTCACAAGGCTGAATTCATGCTTAACATGTTCATCTCTCTTCTCCCATCCAGAACTAGTTAATTACTGAGGAAGGCATAATGATGATATTAGTTAACATGTTTCAGATGGTTTTTATGCTCCTTCAAAACAGTGAATTCTTTGATACCTTATTCAAGCAACAGCCCTGTAAGGAAAGGGCTATCTTTCCATCTTACATGTGAGGAAACAAAAGAGCAAAGTGTGCATTGTATATACATGATAAAGCCAGGGATTCAAACACAGGTCTCCCTGGAGCACATCCTAAATAAACTCTTTCCACAACCCCTTTCCTCATATGTTAAAGGGGAACAGAAACAAAAAGGTAGTATTTGGTAAAAGCATAAGAAATTATCCTGGGAAAAAGGAATGAGGAGAGGCAGGCTCCTGCCTGCCTATTTAAAATGGGTCTGTGTTTATGTGAGTATATGTGTGCTCAGTCGTGTCAACTCTTTGAGAGTCCACGGACTGTAGTTTGCCAGGTTCCTCTGTCCATGGAGTTATCCAGACAAGAAATACTGAAGTAGGTTGTCATTTCCTTCTTTGGGGGATCTTCTGGACCTAGGGATTAAAGTCATATCTCTTAGGTGAGAATACAAGTAGTCTTGAGCTGGAGACTCATCTGTTTACCCCAGGTGATCCAAAGGGGAATTTCTCTCACTCGTGAGGGGATGAGGTTAGAAGGCAGAGGATGGCAGTAGGATAAAGCAGAGGATGCTGCTAGAAAAACCCTTAGCTACCAGGACGCTGCTCTCCAGCCTTTGCATGGACAAATGAAAAGCAGAAGCCTTGACATTGTCTTTTTCAGTACATCAACTCAACAAGTATCTTTCTGACTCATAATATGCTATGCATTGCTGATACACTGGTCAATTACGAAGATAGTTTCCAGACCCATGAAGCTTGTAGAGTAGAAGAGAATAACTGCACAGTCAATGAGAATTGTTGTGAATGTACAAAGAAGTATAGGTCATTTTAGGAGCCCATAATGGGAAACCAAGCCTTGCTCAGGCAAACAAAACAGAAACAGGCATTTAACCTGAGACCTCAAGGATGGGTAGACTTCAGCTTTGTCATATGGGGATGATGGGAAGAAGCTGATAGAACATCAGGCAGAGAAAGGACATAGCCTTGATGGCTCCTTCACAAGGCTGAATTCATGCTTAACATGTTCATCTCTCTTCTCCCATCCAGAACTAGTTAATTACTGAGGAAGGCATAATGATGATATTAGTTAACATGTTTCAGATGGTTTTTATGCTCCTTCAAAACAGTGAATTCTTTGATACCTTATTCAAGCAACAGCCCTGTAAGGAAAGGGCTATCTTTCCATCTTACATGTGAGGAAACAAAAGAGCAAAGTGTGCATTGTATATACATGATAAAGCCAGGGATTCAAACACAGGTCTCCCTGGAGCACATCCTAAATAAACTCTTTCCACAACCCCTTTCCTCATATGTTAAAGGGGAACAGAAACAAAAAGGTAGTATTTGGTAAAAGCATAAGAAATTATCCTGGGAAAAAGGAATGAGGAGAGGCAGGCTCCTGCCTGCCTATTTAAAATGGGTCTGTGTTTATGTGAGTATATGTGTGCTCAGTCGTGTCAACTCTTTGAGAGTCCACGGACTGTAGTTTGCCAGGTTCCTCTGTCCATGGAGTTATCCAGACAAGAAATACTGAAGTAGGTTGTCATTTCCTTCTTTGGGGGATCTTCTGGACCTAGGGATTAAAGTCATATCTCTTATGTCTCCTGCATTGGCAGGTAAATTCTTTACCATTTGAGCCACGGGATGCCCCTCGATGAAACAATGCCAAAAGTGTCTATCTACCAATTGTGAACATTCTGGGGGGTGAACAATATCAGGAAGCACCACTGAGCAGCCCATTACCGATGACCAAGGCTTGTTCAGAGTCTGATTCTTCTGTTCTCTGGTAAGAAGTCTGTCCACTCAGAACCCAATGTACTTCAATTTCAGCAGAAAGGACATTTTTCCAAGGTGAAATTGAAGGTAGTCCTTCTCAAAAATGCCAATCATTTCACACAGGAAATGCTTTTTTCTTGAGCCAAGTTTTATTATTGCCTGACAGTCATAGTGTGGAAGACAAATTCTGTTAAGGCCTAAAGTTGTTTTTATATTTTCAAAAAAATAAAAATAAGAAAGGAATATTGTAGGGGAAGAAAAACTTTCACAAAGATCAAAGTAATTCAAGTACAACAGAAGAATATACCACGAAATTTCGGTGAAAAGAAAGCTTTAAAATTCACTCAAAAATATCATCACACTGTCAGAAGACTTAACATTTGTCATATCACCCAAGGAGATAGGACTGATCATTCTCAGAATGCACTATTCAGAGAGTGGAAGCCACAGATCTATTTGCTTGTTAAGAGTTGTCAACTCTATGTTTAAAAACTCATTTCAATCCCACAAGAATAAGGCATTTTCTACATCTCTTAGTGAATTGAAATAAAGAGAAAAATCAATATACGCTTTTACAACCAAAATTTTATCTCTTCCATTTTGAGAAAAGACAAAAATTAGGTTTTTTTTAACAGCAATAGTGGTATTAAACCTTAATGCTTCTTTTTCATTCTTTTAGTGAGCATTTTTTTTTATGTAGCATATAAACTGTTTATTTCCCTTCTTACTAAAACTTCATAATAAGCTCCCTGGGACTGAGTTTCAGACTCTTTGGAAACTACTGATTATATTAACTGCTTTTTTAATTCTCTTAAAAATATGAATTTCACTTAACTGGCACATATGGCCTTTCTTTTAAATACTGGCTCTTCACTAAATAATGTCTATAAATAAAGCCAGATTTCAAAAGCCCTCCATAATAGGAGAATGAAATTTTGGTAGATTTTACTTACCAGCGACCATTAAAGAGAATCAATATGAAGGTGAGGAAATGTTCATTGTGTTTGGAGGGTGTGGATAAATAAGACATCAAGTGCAGGTGTGCAGTCAGTAGTAAGAAATATTGCAAAGAGGAGAAACAAGGTCAGACGACTGTCTGTTTCCAGTTCAGAAACTAGGAAAAGACCAGTTGTTGTAGCTAGAACAGGACACTTAATAAGGGTTGCGAGAGAGAATATGGGCATTCCAAGTGGTGCTAGTGGTAGAACCCACCTGCCAATGCAGGAGACATAAGAAATGCAGATTCAATCCTTGGCCAATGGCCCCGGAGTGCCAATTTTAAAAATTTTTGAGCCAAGTTTTATTATTGCCTGACAGTCATAGTGTGGAAGACAAATTCTGTTAAGGCCTAAAGTTGTTTTTATATTTTCAAAAAAATAAAAATAAGAAAGGAATATTGTAGGGGAAGAAAAACTTTCACAAAGATCAAAGTAATTCAAGTACAACAGAAGAATATACCACGAAATTTCGGTGAAAAGAAAGCTTTAAAATTCACTCAAAAATATCATCACACTGTCAGAAGACTTAACATTTGTCATATCACCCAAGGAGATAGGACTGATCATTCTCAGAATGCACTATTCAGAGAGTGGAAGCCACAGATCTATTTGCTTGTTAAGAGTTGTCAACTCTATGTTTAAAAACTCATTTCAATCCCACAAGAATAAGGCATTTTCTACATCTCTTAGTGAATTGAAATAAAGAGAAAAATCAATATACGCTTTTACAACCAAAATTTTATCTCTTCAATTTTGAGAAAAGACAAAAATTAGATTTTTTTTAACAGCAATAGTGGTATTAAACCTTAATGCTTCTTTTTCATTCTTTTAGTGAGCATTTTTTTTTATGTAGCATATAAACTGTTTATTTCCCTTCTTACTAAAACTTCATAATAAGCTCCCTGGGACTGAGTTTCAGACTCTTTGGAAACTACTGATTATATTAACTGCTTTTTTAATTCTCTTAAAAATATGAATTTCACTTAACTGGCACATATGGCCTTTCTTTTAAATACTGGCTCTTCACTAAATAATGTCTATAAATAAAGCCAGATTTCAAAAGCCCTCCATAATAGGAGAATGAAATTTTGGTAGATTTTACTTACCAGCGACCATTAAAGAGAATCAATATGAAGGTGAGGAAATGTTCATTGTGTTTGGAGGGTGTGGATAAATAAGACATCAAGTGCAGGTGTGCAGTCAGTAGTAAGAAATATTGCAAAGAGGAGAAACAAGGTCAGACGACTGTCTGTTTCCAGTTCAGAAACTAGGAAAAGACCAGTTGTTGTAGCTAGAACAGGACACTTAATAAGGGTTGCGAGAGAGAATATGGGCATTCCAAGTGGTGCTAGTGGTAAAGAACCCACCTGCCAATGCAGGAGACATAAGAAATGCAGATTCAATCCCTGAGTTGAGAAGATCCACTGGAGGACAGCTTGGCATCCCACGCCAGTATTCTTGCCTGGATAATCCCATGGACAGAGGAGCCTGGTGGGTTATAGTCCTAGGGCTGAAAAGAGTCAGTCATGACTGAAGCAACTTACCAGCAGCAGAGAAGAATACAAAAACCAGAATATTAATAACCAATACTCTTACTTGACAGAGACAGATACAGAAGGAACAGAGGATTATGTTTACACAACCAGCCAGATCCACACAAAACACCTAGCACTTAACTCTTCTGAAAGTCTCTTACATTTTATCTTACGGGTAGCATTGTCCCAGATTTATAGATTAAAAAAGACACTAAAAAGACACTAAAAAGATGTCACTGAGATGTCATAAGGAAGCAAGTGGCATAATTAACACTGCAACTTGAGGCCAGTGCTTTGTCCATCCAGCCTCCTGGACAAGGCTTTCTATTGTACAACTGATATTCATGGAACGCTGTTTGCAATACTGAGCTAAGCTTTAGGATGGATCTATAAAGTAGAAACACATAGCTCATCAATCCAATTGTGACATTTTGAGGCTCTGTGCTAACCAGTCCTGCTATCATAAGCTGAATTGATCTTTATTAAATATCTAACTGATTGCCTTCTTCAATAAGAGAAAATAGAAACACATGATCTCAAATGTTACTTTTTTTCAATTTAACGTAAGTCTAGTGTGAAGAAAAGATGGATGCAGTACTGTCATTTTGTTCCCTCTGCAGGCAGTAGGACTTGAAGTTTTCATAGCTCCTCACCCCGTGAAAGGATGTTTGTGGCCACAATTGAGTTTTTAAAGGAAGGCTGTTGACAATAACTTCATAGTACTTGTCCAGGTAATCACCAACCTTGTAAAAGAGGGTGCCTTTTATTCTAGATTTTGTATGGAGTTCTAAATTTCATAGTAAATGCCACTAAGATTTATTGCTTCCCACAGATTTTTTTTTAATAATTTATTTATTTATTTATTTATTTATTTATTTATTTACATGTATGTTCCCAGATCATTCATATGCATATCCTTGGACCCTCCCCCAACCCAGTTCCCCCCCCTCATCCCTCCAGACCATCGCTCCAAGTGGTTGTAGGTACTCCTATTGCCCTAGCACAATGACAATAGCTATCTTTTCCACACACTTCTCAGCCTCCCTGGAGCCTAGGTGCAGCTATTTGACTGAGATCTGGCCAATGAAAGGTGGGCAGAAGTGAAAAATACTCCTTCTGGTTCTGCCCATAGAAGCCTTGCTGTCATGCTCTGCTCTCTCTCCCCACTCACTACTACAAGACCCAAAGGACCTCAAGGAAGATGAATTCAAAGCTATAAGATAAAAGAAGCATAAGTCCTAAATACCTATGAATACTGACATTACACTCTTATGTAACCAAGGGTAAAGTTCCTTTGTACATAGCCACTGAGAATCAAGGATTATTTTTACATAAGCTCACATAACTTCATCTCTAGCAGAAATTGGTGCCTTGACGTGAGATTCTGTGGTTGCTATGAAGTCAGGTGGCTAGTGGCAAGAAAACTGCTATGGAAGCAGGACACCTACTGTGGTAAGACATTTGGCAAAAACACCACCTGCCTTGGTATACTGGGGAAACTATGAGCTTGTAGGACTAGGAAAAGAAGCTGGGAAACAAGGTGACAGCTTTTTAATAATGATTTTTACTGGCTTTGCTTAGCAGTACAGAAGGAAGAGATAGCCTTAGGCAAACAGTATTCTGCAAGTTTAAAAAATATGAAAGCACATAGTCAAGAAATGTAAAATCTTGCATAGTTGAAAACAGCAACTTCTTTAAACCTCAGCATGAAATAAGGCCAAGGAAGATTTTGAGCACCAAAATCACATTAAGACTCAGCTTGCAGCAAAATACACACTAATACTTCCCTATCCAAACATTGTGTCTGATAGCCCTGAGGTAGCCACCATTAACGGGAGATAAAGAAGATTAAAAAAGAAAAGAATAATCAGTCTTCAGTATTATGCTTAGCAAAGAATTTTGGATGTAGTTACTAGCAAATATCATATAGAACATTTTTGTTGTAGTTGTTCAGTCTCTAAGCTGTGTCCAACTCTGCAATTCCATGGACTGCAGCACACCAGGTTCTTTTGTCCTTCACTATTTCTTGGAGTTTGATCAAATTCATGTCCATTAAGTTGATGATGCTACCAACCATCTCATACTCTGCTACCCCTGTCTCCTTTTGCCTTCAGTCTTCCCCAGAATCAGGGTCTTTTCCAATGAGTAGCTCTTCACATCAGGTGGCCAAAACATTGGAGCTTCAGCTTCAGTAACAGTCCTTCCAGTGAATATTCAGGGTTGACTTCCTTTGGGATTGACTGGTTTGATCTCCTCGCAGTCCAGGTGAATCTCAAGAGTCTTCACCAACACCACAGTACAAAAACATCAGTACTTTGGCTCTGAGCCTTCTTTAGGGTCCAACTCTCACAACCATACATGACTATTGGAAAAACCATAGCTTTGACTTATACAAACCTGTGTCAGCAAAGTGATGGCTTTGCTTTTTAATATGCTAATTTATCATAGCTTTGATTCTAAAGAGCAAGGATCTTTTAATTTCATGGCTGCAGTCACCATCACAGTGATTTAGGAGCCCAGGAAAAGAAAATGTGTAAGGTCAAATGTATAATCAGACTGCGTACGGAATTTTGGAAGAAATTTCATTGCCTCTGAAAACATATGCTCAGTCACTCAGTCGTGAACTACTCTTTGTGACCCCATGGACTGCAGTCCACTGGGCTCCTTTGTCCATGGGATTTCCCAGGCAAGAATACTGGAGTGTCAACTCCTACACCAAAAAAACCATAAGCCTGGCAAAAAAGAAACAAATAAAGATAAATTTGGCTATTTTAACATTAAGCATTCAGGCCTCCAAAAATCTTATTAACAGGAAGAGAATTGTTAAAGTTGCAAAACCATGAAATAAGCTTTAAATTTAGCCAAGGAAAGAAGAAACCAAAATATAATCTCAGAATGCTGGATAAGGGATCGAGTGCCCTTAGAAAGCAGAATCGGGGCCTAATCAGGGCTGCTTAGAAAGTACTGTACTAAGCATACCTTTAAAGAAAGCAGAAAAACGGGAAAGCCTAATCATATAGAACATTTTTGTTGTAGTTGTTCAGTCTCTAAGCTGTGTCCAACTCTGCAATTCCATGGACTGCAGCACACCAGGTTCTTTTGTCCTTCACTATTTCTTGGAGTTTGATCAAATTCATGTCCATTAAGTTGATGATGCTACCAACCATCTCATACTCTGCTACCCCTGTCTCCTTTTGCCTTCAGTCTTCCCCAGAATCAGGGTCTTTTCCAATGAGTAGCTCTTCACATCAGGTGGCCAAAACATTGGAGCTTCAGCTTCAGTAACAGTCCTTCCAGTGAATATTCAGGGTTGACTTCCTTTGGGATTGACTGGTTTGATCTCCTCGCAGTCCAGGTGAATCTCAAGAGTCTTCACCAACACCACAGTACAAAAACATCAGTACTTTGGCTCTGAGCCTTCTTTAGGGTCCAACTCTCACAACCATACATGACTATTGGAAAAACCATAGCTTTGACTTATACAAACCTGTGTCAGCAAAGTGATGGCTTTGCTTTTTAATATGCTAATTTATCATAGCTTTGATTCTAAAGAGCAAGGATCTTTTAATTTCATGGCTGCAGTCACCATCACAGTGATTTAGGAGCCCAGGAAAAGAAAATGTGTAAGGTCAAATGTATAATCAGACTGCGTACGGAATTTTGGAAGAAATTTCATTGCCTCTGAAAACATATGCTCAGTCACTCAGTCGTGAACTACTCTTTGTGACCCCATGGACTGCAGTCCACTGGGCTCCTTTGTCCATGGGATTTCCCAGGCAAGAATACTGGAGTGTCAACTCCTACACCAAAAAAACCATAAGCCTGGCAAAAAAGAAACAAATAAAGATAAATTTGGCTATTTTAACATTAAGCATTCAGGCCTCCAAAAATCTTATTAACAGGAAGAGAATTGTTAAAGTTGCAAAACCATGAAATAAGCTTTAAATTTAGCCAAGGAAAGAAGAAACCAAAATATAATCTCAGAATGCTGGATAAGGGATCGAGTGCCCTTAGAAAGCAGAATCGGGGCCTAATCAGGGCTGCTTAGAAAGTACTGTACTGACACAAGCAAGTAGAGCCAAAGGATTGAGGAAGTCTGAGACTTGAACTCTTGAGATCACCTGCTGAATATTTTCAATAAACATAAGTGAGAAATAAGAATGATTCTCAAATTTAGTGATATCAGCAACTCCTGAAGGGCTTGTTATAAAGGCGATTTCAGTACCCCATCTCCTGTGTTCTGATTCAGGAATTCTGGACACATCTAACTAGTTCCCAGGTGCTGCTGATGGTGCTGGTTGGACACATTATGAAAACCGATATAGATGCAGGTTGCTCAAAGAGACTTGAGTTTTCGGACTTCTCAGTCATAGTACCTGGTGTCAGTGTAACCCATACACAACACTTATTTTGTAATCCTTCAAATCCTCTTTCTCCTCAAATTTGTATTTCCCTCCTATTTTTGCCTCTTTTACCTATTTCCTGTCACGTTTCTATCCATTCTCTCTCTAGTTTTTTTGGTTTCTCCTCCTGACTTATCCTCCTTTCTTATAAAGATTCTAAACAAGTTACATTGAAATAGTGATATATGTCTCAAATAAAATTCCCAGAAATCTGAGATAGTTTTATTTTAAATACCCTTCTTTGAGGACAGTGGTGGTTAGCTACTTTTGCAGCTATCAACAATTTTAAAGTGGCACAAACAATGTTTAGAGATGATTGCTTAAGGAATCATCTATGTTTGCAACTCAAACACCAAAAACTTTGCTCAGAGGAAGCTAGAAAAGCTCTCAAACGGAAAGTAAATTTTAAATAAAATTTCCCTAGAAAATGATAGAGGCCCTTGTAATTGTTTCTCTTGAAAATGATAGGAGCCCTTGTCCTTATTCTGTCTTACCATTTTTCAACCATGTATTGGAACCCATATCACGTTCAAAATACTTCCACTATAAGGATCCAAGAGAATGCGTTTGGCAATCTCTAATGAATACATGTGTACAAGGTTTATCTTGTATTTTCCCCAAATCTCTTCTGCTTCAGTGAAGACACAACCTTTTTATTCTATTTTCTGTGAATATGTAGATAAGGAGGTTAGCATTTTCTCTAGATATCTTTCAAATATAGCACTTCTAACATATATTTTAAAATTTTCTCATGCTCAAAATACTAATTTCCAAAAGTTCCCTATTGTGATCATTTTCAAAGCTTTTAAACAAAACCATTAAAGGCCAAAATTATTCATCCCACAATAAGTATTTAACTGAAATTTTAAGAACTAAAATTATTCGGCTTGGAAATGTGTTGTCATTGTTGGAGATATTTTGATGCTTTTCACATTTTTCATTATAATTTTAAACTTCTCATTGTCTATTTCTTTAACCCAGATATTTAAGTAAAAGCTCATTCCAGACTTTGTGTAAATCACCTATTATATTATATGCCAGGTTATTAGAATAATCTGTCTCCTAGTAGACCAAATCTTAATGATTCAGGTCTACATTTCTCCAAGTCTCTATTCATGGCTTAGATCCCAATTAACAATCCTCAGACCTCATCTTTTTTTTTTTCTTTGGCCACTTCTATTGCTCTTTCATTCCCTTATTTTTTCTGTTCTTTGACCTGTGTGGGCTTCCAATCACAGTGGCCTCTCTTGTTGCAGAGCACCGGCTCTGGGCGCATGTGCTCCAGAGCTCCAGTTCAGTAGTTGGACACACCGGTCCAGCAGCTCGATGGCATGTGGGATCTTTCCAGGCCAGGGATTGAACCGGCGTCCCTTGCACTTCAAGGCAGTGTCCTTACCCACTGGACCACCAGGGAAGCCCAGACCTCATATCTTATACTTAACCCTCAGAACACTTTCATTCCAGCCAAGTTACTCTGTCACTTTTATCTCAAATTTGTCTTTCTTTTACTATATTCCTTAGTATACTTTGTATGCTATATGTCCTTTTTGAAAGTCAGTCACATTTCTTTCTACTAGATTACTAGGAATTTTATTTCAAGAGCAAATGCTAGTCTTCTCTAAACAACCCTACACATTATTTGTGAGTCATTCCTCAGTTAAAACTTGGAGTTCTCTCAATATTTTCTAAAAAGGTGATAGCAACAAATGTGTTAGTTAAATAATATTTATGGAAACCCACTAAATGAATACATGTGTACAAGGTTTATCTTGTATTTTCCCCAAATCTCTTCTGCTTCAGTGAAGACACAACCTTTTTATTCTATTTTCTGTGAATATGTAGATAAGGAGGTTAGCATTTTCTCTAGATATCTTTCAAATATAGCACTTCTAACATATATTTTAAAATTTTCTCATGCTCAAAATACTAATTTCCAAAAGTTCCCTATTGTGATCATTTTCAAAGCTTTTAAACAAAACCATTAAAGGCCAAAATTATTCATCCCACAATAAGTATTTAACTGAAATTTTAAGAACTAAAATTATTCGGCTTGGAAATGTGTTGTCATTGTTGGAGATATTTTGATGCTTTTCACATTTTTCATTATAATTTTAAACTTCTCATTGTCTATTTCTTTAACCCAGATATTTAAGTAAAAGCTCATTCCAGACTTTGTGTAAATCACCTATTATATTATATGCCAGGTTATTAGAATAATCTGTCTCCTAGTAGACCAAATCTTAATGATTCAGGTCTACATTTCTCCAAGTCTCTATTCATGGCTTAGATCCCAATTAACAATCCTCAGACCTCATCTTTTTTTTTTTTTCTTTGGCCACTTCTATTGATCTTTCATTCACTTATCTTTTTCTGTTCTTTGACCTGTGTGGGCTTCCAATCACAGTGGCCTCTCTTGTTGCAGAGCACCGGCTCTGGGCGCATGTGCTCCAGAGCTCCAGTTCAGTAGTTGGACACACCGGTCCAGCAGCTCGATGGCATGTGGGATCTTTCCAGGCCAGGGATTGAACCGGCGTCCCTTGCACTTCAAGGCAGTGTCCTTACCCACTGGACCACCAGGGAAGCCCAGACCTCATATCTTATACTTAACCCTCAGAACACTTTCATTCCAGCCAAGTTACTCTGTCACTTTTATCTCAAATTTGTCTTTCTTTTACTATATTCCTTAGTATACTTTGTATGCTATATGTCCTTTTTGAAAGTCAGTCACATTTCTTTCTACTAGATTACTAGGAATTTTATTTCAAGAGCAAATGCTAGTCTTCTCTAAACAACCCTACACATTATTTGTGAGTCATTCCTCAGTTAAAACTTGGAGTTCTCTCAATATTTTCTAAAAAGGTGATAGCAACAAATGTGTTAGTTAAATAATATTTATGGAAACCCACTAAACTGAGTTCTTGACATCAGGAGTTTAACCATGTTTTCCTTAGTATGCTGATGCCTAGCACAGAATAAATGTTTTAATTAAATATTAAAAGCTTCTTTCCTCAATTTGGCACAAATATATTGTATCCATACTTTAACTGTTTCCCTTGAATCTCATTTTAACAAAATAATGATTGCATATTTGCTACATTAAATACTGTACCAGCCGCTTGCATAAAAGTAAAAAATCATATAGTACCTGCATTCAAGGAGTGTGCATTGGTAGGAACAAGACAGTGTCGTTAGGATTATGATCAAAGAGGTACAGGTTTTTATGAGAGTATTTGAGAGTGATGAGTTTAGTTCTTAGGTTGGGGTTGTGGAAGACAAGGAGGAATTTACAATCAAAGAGAAAGGGATATTACTTCTAGGGACAAAATAGCACATATATAAATAAGAGGCAAGAAAGGTATAAGGTGTGGGTAACAGCAAGTAGTTTGGTTTTTTTTAACATTTATTTATTCATTTTTAGGGGGGCGGGTAGGGGAGGGAGGGGAGCGGGCGGGCCACTTCTATTGGTCTTTCATTTCTCTATTCTCATCCGTCCTTGTTCTTTGGCTCCTGTGGGCCTCCCATCGCGGTGGCCTCTGTTGTCATAGAGCGCCGGCTCTGGGCGCATGTGCTCCAGAGCTCCGGCTCAGTAATTGGACACATCGGTCCAGCAGCTCTGTGGCACGTGGGATCTTCCCAGGCCAGGGATCAAATCTGTGCCCTTGCACTGCAAGGCGGTGTCCTTACCCACTGGACCACCAGGGAAGCCCAGCAAGTAGTTTAATACGTCAGCCTTCACCACATGAAGACTATTAGAGATAAACCCAGAGAACAAGGCAACATCACATTAAAAACTCCAACATCCATGTGAGAGAGTTCAAGCTTTCTATCTTGAGAGTATTTGGAAGGTTTTTTAAAACTTAGAATGGGGATTACACCACCAGATTTCAATCCCAAACATGTCAGTCTTTTGTGAAGACTCAGAATAAGTACATTCAATGAGAATGTGAAGAAAGGAGGGACCATATTGTATTGACTGATTCAGGGATGGATGTATGCATGCTGACTGAATCTTCACTTTGTGTGGCTGTGTTTTACTTTACCCAGTTTTGCTATATCTTTGAAAGGAGTTTAACCATTTTTCTTTCCTAGCACAGAATAAATGTTTTAATTAAATATTAAAAGCTTCTTTCCTCAATTTGGCACAAATATATTGTATCCATACTTTAACTGTTTCCCTTGAATCTCATTTTAACAAAATAATGATTGCATATTTGCTACATTAAATACTGTACCAGCCGCTTGCATAAAAGTAAAAAATCATATAGTACCTGCATTCAAGGAGTGTGCATTGGTAGGAACAAGACAGTGTCGTTAGGATTATGATCAAAGAGGTACAGGTTTTTATGAGAGTATTTGAGAGTGATGAGTTTAGTTCTTAGGTTGGGGTTGTGGAAGACAAGGAGGAATTTACAATCAAAGAGAAAGGGATATTACTTCTAGGGACAAAATAGCACATATATAAATAAGAGGCAAGAAAGGTATAAGGTGTGGGTAACAGCAAGTAGTTTGGTTTTTTTTAACATTTATTTATTCATTTTTAGGGGGGCGGGTAGGGGAGGGAGGGGAGCGGGCGGGCCACTTCTATTGGTCTTTCATTTCTCTATTCTCATCCGTCCTTGTTCTTTGGCTCCTGTGGGCCTCCCATCGCGGTGGCCTCTGTTGTCATAGAGCGCCCGGCTCTGGGCGCATGTGCTCCAGAGCTCCGGCTCAGTAATTGGACACATCGGTCCAGCAGCTCTGTGGCACGTGGGATCTTCCCAGGCCAGGGATCAAATCTGTGCCCTTGCACTGCAAGGCGGTGTCCTTACCCACTGGACCACCAGGGAAGCCCAGCAAGTAGTTTAATACGTCAGCCTTCACCACATGAAGACTATTAGAGATAAACCCAGAGAACAAGGCAACATCACATTAAAAACTCCAACATCCATGTGAGAGAGTTCAAGCTTTCTATCTTGAGAGTATTTGGAAGGTTTTTTAAAACTTAGAATGGGGATTACACCACCAGATTTCAATCCCAAACATGTCAGTCTTTTGTGAAGACTCAGAATAAGTACATTCAATGAGAATGTGAAGAAAGGAGGGACCATATTGTATTGACTGATTCAGGGATGGATGTATGCATGCTGACTGAATCTTCACTTTGTGTGGCTGTGTTTTACTTTACCCAGTTTTGCTATATGTTGTTTCAAAGTAACATAAAGAGTGCAGGGACTCCCTGTGAGAGTGAATTGGAAGAGAGAAGGCCAGATCCAGAAGATCAAGTAGGAAAGATGTCGGGAAGGAGAAATCAGACAATAAGAGACACTAAGATTATTTGGATGTTGGAATGAGGAAAAGAAATGAGTCGTGGTTTGTAATACTTTAAAATTTTGGCCTAGTAAAAGGTTGCTTTTAGAGTATATTTAATTTTCACCAGGACTTCCCCAGTGGGTCAGTGGATAAAGAATCAGACTGCAGTGCAGGAGAACAGGAGACTTGGGTTCAATTCTTGGGTCAGGAAGATCCTCTGGAGGAGGAAATGGCAACCCACTCCAGTATTCTTGTCTGGAGAATCCCATGGAGAGAGGAGCCTGGTGGGCTGCTTTCCATAGGGTTTCAGAGAGGGAGACACAGCTGAAGCAACTAAGCAAGCACGCACAATCTTTACCAATTAAAGTGTGAGATCCTAGAAGTCAGGGACTGTCTCTTTCTGTACAGAACTCTCTTGGATCAGGTTCTAGTGCATGGCTGTGAACTGGCCATCTCAAGTTCAAGAGAAAGACTGCATTTGAAATTCTGTGTGTATTGCCTTCTTCCCTCAGAATTTGCACAGTTCAATGAGAAGATCCTAAAGCAAACCTTTACAAAATGAATATGAACAGAAAATCAGTTGAGAGAAAGTAGAAAAAATCTGGCATGTGAGAAAAATAGTTTAATACTTCACCACATGAAGACTATTAGAGATAAACCCAGAGAACAAGGCAACATCACATTAAAACTCCAACATCCATGTGAGAGAGTTCAAGCTTTCTATCTTGAGAGTATTTGGAAGGTTTTTTAAAACTTAGAATGGGGATTACACCACCAGATTTCAATCCCAAACATGTCAGTCTTTTGTGAAGACTCAGAATAAGTACATTCAATGAGAATGTGAAGAAAGGAGGGACCATATTGTATTGACTGATTCAGGGATGGATGTATGCATGCTGACTGAATCTTCACTTTGTGTGGCTGTGTTTTACTTTACCCAGTTTTGCTATATGTTGTTTCAAAGTAACATAAAGAGTGCAGGGACTCCCTGTGAGAGTGAATTGGAAAGAGAGAAGGCCAGATCCAGAAGATCAAGTAGGAAAGATGTCGGGAAGGAGAAATCAGACAATAAGAGACACTAAGATTATTTGGATGTTGGAATGAGGAAAAGAAATGAGTCGTGGTTTGTAATACTTTAAAATTTTGGCCTAGTAAAAGGTTGCTTTTAGAGTATATTTAATTTTCACCAGGACTTCCCCAGTGGGTCAGTGGATAAAGAATCAGACTGCAGTGCAGGAGAACAGGAGACTTGGGTTCAATTCTTGGGTCAGGAAGATCCTCTGGAGGAGGAAATGGCAACCCACTCCAGTATTCTTGTCTGGAGAATCCCATGGAGAGAGGAGCCTGGTGGGCTGCTTTCCATAGGGTTTCAGAGAGGGAGACACAGCTGAAGCAACTAAGCAAGCACGCACAATCTTTACCAATTAAAGTGTGAGATCCTAGAAGTCAGGGACTGTCTCTTTCTGTACAGAACTCTCTTGGATCAGGTTCTAGTGCATGGCTGTGAACTGGCCATCTCAAGTTCAAGAGAAAGACTGCATTTGAAATTCTGTGTGTATTGCCTTCTTCCCTCAGAATTTGCACAGTTCAATGAGAAGATCCTAAAGCAAACCTTTACAAAATGAATATGAACAGAAAATCAGTTGAGAGAAAGTAGAAAAAATCTGGCATGTGAGAAATGAGTAACGTAAGATTTCTTTGCCTATGATTGGGATTAAGGAAAGGCAGAATGAAGTTGTGGTTATTTTATTAATGTATATTTTCATTTATTTTGATGTCCTATAAGATCACTGCACTTATGAAAACTTTAGTTTCCACTTAATTATTTACCTCCTATGAGCAAATACCATTTTGTATATAATAGCAAAAAATAAACAACTCCTCGACTAAGCAGTATTCACTCAAAAATACCAGCATACATGAGTGTTATGAATTATTTTTTCAATGCAATGTTATTAGAGGATAGCTTTGAGTGGACTTTAGGGAGACAGTGTTCAGAACAAAACAAGTGCCATGGTTAAGTGTCTTAACTGACTCCATTTAACCAACCTGTAAGATGATCTATTCTCTAACTTTTATGTAAATTAAACTTTATAAAGCCTGGGACATTACCAGTGCTTATAACCAATACATACATTTTTAATATGCCTTCTGTTTCTGTAAGTTGGAGGTGTTTGCTAATTGAGTTCCATTACATTATTTCCCAAACCTGTTGATATTGATCTTATTAATGATTTCATATCATTAAGATTTTTGTTTACATTACTGATTAATATGCTTACTAACATTTTAAAGAGATTTAATTAATGAATGTTCTGTGCATGAACTTTGAAAAATATTTGAAGACATAAAAATAAACAAATATAATCTCTTTGGCAGGGATAACAGTGTGTGTGAGTATGTGTGCATGCTCTTCGTGACCCCATGGATTGTAGCCCACCAGGCTCCTCTGTCTATCTAGTTTTCCAGGCAGAAATACTAGAGTGGATTGTCATTTCCTCCTTCAAGGGATCTTCCTGACCCAGGGATCAAACCCATATCTTCTGTGTCTCCTGCACTGGCAGGTGGATTCTTTATCAACTGAGCCACTTGGTTAGCTAGGCAGAAATGGCTGACTTATACCAAATTTTAATCCCTGCCTCTTTCAAAGAAAGAGAGCCAAAGCCTGGCATCAAAGCTAGAGATCACATTTCCTGGTCTTCTGGCAATCTGTGTGGCTATTTGTCTCCATTCTCTGTAAGAAAATGAGAGCAAAAATTATATATACAACTTCTAGCTCAGTTCCAAATTACAAGCCCTGGCCCTGGCCTGCTGCTCCCTTTCCTTTTTAGGCTGGAAAGCAGATTTTGGCCATGGCATGGTGTTGATCACAAAGGTAAGGGCAGTGTCTGAACAAGAACAAGACCGAGAAAGATTCCATGATGCAGAGATGCCCTGCTGGTTGAACTGTTTCCTGAGAAAGAAAATTCTATTGCATTCAAGCCATTGTATTAGGGGATTTTCTTTGTTACAGTAATTTAGCCTCCATCTTAGCTAAGACAAATTCTTACCCAGCAATTCCTTTGCTAGGAATATATTCTGAAGAAATAAGCTTACATTGAAAACATAACAGTGCTGCATAATTTTACTTTTCTGAGCCTGAAACAGAGAACATATTCTAGTAAATTAAAAATAAAGTTTACAATTCTGAAGATAACCTATTCAAGTGAACACAAGAAAAACTGTAAACATTGCTGCTTTGAATTCACAAGGAGATCTGAAAGAAAATGACTTTATCACAGTCCGGATAAGTCATCTTAAGTTGTAAGACATAAGTTATCTTTGTTTAACTGCAGTTATGCTATGAAATTTCCAAATTTTACCAATAAGGGATATTAACAAATGAGCATGAGGAAAGCTACCTGGAATTACGCCATATGAGAAAAAGGAAAGAAAGAACTGAGAATACTGAGCTTCAAGAAGTTATGCATAACTTGATCGTTCTTGTTTTTAGTCACTAAGTCATGTCCAACTCTTCTGAGATCCCCTGGACTGTAGCCCACCAGGCTCCATGGGCTTTCCCAGGCAAGAATGCTGGAGTGGGTTGCCATTTCCTTCCCCCGGGCATCTTCCCAATCCAGGGATTCAACATGGTCTTCTGCATTGGCAAGCAGATTCTTTTACACTTAGCTTACCCATGCATAACGATAGGTTTATCTAAATATATCAGCCTTACCTAATATGATACAAACTAGATGTATTCTGAATAAATCAAGGAAAGAAAGTCAGAAATTGGGAATTAAAACAAAGCAAAACCAAAACCCCACAAATTTCAATTCTACAAAAAAGATTATTTCTTGTAATGTGGGTTTTTCTGGAATGAAGAGCTATCATTAGTGGTATCCAGAAGGAAGTTGAATTATTACTTGATAGAAAGTATTCAGATAGACGGATGGTATCCAAGGTCGTTTTTAGTCCTGAAAATCTATAATACTTTGTTGATATGAGAGGCAGTTTTTCTGAACCAATATCAGTTGCCTGATATGAAAATCTTAAATGGAAATGATTGTTTGTGAAATTGTTTTGACTTCTTTTTAAAAGTTTTGACTTTTTATTTATTTATTTTATTTTTGGCTGTACTGGATCTTCATTGCTCTGCCTGAGGCTTTATCTAGGTGTCGTGTATGGGCTTTTCATTGTGCTCCTGTTGCAGAGGATGGGCCCTAGGGCACATGGGCTTCAATAGTTGTGTCACATGGGCTAAGTTTACCTGCAGCATGTGGAATCTTTCCAGACTAGGGATCAAATCCATGTCCCCTTCAGTGACTGGAGGATTCTTAACCACTGGATCACCAAAAAGTCCTGTTTTGACTTCTTTGTGTAGCCAAGAGTATCAACTCTGGTGCTTACTTCCAAACCCTAGATCCAGTGTTTGATAAAATTGCTTATGCTCTGTAAGATTTGTTTTTCCCATTTTCAAAGTGAAGTTGCTGATAATGTCTAGTACCTACATTTTTAATATATGCTAAATAGAAAATTTCAACTGCTTTGCAGTTTTATATAAAGAAAACTTAGTACCCTACTTGATCAAATCTTCCCCTGAAGGATTTACTTTTACACTCAAGTAGTCTCTTTGCAAACAGCTACCCATTTATGGCATTACTTTTTAGAGCAGTTTTGGTTCACAGCAAGATTGAACATACTGAGATTTCCCATAAAGTTCCTGTCCCCACACATGCATAGCTTCTCCCATTATCAGCATCCTCCACCAGAGAAGTCCATTTGTTACAACCAATAAACCTACTTTGACATATCAGTATCACTCAAAGATGAGAGCATTCACTCTCAATGTGGTATAATCTATGGATTTGAACGAATGTAATAACATATATGCATCATGACACAACCATAGAGAGAGTTTCCACCATCCTAAAAACACCCTTGGCTCCACTTATTCATTTGTCTCTTCCTCTGAAGTCTGAAAATCATGGATCATTTTACCATCTTCATAGTTCTGCCTTTTCCAAAAAGTCATACAGTTGAAATCGTATAGTATAGTGGACTTATTTTACTTAATAAAGCATATTCAGTGTAGGTTTCTCTGTGCCTTTTCATGGTTTGATAGCACATAATTTTTTAGTGTTGAATAATAATCCATAATCTGGATGTTCCATAGTTTATCTATATTCATTGCTGAAGGGCATCTTGGTTGCTTCCAAGTTTTGGCAATTAAGAATAAATCAGCTATAAACAACCATACTTTCAACTTATATCAGTCATCCTATTTCCTCTATACCTTACTCCTGTTTCCCATTATGGTCACAGAGCAAAGCATAAGACTATACCTTCCTTCTTTATAGTCATCCATTTATTTCAATTTATTTTGTTGCTTAACACCAAGACAACAAAAGCTCTGCTTAGTTTCTCGGCTTTTATAGAAAAAAAAAAGTCACTTTTTTCTTATTAAATTGATAATGTGAGGTGAAATCAGCTACAAATGGTAGGTTTTCCTCTCTTTATTTCTTTTTAAATGATCTTCACCATTTGGTTCTTTACCATATTATTGACTCCCATATCTTAGTACTAAAGTCCTTTGGAAATACACATTCACAGTTATAACAGCAGCCAAGGAGAAGGGGGCCACAGAGGACGAGAAGGTTGGATGGCATCACTAAGTCAATGGACATGATTTTGAGCAGGCTCTGGGAGATGGCGAAGGAAGGGGAAGCTTGGTGTGCTGCAGTCCATGGGGTCACAAAGAATCAGACATGACTGAGGGAATGAACTGAACTGAACTTATGTAGTGATTTTAATACTTTCAAGATACTTTGATGTTTAGCATCAGTCTGATTATCACAGCAGCACATCTATAGCAGGCCAGATACTATATTCTTCATTTTTAGATGAAGATTTGAAGATAAAATGATATTGAGTGACTTTCTCAATGTCACATAGCTTAAGTACTATGATAGAATACTCAGTCCTAATTTCCAATGGAATTCCCCCTCCACTGTTGCCAGGTCATCCATGAACACACAAAAGACCAACTGAACGCCCCCCTACCCCCCAAAACAGAGAATCAACAGGAAAAACTGATCACCTGTCAAAGGCATATTTTACTCTGTGCCATTTTCTGTTTTGATACAGTTGAAATCGTATAGTATAGTGGACTTATTTTACTTAATAAAGCATATTCAGTGTAGGTTTCTCTGTGCCTTTTCATGGTTTGATAGCACATAATTTTTTAGTGTTGAATAATAATCCATAATCTGGATGTTCCATAGTTTATCTATATTCATTGCTGAAGGGCATCTTGGTTGCTTCCAAGTTTTGGCAATTAAGAATAAATCAGCTATAAACAACCATACTTTCAACTTATATCAGTCATCCTATTTCCTCTATACCTTACTCCTGTTTCCCATTATGGTCACAGAGCAAAGCATAAGACTATACCTTCCTTCTTTATAGTCATCCATTTATTTCAATTTATTTTGTTGCTTAACACCAAGACAACAAAAGCTCTGCTTAGTTTCTCGGCTTTTATAGAAAAAAAAAAGTCACTTTTTTCTTATTAAATTGATAATGTGAGGTGAAATCAGCTACAAATGGTAGGTTTTCCTCTCTTTATTTCTTTTTTTAAATGATCTTCACCATTTGGTTCTTTACCATATTATTGACTCCCATATCTTAGTACTAAAGTCCTTTGGAAATACACATTCACAGTTATAACAGCAGCCAAGGAGAAGGGGGCCACAGAGGACGAGAAGGTTGGATGGCATCACTAAGTCAATGGACATGATTTTGAGCAGGCTCTGGGAGATGGCGAAGGAAGGGGAAGCTTGGTGTGCTGCAGTCCATGGGGTCACAAAGAATCAGACATGACTGAGGGAATGAACTGAACTGAACTTATGTAGTGATTTTAATACTTTCAAGATACTTTGATGTTTAGCATCAGTCTGATTATCACAGCAGCACATCTATAGCAGGCCAGATACTATATTCTTCATTTTTAGATGAAGATTTGAAGATAAAATGATATTGAGTGACTTTCTCAATGTCACATAGCTTAAGTACTATGATAGAATACTCAGTCCTAATTTCCAATGGAATTCCCCCTCCACTGTTGCCAGGTCATCCATGAACACACAAAAGACCAACTGAACGCCCCCCTACCCCCCAAAACAGAGAATCAACAGGAAAAAAACTGATAAACACCTGTCATAGGAGTACTTTTAAAATGCCTATATTCTTTGCTACAATTATAAGAGCAATTATATTTACCTATAAATATTTTATTTAGCATGTTTTATTCAATAAATGTACCTTTATACTACATTAAATGAATAGTTTAAAGCAGAATTACTTCTTGCAAAAGAGTAATCCAAATGTTTCTCTCAGATTAAATTGCAAAATTGAATGCCTATTAAATTACTTTAATACAACCTATTCTTAGAAATCTAGTTTATTAATACAGACAGAATTCATGGTAGAACTCTCTAGCGTACAGTTCATGATAGATCTTTTATAAAGTACATTTAAGTGAAGGTGTGACATTAAAATTCACCTCAGTTTTGCACTCTATAAAAAATATAATTAACATTTATATGTTTTTCCTGATGGAAGTAGCTACAAATAAGATTGTTGCTGTTCAGTCACCAAGTTGTGTCTGATCTTTTGTGACCCCATGGACCACAGTAAACCAGGCTTCCCTGTCCTTCACCATTTCCTAGAGTTTGCTCAGTCCTACTATCTAACCATCTTATTGTCCATCACCCTCCTCTTCTTTTGCCTTCAATCTTTCCCAGCATCAGGGTCTTTTCAAATGAATCATCTCTTTGCCTCAAGTGGTCCAAGTATTGGAGCTTCAGCTTCAAAATAATGTCATAATAATAGTTAATACTTATTGAACACAGTAATAGGCACAGTTTTGAATACTTTAATCACATAAGAATATATTATAATTGTCCCAATGCACTAGGGAAGGTAGTATAAATATTCCCATTTGGCAGATAAAATGTGGGCACATCCTAGTTTATTATCTGAATTTCTTTTTAATTAGAGGATAATTGCTTTACAATATTGCATTGGCTTCTGCCATACATCAACATGAATCAGTCATAGGTATATATGTATGTCTTTTCTCTCTCTTGAATATTCTTCCCACCTCCTACATCCTGTTTTATTCGTTTGCCGAAGTGACAATGCTAACCAGAATAAATTTATTTTTTCACTCTTTTCAAACTTCAGCATCATAAACTAAAAGATAACTGGGTAAAAACGCTCTGATTTGAACCAAAGAGGAAAGTTGTATAATACTAAATGGTAAATATTTTCAGTCTTGTAAAATACAGTATTGCATAAGAAACAAACAGTATTTTATGTCTTTATTATAAAATTCCAAGTATCCTTATGAGAACTCTTTTTATATAAAACATGATTTTAATATTAAAATTAATATAGAATATATTTGAAATATATTGATGACATTGCAAGATTGCATTAAGAAATTAAATACATTAACTTGGAATATAATATACCTCTGGTATGTCTTAAAAAATAAAATAGATGTGGAATGCAAAAATGCAAAAGGTGACTTTTTCATCACCAAGCCAAATTTAATGAATTTACTTTATATATATTGCTAGAGGAACTGCTGATGCTATGAACTTTTTAGAACTACAAAGGACTGTTATAAAATACAATGCATTCATATATCGAGAGTCTAACTTAAGATTTGGTATTTTAATGTAGCACCTGTCTTTTCCTAATAATTACTACATAAATAGTCCATCAACAGTTGATAGCACACATCTTAACTCTGGTTCAAAATGGCAATACAGAACACTTCTGAATTTTCCTTCTCCCATGGTTGTGCTGTGTGTATATCCACACTTAAAGTAATTTCCTCTGAGGGAAATCCAGAAACTAGCTAAGTGATTTGATTCTTACACAACAGGTGACTACGAAAATACCCACATAGAAATGGATAGGAAACACTGAGACACACTCTTGCTACACACTCCACTCCTAGCACAGAACCATTCGAACTGGAGGAGTCCCCAACTCCCATAGGAGATCTCTGAGAAACAAAGGGTTTGGACCATGCACCCAGTACCTCAGTTTTTAAGACCCACCTTGAGAGACAAGCACACAAAATATCTAATTGAAAGTCAGTGAGGCTTGCATTCATGAGCCCCTCACAACAAAAACAAAACAGACAGTTCTTAGCTGACCTATGAGAACTGGCCACTGACTATTCTCCCAGGGCTCAATAAAGATCGAGCAGCAAAGATCCGACATGATCCCCCCGTTTGTTCAAGTGACAATGCTAACCAGAATAAATTTATTTTTTCACTCTTTTCAAACTTCAGCATCATAAACTAAAAGATAACTGGGTAAAAACGCTCTGATTTGAACCAAAGAGGAAAGTTGTATAATACTAAATGGTAAATATTTTCAGTCTTGTAAAATACAGTATTGCATAAGAAACAAACAGTATTTTATGTCTTTATTATAAAATTCCAAGTATCCTTATGAGAACTCTTTTTATATAAAACATGATTTTAATATTAAAATTAATATAGAATATATTTGAAATATATTGATGACATTGCAAGATTGCATTAAGAAATTAAATACATTAACTTGGAATATAATATACCTCTGGTATGTCTTAAAAAATAAAATAGATGTGGAAAAAAATGCAAAAGGTGACTTTTTCATCACCAAGCCAAATTTAATGAATTTACTTTATATATATTGCTAGAGGAACTGCTGATGCTATGAACTTTTTAGAACTACAAAGGACTGTTATAAAATACAATGCATTCATATATCGAGAGTCTAACTTAAGATTTGGTATTTTAATGTAGCACCTGTCTTTTCCTAATAATTACTACATAAATAGTCCATCAACAGTTGATAGCACACATCTTAACTCTGGTTCAAAATGGCAATACAGAACACTTCTGAATTTTCCTTCTCCCATGGTTGTGCTGTGTGTATATCCACACTTAAAGTAATTTCCTCTGAGGGAAATCCAGAAACTAGCTAAGTGATTTGATTCTTACACAACAGGTGACTACGAAAATACCCACATAGAAATGGATAGGAAACACTGAGACACACTCTTGCTACACACTCCACTCCTAGCACAGAACCATTCGAACTGGAGGGGAGTCCCCAACTCCCATAGGAGATCTCTGAGAAACAAAGGGTTTGGACCATGCACCCAGTACCTCAGTTTTTAAGACCCACCTTGAGAGACAAGCACACAAAATATCTAATTGAAAGTCAGTGAGGCTTGCATTCATGAGCCCCTCACAACAAAAACAAAACAGACAGTTCTTAGCTGACCTATGAGAACTGGCCACTGACTATTCTCCCAGGGCTCAATAAAGATCGAGCAGCAAAGACACTCTTCTCTCAGTTTCCCTGGAATATGTTTGACTGTATATTTTACAAACTCATGCCTAAGAGTCAGGCTTCTAATTAGCATCCATCTCAGGAGCTCTGTATATCCTCCACAGAGCTCAGGGGAGGTGATGGGCATTTCCTGTGTTTTCTTTCTCTGGCTCACTCTAACAATCAAATCAAGAAACCAGTATCTCCTTGGAAAGAACTTTTTCACATGTCTAGCACCCCAATTATTACGGCTGCCATGGAGAGGGGGGCACCGAATCACCTAGTTCTGATAGCCATGGGTCTTGGATTCATGAGTCCCACAGGACTACAGCAAACAAAGCAGAAGTTCTTAAGAAGTGATCTTAGGAACTATCTTCCCAGGGATTGTTATAGGTATCTTCCCAGGGTTTATTGCAGAGGAAGCAGACAAAATGCCTTATCTCCCAGCCTTTACCTGTAAGAGGCTAGAGAGCATACTTTACAATCTTCTATCTGAGTATCCACCTTCTATATATCATATAGCTAAATGTTGACAGTGATGATGCTTCAGTCTGAAAGAGCCAGTGGACACTTTCCCACCTTCTTGTCTGACTCTCTCCAATAATAAACCAAGTCACTAATATTTTCCTGGAATGAGCTGGTACACCTATTTGGCATGCCAACGTTGGCAGCTGCTGCATAAGAAATAGTCTGGCTCTGGAAAACAATGGAGAATACATTTATATGTCCCCACAGCACTGCAATGGGAAAAAACAAAAAACAACTGTTAACAGGCTCATGATCCACCACTTGCTATGGCTATTCCTCCAGTTTAAGCACTGAAGGATCAGAAAAGAAAAAAAAAAAAAAATCCACTTTTGTCTAGTATTTCCCTGGAAGTGCTTGACAGCATATTTTGAAATCTGCCCAAGGGTCCAGCTTCTAATTAGCAGGCAAGTAGCTGTTGACTGCATTCTTCCCTAAAGATCAGAAGAACTGGTGGGTACTTCTGCTGCTTTCTCCCTTCAGCTCGTCTAACAGTAAGACCAGATGACTAATTTCTCCCTGGAAGGAATTTCTCCACACGTCTCCTGTCCCAAATTTTATAGCTGTGAAACAAAAGACTTAAATTACACATTATACTAGATAGACTTAACAGAGCTATACAAACCACTCCATTCAACAGCAGAACACACATTCTCTTCAAGACCACATAAAACATTCTTTACACTAGATCATATGTTAGGCCCAAAATAAGTCATAACAAATCTTTAGAAACTCAAATCATATCAGGCACATTTTTCTATCACAACAGTATGAAAATAGAAATGAAGGATAGGGAGAAAACTAGAAAACTAACAAATATATGTAAAATAAAACAACATGCTTTTGAACAGCCAATGAATAACAGAAGAAAACAAAAGAGAAATCCAAAAATATCTTGAGACAAATGAAAACAGAAATACAACATACCAAAACTCATGGGTTTCAGCAAAAGTCAGAGAAGTTTACAGTAATCAACACATTAAGACAAAAATAAAGTTTTCAAATGACTGCTCTAACATTATACTTCAAGTAAAAGGACAAAATAGGTCCAAAGCTAATGAGTATAGTAACAAAAGATCAAAGCAGAAATAAATAAAGTAGAGGCTAAAAGACAACAGAAAATATCAATAAAACATGATCTTTTTTTAGAAAATATAAATTGACAATCCTTAATTAGACAAGTGAGAAAAAAGAAAAGATTTAAATAAAATCAAAAATAAAAGAGGACACATTACAGCTTATTAACAAAGAAATATTAAGGATCGTGAGAAACTACTATGAACAATTATAGACCACCAAATAAAATAACATTAAAAAAATTGACACATTCCTAAAAACATATAAATTATCAACACTAAACCATGAAGAAATACAAAATCTAAACAGATAAGTTAATAGTAAGAAGATCAAATCCATAATCAAAAATCTCTAACAAACAAAAGTCTAGGAAAAGATGGCTTCACTGATGAATTCTACCAAATATTTAAAGAATCAAAACCATACTTTTCAAATTCTTTCAAAACAAAATAAACAAAAAGCAAAACAAAACCATCCAGCTCTAATTATTTTCCTTTTGATCAGAAGAACTGGTGGGTACTTCTGCTGCTTTCTCCCTTCAGCTCGTCTAACAGTAAGACCAGATGACTAATTTCTCCCTGGAAGGAATTTCTCCACACGTCTCCTGTCCCAAATTTTATAGCTGTGAAACAAAAGACTTAAATTACACATTATACTAGATAGACTTAACAGAGCTATACAAACCACTCCATTCAACAGCAGAACACACATTCTCTTCAAGACCACATAAAACATTCTTTACACTAGATCATATGTTAGGCCCAAAATAAGTCATAACAAATCTTTAGAAACTCAAATCATATCAGGCACATTTTTCTATCACAACAGTATGAAAATAGAAATGAAGGATAGGGAGAAAACTAGAAAACTAACAAATATATGTAAAATAAAACAACATGCTTTTGAACAGCCAATGAATAACAGAAGAAAACAAAAGAGAAATCCAAAAATATCTTGAGACAAATGAAAACAGAAATACAACATACCAAAACTCATGGGTTTCAGCAAAAGTCAGAGAAGTTTACAGTAATCAACACATTAAGACAAAAATAAAGTTTTCAAATGACTGCTCTAACATTATACTTCAAGTAAAAGGACAAAATAGGTCCAAAGCTAATGAGTATAGTAACAAAAGATCAAAGCAGAAATAAATAAAGTAGAGGCTAAAAGACAACAGAAAATATCAATAAAACATGATCTTTTTTTAGAAAATATAAATTGACAATCCTTAATTAGACAAGTGAGAAAAAAGAAAAGATTTAAATAAAATCAAAAATAAAAGAGGACACATTACAGCTTATTAACAAAGAAATATTAAGGATCGTGAGAAACTACTATGAACAATTATAGACCACCAAATAAAATAACATTAAAAAAATTGACACATTCCTAAAAACATATAAATTATCAACACTAAACCATGAAGAAATACAAAATCTAAACAGATAAGTTAATAGTAAGAAGATCAAATCCATAATCAAAAATCTCTAACAAACAAAAGTCTAGGAAAAGATGGCTTCACTGATGAATTCTACCAAATATTTAAAGAATCAAAACCATACTTTTCAAATTCTTTCAAAACAAAATAAAACAAAAAAAAAGCAAAAACAGACAAGGGTAGAAGAGTTCCAAACTCAGTTTAGGAGGTTAGCAATACTCATGTACCAAACCAGAAAAGGACATTTCAAGGAAAGAACATTAAATTAGTCCTGATGAACACAGATGGAAAATTGCTCAACAAAATATGAGTAACCCAAATTCAACAACACATCAAAAAGATCATACACCATTGTCAATTGGGATTTGTCCCAGGGATGCCACAAAGTCTCAGTATATGCAAATCCATAAGTGTAATACACCACATAAACAAAATGAAGGGTAAAGAAATCACACGATTACCTCAATAGATGCAGGGGGAAAAAATCTGACAAAATTCAACATACATATATGATAAAAACTCTCAAGAACATAGGTCATATCTGAGATAATAACATAATAAAGGCTATGTATCACAAGCCTAAATATCATACTCAATGGTAAAAAGCTAAAAGTTTTCCTCCAAGATTTGGAACAAGAACAAGATGGTCACTCTTTCTGCTTCTATTTACCAGAGTACTGGAAGTCCTAGCAGAACAATTAGCCAAGAAAAAAAAAATAAAAGTTATTCAAATTGAGAAAGTGGAAGTAAAATTCCCTGCTGCAGATAGCAAGAACTATATTTACAAAATCCTAAAGATGCAACCAAAAATTATTAGAAGTAATAGATGAATTCTGTAAGATTGCAGGATAAAAAATCAAAATGCAAAAATCAGTTGTATTTCTATACACTAGAAATGAACCACTAGAAAGAGAAATTAAGAAAACAATCCCATTTACAATAGAATCACAAGGAAAAAGCACTTAGGAATCAAATTAAACAAATAGGCTAAGTGTCTATTCATTGAAAATTATAAGACATTCGTGAAAGAAACTGAAGACACAAATAAATGAAAATTTATCCTAAATCCATACACTGGAAGAGTTAATATTGTTAAAATGTTCATATTACCCAAAGCAACTTGATGATTCAATGCAATCTCCATCAAAATTCCACTGACATTGTTCACAGAAACAGAAAAACAACCAACCTACAATTTGCATTTGCATGGAACTACACTAGCCAAAGTGATCCTGAAAGGCAAGAAAAATGTTAGAGGCACTCCAGTTCTTCCTCCTTCTTATAACTTTCTCCATTTCAACTAAAGGCAGTCTCTTGCTTCCAGTTACTACTCTGGTCACAGGTCTTGGAGTCACACTTAACCTTCTTTTGCTTCTGTCTGATCTCCAATATTTCAATAAATACCATAAGTTCTATCTTCAGAACATTTCTAGAACCCACACTCCTCATTGCTGCATTATTGCTTCTATTAAAATATGAAGAGAAATTCCATTTCTTTGTGTTGATCAAACCCTTCGATGTTTTCTCATCTACACTAAGAAAATATCAATTATTGTAAAGATCTGCTTTTACTCATACCCTCTGAGAACTCTCAGCTCTGCACCTCTGGGATTTCATGTCCTATCTTTCCTTCTTTCTCACTCTGGTCCTAGATTGGTGACAGTCCATAAGAAGCACGATCCCCTGAGTTCTCATATTTGCTCTCTTGTCAGCCTGAATGTCTTTGAAATGTCTGCGTGACATGCTTCGGGTCTTTACTCCTGTATCTCTTTTTCTGTCAGAACTCCTCTGACCCCATGAAACTGCTGTCTTCCCACTTCCTATTTCCCTCTTTTTTCTACACTTTTCTCCTTAGCATTTCTTACTATCTAACATGTAATTTCAACTTATTATTCAGTTTGCAAGGATTTATGATTGTTTTAACCCATAATATATTCCTAATGTTGAGGGTTTGGCACATTGTATATACATAGCAAATATTTGTTGAATAAAATGCCATATTAGAAGTACTGGTGAAGAGTAAGAAGACCTTTTTTCAAAAAAATATGGAATCTTTCCTTGAAACCTTTAGAAAAGTCTTAAAAGGATGAGTTGCTTTTGAACTGAGATGAGATGACAAGTTAGATTTGCCTTTGTGGACACAGAGGTGATGCTCGGGGGACATGCAGTTTAAAAAAGAAAAATGTTTCCTAAATCCATACACTGGAAGAGTTAATATTGTTAAAATGTTCATATTACCCAAAGCAACTTGATGATTCAATGCAATCTCCATCAAAATTCCACTGACATTGTTCACAGAAACAGAAAAACAACCAACCTACAATTTGCATTTGCATGGAACTACACTAGCCAAAGTGATCCTGAAAGGCAAGAAAAATGTTAGAGGCACTCCAGTTCTTCCTCCTTCTTATAACTTTCTCCATTTCAACTAAAGGCAGTCTCTTGCTTCCAGTTACTACTCTGGTCACAGGTCTTGGAGTCACACTTAACCTTCTTTTGCTTCTGTCTGATCTCCAATATTTCAATAAATACCATAAGTTCTATCTTCAGAACATTTCTAGAACCCACACTCCTCATTGCTGCATTATTGCTTCTATTAAAATATGAAGAGAAATTCCATTTCTTTGTGTTGATCAAACCCTTCGATGTTTTCTCATCTACACTAAGAAAATATCAATTATTGTAAAGATCTGCTTTTACTCATACCCTCTGAGAACTCTCAGCTCTGCACCTCTGGGATTTCATGTCCTATCTTTCCTTCTTTCTCACTCTGGTCCTAGATTGGTGACAGTCCATAAGAAGCACGATCCCCTGAGTTCTCATATTTGCTCTCTTGTCAGCCTGAATGTCTTTGAAATGTCTGCGTGACATGCTTCGGGTCTTTACTCCTGTATCTCTTTTTCTGTCAGAACTCCTCTGACCCCATGAAACTGCTGTCTTCCCACTTCCTATTTCCCTCTTTTTTCTACACTTTTCTCCTTAGCATTTCTTACTATCTAACATGTAATTTCAACTTATTATTCAGTTTGCAAGGATTTATGATTGTTTTAACCCATAATATATTCCTAATGTTGAGGGTTTGGCACATTGTATATACATAGCAAATATTTGTTGAATAAAATGCCATATTAGAAGTACTGGTGAAGAGTAAGAAGACCTTTTTTCAAAAAAATATGGAATCTTTCCTTGAAACCTTTAGAAAAGTCTTAAAAGGATGAGTTGCTTTTGAACTGAGATGAGATGACAAGTTAGATTTGCCTTTGTGGACACAGAGGTGATGCTCTGCAGGTGGAGATGACTGTGCATGCAGAATAAAACACCTGGGAAAGTAAAAGATGCAACCAGTGTGGTCAGTAACTAGGCTGGAATATAGGAGGTGTGAAATAAAGACCAAGGAGATAACTTGAGGCAAGAGCAATACGCAAAATCCTATTTGGGTCTTTGAAGTGAGCTCTTCCTTTCCCTGGACAAACAGGTTGCATTTTGATATGAAACTTGTACTAGGAAGTTAAATGCAGTAGGTATAACTTTCTCTTCCAAAATTCTGCCTGTGACAGTTTTGCTGCTTATCTGGCTAGCTAAGGGAAAATTGAATCAATAAACCTCCTTCTTACTGAGGTGGACCAAGTAATTTTTCATGCATATTTAGGGAATATAAATTTCATGTCCCAGATTTTCAAGCTATATATTATTCTAAGTAAACCAGCAAAGAATGATAATCACTGAAAAATAAAATATTTTTTCCAAGGGGATTTTACATATAAATATTTCATCAAAATTGTTCTTCTATACTTAGGACCTGAATTTGAGCTTGGGAAAAGCAATCAGCCAACCAATATAATGTGATTTAAGAAGAAATAGTCAAGCAGGAAATTCTTCTCATGGGCAACAATCTTGCTTCTTTATTTCTGCTGGCTCAAAAAAGCAAAATTCTAGCGTTAATTCTCCAGGTCCCCAGAAGGCATTCCTTCTAACAAGATTATTTTAGCTTTGCACTCATCTTTGTTAGCTGTTGTGAACAGGGACCCTAACTTTCATCACTTCCTGAATTTGACCTCTCTCACCATATTTTAAAACTTAGAGATAAATACTGAATCAATAAAACATAACATGTAATTTCAACTTATTATTCAGTTTGCAAGGATTTATGATTGTTTTAACCCATAATATATTCCTAATGTTGAGGGTTTGGCACATTGTATATACATAGCAAATATTTGTTGAATAAAATGCCATATTAGAAGTACTGGTGAAGAGTAAGAAGACCTTTTTTCAAAAAAATATGGAATCTTTCCTTGAAACCTTTAGAAAAGTCTTAAAAGGATGAGTTGCTTTTGAACTGAGATGAGATGACAAGTTAGATTTGCCTTTGTGGACACAGAGGTGATGCTCTGCAGGTGGAGATGACTGTGCATGCAGAATAAAACACCTGGGAAAGTAAAAGATGCAACCAGTGTGGTCAGTAACTAGGCTGGAATATAGGAGGTGTGAAATAAAGACCAAGGAGATAACTTGAGGCAAGAGCAATACGCAAAATCCTATTTGGGTCTTTGAAGTGAGCTCTTCCTTTCCCTGGACAAACAGGTTGCATTTTGATATGAAACTTGTACTAGGAAGTTAAATGCAGTAGGTATAACTTTCTCTTCCAAAATTCTGCCTGTGACAGTTTTGCTGCTTATCTGGCTAGCTAAGGGAAAATTGAATCAATAAACCTCCTTCTTACTGAGGTGGACCAAGTAATTTTTCATGCATATTTAGGGAATATAAATTTCATGTCCCAGATTTTCAAGCTATATATTATTCTAAGTAAACCAGCAAAGAATGATAATCACTGAAAAATAAAATATTTTTTCCAAGGGGATTTTACATATAAATATTTCATCAAAATTGTTCTTCTATACTTAGGACCTGAATTTGAGCTTGGGAAAAGCAATCAGCCAACCAATATAATGTGATTTAAGAAGAAATAGTCAAGCAGGAAATTCTTCTCATGGGCAACAATCTTGCTTCTTTATTTCTGCTGGCTCAAAAAAGCAAAATTCTAGCGTTAATTCTCCAGGTCCCCAGAAGGCATTCCTTCTAACAAGATTATTTTAGCTTTGCACTCATCTTTGTTAGCTGTTGTGAACAGGGACCCTAACTTTCATCACTTCCTGAATTTGACCTCTCTCACCATATTTTAAAACTTAGAGATAAATACTGAATCATAAAACATAACTAATGTCAGATGCGGACACTGGTAAGATGGCCAAATAAAATGAGAATATCAAATGGTGGTGCTTCAGAATAGCACTTCAGGCCTATATATGTGATTAGCCAGGAGTCTTTCATTTATTTGAAAATTAAATTCATCAAAAAGTAATTTACCTAGCATGTGTGTTAACCTTTCATATACTGTATATTATCAGTTTAACATTACTCCCATAGTTAATGGCATGAAAGTGAAAGTGTTAGTCATTCATTCGTGTCTGACTCTTTGCAGCTTCATGAACCATAGCCTGCCAGGCTCCTCTGTCCACAGCATTCTCCAAGCTGGAATACTGGAGTGGATAGGCATTCCCTTCTCCAGAGGATCTTCCCAACCCAGGGATCGACACTGGATCTCCTGCATTGCAGGCAGTCTTTATTGTCTGAGTCACCCGGGCAGCCCAAGTTAATGGAATAAATAATAATTACTATAAAATAATGACATATACTAAACACCTACTATATGCTAGGCACTTTACATGAGTTTTTTCATGTAATACCCATAAAAGCCCTCTGAGATAGGATGTATTATAACTTCTGATTGACAGATGAAGGAAAAGTGATGTTAACTAAGTTACATATACAGTATCACAAAGCAAATGAAGTGGCAGAACCAGAATTCTTTATTTATTTATTTATTTTGGGTGGGGGTCGGGTTGGGGAGGGAGGGGAGCGGGCGGGACATTTCTATTGGTCTTTCATTTGTCTATTTTCATCCGTCTTTGTTCTTTGGCCCCTGTGGGCCTCCCATGCCGGTGGCGTCTGTCGTCGCAGAGCGTTGGCTCTGGGCGCATGCGCTACAGAGCTCCGGCTCGGTAATTGGACACATCAGTCCATTCGCTCCGTGGCACATGGGATCTTCCCAGGCCAGGGATTGAACCGGCGCCCCTTGCACTGCAAGGCGGTGTCCTTACCCACTGGACCACCAGGGGAAGCCCAGAACCAGAATTCTAACAAAGGCTATCTGATAGACACAATCGGACTCCAGAGTACACACTTAACCATTCCACTCCACACGTCTGCCTATTTTCACAATTTTGCCTGCTTTCTGTAATATATAATTTCTTCAGTTATTAAAAAGCAAAAGTGGGAGCTAGCATTAATTAAGCATCTATATTTGAATTATTCCATCTAATCTTTGCAACAGTCATACAAATTAGATATTCCTCAGGGAAGGGAAGGAAGCCTGAGAGCTCACTTTACTTGTCCAAGGTCCTTCTCACTTCAGAGACTAGAGTCCTATTTTCCTTTTTAAAAAACTGTAATACTGTCACAACATCAGCAATATTTGGAAAGCATACTTCTGCAAAATCACAAAAGTCATTTTATTTACTTAGTAAAACCATGACCAAATTAAGAAAGAGAAAAATAACAACAGATTCAGCTATCTCTCTCATTTTCCAGGTCCAGCTAAAATGCCAGTTCCCTCATAAAGCATTCCTCAATTCCCTGATTCCCAAACCTATCTTATATTTCAATTAGATTAAAGAGAAGCAAGTCTAACAGATTGTAGAACAGATGTGCAAGCATTAGTTACAGTGGAATCAGAACTGTTACATGAGTTTTTTCATGTAATACCCATAAAAGCCCTCTGAGATAGGATGTATTATAACTTCTGATTGACAGATGAAGGAAAAGTGATGTTAACTAAGTTACATATACAGTATCACAAAGCAAATGAAGTGGCAGAACCAGAATTCTTTATTTATTTATTTATTTTGGGTGGGGGTCGGGTTGGGGAGGGAGGGGAGCGGGCGGGACATTTCTATTGGTCTTTCATTTGTCTATTTTCATCCGTCTTTGTTCTTTGGCCCCTGTGGGCCTCCCATCGCGGTGGCGTCTGTCGTCGCAGAGCGTTGGCTCTGGGCGCATGCGCTACAGAGCTCCGGCTCGGTAATTGGACACATCAGTCCATTCGCTCCGTGGCACATGGGATCTTCCCAGGCCAGGGATTGAACCGGCGCCCCTTGCACTGCAAGGCGGTGTCCTTACCCACTGGACCACCAGGGGAAGCCCAGAACCAGAATTCTAACAAAGGCTATCTGATAGACACAATCGGACTCCAGAGTACACACTTAACCATTCCACTCCACACGTCTGCCTATTTTCACAATTTTGCCTGCTTTCTGTAATATATAATTTCTTCAGTTATTAAAAAGCAAAAGTGGGAGCTAGCATTAATTAAGCATCTATATTTGAATTATTCCATCTAATCTTTGCAACAGTCATACAAATTAGATATTCCTCAGGGAAGGGAAGGAAGCCTGAGAGCTCACTTTACTTGTCCAAGGTCCTTCTCACTTCAGAGACTAGAGTCCTATTTTCCTTTTTAAAAAACTGTAATACTGTCACAACATCAGCAATATTTGGAAAGCATACTTCTGCAAAATCACAAAAGTCATTTTATTTACTTAGTAAAACCATGACCAAATTAAGAAAGAGAAAAATAACAACAGATTCAGCTATCTCTCTCATTTTCCAGGTCCAGCTAAAATGCCAGTTCCCTCATAAAGCATTCCTCAATTCCCTGATTCCCAAACCTATCTTATATTTCAATTAGATTAAAGAGAAGCAAGTCTAACAGATTGTAGAACAGATGTGCAAATTGTTAAACCACCGTTAGTTACAGTGGGAATCAGAACTGTTACACCTGCTATTTGTAAAATGCCTAGCCCTTAAATTCCGACTCTTACCATACATATTCTGCTTAGTTGCAGCATTATTACTGTAGTTGTATTATCCTCTTTCTGGATGAGAAATTAAGAGGAAAGGCTGTTTTACCTTTTAGAGTATTTGGTACAGTGTCTGGAATATTACAAATGTTTTATAATGGTTACAATTTTGGTTCTGATGAGAAATCCAATTACTTGATTAATAATTATTTAAAGCCTAAAATGAGTAACACCACTCTCTCAGCTTGGACAGCTGAGAATAATTTCTAGATGCTGCCAAAGAATTTCTCATGATCTCAAGAAAGAAAAGGAAAGAAGCTTCAGAGAATAGTAACAGAAGTACAAAATATTATGTATGTCATAGCCTGATGAGGGCATGAGGGGAGCCCTTGTTCTGGAATTATCTGTGCAAAGACCATGGATGAGAACTAGCATAGCCTATTCGAGGGACAGTTGCGTGAATGAAGAATGCACGAGAAGTGGCAGAGTAGAAGACAAGAGACCACTTCAGTGCTCAAATAAAGAGTATGGAATTTATTCTAATTACAAGAAAAAGCAAGTGGAGAGTTTAAGCAGTGAGATTTATATGTTAAAAGGGATTTCAGCCTTCAAAAAGAAGAAAATCCTTCACTTTGTGAATCTGGATGAACCTGGACGACATTATCTTAAGTGAAATAATCTAGACACAGAAAGATAAATAGTGGTCTTGAAACAGAGCAGGGGCCCATGGTCTTTGCCTCCCATGCCCTCTGCCTGTCTCTTGTCTGTTGAAAAGCTTTAGCTGAAGAATAAGTTTAATCAGAGAAGTGAGAAAAATGCAGAAACAGAGGAAAACAAAGGAACCAAATCATAATCGTTTACTCATTAAGCATAGTTAAGGACCTTAAGCTCCTTCCAGAGACTATAGATAATATTTGGAGCCATAACCCTGTGAGCTGTCTTATAATTCCCACCAGGTCGAAGAAGTTAACTACATGATGATCAGACTGTAGCCATGACACGTGCAGGGGTGCTTCAGTTGTGTCTGACCTTTTGTGACCCTGTGGACATGAATCCTACCAGGCTCCTCTATTTATGCAATTTTCCAGACAAAATACTGGAGTGGGTTGCCATGCCCTTCCCCAGTGGATCCTCCAGGGGATCTTCCCAACTCAGGGATTGAACCTGAGTCTCTTAAGTCCTCTGCACTGGAAGGCAAGTTCTTTCCCACTAGCGTCACTTGGGAAGCCATGACATAAACTGACACAATTCCAAGAATTGACTTCAAAGAAGTCAAGGACCTCAAGGCAAAGAGGAAAAAAGACCTTGGAACTGAAGATTAACTGTACTTAAAAAAAACCCAAGATGACCCTGATCAGACCACTGCATGACCAATTTCAAGATAACTATCAGCGCTGACTGTGCTGTTTCTGCATGTAGCACCCCCCTCTATCTGTGAAAGCTCTTGCCCAGGTTGGGGAAGGAATAAGTCTTTAGACAAGAGTCCATCCTGCCACCTGCCCCACCCCAGTTGCTGGCATCCAAGATGAAGCAAACATTCCACCAACCTTGCCTCTTTATTGGTTTGAGAGTCTCGAGCAGCCGGACCCCACTTTCAGTAGCAATCTCATATGTGGAATCTAAAATAGTTAGAAGTAGAGAACAGGGCTACTCGGGGCAGGGAGAGAGGGAAATAGAGTCACCAAAGGACGCAAAGCTTCAGTTGTGCAAGAGGAATAAATTCTGGAGATCTAGTGTGCAGTACAGTGACTATAGTTAACAGGAGTATATTTCATACTGAGAGGGTAGATCCTTATTCTGGAAATAAGGAAGGAAGCTAGGGAGGAAGTAAAGAAGAAGGAGGAAGGAAGGAAGAATAAAATGGCAACTATGTGAGGTGAAAGTGAAAGTGTTAGTCACTCAGTCATGTCTGACTCTTTGTAACCCCATGGTCTGTTGCCCACTAGGCTCCTCTGTCCATGGAATTCTCTAGGCAAGGATACTAGGGTGGGTAGCCATCCCCTTCTCCAGGTGATCTTCCCAACCTAGGGATCGAACCTGGGCCTCCTGCACTATAGTCAGATTGTTCACTATCTGAGCCACCAGGAAAGCCTGCATCAATTAGCTTGACTGCGGTCATCCTTTCAAAATGTATACAATATATCAAATCGTCAAATGGTACAACTTAAATACATATTGTACAACTGCTATTTGTCAATTATACCTCAATAAAACTGAAAACAACAACAAAAAGGATCTCTTTGGCTACTCCATGGTGAAGTTTCTGGAAGGACAAGGGAACGGAGGGCAGTGGTGCCAGAGAGCGGGGCCAGGGTAAGAGTCCATCTGGCTGATGATGCTCTTTCTGACTATGGCTGTAGTTCTGGGTATGGCAATCGATGGTGACATTAAGAATTGCCAGTGCTTTTGTTGTGGGCATGAGTGAAAAACACGAGATTTAAAGGCAGGTTTATCTCACTCTGAAGTTTACCACATTTTCACATCTTCATATCCTCTCCCTTGGTAGCTTTATTAACTTTTACAGAAAGGCAGGTAAAAATGTTTAAGCTTAGTGTTTCTTTTGGCTACTTCATGTGGGGCTCTGAACTGAAAGAGGACCATTGCAAGCATAAGGAAGCTTAAGCACATGTTTGCGGTTTGGAGCTAAGATGGAGCCTACAGGAAGAGACGAGGGCGTGATCTAAATTGTTAAGTCATTGTCAAAATTTCCGATTGGTTCCCCTGGTCTCTGCACTTGTGGATGATTGCTTAACCTCTAGCTTGATTGGTGTAGGACTTCTATAGGAAGTCCCGTGCAAAACCCCCTTCACTTGCCTATAAAAGCTGTAGGTCTGGACTAATAAAACGGAACTGCTTTGACGGAACCCCTATTGCGTCTGATTGTCTCCAGCTTGCCGAGGGGCTGGGCTGGCGGGCAGCAGGCTCACTCTTTTCCGATCTTCCCATGGCTTGGCCACGGGCAATCCCACCGCCGTTTCTCCTCTGCGGGCGGCCCCGCAACTTCATTGCTTTCTGATCTGTCATTATTATCACTCTCAACTCTACAAACAGGTTTAGAGAGTATGATTACTTATTTAAAAAGTGCCAAGAAAATCCATGGCTGCATGGAAATTAACAAATACCCTGAGAAATGGTCTCTTTCAGATTGGATCTTGGCAATGTAAGTATATATACAGAGTGCATGAGCCAATTACTTGTTTGATAGGCAAGAAATGGATTTATTCAGATTTAGAGAAAAGCACACTCCACAAAGTAGGGCCATCACAGTGGGTGAATCCAGCGGCTGCCAATTACCTTAAAGGTACATATTGTACAACTGCTATTTGTCAATTATACCTCAATAAAACTGAAAACAACAACAAAAAGGATCTCTTTGGCTACTCCATGGTGAAGTTTCTGGAAGGACAAGGGAACGGAGGGCAGTGGTGCCAGAGAGCGGGGCCAGGGTAAGAGTCCATCTGGCTGATGATGCTCTTTCTGACTATGGCTGTAGTTCTGGGTATGGCAATCGATGGTGACATTAAGAATTGCCAGTGCTTTTGTTGTGGGCATGAGTGAAAAACACGAGATTTAAAGGCAGGTTTATCTCACTCTGAAGTTTACCACATTTTCACATCTTCATATCCTCTCCTTGGTAGCTTTATTAACTTTTACAGAAAGGCAGGTAAGAATGTTTAAGCTTAGTGTTTCTTGTGGCTACTGCATGTGGGGCTCTGAACTGAAAGAGGACCATTGCAAGCATAAGGAAGCTTAAGCACATGTTTGCGGTTTGGAGCTAAGATGGAGCCTACAGGAAGAGACGAGGGCGTGATCTAAATTGTTAAGTCATTGTCAAAATTTCCGATTGGTTCCCCTGGTCTCTGCACTTGTGGATGATTGCTTAACCTCTAGCTTGATTGGTGTAGGACTTCTATAGGAAGTCCCGTGCAAAACCCCCTTCACTTGCCTATAAAAGCTGTAGGTCTGGACTAATAAAACGGAACTGCTTTGACGGAACCCCTATTGCGTCTGATTGTCTCCAGCTTGCCGAGGGGCTGGGCTGGCGGGCAGCAGGCTCACTCTTTTCCGATCTTCCCATGGCTTGGCCACGGGCAATCCCACCGCCGTTTCTCCTCTGCGGGCGGCCCCGCAACTTCATTGCTTTCTGATCTGTCATTATTATCACTCTCAACTCTACAAACAGGTTTAGAGAGTATGATTACTTATTTAAAAAGTGCCAAGAAAATCCATGGCTGCATGGAAATTAACAAATACCCTGAGAAATGGTCTCTTTCAGATTGGATCTTGGCAATGTAAGTATATATACAGAGTGAATGAGCCAATTACTTTTTTTTGATAGGCAAGAAATGGATTTATTCAGATTTAGAGAAAAGCACACTCCACAAAGTAGGGCCATCACAGTGGGTGAATCCAGCGGCTGCCAATTACCTTAAAAAAGAGAGAAAGTGTGTAACCTGTTTCTTTTCTTTGTATAAATAACTTATAGCATCCCACACTTTCACACTACAGATTAATATAACCATTAAATGATTCTGAATATCATTTCAAGGAACATTTGCTTGCCATCATGCTTTTAAAAAATCTGTAATAAAGATAATGGCTAGAATAAATACCTCAAATATTCTTTCATCTTTAAGAAAGAGTACACACTTTAAATATTTATAGACAAGGCAATATGAATTTTACTCCAAAAAGCTGTGAATGGTACAGGTCCAGAAACTGGACTCTTACTGGTAGAGAAGTGCTGAGTCCATTCATAATATGACTGCATTAAACAGGCCTTGTGATATGAAAAAGGAATGAGTCTGGGCCCTACTTTCAGATTCTGACTAAACTGGACTGAGGTGAAGTCCATGCATCAGTATTTTAAATAGTTTTTCTTAGATAATTTTAATGGACAAACAGGGAGAATAGTTGAGAAACAGGGTCTTAAACAGAAATAAAGTATTGTTTCTTATTTTTTCTGTAATATCTTGGAACAGAAACCCATTCCCAATTTTCAAGTTACAAGAGCTCTTTTACTCTGGCAAAAAGCAGGAAGGAAGGGACATACATGGAAAACACAAAGCTTTCAGCTCTCTCTGTGCGTGTGTGTGTGTGTGTGTGTGTGTGTGTGTGTGTGTGTGTGTGTGTGAGACACACAGAGAGAGAGAGAGACAGAGAGAGAGAGAGTGTGACAGATAACCCTGGTTTCTGTTAGATAGGAAGTTAGGAATAAGCAAAAAGCATCAAGCTTACCTCTAAACCCCAAACCAGACAGGCCCAGTACAGCCATGGAAGCACACAGATATGCTACAAAACCACCACCAAAACTTTAGCACTTGGGCCCTAGGCACACAGCAGATATAAAATAATCACAGGGACTTCAACTCAGCACATGCTCCCTGATGCACAATTGTGTCCTGAAGTGACTTTAGGCAGCTGGGAGCCTGTTACAGGTTCATAAATAATCTATACTATAACAGACTGAATGATGGGAAAGACATGTGCAACAGAGCCTGTTGCTATAAAATTTGCAATTGTCAATCAAAACTGTCAGTCCACACCCACCTAAATGATATGTAAAAGCCCTGTCTTGAAGATTCTGTACCTCCTCATTCCAGTGCCACTGCCTCTCTTGGCCTGAACCACCTCTCCATTGAGGTGTTTTTTCTGTTCATTCTTCAATAATCTTGTTTTTGCCACAGTAAGACTTCAGGTTATTCTTTGTGTTCTTGCCAAGAATTGAGACCCACAAGAAAGGGTCCTCTTCAACTTGCCCTATTTGGTAAGAGTGTCTATATTCTTGTTCAGCTGACCTGGGTGACTTGAAATTTAACTTGAAATAATATGTAATTAAATAAACCTGCCATTTCTAAGCTAGATAAATACCACCTAGTATGGTAACATTCCTACAAGACTATTCTATTCTCTAAGATATTGTCCTTACAGAAATAGGCCTGGGCTTTAGAGGAGAAAAAGTTATGTATAGAATACTATGTTCCAGTCCAGATTGTTTGTAACAAAGGCAGAGTTATGGCCAAAGCCCTTATCTAAAGGTATAAATTGAAAAATACTACAGAATTCAAGTGGTGACTCCATAGTAAACTACCTATTGAATTTTCAAATGTTTTTTTGCTTTGAAGATATGCTGACATCAAGGTCCCTTGAAAGAATATAATCATCCTTTTGAAATCATTTTTAATATAGCCTATGTAATAAAGACGTGTCATTTGTCCAAGACATTTTATTTCTCCCTGAAGTTTCCACTGAAAATCGACCTGAGCCAGAACCCATGTCAAATTGTAAAGATGATTATATCTGACAGCCTTGGGCACATACGAATCTGAAAAAAAATGTAAAATTGGATAATTCTACTTTATTAAAAGTATAATATGCATTTTAGGATGTCTAAATGTTCACTCCAACAGTACTAATTATGCTTCATTATCAATTGAATGGATCACACAAAAGAAACTGACCTACTAATAAACAGACTTGTCACTAAGAATTTAATATTTCAAGATTTATGAATATGTTTTGAAAAAAGAATGTTTCTTTCTTCTACCTGAAAGTAAAACTATAATGGTATCATAAGTGCAAGTTAAAAGTACTAGTTTCAATAATGCAATAACAAACTCCAGAGCCTATGAACTTATCAACTCAGCATAGAATTTTTTTTGTTCTCAGAATTGTGATTTATATCTTGTATATCCAATGCCATATATTGTCAATTCCTAGATATATGACATGATATACTAAAAAAAAATCACTACACTGAAAAGACAGCATCGACACTCAAGCCCCAGGTACTGACCCCACCTTATTCCTCTGCCATGGTGAAAGGCACTACTGTTTTCCTAGTAACTGAAGGCAGATCTGTGTTTTACCTTAGACATCTATCTTCCCTCAACTTCCCCATCAAATTAATCATATGTGTCACCTATTCTACCTCTTCCATTTCTCTCAAATACATCTGCATCTCTTGATAACTCTGCCATCATTTGTTTACAACCATCTCTCATCTGAAATACTAACCTGTGGCAGTACAAGATTGACTGGGGTGATTTTTTGTGGAAGTACTTTGTCATCCTTATAGTATTAGCTATCTTTCTCTCTGTGAAAAAGTTATGTATAGAATACTATGTTCCAGTCCAGATTGTTTGTAACAAAGGCAGAGTTATGGCCAAAGCCCTTATCTAAAGGTATAAATTGAAAAATACTACAGAATTCAAGTGGTGACTCCATAGTAAACTACCTATTGAATTTTCAAATGTTTTTTTGCTTTGAAGATATGCTGACATCAAGGTCCCTTGAAAGAATATAATCATCCTTTTGAAATCATTTTTAATATAGCCTATGTAATAAAGACGTGTCATTTGTCCAAGACATTTTATTTCTCCCTGAAGTTTCCACTGAAAATCGACCTGAGCCAGAACCCATGTCAAATTGTAAAGATGATTATATCTGACAGCCTTGGGCACATACGAATCTGAAAAAAAATGTAAAATTGGATAATTCTACTTTATTAAAAGTATAATATGCATTTTAGGATGTCTAAATGTTCACTCCAACAGTACTAATTATGCTTCATTATCAATTGAATGGATCACACAAAAGAAACTGACCTACTAATAAACAGACTTGTCACTAAGAATTTAATATTTCAAGATTTATGAATATGTTTTGAAAAAAGAATGTTTCTTTCTTCTACCTGAAAGTAAAACTATAATGGTATCATAAGTGCAAGTTAAAAGTACTAGTTTCAATAATGCAATAACAAACTCCAGAGCCTATGAACTTATCAACTCAGCATAGAATTTTTTTTGTTCTCAGAATTGTGATTTATATCTTGTATATCCAATGCCATATATTGTCAATTCCTAGATATATGACATGATATACTAAAAAAAAATCACTACACTGAAAAGACAGCATCGACACTCAAGCCCCAGGTACTGACCCCACCTTATTCCTCTGCCATGGTGAAAGGCACTACTGTTTTCCTAGTAACTGAAGGCAGATCTGTGTTTTACCTTAGACATCTATCTTCCCTCAACTTCCCCATCAAATTAATCATATGTGTCACCTATTCTACCTCTTCCATTTCTCTCAAATACATCTGCATCTCTTGATAACTCTGCCATCATTTGTTTACAACCATCTCTCATCTGAAATACTAACCTGTGGCAGTACAAGATTGACTGGGGTGATTTTTTGTGGAAGTACTTTGTCATCCTTATAGTATTAGCTATCTTTCTCTCTGTAATAAGTTATCACTCACTTTACAGCTTAAAAAACACTCTAAGTTTATATTGAGTCAGAATAATGGATGGCTTAGCTGAGTCCTAGACCCCTGGGTCTCTCACAACACCAAAACGAGACTCTTTCATCTGATAGCTCAGCTGGAGAAGGAACTGCTCCCAAGCTCATGTCGTTAGCAGGATTTCCTTTGAGCTGTTGGACTGAGAATCTTAGGTTCTTGCTAGCAGCTGGTCAGTGACTTCTCTTCATACCTTGCATGTTGTCCTCTCCATTAGGCAGAATTCAATATGGCAGCTTGAACTAACAATGGATAGAGTCCAATAGCAAGGGTGAAGTCAGACTCTAATGCAAATAGCAGAAGTGACATTCCCCCTCATCTTTGAGGTATTCTATAGAAGGTCGTGCCCACACTCACAGGGAAGGGATTACACAAATCCTGAATAGCAGGAAGCAGGGGTCATTGAAGGTAATTTTAGATTAAATCTGCCATATTCATCATTTCCTTCAGTTCTTAAACTTTCTAAAGGGAACACACAACCTAAGTAAAACTTTCTGCAGTCTATACAACTGCAGCCTCAAGGAAAATTTCTAAGGATGCAAGTGAACACAAACGGACCCTCTTATTTGCTTTTATTATTACTATTTATTTCTTCTTAAATAGCCCTAATCACTTTGTATTCTTGAACTATTATTGTTACTCTTTTAAAATACCAAAGACGTTGATGACCTTATTCATTACCAATGCCTAGCACAGAGTCTGCTCTACTGCAGATGTTCAAAAAAGACTTATATTAAGAAAGAAATCTTACATATCTGTGAAATGTGTATGGAATGACATGCTTGTTCTTCTCTTATTTACCCTCATGAAGTTGATAACCTCCCTATACTAGTTAGCCCCAATACATGAGTTCTGCTTTTATCATCAATGAATACATCAAATTCCCTCTAGTATTTATTTATAATTTAAGTTTCTACTAATAAGCACCCTTACTAACAATTGCAAGCACTTGCCATTAAAGTATCTCTTTTTTATTTAAAAATACAGTCATTCTAGCATTCCAGTATTCAATAACCAATCTCAAGTATATATTCTCCATACCTATTACAAGAGTAAACACTATAATTCAAGCACTTAACCATCTTCCCCTCTCCTGACCGAAGAATTTTTGCTTATTTTTCTGTCTTCTTATGGGAGATGCTTTGTCTGTATCTTCTCCAACTATATCACATCTGTATATCTACTTTAGGGTACAACAAACAGAGCTTTAAAGGAGTGCACAGTGGTTTTTTTTCAAGGACACCCAGAGTTCTTATTGAAAATTTAAGGTGTAAAAATAAAGATGGTGCGATTTCTGTAAAGTGTTTTATTAGCCTTGGTTCTAGGGTAAGTTACTGTCTGAGATAGATTTAAGGCTTAAATGTCGACATGAATGAACAAAACGCTAAGGTTAAATTTTGCGATGTGTAGAATCAAAGAAGGCAGGGTGTTAAAGAATTGATGTCTTCTGACTGTTGTGCTGAAGAAGCCTCCTGAGGGTCCCCTGGACGGCAAAGAGATCAAACCAGTCAATCCTAAAGGAAATCAACCCTGAATCCTCGTTGGAAGGACTGATGCTGAAGCTCCAGGATTTTGGTCATCTGATACGAACTGATGCAATGGACATGAACTTGAGCAAATTCTGGGAGATGGTGAGGAACTGGGAGGCCTAGTGTGCTGCAGTGTATGAGGCTGCAAAGAGTCCAACATGACTGAGTGACTGAATACACACACAGAGTTAATTCCATCTTTACATAAGCCTGACCCTCCCTGATGTGTCAAGGTATATTCTATTATTTATTATAGTTGATACATACCAAAAGAATAATGGGAAATTTAGTTAGAAAATTAGAGCCAGTCATGATAGATTGCAGATCCTTGCTATGCCATTTTGACTTAATCCTACCAGCAGTGGGGAGATACTGAAAGTTTCTCTGCAAAGGAATACCTCACAGAGAACTGAAATTCCAAAAGATGAACATTTAGTCTATCCCCATAATTACAGGAAAAAGCTACAGGATAAAGAATAATGATGATGGTGATAACAATTAAGAAGGCAAGTGTAAATATGATGCAGTTTTGATGTAGGAGAAGAAAGGGCATGTACACTAACTTTGAGATTTTTGAGCCTGGATGACTGGAGGTTCAGTACAGCTATTGAAAGCAATAGGAAACACAAGAGGAGAAATAAAATAGGTTCCAAAGGGCAGAGAATGTAATTCAATTTGTAATATACTGGGCCTGAGAGACAGCTAGATATTCAAGGTACGAATAATAATTGACCGTTGAAAATAAATATCTCCTTATAAAGTTGGCATAAGGATTAAGTGATATGTTGCATTAAGTGAAGTCTCTGGCACACAGTGATGTCAGATAAGTGCTATCTGTTATTAAAAAAGAGTTTCTAAAACTCATTATCAGGATTCAACCAAGAAAAATTATTTTATTCCACAAATTTCTTTGAAGGTGAAGTACTAAATTTCAGAGAAATGAAATAGCTGTCAGTAATTTTAATCATCTGTGTTTTTTTCCAAGGACCAAAATCCCATCATTTTATGAAACTAACAATATCTATTATACATTTTAAATTATTTAAAACAGAGTTAAGATATCTCCAAAAGTTCATGAAGGAAATAAAGCTTTATTTGGAAAAATAAAGTCTGATATTTTAAAGGAATAGAACTGTTACTTAGGAATGGCTCTCAAATAGCCAAAAGAGAGCTTCTTAGAATAAAGAGTTTCCAAAGATGAAAATATTAATATTTGCTTTTTAGAGAAGAACTTCAGGTTTAAGGTGGCAATGAAAAATTTTGCTTCTACCTTCTAAGGTAAATTAGACAAAAATAATAAGAATAAGAAGCAGAGAAGTTATTTTAACAGAACTAGGATACTAATAAATAGAATGAAATAAAGACAAATTTCATCTTTGCCAGATCCAAGAGACATACAGAATCTTACAGCAAAATTTGTACAATTTGAGAAAAGGATGCCAAATACAGTGAGGAAAATGCCAAAATATAAAACCATCCAGACATTGTACTCTGGCAGCTGCAGATCTCAAACAGCAGATTTTCAAAGTTTAGACCACTCTGGGCACAAAATCAACAGGAAGAAGGACATAAAGAATGAAGCAGATATGAATAAATTAGAAAAAGGAAACTAGCAAAATGAATGTATAACCCTGTATACTGATAAAACAGACAAAATACTGTGAATTTATTCCTTGAAATAAGGAGGTAAATAAGTACATAAAATAAGAAATGGCAACAGGTAAATAATGACAGACATAAAGAAAATTAGAAAAATAATTTGGGATTGTTGTTGTTGTTGTTGTTGTTCAGTCCCTAAGTCATGTCAGACTCTTTGAGGCCCCATGGAATACAGCACTCCAGGCTCCCCTGTCCTTCACTATCTCCCAAAGTTTGCTCAGATTTATGTCCATTGAATCATTTGTAATACTAATTCTTAGTGGCTGGTTTAAGCAGGTGCACATGCGCATATATGTGTGTGTGTGTATGTGTGTGTGTGTGTGTGTGTGTGTGTGTTCCCCTCCACCCCTACCCCTTAAAAATTCAGTCATCTTAAAGATTAGACAGTGTGATCTCCATTTTACACATGAAGAAACTGAAGCAGAAAGGTACCTAGGACCACAGCTCAGTAAGGGACCAAGTCAGGATCCTAAAAACTGCTTCAAAATAGAAGCTAAACTTCTGATAACTGTGTCCACTGTAACAGTATTAGAGTTAAAAAGTCCCTCTAGACTGAAGGAAATATTTGACATCTATTTTGAGCATCTAGCACAACCATATGTTGGGGAATAGAGTGGCAAACTATAAGACAAAGTTTCTGGGGCTTACATTCTATGAGGGAGTTACCAAAATGAAAGTCACTCAGTCATGTCCAACTATGTGATCCATGGACCAGCCATGACATTTTCCAGGCAAGAATACTGGAATGGGTAGCCTTTCCCTTCTCCTGGAGATTGTCCCAACCTAGGGATTGAACACAGGTCTCCTATATTGCAGGCGGATTCTTTACCATCTGAGGGAGACAAACTAGCAAATGCTTTGAAGAGAAACAGCAGGATAATGGGACAAAATGTGGTCTTATATTTTCATCACAGTGCTCAGGCAACACTAAGAGTTCAGCAAGGGAGTATGCTATGGGCATCATTTGGGGGCAGAAGAGTAAGGACAAGTACAGATGGCTTGAAGGGGTTATATTAACATGCATTCAGTTTAGCAGGCCTTTATTTTATAGGTTGTCTCCAAGCCTTATCTTAAAGAACTGACAGCATACGATGGTTGTTCAATGCTTACTTTTTTTCCCACAGATTTTATCTAGTAATCTATCTTGATGATGTTGACTTGAAGTACATGTTTTTTTCCTTTTTTATAGAAGTGAGAATTAAGACGTGGACTCAACCATACACAGAAGCAACACATTTAATTAATTTCTGTATTCTACTCATCACCCAGCTTCAACAATTATCAACATTCACCACTCTTGCTTTATCTCTACTACCTTTTCATTTTATTTAGTTTTTGCTCAAGTTATTTTCTATTTTCTTAACTTGTCTTAAAATTTTACACCTTTAAAAGAGTTAAAAGAACCATTCAACTAACACCTGTGTGCTTTTCACCTAGAGTACTAATGATTAAAATTTCCTGTATTGGCCCTCTATCTATACTATTTCACAGTTACAAGCATCGCTGACACTCTTAGGAATAAGGACTTTCTTCTTAACAGCAATTATACTCAAATATGACATCATTACAATACAATTATAGAATGTTCAATTTGTGTTCAAATTTACCTTTTTCCAGTGTCAACCTTTAGTTCTTTAACCGGGTATTCAATCAAGGATCACGCATTTGGTTGGGCTTCCCAGTTGGCACTAGTGTTGAGAACCCACCTGCCACTGCAGGAGACATGGTTTGATCCCTGCATTGGGAAGATCCCCTGGAGAGGGGCATGACAACCCACTTCAGTGTTCTTGCATGGAGAATCTCATGGACAGAGACTCCTGGTGGCCTATAGTTCATGCTGTCGTACAGAGTCAGACATGAGTGAAGTTACTTAGTACAAACACCATCTAACCATTTTATCCTTTACCAGCCGCTTCTCCTTTTGCCTTTGCTCTTTCTCAATATGAGTTTTTTTTCCAATGAATCAACTCCTTGTATCAACTCATTTGAGATTACATTGCTCAAATCTACACAGGTGAGACTTAGAATATACATGAAAATAAGGATTTCCAAGAAAAGTATAAAATGCCAAAGTCCTTCCAAGAAGATATAAGAAATTCCAAATGATTTAATTAACATGGAGAAAAAAAAACCTACAAAAGGCTTTACATATAGATTAGAATATTTTACAACACAATTCAGAAAAAAAGAGGACTTGATGCCTCAGATTATCTCTGAATTGTTCTAGTGAAAATAAATTCTTCATCCACAAGAAATAATTGTGTTTGATATGGAGAAATCATTCCTATTCATTAAGGAGCAATGATGGCTCTTGTCAGAGTCAGGCAATGATGTCTATTGTCACCAAAATGTTTGAATATGGCTCTGGAGGAGTTAACACATAAGATTAGACAAAGGGGAAAATAAGAGTTATAAAAATTGGAAATAAGAAAATAAAAATCACCTTTGTCCAAAGTTGATATTAAACACAATTCAAGAGAATCACTTGAAAAACTATTACAAATAATTCAGTAAGGTCAAAAGAGTAATATATATAATACATTCTTCTTACAGTCATCAACAGCCAGATAAAAGTATACTGTAGAAGAAAATAACCCAAAACAATAGCAAAAAAGGAAATTCTTAGAAATAAGAATGTGCAATCTCTAGGAAGAAAACCTTAAAACTCCACTAAGGGACTCAAAGAATGTGTTTAGTTCCTCAGTCATGTCTGATTTTTTGCAAACCCATGGGCTTTATCCTGTCAGACTCCTTTGTTCATGGGATTTTCCAAGCAAGAACACTGGAGTGGGTTGACATTCCCTTTTCCAAGGGATCTTCCCAACCTAGGAATCAAACACAGGTATCCTGCCCTGTAGGTGGATTTTCTAACATGTGAGCTAGGGAGGAAGCCCAGGGGACCCAAAGAAGTCTGGAATACATAGGAAGATATACATTGTTTCTCTATGTGAATCTTCAACATCCTATAAATATCAGTTGTCCCTAAATTAGTCTATATATTTCATATGAATACAATAATTTATAAAGATTCTTGTTAGAAATAAATAAGCTAACCTGGAACTTCTCTTGAAAAAATAGCATGGGAAAAAGCATGCAAATTCAATTTTAAGAAAATTAACAAGGAATTGGTCTTCTGAGATGGAAAAATATTTTTAAGTTATAGAAAAAATAAAATAACATGAAATATAGTCCTGACACCTAAATAGGTAGGCAAATGAGGGAAAAACAAGATGGTACAGACTTGCCTATGTCAACCTAAGTTCTCATAGATGTTTTAGAGAACAGGTATTTTCCTTCTGGTCAATAAAAGCTAACAAAACACTAAACTCAAGTAGTAAGTTCCCTGGTTACTCCTCTCTCCTCACTTATCTCCATTAACATGAAACACAGACACAGACACACACACACACACACACGCGCGCGCGCGCACACACCAGTTATCCATCCCAAATTCCATTCTATGTTACAAAGCCAGACTGTAGGGATGACTTTAGATTGGACTAGAAAATAACTTTCTCACCTTCACATTAACTCTGTTCATACCCCAGCCAATTCAAATCCTTCCTTCTGCTTAAGTGACTATGGCTGTTCTCATTAAAACTCACTCTCATGGCTTACAGTTGCAACCAAGTAAAAATAATTCATAGGAACATATACTTGAATTTTTGATTTGAGTTCGATAGAATTTCAGTAAATCATGTTGGGATAAATGTTTTGATTAATGTTGGACTAAAACAAAATATAATAGTTTTACTGCAGGACCTCTCAGAATCTTTAAATTGCTAATGTGTTTTGCAACGAGGAGCCTAGAACACTCACTGGTTTCAAAGTTTAATGATCATGCATTCCAAAGAAAACCATTCTAAGAATTTAAGTGCTCTAAATCTTTGTTTTTCAAAGTCAGGAACTAAGAATACATGGTCTGACTTAAGAAAATACTTAAGAAATTATTTTCCCGTAGGGTTAGGGTTATCCACTTGAACATATTTGCAAATGGGTATAAATATCTTAAGACAAATGAGAAACATGAGGCATTTATCTAAAATATTGGGTAGAAAAACATTTCAGGGATAAAAGGGAGATTAGATCTTACCAACAACCTTGAAATTAGTTGATAAGCATCTCCGTTTATAAGATTGAAACACTTTTTATCTCTTTATCAATTGGTTCAAGTTTTCTTCAACTCATCCCTGTGTTTGTTCTGTGTAATTATTTTCTCATTCCTCAGTGAGGAGAAAAACTAATTCAAACCCTAGACTCTTAGAAAAAATGAAGAAAGAAAAAAATTGAAATTCTATTAAGACACACTCAACTAAGTTTCAAAGGTTAAGTTATTTCAATTACAGGTTAAAGAAAAATCAGAAGAATAAATTTTACAAAAATATTCTAATATATTTCTGAACATTGAAACATGACTGGTAAAGTGCAGGCAATTCTTACACAAATTCATTAAGATCAGAGACAAAGGCTTATAATGGGAAAGCAGTACTTCTCAAATTAATATGCATGGGCTTCAGTTCAAGGGAAATCTGGGGAAATGCTGATTCAATAGGTCTGAGGTTGAGCCTGCGATTTTGCGTTTCTTGTCTTCTCCCCGGTGATGCTATGTGCTCATCGGCAGACATACTTTGAATAGCAAGGTTTGAAAATGCATTTTAATTGTAACTCACTCTCATGGCTTACAGTTGCAACCAAGTAAAAATAATTCATAGGAACATATACTTGAATTTTTGATTTGAGTTCGATAGAATTTCAGTAAATCATGTTGGGATAAATGTTTTGATTAATGTTGGACTAAAACAAAATATAATAGTTTTACTGCAGGACCTCTCAGAATCTTTAAATTGCTAATGTGTTTTGCAACGAGGAGCCTAGAACACTCACTGGTTTCAAAGTTTAATGATCATGCATTCCAAAGAAAACCATTCTAAGAATTTAAGTGCTCTAAATCTTTGTTTTTCAAAGTCAGGAACTAAGAATACATGGTCTGACTTAAGAAAATACTTAAGAAATTATTTTCCCGTAGGGTTAGGGTTATCCACTTGAACATATTTGCAAATGGGTATAAATATCTTAAGACAAATGAGAAACATGAGGCATTTATCTAAAATATTGGGTAGAAAAACATTTCAGGGATAAAAGGGAGATTAGATCTTACCAACAACCTTGAAATTAGTTGATAAGCATCTCCGTTTATAAGATTGAAACACTTTTTATCTCTTTATCAATTGGTTCAAGTTTTCTTCAACTCATCCCTGTGTTTGTTCTGTGTAATTATTTTCTCATTCCTCAGTGAGGAGAAAACTAATTCAAACCCTAGACTCTTAGAAAAATGAAGAAAGAAAAAAATTGAAATTCTATTAAGACACACTCAACTAAGTTTCAAAGGTTAAGTTATTTCAATTACAGGTTAAAGAAAAATCAGAAGAATAAATTTTACAAAAATATTCTAATATATTTCTGAACATTGAAACATGACTGGTAAAGTGCAGGCAATTCTTACACAAATTCATTAAGATCAGAGACAAAGGCTTATAATGGGAAAGCAGTACTTCTCAAATTAATATGCATGGGCTTCAGTTCAAGGGAAATCTGGGGAAATGCTGATTCAATAGGTCTGAGGTTGAGCCTGCGATTTTGCGTTTCTTGTCTTCTCCCCGGTGATGCTATGTGCTCATCGGCAGACATACTTTGAATAGCAAGGTTTGAAAATGCATTTTTAATTGTAACTCTTGCTCAAAATGACTCTCATCTCATGAAAGATTATGGATATGGGCACACTGTCTATTAATTATGATTAGGTTGTGCTAAACAAACAAAAATGCACATGCAGAATTGATACAGAACTTTTTTGCTTTGAAAAGTGAATCTAGTATTTTAGAAGAATAACTCAACCCAAGAAAGTAGCATTTTTGCTCTACACACTGAACTCTTTTTGGTGCTTTTAACTGACATGGTGGCAGGAGACTAAAGATCCTCAAAGGGCTCCTGTTAATTAAGAACTGCGGACTGTTGAGTAATATCCCCTCCTCTCTCAGCCACCTGTTTGGGCCACAAGCCAAGAATTGAAAAGTTACAGGAACGATGCCAGGCAGGAAGAAATGACTTTAGTGCCAGATTTGATGATGTGAATATACTTTTTGCTGGTTGTCAAAAGATGCTTTCTATTATCATAGCAAGCATATTCAATTCTACCCTCTCAGCTGGACTTTCTTTTCCTCTGCCTCTTTTCTAAATGACCACCAGTGGAGGTTGACTGCAGCAATTTTTCAAGTAGATTGCATAATGTTTTCATGTTGCTAACTTGCTCCCTTGTCTCCTATTTGAATCCATTTTTATTCTCTTGATGAATACACTTGATTTTAGAAGTGAGCTGCCCTAAAGCTATGTTATGTATGTCTTCCAAAATGCTTGCTCAAGACTACTGACTTCTGAAATTGCTGGGCTATATCCAATAACATTCATGTCTAATGCAATTGTGATTTCAGTAAGTTATTTCAATAAAAAAATTTTACAAAAATATTCTAATATATTTCTGAACATTGAAACATGACTGGTAAAGTGCAGGCAATTCTTACACAAATTCATTAAGATCAGAGACAAAGGCTTATAATGGGAAAGCAGTACTTCTCAAATTAATATGCATGGGCTTCAGTTCAAGGGAAATCTGGGGAAATGCTGATTCAATAGGTCTGAGGTTGAGCCTGCGATTTTGCGTTTCTTGTCTTCTCCCCGGTGATGCTATGTGCTCATCGGCAGACATACTTTGAATAGCAAGGTTTGAAAATGCATTTTTAATTGTAACTCTTGCTCAAAATGACTCTCATCTCATGAAAGATTATGGATATGGGCACACTGTCTATTAATTATGATTAGGTTGTGCTAAACAAAAAAAAATGCACATGCAGAATTGATACAGAACTTTTTTGCTTTGAAAAGTGAATCTAGTATTTTAGAAGAATAACTCAACCCAAGAAAGTAGCATTTTTGCTCTACACACTGAACTCTTTTTGGTGCTTTTAACTGACATGGTGGCAGGAGACTAAAGATCCTCAAAGGGCTCCTGTTAATTAAGAACTGCGGACTGTTGAGTAATATCCCCTCCTCTCTCAGCCACCTGTTTGGGCCACAAGCCAAGAATTGAAAAGTTACAGGAACGATGCCAGGCAGGAAGAAATGACTTTAGTGCCAGATTTGATGATGTGAATATACTTTTTGCTGGTTGTCAAAAGATGCTTTCTATTATCATAGCAAGCATATTCAATTCTACCCTCTCAGCTGGACTTTCTTTTCCTCTGCCTCTTTTCTAAATGACCACCAGTGGAGGTTGACTGCAGCAATTTTTCAAGTAGATTGCATAATGTTTTCATGTTGCTAACTTGCTCCCTTGTCTCCTATTTGAATCCATTTTTATTCTCTTGATGAATACACTTGATTTTAGAAGTGAGCTGCCCTAAAGCTATGTTATGTATGTCTTCCAAAATGCTTGCTCAAGACTACTGACTTCTGAAATTGCTGGGCTATATCCAATAACATTCATGTCTAATGCAATTGTGATTTCAGTGACTTGTAATGTCATGCCATCAAAAACCTTTTACTCATATATGCAGACTGTGTACCCCAGTGACACTGATTAAGCACCTGGGCAATTTAGTTTTTCTAAACAAAGGCAGCCACTTTCTCTCTTGCTGCCAAGGAAATGGTGGTGTCCATCTCTGAATTTTCTCTTTCACTGGTGCTTTCCTGTCATTTTCATTTTACATTATACAGCTAAGTATAGTGCAATCCTATTTCTGCAAACTCTGTCAAAAATCTTATTTCCTTATTGCTGTGATTGGACTACAAGCTCCCACGTAGTGATGTTGTTGCAATAAGATTGCCATCCCCTGGCTCCACTGACTTTTGGTTATTCAGATCCTTCTGCTGTGATTGGATTTGCTCTAACAAAATTTAACCTGGAGGGACCCCCAAAAGTGGGGGTCCTAGTGTCCACGTGAGCCATGGTGAATAGCATCAGTTGCATAGCACTCAATTGCTAATCCTCTTGGTTCCACCAAGCGAATCTGTGATGAGACCAACTTTTAATCTTTAAAAGGAAGATATTTACTTCCCAAAGGCATTTACTAGATTCACAGAAATGCACCATTTATTTCTGCCTTTAGAGTATGAACAATTCGACAACATTAACTTAAATTTTGCTGCACCAGTGCACTCCCAAGACTAAGAGTTTGTGAAGAAACTAGCTATAGTCATTGCTCTGTGAGAAAAGGGGATCCTGTAGAGGTGCTGTGTGATGGTCTGGAGGGGTGGGATGGGGGGATATACATATGACTAATCTGGGAACATACATATATGTAAACAACAAAACTCTGTGAAAGTTAAAAGTAAAATAGAAGTTAAAAAAAAAAAAATACTTGTAGGATTCTGAAAGTCACTGAAGGAGGGATTTGTAACTTCCAAAGTGGAGAGAATCCTAGATAAGAAGAGGCACAATGAAGACATTATTATCTTCCTTAACTTTAAAAACAAAAAAATTGTTGTTTTTCCATGTTGGTCTTTTTTTTTTAAATTTATTTATTTATTTTGGGCGGGGGTCGGGTTGGGGATGGGAGCAGGCAGGCCACTTCTATTGGTCTTTCATTTCTCTATTTTCATCTGTCTTTGTTCTCTGGCTCCTGTGGGCCTCCCATCACGGTGGCGTCTGTCATTGCAGAGCGCCGGCTCTGGGCACACAGGCTCCAGAGTTCTGGCTCGGTAATTGGACACATCGGTCCAGTCGCTCCGTGGCACATGGGATCTTCCCAGGCCAGGGATCGAACCGGAGGCCCTTGCACTGCAAGGCGGTGTCCTTACCCACTGGACCACCAGGGGAAGTCCACATGTAGGTCATTTTAAAGCTGTTTTTTTTTCTCAATTTATTACTTCGTGTTAGATCTTTTTACTACCTGAACCAGCATAATGTTTTCCTTACAACCAAGAAAAGAAACATTTCATTCTTTGAACACTTGATAAATAATGAGAACAAATACAAAGAATTGATATTTGAAGCAATAGATTGATTCCTACATTGTACATCCTCTACTCTGATTTGCTCTTCTTTTTTTTTTTTTATAGAAAACTTCTCTGGGACACTAAGTAGTAGCAGTAAGAGGGCATGCTCAGTCACCAGGCTCCTCTGTCCATGGGGATTCTCCAGGCAAGAATACTGGAATAGGTTGCCATGTCTTCCTCCAAGACATCTTCCTGACCCAGGGATCAAACCTGCATCTATTATGTCTCCTGCACTGGCAGACAGGTTCTTTATCAGTAGCACCACCTGGGAAGCCCATTAAGAGCAATAATGTTCATAAAAATTTATAGAGTGTTTACTACATGCCTTACCTAACTTAATGTTTACAATCTCCAAAATACTGATATTGTTGTTGTTCCAGTGAGAAAACAAAAGCATAAAGAAATTAAGCAACTTATCAAAGGTCATTTAGCCTTTGAACTCAGTCTGCCTGAGCCCTTATCCATGACATTTTCCTTCTATTTGGATATTGTCCCCAGTTAGAGAGACACAATAGAGAGACAGACAGTTTGTGTGGGTACCCAATTGTCTTCAACTGATGGCAATACTTCCTTGGTTTAACTTCTTGGACACTGAGTGGCTGCCAATACCTGGCTAGCTCAGGTGTATCCCTTTATTGCTGGTAGCCAGAGTTGGGGCTGAGATGTACCAGATCCAACTTTCAAGACTCTGTCTGCATCACAGAGGGTTGCTCTATAAAGTCACAGAAAGGTACACAAAGGCTCAGGACACCTGACAGAATACAAATGTTGCTCAAAATTTAAACTACAGTCATTAATTATAGAAGGCAACACATCTTGACTAATTAACTTTTGAAAACATGTGTATACATCTATAGCACTTACTCCTAAGGTTTGTTTGCTGGGAAGTTAACACTTCATTTTGGCTGCTATTTGACCTCCTTGATCTGGCCCTCAGCTCTTCCTCCCACCCTGCTACTCAAGACTTCTAGTGAGACAGAGGTATGCTGAGATATTCTTCAAGGTCTTTCCAGAATGGAAGTCTGTGGAATCCTGAAAAGATTGCCTTATTCCACATGGAGCAGGTTTCATACATACCCAGGGAGATGGGAAGGTGGGTGCCATGAAACAAGGTGAGATGTGCCTCAGAGTCTATAGCAAGAGGATAAGGAAGCCAAATTTTATCTCCCTTTGTCGCAGAGGTTGGACTGTCTCCCATTACAATGGAATAAGCAGTTGTTCACCCTCAAGCTTAGAATTAGGAGTGTGGTTTCCAGAGACTCTCTTGAGTGACTGCTAGAGCTTGACACTAGTGGCTTTCTTTTATTGTGATTTTCCTCATTTTTGAGGATTGAACAGTCCATTCTCCAACCTGCTCCTCTAATTACTTTACCATCTATGGCTGCTTCTCTTCAGCTTCTTCCACATAGTTAATTCGTAGCAGGTAAACCTTATAAAATCTATAAGGGGCTAAACAATTCACATTATCATGAACGTGCTTTGCAAATAAAAAAATGAACTTAGAAAGTAAAAGATGGCCAGATGCACAGGCAGTGGTGATGTGTCTGATAATGAGGACTGAACATTTCTAAAAATGGCAGAAAGAGAACATTGATATGTGACCAGAAAGCAAATGTATCCATTCAGCATGTAAGTGACCACCAATGAGGAGATATTCTGTGAGCACTGTGGAAGAGATGATAAATAGGCATGAATCTCACCTTCAGATTTCTTAAAGTCTGGTGGTATAATAAGGTATATGCACAGAGGACAGCAATACAAGGAAGAAACCTATAAACACTCCAAGTTTTCCTTCCATGGCTTAGCTCTCCTCTTATACCATAAGCATAGGTCCATTCTGGGGTGGTATATGATCTGACCTTTCCAGAACACTTCCAATACCTGAGAGTTGCACATGTTGTCCAAGCATAATTACTAATTTTCCCTTTCCCTCCTCAAAAATAACCCAGATCAGACAATTAATTATATTCTCACATTAATTTTTATGCATTTTATTGCACTTTTGACTTTATGTATCTATTTCTCCACCAAGATGTGATTTCCATGAGGAAAGAGACCATCATTTTTAATTTTTTGAAAATCCTTTGTCCCAGCACATGCTGACACATAGCAGGCAATAAATTTACAAAAGTGAAAAGTATGAATTCTCTATTTGGCAAAGAGACCAATTTACATTTATTTAAGGGGGGGAAGGAGAATATGTGAATGAAGAAGGTGGTATCTAACATGGACCTTGGGGAAGGGATAAGATACGTTTCAGGCGAGGCCAAGAAAACAAGCACTCTGGATGAAGGGACCACTAGTGATGTCAGGGAAAGGGGAGAGATTCAAACAGTGAGAGCAAATCTTAAACTACCACTGAGAAACCTAAACACACAGTGCTACTTTCCATTCTCATGAAGAGGGAATAAGGCAGTTGTTCACCCTCAAGCTTAGAATTAGGAGTGTGGTTTCCAGAGACTCTCTTGAGTGACTGCTAGAGCTTGCCACTAGTGGCTTTCTTTTATTGTGATTTTCCTCATTTTGAGGATTGAACAGTCCATTCTCCAACCTGCTCCTCTAATTACTTTACCATCTATGGCTGCTTCTCTTCAGCTTCTTCCACATAGTTAATTCGTAGCAGGTAAACCTTATAAAATCTATAAGGGGCTAAACAATTCACATTATCATGAACGTGCTTTGCAAATAAAAAAATGAACTTAGAAAGTAAAAGATGGCCAGATGCACAGGCAGTGGTGATGTGTCTGATAATGAGGACTGAACATTTCTAAAAATGGCAGAAAGAGAACATTGATATGTGACCAGAAAGCAAATGTATCCATTCAGCATGTAAGTGACCACCAATGAGGAGATATTCTGTGAGCACTGTGGAAGAGATGATAAATAGGCATGAATCTCACCTTCAGATTTCTTAAAGTCTGGTGGTATAATAAGGTATATGCACAGAGGACAGCAATACAAGGAAGAAACCTATAAACACTCCAAGTTTTCCTTCCATGGCTTAGCTCTCCTCTTATACCATAAGCATAGGTCCATTCTGGGGTGGTATATGATCTGACCTTTCCAGAACACTTCCAATACCTGAGAGTTGCACATGTTGTCCAAGCATAATTACTAATTTTCCCTTTCCCTCCTCAAAAATAACCCAGATCAGACAATTAATTATATTCTCACATTAATTTTTATGCATTTTATTGCACTTTTGACTTTATGTATCTATTTCTCCACCAAGATGTGATTTCCATGAGGAAAGAGACCATCATTTTTAATTTTTTGAAAATCCTTTGTCCCAGCACATGCTGACACATAGCAGGCAATAAATTTACAAAAGTGAAAAGTATGAATTCTCTATTTGGCAAAGAGACCAATTTACATTTATTTAAGGGGGGGAAGGAGAATATGTGAATGAAGAAGGTGGTATCTAACATGGACCTTGGGGAAGGGATAAGATACGTTTCAGGCGAGGCCAAGAAAACAAGCACTCTGGATGAAGGGACCACTAGTGATGTCAGGGAAAGGGGAGAGATTCAAACAGTGAGAGCAAATCTTAAACTACCACTGAGAAACCTAAACACACAGTGCTACTTTCCATTCTCATGAAGAGGGAATGAGGACAGCCCTGCATTGAGATAAATTCTGAATATTCTGACAGAGTCACCAGGATTCCAGAAATGTCCCTGCTACTCACTACCTATCAAGATAAAAATATATATGTATAAATTGAACCCCAGGTTTTAGGGTATTTTTACTTCTTAAATTGCTGCTGGAACACTAAAAACAGTATAGCAGTACAGATCAGTGAAGAGTTGCTGTTCTATACAGACCTGGTTTCAAGATGTAACTGTAAGACTTTCTGTGTATGACTCTGAGCAAGTGACTGAATGTATTTAATTCTCACTTTTATCATCTCTAACACAAGGAGGACCATGGCATTCTGTTGCTGTGTATACTGTGAGAAACACTGGTACAAAGTTAACAATCAGCTAATATAGTTTTCATCATCAGGCTAGCAATGAATAAACAAAATTTATCTTCATTGTGTAGAGACCATGACAGAGGAACTAAATCCAGATTATTTTGACAACAGAAAAAAGAGTAGATACGTTTTCTTATTGTGTTTCAGTATATATCTGTATTCTAAACACGAATAATTTTTAGACTTAATTCATAGACTATAGCCATTTAAAATTTTAAGTATCAAACCTATGCATAAATTTTCCAGGGAGCCAAGCTCAGAAGTGCTTTTTTTTCCCAGAGATTTGGAACATACATTGCATCACATCAGTATCTGAGACTGGGAATTTCTGAAATTTCTCCAAAAGTTTTTCAAAGAAAACAAGATGTTCGATAAGTTTCAAGATTAGGAGAAAGAAAAGGAGGAGAGTAGAAACGGAAACAAGAGGAATATGAAAATGAAGGAGAAAAAAAAAAGTTGCTGAAGAACTAAATACATTTGGGGAAAATATATTTACCATATTTGTGCCTTAATATTTGATATACTGTATCATTTCCTATACTTATTTGAGCATGAAAATTTTTATTTTCCTTTTAAAAGGGCATATTCCATTCAACATCATGATAGATGAAATAGTGATCAAGTTCAATCTCAATCAGTTTGTAATTAATGAAACTGAGGCAACAGAACTGACCTGACTTACCCAAGTTCCTACAGTTGCCTGGCCAAAGAATCAGACATGAAGTCCAATATTCTCTATGAGGTCATAATTAATACTTGAAAATCATCGGATTACTTGCTTAAACCTATTTCTTATTGATACTAAGAAGCATTTGTCTATCACATTTATGTGGATCTATAGATTAATAAAATGATCTTACTACACTTTTGTCTAGGCAATAACATGATAATTCCTCTACCTGTTTGCATAACACATAAACACAGATTGAATATGCCACATGCCTTTATGGTCTGTGTATTATTGTGCTTTCTGATTGGTTTATACCTGGCTGGTCCCATGTCTGCAACTATATTACAACATCCAATGTTCATCTCTTGATGGATCATTAGTAGTTTTCATCTCAGTTAAAAATGCCATCAGTGGGTTTCTCTGGTGCTCCCGTGGTTAGGACTCTGTATTTCCACTTCATGGAGCAGGAGTTGGATCCCTGGTCAAGGAACTGAGATCCCATATGTCTTGCAGTACAGCCAAAAAAAATAAATGCCATCACTGATTGGGTACTCTTACACTGTATGGGTGCATGGCTGTAGATCGAGTAGTTTTGAGGTGTGTTTAAATGAGGTCAATCAGGCAACCTTTTCCATGGGTGTTCAACTAGCTCCAAACAATAATATCTATTACACAACTTCAATTTGATTTATACTGCACTCTTGAAGCATACAGGAAAGACACACCATTATGAGGATATTTATTGATTCTTAAATTATTAGAATTGGAGTGGACATTTTAGTCATTTAATTGAATGATCCTGCTGAGCATAAGAATCTGCTTTAAAATATCAGCTTGATAAATCTTCCTCCTTAAATGGAAATATCCAGTGATACTCAGATATTATTAAAAAAAAAAAAAAAGCTAATTGCATATTAGCAACCTATGTTAGAAGGAAAAGTATATTTAAAAGTATATTTCTGGGCTTCCCTGGTGGTCCAGTGGGTAAGGACACCGCCTTGCAGTGCAAAGAGCACCGGTTCAATCCCTGGCCTGGGAAGACCCCACGTGCCGCGGAGCGGCTGGACTGATGTGTCCAACTACGAAACCAGAGCTCTGGAGCACATGCGCTGAGACGGTGCTCTGCAGAGACAGAGGTCACTGCAATGGGGGGCCCACATGGGCCAAAGAACAAAGATGGATGAAAACTGATAAATGAAAGACCAATAGAAGTGCCCCCTGCCCCCCGCCAAAGAGGTATATTCCTTTAGCCCTCCCTCTCCTCCAAGATCTATAACCCTCTAACACATATTCAAAGCAAACATCTGTGGCACATGATGAGTTTTTTGTTTTCAGTCTCTGTTCCTGTTTTTAACACTTCCTTTCACTATTATATCCCATAATACAACTAACTCCCATCTTCCTCGGCCACAAGCAACAATCTTGTACTGTGGAAGACCTGATGAGACACACACAATCTGAAAAGACACAGACAAAGGAAAGGGAATGATGGGGGCATGACTCTGGTTCTGGATGCCTCCAAGAGTAATTTCAAAAGGTTTAGATGATTTCAACCTCATGCTGGGTTTAAATGTATATTCCTTTAGTCCTTCTTCTTTTTCCTGATTCATCTAATTGGCACATATTGAAATTGAAAAATTTTAATGTAAAAACCCTATTATCTATTTAATATAACGCCTGTGGCTCAAAGCTATGTGGTCAGCTGGAGGCAGCCTTATATTTCACTTAACTCTTTGCCAAGCCATTTATCCTACTTTAGTTTAGAGATTGGTAAATGTTGTGTAAAGTCCAAGGTTGTGCTTTAAAATTCCTCAATACCTATAACTCAGCCAGTAGAGTGTCCCTTGGATTTTGTACAGGATACTCATTTTATGCAGATTCAAGTTTCCTTGTACTATTTTTTTTTCTTTTTGCATGTCCCCATAAACAACAATAAAAATGGGTGTTTTAGAGGAGATTTGGCAGAATATTCTTGTCTAGTCAGCATCCTGCTAACCCAGAAATTCCCCGTCATATACCCACCAGTCTAAGGGCACATACACTCACACAAACACAGACTCCATATGTTCAAAATTCACCATGATTCTTGCCGGATATTTACAGAAATTTTAAAAACATAAAATGTTAGTCCTGGAAAAAGCTCTAGGAATCATTTAGAATAATCAGTTCATTTCATAATTAAGGCCAACAGAGATTAGGTGATTTATTCAATGTAATTTTCTTAAATTAACTTCTTTATTGTTTTCAAGAATCTGGCCAACACTGACTCACTTCTCGACTCTTGTATTCTCCATGGTTTTTTTAAAGCTTATTGATGCCAGCACACAGACTGTATCTGATGATTCTTTCAAAGTCCCAGGATTCAAACATACTCTATTCTTCAAAAATGTCTCACTTTTCTGGGATCTTCCATTTCCTCTTAATGTGTTTCCTACTTGAGCCATATTGAAAATCACCCCTTACTTGCAGAGGTGATAAAATATGGGTGTTGCTGTCATTCCCTAATATTCACTGCCTGCCTCAGGAGGAAAATCCATCACACTCTTGCTATTATTCCTACCCTATGTAAAGTTGTTAAAGTAATCTATGCTGTTACATGTACATATGCTATGACTATTCAAATGTCATTCTTATATGTTCATGGTACTCTATTACGGTCATAGTAGGGCAGCATTTCCCAGAGTGGACTGCTGGTCTGTAAAAATGATCCGAGAGCATGATTTCTAATGTCAAATAAATATGGAGATATTGCATAATATATACTTCCCTTAGAAATTTATACTGCATGTTAGCAGATGAGAAGATCCATTAAGTCTTATCCTAAAACTCCAGGTATGAAAATACATATTCTTTCAAAGGTCAATAAAAGTCCTATAGAAAATGCAACAGCAGATACTGTGCCTACACAGTGTTTATATTTCCTTTATATCTGCACTTACTAGAGAATTCACAGTATAAGCTTATTTACTGTCTCTAATACTTAGACTTTCTAAGCTTTGGGAAGTTGGTTTACAAAATTTTGATTTTGAATCTCTATCCTTATTTAGGTATATTCTTCCTCTAAAATATCTAACCATATACCTATATTTTCATCTAAATTTTATGAAATATACTTTGTAATATCTCAGAGATTATGACTGACTACATACAGTCTTTTACTAGTCAATATTAAATTTTTAAAATATTTAAATGCCATATCGCCATTTCATAAATTCACCATGATTCTTGCCGGACAATTACAGAAATTCTAAAAACACAAAATGTTAGTCCTGGAAAATGCTCTAGGAATCATTTAGAATAATCAGTTCATTTCATAATTAAGGCCAACAGAGATTAGGTGATTTATTCAATGTAATTTTCTTAAATTAACTTCTTTATTGTTTTCAAGAATCTGGCCAACACTGACTCACTTCTCGACTCTTGTATTCTCCATGGTTTTTTTAAAGCTTATTGATGCCAGCACACAGACTGTATCTGATGATTCTTTCAAAGTCCCAGGATTCAAACATACTCTATTCTTCAAAAATGTCTCACTTTTCTGGGATCTTCCATTTCCTCTTAATGTGTTTCCTACTTGAGCCATATTGAAAATCACCCCTTACTTGCAGAGGTGATAAAATATGGGTGTTGCTGTCATTCCCTAATATTCACTGCCTGCCTCAGGAGGAAAATCCATCACACTCTTGCTATTATTCCTACCCTATGTAAAGTTGTTAAAGTAATCTATGCTGTTACATGTACATATGCTATGACTATTCAAATGTCATTCTTATATGTTCATGGTACTCTATTACGGTCATAGTAGGGCAGCATTTCCCAGAGTGGACTGCTGGTCTGTAAAAATGATCCGAGAGCATGATTTCTAATGTCAAATAAATATGGAGATATTGCATAATATATACTTCCCTTAGAAATTTATACTGCATGTTAGCAGATGAGAAGATCCATTAAGTCTTATCCTAAAACTCCAGGTATGAAAATACATATTCTTTCAAAGGTCAATAAAAGTCCTATAGAAAATGCAACAGCAGATACTGTGCCTACACAGTGTTTATATTTCCTTTATATCTGCACTTACTAGAGAATTCACAGTATAAGCTTATTTACTGTCTCTAATACTTAGACTTTCTAAGCTTTGGGAAGTTGGTTTACAAAATTTTGATTTTGAATCTCTATCCTTATTTAGGTATATTCTTCCTCTAAAATATCTAACCATATACCTATATTTTCATCTAAATTTTATGAAATATACTTTGTAATATCTCAGAGATTATGACTGACTACATACAGTCTTTTACTAGTCAATATTAAATTTTTAAAATATTTAAATGCCATATCGCATTTGAGCAAAACAATTTAATTCAATTTTTAAATTGAAATAAGTATGTTTATTGCTATATTTTTAAAAAGCACTCCAACTAGTAAATTAACAAAATTTTATATGGCAGAAAAATAGATATGGTCCCAAACCAAACAAATATTCTTATTTTTTGATTCCTATTATGGCAAAGCATTCATTGAAAAATAGGCGATGAGGACTACAAAACCATGTAAAACCTATGTTCCATTTCCTCTACATCATTTTTGTCTATTTGAAAACATGCTGATGAAACATATATTAACAACTTCATAAAAATATATAGAAGGGGGCTTCTCTGGTGGTCCAGTGGGTAAAGAGTCCATCTTGCAGTGCAAGGGGCACTGGTTCGATCCCTGACCCGGGAAGATTCCACATGTGGAGGAGTGGTTGGGCCAGTGTGTCCAATCGCAAGCCAGCGCTCTGCAATGAGAGAGGCCACTGTGATGGGAGGCCCACACATGCCAAAGAGTAAAGATGGATGAAAAATAAAGAATGCCTTAGGGGCAAAAAAAAAGGCTATTAAAAAAAAAATCTATGGAAGGGATGCTACAGTCTACATTGTGAGTATTAAATTAATTGAATAATGAAATCAATTTATGTGGACATATTACAAAATTTCTTTTAAATACCTAATAAAATGTCTTTTAAATGCCTAATTAAAATGGCAGAACAGATGACAAATGTTTAATTTTCAATAAACAGATAAAAGTGAAATGCTATCAATCTCTTAGTAATACATTCAGAGAAGTGTTAGTATTGCAGTATTTGTCAAGTTGTTTATTTCATTTTAATTGGAATTTCCAGTCAATCTCAGGGATCTCTTCCCAGTTATGTCTCTCTGAACGCTTTCTTTAAAATATCGGCACTAGGGCTTCCCTGGTGGTCCAGTGGGTAAGGACACCGCCTTGCAGTGCCAGGGCCGCCGGTTTGATCCCTGGCCTGGGAAGATTCCAAGTGCCGCGGCTGGACCGATGTGTCCAATTGCTGAGCCGGAGCTCTGGAGCACATGCGCCCAGAGCCGGCACTCAGCAACGACAGACGCCAACGCGATGGGAGGCCCACAGGAGCCAAGGAACAAAGACGGATAAAAACAGACAAATGAAAAACCAATAGAAGTGGCCCGCCTGCTCCCCTCCCTCCCCAACCCGACCCCCGCCCCAAAATAAATAAATAAATAAATCTTAAAAAAGAAAATATTGGCACTAACTGGACGCTATATTTTTAAAAAAAATTCCTGAAAAGATTATAGAATGTAAGTTAGTAAGTCAGAAACTCAGAAATGTAAAATAGAAGGCACAGCACGATGAGAATGTTAACTTCGAAGTTGCACAAATGATGATTTGGGACTTTCACTCATCAATCCATCTTTTCTGATACAATTGCTATGCTGGCGACATCTTTTGGAGTCAGAACCATCCAAAAGCTACACTACTACACTCGTTATTTAGTTGGTAAGCTCTGTCCAACTCTTTGCAGCCCCATGGACTACAGCCCAGAAGGCTCCTCAGTCCATGGGATTCTCCAGGCAAGAATACTGGAGTTGGTTGCCATGCCCTCCTCCAGGGGATCTTCCTGACCCTGGGGATCAAACCTTTGTCCCCTGCATTGCAGGTGCATTCTTTACCCCTGAGCCACCAGTGAAGCCAGGAACTACTACAGACAAATCACAATCTCTTATACCTACAGTTTTTTAACATGTAAAGTGAATATAATAACAGTAATGAATTTCAAATGACGTGATGACAGTTACATGAGATATTTTAAGCAAAGTGCTCAGAAAACGCCTCATCAAAGGGTAACTATTGTTTTACTACAACAAAGAAAATGTTACAGATGTTAGTATCTCTCAGCAATGCAATCCACAAACTTCCTTATGATCCTTTGTGGACAAAATAAAATGTGAGCTGACTGATAGGACAATTGTCTTGATCACTTCCAGCCCCAAAGAACTGATTCATGGATCATAATCACTGTGAAGTAGGCACACTGCAGGTTCTGCCCTCTGCCCCTTTCCTATTCAACAATCTCATAAATAATAGTGAAGAAAAAGCATAGACACAGTTACTTTATTTATACATTACCCAAGGTTAAGAAAAATAAGTAAATATGAAATGATAGAATATGTGATCCCAAAAACCTGATAGTCAATAAACATTAAACATGATCAGAGGAAATGAACTGACCCTGAATGAGACTGTTCACAGCTAAAATGTGTATTATACATTTACAGCATAGGGAAGAACCTTATAGGGAAAAATCATTCTGAATATAAGAACATAAAGCTATCTACATATATTTTAGTTTGCAATTTGTATTATTTAGTGTAAGGTTACCTATGGCAGGGGCTTCCCTGATGGCTCAGATGGTAAAGAATCTGCCTGCAATCAGAAGACCCAGTTTGGTCCCTGGGTTGGGAAGATTCCCTGGAAAAAGGAATGGCAACCCACTCCAGTATTCTTGCCTGGAGAATTCCATGGACAGAGAAGCCTAGTAGGCTACAGTTCATGGGGTCGCAAAGAGTAGGTCATAACTGAGTGACTTCCACTACCTATTGTGACAAAGTGAGCCAAAAACAAATAATAATTCAAACACAGTCCAAGATATCCTCTGATCAGGTGATGACCTTATGATAAATCTTGAATCAGGGAAAATTTTTAAAACAGGATCCATAATAGTCCATTTGTACAATTTTATAGCTGTACAATTTTACAGATAGTCTTTTCCACTGACGTATGTTAACAAGATACAATGTCATATGTAAAGTCAAAATCATATGAATATGTGAAATCAGTGGTTTCTAAACTTTCCAACACATTGGAATTGCATCAGGAGCCAAGAAAAGACTTCCTGATAGCAATGTGGGTGATAATATCATTAAGTCTTAGAGGTCACTTGACAGTGTTTAATCATCACAAGTAACATAGACTCAGTTATTGGAGACAAAAGATGTAGATAACTTATGGAAGTAAACAAAATCTGAAGACCTTTGTGTCACATGCAATTCCCTCCAGAGAGTGTCCTCAATCAGGAAAAGTGCTACATACCCAAGTAGACGTAATGACTCAACTATTTGATGCTAACCCACCACTGTCATTGTCTGCACTAGTGCTCACACTGTGGGACCATAAATGGAGTAACAATCATGAGGGAAGGGACAGAGAGCTGTCTCTGAACTCAAAACACATCGTGGTTTTTCTAGCTGCTGCCACTATTAAATGCCCAACCTAGAGAGACCAAGACAGAGCTTCCAAATGAAATCATGCTCTCATAGGCCAATAGGCCTTCATTCCTCTGGTAGGCCATAGCCCCTCTGAGTCAAGTTGATGACACTGAACTCTTTCTACTTTGGAAGTGACAGTGATTGATTAGCCCATATGCTCTTCCATCTATCGTGACTGAACCTGTTCCACTGTCTCAGGGTTCAGTGTTTGATTTTCTGATATTGCATCCTACCAATCACTGCACTGGACCAAGCAACCCACTTTACAGAACAGAAGGTGAACAAGCAGGCATATGAACATAAGACCTGCTGGTCCAGTAACACAACATACCACCTAACAGATCAATCAAATGGTCTTTTCAAGGTGCAGCTGATGGACTGTTTGAAGAGGATACCATTCAAAGTCAGGGAAATACTGAAAGAATTGATGCTTTTGAATTGTGAAGACTCTCGAGAAACTCTTGGATGGCAAGATCAATCCAGTCAATCCTAAAGGAAATCAGCCCTAAATATTCATTGGAAGGACGGATGATGGAAGCTGAAGCTCCAATACTTTGACCACCTGATGCAAAGAGACAACTCATTGGAAAAGACCTTGTTGCTGGGAAAGACTGAAGGGAAAAGGAAAAGGGAATGGCAGAGGATGAGATGGTTAGATAGTATTACCTTCTCAATGGACATGAAATTGAGTAAACTCCAGGAGATAGTGAAGGACAGGGGAGCCTGGTGTGCTGCAATCTTGGGGTTATGAAAAGTCAGACATGACTTGGTGACTCAACAATAACAAAAGGTACACGTCCTAAATCAACAACAATTTTGGTTTTTGTTTGTTTGTTTTAACCATTAAGTAGAATATAGAGGTCCAAGATCCCAGGGATAAAAGTTGGAGAAGTCCTGGGTAGTCTCATTTTCTGTGGCCTACAAGAAGAATTTGGATTCCTATCCCCACAACTATATGTTCTGTAGATGCGAAAGTCCTGATAATCACCAAAGGAATCATTTCTACTACAGACACAGCAAGAGAGCAACATACAAGAAACAGTGACATCCAGAGAGAAAGGACCCCAATCACAAGGAAGGTGTACAGCTGCTATCACACAATGGTGACCTAGAGGAGCATGTTTGGCCTGTGATGAGTCATTAGAAGTATCTTGGTACCCCCTTTCCAATTTTTATTTTATATTGACAAATACATAAAAATCCATGGCAAAATGACTTTTCGTTAACAATGAAATTATATCAGTATAGATTTTTCTTACCTCTTAAATCTATTTTCATAAACCAGATTCCACCCCTTCAGAGGCCACAGGCTACAGCTGATCCCATCTGGGACATCAGTCATGCTCCTGCTTATGATAGATGGAGTGAAAAAATGGGGGCTCTGAGCTCCATCAGAGAAAATCGTCTTTGGACCATACAGTTCTGGTAGGGCAGGGGCCCCAGAGTGGGAGTGAATCATAGATCCTACTGCTGTCAAATGGCTCCTCCGCTTTTACATTCAGAGAAACAAGGTGCCACCACATGTAGCAAAGGTAGGGAATAAATCCCACGAGGAGATGCCATGCTGGCAAGAGAACCCTAAAAGGAAATAGTATTTTCACTTCTATGAAATATTCTTATTTTTACAATATTTAAAGTGTTTTAAAGATAATTATGTTTTTTTAAAAGAGGAAGAGTGCTTCCCTGGAGACCAACCTCTCTCTACCCAAAAATTATAGTCTGCTCACCCCTGGAACTAATCTCATTGTGTCCTCTGATCCTGTTTATGCTGTAACACAAAAATCCACAAACCCTCAGGTCACCTACATCTCTTCCTCTCTATACAAAAGAGGCTGTACCATCTCTCTCTTTCTCCTCTTTGGCTTCAAATCCTGAAACTTGAACTGTGCCCCTGAAAATTCAGTCTATCAGTAGAAAACATCTGTTTTCTTGCAGTCTCTAATTGAAACTTGGCTTTTCCTTAGGAACTTACTTCCTCTTCCATGAAAACTGTTTTATTTCTCACGATCTTGTGACCTTGAATTTAAAACTATTTACATTTGCCCACTTTCTGTCATGGGTGATTGTACCCTAACATTGCTGCTCTCTGAATTGTAATTGGCTGTTTACTTGCATGTCTCTTCTAATAAAAGGTACTGATGTAAGAAATGATACCATATTCAGGGATATATTCCTAGAATTTAAAACAGTATTTTGTTCACAAAAGATCTTATATTTGTTGGAAAAACAATAAGTGGATGAATAAATATAATAATAAAGATATTCCAAATAATTCGAATTTTGAAATGTATACTGGTGATACATGATTTTTACATGTTTTTACCCTTAAATCAAGTGCTCCACCTCAAAACTGTGTTCTAAGTAATTTTTTAAAATCTACCTTTTCTTTTAAACCAGATTCCACCTTCAGAGGCCACAGGCTACAGCTGATCCCATCTGGGACATCAGTCATGCTCCTGCTTATGATAGATGGAGTGAAAAAATGGGGGCTCTGAGCTCCATCAGAGAAAATCGTCTTTGGACCATACAGTTCTGGTAGGGCAGGGGCCCCAGAGTGGGAGTGAATCATAGATCCTACTGCTGTCAAATGGCTCCTCCGCTTTTACATTCAGAGAAACAAGGTGCCACCACATGTAGCAAAGGTAGGGAATAAATCCCACGAGGAGATGCCATGCTGGCAAGAGAACCCTAAAAGGAAATAGTATTTTCACTTCTATGAAATATTCTTATTTTTACAATATTTAAAGTGTTTTAAAGATAATTATGTTTTTTTAAAAGAGGAAGAGTGCTTCCCTGGAGACCAACCTCTCTCTACCCAAAAATTATAGTCTGCTCACCCCTGGAACTAATCTCATTGTGTCCTCTGATCCTGTTTATGCTGTAACACAAAAATCCACAAACCCTCAGGTCACCTACATCTCTTCCTCTCTATACAAAAGAGGCTGTACCATCTCTCTCTTTCTCCTCTTTGGCTTCAAATCCTGAAACTTGAACTGTGCCCCTGAAAATTCAGTCTATCAGTAGAAAACATCTGTTTTCTTGCAGTCTCTAATTGAAACTTGGCTTTTCCTTAGGAACTTACTTCCTCTTCCATGAAAACTGTTTTATTTCTCACGATCTTGTGACCTTGAATTTAAAACTATTTACATTTGCCCACTTTCTGTCATGGGTGATTGTACCCTAACATTGCTGCTCTCTGAATTGTAATTGGCTGTTTACTTGCATGTCTCTTCTAATAAAAGGTACTGATGTAAGAAATGATACCATATTCAGGGATATATTCCTAGAATTTAAAACAGTATTTTGTTCACAAAAGATCTTATATTTGTTGGAAAAACAATAAGTGGATGAATAAATATAATAATAAAGATATTCCAAATAATTCGAATTTTGAAATGTATACTGGTGATACATGATTTTTACATGTTTTTACCCTTAAATCAAGTGCTCCACCTCAAAACTGTGTTCTAAGTAAAAACCAAGAAAATGTATTCATATATGTTTAAGATTTATATAAAGGACATGGGCTAAATTTACAAGAATACGTCACTATTTTTGTAAATTACTGTACATTTATACAATGGAAGAACACTATTAAAGTAGTGTTTGTGAATAACAATAAGAACTATTCATTATGAATTCAATTAAAACATGAGTTACTGTTAAAGGCTATTTCCCAATTTTAAAAAATCGAGACATTAATGAAACCAGCTCCATGTGGTAGAATTATGAGTGATTTTCCTCATTAAAATGCATTTTTCCAAATTTCTACAATGGATGTTTCCTTGCCAGCTAACAAACAAAACTTTCTCCCACAATATTTTTTTGCACTACACAGTGATACATAGCTCTACATTTTCAATGTAGAGGTGATTAATAGTCCTTCATGTAGTATGTACCTTGTTTAGTCACAGTAGGACAATGAGGATAGAGTTAGGGAAATATCCCCAAACATGAAATAGTCTCATACTGCCTTCTCCTACTCTATTTCACTTGTTTCACATAACCTAAAAACACATTAAGATTGCATTCCCTAAGTGAAAAATGAATGAAAACTTCAGAAACCAGCCAGCAGGACTAGACTCACTTACAAATGTCTGATGATTTCTGAAGCACAGAAATCAGCCATTTAACAGGACAGAAAAGAAAACCCTGATTCCCTATCGAACAGTTTGCTATGGAAGTTTTCGTTTAATTGAGATTTGAGCCCTTCACAGGGAAGAGTGAAGTAAGATGAATGACTGCCTTCACTCAACATGGGAACATGATATTATCTTCTTCCCTGTTTGGATTCAGGGTATGACTTTATAGCAGCTATTTCTCATCATACAAGTCAAATCCCAATTCAAAATATGCCATTACAACAGAAATCTCTGTACAATGAAAAATATTTTTTGGTCTGAAAGCCGTATACTTTTAATCATTTCTATCAGAAACCCCAATTATCACGCCAAAGAAATCTCAATTATCATGCCAATAATATGCAAACTCCTTTAGAGAAGGCTAAGGCAAAGCCTGCTCATTTTACTTTATTGTGGGTTCATTCACAGTATGCTGTATGTATATTACACATACAGCACATTTGTTACACATTTTTCAGTTATCTGCATTTACATGCAGCTATGAGCTGCATGTAGTGGGCTTCCCTGGTGACTCAGTGGTGAAGAATTCACCTGCAAATGCAGGAGACTGGAGTTCAATCCCTAGGTCTGCAGGAAGATCCATTAGAGAAGGAAATGGCAACCCACTCCAGTATTTTTTCCTGCAGAATTTCATGGCAAGAAGGAACCTGGTGGGCTGTAGTCCATGGGATCACAAAAACAGTAAGACATGACTTAGCGACTAAACAACAAATGAGCAGTAGCAGCAACTATGAATATGAAATGCAAGAACATGAATCATGTTTTCAACACAAAGTTAATGATATCTTGTTTATACTCCATTTCAATAATACTTTGTCTGAAATAATGAAATAGCTAGATATCACTTCCATTTGAGGGTTGGGAACACATCAACAGTTAGATTCCACTCTGTCATATGGAAACCCATACACAGGGTGATTTGGTTCTTGTCCTTGTTTGTGTTCTGGCTCCACACTCTCTTAATCTTTCTCCCTGTCATTTAAAGAACATTTTAGCTGGTCACCTAAGGGACAGCAATTCATCTTTTAGGTCTTCATACCCATCCCTGTTTCTCAGGTTTTGTTACCACACCATAGCTACTGGAAGGGCATTGTTTTGCAAGCCATTTTTTTTCTGTAATAATAAATGAGTTCTTTTTATCACCAAAGAAACCAAACATTGGGATCCTGCACCTGGTCCCATTCTGGACTGTGGGAGAGTTGCTTCCTCTCTGAGAGATCTCATGAAATACCTTCAAGTTCTGGTTTTTCTCCTCCTACATTAGTTAAGCACCCTTTGTGTCTGTTCAAAGTTTAATTGACTTATTTTTCACATTGTGGCTAGTTTTGTTTACAATTCACAAATCAATATTTAACCCCCTACACGATCAACTTGAAAGCCATATTATTTAGTTGGAAATCTCAATTATCATGCCAATAATATGCAAACTCCTTTAGAGAAGGCTAAGGCAAAGCCTGCTCATTTTACTTTATTGTGGGTTCATTCACAGTATGCTGTATGTATATTACACATACAGCACATTTGTTACACATTTTTCAGTTATCTGCATTTACATGCAGCTATGAGCTGCATGTAGTGGGCTTCCCTGGTGACTCAGTGGTGAAGAATTCACCTGCAAATGCAGGAGACTGGAGTTCAATCCCTAGGTCTGCAGGAAGATCCATTAGAGAAGGAAATGGCAACCCACTCCAGTATTTTTTCCTGCAGAATTTCATGGCAAGAAGGAACCTGGTGGGCTGTAGTCCATGGGATCACAAAAACAGTAAGACATGACTTAGCGACTAAACAACAAATGAGCAGTAGCAGCAACTATGAATATGAAATGCAAGAACATGAATCATGTTTTCAACACAAAGTTAATGATATCTTGTTTATACTCCATTTCAATAATACTTTGTCTGAAATAATGAAATAGCTAGATATCACTTCCATTTGAGGGTTGGGAACACATCAACAGTTAGATTCCACTCTGTCATATGGAAACCCATACACAGGGTGATTTGGTTCTTGTCCTTGTTTGTGTTCTGGCTCCACACTCTCTTAATCTTTCTCCCTGTCATTTAAAGAACATTTTAGCTGGTCACCTAAGGGACAGCAATTCATCTTTTAGGTCTTCATACCCATCCCTGTTTCTCAGGTTTTGTTACCACACCATAGCTACTGGAAGGGCATTGTTTTGCAAGCCATTTTTTTTCTGTAATAATAAATGAGTTCTTTTTATCACCAAAGAAACCAAACATTGGGATCCTGCACCTGGTCCCATTCTGGACTGTGGGAGAGTTGCTTCCTCTCTGAGAGATCTCATGAAATACCTTCAAGTTCTGGTTTTTCTCCTCCTACATTAGTTAAGCACCCTTTGTGTCTGTTCAAAGTTTAATTGACTTATTTTTCACATTGTGGCTAGTTTTGTTTACAATTCACAAATCAATATTTAACTCCACTTCTACATCTCTGATTAACTCCTAATAATTCTCAAACATATTTTCACTGATGTAAAAGAGAAAATAAACTCCAAAAATGTGATAGATTGACATAAAATACAGTCCTACAATCCTGAAGTTTATTGAGCACACTTTTTCTTTTCCTAATTGATACTTTACACCTTTCTGATCATTCAGTGTTAAATATTTCATACTTTACATAATAATTTCTTTTTGATTCATTATTTGTTTAGAAATATATTTATACTCTTATTTTATCTTTTACCTTTTTTCTTTTTGTTTGATAACTGAGATGCTTTGTGATCACTGGTAATTGAAACTCAGCTCTTGAAATCTGATGAAACTTGCTTCATGTAGTATTCATGGTCAGTTTTCATAAGCAATTCAGGTACGCTTGAGAAAAAATGTTTTTCTCTAATTTTTGGATGCACTTCTCTAATTTTTTACTGATGTTGCTCATGCAAACGTCTTTAACAAAATCTGACCAAGTAAAATTCAATAATACATTAAAACTATCACATGGTATGATCAAGTGGGATTTAATCAAAGGATGAAGGACAGACCAGCATCTGCCAAAGTGCAATATAGCATATGAACAAAACTCTACGATCATCTCAATAGATGTAAAAAAAAGTGTTTTGCAAAATTGTTTGTGATTAAAAAAAAAAAAAAAAACCTCCCAACAAAGTGTATATAGATGGAAATAAGCTCAGCATAATAAATACCATATTGATGAGCCCAGGCTTCCCAGGTGGTGTTGGAGGTAAAGAATCTGCCTGCCAATGCTGAAGACTTAAGAGACATGGGTTCTCTATCATAAAAAGTGAAGTAAGTCAAAAAGAGAAAGACAAGTATAGTATACTAACTCATATATATGGGATCTATTAAGATGGTCATGATAACACACGCAGTGAACTCATGAAAAAACAGAGAATAGACATAAAGACATTGTGGAGACCGAACAGTGGGAGGGAGGCATGGAGGGAGTAACATGGAAACCTATACTGTCATGTGTGGAAAAGATAGCTATTGTCATTGTGCTAGGGGAATAGGAGTACCTACAACCACTTGGGGTGATGGTCTGGAGGGATGGGAGGGGGGAAACTGGGTGGGGGGAGGGTCCAGGGATATGCATATGAATGATCTGGGAACATACATGTAAAAAATAAATATAAAAATATTTTAAAAAATAATAATAAAGGATATGAGTTGTTAAAAAAAAAAAAAAAAAGAGAGAGACATGGGTTCTATCCCTGGTCAAGAAGATCCCCTGGAGGAGGGCACAGCAACCCACTCCAGTATTCTTGCCTGGAGAATGAGCCCAGAGTTAGCATATTGAAGATCAAGAAAAAGACAAGTATGCTCACTCCTGTGACTTTTATCCAATATAGAATTGGAAGCATTTGACGGAGCAATTTCAAATTCATTAAATTTGCATGATACAAAATGAATATATAAAACACTGATAAGAAGTTATAAGAAAGATAAATTAAGAATTTACAATTTTGCATCAAAAAGAAAAAATACTTATAAATACATATAATCAAGCAGGTGAAAGACCTCTATGCTGAAAATGGTAAGACAGTAATGAAAGAAACTGAAGAAGACACAAATAAAGATGTCCCATGCTCACTGATTGGAAGAATTACTATTATTCAAAATTCCATGCTACTCAAAGTAACCTACACATTCAGTGTAATCCCTATCAAGATTCCACAGGCATCTTTCACAGAAATAGAATCCTAAAATTTTGTATGGAACCAAAAAAGACTGCAAATAGCCAAAGCAATCTTGATAAAGATTGGAAGCATCTTGTTCCCTGATTTCAAACTATATAACAAAGATACAGTATTCAAAAAACTATGGTATTGGTCTAAAGACAGATGCAAAGACCAATGGAACAGAATACAGAACCTAGAAATAAACCCAACCATATATGGTAGATTCATTTATGACAAAGGGATCAAGAAGGATGACCTTTTCAACAAATGATGTTGGAAAAACTCGACAGCCACATACAAAAGGATGAATCTGGACCACTATCTTAAAACATTCATAAAAACGAACTCAATATAATTAAACTCGAAACCGGAAGACAGGGGGCATGGAGGAGTAACGTGGAAACCTATACTGTCATGTGTGGAAAAGATAGCTATTGTCATTGTGCTAGGGGAATAGGAGTACCTACAACCACTTGGGGTGATGGTCTGGAGGGATGGGAGGGGGGGAACTGGGTGGGGGGAGGGTCCAGGGATATGCATATGAATGATCTGGGAACATACATGTAAAAAATAAATATAAAAATATTTTAAAAAATAATAATAAAGGATATGAGTTGTTAAAAAAAAAAAAAAAAAGAGAGAGACATGGGTTCTATCCCTGGTCAAGAAGATCCCCTGGAGGAGGGCACAGCAACCCACTCCAGTATTCTTGCCTGGAGAATGAGCCCAGAGTTAGCATATTGAAGATCAAGAAAAAGACAAGTATGCTCACTCCTGTGACTTTTATCCAATATAGAATTGGAAGCATTTGACGGAGCAATTTCAAATTCATTAAATTTGCATGATACAAAATGAATATATAAAACACTGATAAGAAGTTATAAGAAAGATAAATTAAGAATTTACAATTTTGCATCAAAAAGAAAAAATACTTATAAATACATATAATCAAGCAGGTGAAAGACCTCTATGCTGAAAATGGTAAGACAGTAATGAAAGAAACTGAAGAAGACACAAATAAAGATGTCCCATGCTCACTGATTGGAAGAATTACTATTATTCAAAATTCCATGCTACTCAAAGTAACCTACACATTCAGTGTAATCCCTATCAAGATTCCACAGGCATCTTTCACAGAAATAGAATCCTAAAATTTTGTATGGAACCAAAAAAGACTGCAAATAGCCAAAGCAATCTTGATAAAGATTGGAAGCATCTTGTTCCCTGATTTCAAACTATATAACAAAGATACAGTATTCAAAAAACTATGGTATTGGTCTAAAGACAGATGCAAAGACCAATGGAACAGAATACAGAACCTAGAAATAAACCCAACCATATATGGTAGATTCATTTATGACAAAGGGATCAAGAAGGATGACCTTTTCAACAAATGATGTTGGAAAAACTCGACAGCCACATACAAAAGGATGAATCTGGACCACTATCTTAAAACATTCATAAAAACGAACTCAATATAATTAAAAACTCGAAACCATAAAACTCATAGAAGAAAACACAGGTGGTAAACTCCTTGACACAGATCTTGACAATGGTTTTGCTGAATCTGATTCCAAAAGCAAAGGTAATATAAGCAAATATTTAAAAATAGCACTGCACCAAACTGTTCTTACCAAGAGCTTCTGTACAGCAAAGGGATTAGAAAATTAAAAGTCAGCCTACTGAATGTGGGGAAATTCTGCAAATCATATATCTGATAAAAGGTTAATATACAAAATATATTCTTGAAAATTCACACAATTCAATTGCAAAAAAAAAAAAAAAAAAAAGGAAAAAAGGCAATTCAACTGAAAGATGGGAAGATATCTGAATAGATATTTTTCCAAAGAAGAAATACAGATGCCAACAAATACATGAAAAAATGCTCAATATTGCTAATCATCAGGAAAACGCAAATCAAAACTACATGAGCACCTCACACATGTTAGAATGGCTATTATCAAAAAGACAAGCAATAGCAAATGTTGGCAAGGATGTGGAGAAAAGTGAACCTTTGTACACTGTTGGTAAGAATGTAAATTGGGGGCTTCCCTGGTGGTCCAGTGGGTAAAGAGACCTCCTTGCAGTGCAAGGGACATTGGTTCAATCCCTGGCCCAGGAAGATCCCACATGTTGAGAAGTGGCTGGGCCAGTGTGTCCAATTGCAGGCCAGTGCTCTGGAGGGCATGTGCCCAGAGCCGGTGCTCTTTAACGATAGAGACAACTGTGATGGGAGGCCCACACATGCCAAAGAATAAAAAAGATGGATGAAAAATAAATGATGACTTAAAAAAAAAAGGAAAAATAAATGATGACTTAGAGGCAAAAAAAAAAAAAAAAAAAAGGTATAAATCGGTGCAGTCATTATGGAAAACAGTATAAAGTGTCTTTTAAAAATTAAGAATAGAAATACCATATGCTCCAGCAATAACATTCTGAGGTTTTCAACAAATGATGTTGGAAAAACTCGACAGCCACATACAAAAGGATGAATCTGGACCACTATCTTAAAACATTCATAAAAACGAACTCAATATAATTAAAAACTCGAAACCATAAAACTCATAGAAGAAAACACAGGTGGTAAACTCCTTGACACAGATCTTGACAATGGTTTTGCTGAATCTGATTCCAAAAGCAAAGGTAATATAAGCAAATATTTAAAAATAGCACTGCACCAAACTGTTCTTACCAAGAGCTTCTGTACAGCAAAGGGATTAGAAAATTAAAAGTCAGCCTACTGAATGTGGGGAAATTCTGCAAATCATATATCTGATAAAAGGTTAATATACAAAATATATTCTTGAAAATTCACACAATTCAATTGCAAAAAAAAAAAAAAAAAAAGGAAAAAAGGCAATTCAACTGAAAGATGGGAAGATATCTGAATAGATATTTTTCCAAAGAAGAAATACAGATGCCAACAAATACATGAAAAAATGCTCAATATTGCTAATCATCAGGAAAACGCAAATCAAAACTACATGAGCACCTCACACATGTTAGAATGGCTATTATCAAAAAGACAAGCAATAGCAAATGTTGGCAAGGATGTGGAGAAAAGTGAACCTTTGTACACTGTTGGTAAGAATGTAAATTGGGGGCTTCCCTGGTGGTCCAGTGGGTAAAGAGACCTCCTTGCAGTGCAAGGGACATTGGTTCAATCCCTGGCCCAGGAAGATCCCACATGTTGAGAAGTGGCTGGGCCAGTGTGTCCAATTGCAGGCCAGTGCTCTGGAGGGCATGTGCCCAGAGCCGGTGCTCTTTAACGATAGAGACAACTGTGATGGGAGGCCCACACATGCCAAAGAATAAAAAAGATGGATGAAAAATAAATGATGACTTAAAAAAAAAAGGAAAAATAAATGATGACTTAGAGGCAAAAAAAAAAAAAAAAAAAAAGGTATAAATCGGTGCAGTCATTATGGAAAACAGTATAAAGTGTCTTTTAAAAATTAAGAATAGAAATACCATATGCTCCAGCAATAACATTCTGAGGATTTAACCCAAGAGAAAATGAGACAGTAAATTGAAAAGATATATGTACTCCAATGCTCATTGAAGTACTATTTTAATAGCCAAGACATGGAAATAACATAGGTGTCTATCAACAGATAAACAGATAAATAAGAAGTGGCAAATACACATGCACACAATGGAATACTATACATCCACTTAAAAAGAAGAGCATCTTGCCATTTGTGACAATATAGATGGACCTTGAGGCCACTGTGTTAAGTGAAATTCGTCACTGAAAGCTAAATACTGTATCTGTGTGTGCTTAGTCATATCCAACTCTTTGCAACCCATGGGCTATAACCTGCCAGGCTCTTCTGTCCATGGAATTTTCTAGGCAAGAAAACTGGAGTGGATTCTCGTTAAGATCCAGGGCATCTTCCAGACTTAGGGATCAAACTTGCATCACTCGCATCTCTCGCACTGATAGGAGGATTCCTTACCACTCGTGCTACCTAGGAAGTTCAAAATACTGTATGACCTTACTTATATGTGGAATCTAAAAAAAAGAAAACCAAGCTTATGGATATAGAGAACAGATGGATGATTGCTGCCAGAGGTGAGGGTTAGGAGGTCAGTGAAATGGATAAAGAGAGTCAAGGGTAAAAACTTACAGTTATAAAATTGATAATTCATGGGGAGGTAATGTACAGTATATATGACATAGGTGAAGTTGCTTAAAAAGTATCTGAAAAGTTCTCATCACAAGAAAAACTGTAGATGTGCATTGTGACAAATGCTAACTAGACTTGTCATTGTGACCATTTCTCAGCATAATAAATATTGAGTCATTATGGGTTTTTTTTTTACTTTTTTTTTTTTAAAGATTTATTTATTTATTTATTTTGGGCAGGGGTCGGGTTGGGGAGGGAGGGGAGCAGGCAGTCCACTTCTATTGGTCTTTCATTTATCTATTTTCATCCATCTTTGTTCTTTGGCCCGTGTAGGCCTCCCATCGCGGTGGCCTCTGTTGTCGCAGAGCACTGGCTCTGGGCGCATGCGCTCCAGAGCTCCGGCTCGGTAATTGGACACATGGGTCCAGCCGTTCCACGGCACGTGGGATCTTCCCAGGCCAGGGATCAAACCAGCGCCCCTTGCACTGCAAGGCGGTGTCCTTGCCCACTGGACCTACCAGGGGAAGCCCGAGTCATTATGTTTTACCCCTGAAACTAACACGGTGTTTTCTGTTAAATATAATTCAATTTTAAAAGAAAAATTTAAGGGAATTCCACAGCAATCCAGTGGGTTAGGACTTGGCGCTTTCATTCTTGTGGGCCCAGGACTTAATCTCTGATTTGGGAACTAAAACCCCATAATCCACATGGAGCAGTCAAAAAAAAATTTATAATAAGATTTTTTTAATAAAATAAAAATGTCTACAAGTAAAAATACTTAATATTTTCCTGATACTCTCTAAGCACTTCCCAGGTGGCTCATTGGTAGAAGAATCTACCTGCCAAGCAGGAGATGAGGGTTCGATCCTAGATCAGGAAAATTCTCTAGTGAAGGAAATGGCAACCCACTCCAGTATTCTTGCTGGAAAATCCCATGGACAGAGGGGCCTGGCAGGCTACACTCCATGGGGACACAAAGAATTGGACACAACTTAGTAACGAAACAACAATGCTCTCCAAATTTAGATTAAAGTCTACTTTGTTGAGGAAAAGTACCTTTTTCTTCTTTCATTATTTGAAAAACTGTGCTAGAGATAATAAAGCTATCTCCACTTCATATTTACAAGAAATTAATTTGTCATATTCACATTTTGTTTTTTGAGATCAGCTGGGAAATTGGTAAGTAGATGCATATTCTTGTTCAATTTAAAAGAAAAAACCAAATACACTGAAATTATTTCAAAGCTTCAACAATCATTGGTTATGATTTTAACTGAAATGACACTTATTCAAGAAAAATTTAATTGTGCATTTGCTTTGGGTCAACCATAACATTAGACAAAAACCAGTCAACAAGATGGGGGGCATAGTGGTTATCACAGACTGTAGTATCACAGTGCATCTAAGAGACACAGGGGTTTCATGCATGCTGAGTACTATATCTTCTCTAGCTACTACACTATTACTCAGTGTCCTTTTAAAATAATAGTTCTCAAAGCAGTTGTGTTTATATGGCCCCTACAACTTTTGTTCCCACCCCTTGTTGTACCAACTCCAAAGAAGCTTTTACCTGCTATTTCAATAATGTTGAGATCACCAATGGCCTCCTCACTGCCAGATGATCTTATTTCCTCTATTAGCATTTCACACCGATCCTTCCCACCTTCTTAATACACTCCTTTACTTGACTTCTGATCACCACTCTCTTTAGGTTTTCCTGTCTGCCTGGTGCTTCCTTATCTTCTTTGTTTTCTTTTTCCCAGAATGTGATTCTTTCTTTACTTATTGACCTTTAACTGTTGAAATTACCCAAAGATGAGTCATCCAACTTCATGTCTTTTCACCCTCCAGACGGTTTTAAAAACCATCTGCATGCATGTGTGCTAAGTCCTTTCAGTCATGTTTGACTCTTTGCGACCCTATGGACTGGAGCCCACCAGACTCCTCTGTTTATGAAGTTTTCCAGGCAAGAGTACTGGAGTAGGTTGCTATGCCTTCCTCCAGGGTTATCTTCCCAATCCAGAGATGGAATCTGTGTGCCTTGTGTCTCCTGCATTGGTGAGCGAGTGCTTTATCACTAGCACCACCTGGGAAGCCCTAAATATCACCTACATGTTTTTAATTTCCCTATTTACACCTCCATCCTGGATATTTTCCTTGATTTCCAGAATTTTATATACACTTGCCAACTCAAATTCTTCACTTGGGTGTCTAGTAGACATCTGAACATGTTCAAGATACCCTCATAAATATAGCCTCTTCTCTGTTCTTCCCAGTCCCGGGAAAGCAAAATTTCATCTTTCCAGATACACAGGTCAGACACCAATTTTTTAGGAGTCTATGTTTCTCACACACTCAATATTCAATCTTTCACCAAATCCTGCTCACTAAGACTCCCTAATATGTCCAGAATTTGGACTGCTTATCACTACCTTTCCTGTTCCTACCTGATCCCACCCAACATCTTCTCTGATCTGGATTCTTTTAATCACTTTCTAAATAATCTCCTGTCTACCTTTTACCCAATGCAGTCAACATAGCACAGATAATCTTTCCTGTGGTTTTAGTATCTTAAAGCAGTTGTGTTTATATGGCCCCTACAACTTTTGTTCCCACCCCTTGTTGTACCAACTCCAAAGAAGCTTTTACCTGCTATTTCAATAATGTTGAGATCACCAATGGCCTCCTCACTGCCAGATGATCTTATTTCCTCTATTAGCATTTCACACCGATCCTTCCCACCTTCTTAATACACTCCTTTACTTGACTTCTGATCACCACTCTCTTTAGGTTTTCCTGTCTGCCTGGTGCTTCCTTATCTTCTTTGTTTTCTTTTTCCCAGAATGTGATTCTTTCTTTACTTATTGACCTTTAACTGTTGAAATTACCCAAAGATGAGTCATCCAACTTCATGTCTTTTCACCCTCCAGACGGTTTTAAAAACCATCTGCATGCATGTGTGCTAAGTCCTTTCAGTCATGTTTGACTCTTTGCGACCCTATGGACTGGAGCCCACCAGACTCCTCTGTTTATGAAGTTTTCCAGGCAAGAGTACTGGAGTAGGTTGCTATGCCTTCCTCCAGGGTTATCTTCCCAATCCAGAGATGGAATCTGTGTGCCTTGTGTCTCCTGCATTGGTGAGCGAGTGCTTTATCACTAGCACCACCTGGGAAGCCCTAAATATCACCTACATGTTTTTAATTTCCCTATTTACACCTCCATCCTGGATATTTTCCTTGATTTCCAGAATTTTATATACACTTGCCAACTCAAATTCTTCACTTGGGTGTCTAGTAGACATCTGAACATGTTCAAGATACCCTCATAAATATAGCCTCTTCTCTGTTCTTCCCAGTCCCGGGAAAGCAAAATTTCATCTTTCCAGATACACAGGTCAGACACCAATTTTTGAGGAGTCTATGTTTCTCACACACTCAATATTCAATCTTTCACCAAATCCTGCTCACTAAGACTCCCTAATATGTCCAGAATTTGGACTGCTTATCACTACCTTTCCTGTTCCTACCTGATCCCACCCAACATCTTCTCTGATCTGGATTCTTTTAATCACTTTCTAAATAATCTCCTGTCTACCTTTTACCCAATGCAGTCAACATAGCACAGATAATCTTTCCTGTGGTTTTAGTATCTTAAAGGCAAAGTCCTTAAATAGTAAATCATACCTCATCAGCCCATGTGCTCAGGAGCCTGTCTCAAGTTAGGTTCCATGAAAACCTCTACACCTTCTTTGAAAAGGGGAAGCAGGTAGCCTTCAATAGCTGCAGCTGCATGCTCTGGCAGCAGATTACTCAGAGCTTAATGTGGTCACCTGCCTGCTTGGGATCTTCCCTTACTCGACCACCCCAGCAACACAGAAAGAAACTGGGTGCTGACCTTCTGCTGCTGAAGTAGACTCAGTCCCCAGTTTGTGACCCAAACTGCGCCTCAAACATACGGGTACCAGGAGGTTGGGGCCCAGGATCCTGGATATGGTATCCTTGGACAGACATGGAACCCCTCTGAGGTTTGAGGAAGGATGTTCCCTGGCCCATCAGCCTGTGAGAAGGGCTAGTCCTGGAGTCCACTGAATTCACTAAGACTTCCAGCTCCCATCTCCCAGCCCTGAGCCACACACCCAGCTCAGCTTGTGCATTCTGGCGCCACCTCACGGCTATTCCTGAGTCTGCACCTTCAGTACCTGGCCAGAATCGATAGCCTGCCCTTTCCTCCAAAGGCAAAAACTAAAATGACATCATTTGTCCCCCCAATCCCTCTTTGACTTAAACTTTCTCTGCCATTTCCATTGTTCATACTTCTTCAGCCACACTGGACTCATTGCTGTTCCCAGAACCCATTAAGAATATTATTGCTTCTAATCAATACTCTGTAATGGCCTATATGGGAAAAGAATCTTAAAAAAAAGAGTGGATACATAATACATGTGGGCTTCCTTTGTGGCTCAGTGGTAAAGAATTTGCCTGCAATGCAGGAGATGCAGGTTCTAGCCCTGGTTCAGAAAGATCCCCCGGATGAGGGAATGGTAACCGACTCCAGTATTCTTGTTGGGAAAATCCCGTGGACAGAGGAGCCTGGTGGGCTAAACTAACACAACATGGTAAATCAGTAATTTTGTCTAAAAGAGTATTATTACCTCAAGACATTTATACTTGTTGCTTCTTCTGACTGGCCCACTTTTCTGTTATCTCCAGGGCCCAGACCCTCATTTACTCACAGAGTCTCCTTGAAAATACCCACTGTGTGAGGAATGCCCTGGTTGACTTAAAAAGCCCCTCTATTATTGCCTTGGCTCTCATCTCTTAATCTGTTTCCTTTCTTTTTTTCATGCTACTTCTAACTATAGAAAGTAGTATGTACTTACCAGTCTACTTTCTTCTTGTCTGCCCTCCACCTCCATCCCTCTAAATAAACTGCCAAGAACTGAAATTATGTCTTTTGCATTCACTACTGTATCCCCTGGGGCCTGGAACAGTGGTTGGAAAATACTCAGCACTCAGTACATACTTGTGACTGAGTTTACAAAAGGGCATTATAAGATGCCGAGGAGGAAAGGGCTGTGGGAGTAACTGGGAGATTGGGATGGATGTATATACACTATTGATACTACATATAAGATAGGCAGCTCATGAGAACTTACTGTATAACTCAGGGAACTCCACTCAGTGCTCTGTGGTGACCTCAATGGGAAGAATATCCAAGAAAGGGGGGATACATATAGCTGATTGATCTTGCTATATAGCAGAAATTAACACAACATTGTAAAGCAAAGGCTATTCCTGAGTCTGCACCTTCAGTACCTGGCCAGAATCGATAGCCTGCCCTTTCCTCCAAAGGCAAAAACTAAAATGACATCATTTGTCCCCAATCCCTCTTTGACTTAAACTTTCTCTGCCATTTCCATTGTTCATACTTCTTCAGCCACACTGGACTCATTGCTGTTCCCAGAACCCATTAAGAATATTATTGCTTCTAATCAATACTCTGTAATGGCCTATATGGGAAAAGAATCTTAAAAAAAAGAGTGGATACATAATACATGTGGGCTTCCTTTGTGGCTCAGCGGCAAAGAATCTGCCTGCAATGCAGGAGATGCAGTTCAATCCCTGGGTCAGGAAGATCCCCTGGAAAAGGGAATGGCAACCCCCTCCAGGGCTCGTGCTGGAGAACTCCACGGACAGAGGAGCCTGGTGGGCTAAACTAACACAACATGGTAAATCAGTAATTTTGTCTAAAAGAGTATTATTACCTCAAGACATTTATACTTGTTGCTTCTTCTGACTGGCCCACTTTTCTGTTATCTCCAGGGCCCAGACCCTCATTTACTCACAGAGTCTCCTTGAAAATACCCACTGTGTGAGGAATGCCCTGGTTGACTTAAAAAGCCCCTCTATTATTGCCTTGGCTCTCATCTCTTAATCTGTTTCCTTTCTTTTTTTCATGCTACTTCTAACTATAGAAAGTAGTATGTACTTACCAGTCTACTTTCTTCTTGTCTGCCCTCCACCTCCATCCCTCTAAATAAACTGCCAAGAACTGAAATTATGTCTTTTGCATTCACTACTGTATCCCCTGGGGCCTGGAACAGTGGTTGGAAAATACTCAGCACTCAGTACATACTTGTGACTGAGTTTACAAAAGGGCATTATAAGATGCCGAGGAGGAAAGGGCTGTGGGAGTAACTGGGAGATTGGGATGGATGTATATACACTATTGATACTACATATAAGATAGGCAGCTCATGAGAACTTACTGTATAACTCAGGGAACTCCACTCAGTGCTCTGTGGTGACCTCAATGGGAAGAATATCCAAGAAAGGGGGGATACATATAGCTGATTGATCTTGCTATATAGCAGAAATTAACACAACATTGTAAAGCAAACATACTCAAATAAAAATTACTTTAAAATAATAAGCAAAGATAGAGTATTTTTGGAAAAAGAAAAGATGCTATGAACGCATAAAACAGAGCCTGAGGGAACAAAATTTCTTGAGGAATATGAAATGCAAATGCTAAGAAGACAAGTAGGAGTTTTCCAAGAAAAGGGAAGAAGAGGAAGGGAAGCACTTACCCACAGAGAGAACAACGTTGCCAAGACCCTAAGTTTATTTGTTTCTTCAACGAATATTTAAACATCAAATATCTTGACAAATATTTTAAATCTCTACAATGTACCAGGATGGAATCTGGGCATTTGGGACACAAAGAGTAAAGTGGAAAGGCCATATGCAAACAAGCATTTGGCCAATGGTCATTTAACAAAAATTCTATAAGAACAATTTAAGATAGAGAATACAGAATGAGGGGAGTGGGGAGGGAAGAAAAGACATGTTGGGTTACACTTCTGAGGAGATACAACTTAGGCAGAGACTAAAGTTCCGTCCTTGAGGAAGCTCAAGGCAAATTATTATATAGAAAAAAAGAAAATATGCTCAAATCTATGAATTCTTATTTATTACTTTATTGTTCAATCAATTACTAAAAGTCTTCCTTTAAAAATCTCTTCTTGGTGGATTTATCAGATCCCCATCAGAGCTCTGCCAGTTTTTGATTCCTTTATTTGAGGCTGTTTTAGGTACATGTACTTAAAAGTTTTTTTATCCTTTAAAGAATCTCTTCTTGGTGGATTTATCAGATCCCCATCAGAGCTACTGTCATTCCTCTGTGGGGCCTGGAACAGTGGTTGGAAAATACTCAGCACTCAGTACATACTTGTGACTGAGTTTACAAAAGGGCATTATAAGATGCCGAGGAGGAAAGGGCTGTGGGAGTAACTGGGAGATTGGGATGGATGTATATACACTATTGATACTACATATAAGATAGGCAGCTCATGAGAACTTACTGTATAACTCAGGGAACTCCACTCAGTGCTCTGTGGTGACCTCAATGGGAAGAATATCCAAGAAAGGGGGGATACATATAGCTGATTGATCTTGCTATATAGCAGAAATTAACACAACATTGTAAAGCAAACATACTCAAATAAAAATTACTTTAAAATAATAAGCAAAGATAGAGTATTTTTGGAAAAAGAAAAGATGCTATGAACGCATAAAACAGAGCCTGAGGGAACAAAATTTCTTGAGGAATATGAAATGCAAATGCTAAGAAGACAAGTAGGAGTTTTCCAAGAAAAGGGAAGAAGAGGAAGGGAAGCACTTACCCACAGAGAGAACAACGTTGCCAAGACCCTAAGTTTATTTGTTTCTTCAACGAATATTTAAACATCAAATATCTTGACAAATATTTTAAATCTCTACAATGTACCAGGATGGAATCTGGGCATTTGGGACACAAAGAGTAAAGTGGAAAGGCCATATGCAAACAAGCATTTGGCCAATGGTCATTTAACAAAAATTCTATAAGAACAATTTAAGATAGAGAATACAGAATGAGGGGAGTGGGGAGGGAAGAAAAGACATGTTGGGTTACACTTCTGAGGAGATACAACTTAGGCAGAGACTAAAGTTCCGTCCTTGAGGAAGCTCAAGGCAAATTATTAGATAGAAAAAGAGAAAATATGCTCAAATCTATGAATTCTTATTTATTACTTTATTGTTCAATCAATTACTAAAAGTCTTCCTTTAAAAATCTCTTCTTGGTGGATTTATCAGATCCCCATCAGAGCTCTGCCAGTTTTTGATTCCTTTATTTGAGGCTGTTTTAGGTACATGTAAGTCTATGAATGATTTATATTCTTTCTGATTTAAATCTTTTATCTTTAAAAGCTTTTTAAAAAATAAAGTACATTTTGCCTGATATTAATCTAGATACATCTATTCAGGCAATTTTTCCCAGGTATATTTGCTCCACTGCTATACAACCTGCCTTTCTCTGTCCTTACATTTTACTCCAGTCATGAAATTAAAAAACACTTGCTCCTTGGAAGAAAAGCTATGACAAACCCAGACAGTATATTAAAAAGCAGAGATATTACTTTCCTGACAAAAGCCCATATAATCAGAGCTATAGTTTTTCCAGAAGTCACGTACAGATATAAGAGCTGGACCATAAAGAAGGCTGAGCGTCCAAGAATTGATGCTTTTGAAGCATGGTGCTGTAGAAGACTCTTGACAGTCTCTTAGACAGCAAGCAAATCAAACCAGTCAGTCCTAAAATAAATCAACCCTGGAGATTGATTGGAAGGACTGATGTGGACACTGATGCTCCAATAATTTGGTCACCTGATGCGAAGAGCCGACTTATTGGAAAAGATTCTGACACTGGGGAAGACTGAGTGCAGTAAGAGAAAGGGGTGACCAAGGATGAGATGGTTGGATGGCATCACTGACTCAACGGACATGAGTTTGAGCAAGCGCCCGGGGCATAGTGAAGGACAGGGAAGCCTGGTATGCTGTAGTTCATGGGGTTGCAAAGAGTGGGATATGACCGAGGGACTGAAAAACAACAAATATTTGTCTTCACCAAAAGAGCATATAGCTGGATTCCAAAATAGCCAATCTGAGATTCTTAATAGATGGAATATTTAATCCATTTGCAATTATTATAATTACTAATATATTTGAATTTGCCTTTTTTACAATTTTTTAATTTATGCTATGTGTGGTTGGTTAATTTTGGATTATTTAAGTCGTTTGCCCTCTCCCTATTTTACTGCTATAAAAGAAATGTTACCTGCTACTTCTTTCAGTAGTTTCTTGACTTTTAATATGTATGTTTCACCAAAATTCCAAAGTTAGTGAAAATCTAAGTTTCCTTCTTGGCAACACAAAGGTTTCAGTTTCAAATTTGTCTTCTCATTCAACAATTTACTTTAGTTTTTATCTCTGAAAATATAAAATATTATTATTTTTATACCAAATATTTATTTAGATATAACCACATTTATAAAATTTTTGTTTACCACTATTATTACTCAATAATATATTTATATCTAAAATAAATTCCAGGTAAGTTTTGTTAGCCTATCCCTCTTTGATTATACTTTAAATTTTCATTTAAATATTTTAATCATAGTCATTTCATTTTTTAAATCTGATAATTCTTAATTATTTAAATTTGTTTTTAGCCTATTTTCCTCTTTGATTATTTACTTTCCTGACAAAAGCCCATATAATCAGAGCTATAGTTTTTCCAGAAGTCACGTACAGATATAAGAGCTGGACCATAAAGAAGGCTGAGCGTCCAAGAATTGATGCTTTTGAAGCATGGTGCTGTAGAAGACTCTTGACAGTCTCTTAGACAGCAAGCAAATCAAACCAGTCAGTCCTAAAATAAATCAACCCTGGAGATTGATTGGAAGGACTGATGTGGACACTGATGCTCCAATAATTTGGTCACCTGATGCGAAGAGCCGACTTATTGGAAAAGATTCTGACACTGGGGAAGACTGAGTGCAGTAAGAGAAAGGGGTGACCAAGGATGAGATGGTTGGATGGCATCACTGACTCAACGGACATGAGTTTGAGCAAGCGCCGGGACATAGTGAAGGACAGGGAAGCCTGGTATGCTGTAGTTCATGGGGTTGCAAAGAGTGGGATATGACCGAGGGACTGAAAAACAACAAATATTTGTCTTCACCAAAAGAGCATATAGCTGGATTCCAAAATAGCCAATCTGAGATTCTTAATAGATGGAATATTTAATCCATTTGCAATTATTATAATTACTAATATATTTGAATTTGCCTTTTTTACAATTTTTTAATTTATGCTATGTGTGGTTGGTTAATTTTGGATTATTTAAGTCGTTTGCCCTCTCCCTATTTTACTGCTATAAAAGAAATGTTACCTGCTACTTCTTTCAGTAGTTTCTTGACTTTTAATATGTATGTTTCACCAAAATTCCAAAGTTAGTGAAAATCTAAGTTTCCTTCTTGGCAACACAAAGGTTTCAGTTTCAAATTTGTCTTCTCATTCAACAATTTACTTTAGTTTTTATCTCTGAAAATATAAAATATTATTATTTTTATACCAAATATTTATTTAGATATAACCACATTTATAAAATTTTTGTTTACCACTATTATTACTCAATAATATATTTATATCTAAAATAAATTCCAGGTAAGTTTTGTTAGCCTATCCCTCTTTGATTATACTTTAAATTTTCATTTAAATATTTTAATCATAGTCATTTCATTTTTTAAATCTGATAATTCTTAATTATTTAAATCATGATGTTTTTCCAGTTCTACTACTTATTTCTCACTCTTGCTTATGGTGAATTATTTTTGCATCTGTTTCATGATGTGAAATATAAAACTCATATTTTCATGGCTTTAATGTGTGAGAACCAGGAAAGGCCCAAGATGAGTGCAGATTTCTCCAGAAAGAGATTTTGCAAGACTTCTCAGGGTTTTAGCAAAATAGGAGTGCTCTGAATTATTTCTCAGAGTTAGATTTTCTGTGTCACACAAGAAGTTTTGTCTTGGCTATATGTGGGCAAGCCTATGGTTATGCTTTTCTCCACTGGACCAAGTCCAACAAGGACAAGTTCCATTATTATGTCCCCTTGTTATTTGCTGGATATTTTTCTGTTTCACTAAGTCATAGACTTTGGATGTAAACAATATAAAGTAAGGGTTGCCTTCCTCACTTTTTGGGTCCAATATTTTTTAATGTCTTCTTCAAAGACTTTAAAACGTAAAGATCTATGGTATCACCAAATGTTCTGAAGGTAACCCAGCATCAGTTTGTGATTTTCAAACTATTTTGTAGTTGCCCAATCTTACTCAAGCCCATGGTGACTCAGTGGTAAAGAATCTGCCTACGGAGCAAGAGATATGCATTCAATCCCTGGGTCAGGAAGATCTTCTGGAGAAAGAAATGGAACCCTCTCCAGTATTCTTGCCTGGGAAAACCCATAGACAAAGGAGACTGTTGGGCTAGAGTCTATGGGTTTGCAGAAGAGTTGAACATGGCTTAGAGACTCAACAACAGCAAAACAACAATTCTGTTCAGTCTCTGAACAGATAGATTTATTTTAAACATTGCATGCTGTTCTTGTTGTTGGTTTTAGCATGTTAGGTGTTTTGAAAATCTAAGTTTCCTTCTTGGCAACACAAAGGTTTCAGTTTCAAATTTGTCTTCTCATTCAACAATTTACTTTAGTTTTTATCTCTGAAAATATAAAATATTATTATTTTTATACCAAATATTTATTTAGATATAACCACATTTATAAAATTTTTGTTTACCACTATTATTACTCAATAATATATTTATATCTAAAATAAATTCCAGGTAAGTTTTGTTAGCCTATCCCTCTTTGATTATACTTTAAATTTTCATTTAAATATTTTAATCATAGTCATTTCATTTTTTAAATCTGATAATTCTTAATTATTTAAATCATGATGTTTTTCCAGTTCTACTACTTATTTCTCACTCTTGCTTATGGTGAATTATTTTTGCATCTGTTTCATGATGTGAAATATAAAACTCATATTTTCATGGCTTTAATGTGTGAGAACCAGGAAAGGCCCAAGATGAGTGCAGATTTCTCCAGAAAGAGATTTTGCAAGACTTCTCAGGGTTTTAGCAAAATAGGAGTGCTCTGAATTATTTCTCAGAGTTAGATTTTCTGTGTCACACAAGAAGTTTTGTCTTGGCTATATGTGGGCAAGCCTATGGTTATGCTTTTCTCCACTGGACCAAGTCCAACAAGGACAAGTTCCATTATTATGTCCCCTTGTTATTTGCTGGATATTTTTCTGTTTCACTAAGTCATAGACTTTGGATGTAAACAATATAAAGTAAGGGTTGCCTTCCTCACTTTTTGGGTCCAATATTTTTTAATGTCTTCTTCAAAGACTTTAAAACGTAAAGATCTATGGTATCACCAAATGTTCTGAAGGTAACCCAGCATCAGTTTGTGATTTTCAAACTATTTTGTAGTTGCCCAATCTTACTCAAGCCCATGGTGACTCAGTGGTAAAGAATCTGCCTACGGAGCAAGAGATATGCATTCAATCCCTGGGTCAGGAAGATCTTCTGGAGAAAGAAATGGAACCCTCTCCAGTATTCTTGCCTGGGAAAACCCATAGACAAAGGAGACTGTTGGGCTAGAGTCTATGGGTTTGCAGAAGAGTTGAACATGGCTTAGAGACTCAACAACAGCAAAACAACAATTCTGTTCAGTCTCTGAACAGATAGATTTGTATTTTAAACATTGCATGCTGTTCTTGTTGTTGGTTTTAGCATGTTAGGTGTTTTGTAACAGGAATTTTTTTAGGCTGAATTGCTGAAAGCACAAATCTGCAACCCTGTGACACAAAGATAGAGATTAAAGATAAATAGAGTGACATCATGGAAATCTGTTCCTACTCAGTGTAAAACAGAGCAAAGATTAGGCTCCTGTGCTTGACTAATGCACTCTGTTATTCCCCTTCATTTCTCAACATGAAGATAAGAAACAGAGTAATTGTATCATTCAATTACTTTGCAACATAATTTATATATTGAATGTATGCCAAGCAACAGAACCAGCTTGTAAATATTATGAATTTTAACATATTTAATATTAAAAATAAGTAAAGCAAGCTATGATAAATTAAAAATGGTTTTCCTTCTGTTTTGAATTCAAAGAGCTTAATCTCCAAAAGAAAATCAGCAGAATGACTCCACAGGAATTCTCTCTTCAATGTAAAATTCATAACATTACAATAATTTTGCTCTTTGTTATTTTCAATCAAGATATCTCAATACTTTGTCAAGATAAAAGATGACAAGTGTTTTTCTCCTGTTTACAGAAGACAACCCCATTATCAATTTTCTCCTCAAGTGGAAGTGTTTCCATCGAGTAAGCTATGTTACCTTTAATCACAGTGACACGATGAACACTATTGATGCCTAGTGATTGACAAAACAATTCTCAGAGATATGACTTGGATTTGCTACTCTGAATGACTTTTGATGCACACCACAGTGTAAGATCATTTCCTTTTCTTAGCAGGTCTGGACTGATTTCTTAACCTGTTAAAACTAAGCTGAAATCACCCAAAATATCTTGACATTCTTCTTTTTGCATTAATGACAGTAAGAATTAGAAGTTTTTATTTCTTTGTTTATATAGTTTTATATATATATATATATATATATATATATATATATATATATATATATGCTTCCCTGATGGTTCAGGTGGTAAAAGAACCTTCCTGCAATACAGGAGACCTGGGTTCAATCCCTGGGTCAGGAAGATGCCCTGGAGAAGGGAATGGCAATCCACCCCAGTATTCTTGCCTGGAGAGGTCCATGGACAGAGGAGCCTGGTGAGTTACAGTCCATGTGTTTGCACATGATAGAGCAACTAACACTTCCACACATTTCCTAAATATGTGTGTGTGAGTATATATATATGAAATATATATATTCAAAAAGTGCCTTTTGAGTTTTTCTTTGTTTACATTGTAATATATAAAGACATATACAATCAAATAGAGTGTTTTCTATTTTCAGCAGTCAGTGTAAGGTAAAGGGAAGTGAAATCTGAACCATCTTAACCACTGTTGCAGAAATTAACACAAAATAAAATGGAGAAATATAAACATTGAATTGAAAATTGAATATGTTCTAGCCTCATGTTCCTCAATTATAAAATCACTTTTAAAACTTAAAATAGGGCTTCCCTGGTGGTCCAGTGGGCAAGGACACCGCCTTGCAGTGCAAGTGGCGCCGGTTCCATCCCTGGCCTGGGAAGATCCCACGTGCCGTGGAGCGGCTGGATCGATGTGTCCAATTACCGAGCCGGAGCTCTGGAGCACATGCACCCAGAGCCGGCGCTCTGCAACAACAGAAGCCGCTGCGATGGGAGGCCCACACAGGCCAAACAAAGATGGATGCAAATAGATAAATGAAAGACCAATAGAAGTGGCCCACCCACCCCCCTCCCTCCCCAACACACCACACCGCGCCCCCTCCTCAAAATAAATAAAAATAAAGAGAAAATAAAAAAAAAAAAACTTAAATTACCTAACTGTTAGAATTGTGGTGAGAGTTAAGTAGACAAAGCACCCGGAAAGGAGGTTCTTATCAATTACTTTTATCTGTAAAAGGTAAGTATGGAAGGGAAACTGTAAACATACACATAGGCACTCACACATACACATGTGTATTTATGTGCATAGATCTATGTATAGTTATATTTACGTGTATATATTTGTAGATGTCTGTGTGTGTGTGTCCTCTCACGAGGCATTTCACAATGTGTTTCATGAGGCATAATGGAGTTAGAGAAAAAAAAAAAAATTGGAATACTCTGAACAAATTATTCTTTGGGGAAGGGATGTTCAACCTGTTGACAGGGACAAGATGATCACCAAGCGTACTGTGCGTGATAAGTCACTTTAGTCACGTCTGACTTTCTGCAACATTATAGACTGTAGCCTGCGCATAATGAAGTCTACACAAAGCATACCGAGAGGGCATTTTATAATTGAGGATTACTTAAAGATATTTTGACTTCTGTGACCCTTGATGTCTACTCAATCCAGGTATATAACAACCAATGTCTGAAAGGAGTATTAAATGGAGACTTTATAAAACAACAAAGGCATGTATTAAGATGTCTTTGTATAAGAACTATATGCTGGTCACTACTGATACAATAATCTAGGCATAATTATACAGAATAAATGTTAAATCTATCAGTGATGCTTTGATCTAAGCATTCCATCTCTCCTCTCTAGGAAAACATAAAAATTCCTTTTTGTGTCTCAAGGTCAAAAAGGTTAAATGCACACAGGGACCATACCAGTAACATGAACATATAAATGGGATAGATATAAGACAGCAGAAAGGGATATAATAAACTAGGAGCATTAGTGTCACACGAAAGTATTCGTTTTCAAGTTTTACGAAACCTGTGCTGGTTAAACTGCACATCTCTGAGTAGACGACCACCAATTGTTGATTTATCCAGAACTAGATCCTGTTCAACTGATCTTCCTACATTCCGCCCTTTTCTTCCTCTAGGCTATCCACTTCTGAAAGGATTACCCTTATTTTCCAAGGCATTTGCAACTAATTTCCAAGCAGTTTGTTTCTGTTTGTAGCTTCCAGAAGTTTATTATTTGGTTGACTTTTTTCTCCAATATCTTTTCAACCCCATGGACTGTAGCCCACCAAGACCCCCTGTCCGTGAGATTCTACAGGCAAGAATACTGGAGTGGGTTGCCAGGGGATCCTCCCAACACAGGCAGTTTTTTTGAACTGTGCATAATTTTCATCTCTTTATGCAGTCTTCTTCTGGAGACATTTTGTCGGCTATCTCTTTGTGTCCTTCTGACTTCTTCAGAACCAGAAACACTAGAGCTAGTCTATTTAAAAGAGAAACAGGGACTTGCCTGGTGGGTTTAGAGGTTAAGAATCTGCCTGCCAATGCAGGGGAACGTGGCTTTGATACCTGTTACAGAAGCCATGGGGCGACTCAGCCTGTGAGCAGCAACTACTAAAGCCCCAGAGCCAGTGCTCTGCAACAAGAGTAGACAGTGAAATGAGAAGCCCAAGAGCAGCAACAGAGACCCCAGAGATACACATATAGATGAGAAACAAATTTTCTAATATGATCACAATTCCATCCCATACCAACTCCTTCACCTGCACCCCTTGTACAAAACTGTTCATCATGCAATGCTTTGCTTCATTTTAACACTATCATCCACTCTATCTGACCATAGTCAGCAGAAGAGCTTCTAAGTGCAGGAATAACATCTGATATACTTGTATAAAAGTGTAGGCCTTCTGAGGGAGGAGATCAGTGTCCAGCCACATCAAGCAACAGAGTGTCCAAGTGCCCCTTGCTAGTATCTAGAGTCCAAATGAAAGCTAAATACTTTCCCAGACAGTTGAGAAAGAGATAACTTTATTTGACCATGGAAGACCTGGACATGAGAGCATCACAGGGTTTGTAAAGTTATTGGCAAATACTGCTGTGGAATATGGTAGGATTTTAAAAATGAACTTTCTGGTTCAGAGTAGCCACTGTATGGATTTTATTCCTATATTATTTAAACCTCCTGTCTTTTAAGATATGGAATTTTCAAGTCACAGGGATATCAAGAGATAAAATTTCTCTCATCCTCTGAGTGGGACAGAGGAGAGCATCAAGTAAGACCTTGACAAAGTAATCAGGCTGTCTATCTGGGCCACAAGCATTTCTAACACCAGTCAATCCACCAGATTTGTCTTTAGAGGTATTTCACTCGGCTAAGAGTTCCTTTTTCTGATACAATGAGCAAAACAACTCAAGTAATTCCGTTATAAATTGACACCAATTTACATGCAATTAGGCTACCCACTCGAGTATTCTTTTTTTGGGAGAGGGGCGGTCGGGGGGTGGAGAGGGAGAGGGATGGGCGGGCCACTTCTATTGGTCTTTCATTTCTCTATTTTCATCTGTCCTTGTTCTTTGGCTTCTGTGGGCCTCCCATCGCGGTGGCCTCTGTTGTCGCAGAGTGCCGGTTCTGGGTGCATGCACCCCAGAGCTCCAGTTCGGTAATTGGAAGCATCAGTCCAGCCGCTCCGCGGCACATGGGATCTTCCCAGGCCAAGGATCGAACCAGCACCCCTTGCACTGCAAGGCGGTGTCCTTACCCACTGGACCACCAGGGGAAACCCTCGAGTATTCTTGTCTGGAGAAATCCACAGACAGAAGAGCCTGGTGGGCTATAATCCACTGGATTGCAGAGAGTCGGACGGGACTGAGCCACTAACCCATAGCAACAGCATTCAGATAGAAGAAATAGTAACCCTGGGCACTGAAAGAACTTAAATGTGACTTGTATGCGTGCTGTTTAGAGTTTTCCACGTTGAACTAACATACAGAGACCAAGAAAGAACCAAGACTAATATTTCACATACAATCTGAGTAATTTTTTTCATCTTTTTTAGTGTGTCCATAATTACTTGAAGATAATTGAAGCTGAAACTGCCTCAAACTGACAAAACAATTTTTTTCAAAAGTTTTACATTTTTCCCCAAAAGCATACAGTTTAAATGTATATTTTTGTTTTACTTTGGCATAATCATAATAGACTTATAAACACAGAGATTAAACAGAAAATGAAAGTCTACATTTAAATGGAAATAGCCCCCAAAGTCACAAACACTTAAAACACAGTTTTGCCCAGTTTTTATTAGAACTAAAGATATTTCAATTTCACGGCTTCCAACACTAGTGTAAATTGCTTCAGGGGTTCTTATCACGGGGCCTGCCATCATAGAATCACTTACTATTAGTTATTCAGGGCTTATTTTTGAGAGGTGCCTAGTTTTTTTAGATAGTATTTGCTATAGACAGACACTAAATAGAAATATAATTGTTCATTCATTCATTCATGCATAATTTCTTTTATTACTTTTTATTGGAGTACAGTTGCTTTACAATGTTGTGTTAGTTTCTGCTGTACAGCAAGTGAATTGTATGTTCTATATCTTTACATATATCCCCTCTCCTTTGGATTCATTCGTACTTTCTATAAACCTTTTGGTTGTCCTTATTAAGTGCCAGACACAGTGCTGGGAATACAAATATGAAAAAGAAAAAACAAACTGCCTCATATAGTGAAGGACCTCTCCTTCTTCATTTCTATTTCATAACATTCCTTGAAAAAGAAGCAGTGTTTTTCTTTCCTATCTTCCTTTCCTTCTTTGTGTCCATCATCTTTCTCTCTTTTTTCTTATTCATTCATTTTTTCACTCAACAAATATCAGTCATTGTGCTCTATACGTTAAAGTTATACAGTGCTGTATGTCAATTGTGTATCAATAAAATGAAAAAAACAAAAGCAAAAAAAAGCAACAGATATTATGAACCTACACTGTGTCAGACACTGTCCTAGGCACTGGTCACCTGCAGTGTAAAATTAAGTCCCAGTTTTCATAGGGCTTTCAGGTCAGGAGGAGACTGTAAGTGTACAAATACTGGCTCACATAAGTATATACTAGACTATGCTGATTACACAGTAAGCGGAGAGCTCTGTTGTAGGAGACTGAGGGCTATAATTTGAGTAGGGGAAGGTCTGTCTGATGAGATATGTTAGACTAAGATTTGAAGAGACAGAGCTAGCCTTAGAGAGGAATTAGCAATGAAAAGTCAAGTTTTTCAGGCAGAAGAAAAGGCAGCGACAAAAGCAGGGAGGGAGGGAAAAAGTGGCATGTTTAAGAACCTGAAAGCAGAGACAGATTGAAGCCTCGTGGTCCCACCTGCCTCCTCAGACAGACACAAAGATCAGACGATGGGGAGATGTGTAGCCTTCAATTAGAAACTTAGATTTTATTATAATAAATATAAAGCTCTTTGAGGGATTCAAGCATGAAACCACTCATATTCATGAATAATATAACATCTAAAGTCGTAAGTGCTCACATTTTTTTAGCACTTCCCACATATTGGCAGGACAAAGAAAGGTAATATAGTGATGATCCATCTGAATAGTAAATAATCAGAATACTAAGCTGAAAAGTAATGTTATGAGAAGGGGAAAATACTTTCAATTCTTTTGTTTTTACATTTGAAAACACATTGCTTTAAGTCTTTACAAATAGACAGAGCTCACTGCTGGTCAATGGTGACCACGATGACAACACTTTTAAGTGTGACAGTCTTGTGTCCATAGGCACAGTGAAAATAGGGAATATGGCGGCAGGCCTTACACTTCTCAAATCCCCCTCCACGCACACACACACACACAGAGGCAGAAAGGATCTAAGCACACTGAAGGAGTCTGATGACTAGTCGATAAAAGTTGCATCTGCATCAATAGAAAGACAAGTGGCTGCTAAATTCACCTCTTCAAAAATTGCTGCATAGGATGTTTGACCCATTTTGCCTTTGTAGGAACTTAATGTAGAGATAGCCTGTATTTGTTGCTGTTGTAATGTAGAAGCTAACTTATGTCCGACTCTGTGTAACCCTGTGTACTACAGCCCCCTAGGCTGCCCTATACATGGGATTTTCCCAGCAAGAATACTGGAGTAGGTTGCCATTTCCTTCCTCAGGAGATCTTCCCAACCCAGGGCTCTCCTTAATTGGCAGGTGGATTCTTCTTTGCCACTGAGTCACCAGGGAAGCCCATGATAGCCTGAATACTGCACGGTTAATTTTGTCAGATATCAAGAGAAAATACACATTAGAAGAGAAGAATATTGGAACATAAGCCAAGACAGTTTTACAAGTTTAAAGGAAGAGACTGAATAATGTTATATTGGTGAGTAAAAGCGATAAACAAATACTCCTTCAAAATTTCAATCCCAGTTTCATGTCAGTTATCAAGGATCTTGTCATTTTTATTTTGCATCTGTGATCCCTATGGAATCATTCTTCTCTGCCTCTAAATACTTAACCCATTTAGATAACAATTTAAATGTAGGAAAAACTCTTCTGAACATGATGCTTAATGGATATGAAAACAGTAGATTTTTTTTTAACATTCTGCCTTTCTCGTTATTGAAATCATGTGAAACCAATATAACAACTTCAGACCTGCAGCACATAATATTATGTTCCATTTTAATTTTCTGGGAACATTATAGAAAGGTCATAGCAGGACACAGATCTCAGAAGGCAAGGATCTTTCACTGCAGCAGTTATTTGGAATTACATTTTCCCTGGACAACAAAAGTCCATCTAGCTTAATGAGAAAGGATCTCTCATTGCATCCTTTGGTCAGCCAAAGGATGTGTGTCTTACTGATCAGTAACTTATGCTCAGAAAATAAACCACGATACACAAACAGAGACAAAAGGCTAGTAAGCTAGCAATGCTTTTTATAATTAGACATATATAATTAGAAGATTAATGAAGTCAGGTATCCACTGTGCCTCTCTGGTTACATTTAGAAAAGTAAATATTAAATTGACTATATTCTTGGCTATATCCTAAAGGGGAATTTTGGGGTCAATAGATTTGATGTATAGTATTAGGTCAGTAAATGGTCTTCCCTGGAGGCTCAGTATAAAGAAACTGCCTGCCAATGTGAGAGACACGGGCTCAATCCCTGGGTCAAGAAGATCCCTGGGAGAAGGAAATGGCAACCCACTCCAGTACTCTTGTCTGGAGAATCCCATGGACAGAGGAGCCTATCAGGATACCTTTCATGGGCTCACAAGAAGTCAGAAACAACTTAGCACCTAAAATTATAATAACAATATGTCTGACATACTTTTGGGGGCTTCCCAGGTGGCGCAGTGGTAAAGAATATACCTTCCAATGCAAGAGACACAGGAGAAGCATATTTGATCCCTGTATCAGGAGTGGGAAGATTCCTTGGAGTAGAAAATGACAATCCAATATTCCAATAATGCTTGGAATATTCCATGGATAGAGGATTCCAGTGGGCTACAATCCATAGGGTCACAAAGAGTTGGACATGACTGAGCACACATGTATGCCGCCTATATATAACTTTTATAGATAAGCAAAGTGAGATTAAAGGCATCCAGTTTACATGATGCTAAAAGAATAGGCACCCAAGAGGTGTCTCAGAGTTGGCTGTATTACAATTAAAAACTAAACCTAAGCTTCACAGTCAGCCATTGTGTCAGCGATGGTGTCACAGAAAAAGTAATAAAATTAAAGTCAGACATTTAGATTCTTCCAGGCTGTACTTTGCAGGATTGCATTGGGCACATTACATAAAACATTTGAATCACAATTTTTAAATAGAGTGAGTAAAAATCAAAGTTCTCAGATATTTTGCATTCAAGAACTGTAATTTTACATTATTAGTTTATTTTAAATCAGATAATGTCTACTCTACTGGATTAGTGTCAATGTAGTCTCAGTGCATGTGTAGATTCCCCTCTCAATTCCCCTAGGTTGCACCTAACCGTCAAATGTCTTACACAGGTCAAGTTTGGAATGTGTGTAAGGCTTGATATGGAGGTGTGTCTTAGTTCACTTGGACTGCTATAACAAAATGCCATGGAGTGGATAGCTTGTAAATTACAGAAATTTATGTCTCACAGTTATGGAGGCAGGAAATTCCAAGATCATGCTGCCAGCAGATTTGGTGTTTGGTGAAAACTTGACCCTGGTGGATAGATGACTATCTGCTGACATGGCAAAAAAGATTTGGGCGCTCTCTGGGTTTTATATAAGGGCACTAATTCCACTCATGAGCATCTGTCTTCATGAGCCAATCACTTTCCAAAGGCTCCTCTTCCAAACAGTATCAGATTCGGGGTTAGAGTTCAACATGTGAATTTGGGAGGGACACACTGTCGATCTCAGGATTCATCAGAGTCTTGATGTAAGCTGGCCAAAAACTATCTTGAAATTACTTTTTCTGGCTTGTAGATGTGCATCCCTGTAAGCTGTTCCTCTTTGTTTGCTGTAAGACCTCACTTACTCATATCCATGTGATTGTCTGTAGTCCAGAAGTTTTTGGCCATTTCCATGCCCTTCAATACTAGATGAAATCACTGCTATGTTCCTAGGCAACAGTGGGCCAGTGAACTCTGAGAACTTCCCTATACAGGCCTTCTTCCATTGAGGTCTCATAGCTTCTGGGACCTCTACCCAGGTACTCATAGCTCTCAGAAATCTCAGATCCAGCTGCCATTTGGCCCTCCTTGGAGCCTGATCCTGGGGCAGAGCATAGAAAACCCAGTTCAGATGCATCAAAATGTGTGCCTCCTGAAATATCTTCCTTTCCCCAAAAGCAAAATATTGCGTAAGTTAGATATGAGGAAGCTCTGCTCTTAACCATGATGCTTTACCCCTAATTCTTACTTATTCTGCCTTATTTCCATTCCTACTGGGTTTGAAAGACTCTCTTTCCCTTTCCCTTCTGCTATTGTGTGCCATTACTGAGGCAATGAGCACATAATGGCCAATCATAAAGAAATTGAGTGATCTCCAAGGACCCTTATATTCTGGATTCACAGTGTGAGCAGTTTCTTCTTACTATATCTGGAGGCATTAAGTGTAGAATTTCTGATAAATAGGAAAAACCACTAAAATGACCCAATGATACTTCTTATAAAAGATCTACATAGTAAACTCTGCTATCCCATACAGTTAGCAAATGAGGTACGCTATTTAAGTATGTGTGTTTAGTCACTCATCTGTGTCTGACTCTTTGGGACTCCATGGACTGTAGCCCACCAAGCTCCTCTGCCCATGGCATTCTCCAGGCAAAAAATACTGGAGTGGATTGCCATTTCCTCCCCCAAGGAATCTTCCTGAATTAGGGATCAAACCCTCATCTCTTGTGTTTCTGCTCTGGCAGGTGGATTCTTTGCCGTGAGTGGAATTTAAGAATAGAATTCTATTAATCCAGAGTTCACATAGCTTGCATACTATATGGCTCTCTAATATTCACAAAGTAGATATAATACAGACACAGTAAATACTTATCATGCAAAATTCTCATTTTGTTAGTCATGCAGGGTAAATATAGAATTATTAATGGCTTGTAATATCTATAACTAATGTTACCTGAAACATGTGGAGGTGTTAGTTAAAGATATGTTCAAGCAGAATAACAGAAAGTTTACTCTAGAAACAAATGGAATAATTCCAGGAACAACAAAAGATTTGTCTTTGAGACATGAGCAATTTGGTTGAGACAGAACTCTATAATTGAATGAATCCATTGTGCATTGCTTGACATTTTAACTCAAATAGAACAAGTTAGCCAAACCTAAAATCTTATTTTTTAAGGAAATGTGAATACAAATTTGTAACAAATGACTGAAAGTACAGCAAATCTGAACAAAAATCAACTTATTCACTGTGAAGAAATAAAAGTTATACCCAGACACAAAGAAATGAATTAATAATAAAGTGGGCACTTTATGTCTATAAACCTTCTTGTATTGTTTTTGTTTAGTCTCTAAGTTGTGTCCAACTCTTTTGCACCCCCACAGAGTGTAGCCTGCCAGCCTCCTCTATCCATGGGATTTCCCAGGCAAGAATACTGGAGTAGGTGTTTGCCTTTTCCTTCTCCAGGGATTTATTTCCCAACCCAGGGATTGAACCTACATTTCCCTCATTGGTCAGGTGGATTCTGCCACTCTGCCACCAGGAAGCCCATAAACACTCTAGATAAGTTGAATTTGTTTTACGGATTCTAAACAAACATTTAAAATGCTTGATTTATAATTGTATTGATTAACATGAAATCTATAAATTGATGACAGTTGCCTTACTAGTTATTTATTCCATGAAGACTCAAGTGTTCTGCCGGTTTCATTCAATCAATCAGTAAACTTCCTTTGAACAACTATAGGTGAAAACACTAGTAGGCAGCAGAGATACACACACTTGAGACAAAATCATTCCTTAAGGAATTTAAAGCTAATTCAAGAAACAAATAAATAATGGCTTACAAATCAGTACTTAGTCATATGTTTATTCAACAAACAGTTCTTGATTTATTTCAGACACTGGGCTAAGTGCTGGAATTAGACAATTTCCTCTCCTACAATATAGAACCACTGACATACTGAAAGGGGTAATTTAGAAGGTAATTATAACACATATACTTATATAAGGGTCAAAGTTCTATGAAAGATCCAAAAGAGGTACCATGAACTCCAGAAATAACATACTTACACCTGAGACCTGGAGGAAGCATAGATAGAAGATATTCAAATTAAAGAAAGTAGAGCATGGACTTAAACAGACACTTAATCATTATAAGTTTATTTAACTTGATTAGGGATTATAATATATAAAAGAATATTTTTTATGAGGGAGAATAGAAGTGTAAGGAGAAAGGACAGATTACAAACAAATTGAAGTTTGTAGTAGTTAGAACAACAGGCCCCAAAATATCCATTACTTGATTCCCTGAACATGTAAATATGTTAAACTGTATGTAAAAGGGCTTTGTTAATATAACTGAGATACTGATCTTAAAGTAGAAAGAATCTCCTTGCTTATCTGGGTGAGCCTGATCTAATCACACGAACCCTTAAAAGCAGAGAATTATGGCTAGATAATGAAAAAGGGGAAAAGCAGAAAAATTCAACTCATGAGACATTTTCAGTCAGACATTATGGAGTTTGATGAGGTATGGCTTTTTGTTGGACATGCAAACTATTTAGCAATGCCAACAAAGAGGCTGGGGTTCATGAGAAGTTAGACATGGGGGTAGGAAGGGAGACTTGCCAGAAGGCCTTCTGCTGAGTTATCTGGACTTCACTCTGTGGATCATAAGTACATTTACTGTTTTGGGCGTTCCTTTGAACAACTATAGGTGAAAACACTAGTAGGCAGCAGAGATACTAGTTATTTATTCCATGAAGACTCAAGTGTTCTGCCGGTTTCATTCAATCAATCAGTAAACTTCCTTTGAACAACTATAGGTGAAAACACTAGTAGGCAGCAGAGATACACACACTTGAGACAAAATCATTCCTTAAGGAATTTAAAGCTAATTCAAGAAACAAATAAATAATGGCTTACAAATCAGTACTTAGTCATATGTTTATTCAACAAACAGTTCTTGATTTATTTCAGACACTGGGCTAAGTGCTGGAATTAGACAATTTCCTCTCCTACAATATAGAACCACTGACATACTGAAAGGGGTAATTTAGAAGGTAATTATAACACATATACTTATATAAGGGTCAAAGTTCTATGAAAGATCCAAAAGAGGTACCATGAACTCCAGAAATAACATACTTACACCTGAGACCTGGAGGAAGCATAGATAGAAGATATTCAAATTAAAGAAAGTAGAGCATGGACTTAAACAGACACTTAATCATTATAAGTTTATTTAACTTGATTAGGGATTATAATATATAAAAGAATATTTTTTATGAGGGAGAATAGAAGTGTAAGGAGAAAGGACAGATTACAAACAAATTGAAGTTTGTAGTAGTTAGAACAACAGGCCCCAAAATATCCATTACTTGATTCCCTGAACATGTAAATATGTTAAACTGTATGTAAAAGGGCTTTGTTAATATAACTGAGATACTGATCTTAAAGTAGAAAGAATCTCCTTGCTTATCTGGGTGAGCCTGATCTAATCACACGAACCCTTAAAAGCAGAGAATTATGGCTAGATAATGAAAAAGGGGAAAAGCAGAAAAATTCAACTCATGAGACATTTTCAGTCAGACATTATGGAGTTTGATGAGGTATGGCTTTTTGTTGGACATGCAAACTATTTAGCAATGCCAACAAAGAGGCTGGGGTTCATGAGAAGTTAGACATGGGGGTAGGAAGGGAGACTTGCCAGAAGGCCTTCTGCTGAGTTATCTGGACTTCACTCTGTGGATCATAAGTACATTTACTGTCTTGGACGTTCCCTTTAATAAAGTAATTCTTCAAATTTGCCATATGACTTGCAAAATTGTACTCAGAAATTTCTATGTTTTAAAAATATTTCTAAAGTAATAATAGTATTACTCATAGTAATCATTGTGTCTTATTTCAAGAAAAAAATCTCACTTATATTTTATTCTTATTCATTTTGAAATGAATTTTTTTCTTGTAAACAATATATCAGTCTCTCTCACTCACTCACACACACACATACACACACACACACACACACAAAATCCATTGGAAATTGTGCCCCTTTGTCACAAAATGCTTAAAATATTAGGAGGAATGTGTTCTTTTCATCCTACTCTTATCCCCAAACACTTTTAAACTACACAGAAAAAAATTTCCCACCATAAGAAATCCAAAGTAAATAGAGTTAAAGACATCAGCTGAGAATACAGAATGAATATCTGCATTCTGTAGAGAAATACAAAATGCTGCATTTTAAGCAAGAAAATGTTCTTTAATATCAACACAGCACCAGAAAATAGAAATAAAGCATATTTAGATTAGTCTTTCTTATAACAGAGGTAATTAATCATACTCTTTCCTCAAAATGAACATTTGATTAAAACGCAAACATAACCCAGAGGTTTAATGAAGAAATTATAGTCTCTGAACTCATAAAAATTCTATTATATTGGTTGTTATTTTCATTTTTTCAAAATTATGGGAAAAATAGTTGGCCATTTTGTTTCATTTGCTCTTAATCTAACTGACTTCACTGTCTGCATAAGTAATACATGTTAGAAAAGTGCAGTCTAAATATTAAAGTAAATACTCAAGCATGTAATAGAATTGTGTGAGATATTTTGACAGGGAGAGGAGAACGTCTCATTACTCTAAAATGGAATAGGTATCTGTATTAGCCAGATTACCTTTCCTCTAATATTCTGAAGCTATTATCTATTAAGGAAGATATTAAAGCATAGATTATTGCTTAAGCAGAGTCATAGTTTAGCCTGGTCCTTGTTTACCTTGGAGGACCTAAAAGTTTATCTCATCTACACTCTTTTTGTTCTGTGTACTTCTCAATTTTTCTCAGACCGTGCACTTAGCTTAGAATCCTGTGATTAGTTCTAGTCAAAGGATTATAAATGGAAGTGTTACATTACTTCACAGCTGAGCTCTTAAGATCAATGTATCTCCGATGTCTCTGCATCCTGTAGTAAAGCAGTGAGCTGTGTCCCCTCAAGCAAGTTGGGCCCCTGAGTGATTCATAACTGCCTTCTCCTGCACTCGATTGGTAAAGAAATCCAGGTAAGGAAAAAACTTGTTATGTTGGACAAGTGAGTTCCTGAAGTCTGTCTGCTGTGGTAGTTAACATTATTTAATCCATCATATAACATGAAATGTATTTCTGGTGCAATAAAACCTAAGCTATTTGACACTTCTCTGTGGTAACAGGCAAGGTAAACAATATCAGGAGCTGGAAAGATGGAGATACAACTACACATACGCTACATATTTGTCTGGAGATGGAAATAGCAACCCACTCCAGTATTCTTGTCTAGAAAATTCTATGGAATGAATATCTGCATTCTGTAGAGAATACAAAATGCTGCATTTTAAGCAAGAAAATGTTCTTTAATATCAACACAGCACCAGAAAATAGAAATAAAGCATATTTAGATTAGTCTTTCTTATAACAGAGGTAATTAATCATACTCTTTCCTCAAAATGAACATTTGATTAAAACGCAAACATAACCCAGAGGTTTAATGAAGAAATTATAGTCTCTGAACTCATAAAAATTCTATTATATTGGTTGTTATTTTCATTTTTTCAAAATTATGGGAAAAATAGTTGGCCATTTTGTTTCATTTGCTCTTAATCTAACTGACTTCACTGTCTGCATAAGTAATACATGTTAGAAAAGTGCAGTCTAAATATTAAAGTAAATACTCAAGCATGTAATAGAATTGTGTGAGATATTTTGACAGGGAGAGGAGAACGTCTCATTACTCTAAAATGGAATAGGTATCTGTATTAGCCAGATTACCTTTCCTCTAATATTCTGAAGCTATTATCTATTAAGGAAGATATTAAAGCATAGATTATTGCTTAAGCAGAGTCATAGTTTAGCCTGGTCCTTGTTTACCTTGGAGGACCTAAAAGTTTATCTCATCTACACTCTTTTTGTTCTGTGTACTTCTCAATTTTTCTCAGACCGTGCACTTAGCTTAGAATCCTGTGATTAGTTCTAGTCAAAGGATTATAAATGGAAGTGTTACATTACTTCACAGCTGAGCTCTTAAGATCAATGTATCTCCGATGTCTCTGCATCCTGTAGTAAAGCAGTGAGCTGTGTCCCCTCAAGCAAGTTGGGCCCCTGAGTGATTCATAACTGCCTTCTCCTGCACTCGATTGGTAAAGAAATCCAGGTAAGGAAAAAACTTGTTATGTTGGACAAGTGAGTTCCTGAAGTCTGTCTGCTGTGGTAGTTAACATTATTTAATCCATCATATAACATGAAATGTATTTCTGGTGCAATAAAACCTAAGCTATTTGACACTTCTCTGTGGTAACAGGCAAGGTAAACAATATCAGGAGCTGGAAAGATGGAGATACAACTACACATACGCTACATATTTGTCTGGAGATGGAAATAGCAACCCACTCCAGTATTCTTGTCTAGAAAATTCTATGGAAAGAATATCCTGGCAGGCTACAGTCCATGGGGTCACAAAGAGTCGGCCACAACTGAGTGACTGAGCTCATTATCAGTGTAATGCTGATAAAGTAAGAGGAAGATGAAGTATTACTAAACTTGTAGTTGTCAGAAGAGGTCCTCTAGAGGTTTGTGAGCTGGATCTGGCCAATCAGAGTCCCCTCCATCCCTCTCCTTCCAGTCCTTGGAATGAATGTTCTGTTTCCACAGTGGGAGTCATTTTTAAGCACAGAGTCTTGAAAGAGCACTGCATTGCTGAGATCATCTGGGTAGTATACATGATTGAACCCCCAAAGCCTCTATCTTAAACTTTAAGATTCCGGAGATGGGTTCGGAGATCTACTCCCTCTTTCAGCTGCCCAAACCAGTCTTGTAAATTCACCTGCTTATTAAACTGCCACCTACCAATCTGGTCTACCTCTTTTTTCAGTTTCTTCTTACCCTCTGTGTGTGTGAGCCAATTTGCAACCAAAAGTAGTTTCAAGGAAATAGAGTATACTATTTGCCACTAGCTGTGCTCAGCAATAAATTTTAAGAAATTGACTAGCACAGAATAATGCCAGTTTTCAAGTAGAAATTTGGGTCTTGCATAACTGGAAAAACTGACAATGGCAAACAGTAAGAGGATGGATTAAAATTGGCTTAGAGACAAAAGCATACATTAGCTTAGGGACAAAACTAGAGATAAAATTGGCTTAGAGACAAAATATACATTTTCTACTGGATAAAATAAAATAGGAAAAATATTAGATTACAGGTGTGGATGACAGATATGTTCTGGAGAACCTTAAGATGGCTTCTAATATTTGAGGAGAAACACATGAAGAAGAAAACAAAACAGTAAACCAGTTTTGAGGAGAAACAGAATCTCAAACGTGACTCATGGAATTGACTGGAAACAAATAAATCATAAATAAATCACAAATAAATCATAGCTTACCAAATCTTCAAAGGAATGCTTTTCCTAAGCTTGAATTAATAAACACCTTGGGTTGATTCAGTCCTGAATAAGCAAACAAGAAAATACCTTGGCTACTCCACAGGTGAAATGAGGTAAGAAAGTTTTTTATTGGGCATAGTTTCCAATTTCCATTTCAATTAAGCCAAGAATAATAGAAAAGAAGAAACATCCCAGAAAGAGAACCAAAGAATGGGGATAATAATATGTATAAGAAGTCTTCTAGAGCAGAACAAGAAACTTAATCAAAGAACGTCTGCCACTTCATGGTAGAAGGTCTTAAAATGTCTGTTGAATGGACTCCAGAATTGCTTCAGACCAGTGGCTGCTATGTGCCAGCGGCCTTCTTTCTCCTCAGTGGGACTGTTTATTATGCTTATCCTGTTCCTATCCCACTTTTGCAAACTGATGTGGACAGTGAGTAGGTAACCAGGTCAAGATGCAATAGTATGTACTTGGAGATTATGGATTTGAATTTGATTCATTGGCTTGTTGGAACATTGGGTTGTCTCAAAGAGAAGTTGTCTGTTTTCCGTTTGGGAAAAGAAGGAAAATTAATTGGACTATGCCAGAGCTAGCTAGTGCTGACCAAATATTTCATATATTTGCCTAGGAATTCTATTTTGAGAAGTCATGGAACAGCTGAGCAGCAGACTAGTGTTTCTACCTAGTACAACTAGAAAGGCAAAATAAAATGCAGCATTCATTTGCCTGAAGGTAGCAAAAAGCTTCTGAGGTAGAAAAAAAGAAGGGCTAAGACTCTAGAGACAGAAAAATATTGAAAAGGTGAGCTGGCTTTTGCAGATGCTTTTATTTGGGATCTTTTATTGATTTTTCACATTGACAGGAAGCAGAAAATCCAGTGGAAACTCTGGTGTGTGGGAGCAGAGATTCAGAAAACCTCAGGTATGCAGCTAGTATGGTCAAAACTGGGTCAGCAGACTAGAAACCTAAAGGGAAAAAAAAAAACTCTGAAAAGCAAACCATTTAAAGGATAAAAATTAGAGTTGGGTTCCTTAACTAGGAGAATTACTACATAGAATACACCTGACTTCTAGTTGAAAATCCCATAGGAGCACTTGAGAGCTTGAAATAGACTGATTTTTTTTCATAGCTGCAATGTGGCAGCAACTGTGTCCAGCATCTAGTTGAAGTTAATTGATGGGTGATCAACTACCCATCTCTCTGCCCAACAGTGGCACAGACTCTTTGGAAGGAGAGAACACAATCTGAAACTTCTACAGATTTTTATCCACAATGTCCAGCATTAAATAAAAAATTACTTAGCAAGACAAAATAAGTAGAGAAAATCCACTTGTTAAGAGCTTCAGAGCAGAACAGAAAATTAATCAAAGAACGTCTGCCACTTCATGGTAGAAGGTCTTAAAATGTCTGTTGAATGGACTCCAGAATTGCTTCAGACCAGTGGCTGCTATGTGCCAGCGGCCTTCTTTCTCCTCAGTGGGACTGTTTATTATGCTTATCCTGTTCCTATCCCACTTTTGCAAACTGATGTGGACAGTGAGTAGGTAACCAGGTCAAGATGCAATAGTATGTACTTGGAGATTATGGATTTGAATTTGATTCATTGGCTTGTTGGAACATTGGGTTGTCTCAAAGAGAAGTTGTCTGTTTTCCGTTTGGGAAAAGAAGGAAAATTAATTGGACTATGCCAGAGCTAGCTAGTGCTGACCAAATATTTCATATATTTGCCTAGGAATTCTATTTTGAGAAGTCATGGAACAGCTGAGCAGCAGACTAGTGTTTCTACCTAGTACAACTAGAAAGGCAAAATAAAATGCAGCATTCATTTGCCTGAAGGTAGCAAAAAGCTTCTGAGGTAGAAAAAAAGAAGGGCTAAGACTCTAGAGACAGAAAAATATTGAAAAGGTGAGCTGGCTTTTGCAGATGCTTTTATTTGGGATCTTTTATTGATTTTTCACATTGACAGGAAGCAGAAAATCCAGTGGAAACTCTGGTGTGTGGGAGCAGAGATTCAGAAAACCTCAGGTATGCAGCTAGTATGGTCAAAACTGGGTCAGCAGACTAGAAACCTAAAGGGAAAAAAAAAAACTCTGAAAAGCAAACCATTTAAAGGATAAAAATTAGAGTTGGGTTCCTTAACTAGGGAGAATTACTACATAGAATACACCTGACTTCTAGTTGAAAATCCCATAGGAGCACTTGAGAGCTTGAAATAGACTGATTTTTTTTCATAGCTGCAATGTGGCAGCAACTGTGTCCAGCATCTAGTTGAAGTTAATTGATGGGTGATCAACTACCCATCTCTCTGCCCAACAGTGGCACAGACTCTTTGGAAGGAGAGAACACAATCTGAAACTTCTACAGATTTTTATCCACAATGTCCAGCATTAAATAAAAAATTACTTAGCAAGACAAAATAAGTAGAGAGAAAATCCACTTGTGATCCAGATATTAGCAGTCTCTATGAAGACTTTTAAAATAATTGTTATTGATATGTTCAAGAAAATAAATGGAAAATTGACCAAAAATTAAAATATGGACAAATTAACAAATTGAAATCTATAAAAAAAACAACTACAAACTGAGGAAAAATCATACAAATCTAAAATTAAGATCTCACTAGAGTTTAAAAGAAAGATTAGACATGCCCAGAAGAAAACAGATTGGTGAATTCAGATAGATCAGTATAAAATATGCATGTATACCTCTATCTTTCCTTTGTACTACTGCATGCTTTCTAATGACTCTAGGCAAGTAAACACTAGTGTGCCTTCTGCATTCCTCTTCCCTTCTAAGATAGCTCCAGAATCATGTATCCCAGTGTTGCATCCACAGGAGGTAAAGTCTCCATCAACTTGGGTCCCTGAGTGACTTTGTCAGTCAGATTTCTCCACAACTCCTATAGAACTATGTGGGACTTGAAGCATACAAAGGAATCTTTCTTGTGTGGTCTTTGAAATTTTGTTTTGTATGGTTTTGTTCTTCTAGTATAGCAGTTATTAACTATTAATTCAGTGAACATACCTATGTCTCTATAGAAACTTAGCAGATGAAATCAGACGATTCTGCTCAATTGTTTTCCTGAATAAATCACACTAAATAAGTCTAGACCTATAAGCTAAACTATCCAAGTTCAATGACCAGCCATCTGGAAGTCAACATTGGCTCTATTGCTTGTGTACTTTTTTAACTTGCATACTAAAACACATTTTGTTGACTGGGATTAGTAAAAGCTTCTGTTAGTGAAGGATTTAGAGATTCTCTCTTCTGGTCCACATAGCAATATAGCAAAGGCCTGGTTTGACCTGTGATTCTGATCATAGAAACATTATTAAAAATTAGCTAGTACCCAAGGAAAGTGGTATCTTACCCATAAAACTAAAGTACAGATTTTGTATCCCAATGTCCAGCATTAAATAAAATTACTTCTTTGGAAGGAGAGAACACAATCTGAAACTTCTACAGATTTTTATCCACAATGTCCAGCATTAAATAAAAATTACTTAGCAAGACAAAATAAGTAGAGAAATCCACTTGTGATCCAGATATTAGCAGTCTCTATGAAGACTTTTAAAATAATTGTTATTGATATGTTCAAGAAAATAAATGGAAAATTGACCAAAAATTAAAATATGGACAAATTAACAAATTGAAATCTATAAAAAAAACAACTACAAACTGAGGAAAAATCATACAAATCTAAAATTAAGATCTCACTAGAGTTTAAAAGAAAGATTAGACATGCCCAGAAGAAAACAGATTGGTGAATTCAGATAGATCAGTATAAAATATGCATGTATACCTCTATCTTTCCTTTGTACTACTGCATGCTTTCTAATGACTCTAGGCAAGTAAACACTAGTGTGCCTTCTGCATTCCTCTTCCCTTCTAAGATAGCTCCAGAATCATGTATCCCAGTGTTGCATCCACAGGAGGTAAAGTCTCCATCAACTTGGGTCCCTGAGTGACTTTGTCAGTCAGATTTCTCCACAACTCCTATAGAACTATGTGGGACTTGAAGCATACAAAGGAATCTTTCTTGTGTGGTCTTTGAAATTTTGTTTTGTATGGTTTTGTTCTTCTAGTATAGCAGTTATTAACTATTAATTCAGTGAACATACCTATGTCTCTATAGAAACTTAGCAGATGAAATCAGACGATTCTGCTCAATTGTTTTCCTGAATAAATCACACTAAATAAGTCTAGACCTATAAGCTAAACTATCCAAGTTCAATGACCAGCCATCTGGAAGTCAACATTGGCTCTATTGCTTGTGTACTTTTTTAACTTGCATACTAAAACACATTTTGTTGACTGGGATTAGTAAAAGCTTCTGTTAGTGAAGGATTTAGAGATTCTCTCTTCTGGTCCACATAGCAATATAGCAAAGGCCTGGTTTGACCTGTGATTCTGATCATAGAAACATTATTAAAAATTAGCTAGTACCCAAGGAAAGTGGTATCTCCATAAAACTAAGCTCTCTTGATACATGAGCAAAAATGAGAAACTGATTCATAGGTAATTGACCTATGAGGATTAGTTTTTGCCATAAATTGTATGTAATATTAAAATAAATATGTATTTTTATAAAATATTAGTAGGCATTCTATTTAAAAGGCAGGTATTCTATTTTAAAGTCAAAGTTTCTTCTCATAACATGCCAAAGGATGTGAAAGACAATTACATCTTCAACAAATAACGCTTCAGAGATCTTTCTTGGATTCATTGCATTTAAAGGTCATCCATCTGAAATTAGGTGTTAGATTTAAAATCGAAGGCAGGATAGCACAGTGAATTGATGTTCACTGAACACACTGCTTGGAGTCTAATTGCCTTTGTTGACATTATTGTCAATCCCTTTAACTTCTTTAGGTCCAATTCTCCTCCATTTCTTAGCATGGAACTAAGAATTTTAAGGATTATATATGATAATGTGTGACTCAATGTAAATGCTCAATAGTTGCCTGGCAGAAATAGCAGCTGTATCACAATGCACTTGTGTATTTAAAAAGAGTTTGTATCTCAATACTACACAGTCAAGGAAGGTAATTAAAGAAAACAGAAGGCTTCAGTATTGCCGTAAGTGATAGGAGTTAGATACATACAAGTGGTAGCTGAAAACAGAAGAGATGATTGTAGAAAGAAAGGTATACTGATGAAACAACTGATGTATCCTAGAAACATAGAAAGTAAGTTATATTGATGAAACAGACATGATTGCTACCTCTCCGAGACAGCTGTTTGTCTCTAACTGAATGTAAAAGCCCCCAGTATAGCAGTTATTAACTATTAATTCAGTGAACATACCTATGTCTCTATAGAAACTTAGCAGATGAAATCAGACGATTCTGCTCAATTGTTTTCCTGAATAAATCACACTAAATAAGTCTAGACCTATAAGCTAAACTATCCAAGTTCAATGACCAGCCATCTGGAAGTCAACATTGGCTCTATTGCTTGTGTACTTTTTTAACTTGCATACTAAAACACATTTTGTTGACTGGGATTAGTAAAAGCTTCTGTTAGTGAAGGATTTAGAGATTCTCTCTTCTGGTCCACATAGCAATATAGCAAAGGCCTGGTTTGACCTGTGATTCTGATCATAGAAACATTATTAAAAATTAGCTAGTACCCAAGGAAAGTGGTATCTCCATAAAACTAAGCTCTCTTGATACATGAGCAAAAATGAGAAACTGATTCATAGGTAATTGACCTATGAGGATTAGTTTTTGCCATAAATTGTATGTAATATTAAAATAAATATGTATTTTTATAAAATATTAGTAGGCATTCTATTTAAAAGGCAGGTATTCTATTTTAAAGTCAAAGTTTCTTCTCATAACATGCCAAAGGATGTGAAAGACAATTACATCTTCAACAAATAACGCTTCAGAGATCTTTCTTGGATTCATTGCATTTAAAGGTCATCCATCTGAAATTAGGTGTTAGATTTAAAATCGAAGGCAGGATAGCACAGTGAATTGATGTTCACTGAACACACTGCTTGGAGTCTAATTGCCTTTGTTGACATTATTGTCAATCCCTTTAACTTCTTTAGGTCCAATTCTCCTCCATTTCTTAGCATGGAACTAAGAATTTTAAGGATTATATATGATAATGTGTGACTCAATGTAAATGCTCAATAGTTGCCTGGCAGAAATAGCAGCTGTATCACAATGCACTTGTGTATTTAAAAAGAGTTTGTATCTCAATACTACACAGTCAAGGAAGGTAATTAAAGAAAACAGAAGGCTTCAGTATTGCCGTAAGTGATAGGAGTTAGATACATACAAGTGGTAGCTGAAAACAGAAGAGATGATTGTAGAAAGAAAGGTATACTGATGAAACAACTGATGTATCCTAGAAACATAGAAAGTAAGTTATATTGATGAAACAGACATGATTGCTACCTCTCCGAGACAGCTGTTTGTCTCCTAACTGAATGTAAAAGTATTTTAAACTTCTCTTACTGCTATCAGACTCAAGGGCAATCGCTAAAATTCATAGATAGCATGAACAAAGAGTAACAAAATACAAATTATTTCAAGATGATCTATTGTAGTACACAAAGTATATTATCAGTATTTATTTTTTATTTCAGTAAAATTTCTATTGAATATCTGCTATGTACCAGGAACTCTTGTGGGCACCTGAGATTAAGACTGATAAACAAAATTACTTGCCTACATTAGAAGTTAAGAAACTGTCCGTTATTTTAATAATAGTGAAGAGAAACTAAAGACCCTCTTGATGAAGCTGAAAGAGGACAGTGAAAAAGTTGAACTCAACAGTCAGGGCTTCCCTGGTGGTCCAGAGGGTAAAGACACCACCTTGCAGTGCAAGGGGTGCCAGTTCGATCCCTGGCCTGGGAAGATTTCACATGCCATGGAGCAGCTGAACCTATGTGTTCAACTACCAAGTCAGTGCTCTGGAGCGCATGTGCCCAAAGCCGGTGCTCTGTGATGAGAGAGGGCACTGCAATGGGAGGTTCACACACACCAAAGAAAAAAGATGGATGAAAATAAATAAATGAAAGACCAATAGAAGTGGCCAAAAAAAAAAAAAACAACCTCAACAGTCAGAAAAACTAAGATCATGGCATCTAGCACTATCATTTCATGGCAAATACATAGAGAAAAAGCGGAAATGGTAGCAAATTTTATTTTCTTGGGTTCCAAAAACACCGTGGACAGTGACTGCAGCCACAAAATTAAAAGATGCTTGCTCTTGAAAGGAATGCTGTAACAAACCTAGAGAGAGTTGTAAAAAGCAGAAACATCACTTTGCCAACAAAGGTCCATCTAGCCAAAGCTATGTTTTTTCCAGTAGTCACGTATGGATGTGAGAATTGGACCATAAAGATAGCTGAATGCTGAATAACTAATGTTTTTAAATTATGGTGCAGAAGAAGACACTTGAGAGTCTCTTGAGATGGTTGGATGGCAGCACCAACTGAACAGACATGAGCTTGAGCAAACTCTAGGAAGTAGTGAAGGATAGGAAAGCCTGGCATGCTGCAATCCATGCAGTCGCAGAGAGTTGGACACAACTGAGAGATGGAACAACAAAGGCCAACCATGATTCAATGTGAGTGGTATTTCACAAAGCATAATTACCAGAATATGAAGAATATTGTGAGCAAATTTACAGACTAAACATCTCAGTTTGCCCCTTCCCTTACGTTCTTCCTATATACAAAATAATCATTTTCTCCCAAGACCCTTAAAAATCTCAATACCTTATAGCATCATTAAAATCCCAAATTTACCATCTAAATCAAATCAAGTGCTCCTTATCCAGCTCAGAGTTCTCGATATGAAGACCCATGCACTAAACAGACAAGGTATCTATCTCCCACACTCCCAACAAACAATTTTGGGGAGAGGCAAAGGATAACCACTATAAGGTTTTCTCACTGAAAAATTCAAACAATGGGAGACATATAGGATTAACTGGCCCACAGCAATTCTGAAATCTCACAAGGCATGCATTTTAGTCCCTTCATTAGGACTGAAGACCAGGTTCTTTGCTCCATACTCTGTGTCTTTAGTTAGGCCATTCCAATCATTCTTCTTTGTCAGGAAATGTAGCTTATGGTCATAGCTGAATAATTTTATCAGTTTGCTTCATGTATGTAAAATGAACAAGGATGCAAATTTCTCTTTTTATTCTGTACCATCTCTACCCTCTTTCAGATCAAGCTAGCAGTATCCTGTCTGTATAACTCTCACAAAATTTCTTTGCTCCATTATGAATCATATTGAGGTTCATTTCATTTGACAAATCTACACCAATAAACATTTTCAAGATTGCATACTTTCTATCTTTGGGTTATGCTGAGGCTGTGAGAACAAAGCCCAACTGTTTAACTGAATGGTTCTTTGTGTTACCACCTTATATCTTTATCAGTTTTTCACAGAGGATATTATAATCATATTTATGGCTTTATTTTAAATCATAATTTAGCCTTTATTATCTCTCATAGTTTCTTGTGAGTCAAGTATTTACAGGTGACCCGGGTGACTCTGCTTAAGTGTCTCTTCTTAATCTTTTGGTCCAAATGAGGGGCAGACCCAGTCATCTGAAGGTATGACTGGGGCTGGAAAAATCTACTTTCAAAAGGATCACTCAAATGGCTGGCAAGTGGTTTCTGTTTGCTTGCAGGAAGTCTCAGCTCATTATTTCCACAAGGCTACTTGAATGTCCCCATGATATGACAGATGGATTTCCCCAGAGTAAATGATCCAAGAAACAACAAGTTAGAAACTGAAATGTTTTTATGATCTAGTCTTGAGAATCATACAAAACCACCTCTACAGTATTCTCTTTGCCTCAAAGGCCATCTATGATTCAAAATGGGTAAATACTGCATCAAGACACAAATAACAGGAGCAGCGATGCATAGAGGACCATTTCTGAAGCTAGCTTCCATGTTGTCTTCTAGTGAGAGGAAATAGATACTAAATGTCATAAGTAAGCTAAACAATATGATCAAAGACGTTAAGTGCTATGAATAAGAAGAAAGAAAAAAGAAGATCCAGGTTAGGGGACTGGGAGAGAAGTTTACAGTTATAATCAGGGTAGTCAAAGTAGGTTTCATTGAATAAAATGATAGTATGGTAAAGACTTGAAGAAAGTAGTATTACAATATTGATATTCTAACAATATACTGTCATATTGTATTTCAAAGAATATCAATCACAGACTCAATTTAATATATCAAGAAAACATATTTTTTTAGTATGTCTAAGGTTATATACAAAGCTCATAAAAGCCTCTTCCTAAGGATTTGGTGTTCACAGGCCTTGTATAAGAGGATTACAAGTTAATACTAGAAGGATTTATAGTAATTCTTAGTGATCTGTTATTTATTTGTAAACTCTTAACAATTTTTAAAAACCTGAGCTATTCCTCTTGCTTAAAAAAAAACAATATGAAGTAAGATATATATATGAAATTTAATGAGGTATAATAATAAAGTGAATAAACATGAACCACCATTCAAATTCGAGAGCAGAGTATTGTCCCTCCTTATGAAGCTACTTTTGTTCCTCCCTAATTCTACCTATCCTCCTTTGTACTATCCTGAAAATTAATTGCCATCATTAATATTGAGCTTATCACTCTATTTGTTAAAATAATTAAAAATATATATGGATTTTGCTAAGGCATTATGCACTCGATTTGGGTTTTTTTGAGTATATATGTAACCTTATGAAATTCTTTTTTTTTTTTTTTTTCCAAAAAGCACTTGGTTTCTAAGATTCCCTTGTGTTCTTATAGATAGTATTCTTCACTTATTTATGCTTTCTATGGTCAATGAACATTAAATTCCAGTCCCTAAGGTAATTAAAAATAATGATGCTAGAAAACTCTTGGGCATGTTTTTCCAGTGTGAAAAGGAGGTTAAGACATCACTTACAGTAACAATAACAGTATAAATAGATAGCTAGGAATAAATTTAGCAAAAAATTGTATAAGAGCTTTCTTCAGGAAAATTTAAAACCTTTTTGAGGGGAGGAGCCAAGATGGCGGAGGAATGAGGGGAGGGGAAGATTCCACCAGCTTTCCCAACAGAATCACCAGAACTAATCAAGAAATGAAACACCACTGACAAACCAGCTGCTAGACGGCAGAAGAACTCCTTAGGTGGGCGGGGGTTGAAGAGGGAACAGCCAGAACTTTCCCAGAGCTACTGTTCTGAGAAAACCCCCGCCAACCGAACTTCCTGCCCAGGGCTGTTAGTATCAGAAGTAAAAAAAAAACTTGAAGAAAGTAGTATTACAATATTGATATTCTAACAATATACTGTCATATTGTATTTCAAAGAATATCAATCACAGACTCAATTTAATATATCAAGAAAACATATTTTTTTAGTATGTCTAAGGTTATATACAAAGCTCATAAAAGCCTCTTCCTAAGGATTTGGTGTTCACAGGCCTTGTATAAGAGGATTACAAGTTAATACTAGAAGGATTTATAGTAATTCTTAGTGATCTGTTATTTATTTGTAAACTCTTAACAATTTTTAAAAACCTGAGCTATTCCTCTTGCTTAAAAAAAAACAATATGAAGTAAGATATATATATGAAATTTAATGAGGTATAATAATAAAGTGAATAAACATGAACCACCATTCAAATTCGAGAGCAGAGTATTGTCCCTCCTTATGAAGCTACTTTTGTTCCTCCCTAATTCTACCTATCCTCCTTTGTACTATCCTGAAAATTAATTGCCATCATTAATATTGAGCTTATCACTCTATTTGTTAAAATAATTAAAAATATATATGGATTTTGCTAAGGCATTATGCACTCGATTTGGGTTTTTTTGAGTATATATGTAACCTTATGAAATTCTTTTTTTTTTTTTTTTTCCAAAAAGCACTTGGTTTCTAAGATTCCCTTGTGTTCTTATAGATAGTATTCTTCACTTATTTATGCTTTCTATGGTCAATGAACATTAAATTCCAGTCCCTAAGGTAATTAAAAATAATGATGCTAGAAAACTCTTGGGCATGTTTTTCCAGTGTGAAAAGGAGGTTAAGACATCACTTACAGTAACAATAACAGTATAAATAGATAGCTAGGAATAAATTTAGCAAAAAATTGTATAAGAGCTTTCTTCAGGAAAATTTAAAACCTTTTTGAGGGGAGGAGCCAAGATGGCGGAGGAATGAGGGGAGGGGAAGATTCCACCAGCTTTCCCAACAGAATCACCAGAACTAATCAAGAAATGAAACACCACTGACAAACCAGCTGCTAGACGGCAGAAGAACTCCTTAGGTGGGCGGGGGTTGAAGAGGGAACAGCCAGAACTTTCCCAGAGCTACTGTTCTGAGAACCCTCTATCCTAACCGCCACGCCAGACCGAGACCGATGGAGAGCGTGCCAGCAAGTGCCCTAAAAGGGGGCCTGAGTGGAGCGTCTGGGGAGAGAGGGCAGCGCTCTGCGCAAAAAACTCAAGAATCCGGCCGGATAGCCAGCAGAAATTAAGACACTACGAAGACAGGATACTGAAGCAGGGCCGGGCGCAAAGCAATTGGGAATTTCCCCGCAGAGTGCTGCCTAGAGACCTGGAGCCAGAAGGGAGCGCCCAGCGCGAAAATCGCGCTGCTTGGCCAGGCGAAAATTGTGACTTTCTGCCTGGCACCGGGTATGTTTAAACACTCCTAGTGGGGGTCTTACTGAGCGGAGAGGGGAAGTCGCCCCCGGATTGCTGACCAGGGACCCGGCTCAAGCCAGACGGGAAATCCTGTGCCTGCCTTTGGGATTTGGACACGTAACTGACAGTGCACGCGCGCCAGCAGTGGAGGAGCCCATGCACCCCCATAGCTACACCCGCAGCGGAGGAAGCCGGGAGAAGGGCAGGTATTGGAGGCTACCAGCGGGTGCGCTGCAGAGCCGGGACGCCCCCCTCCAACACGGGAATGCGCGCGCCACGGCCCCCGGCCCGACGGACTGGGATCGGCCCACCGCCCTGACCAGCACCTGAGCTTGCAGCAAAGCCACTGTCTTGCTAAAAACAAAAACAGAAACCATAGCAACCGGTGCTGTAAGGGAAAGGCTACATCATCAAGACAACACCATCGAGAGCAGATTGGCTTCCACCAGACAGATGAGAGGATAAAAACCAGGGACAGTATTTAGCTTCTTTTGTTTGTTTATTTGTTGTGCACATTTCTGTTTATTTGATTGATCAGTCAGGTTTTTTTTTTTTTTTTTTGTCTCTTCTTATTAAGTTTTTCTTCCCTTTTTAATTTTTAACTTCTTTATTTTTGATTTTCAATTTTTAATTTTTTTTTTTTTTAATTTTAACTCTTGGAAACTTCTAATTTTCTTTCCTCTTTGCCACTGCTTCCTCCCTCTATGTTCTAAATGTAAAACTTTCTCCTATCTACCACAATCCTCTAGATAAATATTTCTTAACTTCCTGTCTCCACTATTCTCTTCCAGCTGCACTAAACAATACAACACACTAATCTTGGCTATGTAATCCTATAAAATCCTTCCAAGACGAATCTATAGCTTCTCATTACTCATACACTCTCTTCCTCCTCACCCCCAACACATGTCTTAGTTAAAAATTGCTTTCAATGAAATAGTCCAAGCCAGGACCTTGCCCCAGATCTATTTTTCCAGGTACTAGTTTAATTAATTCAGAGCTTAACGGGCAAGTATCATCTTTGATTGCATCATTTATCAGAGAAATTTCCTATGCTTAATCTCTGTAAGACTGGTTAGATGTGGTTATTGCTGTGTATGTATGTATATCTTATGACTATGTTAGAAAACATCTGCATGCTTTTATGACTGTCACTCATCAGGGATACACCTCTTGTTCCTCAGATGCTAGTATTTGAACTAATATCATGGAACACCATAGCAAACCAGACATAGAGCCTATAGAGCCTGACCAATCATCAAACCAAGGAACCTCGGAGTAGAAGCCCTGATTCTAAGACCCCACACTATCAAAGAACATACAACACTAGAGATTATTCACCTGTAAACAAGACCTAACACCACCCAAGACACAAACCATTGAACCCTTCTAGAAGGACAGAAACCCAAAGGAAGGGAGAATTCAACCAAGAGGCCTGGTGGGAAAAAGAACTCCATACACACAGACACCCACAAAGAAACAAAAATTAACCTAATAATGAAACGACAGAGAAACACTGCACAAATGAAGGACCAAACTAGAGAAACACAGCTTCAAATGATAGAGGAGGAGGTAGACAAATTATCTGAAAGAGAATTCAGAAAAGCTATACTAATGGGGATGCAAAACACTGAAAACAGAATATTAGAGGAAATTAGTGCACTGAGAAGAGACATGCAAGAAATTAAAAATAAGCAAATAGCGACCACCAACTCAATGCTGAACTCAAAAATACTATAGAAGGTCTCAACAGTAGAGTATCAGAGGCAGAAGAACAGATAAGTGAGCTGGAAGACAGAATGGTGGAAATAACTGGTGAGGAACAGAACAAAGCCGAAAGAATTAAAAGAACTGAGGATAGCCTTAGAGACCTATGGGACAATATCAAATGCACCAACATTAGAATTATAGGAGTTCCAGAGGAAGAAGAGGGGAAAAAAGGCTACGAAGAAATTCTTGAAGAGGTTATAGTTGAAAACTTCCCCAGCATTGCAATTTCAATACAAACATTAAATGTTTCAAAGAAACTTCACTGGCTGATTATGAAGTTAATATAAATGTACAAAATCCCAATAACAATTAAGACAATCTTAACAAAGAATACAAACACATTTTTGGAGTTTGTCTTAACCAGACATAGCAAAAATCAAAACACCTGATTTCCTTTATGCATAATGATTACTTTTCTCCTTAAGCACATGTTTTCTTCTGGGGAAAATTCAATATCAAATGCATATGAACAAAAATGTACGTGGACATCTTACCCTCATTGTGTAACAAAATTGCAACAATTAACTATTAAAAATACTGTTAGCATGCAAAATAAGTTTCAATTATAGAGTTAAGTTATTAAATTAATTATCTGCATAAATTTCAATGACTGTTACCAGAGTTATTTGTTTAATTTAGAGCAATAAATGACTGGTGCTATTATGAGGTCCCTGTAGAATTTTCGGAGTCTGTTCCCTGAGGTGATTTTCAAACTGTGTGGTCAGAGAGATTTAAATGCCTTTGATCACATTCTTAGAGAACATGGGAATAAGAACAAAGTTTGAACTTTCTGTGAAATGACACCAGACCCAACAGGAGCTCTATCACATCACCTGACTCCATGCTTTGATCTCTTTCCACTGTAATTAGATCAGTGTTTGTAATGAAATGCTTTGATTTCTCCACTCAATCAGTATGGTTCTTAATAAAATCAGTGAGACACACTGATTAATAATAAGTAAGATTTTCAATCAGAATACAGCTTTTGAATATATATAAATGCACGTAAATATAAGGTGTTCAATTGGCTTACAGGAACAATGCAAAAACCAAGGCTCTACTAAATGCATTGTCCATTTGACATTTTATAGCTACGAAAGAAAAATTGAGTAAGACAGAAAAATAACTGGAGGAACAGAACAAAGCCGAAAGAATTAAAAGAACTGAGGATAGCCTTAGAGACCTATGGGACAATATCAAATGCACCAACATTAGAATTATAGGAGTTCCAGAGGAAGAAGAGGGGAAAAAAGGCTACGAAGAAATTCTTGAAGAGGTTATAGTTGAAAACTTCCCCAGCATTGCAATTTCAATACAAACATTAAATGTTTCAAAGAAACTTCACTGGCTGATTATGAAGTTAATATAAATGTACAAAATCCCAATAACAATTAAGACAATCTTAACAAAGAATACAAACACATTTTTGGAGTTTGTCTTAACCAGACATAGCAAAAATCAAAAACACCTGATTTCCTTTATGCATAATGATTACTTTTCTCCTTAAGCACATGTTTTCTTCTGGGGAAAATTCAATATCAAATGCATATGAACAAAAATGTACGTGGACATCTTACCCTCATTGTGTAACAAAATTGCAACAATTAACTATTAAAAATACTGTTAGCATGCAAAATAAGTTTCAATTATAGAGTTAAGTTATTAAATTAATTATCTGCATAAATTTCAATGACTGTTACCAGAGTTATTTGTTTAATTTAGAGCAATAAATGACTGGTGCTATTATGAGGTCCCTGTAGAATTTTCGGAGTCTGTTCCCTGAGGTGATTTTCAAACTGTGTGGTCAGAGAGATTTAAATGCCTTTGATCACATTCTTAGAGAACATGGGAATAAGAACAAAGTTTGAACTTTCTGTGAAATGACACCAGACCCAACAGGAGCTCTATCACATCACCTGACTCCATGCTTTGATCTCTTTCCACTGTAATTAGATCAGTGTTTGTAATGAAATGCTTTGATTTCTCCACTCAATCAGTATGGTTCTTAATAAAATCAGTGAGACACACTGATTAATAATAAGTAAGATTTTCAATCAGAATACAGCTTTTGAATATATATAAATGCACGTAAATATAAGGTGTTCAATTGGCTTACAGGAACAATGCAAAAACCAAGGCTCTACTAAATGCATTGTCCATTTGACATTTTATAGTTTCTGGTATTAATATTTACCTTTGTTATTTTAATTACTTCCTTTAGGAAGTCTTATCTAACTCCAAAAAAACTCACCATGCCCATTATGTATATAATTCTAGTATCCAGCATACACACCAATCATACCTTTACACTCCCTTATTCCACCAAACTGCTCACATACTTGTTTTTTTCTACAGATTGTAATCTCTTGAGAACACAGATGCCATCCTATTCATCTCTGTGTACCACCCAAGGAAAAGTAGTTAACTTTCTCATAAGGAACATCAAACCTTTGATGAAAAAAAAATGAACAGCCTAAAATTTGAGAGTCATGTTTTATTTGGCAGATTTTCTATGGACTTCCAGCTGGGGAGGTAGCCTCTCAAAGAGCTTTGAGAGATTGCTCCAAAGAGGTAAGGGGAGAGCCAAGACACATAGAAGTTTTCATAAGAAAGACCAGATACTCAGAACAAAATGTTACTGTTAATAAAAAACAAAATAAACAAAAAACTAGATAGCTCAAGTGAAGGAATTTAGCACTTGTCTATGAATGGGAAGATACAAGAATATGGGGTCCCTGAAGATACAAGAATCATTCCTTCTATGTGGACCTCAGTAATTGGGGCCAGTATCCTGTGCTTCTCATCCTGGGTGCACCATCATGGGGATGGCTGCACGGACTGATGGTTTCACGGTAGGCATCCTACTTCTATCCTGAGTTCCTCAGAGCTCACAGTAGGGTCAGATGCAATGTGCTGCTACTTCTGGTATTTTCAAACTGTGTGGTCAGAGAGATTTAAATGCCTTTGATCACATTCTTAGAGAACATGGGAATAAGAACAAAGTTTGAACTTTCTGTGAAATGACACCAGACCCAACAGGAGCTCTATCACATCACCTGACTCCATGCTTTGATCTCTTTCCACTGTAATTAGATCAGTGTTTGTAATGAAATGCTTTGATTTCTCCACTCAATCAGTATGGTTCTTAATAAAATCAGTGAGACACACTGATTAATAATAAGTAAGATTTTCAATCAGAATACAGCTTTTGAATATATATAAATGCACGTAAATATAAGGTGTTCAATTGGCTTACAGGAACAATGCAAAAACCAAGGCTCTACTAAATGCATTGTCCATTTGACATTTTATAGTTTCTGGTATTAATATTTACCTTTGTTATTTTAATTACTTCCTTTAGGAAGTCTTATCTAACTCCAAAAAAACTCACCATGCCCATTATGTATATAATTCTAGTATCCAGCATACACACCAATCATACCTTTACACTCCCTTATTCCACCAAACTGCTCACATACTTGTTTTTTTCTACAGATTGTAATCTCTTGAGAACACAGATGCCATCCTATTCATCTCTGTGTACCACCCAAGGAAAAGTAGTTAACTTTCTCATAAGGAACATCAAACCTTTGATGAAAAAAAAATGAACAGCCTAAAATTTGAGAGTCATGTTTTATTTGGCAGATTTTCTATGGACTTCCAGCTGGGGAGGTAGCCTCTCAAAGAGCTTTGAGAGATTGCTCCAAAGAGGTAAGGGGAGAGCCAAGACACATAGAAGTTTTCATAAGAAAGACCAGATACTCAGAACAAAATGTTACTGTTAATAAAAAACAAAATAAACAAAAAACTAGATAGCTCAAGTGAAGGAATTTAGCACTTGTCTATGAATGGGAAGATACAAGAATATGGGGTCCCTGAAGATACAAGAATCATTCCTTCTATGTGGACCTCAGTAATTGGGGCCAGTATCCTGTGCTTTCTCATCCTGGGTGCACCATCATGGGGATGGCTGCACGGACTGATGGTTTCACGGTAGGCATCCTACTTCTATCCTGAGTTCCCTCAGAGCTCACAGTAGGGTCAGATGCAATGTGCTGACTTAGGCTACAACATCCTTTGCTTATTGATATGACAGACAACGTTTTTTCATTGACAATAGCTTCACTTAGGTTTATTTAAAGACTCTTTGAGTGTTGTTTTCAGAAAATCATTACATGATCTTTTCTTCACACCAATTTATGATGTTCATTAACCTAGGCTACACTGACTATTTCCTATCTGTCAAGCATGGGGGCTTTCCAGGTGGCTGCCAATGCACAAGACACAAGAGAAGCAGGTTCAATCCCTGGGTCTGGAAGATTCTTCCTGGAGCTATTAGTAATTTCCTTCTATTCTTCCCCAGTAGCATTTTAGATGCCTTCTGACCTGGGAGGCTTGCCTTCTGGTGTCATATCTTTTTGTCTTTCATACTGTTCATGGGGTTCTTGGAGCAAGAACACTGGAGTGGTTTGCCATTCCCTCTTCCAGTGGACCACATTTGGTCAAAACTCTTCACTATGACCTGTCTGTCTTGGTTGGCCCTGCATGACATGGCTCATAGCTTCATTGAATTACAGAAGCCTCTTCACCATGAGAAGGCTGTGATCCATGAAGGGGCTTTTTTGCCATATGAGGTAAAATATTTACAAGTGCCAGATACTAAAATGTCAACATTTGTTGAGGACCATTATTCCACCTACCATACTGCATACAGGTATAATAATTAAACAGTGAAGGGACAATCAATCCCTCTTCTTTTAAGAGCAGAAAAGAAGGCCAGGGCGCCCCTGGTGGCCCAGTGAATAGAGTCTGCCTTGCAGTGCAAGGGGCGCCCATTTGATCCCTGGCTAGGGAAGATCCCACATGCTGCCAGAGTGGCTGGACTAGTGTGTTCAATTGCGAGCCAGTGCTCTGGAGCGCATGCACTCTGAGCCGGTGCTCTGCAACAAGAGAGGCCACTGTGATGGGAGGCCCACACATGCCAAATAATAAAGATGCATGAATAATAAACGATGACTTAGAGGGAAAAAAAAAAGAGAAAATAATTATTAAAAAAAAAAACAAAGAAAAGAAGGCCCAATGGATAATGCTATATGTAAGTACAGGGGCAAAGTCAGGAACTAGCTCTGTCTGATGGTCATATTTTCTTCTTGGCAGCATTAGGAAGGTGAAGTGTGCCATTGATAAGAAGAATAAATGTTTGTATAAGTTACTGAACACGTTCCAAAAAAAACAGGACTACAAAGGGATGAAGAAATTATGAACAAGCATAGGGGTGGGGCGGGGTATGGAACTGGAAAACAAAAAGTCTTTGGGAAGTTTATTGGCTTAGCAAGGAGCTTTGTCAAGCAATACTTCACAACTTGACAATAGAATTAAGGAAAACGAACCACTGGATCCATCATCTAATAGATATCTGATGGAGAATGTAGTTGGGGAAATAAGGAAGAATATGAGTAAGGATCCTGGTGATTAAGGATCCTGATGACTATACATATCATTGAACCACCGACCTTAGCATTACACTTGTTCAGGTTCACTCTTTCCCAATTTTCAAATAATATAAAAATTTATATAATGCATTCCCTTGGGATTGGCAAAACTCTTCACTATGACCTGTCTGTCTTGGTTGGCCCTGCATGACATGGCTCATAGCTTCATTGAATTACAGAAGCCTCTTCACCATGAGAAGGCTGTGATCCATGAAGGGGCTTTTTTGCCATATGAGGTAAAATATTTACAAGTGCCAGATACTAAAATGTCAACATTTGTTGAGGACCATTATTCCACCTACCATACTGCATACAGGTATAATAATTAAACAGTGAAGGGACAATCAATCCCTCTTCTTTTAAGAGCAGAAAAGAAGGCCAGGGCGCCCCTGGTGGCCCAGTGAATAGAGTCTGCCTTGCAGTGCAAGGGGCGCCCATTTGATCCCTGGCTAGGGAAGATCCCACATGCTGCCAGAGTGGCTGGACTAGTGTGTTCAATTGCGAGCCAGTGCTCTGGAGCGCATGCACTCTGAGCCGGTGCTCTGCAACAAGAGAGGCCACTGTGATGGGAGGCCCACACATGCCAAATAATAAAGATGCATGAATAATAAACGATGACTTAGAGGGAAAAAAAAAAGAGAAAATAATTATTAAAAAAAAAAACAAAGAAAAGAAGGCCCAATGGATAATGCTATATGTAAGTACAGGGGCAAAGTCAGGAACTAGCTCTGTCTGATGGTCATATTTTCTTCTTGGCAGCATTAGGAAGGTGAAGTGTGCCATTGATAAGAAGAATAAATGTTTGTATAAGTTACTGAACACGTTCCAAAAAAAACAGGACTACAAAGGGATGAAGAAATTATGAACAAGCATAGGGGTGGGGCGGGGTATGGAACTGGAAAACAAAAAGTCTTTGGGAAGTTTATTGGCTTAGCAAGGAGCTTTGTCAAGCAATACTTCACAACTTGACAATAGAATTAAGGAAAACGAACCACTGGATCCATCATCTAATAGATATCTGATGGAGAATGTAGTTGGGGAAATAAGGAAGAATATGAGTAAGGATCCTGGTGATTAAGGATCCTGATGACTATACATATCATTGAACCACCGACCTTAGCATTACACTTGTTCAGGTTCACTCTTTCCCAATTTTCAAATAATATAAAAATTTATATAATGCATAAGATATTTGGAGAAGAGGAAGGGAGAGGACAAGAAAATAATGAGAATCATCCCCAGGCCTTAGAAATGCAAAATTCTTGACTAAGACATTGACAGATCAATATCTTCATGCATTCAAATTACAAAACCATGTCAGTAACCAACAACTTGGTGGAGGCTGAAACTTACAGAAGTTGAAGTAGGATGATTAATAGATCCATCATCCATCATCATTCTTCCAGTACATCATATTGACTCAGTTTTTTGAATTCTGATGGACTGATTCTGAATTCTCATTTTTTCTGAATTCTCGTGACAGTTTTTGATGAACTGATTAACTTTACTGAAGTATTTTTAAATTTTAACCAAGTTTAAAGCTAAACAGCAAATAGAGCTTTCCCACTGGCAGAGATAAAAAGCATAATTACTTGATAATTATTTGATAATTACTTTGCCACCAGACATGTTTTATGTGGGAAATTTTAAATCTATCTCCCATGTAATCTGTTCCATTTAGTTTAACTCTAGATCTCATTATTCACATTTTATCAGTTGTAATTCCTTAAAGTATTATGTCAATTTCATTAACAGGTCAAAACCTGTCAGTCAACATTCTAGAAGGCTACAATCATTTCATTACTGAGAATTTTACTTTGAAATTTACTAAACTAGAAATATGCTGGCATGTCTTTCATCAAATATGAAATGCTCTTGTAATGATTTTTTTATAAAATATTATGTTATGTTTTCCATTAAAGGGAAAAAACGACGTTCCAAAAACAGGACTACAAAGGGATGACGAAATTATGAAAAAGGATAGGGGTGGGGCGGGGTATGGAACCGGAAAACAAAGAGTCTTTGGGAAGTTTATTGGCTTAGCAAGGAGCTTTGTCAAGCAATACTTCACAACTTGACAATAGAATTAAGGAAAACGAACCACTGGATCCATCATCTAATAGATATCTGATGGAGAATGTAGTTGGGGAAATAAGGAAGAATATGAGTAAGGATCCTGGTGATTAAGGATCCTGATGACTATACATATCATTGAACCACCGACCTTAGCATTACACTTGTTCAGGTTCACTCTTTCCCAATTTTCAAATAATATAAAATTTATATAATGCATAAGATATTTGGAGAAGAGGAAGGGAGAGGACAAGAAAATAATGAGAATCATCCCCAGGCCTTAGAAATGCAAAATTCTTGACTAAGACATTGACAGATCAATATCTTCATGCATTCAAATTACAAAACCATGTCAGTAACCAACAACTTGGTGGAGGCTGAAACTTACAGAAGTTGAAGTAGGATGATTAATAGATCCATCATCCATCATCATTCTTCCAGTACATCATATTGACTCAGTTTTTTGAATTCTGATGGACTGATTCTGAATTCTCATTTTTTCTGAATTCTCGTGACAGTTTTTGATGAACTGATTAACTTTACTGAAGTATTTTTAAATTTTAACCAAGTTTAAAGCTAAACAGCAAATAGAGCTTTCCCACTGGCAGAGATAAAAAGCATAATTACTTGATAATTATTTGATAATTACTTTGCCACCAGACATGTTTTATGTGGAATTTAACTCTATCTCCCATGTAATCTGTTCCATTTAGTTTAACTCTAGATCTCATTATTCACATTTTATCAGTTGTAATTCCTTAAAGTATTATGTCAATTTCATTAACAGGTCAAAACCTGTCAGTCAACATTCTAGAAGGCTACAATCATTTCATTACTGAGAATTTTACTTTGAAATTTACTAAACTAGAAATATGCTGGCATGTCTTTCATCAAATATGAAATGCTCTTGTAATGATTTTTTTATAAAATATTATGTTATGTTTTGTTTAAATACAATGGTTTTTTTTTGTTGTTGTTCCTTTTCTTGGCCTCATTTACACAAGCAACCCATGGATCTAGTGAATTTTTTGAATATTTTAAACATAATACTTAGCAAATCAGAATGTATATCAAAGTCACATAAAGAACTTTGTAAGCATGCAAATGGCAACAAGATTAGTAAATATTTTGAAGAAAAAGGATGCCATACTCAGTAACCTGGGTTAAGACTGCTATGAGAGCAATGAGGAAAGGTCATAAGCAGGAGCCCCAGGAAGGACCACATTCACATGACCAGCATGCAAAGTAATGCAGTCTTGAGCCAAGGTGATGGTCATAACCATGACATTATTAGAGGTGAAAGAGAAATATGTAAATCAGTGTTAAAAAATTTCCCCTAACTAAATCACAGAGTTGTTCTGGAGACAGTGTGAAATTTAAGAGGGAAAAATGATTGAAAACCTTGATTCTCTACTTGTCCACATGATTCATTACATAAAAGCTCATTTCTCTCTCTCTGGGCTCTGCTTCTCTTGAAAGAGTTCACAAGAGGAGAGTTGATGCCTACCACTACCAGCTAAGACTTCTGCAGTCAGTACTCACAGCTTTTTTTTTGCAGTTGACTATGGAAGTGGATTTTTACTAGTTTCTTCCTTTAAAAAAACATGATCTGCATACCATCTCTTTAAGAGGAAAGTGGCTTGAGGCAAATGCTTTGTATTATTTAAATATTTGTACAAATAATACCAATATTATGCTCGATGTCATTGACTTGTTAAGAATAAAATGAGATGCCAGTACTCAAAAGTTTTGATAAATAAAAAAAGGATGTTTCATTTTTCTGCACTTTGCCACCAGACATGTTTTATGTGAATTTAACTCTATCTCCCATGTAATCTGTTCCATTTAGTTTAACTCTAGATCTCATTATTCACATTTTATCAGTTGTAATTCCTTAAAGTATTATGTCAATTTCATTAACAGGTCAAAACCTGTCAGTCAACATTCTAGAAGGCTACAATCATTTCATTACTGAGAATTTTACTTTGAAATTTACTAAACTAGAAATATGCTGGCATGTCTTTCATCAAATATGAAATGCTCTTGTAATGATTTTTTTATAAAATATTATGTTATGTTTTGTTTAAATACAATGGTTTTTTTTTGTTGTTGTTCCTTTTCTTGGCCTCATTTACACAAGCAACCCATGGATCTAGTGAATTTTTTGAATATTTTAAACATAATACTTAGCAAATCAGAATGTATATCAAAGTCACATAAAGAACTTTGTAAGCATGCAAATGGCAACAAGATTAGTAAATATTTTGAAGAAAAAGGATGCCATACTCAGTAACCTGGGTTAAGACTGCTATGAGAGCAATGAGGAAAGGTCATAAGCAGGAGCCCCAGGAAGGACCACATTCACATGACCAGCATGCAAAGTAATGCAGTCTTGAGCCAAGGTGATGGTCATAACCATGACATTATTAGAGGTGAAAGAGAAATATGTAAATCAGTGTTAAAAAATTTCCCCTAACTAAATCACAGAGTTGTTCTGGAGACAGTGTGAAATTTAAGAGGGAAAAATGATTGAAAACCTTGATTCTCTACTTGTCCACATGATTCATTACATAAAAGCTCATTTCTCTCTCTCTGGGCTCTGCTTCTCTTGAAAGAGTTCACAAGAGGAGAGTTGATGCCTACCACTACCAGCTAAGACTTCTGCAGTCAGTACTCACAGCTTTTTTTTTGCAGTTGACTATGGAAGTGGATTTTTACTAGTTTCTTCCTTTAAAAAAACATGATCTGCATACCATCTCTTTAAGAGGAAAGTGGCTTGAGGCAAATGCTTTGTATTATTTAAATATTTGTACAAATAATACCAATATTATGCTCGATGTCATTGACTTGTTAAGAATAAAATGAGATGCCAGTACTCAAAAGTTTTGATAAATAAAAAAAGGATGTTTTCATTTTTTCTGCCATTCTATCCAAATGAATTAATAACATTTTAAATACAGCATAGTAAAACTATTCAACATATACATTATTTTTACTGGTAAAGAATAACAAAACAAAATTCTACCAAAATGTGCTATATCTAAAGTTCATTCTAGTTCTTCATTGTTTCCATGAAATCAAATTCTATCTTGTTCCTTGCAGTTAGTGCTGACATTTGAAAGTAAACTGTTAGGTAACTATGACTTTAATAGTTTCAAATTGGATGAAGGACAGTAAAATAACAAATTGCTTTTGAATCATTAGTCAACAAATAAATAGTTATACTGGCAAACAACAGCATCCACAAAGTATAACTGCCAGAACACGGCTAAAATAAGCATGTTTCAGCTGTAAGTCAAAAATTATCACTGTAGGTAAAATGAAGAATAAAACCTTATCACACTGAAATACTTATTCCCAGAGGAAAAAAATAATATCTCTTATACATTTGAATGAAAATATCTGATAGAGTCACTGAAATATTAATGTATAAAATAAAAAGGTTCTTACTCATCTGTGCACACATTAATCATCAAAGGATTCCAAGAAATTATCATAATCAAATAGTATGCTTCATTTTAAGTTAATTTATATAGAAAGTTAAACATCATTTCATAAAGCAATTTTCACATCTTAAATGAATTTCTTATTCTAATGAGAGACTACTATTAGTTTCCTGTGACCAGTCTCATTATTAATGCATTTAAAGTATAATAATTAAAAATTTGACTAATACTTTCAAAGATGTCTCTTTCCAAAATGGGCTTATCTGTATTTTATTTCTTATTTACAACCATATTAAAATGTGAAAAGGAGACTCCATTTTACTGAAACCTTTTTGCTGACTTATCCCAATCTATAATTTTTAAGATTCTGCTAAACTGCCAAGATACCTCCTATTTCAGCATATTTCAAAATGGATACCATAAATAATATTAATTATCCTGCTGAATTATTAAATCTATGAACACAGTTAACATTATTCTATCATTATAAAGTTCATGTAAACCTGTATAAGATATACCTTATATTTAAAAATCAGTGATTCAAAGATAAACATCTTCATTTTTCCTGATTTCCATTTTTCTAATTTTACTACCTAATTTAGCAATAGCATTAATATTATTTAACATAATTACTTCTGTAAAATGCATCAGCTTAAAATAAACCTAATTTACAATTCCAACTTTATTCTAGATTAAATATGTGTAAACCCTGAGTTATTTTTAAAACTCTTCTTAAATTGTGATTGGTTTCATTGTACATACAAAGGGAACTGTTAAATTTCATATATTTCTACTTTCTTCATCCTCTTTAGATAAAACTCTTTTTCTCCCCAAGAGAGCCCTAGAACTGATGTAGAGATGAGATAATAATAGAGTTTTCCTTCTATTCACACAGCCAGTTACATTCTAACCCCAGAGAAATAGTTTTCACAACAATTCTGAGTTTTTCCAAACTTCTTTTCAATTCCAATAATGATCAATAAAAAAAACTCAGTGACTATGGTAGCCAATTTAATTTACCTAATCTTGAATAATCAACTTGATATATGGTACTTTCATTATCTCTAATGGTGTAATTATGGTACCTGTTTTGTTTTCTTTTTTTCATTTACGAGTCAATGCATTCCATGAGCACTTGCATTTTTCTTTCCAAGAGGGTTAGTTATTCTACAAAGCAAAAAAAAAAAAAAAAAGTTTCATTCAAAGGGTAAGAATTTCATTTAAAATTTTTATTACTTTTGCCATTAAATTAACCCTTTTAGTTATAGCTTCAAGTATGAAATTATCTACTCATCAATATAGCAGGTAAAATTCAACCTAAAAGTTTGCTGAGAGTAATCCACAATTCTTTTGAATTAAATCATTGAAACTTTTTGAATACAAATAATAGTTAATTCTTTTGCTCAAAGGTGCACAAAACATACTTTCTACCATAAACATATGATGGAAGGAATGCAGTTAAGCAAGGTGATTTTGGTTTACCTGATTTTTGTGAACATTGGTTTGTTCATCTTTAAATGGGGGCAAAAAGCCTACCTCATAGGACTAGATAAAAATACACAGCATCTGACACCTAGTCATGTTTGGTAAATAAAAGAGGACGAGGAGGGAAAAAAGATGATGATTTTAACCTAGTGAAGGGAAAAGTAAAGTGTTAGATGCTCAATCATGTCTGACTCTTTGCGACCCCATGGCCTATAACCCACCAGGCTCTTCTGTTTATGGCATTCCCCAGGCAAGAATACTGGGGTAGGGGTAGGTAGCCATTCCATTCTCCAGGGGATCTTCCCCACCCTGGAATCCAGGTCTCCTACATTGCAGGCAGATTCTTTACCATCTAAGCCACCTGAGTTATTTTTAAAACTCTTCTTAAATTGTGATTGGTTTCATTGTACATACAAAGGGAACTGTTAAATTTCATATATTTCTACTTTCTTCATCCTCTTTAGATAAAACTCTTTTTCTCCCCAAGAGAGCCCTAGAACTGATGTAGAGATGAGATAATAATAGAGTTTTCCTTCTATTCACACAGCCAGTTACATTCTAACCCCAGAGAAATAGTTTTCACAACAATTCTGAGTTTTTCCAAACTTCTTTTCAATTCCAATAATGATCAATAAAAAAAACTCAGTGACTATGGTAGCCAATTTAATTTACCTAATCTTGAATAATCAACTTGATATATGGTACTTTCATTATCTCTAATGGTGTAATTATGGTACCTGTTTTGTTTTCTTTTTTTCATTTACGAGTCAATGCATTCCATGAGCACTTGCATTTTTCTTTCCAAGAGGGTTAGTTATTCAACAAAGAAAAAAAAAAAAAAAAAAGTTTCATTCAAAGGGTAAGAATTTCATTTAAAATTTTTATTACTTTTGCCATTAAATTAACCCTTTTAGTTATAGCTTCAAGTATGAAATTATCTACTCATCAATATAGCAGGTAAAATTCAACCTAAAAGTTTGCTGAGAGTAATCCACAATTCTTTTGAATTAAATCATTGAAACTTTTTGAATACAAATAATAGTTAATTCTTTTGCTCAAAGGTGCACAAAACATACTTTCTACCATAAACATATGATGGAAGGAATGCAGTTAAGCAAGGTGATTTTGGTTTACCTGATTTTTGTGAACATTGGTTTGTTCATCTTTAAATGGGGGCAAAAAGCCTACCTCATAGGACTAGATAAAAATACACAGCATCTGACACCTAGTCATGTTTGGTAAATAAAAGAGGACGAGGAGGGAAAAAAGATGATGATTTTAACCTAGTGAAGGGAAAAGTAAAGTGTTAGATGCTCAATCATGTCTGACTCTTTGCGACCCCATGGCCTATAACCCACCAGGCTCTTCTGTTTATGGCATTCCCCAGGCAAGAATACTGGGGTAGGGGTAGGTAGCCATTCCATTCTCCAGGGGATCTTCCCCACCCTGGAATCCAGGTCTCCTACATTGCAGGCAGATTCTTTACCATCTAAGCCACCAGCAGTTACTGCCTAATGTCAAATGATCCTATTTCCTCACCCTAATTCACTTCCCTTTCACTAAAATTACCTCATTTTCTCAAGTATACCCCTTCTTTATATACTATGGTTTCTCAAAACTAGAAGGATCTCTCTAAAATCCCTCTCGATTTGTAACTCTAGACTTAGCCTGAAAGGTAATAAAGAATTTGGCAGATTCTAAATGTTGAAATGTTTTCATTTAGAAATGCAGGCCACACAAAAAGTCAGGCTGGCCTCATCTCTGCTCCACAACTGATTTTAAGCCTAGTACTGAATGAATCAAAATGACTCACAATATGAACAAATTTATTTCCTAGGAAAGGTCATGTGACTATGTATATGCAAGATTGTATGTCCTCTAGCTTCCCACTAAAATCAGAGAAGTAGGAACTCTTAATTTTGGAAATTCTCTCTACAGCAGCATTTTGGTTGCAGCACTTTAGATGGATATCATTTTTAGATATTTAGACTACAGATACTTGCCTCAATAGACTCAAATATTAATAGGTACAGGCTGAGGTTCATAATTCTACATACTTCTAGATTCTTGTGGCAAATAGGATGCCCAAAGTCAGATCCATCAGGAAACAGTCTGTAAGATACAGTTTTGTATACAAGAAGTTTACTGAGCAGGATCAACACCTGTGAGAAGAATGCAGGAAACACAACTGGGCAAAGGAAGACATTAAGTCATGATGAACTTTCAATAAAGGCCTCAACTGAATTGATAAGGATATTTGAACTAGATAGGCCTTTCAATCCCCAGAATTGAGGTAGGGCCTGGCCTTTGTATCCCGCAACACTATTCAGTGAATGTGAGCTGCCTTCTGGGGGGAGACCCCTCTCCTTGGCTGAGAACAATTGCTGAGGAGGCCCTTAGCAGTGAGATGTTAATACAAGCTGACAATTTAGATAATAAGTGCTTCATCCTAAAAGGATATATAAGTATTACAAAATTCACTACCAATTGCCAAGTAACCATCATTCATTTTCAATGTTTTTGAATAAAATATTTTCTAGAAATTAGGTGCAGAGAAGAATTAAGATAACACAGTCTTGGTTCCATGCTGACCTGAGGGAGATAACTAGGCCAAAAGAGTATGTGTTTGTCCAAACCTGTTCTCCGTGACCCCAAATTTGTTGCCCTTTCCCGTCAGCATTTAGATTCAGGCAAGATGAAAATCAGGGTTCTGATTCCCAAGCCTTGATTCTCAAACCACTATGAACCAATCTCACTATGTACAGGGATGTGTTAGACACAAAGACATGATTATAAGATTTGGTTTTTGAAAAAATATATCATTCAAAACACAAGAAGGGGAAAAGGGAAAGATATGAAATGAAACTGCCTTTTATCTGCAATTTGTTTTTCAGTGAAATAACAAAGTTATTAACTGAGAAACCAGAAGTAGAAGCAGAGCTGGAGATTTGAGAAAAAAGTGAATTAATTTGAGAAAGTGTGAATTAATTGTCAAGAAAAGTGGAAAAGTGAGCTAATTAGAGAAAACTGGTAGGACTGACGGGCAGCACTAAGGTCCCCTTTAGATTTATGCATCATGAACTTAGGAGTACATCCATATGGAGCAAGTGTTTTTCCAAATCATGTTGTGTTATTTGTGCAAAGAAATAGAGAACATCAGTTGAAGACTGAGATTATAGTAATGCATCTATANGTTTGTGCCCCAAGAAACTAGAGAAACACCTGTGAGAAGAATGCAGGAAACACAACTGGGCAAAGGAAGACATTAAGTCATGATGAACTTTCAATAAAGGCCTCAACTGAATTGATAAGGATATTTGAACTAGATAGGCCTTTCAATCCCCAGAATTGAGGTAGGGCCTGGCCTTTGTATCCCGCAACACTATTCAGTGAATGTGAGCTGCCTTCTGGGGGGAGACCCCTCTCCTTGGCTGAGAACAATTGCTGAGGAGGCCCTTAGCAGTGAGATGTTAATACAAGCTGACAATTTAGATAATAAGTGCTTCATCCTAAAAGGATATATAAGTATTACAAAATTCACTACCAATTGCCAAGTAACCATCATTCATTTTCAATGTTTTTGAATAAAATATTTTCTAGAAATTAGGTGCAGAGAAGAATTAAGATAACACAGTCTTGGTTCCATGCTGACCTGAGGGAGATAACTAGGCCAAAAGAGTATGTGTTTGTCCAAACCTGTTCTCCGTGACCCCAAATTTGTTGCCCTTTCCCGTCAGCATTTAGATTCAGGCAAGATGAAAATCAGGGTTCTGATTCCCAAGCCTTGATTCTCAAACCACTATGAACCAATCTCACTATGTACAGGGATGTGTTAGACACAAAGACATGATTATAAGATTTGGTTTTTGAAAAAATATATCATTCAAAACACAAGAAGGGAAAGGAATGATATGAAATGAAACTGCCTTTTATCTGCAATTTGTTTTTCAGTGAAATAACAAAGTTATTAACTGAGAAACCAGAAGTAGAAGCAGAGCTGGAGATTTGAGAAAAAAGTGAATTAATTTGAGAAAGTGTGAATTAATTGTCAAGAAAAGTGGAAAAGTGAGCTAATTAGAGAAAACTGGTAGGACTGACGGGCAGCACTAAGGTCCCCTTTAGATTTATGCATCATGAACTTAGGAGTACATCCATATGGAGCAAGTGTTTTTCCAAATCATGTTGTGTTATTTGTGCAAAGAAATAGAGAACATCAGTTGAAGACTGAGATTATAGTAATGCATCTATAAGTTAAAGAACACCAAAGACTGCTAGCCCTCACAAGAAACTAGGAGAAAGGTGTGGATCCTATTCTCCCTCAGAACCCTCAGAAGAACCAACTCTGCTGAAATCTTAATCCTGGACTTCTGGCTTTCAGAAAATTAATTTCTGTTCTTTTAAGCCAGCCGGTTTGTGATACGTTGTTATGGCTGCCTTGGAAAACTAATGTAGACGGTAAACACAGACACCAGAGAATTCCTCATGTATTTGAGTTGGATTGTTCCCCAAACATATGCATTTTTACTGGCATAAAACTTTGTCCATTGGGTTTTCCCTGGTGGTCCAGTGGTTGAAAGTTCACCTGCCAATGCAAGGGACATAGGTTCTAACCTTGGTCTGGGAGGGTATCACATGCCATGGAGCAACTAACCCCATGCGCCACAGCTTCTGAAGCCCACGCACCTCGAGCCCATGCTCTGCAACAAAAGAAGCCATGGCACTGAGAAGCCCATGCACCACAACACAGAGTAACCCCTGCCCACTGCAACCAGAGAAAGCCCACATGCAGCAATGAAGACCCAGTGAGGCCAAAATTTTTTAAATATTAATTAAATTTTTTTCCGTCAAATGCTTTTCTTATGTGCAGCCTAAACTATACCCCAATCATCTTGAACAGTTACTTACAAATTTAAGTTTTCATCGTGTCCTTTCTCTTTCAGACCTTTTCATAACAATGTATTATAAAGCATCGTTCCCATCCCTTAAGTATCTCACTACAAACACCTTTTAAATTCTTCTTATCTCAACTGTTTGCTTCCTGTCTTTAAATGTGTCCTCTCTACTTACCCAAGCATTTCTTCATGTGACTTAACAACAGCAACAACAAAAATGATTCAATTAATAAAATTGTTTGCATGAATTTATACAAGAGCATGAAACCTATATGTGGTACTATCAACCGATTTACCTGTTATTAAATTAGGTTACTGAGGCTAACAATTGAATAAGGATGAAAAATTGTATTAACACTATAAAATTCAAAGTGATTCTCTGAAATCCAAACTGTAAATTCTAACTAACAACTTGTGATTTTGCCAGAATCAATGACTTACAAAATTCAGGTATTAACTTCCTTTTTTTAACAATTCATGCTATAAATTTTCAGAGGTAGGATGTACAAATTCAGGTTGATATGTTCCCCCATGTTTATAGTAAATTTACATAAAACCAAAAATGAATATATGTGAAAATCGCACTTAGCAGACAATAATTTTCATGTTGTAAATACTCACTAAGTACTCACGAAGAGATATGAGCTAGAAGAACTGCTTCTAAAACTTGATTTTGATGATTGTGCTCTATAATATTAAAATAAAGGAAGACTGAGCACGCACACACACACACAAACTATATTCAACACAATGAAAAGCTCTAATGACTATATTTCAGTAAGTACTATTTTTAGTTTATAAATACTAAGATCTCTTTTTTCATGCAGGAATTCAGACCTATTTATTTTCTGAGAGGCTAATACTATTCTGTAATAGTATTTGTTTTAATTTTTGAGTTAGTCAATGAATGCTAACTTAATCATCTGGTTTTTTTCTTTCAAAAGGTGAGAAAATTACTTTTAATTTAAATTAAGCACACAATGAAAATAATAAGAAAATCTCTCTACATGAAGTGAATATTTGACAACTTAATATTTTAATTAGTATTCACAATATGACATTTCTATCTAACTTCTATAAAAAGGACTCTGTGAGTATGGGATGGAGGTGAACAGGACAAAGGATTAATTTTGAATATTCATTATTTCAGTGAAGAGCATCCCTTGAGCAATTCAAACTAATGACCAGGTAAAATTACTCCTTTAACCATATCCACTAAATGGATGTATCTGAAAACCAAATCTAACATTTCTTTTTATTAAGTTCTTCCTGAACAATTAAACACTGTTCTCCATATATGATTAGCAAAATAAACACTATTCTGAAAAATCTGTCAATACTTTCTATAGTATGATCCTAAAAAAGATAGAGCATGAGGTTAGGAATGCCTTTTAATAATGGCATGAATTTTTTTTAAGTTTTTTTTTTTTTTTTTTTGGCCACTTCTGTTGGTCTTTATTTATTTACTTTTGTTCTTTGGCTCGTGTGGGCCTCCCATCACAGTTGCCTCTCTTGCTGCAGAGCAACAGCTCTGGGCACATGTGCTCCAGAGCTCCAGCTCAGTAGTTGGACACGTCAATCCAGCCCTTCGGTGGCAAGTGGAATCCTCCCAGGCCAGGGATCAAACTGGAGTCCCTTGCACTGCAAGGTGGTGTCCTTACCCACTGAACCACCAGGGAAGCCCATGGCATGAATTTTTGACAGAGTGAATCTCTTCTCCAGGGCACAGTTTAAGATTGTGCATGTTCTTGTGCTTCAATGGAGAGTCAAAGTCCAAAAGAGCCTACATGGCCTTGGAATATTTTCTTCAAAGAAAAGAAAGTACCATGGCTGGATACAAACTCTGACCCTTATTTTGTACTCATATGAGAAAATTTTGGGTTCTAGTTTCCCTGACCAATATGAGCTTGAAAAACATTCAATCCAGAGTCCTAAAAAAGAAAAAAATAAAAAGAAAATAAAGAAAGAAGAAAGGAAGAAAACTGAAGATTGGAGAGTAATTTTGAAGCCAAGGAACAGATCAAGCACAATGCTAACATTCAAAAAGCGTTCCTAACATCTTCTCTATGTACAGGTTCCAGGAACTTGAATTGATGAGAACAAGTGGGATTAGAAATATGACACAGACGGATGAAGGCACTAGATACAGATAAATGATTGTCTTCATTGACCCCCAGTGAACATCAAAATGAGAGGCAGTTCTATAAGTAGAATCCCTTTGTTCTTAGTTGTGACGACCATTTTATTTGTCTAAGGATAACTAAATAATATAACAAAGGTGATAAACCAAATTATAACTTAAATAGAAATATAGCAGAAGACTTTGGAAAATGAGACCCATTAAGAAAGCTTTCCAAGAAAAAAATCTGTACACTTTTAAAGAAGACTTTGAGTTACCACAGAATGATTTACTTAAGACAAACATCACTCAAACACTCTTTGTCTTTTAAGTAAAAGTGCAGCCCTGAGTGACATACTGTCAGGGTCATTTAAAAGAAGGGCTTAAATACAGCATTACTTCTGGCCAAAGGCCATGGAAAATGCCATCTGCTTTGCATTTGTTTTCATCTCTGGGACTAAATTCTGGACTAATGGCTCAAATTTGAGTTAGAGTTTTGGTGTTTTATGTCTTCAAGACTCCCCTGTTGGCCTCTTGTATCTCAGCCTTCCTGTACACTTTAGCTCTTGTTTCTTCATTTTTTATTTCATTAGTCACCCTTGGCTGGGAGCTCTTCAATTTAACTGTCAGGCCTATGAAACCCCAACTTAAGTGTATCTGGTTCACAGCCTCTGACAAAAGGAAGGAACGGAGATTTTAAAATAATACATTTTAAAGATGGTAATACAAGAGACATACATGCATTTGGGAAGAAGAGAACTCAGCAAGGGTTCTATTTTCACTTACTCAGATACCAACTGGGTGACACTATATATATGTGTGTATATATATATATATATATATATATATATATATTTATCACCCAAAGAGGGACACATTTGAGAAAAGAAGAAAAAAAAAAAAAAAAAAGACAATACAGCATTAGCTAAACAGGTCTCAGGATAGCATGTGTAAATAAAAGCTTCTAGGACAAACTGGAAGCCTATGGTCACCCTAATTCTAAATGAGTTCTAAGAACACACCAATTATTCCAGAAACAAAAACCAAGTTGGTGAAAAATGATTACAAAGAATAACCCACTGTCATTGCCAAGGATTTACATGGAGCTTAATCTTAGGTATTAAAACTTCCTTTCTTTGGTGGAAATGGGGTGGGGCACAGAACTGGGAGACTGGAATTGACCTATATGCACTATTATGTATAAAATAGGTAACTCCTGAGAGCCTACTGTATAGCACAGGAACTTTAATCGATGTTCTGTGGTGACCTAAATAGGGGGGTCCAAAAATGAAGGAATAGGTGCATACATATAGCTGAAGAACTTTACTCTACAGAAGAAACAAATACAACATTGTAAAGCAACTATACTCCAATAGAATTTTTTTTAAATAAAATAAAGGAAAAAACTTCCTTGGTGGTTTGGTCTTTAAATACTTGCAAAGAGGAAGTTCAGAGCTTAAGCTAAGAGAGATGTAATAAATTCTAAGAATGGAATTCAAGTCAGTTGAGACACAGAGATCTTTAAGATATGAATTAATCAAATATAACTATAGATTATCTATAAGAAAATACTTTTATAACAGTATAAGCATACTTCACATAAACCTATATGTTTCATACAATAAAATGTAAGAGAAAATTTGCTTTTAGAAGATGTGAGAGGCATTATTGAAAGTAAAGACCCTTGTGGGATTTTGAAATTTCACCTTTACTAGCTTTAAATTACTGATGGGCTGTGTCTACTGGCAGCAGAGACAAATGACAATGTTTTCTTTTCTGCCAGAGTGAAAACTGTGATGAAACCCCAACTTAAGTGTATCTGGTTCACAGCCTCTGACAAAAGGAAGGAACGGAGATTTTAAAATAATACATTTTAAAGATGGTAATACAAGAGACATACATGCATTTGGGAAGAAGAGAACTCAGCAAGGGTTCTATTTTCACTTACTCAGATACCAACTGGGTGACACTATATATATGTGTGTATATATATATATATATATATATATATATATATTTATCACCCAAAGAGGGACACATTTGAGAAAAGAAGAAAAAAAAAAAAAAAAAAGACAATACAGCATTAGCTAAACAGGTCTCAGGATAGCATGTGTAAATAAAAGCTTCTAGGACAAACTGGAAGCCTATGGTCACCCTAATTCTAAATGAGTTCTAAGAACACACCAATTATTCCAGAAACAAAAACCAAGTTGGTGAAAAATGATTACAAAGAATAACCCACTGTCATTGCCAAGGATTTACATGGAGCTTAATCTTAGGTATTAAAACTTCCTTTCTTTGGTGGAAATGGGAGTGGGGGCACAGAACTGGGAGACTGGAATTGACCTATATGCACTATTATGTATAAAATAGGTAACTCCTGAGAGCCTACTGTATAGCACAGGAACTTTAATCGATGTTCTGTGGTGACCTAAATAGGGGGGGGGGGGATCCAAAAATGAAGGAATAGGTGCATACATATAGCTGAAGAACTTTACTCTACAGAAGAAACAAATACAACATTGTAAAGCAACTATACTCCAATAGAATTTTTTTTAAATAAAATAAAGGAAAAAACTTCCTTGGTGGTTTGGTCTTTAAATACTTGCAAAGAGGAAGTTCAGAGCTTAAGCTAAGAGAGATGTAATAAATTCTAAGAATGGAATTCAAGTCAGTTGAGACACAGAGATCTTTAAGATATGAATTAATCAAATATAACTATAGATTATCTATAAGAAAATACTTTTATAACAGTATAAGCATACTTCACATAAACCTATATGTTTCATACAATAAAATGTAAGAGAAAATTTGCTTTTAGAAGATGTGAGAGGCATTATTGAAAGTAAAGACCCTTGTGGGATTTTGAAATTTCACCTTTACTAGCTTTAAATTACTGATGGGCTGTGTCTACTGGCAGCAGAGACAAATGACAATGTTTCCTGTAAGCAGATGTTGATGTAATACAGAAAAATAGATGTCAGTGTTAATTCCTAGAGCTACATTAATGAGAGGAACTCGTTTCTCATGATTTAAGCTTCCTGCCATTGCTGCTAATTTCAGTAGACTGTTTCTCAGTTTTCTTATGACATTCAGCTAAACCTAAAAACTAGATTATAACACTCTTACAAGAAAGGTGTTTTCACATTTTGTCAAATAGTTTTGTTTTTAGGTTTCTGCCCTAAAGTGCATATTTAATGGAATTCAATTTTCATCAAGACAGACCATATGATATCACTGCATTCAGTAAAGATACATGGCAAGTGGAGCTTCCTCTCATTCCTTGTCCCCATGAATGCAATTTTGGTATGGTGTCTAAAATAGGAAAGTTTTCCTCTGTCCTGACACTCAGGCTCATTTTTGCTTCCTACATGAAGAGGTCATTTTGGGCACCACCATCCATTTTCCTGAATTTATTTTCCCATCTAACACCTAGAGAAGAATATAGTATCACCTTAGTAAAACTACAGAACATGCAAAGGGTCTATATTAAGTATACATTAGGTGTTCAGCACTGGGTTCCTACTGTAGCTACACAGGTTCCTGCATTTCAACCTCTCTGACATTCTGCTAGTGGCTCAAGTTTGAAAACTTAGACTCATCATTATCCATTCTCTCTCCTTTAGCTTTTATATCTAATGAGTCTCCAAGCCTTCAAAACAATATTCAAGTGTGTTTTCTGCCATTTTCTCCTCTCTTAATGAAATCCTCCTTGTTCTATGACACATTCCACATTAGAAGGGTCTTTTAAATTTAAATATATTGTTTTTATACTTGATAGGAAATACTGTACCTTCAGACAGGCACTTGCTTACAAGTGGACTCTATTTGGATTTCGGACCTATGAACACGCTCTACTGTTAAGTAAATTTTTTCTTTTTAGATAAAAGGGAAAATAAAATGTTATTTCCCTTTTCCCTAGACAAGTTTTTGGCAACTGTTACAACTGCCATTAATAGGGCCTGAATTTGGAGCTTTAAATTACTGATGGGCTGTGTCTACTGGCAGCAGAGACAAATGACAATGTTTCCTGTAAGCAGATGTTGATGTAATACAGAAAAATAGATGTCAGTGTTAATTCCTAGAGCTACATTAATGAGAGGAACTCGTTTCTCATGATTTAAGCTTCCTGCCATTGCTGCTAATTTCAGTAGACTGTTTCTCAGTTTTCTTATGACATTCAGCTAAACCTAAAAACTAGATTATAACACTCTTACAAGAAAGGTGTTTTCACATTTTGTCAAATAGTTTTGTTTTTAGGTTTCTGCCCTAAAGTGCATATTTAATGGAATTCAATTTTCATCAAGACAGACCATATGATATCACTGCATTCAGTAAAGATACATGGCAAGTGGAGCTTCCTCTCATTCCTTGTCCCCATGAATGCAATTTTGGTATGGTGTCTAAAATAGGAAAGTTTTCCTCTGTCCTGACACTCAGGCTCATTTTTGCTTCCTACATGAAGAGGTCATTTTGGGCACCACCATCCATTTTCCTGAATTTATTTTCCCATCTAACACCTAGAGAAGAATATAGTATCACCTTAGTAAAACTACAGAACATGCAAAGGGTCTATATTAAGTATACATTAGGTGTTCAGCACTGGGTTCCTACTGTAGCTACACAGGTTCCTGCATTTCAACCTCTCTGACATTCTGCTAGTGGCTCAAGTTTGAAAACTTAGACTCATCATTATCCATTCTCTCTCCTTTAGCTTTTATATCTAATGAGTCTCCAAGCCTTCAAAACAATATTCAAGTGTGTTTTCTGCCATTTTTCTCCTCTCTTAATGAAATCCTCCTTGTTCTATGACACATTCCACATTAGAAGGGTCTTTTAAATTTAAATATATTGTTTTTATACTTGATAGGAAATACTGTACCTTCAGACAGGCACTTGCTTACAAGTGGACTCTATTTGGATTTCGGACCTATGAACACGCTCTACTGTTATGAACAATGGAAGAATGTTTCTTTTCCTCACCTAGATTTGAGAAAAGAAGAATAAAGTGGGAGGGAATGAAGGAGTAAAGAAGGATTACCATTACACATGTCCTAATACTTTTGCCCCCATTTTCAAAGACCACAGGAAGTAGTCTTCAGTCCAGAGTAGCCCTTGCTCATCTATCATCTAAGACAGATCCCTTGAACAGGAACTGTTCATCAAACTGCCATTAATAGGGCCTGAAATTGTTTGTTTTGATTTTTCTTCTCTATGCTTTTCAAGAGATTATGTTTTGTCAATTGAACAATAGTTTTTATAAAGGACATTAAATAAGTATTCTAATGAGGCATTCCTTTTGCAAAACTGTGGAAGTCTTACATAGATGTGTGACACTTCTGAATACTGTTGATACTGTATACTGTCTCATCTTACATTCATCAGTCAATGAACATTTGCTGGCCATCTGCTTTGGGTCAAGCACTGTGTTTGACAATATGTAGGTAACGATACTGGACAAGGAAATGGCAACCCACTCCAGGGATTGCCTGGGAAATCCCATGACAGAGGGGCCTGGCAGGCTACAGTCCTTGAGGTTGCAAAAAGTGACTGATCACTCCCATAGGTAGTGATATATGATACAGACATGAATCTTAAGTTTAGGGAGAGAAAGAGTTAATAAGCATCTAAGTATGTAAGTACAAAGTAAGAAGAATGCTCAATGTAGTATTAGTAAGGGATAACAGATAGGAACTACTGAGACATTCCATTTAAAATGAGACTGAAGTGATGAAAAATCATGAGGATTTGCAGGGACAGCATTTCTGCTAAAAGGAAAAGTGTGTGCTCCTTAAACAGGAAACGACATGTGTGATGAACTCCAATGAGGTCAATTAAGCCTGAGCACAGTGAGCAGGGTAAACAAGAGAGATTAAGTGGAAGAGATCATCAGAAAGCTATTAACCAGGATCTGTAGGTCACCTTTAAGGTTGGAGATTGTTCTCGGTCCAATGGGAAACCAAGGAAGAATTTTAGGCAGAGGTAATATGACCTGATCTCATCTTCAAAAGATCCCTTAAGCTGTTATTTGGAGAATAGACTGGAGAGAGTTAGAGAAAAGTAGGAAACCAACTGGGAGACTGTTAGAATGTGCCTTATGAGAACAGATGCTTGCCATTTATGTGCAGTGGCAGAGAGAGAGAAAATTGCTAGTATTGAGATAGAATCAAGGAAGACCTCTGCCTTCTCATTTAAATAATACCATGGATGGTTTGCTGATTCCCAGGATATGTAATACTGAACTAGATGTTTGGGGGAGGGCATGGAAAGATAAGACTTTAATCTTACGTATATATGTGTGAAATGGCTTTGACATCAAGTGAAGCTGTCCAATACTGAAGTGACCTCAATAATAGAGGTCTGTACTAGAGTTATAAATTTAGAACCCATGAACTTATGGATATTACTTAAAAGTGGCATTAGACAAGATTTACCAGGGAGAGTATATATAGAATAAATAGCAACGAAAAACTGAGGAAGGAACTAAGAAACTAAGCAACAAAGTACGTTAATACCTGAACATCAGATGAAAAAAGATAAATTGACGAAAGGGATAAAAAGGATCTTTTGAGAGAGAAAATGAAAACTAAAAGAAAAAAGGATGTGTTCCATGGAGAATGAAGTGGTGAACTCTCAGATGCTGTTAAACAGTCAAGAAAGATGAGGATAGTATAACTTAACTCATATGTGGAAACATAAAAACAAACAATAAAGTAAAAGTTAAAAAAAATAAGTGGACAAACAAAACAAAAGCAAACAGACACAAATAACAGATTGGTGATCACTAGAGTGCTGGTAATAGAAGATAGAAGGAGGCAGGTTGAGAAGTGAATGCAGGTTGGCAACATAGAAACAGATGAGCAGACAATACTTTCAAAAAGCCTGTCTATGTAACTTACAGGAGAAATGGAGAAAAGAGCAGGAGGGTGATGAAGAGGCTGAGATCCTTCTATAATAACTGTAGTTATTGATCATAGATGTGAAATGAGAATAATTCATTTAAGAAATATGATAATGGAAAAATGAGAGGAAATAGACGAAAGAGAAAAAGATTTTTGAAGGCAGGACTGGAACAGACTGATCCAGGGCATAAATTGAAGGACTGATCTTGGATAGGAGGAAGGACTTCCCTGTAATGAAGGGAGGAGAAAGGAGCAGGAGGCATATTATGTTTGTGGGTTTGCTGATAGGATGTATTTTGTGGTCTGACTGGGTGGGTTCAGCTTTCATAATGAAAATGAAATAGATGCCTCCTGAGGTTGGGGAAAGGGAAGTGGAGTATGAGAAGGAAAGGGTTGTAAATTTAACGTGAAAACCAATAGAGATTCCTCTTTCAACAAAAAAGAAATTAAAAATTCAATAAACTATCCGTTTACCCCTTGCTGTTTTGAAAAGAAAATAGGTTGAAATGGTACCCATGGAAAACCCAAAATGGAGTGAATGAGTGTTGCTCAAAATCAAGCAGGAGTACAAGAGTATCTCTATAAGCCTACAACGTAAGAACCAGGGTAGGCATCATCCTTAGTCCCTTCGTCAGTATGAAGATTTACCGGAGTAAATAAAAAGGAAAAAAACTAAGAAACTAAGCAACAAAACGTTAATACCTGAACATCAGATGAAAAAGATAAATTGACGAAAGGGATAAAAAGGATCTTTTGAGAGAGAAAATGAAAACTAAAAGAAAAAAGGATGTGTTCCATGGAGAATGAAGTGGTGAACTCTCAGATGCTGTTAAACAGTCAAGAAAGATGAGGATAGTATAACTTAACTCATATGTGGAAACATAAAAACAAACAATAAAGTAAAAGTTAAAAAAAATAAGTGGACAAACAAAACAAAAGCAAACAGACACAAATAACAGATTGGTGATCACTAGAGTGCTGGTAATAGAAGATAGAAGGAGGCAGGTTGAGAAGTGAATGCAGGTTGGCAACATAGAAACAGATGAGCAGACAATACTTTCAAAAAGCCTGTCTATGTAACTTACAGGAGAAATGGAGAAAAGAGCAGGAGGGTGATGAAGAGGCTGAGATCCTTCTATAATAACTGTAGTTATTGATCATAGATGTGAAATGAGAATAATTCATTTAAGAAATATGATAATGGAAAAATGAGAGGAAATAGACGAAAGAGAAAAGATTTTTGAAGGCAGGACTGGAACAGACTGATCCAGGGCATAAATTGAAGGACTGATCTTGGATAGGAGGAAGGACTTCCCTGTAATGAAGGGAGGAGAAAGGAGCAGGAGGCATATTATGTTTGTGGGTTTGCTGATAGGATGTATTTTGTGGTCTGACTGGGTGGGTTCAGCTTTCATAATGAAAATGAAATAGATGCCTCCTGAGGTTGGGGAAAGGGAAGTGGAGTATGAGAAGGAAAGGGTTGTAAATTTAACGTGAAAACCAATAGAGATTCCTCTTTCAACAAAAAAGAAATTAAAAATTCAATAAACTATCCGTTTACCCCTTGCTGTTTTGAAAAGAAAATAGGTTGAAATGGTACCCATGGAAAACCCAAAATGGAGTGAATGAGTGTTGCTCAAAATCAAGCAGGGAGTACAAGAGTATCTCTATAAGCCTACAACGTAAGAACCAGGGTAGGCATCATCCTTAGTCCCTTCGTCAGTATCTTAAAGGACCATATGCTGCTGCCCTGTCTCCCCTACTTACAAGCAGAGTTTAATAGACCAATTCTCTTTGAACATGTCTTTAAATTGCATACATAGAACCCAATTTTCACTTGATTTTTAACAATTTTATATGTTATAAAAATTATAAAAGATTCACAGTCATTATAACATTTTAATATATGAAGAAGTTCAATAATAAAAAATAAATATTTTTACCTTACTCCAATGTCATTTTCCTGGGATGGCAATATTATCACTTACATATGAAACCACTTACTCTATCTTTTATGTGCATCCAAGTATACACACATTTCATTGGTTTGTTTTTATTTTTGTTCTTACAGTAATGCAATCACATTAATTATTGGTTCTACAGTTCTGTCAATAACCATGGGATTTTTCCAAGCCAATATTTATAAACTTAAAATTACTTATAATGTTGCATATCTTCCTATATGTATGCCTTCTACACATTACCACTGCTCCTCTAGTGGCAAATTAGATTATTAATAGAAACAATGCTGCAGAAAATATTATCAAATCTACATTATTGCATACTGGTCCTTCTCTAACATTTGTTGGCCTGTGGAAAGAATGCAAGGAGAAGATCACATGACATGTGCCTAAATATTTAAAGTTATTAATCAAGCTAAAAAAAAGCCTGTTATATAAGATAAATTTTATCTTCCTACTTGAACAAATATACACTCATAATAACTGAGAAGTCCAGCTTGAAATTTCCAATTCTTAGATGTTTTGATCCCTGGCCATTTGCCCTCCACCTTCCCTACTCCTGAGCCCACTTTGGAGACAGTCCATAACACAAGACCTAGTATTCTTCCCGGTGGACACTCCTGCCCTAACATCTCATCTCACTTGCCATCTTCTTATAGTTAGATGCTCCTCTGAAAACAGTCTCCAGCTGGCCACTCCCTGTGCTTTGAGGTGCTGAGGGAAAACAAACTGGGGGACAAGTCTACTCAGAACCTGGAAGCTGACCTGGGTCATTTGGCAGAGAATTCTGAACCACAAGGATATGGAATATGGAATGTGATCCAGGTTGGGGCAAGGCATCATAGGCTTCAAGACGTCATGACTTACTGATGCCAACAATCTTCTACCCCATAGGAAAGGCAGGGAAGTCTGACTCCTCTGAACAGGATCATAAGAGAGCGCCTCTGTGACCCACACCTAAGGACAGTACTGATAGCATAGTCATGCATTCATATCTGTAAGATACATCCCTAGAAGTAGATAGATAAAAGAACATGACCATTTTTTATCTGAAAAAGACTATCTGATGTACCACACATTCCAAGCTATTTGTATTCACCTGAAAATGCCTTTCAACCTCATAAAAAGATGATTTTTTTCTAATATTTTACTGAATTAATGGTTGAAAATCAACACTTCATTATTTGCATTCATATTTTCCCTGAACAGTGATGAGACTTATATTTACATTTATAATTCTTTCTTTCATAAATTGTCTGTTAGTATTCTTCGTCTTTCTTGAGAGAAGTATTTTTACAGTTTAGCCAACAATATTTACTGTTTCACCTTATATTTGATGAATGTCAGCCTTTATCTTTTTTAAAAATAATTATTTTTATTTTACTTTTTACTTTTACAGACTTTTGTTGTTTACAGATACATACAATCCCAGATTAGTCATGTGTATCCCCCCATCCCATCCCTCCAGGCCATCACACAGCACATCCCTGCAGGATCCCCTATTCCCACAGGGCAATAACAATAGCCATCTTTTTCACATATGATAGCACAGGTTTCCATGTTATTCCCTCTATGCCTCCCACCCACTGTTATGAATGTCAGCATTTATCTTTACTGAATATATTCTCCACATTTTTTAGTTGTATTACTTCTAGCATTTTCTAGTTCTCCAAGATGACAACTAACTTATTTTCAAACTTTGTTTTTTAATTAAAGCTTTTAAAGTCATACATTTAGTCCAATACAAACTTTACCTGTGTCACACTGGTACTCATCAAACTATTCTTATTTTTATTAATTTCAATATAACTTGAAACTCAATGTTCAGTTCATTTTTTATTCAGAATTTTAAAGGGATTAATCTTTTCTAATCTGTTCACTTTTAACTGAATTATTGTGACAACGTATTGTGACAAGAGACCATGGCTTGCAAAGTCTTACTTTTTGGAATTTATTATGATATTTTTGTGTGTGTGACAGAGAACATGGTAATCTTAGCAAGTATTCTACTGACAAAAGATCCAGTGCTGATGGTGGATAAGAAATATACATGTTTGTGCACAAGATATTAAATGTGTATATAGCATAAAAGTGTAGAACAAGAAGAAAATTCTACTTAGGATGTAAAATTATATTTAGGATATATATTCTTTAAATATAAAAATTGGGTTTGTGACCAAAAAATCAGCTTAAGAAGATAAAGATAGGAACAAATAAGCAGAGATCAAAGCAGCATCTGATTTTAGCATGCAAATCCAGGAGCCTATAATCAACATTGACAAACAAGTAGCATTCTGGCATTAGAGAGATTCAGCTTAGGGATCAAGAACTCTCCCAGTGAGAAAATTTGATTTCAGACAGGCAACCCAGCTGCCAAAATACTAGAGTATGAGCCAACACAGCTCTACACACAAAGACAGACTGATTCTGAGTTAATAGCTGGAAGCTTCTGATACCTTCCCCATTTATATCACAATTACCCCCAGAAAAGACAGCAGAAATAACATTATCTTATTCTCATTTTCTTGTTTTAAATGATTTTTAACATTTTTATCTTTAAAAAGTATTATTATATTTCTTTCTACTCTGATACTTTCAGTATGTTATTTTCCATGTTTGTTTAACAGATAAACTGTTAACTTTGAATTATGGTTTTAAACTATGAGAGAAGAAAATAAGGTCTCAGAAAATTGTTTGGTCATGTATATGCAGTGAACACTCTCAAATGAAAATGTCCAAAGAATAAACTATAGCAAAAGAATTTCCAAAGTACATGGCTTTATATACACACAGACCTAGATTTCAACATCATTCTGTCACTTTGGATGTTCTTCTCTGCCCAGAAATCTCTTGAGCATATTTGGCCAGTGAAAGGGACCACCTGAGATGGCATGAATGATGAAAACATACTTTCCTCCATCTCATTAAAGTATACTCCTGGTAAATGGTTTCTTAGTTCAATCTATCATCTCTACTTAAAGCAGTAGAGCTTATAAACAGCCGCAGTTCAGTAATCTTAAATCTATTCAGCATCATATTAAAGAAGCCAGAACAGGACTGGGAGTGGGGGTTGACATGTGCCATATGTAATGTTTAGCAGCATCCCTTGTCTCTAATCTCTAATTAGCACTTCACCACCACTTGTAGCAAACAAAAATGTCTTCAGATTTTGTAAATGATCCCCTAGATGGTGCAAAATCACCCATGTTTAAGAATAACAGAAATGACTGAGGGGTGGTCCAGTGGGTAAGGCCACTGCCTTGCAGTGCAAGGGGTGCCAGTTTGATCCCTGGCCTGGGAAGATCCCACGTGTTGCAGAGTGGCTGGACCAATGTGTCCTATTATCGAGCCGGAGCTCTGGAAAGCATGTGCCCAGAGCCAGTGCTCTGCAACGAGAGAGGCCACTGCGATGGGAGGCCCACACAGACCAAAGAACAAAGACAGATGAAAATGGATAAATGAAAGACCAACAGAAGTGGCTCCCCCCAAAAAAAAGAAAGAAAAAAATGATCATCCAGTTCTTCTCCATTGATGTAGAAGAATTAAGATATCATGCTATTGTGAAGTAAATATCTTGGAAATATATTTATCAGTGGTTATATGCACAATTAGTCTCAGAAAAGAGATTCTCTTATATGTATCCATATATTTTTCATAAAGGAAATTTAAATACACCCTGTATTTGAGAAAGTACAACAGACAAAACAAGGTATTTTTTCTAAAATCATCATAGAACACCCATACAAAATAGTTTAGTAAATTAAACTTAACCAAAACTTTTAATTTATCTATTCTTTGAAATTCATTCTAATTTCAGAGTCTGAGAAAAATATTGTGATTCTTCTTTGAACAACTCCAGATTTTCCTTGATGCCATGTCACCACTATAGACTGTTATTTTCTTCTTCCTACATTTCCCATAGATGGTCAAGAGGAAGGATCCAATTGTGGCTTCAACAAGAGACACTAGTCTACAATGAATTAAAAGACACTTGCTCCTTGTAAAGAAAGCTTTGATAAACATAGTGTATTAAAAAGCAGAGATGTCACTTTGCCAACAAAGGTCCATATAGTCAAAAGCTATGGTTTTTCCTGTAGTCATGTAAGGATGTGAGAGCTGGACCATAAAGGCTGAGTGCCAAAGAACTGATACTTTTTAACTGTGCTGGAGAAGACTCTTGTGAGTTCTTTGGACAGGAGTCCTTTGGACAGTCAATCCTAAAGGAAATGCACCCTGAATATTCATTGGAAGGACTGATGCTGAAGCTGAAGCTCCAATACTTTAGCCACCTGATATAAAGAGCCAACTCATTGGAAAAGACCCTGATCCTGGGAAGGCAAGAGGAGAAGACAGCACCAGAGGATGACATGGTTAGATAGCATCACTGATTCAATGGACATGAATGAGCAAACTCTGGTAGACCATGGAGGACAGAGGAGCCTGGCATTCTGCAGACCACAAGGTCTCAAAGAGTCTGACACGACTTGATGTCTGAACAAAACCACAACTGCAATGAATATATATTTTGTGAAAATTTAGGAAGAAAACAATCAGTTCAATCCATTCATGATACCAGCTAAACTTTTCTTTACATTGTAGTTAATTTGGGGTACAAATGTCAATGGCCACAAACCAGCTGCAGTCTCCCAGAGTTTGCTCTGACTCATGTCTATTGAGTTGAGGATGCCATCCAACCATCTCATCTTCCATTGACCTGTCTCCTGCCATCAATCTTTTCTAGCATCAAGGTCTTTTCCAATGAGTTGGACCTTCTCACCAAGTTCCCCGAGCCTTTATTATATCTAAACTAGTAAAACAGAACGTTAAGTACTGAAATTGCACCAGAAAGCCTAAGAAGGGGAAACCTTTTATTAAAGATTAAATTAATTACATTGAGAAACTGAAAGGCTAAAAGAAACATAATGACCAGTTCGTGGTAGCAGGGTAGTAAGATTCAACACTGCATGCTTCTAATATTCTATACAAAATCATTAATATTTCTCTTCAGAGATGATTCAACCTAACAATCTTTCAAACAAGATAAATTCTTCTCTGAAGAATTGAAGATATTTAGAGGGTACTTTTTTATAACACATCCTATTCTTTAGATGAAACAACAGGGAGTTATTACTTTTAATTCAGAAGCTTCAGTCAATGATCACAGCTAGTTTCCATTATTTTATTCAAAAGCTATTGTTTTTCCTGTAGTCATGTAAGGATGTGAGAGCTGGACCATAAAGGCTGAGTGCCAAAGAACTGATACTTTTTAACTGTGCTGGAGAAGACTCTTGTGAGTTCTTTGGACAGGAGTCCTTTGGACAGTCAATCCTAAAGGAAATGCACCCTGAATATTCATTGGAAGGACTGATGCTGAAGCTGAAGCTCCAATACTTTAGCCACCTGATATAAAGAGCCAACTCATTGGAAAAGACCCTGATCCTGGGAAGGCAAGAGGAGAAGACAGCACCAGAGGATGACATGGTTAGATAGCATCACTGATTCAATGGACATGAATGAGCAAACTCTGGTAGACCATGGAGGACAGAGGAGCCTGGCATTCTGCAGACCACAAGGTCTCAAAGAGTCTGACACGACTTGATGTCTGAACAAAACCACAACTGCAATGAATATATATTTTGTGAAAATTTAGGAAGAAAACAATCAGTTCAATCCATTCATGATACCAGCTAAACTTTTCTTTACATTGTAGTTAATTTGGGGTACAAATGTCAATGGCCACAAACCAGCTGCAGTCTCCCAGAGTTTGCTCTGACTCATGTCTATTGAGTTGAGGATGCCATCCAACCATCTCATCTTCCATTGACCTGTCTCCTGCCATCAATCTTTTCTAGCATCAAGGTCTTTTCCAATGAGTTGGACCTTCTCACCAAGTTCCCCGAGCCTTTATTATATCTAAACTAGTAAAACAGAACGTTAAGTACTGAAATTGCACCAGAAAGCCTAAGAAGGGAAGCCTTTTATTAAAGATTAAATTAATTACATTGAGAAACTGAAAGGCTAAAAGAAACATAATGACCAGTTCGTGGTAGCAGGGTAGTAAGATTCAACACTGCATGCTTCTAATATTCTATACAAAATCATTAATATTTCTCTTCAGAGATGATTCAACCTAACAATCTTTCAAACAAGATAAATTCTTCTCTGAAGAATTGAAGATATTTAGAGGGTACTTTTTTATAACACATCCTATTCTTTAGATGAAACAACAGGGAGTTATTACTTTTAATTCAGAAGCTTCAGTCAATGATCACAGCTAGTCCATCATTTCTCATAATGTCAATGTCAAGTCTTATATGAGAATGTATTAATATTAACAACAAGCTGGAGAAAGGATATGTCAGAACTCTTGCTAACTTAAAAATTACTGTACTTTCTGGATTTGACATAATGTGACAACTAATGGGCAGCTTTGACAGGTGTTTTTAATGCTAGTTGTGGATGGTAATAGTTAACTGTACTGGCATTATTTTACTACTTCATGAAAGTACATACCATATTTTTAAATATAAACCTTAAGCAAAATGAAATTTTCTTAAGTATTTCTTGATAAGTGCATTTCTGTTTCTAAAGATTTCAATTTCTTGAGATAATGTAAAGATCTAAGGTGTATGATAAAATGACACTGAGAGATTACTGATATATCTCTGGAAAAAATCTAAAGGAATAAAATGTCAAAAATACAGCAGGACAAAAAACGTGTCAGCATTAAAGGTAAGTGAAACAGAAGAATAAAAAGTTTGATAATGGAAGCAATATAAAATCCAACTAGGCTTTTCTACCAATGGATAAGGATGCACCTGTGACTTTTATTAGGTTCAGTGGTAGTTCAGAATATATCTTTACAAATGCCTCAATTACTGTTATTTCTCAAATATAATATACATCCTAAAATCAGGACCATAGGATGATACCATGGAAATTGAGCGATTAGAAAGAGACAATTGGAAGAATACTGTAGAACAGAAAAAACAAGTCTAATAAAATAGGATGGTATAGTGCTGTGTTGAAAGCATGTTTTATTCTGCTCAATAAAAAAACAGAATTTGATCATAACGGACGGAGTGATGATTCTTCTATATTCCTCCAAATAGAATGGAAAATGGCATTTCTGAATAAGACTAAGTCATTAATCATTTGCAATTGATAAAAAGTTACTTAAATAAAATTTCAGAAATGTCATTTCCAGTAAAAGCAAACAAAGTCATTCAAAAGGAATCTGACCAAGACAAGTCACAACAACAAAAAGTAGTTAAGCTGTTTTTATATATTACAACACATCAATAGTATTAGTGAGCTGCAAAATTAGGTAAAGAAATTGAATTAACTGAAAAGCTGCTCAAATCTTTTAAAATTTTATTTGCAGAATTCAAAAGCTAAGTATATGAACTAGAATTAACTGGAGCATATAGCAAGTTTAGTAGATACAAAATAAATGTTAAAATTAATTCTATCTGTATAAAAGCAACAAATAAAAATATTAAAAAGATATTTTAAACTACATCAAAAATCTAAAATGTATACAGGTAAACTTAACAAAATATATATAACACCACCACAGGGAAAAAAATGACAAACTCTACAGAGAAATAAAAAATAAATCTTAAATAAATATACACATACTTTATCTTCATTATTTGAAAGAGGTAATAGTGCCAGTTCTATCCAAACTAATGCAAGAGTCAAAGACATTTTAATCAAAATTCCATCTCTTCTTGAGGAGTGGGGCATGGTCTTCAAAATTTATATAAAATGTACAGGACCAAGAGCAAAAACACTCCTGATGTAAAACTAGATGGGAGGCCTTAATTAAACAAACACCATGATGTATTTTTAATCTAAAACAGTTAAGCATAAATAGAAAAATGGACAATGGAACCAGAGGACTCCAAATAAACCTATCCATATATGAACATGATGCAGGACGGTGGTGGCACAGCAGGGCAGGGGCTAAGGAATCGTCTCTTCAATAAATGGTAATGGAGCCTGGGCATTCCTGTGAATGCGGGGGGTGTCTTGTCCCTTACCCACACTCTCTGTGAACTAAACCTGTTACCGAGTCCAAGCTTGCTCTTCCTGCCCCAGGACAGGCCAATGAATCTGAGAGACGAGGTGGTGAGGCAAGGAAAACAACTTTATTCAGAAAGCAACAGACTGAGAAGATGGCAGGCCAGCACCTCGGAAATAACCATCTTATTGGGGTTTGGATGTATAGATTGGATTGGGGGAGATGAGGAAGCACAATAAAAAGACTATTAATTTTCCAGACATCTCCTTGAATGGCAAGTCTCATTCAGGGGATGGGTTGATTTCTCCCCTCCAGGCATCCACAGATGGACAGGGTTTTGAAAAAAAGGCATTCTACTTTAACAGTCAGGCAGAGGGGCAAGGTCCTCCAGGCAAGACATTAAGAGCGATTATAATAATAAAAGCAACGGAAGGCAAGTCAAAGAAACAGTCTGCAACAGGAGTCAGAATTGGTTTCCTCCCTGCAACAAACTCTCCTGTCAATTTTTTTCCTATGAGGTTCTCCCAGTGCCTAGTGAAGTGCCTAGCGTCTTGTTCTATTCCAACATCAGCTGTTGGCAGCATAACTGTCCATTGTTTCACTGATATTAGACAGAAGGCATAAGGGTATTCACACCGTTGCCTAGTTTTTAAGTGCCTCTACAGAGAAATAAAAAATAAATCTTAAATAAATATACACATACTTTATCTTCATTATTTGAAAGAGGTAATAGTGCCAGTTCTATCCAAACTAATGCAAGAGTCAAAGACATTTTAATCAAAATTCCATCTCTTCTTGAGGAGTGGGGCATGGTCTTCAAAATTTATATAAAATGTACAGGACCAAGAGCAAAAACACTCCTGATGTAAAACTAGATGGGAGGCCTTAATTAAACAAACACCATGATGTATTTTTAATCTAAAACAGTTAAGCATAAATAGAAAAATGGACAATGGAACCAGAGGACTCCAAATAAACCTATCCATATATGAACATGATGCAGGACGGTGGTGGCACAGCAGGGCAGGGGCTAAGGAATCGTCTCTTCAATAAATGGTAATGGAGCCTGGGCATTCCTGTGAATGCGGGGGGTGTCTTGTCCCTTACCCACACTCTCTGTGAACTAAACCTGTTACCGAGTCCAAGCTTGCTCTTCCTGCCCCAGGACAGGCCAATGAATCTGAGAGACGAGGTGGTGAGGCAAGGAAAACAACTTTATTCAGAAAGCAACAGACTGAGAAGATGGCAGGCCAGCACCTCGGAAATAACCATCTTATTGGGGTTTGGATGTATAGATTGGATTGGGGGAGATGAGGAAGCACAATAAAAGAATATTACTTTTCCAGACATCTCCTTGAATGGCAAGTCTCATTCAGGGGATGGGTTGATTTCTCCCCTCCAGGCATCCACAGATGGACAGGGTTTTGAAAAAAAGGCATTCTACTTTAACAGTCAGGCAGAGGGGCAAGGTCCTCCAGGCAAGACATTAAGAGCGATTATAATAATAAAAGCAACGGAAGGCAAGTCAAAGAAACAGTCTGCAACAGGAGTCAGAATTGGTTTCCTCCCTGCAACAAACTCTCCTGTCAATTTTTTTCCTATGAGGTTCTCCCAGTGCCTAGTGAAGTGCCTAGCGTCTTGTTCTATTCCAACATCAGCTGTTGGCAGCATAACTGTCCATTGTTTCACTGATATTAGACAGAAGGCATAAGGGTATTACACAGCTTCCTGATCTTCAGGTAACAACTCACGTTTGCTTCTCTAGAGACTTCCTTTTTCTTCCTTTCGTTCCTTCAGGATTTCAGAATTTTCTAATAGATTCTCGAAGCAATGCTTTACTAAAGTACCTGGAATGATTTCTATTTTCCAGAATAGATACTGACACAATATTTTACAATCAAAATGGAAATAAATTACAGGTGGATTAATTTCCAAATGTTAAAAGCAAACCTGTAAAGCTTTTAGGATGTAAAATAGAATAAGTATTTACTTATTCCCTCAGGGAGGGAAGAATTTTCCAAACAAGACAGAGTCTTAACCATAAAGGAAAATACTGATAAATTCTACTTCAGTTAATTCAGAACTTCTACTTAACAAGATGCCAAAAAACAAGCTAAGAGGCAGAGTAAGAAAAGACATTTGCAATACAAAACTAAGAAACAAAGAATACTATGCTCCTGTAAGTCAATATGAAAGGGCAGAATCTCAATAGAAAAATGAGCAATTATTTGAAGGCATTTTACATTCACAAAAAAATCCAAAATTATATATAAGTATATGGAAAGACATTCATTGACAATGTCTAATCTCTGAACTTTCCTCCTCCCCTTCCTCCTCATCCTTCATCCTTCCTCTTACTCTCTTCTAGTTCCTCCTTTTCCTCCCTCTTCTTACTCTGCCAGTCACCTCTTCTTCCTTTTGTTCTTCTAGACCATCTGACTCTTCTGTAATCAATCTTCTATTTCAATTACTGAGAGAGATTTTGTTCTCAAATTCTTCTCACAAGCTGAACTGCTTTGAAATGAAATCTAATCACATTAGGGACTGATATTAAACATGAAAGTTTTTGTTAAATTATAAATTATTTAAAAATTGCATTCCTGAGGAAGAGCTAAATATAGTGGAGCAGGAAGACATCAAGCTCAATTTTTGCCATGAACATCAAAAATACAACTGCACATGAGGCCAACCTCACTAAAAATAAAATGGAAACTGGAAGAATGATTGTCCTACAACCAAGGCTGTAAAGAAAGATCTACATGGAGTTGGACAGAAATGGAAGAAGTGACTATGTTGGGCCAAGCTCCTAGGAGAGGACATAGAAACAGAGGGGGATATTATGGACTCAGGGATCCTCCCTGGGTTCAAACCACACAATGAGCACCCTAAACATGAGTCCAGTGCTGAGAATACGAGTCTCTTTAACTGGTTTGAAAAACATGGGACTTATAGAAAGTCCCGTAAATTTGTTTACTCCCAGGAACAAGGTGGAGGTAACAGATTGAAACTTACCAGGGCTCTAGCCAATTTCCCACGATTGCCCCACTATAGACTTCGACCCCCACCAAGCATCATTGTTGGTTTCTTTGGCTGCAATTTAGTTCCTCCCTAGAGCAAAGGCTGCTCTGGGCAAGGAGAGTGCACACTATAGGGAATGGAGCCAGCTCAGACCCAGCACTGCATCTGAGCTATACAGGAGCCTGCCATTGATGACATTTGTGGAGCTATCTAGAACTCTGACTACTCTGGAGCTTTGAAAAACTTAGGACATCATGAAGTCCAGCTGGATTTAGGGGTAGCCCTTGTTCTAATAGTCAAAATCAGTAGAATATTTTGCTAAGGAAAGTGGTAGACAAATCAATAGGAGCAAAATGATCAGTGTTTTCAGAATTGGTTCTAGTACCATCATCAGAGACAGAACAAATAAAATATTTCTCAGAGTCATTTAATTCTCTTGGTGGCTGCTTTGATGTCTACTGTCAAATTCTAGAATTTTTTTCCCTTTTAGAGAGAAAGAAAATCTGGCATAATACTCCTCTTTTCTCAACCTAATAAATTGATGGGGTAGAGGAACAAGAAGAAAAGGGTGTATATCTCTCAAAGGATCTAAACAACAAGGAATAGGTTCAGAGACAGGATCCTCTTGAGGATACCATGGACTACATAGGCTGCCAGGCTCCTCTGTCCATGGAATTCTCCAGGCAAGAAAACCGAGGTGAGTAGCCATTCTCTTCTCCACGAGAAAAAAAATACCGACTGGAGCTGCTTTACAGTAGTGTGGTTAAAATGATTGCAAACTGGAGGCCAACCTCACTAAAAATAAAATGGAAACTGGAAGAATGATTGTCCTACAACCAAGGCTGTAAAGAAAGATCTACATGGAGTTGGACAGAAATGGAAGAAGTGACTATGTTGGGCCAAGCTCCTAGGAGAGGACATAGAAACAGAGGGGGATATTATGGACTCAGGGATCCTCCCTGGGTTCAAACCACACAATGAGCACCCTAAACATGAGTCCAGTGCTGAGAATACGAGTCTCTTTAACTGGTTTGAAAAACATGGGACTTATAGAAAGTCCCGTAAATTTGTTTACTCCCAGGAACAAGGTGGAGGTAACAGATTGAAACTTACCAGGGCTCTAGCCAATTTCCCACGATTGCCCCACTATAGACTTCGACCCCACCAAGCATCATTGTTGGTTTCTTTGGCTGCAATTTAGTTCCTCCCTAGAGCAAAGGCTGCTCTGGGCAAGGAGAGTGCACACTATAGGGAATGGAGCCAGCTCAGACCCAGCACTGCATCTGAGCTATACAGGAGCCTGCCATTGATGACATTTGTGGAGCTATCTAGAACTCTGACTACTCTGGAGCTTTGAAAAACTTAGGACATCATGAAGTCCAGCTGGATTTAGGGGTAGCCCTTGTTCTAATAGTCAAAATCAGTAGAATATTTTGCTAAGGAAAGTGGTAGACAAATCAATAGGAGCAAAATGATCAGTGTTTTCAGAATTGGTTCTAGTACCATCATCAGAGACAGAACAAATAAAATATTTCTCAGAGTCATTTAATTCTCTTGGTGGCTGCTTTGATGTCTACTGTCAAATTCTAGAATTTTTTTCCCTTTTAGAGAGAAAGAAAATCTGGCATAATACTCCTCTTTTCTCAACCTAATAAATTGATGGGGTAGAGGAACAAGAAGAAAAGGGTGTATATCTCTCAAAGGATCTAAACAACAAGGAATAGGTTCAGAGACAGGATCCTCTTGAGGATACCATGGACTACATAGGCTGCCAGGCTCCTCTGTCCATGGAATTCTCCAGGCAAGAAAACCGAGGTGAGTAGCCATTCTCTTCTCCACGAGGTTCATTAACAATCTACCATTTAAACTATCTGAGTACTCTGAGGCTGGAGCTGCTTTACAGTAGTGTGTGGTTGAGGACCAAGAGAGTAGCTGAAGTGTCAGTTAGGGCTGGATGAGATTCATCTACAATTTGGAGAAATGTGCTCCAAACCAATTAAGAAGGAGGATTGGAAAGAGCCACTGTAGCTTTTTGGAGCCCATTATTAAGAATTGGTAGGATGTGTGAAAGGCTACTTAGAGGGCTGAAAGCACTAAAGTGCTTAAATTTGTAAGAATCTTTTTCCAATTTTCTCACTTTTTATAATGATAGCAGAAACTAGCAGAGTTTAGGTTTCATTTACGAGCCTTCATTTGGTGAAGTTGAAGATTAAGAATTTCGGTGGTCTTCCTTTGAGGAGACTCATCTAGAGTGTGAGAGAGATGCACTGCCCACTAAACTAAACCTGGAGTGGATTTAAGTTTCTCATTTCAACCTGGATCTTTTTGTCCCTGTTCAGTCCATTAGTAAACATAAGGTTAAAGCTATCATGGTGAGATCAACATCTGAAGAAAGACCAACCAGAATTTTCTTTAAAATCAATCTTAAGTCAATTGTAATTATCATGAACATGTTCATCAGATTTTTGTGTACAATCCTGAATTTTGTTCCAGTCAACAGGCTCTGGAAAAGCCCTAGGAATTGCTCAGTGAAGTCACCTGGCAATTGCTTGAGCCTCATCATGTAAAAAGTTAGCAGACTGGCCTCCTGGTTATAACTTTAGAGACCTTTTTAGGATTCTCCTAATTACCAGTTTTCATCCAATGTTGTGCCTGGCTGTCATCAATAAGCAGATGAAGTAGCTGGTATAAGTGAGAAACTCCAAGTTAATAAGTTTGAATAACTATATTAAACTCCTCAGCAAATTTGTGAAGATCTTTCTGTGGGAAAATCTCTGACTGTGGCTTGAAGTTCAGCTTTAGTCTAGGGAATATAAGAAATTAAAGGTTTGGCTTCTGGAGGGTTTAGTTTTAAAGGGACAAGTTCTGAAACTCTGGGAAGAGTTTGAGAGAAATGGAAAAGTTTGGCAAGAGAATTAGTATGGTGTGGCTGAAGGTGTAGAGGAGACACAGCCAGGCATAGGAGGAGGGGAAGGATCTGAGCTTTTTTAGAGGTTCTAATCTACCATTTAAACTATCTGAGTACTCTGAGGCTGGAGCTGCTTTACAGTAGTGTGTGGTTGAGGACCAAGAGAGTAGCTGAAGTGTCAGTTAGGGCTGGATGAGATTCATCTACAATTTGGAGAAATGTGCTCCAAACCAATTAAGAAGGAGGATTGGAAAGAGCCACTGTAGCTTTTTGGAGCCCATTATTAAGAATTGGTAGGATGTGTGAAAGGCTACTTAGAGGGCTGAAAGCACTAAAGTGCTTAAATTTGTAAGAATCTTTTTCCAATTTTCTCACTTTTTATAATGATAGCAGAAACTAGCAGAGTTTAGGTTTCATTTACGAGCCTTCATTTGGTGAAGTTGAAGATTAAGAATTTCGGTGGTCTTCCTTTGAGGAGACTCATCTAGAGTGTGAGAGAGATGCACTGCCCACTAAACTAAACCTGGAGTGGATTTAAGTTTCTCATTTCAACCTGGATCTTTTTGTCCCTGTTCAGTCCATTAGTAAACATAAGGTTAAAGCTATCATGGTGAGATCAACATCTGAAGAAAGACCAACCAGAATTTTCTTTAAAATCAATCTTAAGTCAATTGTAATTATCATGAACATGTTCATCAGATTTTTGTGTACAATCCTGAATTTTGTTCCAGTCAACAGGCTCTGGAAAAGCCCTAGGAATTGCTCAGTGAAGTCACCTGGCAATTGCTTGAGCCTCATCATGTAAAAAGTTAGCAGACTGGCCTCCTGGTTATAACTTTAGAGACCTTTTTAGGATTCTCCTAATTACCAGTTTTCATCCAATGTTGTGCCTGGCTGTCATCAATAAGCAGATGAAGTAGCTGGTATAAGTGAGAAACTCCAAGTTAATAAGTTTGAATAACTATATTAAACTCCTCAGCAAATTTGTGAAGATCTTTCTGTGGGAAAATCTCTGACTGTGGCTTGAAGTTCAGCTTTAGTCTAGGGAATATAAGAAATTAAAGGTTTGGCTTCTGGAGGGTTTAGTTTTAAAGGGACAAGTTCTGAAACTCTGGGAAGAGTTTGAGAGAAATGGAAAAGTTTGGCAAGAGAATTAGTATGGTGTGGCTGAAGGTGTAGAGGAGACACAGCCAGCATAGGAGGGAAGGAGGAAGATGGTGCAGGAGGTCTGATCATAAGGAGCCGAGGGAGACAGATAAGTTGGCGCCAAAGGTGTATCCTGATATAAAGAAGCCAAGGAAGAGGAACCTGAGGCTTTGAGGCCAATTCTAACTTTCTTTAATCATGTGTTTGCCTCAGTTAATCTTAAAACCTTATTTTGCAGAGAGGCAATTTCAGAATTTTTATAATATTGAGAAACAACAGAAATAAGCATTCCATTCAATTCTGGAAACATTTGAGCTACTGTTGTCCAATCTGGTTTTAGAAAACAAAAATTTGGGAATTTCATGAGTTCCCCATAATGGTCACTGATATTCTAAGTTGCCTTTGGTCCTATCAGTCCACTTCATTAGAAACACGCATAAGGAAAGACTATGGCTTTTAAATATAAAATCAGCTGGAGTTCTTGTAGGCAGTGTACTCTCCAAAAACTTAGATAACTGGGATCCTATTTCTCAGAGGTTTTCTCTAAAGAACAATTTCAAACAGCTTTAACAGCTTTCAGCACAAACAGATCAGTTCAAACAATTTGCAAGCTAATCCCAGCCAGTCCTGAGGAGACAGCTTGGTCCTGGAAAAGGGCAGTCTCCAGAGGTCAGCCCCTTCCAGAGAAATAGGTTGAAGGCTGAAAATACAGCAGTGTTTCAAAGAAATAGCCCCTGTTTCCAAAGGAATGAATTCAAAGTCTGATCCTAAAATTAGACTGAAATTCTGAAGGAGTCCTTGCACATAAAACAAGGCCTTAATAGAAAAGACAAAACTTTAAAATAGATCTTGAATAAAACCTGGAGAGCTTCATACACAAAGAGAGCATGAACTCTGATCCAGAAGAAAGACATACCTTCAAACCTCACAGCCAGCGAGGGAACAATGAGTGACTCTGGGCTCAAGTGGGTACTCACCAATTCCAGAGATATCCGGCATCTTCTCTGGTCTCCTTGCAGGCCACGGAAATGTTCACCTAAAACAAAGGGACCGCCATAAGCAAAGGTGGTTCTATTTAGGACCAACAGATAATTACAACCAGGGTATGTCACTCTTTATCTGCTCAGAGTGTGAGAGTTCCCCCTTCTGGTCTCCCAGCTCTATTTAATTGGGGTTTTCTGTTTATTCGTTTTTACAGATACTATATCTAAAGCACCTGCAACAAATTTTTTAAAAAATAAACAAGCAAGACTACATCACGCTAAAAGGCTTCTGCACAGCAAAAGAAACAACTTGCAAAGTAAAAAGATAAACTACAGAACTGGAAAAGAATATTTGTGAACCATATATCTGACAGAGGTAATATTCCAAAAATATAAGGAACTCATACAACTCAACAGCTAACAGCAAATACTACCATTAAAAATGGGCAAACCTCTTGAATAGATATTTTCCCAAGGAAGACATACAAATGGCCAGCAGTCACACGAGAAGATGCTCAACATCACTAGTCATTAGAGGAATATAAATCAAAACCACTATAAGATATCATTGCAGATCTATTAAAATAGTCATCATCAAAATAACAAATGGTGAGGAGGATGCTGGAGATAAGGGGAACCCTTGTGTATGGTTAGTCAGACTGTAAACTGGTAGAGCTGCTATGGAAAACAGAATGGAGGGAGGATCCTCAAAAACTACAAATAGATCTACCCTATGATCCAGCTATTCCACTGGGAATATATCCAAAGGAAACAAAAGCACTAACTCGAAAAGACATCTGCCCCCCGTCACGTTCATAGCATCATTATTTATGATAGCGAAGACATGAAAACAATTTAAGTGTTCATCAATGGATGGGTAGTTACAGAATCTGTGGTATATATTCACAATAGAATAATATTCAGCTGTAAAAATTAGGAATCCCTGTCATTTGGAACAGCATGGATGGATCCTTGAGGGCATTATGTTAAATGAAGTAAGACAGATAGGAAGAGACAAATACTGTATTGACCTCACTTATATATAAAATCTTAAAAGAAAAAAAAATAAAACTCAGAAAAAGAGATAAGATTTTTGGTTACCAGAGGTGAGGGGTCGGGAGAGGGAGAATTGGTGGAAGGTGGTCAAAAGGTACAAAGTTCCAGTTATAAGATAAATATGTAATAGGGATCTAATGTACAACATGGTGACTATAGTTAACACTATATGACATACATGAACGTTAAGAGAGAATATACTGAAAGTTCTCATCACAATAAAAAAAATTTTTGCTTTTTCTTTTCCTTGTATCTATATGAGACAATGGATACTAATTCAATATATTGAAGCAGTTATTTCACAATATATATGTAGCAAACCATTATGCTACACACCTTAAATTTATATAGTAATGTGTATCAATTATATTCCAGTTAAACTGGAAAACAGAACTCAGGTGTTTTCCTATCTCTTTACTCTTGTCGTACATGATCTTGATTCTTTTCTATGGTTGGTGGCCTTTATTGTCCTAGAATGGCTGCCAAAAGCAAGAGAGCAATTGTCCTTGCTCAGGTCAAGTAGGGAGAGAATAATTGAGGAGTCAATGGACTGATTCTAGGAAACCAAGCAACCCTCACTGTCACTCTGTAGTCTTGCTTTCCTCTCCTCTTTTTCTTCCTCCTGAATCTATTCAGTCTTTCCTTCTTTCCTCCCTTTTTCTCTCACTCCCCTTCTCCCTTCTTTCTCTCTTTCCATTTCCCCTTTTCTCTTTCTACTTTTCTCTGTTTATGTGTCCCTCAATTATTGATTATCTGCCATAGGCCTATCACCATTCTAAGTTTTAGAGATACATCAGTGCACAAAACAGTTTAAAAAAAAAAACAGCTCTTATCTTCATACCATTACATTCTAGTGGAGTCAAGTTGCTTCCTCAACTAAACAGATCACTGGTCAAAAGAGTGAGATCACAATGGTTAGAGACTGACCCCTCAATGGAATTGTTATTGGGGTGTTATTGATACATCTGCACAATGCACTTCATATATTTTTGACATCACTCGTGGATATCAAATCTTCAAGTATCTCAGAGTCTGTGGCAGGGAGGAATCACATCCTTTTTCTAAATATCTTATGTTCAACTTCTCAAACAGAAGAAAGCAAATGAGCTTAAATTTTTCTAACATATTATTGTTATTTTAAAATCCCAGACCTTGCATCTATCTTTGTTTATTATGTAAAACTAATTTAATGTTTTACTCATAGACTATATAATGGTAGCTCAGCTGGTAAAGAATCTGCCTGCAATGCAGGAGACCCCAGTTCAACTTTGGGGGATGGAAAGATCTCCTGGAAAATGGATAGGCTACTCATTCTAGTATTCTTGGACTTTCCTGGTGGCTCAGATGGTAAAGAATCCACCTGCAATGCAGGGAACCTGGGTTCAATCCCTGGGTTGCGAAGATCCTCTGGAGGATGAAATGGCTACTCACTCCAGTATTCTTGCCTGGAGAATCCCTATGGACAGAGGAGCATGGAGGGCTACAGTTTGTGGGCTCACAAAGAGTTGGACATGACTGAGCGACAAAGCACAACACAGCACAGCACATGATATACATGACATACTATAACAGTAATCTTTAAATGCCCATTTCATTAAAAATTTATATTGCACATAAGACCTGTAACTCCTTGCTGCTACAGCAATTCACTTCATAACTTTATCTAACAACAATGCCTGGTGATGATCTTCAATTAAATTGAGTCATTAGGAATGCATCAGAGCAAATGGAACTGAGCCGAGGTTGCTGATTCCACTTGGAGTGTGGCTTCACAGTCCTCCCCAAGCAGAGTTTCCCCTCAATTCTTACCAAATCCTGACTCCACTGGTGGAGAATCAAGGTGAAACCCTGCTTTTTGTTTACTGTGTAGTTTTACATTTTTGGAAATTACATGTGATTTGGGAATCAAGTTACTAACCTGATGAGTTACTGAAACTATGGATCCGAGCAGAGGTAACTGATGTAAAGCAGTGGAGGTGTGGGCATTTATACCTACACTCTGATGAAATGTTCAGAAGTCAGCACTATGAATGTATATGCTTTTTCCTTCTGACAAGGTAGCTGGGAAAGTTTTGTAGAATAGCACGAGGGCCACCGGGATTTAATATGACTATGGAATTACACTACAGCAGGGCATATTCCTGCACCAGAATTTCTATTCTTAGAAGCAAACATAGTAAATCCTTACTGTAAAAAATATAAAGGAAAATGTAGTAGTTGTGCATTTCTATCCTGAGGGTCTAACTTATGACTGGAAGTGAGAGTCATAGTTACTGCAGAGAGAAAGTTAGAAATACTTTTCCACTGAGCAGGACATTTCAATTTCAGCAAACAATAAATAATAAATGAATAAATAAGACATGTATTATTTAAAAGATAGTTTACATTAAGACCTTGTTGTCCATCCATTTTTAATGTAATAGTTCGCATCTAGCAACTGCAAACTCCCAGCCCGTCTCTCTCCTTCTTCATGTTCACTTGGCAACCACAAGTCTTGTTCTCTATGTCTGTGAGTCTGTTTCTGTTTTGAACTATATGCAGCATTGTATGATAAACCATCATAGAAAAAAATATTTTTAAATGACTGTATATATTTGTATAGCTGAGTCACTTTTCTGTACAGCAGACAATAAAGAATCTGCCTACAGTGCAGGAGACCAAGGTTTGATCCCTGGGTCAGGAAGATCCCCTGGAGTGGCTACCCACTTCATTATTCTTGCCTGGAGAAGTCAATGGGCAAAGGAACCTGGTGAGCTACAGTCCATGGGGTTGCAAAGAGTCAGACATGACTGAGCAGAATTGAAGTTGGCACAACATTATTAACCAACTCTACTTCAGCAAAAAAAAAAAAAAATATATATATATATATATATACACAGTTTACACTTCATTTTTCAATCATAAACAAAATCCTAATAGAAGACTTACTCATGAAGAAAACAACAAATGATGCTGCAAATTAGTGAAGTTTTAAGCATGATTTCACAGACATAAATGAAGAGAACGTTTTCTAGAAGAAGCCTATTAGAAGCTATTTCTGTTTCAATAGCACATCAACTCCCTGGATGTGATGGAATTCTAATGACTTCTGAAGACAGATAGACACCTTCACACAGCTGTCAGAACCAGGACCCTGTCACTGACGCCAAGGAGTCTTTCTACTCACGCACAAACACACAGATCTCGCATTACCTCTCAGGACCTCCATCTTGACTCTCAACCCTTGTGATCCTGGTCCACAAAGAATCACCCTCCTGTCGTCTCAACATCATTCTTTTTCCCTGTGATGCTCATAATCTCCCATTTTCTCCTGCAAACACCAGCATCTTACCACTTGTAACAGTCCAACTTTTCTTACTCATCATACCTTGCCAAGGTTTTTCTGTAATTTTTCTCCCTATCATCCTTACTAATAGCCTCTAGTCTCAGTGTTGTGAATGTCATCTCTTTGCCTCTTTTGGTAAATGCCTCTTTTTATTAAAACTTTTGTTTATTAAAAAAGTTTTAATTTCTCTTTATTACTTTAAAATCACTGAACTTAGGACTTGAAGGTCAGTGACCCTACAGTCCTCTTGTTTGATGGTTACTTTCTTCCTCTGTTCCTCCACTTAAGCAGAACAACACTACCATTACAGACCACTAAAGTCTCTTAACCTTCTTCTCATTTTATGCATATGTGTGTGTTTAGATGGGCTTCCCTGGCAGCTCAGCTGGAAACGAATCCATCTGTAATGCAGGAGACCCTGGCTCAATTTCTGGATTAGGAAGATCCCCTGGAGAAGGGACAGGCTACCTGCTCCAATATTCTTCGGTGTCTGATTCTTTGTGACCCCATGGATTATAGCTCACCAGACTCCTCTATTTCTAGCCTTTCCTTGGATCTTTCTCTATCATTTCCCTTACATGCTAATCTTCCTTCTCTGAATTTAACTTTTGGATTTATAACCTCATATTTTAGCCTTTCTTACTAGTTTTAATTTTTGCTTTTTTAAATCATATTTCTATGTTGGGTTGTATCCTTTTTTAATAGAACCAAGCAGAATGTTGTACATATAAGAGGGAGACAACAAATACTGCACCATTCATTGATCACTCCAAACTGCTCATGAAGTTAACTGGAGAAATGTAGAACCTTGTAGAATTCCATATCCATTAGATTATTGGCAAAGCTGGCTGAGGGTCCAGAATAACAAGGTAAGATTCTAAGTATGTGAGCTATCATTGCTGTTAATCACTCAGTCATCTGAAACTCTTTGTGACCCCCTAGACTGTAGCCCACCAGGCTCCTCTGTCCATGGAATTCTCCAGGCAAGAATACTGGCCTGAATTGCCATTTCCTTCTCCAGGGCATCTGCCTGATCCAAGGACTGAACCCTAGTCTCCTGCATTGCAGGCAGATTCTTTACTATCTGAGGCACCAGGGATGTGGGCTACAAATAAAAACAGTAAAAATTCGAGTAATAAATGTTTAAAAAGGAATTCCTATTTTAATGGGAGAGGTCAATAAAGAGGCATTTTGGATATGCTTTTGATAATATCCGTCTCTTCATATAGTAGCTATAATCACCACCTAAATTTATACAAATTTAGGACTCAAACTACTTGTTAATGAAAGTAAATGTATTATAGAAGGTGAGAGAACAGTTCTACCTACAGGTTAGTCCATATGGTTCAGGAAGATGACCTCCACAAAGCACCTGGCTGTTAAATGCCTGATGCTGTCTTTGAAGAAAGAGGTTCTTTCTGGACCACACAGACATTTGGTTATATCCTGAACCATGAAATTTTATTGTTCTCATCCTAATACGCATAAAACTAGACTTTCGATTCTTCTGGGCATGGGCTTCATTTGTTCAAAATAATTATTTCTGCATGACACAGCATCATGCATGTCTACAGGAACAACCATGCATCACTGCAAAAAGTGATCACTGAATAAATAGTATTCAACTTCTTAAAAACCCAAATGAAGAACCTATCTCAATTTCAACTGAACCATAGCAGATTCCAAATATGAATTTTGTGTTACAATCAAAGCAACTTTCCATTATTTGTTCCAAGTATGTAAAAGCCATTCTATAGAAAGGCTTTGTTCCTGTATGATAGTACATATAAAAAGAATCTTGGTCATCCTTTCTATGATCCTTACATACAAAAAATCACTTATCCTTAATTTAACAAATTCATCTTGGAGACATTTCAATAATAATCTTTCCTAAACTTAATAAAACTACTCTGTGATTCTTTCTAAAGAAACTACCTAAACTTGTATGAATTTTTCAATTTAATATGGTTCCCTCAAATCCAATTTTGGTATAACTATTTAAATTTCCTTTTTTTCATTGTCGAATAGATTTGGAGGAAGGAAATTGAGAACTTTAGCTGTTACCAAAGATTGCCTGATTCTAAAATGAAGCAATTTTGAAATATATGAACTAGGACTGATAAAAAAAATATATATATATAGATAGCAATACACAAATATAAATACCAAGAACTGAGAAGATTATATAAATGAACCAGAGTAAAAAACACTTTGAGATGAAATAGTCACAAAATTGAGGTACACAGGATAGAAACATGATTTGGATACTTATCTTTGTCTCCTCTCCAATGTGCATCTCACAAACTGAGGTGAGGAAAACTCTCAAACTTGAAAACATTAAAAAGAAAGTTCTAAAATTTTTATCCACAGTCTTTTAATATATAAACAGGAGGATCTGTATATAATACAGTACATGTCAAAATATAGATCAATAGCACAGATATTTAAGAAAGGAAAATTTTAGTGCTAGTCAGAAGAAATGAGTACTTGAAATTAAAATCTAATTATTCGTTATCTACATTTATTAAAATGTGCATTAATGCAGCTTGCTAGGATTTTTTGAGTTAATTAAAAAGGTAATTTTAAGTGTTTTTACTTAAGTTAACTAATCATTATAGTAAACTAGTAAATAATTCAGTAAATTAGTAAGAGTTTATATATTTTTTTGTTAACCTTCAAACAACAACCTCCTGGAATATATCCAAATGTACAATTCTGGTATAGTTGTTGAGCCATATATCAGTGAAAAAGAGGAAACAAAGAACTTTAAAAATGCCACTCAGTCATGTTGCCTGACTGCTTTTCATATAAACTACCAGTGTCCCTAATGACAGTTGAACAAATATCAGAATACTCCCAGATACGAAAGCAGATTATGTTAATAATTCAAACCGCATCCAATATGAAATTTTTAAATCAAAGATAGCCTATTGATCTCCAGATAAGGTTTTGTTGAGTAAACGTAAGTATTATTTTTACTTCCTCGTAAAATTTGATTAAATTTCAGTGAAGAAGAGTCTTTTAAGATCTAAGCCCATTACAACAAACAGAATAAGAGAAGAAAACAGAGCAACTATTTTAGAAACTGGAAGCCAGACAGAAAAACTGGTAACTAACTTAGCACATTAAAAAAGCCAAATTAGAAACTATTGGTATGAAAAAGTTTAAAAATCTACACAAAAATAAATACCAAGAACTGAGAAGATTATATAAATGAACCAGAGTAAAAAACACTTTGAGATGAAATAGTCACAAAATTGAGGTACACAGGATAGAAACATGATTTGGATACTTATCTTTGTCTCCTCTCCAATGTGCATCTCACAAACTGAGGTGAGGAAAACTCTCAAACTTGAAAACATTAAAAAGAAAGTTCTAAAATTTTTATCCACAGTCTTTTAATATATAAACAGGAGGATCTGTATATAATACAGTACATGTCAAAATATAGATCAATAGCACAGATATTTAAGAAAGGAAAATTTTAGTGCTAGTCAGAAGAAATGAGTACTTGAAATTAAAATCTAATTATTCGTTATCTACATTTATTAAAATGTGCATTAATGCAGCTTGCTAGGATTTTTTGAGTTAATTAAAAAGGTAATTTTAAGTGTTTTTACTTAAGTTAACTAATCATTATAGTAAACTAGTAAATAATTCAGTAAATTAGTAAGAGTTTATATATTTTTTTGTTAACCTTCAAACAACAACCTCCTGGAATATATCCAAATGTACAATTCTGGTATAGTTGTTGAGCCATATATCAGTGAAAAAGAGGAAACAAAGAACTTTAAAAATGCCACTCAGTCATGTTGCCTGACTGCTTTTCATATAAACTACCAGTGTCCCTAATGACAGTTGAACAAATATCAGAATACTCCCAGATACGAAAGCAGATTATGTTAATAATTCAAACCGCATCCAATATGAAATTTTTAAATCAAAGATAGCCTATTGATCTCCAGATAAGGTTTTGTTGAGTAAACGTAAGTATTATTTTTACTTCCTCGTAAAATTTGATTAAATTTCAGTGAAGAAGAGTCTTTTAAGATCTAAGCCCATTACAACAAACAGAATAAGAGAAGAAAACAGAGCAACTATTTTAGAAACTGGAAGCCAGACAGAAAAACTGGTAACTAACTTAGCACATTAAAAAAGCCAAATTAGAAACTATTGGTATGAAAAAGTTTAAGAAAAGCAATCTCATTTAAACAGAGATCCCTTGCCACATGAATAATTTGCAGAAAATGTTTTTAGAAATGCGTTAAATGAGCACTAAAAGCAAAATAACTGATTTAAAATTTTCTTTATAAGCATTAGGACCCAGATCTCTTCTATTGCAATATCTTGAAGTTAGCTTTTCTCTTACACGGACAGAGAACTACAGTTATCTTTTGTGACAGCTTTACTATGAACTCATGTATCACACATTTACCCATTTAAAGCACATATGGGGCTTCCCTGGTGGTTCAGTGGGTGAGGACACCACCTTGCAGCGCAGAGGGCGCCGGTTCCATCCCTGGCCTGGGAGGATCCTGCGTCCGGCGGACTAGCTGGACCAGTGTGTCCAACTATGGAGCCGGAGCTCTGGAACTCATGCGCCTGGAGCCGGTGCCCTGCGGCGAGAGGGGCCACTGCAATGGGCGGCCCACACAGCCTAAAGAATGAGGGTAAATGGATGAAGGATCAATGGAAGTGGCCAAAAAAAAAAAAAACCTTTAAAACAGAATTCAACAGTTTATGGTGTATTAAAAACATTCTGCAACTGTCGTCACAATTGTAGAGCACTTTCATTACCCCAAACGACGCACCTTACCACCACTCAATCTTGCATTCCTTCGAGCTCTAAGAAATCATTAGGGGCTTCCCCTGGTGGTCCAGTGGATAAGGACACCGCCTTACACCCACTCCTCTCCCTCCCCAACCTGTCCCCCGCCCTAAATAAATTAATTAATTAATTAATTTTAAAAAAAGAAATCATTAATCAAATTAATTAAATTGTATTAAATCTTAAATTAATTAAATTGCAACTAATTAAGATTAATTAAACATCAGTCTCTATGCATTTACCTAATAAATACTCTGTGTGTGTGTGTGTGTGTGTGTGTGTGTGTGTGTGTACATGTGTGCTTGCTCAGCCCCGTCTGACTCTTTGAGACCCCATGGGCTGTAACCTGCCAGGTTCCTCTGTCCATGGGATTTTCCAGGCAAGGGGCGCCAGTTCGATCCCTGGCCTGGGAAGATCCCACGTGCCGCGGAGCAGCTGGACTGATGTGTCCAATTACCACGCCAGAGCTCTGGAGCGCATGCGCCCGGAGCTGGCGCTCTGTGACAACAGACACCACTGTGTGGGAGGCCCGCAGGAGCCAAGGAACAAAGACTGATGAAAATGGAGAAATGAAAGACCAATAGAAGTGGCCCGCCCGCTCCCCTCCCTCCCAAACCTGACCCCCACCCAAAATAAATAAATAAATCTTTAAAAAAAAAAAAAGGGCTTCCCCTGGTGGTCCAGTGGGTAAGGACACCGCCTTGCAGTGCAAGGGGCGCCGGTTCGAGCCCTGGCCTGGGAAGATCCCACGTGCCGCAGAACGGCTGGACTGATGTGTCCAATTACCGAGCCCGAGCTCTGAGGTGCATGCGCCCAGAGCCAGCACTCTGTGACGACAGAGGCCACCGCGATGGGAGGCCCACTGGAGCCAAAGAAAAAAGACGGATGAAAATAGAGAAATGAAAGACCAATGGAAGTGGCCCACCCACTCCTCTCCCTCCCCAACCTGTCCCCCGCCCTAAATAAATTAATTAATTAATTAATTTTAAAAAAAGAAATCATTAATCAAATTAATTAAATTGTATTAAATCTTAAATTAATTAAATTGCAACTAATTAAGATTAATTAAACATCAGTCTCTATGCATTTACCTAATAAATACTCTGTGTGTGTGTGTGTGTGTGTGTGTGTGTGTGTACATGTGTGCTTGCTCAGCCCCGTCTGACTCTTTGAGATCCCATGGGCTGTAACCTGCCAGGTTCCTCTGTCCATGGGATTTTCCAGGCAAGAATACTGGAATGGGCTGCCATTTCCTTTTCCAGGGGATCTTTCTTACCCAGTGAAGAGTCTTGTTTCCTGCATTGGCAGGCAGGTTCTTCACTAGCTGAGCCCACAGGGGAAGCCCAATATTAATATAAATTGACTAACCCAATATATGCCCTTCTATGAACTTTCTTTCACTTAGTATAACATTTTTAATCTATCTTAGGTTGAAGCATGTAGCAGTATTTCCTTTGCAGAATTAACTCCACTGTCCATACAGATACTTTGTTTACTCATTTTTCTACTGATGGACATATAAGTTATTTCCACTTTGGAACTACTATGAACACAAAAACTTCTGTGAATATGTGTATACTTGCTTTTGTGGAATATATGTTTTCTTTCCCTTTGGTGTGAAATTCTTATGACATATGGCAATTTTATGTTTATCATTTTTTTAAAAAAATTATTTATGTATTTATTTATTTATTTTCATCCATCTTTATTCTTCCGCCTGTGTGGGCCTTCCATTGCAGTGGCCTCTCTCATTGCAGAGCAGCAGCTCTGAGAGCATGCACTCCACAGTGCTGACACACCGGCCCAGCCGCTACGCAGCACGTGGGATCTTCCTGGGCTAGGAATCGAACCAGTGCCCATTGCGTTGCAAGTCGGACCCTTTACCCACTGGACCACTAGGGAAGCCCTATCATTTTTTAAAATATTAACACTGTTTTCAAAAGTGGCTGCACCATTTTACATCCTATCAGCAATGCATGATACTTCGAACTGAACATCCTCACAGAAACTTGCTATTGTCTGTCTTGTATTTAGCCATCTTCATGGGTATGAAGTGGTATCACTTTGTGGCTTTTATTTGCACTTTAGACGTATATATTTTTGGAGATATCAAAATTCTCCTGCCCTGTGTGATTCCACACATACAGAGAAATTAATTAAAAAGCTATGTACAGAATATGGAATGCTTTATTTTCTCATTTTGTCCCCTAAACTCTAGCAGCTTCATAGAAGAAAAAATCTTCAGGAACTATGAATAGCTCAGGAGAAATTATCTGCAACAGATAGCAAACAGACAGCTATCTGTTATAGACAGAAAACAGTTCTCAGGCAAATAAAGCTCACAGTTAATAAGCCCCACCCATACACTTAAAGCCCATGGGATTTTCCAGGCAAGAATACTGGAATGGGCTGCCATTTCCTTTTCAGGATCTTTCTTACCCAGTGAAGAGTCTTGTTTCCTGCATTGGCAGGCAGGTTCTTCACTAGCTGAGCCCACAGGGGAAGCCCAATATTAATATAAATTGACTAACCCAATATATGCCCTTCTATGAACTTTCTTTCACTTAGTATAACATTTTTAATCTATCTTAGGTTGAAGCATGTAGCAGTATTTCCTTTGCAGAATTAACTCCACTGTCCATACAGATACTTTGTTTACTCATTTTTCTACTGATGGACATATAAGTTATTTCCACTTTGGAACTACTATGAACACAAAAACTTCTGTGAATATGTGTATACTTGCTTTTGTGGAATATATGTTTTCTTTCCCTTTGGTGTGAAATTCTTATGACATATGGCAATTTTATGTTTATCATTTTTTTAAAAAAATTATTTATGTATTTATTTATTTATTTTCATCCATCTTTATTCTTCCGCCTGTGTGGGCCTTCCATTGCAGTGGCCTCTCTCATTGCAGAGCAGCAGCTCTGAGAGCATGCACTCCACAGTGCTGACACACCGGCCCAGCCGCTACGCAGCACGTGGGATCTTCCTGGGCTAGGAATCGAACCAGTGCCCATTGCGTTGCAAGTCGGACCCTTTACCCACTGGACCACTAGGGAAGCCCTATCATTTTTTAAAATATTAACACTGTTTTCAAAAGTGGCTGCACCATTTTACATCCTATCAGCAATGCATGATACTTCGAACTGAACATCCTCACAGAAACTTGCTATTGTCTGTCTTGTATTTAGCCATCTTCATGGGTATGAAGTGGTATCACTTTGTGGCTTTTATTTGCACTTTAGACGTATATATTTTTGGAGATATCAAAATTCTCCTGCCCTGTGTGATTCCACACATACAGAGAAATTAATTAAAAAGCTATGTACAGAATATGGAATGCTTTATTTTCTCATTTTGTCCCCTAAACTCTAGCAGCTTCATAGAAGAAAAAATCTTCAGGAACTATGAATAGCTCAGGAGAAATTATCTGCAACAGATAGCAAACAGACAGCTATCTGTTATAGACAGAAAACAGTTCTCAGGCAAATAAAGCTCACAGTTAATAAGCCCCACCCATACACTTAAAGCTTCCAATCAACTTTTCACTGCTTTAATTTTAAACATGAGCTCTCAGCCAAGGATCACCAGACATTTTTTAAAGCCTATAAAATTAAAGACAAAAGTCAGCAAAAACAGGAAAGAAGTAATTTGGGCTAAAAGAAAAATAATTACTTTGTAAGGATGATAAGACTTTGAAAAGCCAATAAATCTTAACATTACTATTTTGACAGTATAAGTTATTGCATCCATGAAGCCACATCCCATTTACAGGTGCTGTATAAAGAAATTGGAATAGGTAGCCATTCTCTTCTCCAGGGGAATCTGCCCAACCAAGGGATCAGACTCCAGTCTCTACATTGCAGGCAGATTCTTAACCATCTGAGCCACCAGGGAAGCCTACATAAAGAAACATCGAGAAAACAAAAAGTAATAGCTTCCAGGATTTACAAAAAAGAGGATTAGACATGAAAACCTCAACAGATAGTGTAGAATAAAAAAGTCTTGTAGGAAGTATGCCAAAAAGATAAGAAAATGGAAAGCAACAGAATAAAAAGAAAACTTACAATAGATTCAATATCCAAATAACAAAATGTTTCAGAAACAAAAAGCTGAGAAAAAGGAGGGAAGAAACGAACAAAGTACATCGAGTCATTTCTGAGGTACAGAAGGCCCCGAGTGCCCGGTTCAAGAGAGTCCACAAAGTACCACAGTGAAATGTGTAACACTAGAAGCGAAGAGAAGATCTTTCAACCAGTCAGAAAAGAATATGCAAAGACAGGCTTCTGAAGGCAGTGAAAGGAGTGTCGTGGATTTTTATAGCCTGCTCAAATCCCCTCACTGTGGTACTTCTTTAACACAGCAATATGAAATAAACACACCCTCCTTGAATGCAGCCCTCTACCTCTATCCTGGCCAACCCAGCCTCACCTCAGTCCTAGAGGACTGTGGTACCTTGCTTCATACTTACCCACTGAAACTATGCTTCTCATGATTTTATGATTTCAAGCTCCATGAATGCTAAGATATTTCACTGACATTTCCCAAATCTTGGTCTCATAATTTCTTGACTGCTTCACCCCTAGAAATCCTGCCCTTACTCGATCTGCTCAAAAACCTCATCATTTCTTGCCATTACCAGTAATGGGACCTCTCCCACCAGCCCTAATCTTAGTTTCTAGGATCTCATTCACTGACTACCCCTGATTCCTATCCCTCCCCAACAATCCTCTGATCCACCATTACTTCCATCTGTTAACCCTTTTCCTGTTTCACTGATGTCAGTTTCCTCATGCTCTCCATTCTTTCTCACCTGCTGAGATCCCGAGACCTTCATTGTACTTAATCTCCCACATACACTCTCAATCCTCTTGCCCCATTCCTCCTGAAACATATGTGCTTGGGTAGAATATTTGCCCCAGTTAAATTAAGTCTCTAGGACTTCCCTGGTGGCCTAGGAGATAGGAATCTCCCTGCCCATGCAGAGGTCACAGGTTCGACCCCTGGTCTGGGAAGATTTCACATGCTGAGGAGCAACTAAGCCTGGGAGCCGCAATTACTGACTCCCTAGGGCCTGTGCTCCACAGCAAGAGAGGCCACTGCAATGAGAATCTCTAGCACCGCAGTGAAGAATAATAGCCCCTGCTCACCACTACTAGAGAATGCTGGCAGTTAGCAACAGAGATCCAGCACAGCCAAAAACAAATCAATAATCATTTTTTTAAAAATCAAATCTCTAACCAGTCTACACTGGCATATAAAAGCAGCTGAATAAAGCTGGAGAAGAAACAAAATTTTGTTGACTGCTCTCAATTTAAATTCATAACTACAATCCCCAAGCGGGGTTTTAGAGTTTGTAATTCCAATTTCATTTCTGTTTACTTTAATTACCTATTTTCCTACATGTCTATTTTAATATACTGAAACAAGAATTCCATGAGGGCAGGAGATTTGTTGTTGTGCTTACCAATGTATCCACGTAAATTAAAATAGTATCTGGTATGCAACAGATATATTTATAATTTGTTTAATTAATGTTACATCTTCTTTCCTCTCAGACTCCAACGGTTCTATCCTCCTAGTTTTCAGAAGATGATTTTGCCTATTTTATGAAGAAAATAAAATTAATCAAAAAAGAAGACCCATATAAATTTTAGAAATTATTTTTTAAAAATGTTTTTTTTAAGTTCAAGGACAATTTAATGGGGAACGGAAAATCTTCTAAACAAATGGTGCTGGAAATATTAGACATATGTATGCAAAAAAGAACCCTAACTTATATCGCACACCATAAAAAAACACTAACACCAAATGAATCACAGTCCAAATGAAAAGATGAAACAAAAAACATCTAGAAGAAAATATAGGAGAAAAGTATTTTGACACTAGATTAAATAATTTTTTTTTAGGTAGAGCATCAAAAGCACTACCCATGGAAAAAAATCAATAAATTGGATTTCATCAAAATAATAACTTTTTCTTTGTGAAGATTCTATTAGCAGAGTGAAAAGACAAGTCATGGACTGGGAAAAATTTTTTCAAATCACATTCCTGACAAAAAAAAAATTGTATCCAGAAGATATAAAAGAACTTTTTTCCTCTAATGTTGATTATCTATTTTACTTTTTAGTTTTGTTTTATTTTTCATTGGAAGATAATTATAATATTGTGATGGCTTCTGTCATACATAGCATGAATCAGCCATAGATATACATATGCCCCTCCTCTTAAACCTCTCTCCTGCCTCCTTCCCCATGCCACCCCTTTAGGCTGTCACAGAGCACCAGCTGGGCGCTCCCTGCATCACATAGCAAATTCCTGCTGGCTATTTCACATATGGTAACATATATGTTTCAATACTACTTCCTCAAGCCTTCCCACTTTTTCCCTAATATGTCCACAAGTCTGTTCTCTATGTCTGCATCTCCTTTCCTGCCCATAAATAGGATCTCCAGTACCATCTTCTAAATTCCATATATATGTGTTAGCATAGAGTATTTGTCTTTGCCTTTCTGACTTACTGCACTCTGTATAATCGGTTCTAGATTCAACCGCCTCATTAGAACTGATTCAAAATGTGTTTTATCCTTTTCGGTATGCAACAGATATATTTATAATTTGTTTAATTAATGTTACATCTTCTTTCCTCTCAGACTCCAACGGTTCTATCCTCCTAGTTTTCAGAAGATGATTTTGCCTATTTTATGAAGAAAATAAAATTAATCAAAAAAGAAGACCCATATAAATTTTAGAAATTATTTTTTAAAAATGTTTTTTTTAAGTTCAAGGACAATTTAATGGGGAACGGAAAATCTTCTAAACAAATGGTGCTGGAAATATTAGACATATGTATGCAAAAAAGAACCCTAACTTATATCGCACACCATAAAAAAACACTAACACCAAATGAATCACAGTCCAAATGAAAAGATGAAACAAAAAACATCTAGAAGAAAATATAGGAGAAAAGTATTTTGACACTAGATTAAATAATTTTTTTTTAGGTAGAGCATCAAAAGCACTACCCATGGAAAAAAATCAATAAATTGGATTTCATCAAAATAATAACTTTTTCTTTGTGAAGATTCTATTAGCAGAGTGAAAAGACAAGTCATGGACTGGGAAAAATTTTTTCAAATCACATTCCTGACAAAAAAAAAATTGTATCCAGAAGATATAAAAGAACTTTTTTCCTCTAATGTTGATTATCTATTTTACTTTTTAGTTTTGTTTTATTTTTCATTGGAAGATAATTATAATATTGTGATGGCTTCTGTCATACATAGCATGAATCAGCCATAGATATACATATGCCCCCTCCCTCTTAAACCTCTCTCCTGCCTCCTTCCCCATGCCACCCCTTTAGGCTGTCACAGAGCACCAGCTGGGCGCTCCCTGCATCACATAGCAAATTCCTGCTGGCTATTTCACATATGGTAACATATATGTTTCAATACTACTTCCTCAAGCCTTCCCACTTTTTCCCTCCCTAATATGTCCACAAGTCTGTTCTCTATGTCTGCATCTCCTTTCCTGCCCATAAATAGGATCTCCAGTACCATCTTCTAAATTCCATATATATGTGTTAGCATAGAGTATTTGTCTTTGCCTTTCTGACTTACTGCACTCTGTATAATCGGTTCTAGATTCAACCGCCTCATTAGAACTGATTCAAATGTGTTATTTCTTATAGCTGAGTAATATTCCATGGTGCATATGCACTGCAACTTCTTTATCCATTCATCTGTCAATGGACATCTAGGTTCCTTCTATGCCCTAGCTATTGTAAACAGTGCTGCAATGAACACTGATATATGTGCACGCATACTAAGTCACTTCAGTTATGTCTGACTCTTTGTTACCCTATGGACTGTAGCCCACCAGGCTCTTCTATCCATGGATTCTCAGGCCATCATATTGGAGTGGATTTCCATGACCTCATCCAGAGGCTCTTCCAGACCCAAGGATCAAACTTGTGTCTCTTTTTATGTCTCTAGCATTGGTAGGTGGGTTCTTTACCACTAGTGCCACCTAGGAAGCCCTGGAGTCCATAAAAAAGGCTTCCCACCATCCTCTGGAGCACCTCACCCACAAATCTCCCCATTTGGTCATGGGCACCCCAATATCATGTTCTTCACCCACCCATTCCTCCTTCCTGCTCCCTGTGCAGGCTCCCAGTGGCAGCAAGAGGGAGTTTTGGTCAAAAGCTACTGAGCCAGCAAAGAAAGTCTGCCCAAATCTGCAGGTTAGAGAGAGACAATAAAGTTGAGCTGGAACAGTGCACTGGGGAAAGCAAAATGGTGCACTTCAGGATTGGAGAAGGAATACCTGCTTAAGAATTCTGCCGCGGGCTTCCCCTGGTGGTCCAGTGGATAAGGACACCGCTTTGCAGTGCAAGGGGCGGCAGTTCGATCCCTGGCCTGGGAAGATCCCACGTGCCGCAGGGCGGCTGGACCGATGTGTCCGATTACCGAGCCGGAGCTCTGGAGCTCATGCGCCCAGAGCCGGCGCTCTGCAACGACAGACGCCACCGCGATGGGAGGCCCACAGGAGCCAAGGAACAAAGATGGATGAAAATAGAGAAATGAAAGACCAATAGAAGTGGCCCGCCCATCCCCCTCCCCAACCTAACCCCTGCCCAAAATAAATAAATAAATAAATCTTTAAAAAAAAAAAAAAAAGAATTCTGCCACAAGAACGCTATTCGCAGTACTCATCTTATCTGGCCTATGAGCAGCCGTCGACAGTTTCTCATAGCCTCCTACACACTTTCTTCAACTGGCCTCCAGGACAATTGCTCTGTTCTCTTCCTAACTCCCCTGGTTACTTATTTCCAGTATACAGGCTTATTCATGTATTCATTCATTCACTGATGATTTGTGTGCTTTCTCTGAATACCAGATACTATTCTAGGTACTATAAATACGGAATTAATATTGCACGCATACTAAGTCACTTCAGTTATGTCTGACTCTTTGTTACCCTATGGACTGTAGCCCACCAGGCTCTTCTATCCATGGATTCTCAGGCCATCATATTGGAGTGGATTTCCATGACCTCATCCAGAGGCTCTTCCAGACCCAAGGATCAAACTTGTGTCTCTTTTTATGTCTCTAGCATTGGTAGGTGGGTTCTTTACCACTAGTGCCACCTAGGAAGCCCTGGAGTCCAAAAAAAGGCTTCCCACCATCCTCTGGAGCACCTCACCCACAAATCCCCCCATTTGGTCATGGGCACCCCAATATCATGTTCTTCACCCACCCATTCCTCCTTCCTGCTCCCTGTGCAGGCTCCCAGTGGCAGCAAGAGGGAGTTTTGGTCAAAAGCTACTGAGCCAGCAAAGAAAGTCTGCCCAAATCTGCAGGTTAGAGAGAGACAATAAAGTTGAGCTGGAACAGTGCACTGGGGAAAGCAAAATGGTGCACTTCAGGATTGGAGAAGGAATACCTGCTTAAGAATTCTGCCGCGGGCTTCCCCTGGTGGTCCAGTGGATAAGGACACCGCTTTGCAGTGCAAGGGGCGGCAGTTCGATCCCTGGCCTGGGAAGATCCCACGTGCCGCAGGGCGGCTGGACCGATGTGTCCGATTACCGAGCCGGAGCTCTGGAGCTCATGCGCCCAGAACCGGCGCTCTGCAACGACAGACGCCACCGCGATGGGAGGCCCACAGGAGCCAAGGAACAAAGATGGATGAAAATAGAGAAATGAAAGACCAATAGAAGTGGCCCGCCCATCCCCCTCCCCAACCTAACCCCTGCCCAAAATAAATAAATAAATAAATCTTTAAAAAAAAAAAAAAAAGAATTCTGCCACAAGAACGCTATTCGCAGTACTCATCTTATCTGGCCTATGAGCAGCCGTCGACAGTTTCTCATAGCCTCCTACACACTTTCTTCAACTGGCCTCCAGGACAATTGCTCTGTTCTCTTCCTAACTCCCCTGGTTACTTATTTCCAGTATACAGGCTTATTCATGTATTCATTCATTCACTGATGATTTGTGTGCTTTCTCTGAATACCAGATACTATTCTAGGTACTATAAATACGGAATTAAACAAAACAGGTAAAAATTTCTGATTTAGGGGTGCCACATGCTCATTATGGGGTTTCCCTGATGACTCATTAGTAAAGAATCTGCATTGCAGGAGATCAAGGTTTGACCCATGGATCAGGTAGATCCCCTGGAGAAAGAAATGGCAATGTACTCCAGTATTCTTTTTTTTATTATTCCATACAAATTTAATTTTTTATTATTATTTTTACAGCATTTTGTTGTTTACTGTCACACATCAACCCAAATCCACCACAGGTGAACCCCGTGGATAGAGGAGCCTGGTGGACTATAGACCATGGGGTCACAAACAGTCAGACACGACTAAGTGACTATATCACCACTACCATTCTCATGACACAGGAGGCTCAGACAGTAAAGAGTCTGTCTACAATGCAGGAGACTGGGTTCAATCCCTGCATCAGGAAGAGCCCTTGGAGAAAGAAATGACTGCCCACTCCAGTATTCTTGCCTGGAGAATTCCATGGACAGAGGAGCCTGGTGGACTATAGTACAAGGGATCGCAAGAGAAGGGCACAACTGAGTGACTAACACTTTCACAGATAGAGAGGGAAAGAATTCCCTCACTTCTTTACTTCCATCAATCTCTTCTCAAGTATCCCCTGACTACAGTTTCAAAGACGGCATCTCTAATATGAGCGCTTGTCCTTACACAAACCTCCCACTTTCCTCCCCACTTGTCAATTTTTCTCTCAAGGGCTTACCACCATCAGATGAACTGTGTATTTTATTTATTTATATGTATCCTGCACCTCTCACTGGAATATAAGCATCTTGTGGCCAGGGCCTTTATCTCTTTGGTTCATTGTTCCAACCCCAGAACATAGCACCAAAATAGATCACACATTGACCATTGAATCCATAATCCTGAGGAGCAGCAATATTACATTTTAGAGATGAGAGTTTATACAACTGAAGAGAATCACATAGGATACACTGTCAAGCCAAGAAGCTGAATAAGCAAACCTTCCTCTTTTTTTCACTTTGCCTTTAACCAGTTTTGCAAAAAACTGTCACTGCTGAAGAAGAGAAGGAAAATCATGTGAACCACTGCCCTTCAGTTCCTTTTAATAATTTTGAAAGAGCTGGGAATCTTTTCAAATATTAACAGCCTTTGGCCCATTTAGTGTTTATGTTGAGCGTCTAAAAGGAAATGCCTACAAAGATGGAGCCATCCATGCCAACTCGTCTATTTTTGCCCCTTCCTTTTCTTCATATGCCTTATAGCTTGATTCACTCCCGTGTAAGACTACAAATATTCACTGAGCTATTTGGTGAAGATAATGGACAACCAACCCAGGTGAGATATTCAGAGGTTGAAAAGTGAAAGGAAATGACTTAGAAGGAACAGGAGTCCAAGAAGTACAGCAGCATACTGAGAATGCACAGAAATAGAAGTGATATTGAGAAGCAAGCCAATATTCATGCCAGGAAGCTGCCCTGGAAATCAGTGCGGGTATTGTCCCACATTGGCTATACTGAAGAACACAGTCCACTAGCTACATCCAAAACTGTAAAAATATCAAGGTTGTTATGATAGGACCACTTACATAGCTATTTGATTCTTTACCATTTTGAATTTTTGTTAAGTTTAGGTCTCTGAGTTATCCAAAAGTACTTTTATTTCAACCATATTTCCTAAAGAAGTTAATCCACTTGAGAGAGGAAGGCATTTTCTCTGTTTTAAGTAGTCAATTCCTCAACTGCCAACACAACCCAAATGGTTAAGGTAAAATTTGGAGCCTACTGGGATGACTGTCAACTTATTTTTTTTTTTCATTATTTAAAATTTTATTTATTTATATGTATCCTGCACCTCTCACTGGAATATAAGCATCTTGTGGCCAGGGCCTTTATCTCTTTGGTTCATTGTTCCAACCCCAGAACATAGCACCAAAATAGATCACACATTGACCATTGAATCCATAATCCTGAGGAGCAGCAATATTACATTTTAGAGATGAGAGTTTATACAACTGAAGAGAATCACATAGGATACACTGTCAAGCCAAGAAGCTGAATAAGCAAACCTTCCTCTTTTTTTCACTTTGCCTTTAACCAGTTTTGCAAAAAACTGTCACTGCTGAAGAAGAGAAGGAAAATCATGTGAACCACTGCCCTTCAGTTCCTTTTAATAATTTTGAAAGAGCTGGGAATCTTTTCAAATATTAACAGCCTTTGGCCCATTTAGTGTTTATGTTGAGCGTCTAAAAGGAAATGCCTACAAAGATGGAGCCATCCATGCCAACTCGTCTATTTTGCCCCTTCATTTTCTTCATATGCCTTATAGCTTGATTCACTCCCGTGTAAGACTACAAATATTCACTGAGCTATTTGGTGAAGATAATGGACAACCAACCCAGGTGAGATATTCAGAGGTTGAAAAGTGAAAGGAAATGACTTAGAAGGAACAGGAGTCCAAGAAGTACAGCAGCATACTGAGAATGCACAGAAATAGAAGTGATATTGAGAAGCAAGCCAATATTCATGCCAGGAAGCTGCCCTGGAAATCAGTGCGGGTATTGTCCCACATTGGCTATACTGAAGAACACAGTCCACTAGCTACATCCAAAACTGTAAAAATATCAAGGTTGTTATGATAGGACCACTTACATAGCTATTTGATTCTTTACCATTTTGAATTTTTGTTAAGTTTAGGTCTCTGAGTTATCCAAAAGTACTTTTATTTCAACCATATTTCCTAAAGAAGTTAATCCACTTGAGAGAGGAAGGCATTTTCTCTGTTTTAAGTAGTCAATTCCTCAACTGCCAACACAACCCAAATGGTTAAGGTAAAATTTGGAGCCTACTGGGATGACTGTCAACTTATTTTTTTTTTTCATTATTTAAAACTTTTTATTTGGAAATAATTTCAAACTTACACAAGGTTGAAAAAATAAACATATCACAGTGAATACCCTTTACGCTGATTCACCTTTCCTTAACATTTTACCCCATTTGTTGGGGGAGGGGTGTTGTATGGTGGTTCTTTGGAATATAATTGCTTTACAATGTTCTATTACTTTCTGCTGTACAACAAAGTTAATCAGCTCTATGTGTACATACATCCCCTCCCTCTGAGCCTTTCCTCCACCTCCCAACCCTGCATTCCACCCATTGAGCTCATCACAGGGCACCAAGTTGATCTCCCTGTGCTATACAGCAATTTCCCACTAACTAGCCATTTAACACATGGTTAAACGTGTATATATGTATAAGTGTATATATGTCAATCCTAATTTTAAAAATTGTCGTGTCATGCTTCTTCATTTCACTGGAACTCTGAGAAGCTGACAGGACTGCAAACTTCCTTGTCCCCAATGAATAAATCTCCTTGGACAGTGAAGGGATGGAGAAACAGAGGAAGGTGTTAGACATCTTTCCGTCCTACGAGGGCACAGAATTCTGAATCATTCTTACTAAAAAATGTTCAAAAACCTGAAGAAAATAAGTAGTGAAACTCCAGAATAAGCCATCAAGTTAGGGAACCAGTAGAGCAACTCCATATAGCCTCGATGCTGGTTGAAGAATAACCCCCATGGCTGGTCTAAGATCCTGTCAACACAGTTTCCAGGCAGCTCTAGGGAAGAAGCCCTGGCTGCTGTTCTATAGCCTCAGGTTCCAGGAAGCTGCCCTGGAAATCAGTGCGGGTATTGTCCCACATTGGCTATACTGAAGAACACAGTCCACTAGCTACATCCAAAACTGTAAAAATATCAAGGTTGTTATGATAGGACCACTTACATAGCTATTTGATTCTTTACCATTTTGAATTTTTGTTAAGTTTAGGTCTCTGAGTTATCCAAAAGTACTTTTATTTCAACCATATTTCCTAAAGAAGTTAATCCACTTGAGAGAGGAAGGCATTTTCTCTGTTTTAAGTAGTCAATTCCTCAACTGCCAACACAACCCAAATGGTTAAGGTAAAATTTGGAGCCTACTGGGATGACTGTCAACTTATTTTTTTTCATTATTTAAAACTTTTTATTTGGAAATAATTTCAAACTTACACAAGGTTGAAAAAATAAACATATCACAGTGAATACCCTTTACGCTGATTCACCTTTCCTTAACATTTTACCCCATTTGTTGGGGGAGGGGTGTTGTATGGTGGTTCTTTGGAATATAATTGCTTTACAATGTTCTATTACTTTCTGCTGTACAACAAAGTTAATCAGCTCTATGTGTACATACATCCCCTCCCTCTGAGCCTTTCCTCCACCTCCCAACCCTGCATTCCACCCATTGAGCTCATCACAGGGCACCAAGTTGATCTCCCTGTGCTATACAGCAATTTCCCACTAACTAGCCATTTAACACATGGTTAAACGTGTATATATGTATAAGTGTATATATGTCAATCCTAATTTTAAAAATTGTCGTGTCATGCTTCTTCATTTCACTGGAACTCTGAGAAGCTGACAGGACTGCAAACTTCCTTGTCCCCAATGAATAAATCTCCTTGGACAGTGAAGGGATGGAGAAACAGAGGAAGGTGTTAGACATCTTTCCGTCCTACGAGGGCACAGAATTCTGAATCATTCTTACTAAAAAATGTTCAAAAACCTGAAGAAAATAAGTAGTGAAACTCCAGAATAAGCCATCAAGTTAGGGAACCAGTAGAGCAACTCCATATAGCCTCGATGCTGGTTGAAGAATAACCCCCATGGCTGGTCTAAGATCCTGTCAACACAGTTTCCAGGCAGCTCTAGGGAAGAAGCCCTGGCTGCTGTTCTATAGCCTCAGGTTCAGGAGTTTACCTGGATGGGGTTTGCTCAGTGTTCTACTCTCTGCTTTGCTCAGCAATCACTTTAAGTAATATATAAGTATATATTAGGTATATATGGATATAGATAGATAGATAGATATAGATATAGATATATATACACACACATACATGTGTGTGTATACAGCTTCCACATATATAATACATACATATACACACACACACACACATATAAAATAAAACTGTGCTTACTATTTGATTTTTTTTTAATTTTGCCCTCTTTCATTGGTTCTTTATTCATTCACCTTCATTCATCTTTATTCTTTTGCCTGTGTGGGCCTTCCATTGCAGTGGCTTCTCTCCTTGCAGAGCACCGGCTCTGGGCACATGTGTTCCAGAGCACTGGCTCCTCATTGGGCACACAGGTCCAGTTGCTCTGCAGTACAAGGGATCTTCCCGGGCCAGGAATCGCAAGGTGGACTCTCCACCCACTGGACCACCAGGGTAGCCCACTCTTTGCATGTTATTAGTAAAGTTAGTACTACAAATAGCCTCTTTTGGCTTGACAAGCAGTAGACAAGAATTCCCTGACAAATGCAAAAATGCACAAATATATCGTTATCTGTGTTTTTTCTTTTAAATCATTACAAGGCCTTTCCTGCTTTATACCAGGTACTTGCATGAAAGTAGGCTTTATTATTCCCATTTTATTGATGAGAATAATGACATTTGGAATATGTAGATAGACAACCTGCTGAACATCTTGCATCTAGTGAGCGGCAGAACTGAGACCAAACCCAGGTCTTCTGAATGTAAATCCCCAGTTTGTTCTATCTTGCATATTATCCAATTATACACGTGCATGTGTTTTTTTTTTTTGTAAAATGATGGACGAGGAGAAAATGGTCTCTGGGACATCCAAACATAGAGGTAAGCTGAACTGAGTGCATCTTTGCTTTTTCCTTCTATAACCCTAACTCCCCTTTTTTTGGCTACACATTCATTTGGCACAGGAGAATATTAACACTGCAAAGGAAATTTCAGGGAAGTTGAAGGTGAGCAATGAGGATTCTCCTATACTATTAAATATGTTCACACTTACGGCATTTGACTGGCAAATACAAAGAGCCTCCTCTGTGACATTCATCACACTGCCCAGGACTGCTCCAAGTTTGGTCTCAGTGACAAATGCTTGAAGTTAATCATGCATTTGTCTCCACATTTACTTTGAAGACATTGATCAAGCTGTGCTGACAGAGCTGTGATGAAATATCAGGCTCTGGAAAATGCTGAGCCAGCTTTGAATCTTCCATGATTCAAGCACAAGGCAACAATTGGAAGGACATCTGTCATTTTTCTTTTGCCCTCTTTCATTGGTTCTTTATTCATTCACCTTCATTCATCTTTATTCTTTTGCCTGTGTGGGCCTTCCATTGCAGTGGCTTCTCTCCTTGCAGAGCACCGGCTCTGGGCACATGTGTTCCAGAGCACTGGCTCCTCATTGGGCACACAGGTCCAGTTGCTCTGCAGTACAAGGGATCTTCCCGGGCCAGGAATCGCAAGGTGGACTCTCCACCCACTGGACCACCAGGGTAGCCCACTCTTTGCATGTTATTAGTAAAGTTAGTACTACAAATAGCCTCTTTTGGCTTGACAAGCAGTAGACAAGAATTCCCTGACAAATGCAAAAATGCACAAATATATCGTTATCTGTGTTTTTTCTTTTAAATCATTACAAGGCCTTTCCTGCTTTATACCAGGTACTTGCATGAAAGTAGGCTTTATTATTCCCATTTTATTGATGAGAATAATGACATTTGGAATATGTAGATAGACAACCTGCTGAACATCTTGCATCTAGTGAGCGGCAGAACTGAGACCAAACCCAGGTCTTCTGAATGTAAATCCCCAGTTTGTTCTATCTTGCATATTATCCAATTATACACGTGCATGTGTTTTTTTTTTTTTTTTTGTAAAATGATGGACGAGGAGAAAATGGTCTCTGGGACATCCAAACATAGAGGTAAGCTGAACTGAGTGCATCTTTGCTTTTTCCTTCTATAACCCTAACTCCCCTTTTTTTGGCTACACATTCATTTGGCACAGGAGAATATTAACACTGCAAAGGAAATTTCAGGGAAGTTGAAGGTGAGCAATGAGGATTCTCCTATACTATTAAATATGTTCACACTTACGGCATTTGACTGGCAAATACAAAGAGCCTCCTCTGTGACATTCATCACACTGCCCAGGACTGCTCCAAGTTTGGTCTCAGTGACAAATGCTTGAAGTTAATCATGCATTTGTCTCCACATTTACTTTGAAGACATTGATCAAGCTGTGCTGACAGAGCTGTGATGAAATATCAGGCTCTGGAAAATGCTGAGCCAGCTTTGAATCTTCCATGATTCAAGCACAAGGCAACAATTGGAAGGACATCTGTCATTTTTCTTTGGCTTTAACTTTCCTCTTCAATTTGAGGCCACATATGTTCTGGTCAAAGCTGTAGATTCTATAATTTCCCCAGATCTTTATCATGAAGTTCATGACTGGCAATGGGAAAAAGCATACTTTAATGTAAAAATAATATATGTTAAGTAACTGAAGGTTAAAGAATCATAGTGTAACTTGGGAGATAAAAACTCATTTATGCTCTGTTGCCTAAATAATGAAACAAAACTTCTTTAAACTTCTTTCTATAATACCTTTAAGGAAAAATGAGACATAAAAGAATAATAAGGTATTTGTCTTACATATTAAAATTATTTTAAAATTTAAAAATAGATATATATACTCAAATATACATTTTCTGTTTTCTTTCTATTTTTGAAACAAATTATACTTATGTTACTCAATATAAACATAAACATAACATAAATTATGTTTATGTTACTCAATAGTTTTATTAGAGATTAATTACATTTAAATATATAACCCTATATTACTTATTACATGATATACAGTTCAGTTAATCTCCTTCTACAATAAACTTCATTTAAAACATACTTAAAAGTAGCAAACGTACAAATTATTATGCTACTCTTCTAGATATAAAAACTAAAGAATTTTGTCTTTTGTATGGTGATATAATTCCTATTCGGATCAACCCCCTGGTTTATGCTGGTAACAAATATATACTCTAGACAAATTAAAAAAACAAAAAAATCCTAAGGATTTAAAGAATGAACAAAACCAGGTATACTGTGAAAAGCAGGCAAAATTGGAGAAGCAACCAGAATTTTCTTCCTCCCTTTTTGTGTGGCTTTGCCCTGAAGTGGGAGGGACAGTGCTGACAAATTAGGGGAAAAAATAGTGACATTCATACTAGGTGCTCATTCCAGAAACTTTAGTTCATTTCTGGAGAAATCTAAGGATGGAAGTGTAAACACACAAGCACTGATTCAGTAGATAACTCCTGCACACACATCACCTGCCTGTGTATATGTTGGCTCTAAGATCGAAATATCCCTGCGATCATTTCCTCTTTCTGCAATAGTTTTCCCAATTGTCATGAGGTGTGTTTTACTCTTCTCTTGTTTCTCTGAGATCTGTTGGGTTTTTTTTCAGGAACTTCTACCAAAATCTAATCTGCAAATGGTTTCCTTAGTTTAACATCAGTGCTGCTACAGGTTAATTTTTTTCAATAATTTTTCTGTAAGTTCAAGAATTGTAGGTAAGGAAGAATGCACATATATTAGCTCAGTCTTCCAATTGGATTAATTGGATACAATTTAATGAGTAATTATAAGGCTTATAAGATGCTGTGAAACATACACTTATATTCATTATTGCTAGGCATGAAAACAAATGAATATAAATTTTTTCACAAACTGTTATAAAATAAAGTGTATGAACATGGAATTTTATAAAACATATATAGTTTAAACATTCATACTCTTTGAGTATAAATATAAAATATATTTTAAATATTCCTTTATAGGAATCTAGGCAAAAATATCACAACTTTGTGCAAGGCTGTTTACTCAAGCATTGTTTATGAAGGCAAAAAAAAATAGTACATTCAAGATACCTAACAATGGGCAAACAACACATAAGCACAGTTACATGTTAAAATACAGTAGTATATAGAAAAAAATTTTAATTCAAAAAAAGTTAATATGTGCAAAAGCTCATAATATAATTGACAAAAATCTGAAATGTTATACACATCGCTGTGTCAATTATTTATATATTTAGTTATTTGTACACATTCTTGATGGAGAAGGAAATGGCAATCCACTCCAATATTCTCACCTGGGAAGTCCCATGGACAAAGAAGCCTGGAAGGCTCAGTTCACAGAATTACAAAGAGGTAAGCATGACTGTAGCAACTTAGCATGCACACACACAATCTTGAAGGGCTCAGAGGAAATATATTAAAATGTAATGGGAACCTAGTTGTTGAATTACTCCAACTTCATCACTAGCTACTATTGTTTCTTCCATGGAACCTAAAATATTTTGTGTTTTATTCTCCAACTTTCCAACAAAAGCATGTATTATAATCAGAAGACAGAGGCATAAAAATGTCCTTTTAAAAAGGTAAGTTCATTTTCAAATATTTTTAGCAATTGGGAAAAATAAATAAATCAATCCCCTAAGCATCCAGTTAATCTAGGCCTAGGCTTTATTTATTGTTCTACTTATAATGAAAGCTATTCAGTCTCTTATGGTGAAAATTTTATTTTCAAAGTAAGTTCTGGTTAGTTCTGCTTTGTCTTAATGATGCCTATTATTATCTCTGTATGAAGACTTCAAAATATTCCTCATGCTACCAAGAAGAATTCAAAGCAAATCCATAAAAAGCAAATCCATTCAAAGCAAACCCAGAGACTAACATAACTGAGACCTCTATATAAAATAAATTTACACTTTTCTTTTCAACCTCCTCCTTTACTAATGAATTTTTGAAAATTTAAAACTGATGCCCTTAGAACTGTGGTCCTTTGTGGCTTCTCTTGTTACTCGGAATGATTAAATGACTAACGAAGACAATTATGTTTGGACCTCTAACTAATCATTTTCACTGCAACACAATATCCTAGTAGACATCCCCAAATCTTGTGGGGCTTTCCCTGCTCAAAGTTTCAGTTAAACTATGTTAATGAGAACCAAGAAGCAGTGGTAATTAATTTTCAAGGATCAGTTCATTTAAAGTGCTGTCTCTTTTCTTTTTCTTCCCATCTTGTATCTCTCTCATGTCAGAATCTGGATATTGACAGAAAGTTGTGTAAGAAGAACTCAATTTTCTCTATTTTAAGATAATTAAGTTAAACTTGGTATCATTTCTGGAGAAAAAGAGTCCCTCCTCACCCATGTCCTGTGTTTGGCTAACTTTCTTCCTAGCAGGTCTCAGCTTAAATGAGAAAAGTTCTCTCAAGCCCACAGTCTGTTGTCACAATCACACTTACACATTCAGTTGTTTCATCACTAGCTACTATTGTTTCTTCCATGGAACCTAAAATATTTTGTGTTTTATTCTCCAACTTTCCAACAAAAGCATGTATTATAATCAGAAGACAGAGGCATAAAAATGTCCTTTTAAAAAGGTAAGTTCATTTTCAAATATTTTTAGCAATTGGGAAAAATAAATAAATCAATCCCCTAAGCATCCAGTTAATCTAGGCCTAGGCTTTATTTATTGTTCTACTTATAATGAAAGCTATTCAGTCTCTTATGGTGAAAATTTTATTTTCAAAGTAAGTTCTGGTTAGTTCTGCTTTGTCTTAATGATGCCTATTATTATCTCTGTATGAAGACTTCAAAATATTCCTCATGCTACCAAGAAGAATTCAAAGCAAATCCATAAAAAGCAAATCCATTCAAAGCAAACCCAGAGACTAACATAACTGAGACCTCTATATAAAATAAATTTACACTTTTCTTTTCAACCTCCTCCTTTACTAATGAATTTTTGAAAATTTAAAACTGATGCCCTTAGAACTGTGGTCCTTTGTGGCTTCTCTTGTTACTCGGAATGATTAAATGACTAACGAAGACAATTATGTTTGGACCTCTAACTAATCATTTTCACTGCAACACAATATCCTAGTAGACATCCCCAAATCTTGTGGGGCTTTCCCTGCTCAAAGTTTCAGTTAAACTATGTTAATGAGAACCAAGAAGCAGTGGTAATTAATTTTCAAGGATCAGTTCATTTAAAGTGCTGTCTCTTTTCTTTTTCTTCCCATCTTGTATCTCTCTCATGTCAGAATCTGGATATTGACAGAAAGTTGTGTAAGAAGAACTCAATTTTCTCTATTTTAAGATAATTAAGTTAAACTTGGTATCATTTCTGGAGAAAAAGAGTCCCTCCTCACCCATGTCCTGTGTTTGGCTAACTTTCTTCCTAGCAGGTCTCAGCTTAAATGAGAAAAGTTCTCTCAAGCCCACAGTCTGTTGTCACAATCACACTTACACATTCAGTTGTTTGATCATGTGCTGAATGACTGTCTTCCTCACTAAACTGTTGGTTTGATGATACCAGGAACCCTCCCTGCCTGTACCCCACTGAATTTCTAGTATTTACCTCAGTGCTTGAAACACAGTAGATGCATGATAAAAATTTCATGAATGGGTTAATTATGAATCCTGTTTTCTCTCTTAGTTCAGTCAAATTTAGGGACATTTTATAAAAAATGAGTTTTATTCAATATTTAGCTTTTGGCATTTTTAAAAATTTCTTTAATTCTATATACAAGAAAGAACAAGCAAATGGAAAATTGTTAGTGTTTGGAGGCATATCTGCTTGTGTTGTCTCTCATTTCTGAATTGTCATGTGATCGTGGCTAGTCCATTAAACTCTGAGTCACAATATCATAATTGACAAGCTGAAAATAATGGCACTTTACGCATATCATTTACATGGTGATTAAAAGGATTCAGAGAAAATTAAGGTAAAATAGTAAGTTCTAAAATACAGACTAAAAGGCAGAAGATGTCATGCCCACAGTTGTTTTTTGGGGGGAGGGAGCAGGTTGGGGAGGGAGGGGGGTGGGCGGGCCACTTCTATTGGTCTTTCATTATCTATTTTCATCCATTTTTGTTCTTTGGCCTGCGTGGGCCTCCCATCGCAGTGGCCTCTCTTTTCACAGAGCACCAGGACCACCAGGGAAGTCCATAGTTTTTTATATATGGGCTTTTTTCATTTTTATCGACTGCTTCTCAACATATTTACAAAAAATACTTGTAGATGAATATAAAAAAATGTTATAGTACTCTGTTATAGCCCATATCATTATACATCACTGAATATACCACTAATCTATCACCAACATAAAAGAACTGATTATAGCAAAACGATAATATAGGGTTTAGACCAAATTTTGAGCAATGTCTCTCAAGCAAGAATAAGAAGTTCCACTGTGCTTTTATGTTTATATAAAGAACTTTTAAAGGGCACAGGTGCTCAGCGGCTAAGTCCTGTCTGACTTTTTGCAACCCTATGGACAGTAGCACATCAGGTTCCTCTGTCCCTCACTTCACTATTTCCCAGGGTTTGTTCAAATTCATCTCCATTCAGTCAGTGATGCTATCCAACCATCTCATCCTCTGCTGCCCCTTCTTTTGCCTTCAATCCTTCCAAGCATCAGAGTTTTTTCCAGTGAGTCAGCTCTTTGCATCAGGGGCCAAAAAATTGGAGCCACAACAGTGAAATTGAACCTCACTAAAAAACATTCTCTCTTTCTCTATCCCTTTCCACCTAAAAGTCTCAGAATTGAATTTATGGTGGTAAAATCATCAAGAAGTGAGTCTTGTCATCAGACATACAAGTTAAAAACCAAAATGTCACTCTCAGCTAACAGTGTACTAAATGATTAAAAACTGAAAAGTTTACCAAGAACAGGAACAAGAAAGGGTGCCTACTCTTACCACTTTTATTCAACATAGTACTGGAAGTCCTAGCCAGAGCAATAGACTAGAAAAAGAAACAAAAGTTTCCCAAACTGGAAAGAAAGAAGCAAAACTGTTTATTTGCAGATGACATCATCTTATACATAGAAAACCCTAAAGACCCCAACAAAAAGCTATTATAAATAATAAACAAATTCCATAAAACTGAAGGTCACAAAATCAACATACAAAGATAAGCTGCAACGAAATATCTGAAAAAAAAATTCCTATTGATCATAGCATCAAACAGAATAAAACACTTAACCAGAAAGTGAAATATTTACAAAAATACTTGTAGATGAATATAAAAAAATGTTATAGTACTCTGTTATAGCCCATATCATTATACATCACTGAATATACCACTAATCTATCACCAACATAAAAGAACTGATTATAGCAAAACGATAATATAGGGTTTAGACCAAATTTTGAGCAATGTCTCTCAAGCAAGAATAAGAAGTTCCACTGTGCTTTTATGTTTATATAAAGAACTTTTAAAGGGCACAGGTGCTCAGCGGCTAAGTCCTGTCTGACTTTTTGCAACCCTATGGACAGTAGCACATCAGGTTCCTCTGTCCCTCACTTCACTATTTCCCAGGGTTTGTTCAAATTCATCTCCATTCAGTCAGTGATGCTATCCAACCATCTCATCCTCTGCTGCCCCTTCTTTTGCCTTCAATCCTTCCAAGCATCAGAGTTTTTTCCAGTGAGTCAGCTCTTTGCATCAGGGGCCAAAATATTGGAGCCACAACAGTGAAATTGAACCTCACTAAAAAACATTCTCTCTTTCTCTATCCCTTTCCACCTAAAAGTCTCAGAATTGAATTTATGGTGGTAAAATCATCAAGAAGTGAGTCTTGTCATCAGACATACAAGTTAAAAACCAAAATGTCACTCTCAGCTAACAGTGTACTAAATGATTAAAAACTGAAAAGTTTACCAAGAACAGGAACAAGAAAGGGTGCCTACTCTTACCACTTTTATTCAACATAGTACTGGAAGTCCTAGCCAGAGCAATAGACTAGAAAAAGAAACAAAAGTTTCCCAAACTGGAAAGAAAGAAGCAAAACTGTTTATTTGCAGATGACATCATCTTATACATAGAAAACCCTAAAGACCCCAACAAAAAGCTATTATAAATAATAAACAAATTCCATAAAACTGAAGGTCACAAAATCAACATACAAAGATAAGCTGCAACGAAATATCTGAAAAAAAAATTCCTATTGATCATAGCATCAAACAGAATAAAACACTTAACCAGAAAGTGAAATATTTATACACCAAAAACTATAAAACACTGTTGAAAGAAATGGAAGAAGACAAAAATAAGTGGAAAGATATATTATGTTTATGGATCAAATGAGCTATATTGTTAAAATAACCTTAACTGTCAAAAGTCATGATATTCCTCTTAAAATTCAGTGGCATTATTTATAGAAATAGAAAAAATGTCTTAAAATTTGAATGGAACCACAAAAGACTTTGCCTTGCCAAAGCAACCTTACAAAGAAAAAAGTTGACGTTATCACAATTCATTTCAAACTGTACTACAAAGCTATAGTAATCAAAGCAGTATAGTAAAAACCAGTATGCCATAAACTAATGACATAGAATTAAGAACTCAGAACCCATGAAAACAGTCAACTAATATTTGACAAGGGAGCCAACAACACTCAGTGGGGAAAAGATAGTTTTTTCAAAAAATGGGTATCAAATGCAAAAAATGAAAGTGTACATACAATGAAATGTATCTTAAACCACTCACAAAAATTAACTCAAAATTAATTTAAAACTTAAGAGTAAAACCTGAAACCATAAATCTCATAGAAGAAAATAGGAAAATCTCCTTCACAGTTTTGTCAATGAAATGTTACATATGACACCAAAAGTATGAAAAACAAAAGCAAAACTTTACTAAGGGACTACATCAAAAATAACTTCTGCAAAGCAAAACAAACCATCAACAAAAACAAAAGGCAACCTATGAAAAGAAAGAAAATATTTTCAAATCATATACCTAATAACTATGCAATACATCAAGGGAATCATACAACTCAACAGCAGAAAAACAAATAACCTAATTTAAAAATGGGCAAAGTACCAGGATAGATATTTTTTCCAAAGAAGACATAAAAATGACAAACACACACATGAAAAAATGCTCGCTGTTCTTCAGAGGAATGAAAATCAAAACTACAATGAGAGGTCACCTCATCTGTTAGCATGACTATTACCAAATAGATAAAAAGTCCTAGTGAGAATGTGGAAAAAAGGGAACACTTGCATACTGTTGCTTGAAATATAGATATGTGCAGCCTCTATGGGAAAGAATATAGATGTTCCTTGAAAATTAAGGAAAAAAAAAAAAAAGAATTACCATATAGTCAACCAATTCCACTTCCAGCTACAGATCCCAAAGAAATGAAATCAGAATTTTTTTTTTTTTTTTGCAGGAGGGTGCGGGTTGGGAGGGAGAGGGGTGGGTGGGCCACTTCTCTTGGTCTTTCATTTATCCATTTTCATCCATCTTTATTCTTTGGCCCGTGTGGGCCTTCCATCGCGGCAGCCTCTGTTGTCGCAGAGCACCGGCTCTGGGCACATGCGCTCCAGAGCTCTGGCTCGGTCATTAGACACATAGGTCCAGCCGCTCCGCGGCACATGGGATCTTCCCAGGCCATGGATGGAACTGGCGCCCCTTGCACTGCAAGGCGGTGTCCTTACCCACTGGACTACCAGGGAAGCCCTGAAATCAGAATCTTGAAGAGATATCTGCACTCCTATGTTTGTTACCATTGGTGATAACATAGACTGAAGGTATTATGATAAGTAAAATAAGTCAAACAGAGAAGGAAAAATACTCTATGATTTCACATATATGTATAATCTAAAAAAAAAATTTAAACCTCAAAACAATATAAATTGGTGGTTCCTAGGGGAAGGGGAAGGGTAGGGAACATGGGTAAAGGTGATCAAATAGTACAAGCTTCCAGTTAGAGGATGAACAGTCTTGGGGATCTAATGTATCGCATTAGACTATCACTAACAATACTGCTTGTATATTTGAAAGCTGATGGAAAGAAAATCTTAAAAGTTCTCACCACATACACACCAAAATATGGTTACCATGTGAGGTAATAAATTTGTTAACTAACCTTATCATGGTAATCATTTTGCAACATACATGCATACAAAATCATCATGTTGCAAGCACTAAACTTATACAATGCTATAAGTCAATTATATCTCAACAAAGCTGGGGGAAAATGTTAAATGTCAGCATTAAGTCAGCCCATCATTCAGGGGGTGGACTTAATTAACCTAACAGAAAATAATACATAAAATTAGAATTCTAATTTACAAATAGAAATAGGGTTGTCCTATCTTAAACACATAGGTAAAAGCAACTCTCTCTCTCCCAAAGGCTGATTTTCAAGAAAAATGAAACTTTAATGGGAAGGGTGTTTTTGTTTTTTTGGTTTTTTTAATTTGATTTATTTATTTATTTTTGGCTATTCTGGGTTTTCACTGCTGCCGTGAGATCTTTACTTGCAGGAAGTGGGGGCTATTCTCTAGCTGAGGTGAGCAGGCTTCTTGTTACAGTGACTTCTCTTGTTGTGGAACTCGGGCTCTAGAGCACACATGCTTCAGTAGTTGCAGCACATGGGCTCCATCGTTGTGGCTCTGAGGCTCTAGAGCACAGGCTCAATCGTTGTGGCTCATGGGCTTAGTTGCTCCACAGCATGTGGGCTCTTCCCAGATCAGGGATGGAACTGGCGCCCTTGCAAGGCGGTGTCCTTACCCACTGGACTACCAGGAAGCCCTGAAATCAGAATCTTGAAGAGATATCTGCACTCCTATGTTTGTTACCATTGGTGATAACATAGACTGAAGGTATTATGATAAGTAAAATAAGTCAAACAGAGAAGGAAAAATACTCTATGATTTCACATATATGTATAATCTAAAAAAAAAATTTAAACCTCAAAACAATATAAATTGGTGGTTCCTAGGGGAAGGGGAAGGGTAGGGAACATGGGTAAAGGTGATCAAATAGTACAAGCTTCCAGTTAGAGGATGAACAGTCTTGGGGATCTAATGTATCGCATTAGACTATCACTAACAATACTGCTTGTATATTTGAAAGCTGATGGAAAGAAAATCTTAAAAGTTCTCACCACATACACACCAAAATATGGTTACCATGTGAGGTAATAAATTTGTTAACTAACCTTATCATGGTAATCATTTTGCAACATACATGCATACAAAATCATCATGTTGCAAGCACTAAACTTATACAATGCTATAAGTCAATTATATCTCAACAAAGCTGGGGGAAAATGTTAAATGTCAGCATTAAGTCAGCCCATCATTCAGGGGGTGGACTTAATTAACCTAACAGAAAATAATACATAAAATTAGAATTCTAATTTACAAATAGAAATAGGGTTGTCCTATCTTAAACACATAGGTAAAAGCAACTCTCTCTCTCCCAAAGGCTGATTTTCAAGAAAAATGAAACTTTAATGGGAAGGGTGTTTTTGTTTTTTTGGTTTTTTTAATTTGATTTATTTATTTATTTTTGGCTATTCTGGGTTTTCACTGCTGCCGTGAGATCTTTACTTGCAGGAAGTGGGGGCTATTCTCTAGCTGAGGTGAGCAGGCTTCTTGTTACAGTGACTTCTCTTGTTGTGGAACTCGGGCTCTAGAGCACACATGCTTCAGTAGTTGCAGCACATGGGCTCCATCGTTGTGGCTCTGAGGCTCTAGAGCACAGGCTCAATCGTTGTGGCTCATGGGCTTAGTTGCTCCACAGCATGTGGGCTCTTCCCAGATCAGGGATCGAACTTGTGTCTCCTGCATTGGTAGGCAAACTCTACCACTGAGCTACCAATGGGAAGGGTTTTTAATGAGAATAGGATTACAACAGGAGTGAGTCATACAATTTAAGTAATTCATGCCTGAAGCATGAATTGTCACAATAAATCTATTAGCCAATATGTTCTCTCTGTATTTAGAAATGACACAGCCTGTCTTCTCTGTGTTAACTTTCCCTGACTTTAGATGGAAAAATGTCTCCATTGACCATTATTTCTTCTTTTAGATGTATTTACATGTTCAGTCAAGTCTCACTCTGACCCTGCCAGTAAATTTATTTTTTTGACTATATTTCTCTTCTCTAATACACTCTTTACTGATTTTATAGTTGAATTCTCAAAGGACTATATCATTATCTCTATTTATAAGTTCTCAGAGGGACTTCACAACTGCTCTCAAATACCAACTTCAATAAAAACAAGAAAAAAGGTGTTATCTAAATATAAGCTGAATTGTATATTGCTCAAAGCACACTGAATTATTAAGCAAGATTTCAAATATAGGGAGAAAACAATAAACATGTTATTTGGCCAAAATTATATTAAAACCAGACAAGGGAAGATCTCTAAGGATATTTTATGACCTGTTTTCACAAATGATTTAAATGGTTCTTAGGGAATATAGAACAGCTTTTCATTTAATACATTAATGTGGGTAATTAAGTAGTAAAAGGTATGAAAAATTAATTTCTTATACCTTATTAATTCATATTAAGAAGTTGACTTCCATTCGTAATTCATCAGTATTACTCTTATTCATTGATATCTGTATGTTTATAAAGCATCACCCTTGGTAAGCAGTTAATCTTAATAACAATAGTAAAAATATTGAAACATGTTTAGATTACCAGTCATCTTGTAAATGAGATTTTTTTTTAAAAATTTTGGCCTCTTTTATTGATTTTTTATCCATGTATTTTCATCCATCTTTATTCTTTGGCCTGTGTGGGCCTCCCATCACAGTGGCCTCTCTCATCACAGAGCTCCGGCTCTAGGCGCATGCGCTCCAGAGTGCTGGCTCCTAATTGGACACACCGGTTCAGGCACTATGGGGTATGTGGGATCTTCCAAGGCCAGGGCTCAAACCGGTGCCCCCTGCACTGCAAGGTGGACTCTTTACCCACTGGACCACCAGGGAAGCCCACAAATGAGATTTTTGATAGAGTCATAAACTGTATAAAAAAGAATAGGGGCAATGGAACAAATCAAATATCTACAAATCTAATGACTGGGATACGATGTCAAAAAGAAATTCTAGGAACATGTAATTAAAAACAAAAGTTTTAATTTTGTCATGAATTTTCACAGCACATATTTAGTAGAGGTTAAGAATAGAGGCATCCAAATGTCACACTTAAGTGTAACGTCTGTATTATGAATCTCTATTTTAGAAAAGTGTGCTCATATTTTTAACAGACTTCTCCAAAAGGGAGTAGGACGTTTCTTCAATAAAATATTAAAAAAAGAGAAAAACTACAATGATATAGAAGAGAGAGGGGATGCCATTCTGCCTCTATCCTGGGTTATACAGAATTCTAATAACATCTTAATAATTTTTATCATACACATTGCTGTAGGAAGAGCACATGTCTAAGGTAATAGCCACCCACATGCTTGCCTTGAAACTTTTTCATTTCAAGTCCATTTTACTATCCATTTACGCCCAGACCCATCCTCAAAAGATTTATATTGGGCTTTTGTGCCACTTTAGATATTTCAAAAGAAAGCATACAAACATCCAACATTTTGCACCTTAAGGAAAAACTATTTTGCAACAAACTTAGTGGCATAGCTTTTCATCTCAGTGAAGCCAAAAATTTCAAACACTTAAATCAAAAGCTTTTCTGGGTGGAGAAGGGGGCATTTGTGTTTCTCAAATGTACGTTGCTAATCCCTGCATGTTTTACCTTTGAAATCAAGCATGTTTCTGAACCAGTAACACTTCCACTCCTTAACTTCTGCCAATAGGATGCAACCTCAATTTGCTAGTTCTCCAAGTTGTCAGCATCATGGATTAAAAGAGTCACAGAGGATGATGTCAACATCAGAGTGGCAGGAGACTCTCCTTGTTTGCTCTCCTCTTCAGTGCACAGCTAGGAAGACTCTCATAATTCAGCAGTTCTCTCTGTTCAACACACCAGGTTGCCAGAGAGATGTGAAAGTGCTGCATTAGAACGTGTAGAAGAGGTGGAACCCGGGGAACAGAGGCGGTTCCCACAATTCCAGGCCTCCCACCATGAAGCCTGAACCCACAGCTCCAGGGAACCCAGCAGCACACATGACTCAGGCCTCCAGTCACAGAGCTACCTGTGGCCACAGGGAGCAGGACAGCAGTGTGTATGCGACTCATGACCTCACTGCCATGGGGATGCCCACGATTCTGTCCCGCTCTGCCACCACAGAGGCAACACCAGCCAACCTGGCAACCCTACAGGTGGAGGTGGCCAGGTCCCCCCACATCCCCTACCCCCCTACCACCGTGGCAAGGCTTGCCCCTCAGGTCATAAGTAGAAACACAGCATCCAGCCTCACACCATACCTCATTTTGTACATAAATAAGCTATTTACAACCCTAACCTATTTTTTAAAAAAAAGCATGAAAATTCTTCTAAAAAATATGGTCACATGCAAAAAATTAACAGAATTTTCAACACTCCAAAGTATTAACTCAGCTTTAACTTTGTGTCCATAATCATGAAAAGCCTTTAGGTATTTTTTCATCTCTTCCTCTACCAGTTTATACTTTCTCATACAACGTAGAAGAAAAAGTAAATACAAAAACCGCAAGCTCAGCCAGGTAGAAAAAGAAAAATGGAATATAATTGAATAAGTCTTCTGAATTGGACAGCATTCAACCCTGTTTATAATCTCTTTAATAGCCTGTTCCTTGAATAAGAATAAGAAGCAGAAGCAAGATTTGTCAGGGCGCTCCAAATAACTGTTCAGTGGTTGACTCAGGGAGATTTACTCCTATAAACCTCTCAAGCTTTGTTTCTTTAAGAAATGGCATTCACTGTGTAATTTGGCTCAAAACTCACAACTTTCCAAGTGTTAATTTCCCAGCANTTCTAGATGTTAACTGATCCCCTAACATGGTGCACAGACACCATAAGACATACTCTTTCAAGCGTTAAAAGAGTCACAGAGGATGATGTCAACATCAGAGTGGCAGGAGACTCTCCTTGTTTGCTCTCCTCTTCAGTGCACAGCTAGGAAGACTCTCATAATTCAGCAGTTCTCTCTGTTCAACACACCAGGTTGCCAGAGAGATGTGAAAGTGCTGCATTAGAACGTGTAGAAGAGGTGGAACCCGGGGAACAGAGGCGGTTCCCACAATTCCAGGCCTCCCACCATGAAGCCTGAACCCACAGCTCCAGGGAACCCAGCAGCACACATGACTCAGGCCTCCAGTCACAGAGCTACCTGTGGCCACAGGGAGCAGGACAGCAGTGTGTATGCGACTCATGACCTCACTGCCATGGGGATGCCCACGATTCTGTCCCGCTCTGCCACCACAGAGGCAACACCAGCCAACCTGGCAACCCTACAGGTGGAGGTGGCCAGGTCCCCCCACATCCCCTACCCCCCTACCACCGTGGCAAGGCTTGCCCCTCAGGTCATAAGTAGAAACACAGCATCCAGCCTCACACCATACCTCATTTTGTACATAAATAAGCTATTTACAACCCTAACCTATTTTTTAAAAAAAAGCATGAAAATTCTTCTAAAAAATATGGTCACATGCAAAAAATTAACAGAATTTTCAACACTCCAAAGTATTAACTCAGCTTTAACTTTGTGTCCATAATCATGAAAAGCCTTTAGGTATTTTTTCATCTCTTCCTCTACCAGTTTATACTTTCTCATACAACGTAGAAGAAAAAGTAAATACAAAAACCGCAAGCTCAGCCAGGTAGAAAAAGAAAAATGGAATATAATTGAATAAGTCTTCTGAATTGGACAGCATTCAACCCTGTTTATAATCTCTTTAATAGCCTGTTCCTTGAATAAGAATAAGAAGCAGAAGCAAGATTTGTCAGGGCGCTCCAAATAACTGTTCAGTGGTTGACTCAGGGAGATTTACTCCTATAAACCTCTCAAGCTTTGTTTCTTTAAGAAATGGCATTCACTGTGTAATTTGGCTCAAAACTCACAACTTTCCAAGTGTTAATTTCCCAGCAGTTCTAGATGAAGAAAACCTTAACTGATCCCCTAACATGGTGCACAGACACCATAGAAGCTTGGACATACTCCAGGTGTTAAAGTGGAGGGAAAAAAAAGGCAAGAGAGGAAAGGGAAAGGAAGACAAGGGTATCAGGACAGGGAAGGAACAGAACAAAAAGACTTGAGAACTCTTCCAGTCCACTCGGATGAAGCCCAGGAATCAAACAGAGCTCTGCCCCTTCTGAGGAGATGTGGCTGGTGCAGGCAAGATCTGACACAAGTATCATTCCTCTCAAATGTCTAACTTTTTAAGTGTATGTAAGAAACATATTTCATGCATATCATAATATTATCACAGGGAGAAAAGTTACTTAGTCCACAGACCTACTGCTTTCAGTTTCTTATAGAACCAACTTATTTCTTCCATCTCTTATTCATCAAAATACTGTTAAAAAAACTACAGTGGGTCTTCCCTGGTGGTCCAGTGGGTAAGGACACTGCCTTGCAGTGCAAGGGGCGCCAGTTCGATCCCTGGCCTGGGAAGATCCCAAGTGCCACAGAGCGGCTGGACCGATGTGTCCAATTACGGAGCCGGAGCTCTGGATCGCATGCGCCCAGAGCCAGCGCTCTGCGACAACAGAGGCCACCGCGATGGGAGGCCCACACGGGCCAAAGAACAAAGACGGATGAAAATAGACAAATGAAAGACCAATAGAAGTGGCCCGCCCACCCCCACCCTCCCCAACCCCACCCTCAAAATAAATAAATAAATAAATAAATGTTTAAAAAAAAATAAACTACAGTGAACTCGAATAAATGGTTTCATCTAAGGGATGTTTCCCCAGTGTAAAACTTGTTGACAAAAATGTAGTGTCTGGTGCGTGTGTGCTTAGTCACTCAGTCGTGTCAGACTCTTTGTGACCCCCTGGACTGCAGCCCACCAGGCTCCTCTGTCCATGGAGTTCTCCAGGCAAGAATACTGGAGGGGCTTTTCATACCTTCCTCCAGGACTACTCACGGTAGCTGCCTGTGCCCTCCACCCTGCCCCACAAACCCAGTTTTGGGGGTGGGAAGGAGAGAATTAAAATAGAAATACAATGGCTAAGGCCCAAATCTCCTCCGATTTTTATTGTTGGTGGAAGAGGAGGCATTATTAGGGACAAAAAAAAGTAGAAAAAAACATATGAACAGACTCAGCTTTGGGATTTCCAACCACAAAAGAAATTATATAAAAGCATGTGTCTCTACCATGTGTGAGGGAAAGATTTTGTTTTCTTTTCCCAAAGAAATAAAACAGAGAAAGCCTCTTGAAAAAAAAAAAAAAAAAAACACGAAAATAAGAAAGGAAAGAAGGAAAGGAAATAAATAAGGCATGCAGGTAGGAAGGAAGAAAGGATTCTTTGCAAGAATTGTTCTTCCTTTTCCTGGGTTCCAGGGTGTCATTAATCTTCAGGTTTTCTCTTATTTTACTGAAGCTGATTCTGCACTAATGTATATGTATATTAAATCATCGCATTTTACATTTAGAAAATTCACACTGTTCAACCTAAATATGTGTACCTTTTGTCAGTCATACCTTTATAAAGTTGGAGAAAAAAGAGAACAAGAATCAATAATGACTTTTTTCATTATTAAAATATATTTATTCTATACTGGCATTTGAATAATAGTTTGGGTATATAATTATAAGTTGAAAACTGCATTCTTCTCAAATTTATGCGCCCAGAGCCAGCGCCTGCGACAACAGAGGCCACCATGGGAGGCCCACACGGCCAAAGAACAAAGACGGATGAAAATAGACAAATGAAAGACCAATAGAAGTAGCCTGCCTGCTCCTCTCCCTCCCCAACCCGCCCCCCTCAAAATAAATAAATAAATAAATAAATGTTTAAAAAAAAATAAACTACAGTGAACTCGAATAAATGGTTTCATCTAAGGGATGTTTCCCCAGTGTAAAACTTGTTGACAAAAATGTAGTGTCTGGTGCGTGTGTGCTTAGTCACTCAGTCGTGTCAGACTCTTTGTGACCCCCTGGACTGCAGCCCACCAGGCTCCTCTGTCCATGGAGTTCTCCAGGCAAGAATACTGGAGGGGCTTTTCATACCTTCCTCCAGGACTACTCACGGTAGCTGCCTGTGCCCTCCACCCTGCCCCACAAACCCAGTTTTGGGGGTGGGAAGGAGAGAATTAAAATAGAAATACAATGGCTAAGGCCCAAATCTCCTCCGATTTTTATTGTTGGTGGAAGAGGAGGCATTATTAGGGACAAAAAAAAGTAGAAAAAAACATATGAACAGACTCAGCTTTGGGATTTCCAACCACAAAAGAAATTATATAAAAGCATGTGTCTCTACCATGTGTGAGGGAAAGATTTTGTTTTCTTTTCCCAAAGAAATAAAACAGAGAAAGCCTCTTGAAAAAAAAAAAAAAAAAAAACACGAAAATAAGAAAGGAAAGAAGGAAAGGAAATAAATAAGGCATGCAGGTAGGAAGGAAGAAAGGATTCTTTGCAAGAATTGTTCTTCCTTTTCCTGGGTTCCAGGGTGTCATTAATCTTCAGGTTTCTCTTATTTTACTGAAGCTGATTCTGCACTAATGTATATGTATATTAAATCATCGCATTTTACATTTAGAAAATTCACACTGTTCAACCTAAATATGTGTACCTTTTGTCAGTCATACCTTTATAAAGTTGGAGAAAAAAGAGAACAAGAATCAATAATGACTTTTTTCATTATTAAAATATATTTATTCTATACTGGCATTTGAATAATAGTTTGGGTATATAATTATAAGTTGAAAACTGCATTCTTCTCAAATTTTAGGCAATTTTAGTCCAATGTTTCTTTCAACAAATCTAATGTTATTTTGATTATTTTGATTCTAGAGTCTTTGGAGGTAAATGTGCTTCTTTTTTTCTTTTTGTTATTTGTTTTGTTTTGTTGTTTTAATTTTCCCTTTCTCTAGATGTTCTGAAAGCTGATTAAAAATGTGTTTTCATGTGAATTCTTTTTTGTTGGACTCCAACTGTCTTCTTTTAACTTGGAGACCCTTGTACTCCAGTTCTGGAAATATTTATGCAACATCTCTATTTATGCAACATCTATGAGCTGAATGCTGGAAACTCCTAGAGTGATCATTTAGTTTTTTTACCTGTTTTCCTTTATCTTCCATTTCTTTACCTTTTGATTCGATTCTCCCAGGAACTCTCTCAACATCTATTTGATTTTTTTTTAATTATTTTGTTTTAATTTCCAATAACAAGTTCTGATTTTATTTATTTATAAAACATCATACCCTTGCTTGTATTTTTGTTTGTAGTGGATGCACTATTTATTTTTAAAATGTATTTATTTATTTTAATTGCAGGATAATTACTTCACAATATTGTGACCGATTTTGCCACATATCAGCATGAACTGGCCACAGGTATACATGTGTGCCTTCCGTCCTGAACCTCCCTCCCACTTTCCTCTCCACCCTCTCCATCCAGGCTGTCACAAAGCACTGACCTTGGGTGCCCTGCATCACACATCAAACTTGCACTGGTTATCTATTTTATATATGGTAATGTACATGTTTCAATGCTATTCTCTCGAATCATGCCACCCTCTCCTTCTCTCACTGAGTTCAAAGGTCTGTTCTTTACATCTGTGTCTGCTTTCCTGTCTTGCATATAAGATTGTCAGTACCATCTTTCTATATTCCATACATATGCATTAATATACGGTATTTGTCTTTCTCTTTTTGACTTACTTCACTCTGTATGATGGGCTCCAGGTTCATTCAACATACTAGAACTGACTAAAATCTGTTCTTTTATAGCTGAGCAATATTCCATAGTGTATATGTACCACAATATCCTTACCCATTCATCTGCTAAAGGGCATCTAGGTTGCTTCCATGTCCTAGCTATTGTAAATAGTGCTGCAATGAACACTGGGGTTAATCATTCTGAGGATTTCAAAAATTGTTTTTTCTTTGGAGGTAAATGTGCTTCTTTTTCTTTTGTTATTTGTTTTGTTTTGTTGTTTTAATTTTCCCTTTCTCTAGATGTTCTGAAAGCTGATTAAAAATGTGTTTTCATGTGAATTCTTTTTTGTTGGACTCCAACTGTCTTCTTTTAACTTGGAGACCCTTGTACTCCAGTTCTGGAAATATTTATGCAACATCTCTATTTATGCAACATCTATGAGCTGAATGCTGGAAACTCCTAGAGTGATCATTTAGTTTTTTTACCTGTTTTCCTTTATCTTCCATTTCTTTACCTTTTGATTCGATTCTCCCAGGAACTCTCTCAACATCTATTTGATTTTTTTTTAATTATTTTGTTTTAATTTCCAATAACAAGTTCTGATTTTATTTATTTATAAAACATCATACCCTTGCTTGTATTTTTGTTTGTAGTGGATGCACTATTTATTTTTAAAATGTATTTATTTATTTTAATTGCAGGATAATTACTTCACAATATTGTGACCGATTTTGCCACATATCAGCATGAACTGGCCACAGGTATACATGTGTGCCTTCCGTCCTGAACCTCCTCCCACTTTCCTCTCCACCCTCTCCATCCAGGCTGTCACAAAGCACTGACCTTGGGTGCCCTGCATCACACATCAAACTTGCACTGGTTATCTATTTTATATATGGTAATGTACATGTTTCAATGCTATTCTCTCGAATCATGCCACCCTCTCCTTCTCTCACTGAGTTCAAAGGTCTGTTCTTTACATCTGTGTCTGCTTTCCTGTCTTGCATATAAGATTGTCAGTACCATCTTTCTATATTCCATACATATGCATTAATATACGGTATTTGTCTTTCTCTTTTTGACTTACTTCACTCTGTATGATGGGCTCCAGGTTCATTCAACATACTAGAACTGACTAAAATCTGTTCTTTTATAGCTGAGCAATATTCCATAGTGTATATGTACCACAATATCCTTACCCATTCATCTGCTAAAGGGCATCTAGGTTGCTTCCATGTCCTAGCTATTGTAAATAGTGCTGCAATGAACACTGGGGTTAATCATTCTGAGGATTTAAATTACAACCATCACTTTTGTTTAAGTGCTTACAATTTCTCCTTCCATTTTTTTTTTTTTTTGTTTCCTTTAGTTTTAAGAATGTTGTCACATCCATATGTTGCCATGACTTGTGCACAGAAGTCCATTCCCCTGAACATTAATGGCGAGTCTCCTACTTCAGAGAGAGATACTTAGTATCTAGGAAAGGAAGACCTGAAGGTCTAACTGGTACAGACTTTCCTCCACTCCAAGAAAGTATTAACTAACTTAATGAGTCATGCAGTGAGTTTTGCAGACTGCACTGGTTTCAGTGAGGTAGGTGTGCTACAACAAAGCAATTTGACAGACCAAAACAAAAATCACAACTTCAGAGTTTTCTTGATATTTTCCTTGATTCTTTCATCCTGTTTGTGCATGTCTGTCACTCTCCCCTTACTCAACTGATTTCAGTCACATTTATCTTCTTTAAAGCATTCTAACACTTCACGTTCATTCCTATCCTTATTTCAGAATTAAGACGATATGTCAGTATACAGCAAGTACAGACCAAAAGAGCAAAAACTCATGACCACTCAAAACTTATGACCAAACAAATAGAACCCCATGGTGTTAAGAACCATAACACTTTATAATGTAACTATTTAAATAGCATAAAGTAAATCAATTTTCTGTCGACCATAAGAAATCATATATATAATATACTGTGCTTAAATATGGATGTTCCATAAAGGCATGTTGATTGACTGAAAAAGGGTTCACCCATAGAATTCCTTTCAATAACTATTTCAAGCACCATAAAGGATTGGCTTAAACAATGTTCACAAACTCGATCATTACATAAAGCTAAGGATGTAAACTAAATCCAGATTTTTTTAAACCTCAGTGATGGTGGTGGTGGTGGTAGTGGTTTAAACGCTAAGCCGTGTACAACCCTTGTGGCCCCATGGACTGTACGTAGTCCACCAGGCCCCTCTGTCCATGGGCCTATCCTGGCAAGAATACTAGGGTGGGTTGTCATTTCCTTCTCCAGGGCATCTCCCTGACCAAGGGATAAAACCTGTGTCTCCTGCATTGGCAGGTGGATTCTTTACCACTGCACCACCTGAGAGGCCAGTAAACCTGAGTGTTGCACACTAATATTTCTATGACAATAGTACAGAGTTTATGATTAAAAGTCTTGAGATTTGGGAGGGATTATCCTGCCCAAGCTCCCCTCTCTGAGAGCCGTCTTCACCTGCCCCTGGCGTCATGTCTGCACTTCAGGTACTCATTCCACAGCTATAACCCATGGGGCAGTTTACCTAATGATTAGTGATGAAAAGACTGGCCTGGGCTAATAAGAGTTTCTCTCCAGGAATTTAAAATTGGATCAAGAGCCCCATAAATTTGAGTCATGCAGTAAGTTTTGCAGACTGCACTGGTTTCAGTGAGGTAGGTGTGCTACAACAAAGCAATTTGACAGACCAAAACAAAAATCACAACTTCAGAGTTTTCTTGATATTTTCCTTGATTCTTTCATCCTGTTTGTGCATGTCTGTCACTCTCCCCTTACTCAACTGATTTCAGTCACATTTATCTTCTTTAAAGCATTCTAACACTTCACGTTCATTCCTATCCTTATTTCAGAATTAAGACGATATGTCAGTATACAGCAAGTACAGACCAAAAGAGCAAAAACTCATGACCACTCAAAACTTATGACCAAACAAATAGAACCCCATGGTGTTAAGAACCATAACACTTTATAATGTAACTATTTAAATAGCATAAAGTAAATCAATTTTCTGTCGACCATAAGAAATCATATATATAATATACTGTGCTTAAATATGGATGTTCCATAAAGGCATGTTGATTGACTGAAAAAGGGTTCACCCATAGAATTCCTTTCAATAACTATTTCAAGCACCATAAAGGATTGGCTTAAACAATGTTCACAAACTCGATCATTACATAAAGCTAAGGATGTAAACTAAATCCAGATTTTTGTAAACCTCAGTGATGGTGGTGGTGGTGGTAGTGGTTTAAACGCTAAGCCGTGTACAACCCTTGTGGCCCCATGGACTGTACGTAGTCCACCAGGCCCCTCTGTCCATGGGCCTATCCTGGCAAGAATACTAGGGTGGGTTGTCATTTCCTTCTCCAGGGCATCTCCCTGACCAAGGGATAAAACCTGTGTCTCCTGCATTGGCAGGTGGATTCTTTACCACTGCACCACCTGAGAGGCCAGTAAACCTGAGTGTTGCACACTAATATTTCTATGACAATAGTACAGAGTTTATGATTAAAAGTCTTGAGATTTGGGAGGGATTATCCTGCCCAAGCTCCCCTCTCTGAGAGCCGTCTTCACCTGCCCCTGGCGTCATGTCTGCACTTCAGGTACTCATTCCACAGCTATAACCCATGGGGCAGTTTACCTAATGATTAGTGATGAAAAGACTGGCCTGGGCTAATAAGAGTTTCTCTCCAGGAATTTAAAATTGGATCAAAGAGCAGAAAAGTCCATCAATGCTGGCTGCTTCTCTAACCCATGATGTAGACTCCTCCGTCAAAGTTCCCACTCTGAGGAAGCTGTGATAGAGAATTAGGCAAACAGAGTAGAGAAACCCATTCTTTAGAAGAAAAGGCCAATGACGGATGCCTTGAAATGGTCCATCCCATGTATCTAGAGAGAGGCACATGCTAAGAAAGTCTGCCCTGGGTGCTGGGGAATCTCAGTTCTAGGTCCTGTCATGGTGCCCCCACTACCTTTCTATCCTTAGCTCCTTGGGGAAATCCTGTACCCTTCTGATTAAACTCCAGCTCCCTTTTCTTTAAAAATGAAATAAATCAGTATAAACAAAGATATGATTATCATTTTATGAATGCCAAGACACTCCTGACATCTGTCATATAAATGTGACAGCTGCCACATAAATGTTGAATGGAATATTGGAGCCACACAGCAAATTAGGTGTCCTTTTACACTTAATAAGAGATAAATTCTGAAGTGAATCTTTATTTGGTAACTTACATGGTATATGTCTTCAGACTCATGGTCAAAATCTCTAGGATAAACTAAGTAGCTATGTTTTGATGTAATAATTAAATGATAATTTGACCTTTTTAAACTGTTTTAAAAATTCAGTGGAGTTTAGAAGTGCGAAAGGACCAACTATGTTTGCTTTTTTGTGTGTTTCATCTCTTCCTTCACTTTCAGACTTAATTTTGATGTAAATAAGAGCTATTCTTCTCAAAGGACTAAAAGAAAATCAAACCGTAGGTCTGGTGGACTTTCCCTTGGAGAACATCTGGTCCTGGGAAAAGTCCCTTGAGTCTTGACCTGAGTGTTGCACACTAATATTTCTATGACAATAGTACAGAGTTTATGATTAAAAGTCTTGAGATTTGGGAGGGATTATCCTGCCCAAGCTCCCCTCTCTGAGAGCCGTCTTCACCTGCCCCTGGCGTCATGTCTGCACTTCAGGTACTCATTCCACAGCTATAACCCATGGGGCAGTTTACCTAATGATTAGTGATGAAAAGACTGGCCTGGGCTAATAAGAGTTTCTCTCCAGGAATTTAAAATTGGATCAAAGAGCAGAAAAGTCCATCAATGCTGGCTGCTTCTCTAACCCATGATGTAGACTCCTCCGTCAAAGTTCCCACTCTGAGGAAGCTGTGATAGAGAATTAGGCAAACAGAGTAGAGAAACCCATTCTTTAGAAGAAAAGGCCAATGACGGATGCCTTGAAATGGTCCATCCCATGTATCTAGAGAGAGGCACATGCTAAGAAAGTCTGCCCTGGGTGCTGGGGAATCTCAGTTCTAGGTCCTGTCATGGTGCCCCCACTACCTTTCTATCCTTAGCTCCTTGGGGAAATCCTGTACCCTTCTGATTAAACTCCAGCTCCCTTTTCTTTAAAAATGAAATAAATCAGTATAAACAAAGATATGATTATCATTTTATGAATGCCAAGACACTCCTGACATCTGTCATATAAATGTGACAGCTGCCACATAAATGTTGAATGGAATATTGGAGCCACACAGCAAATTAGGTGTCCTTTTACACTTAATAAGAGATAAATTCTGAAGTGAATCTTTATTTGGTAACTTACATGGTATATGTCTTCAGACTCATGGTCAAAATCTCTAGGATAAACTAAGTAGCTATGTTTTGATGTAATAATTAAATGATAATTTGACCTTTTTAAACTGTTTTAAAAATTCAGTGGAGTTTAGAAGTGCGAAAGGACCAACTATGTTTGCTTTTTTGTGTGTTTCATCTCTTCCTTCACTTTCAGACTTAATTTTGATGTAAATAAGAGCTATTCTTCTCAAAGGACTAAAAGAAAATCAAACAGTAGGTCTGGTGGACTTTCCCTTGGAGAACATCTGGTCCTGGGAAAAGTCCCCTTGAGTCTTGACCTTGAAGTGAGGGAGCCTTCTACAAATGAATTTATGAGTGTGGGCAATTATGTCCTAGTGTTACTGTGTCCATGGACATGTGTTTAAGCTGCCAAATATAGATCCTCCAGTTAAAACCCTGCATAAAAATTCAAGTACCAAGCTAAAATACAGCTTGAAAAAATCATGATCAATCTGGTGTGCATGTACACTTAGAAATGCTTAGTCTATTATAAATGAGCCACCAGGGTGTGTGATTACAACAAGCCTAGAATTAGAGAGCAATTTATATGAACTCTTATACTTCAAGAAATAAACATATCATAATGAAGGAGCATTCAATAGAATTATACGATTATCTAATAACTGACTGTAGGTAACATACTTTCATGGAACCACTGAAGAATAGTAATAATAATTTATATATATATATATATATATAATACTTTGTCTTCAAAAGCCTCTTTAATATGCTTTAACATTACCTTGTTTGAACTTTGCAACGACCCTGTGAAATACATATTCACCATTATTTCCTAAAGAAGAACCTGAAATTCAGAAATGCTACATCATTTGCTTAAGCAAATGTCTGAATTCAATCCCAAAATTCTAATATCAAAATTGGTTCTCTAAAGTTAAAAAAAAAAAAAAAAGGAAACCACCATCTATGAAGTTTAAAAGTATAAGCTAGCAAGGATGCAAATCACTTTAACATTGTATTTTGTTTTTCAGAATGAAGTCACAGTCTGTAACATGGATCAATAACTAAGCAATCAGCACACCAGAAAGCAGAACACTGTGCACAACTCTGTGCTCTGTATGCTGTGCAACTCTGTATGCTGTGCAGATGAAGGTCTGTTCTCCATGTCTAAAGGCTTTGGTGCCCGTCGGTTCTCTCAGACTCAGCAACACGGTGAAGCATGAGGTCAGCTCCAGGCAGTTAACCACTGACAACCAGGATTAGCAAACAGGAAATCTCCAATAAGCTCTAGCCACAGTTCAGTCAAACCAGAGGAGCCCCTCTGTCACTGTGTAGGGAAGCCCATGGGCCATTATAAGGTCACAGCAGGAGTAATATGAAAGCTGAAAAATACTTTAAAATAAAATACACAAACCAGAAAATGATTCTTATCGTACTTGTTGTGCCTTTTCACTGTTTAAAAAAACACATACTCTGTCTAGTCCTCCTTCCCTGACCATAGGCAAGTGCCTTCCTTTCAAATCTTTTCTGTAAAAATAAGCATAGCAAATCTCTACCTGGTAAAATTATTGAGAATAGTTTAAAATAGAATGCATCTAATAAAGTGCTGAGAACCTTGGTAAGCAAGAAAAAGGCACAATAACTATTATTTTTATCATTTTTATTAAGAAGCAAAACCACATAGCCCAATGTATACATTAACTCTTCCAAAAGCACTCTTCTCCAAGAGGATGAAAGTGCAATAACTATTTTTAATTTCAGAAACTTCCCCTAAATTCACATGTGAGAACTTTCAACAGGCCCTACTGACCTTCCTTCTTGGGAGAGTAGACACTCACTCAAATGATTACTTATCCTTTAACTCTCTCCCAGAAATCCTTATTCACTGTGACCACTGAATCTAAACTATGACATCAAAAACTTTGTTGAATCTCAACTAGCTCACTTCAGGGAAAGATCCATCTTGAACCAACTCCAGAAACCTCATGAATATCCTGACTTTCATATGCTTCCTCAGAAACATTCATTAGATTCAACACAACACCGATGTTCTTTACCAGTTTAAAGACAAATAGTTTGATTCTAATGCTGACACCCTTTTTGGTGAGTTAGCAGTTAACAATACTATTATTATGCAAATCTTTGATCTCTACAATTACATGTTTTCCATATGTTGCCCACGAGGCTCTGAGACCCTGTAGTGAACTCACAGGGTGCAGTGGCACATGTGAGTTTTGAGAAATATATAGTAAGCCTGACACCTGTCAGACACCACATGGACCATTTTAACATTAGATGGCTATGTTCCTTGTGAGACATTCCATCTTTGTGAAACTGGGTTTTCAGAGCTTGCTGTGATAAAAATCAAGTGTGAAAAGAAAAATGTGTGTGAGGATGATATCAAAACTTGAGAAGTGATGCAGTGCTCAAGGGCTTCCCAGGTGGCTCAGCGGTAAGGAATCTGCCTGCCAATGAAAGAGATGTAGAAGACATGGGTTCCATTCCAGAGTTGGGAAGACCCCCTGGAGGATTCTTCTGTGGAAATTTTCAGTGTTCTTTCCTGGCAACTTTCATGGATAGAGGAGCCTGGCAGGCTACAGTCCATGGGGTTGAGTCACAAAGAGTCCGACATGACCGTAGGGACCAAACACGTGCATTAAGTGTTCACAAGGCATACACAACCCATTAGTAAGTAATTATGGCTATTTCAAAATGAAATATTTTTATTTTCTTTAAAACTGCATGCATTATTTATTCAAATAGCTATTAAGTTGTTAGGAATTTAAATATTTATTAAGTTGTTTGTACATAGCTGTTTACTAAATGGAGCTGTGTGTTTTTTCTTTTGGTCTGGGAGTATCTTTAAAATAAGCTCACCAAGACACCAAGGATGCTAGGAGCAAAGGAAATTTAGGAACATCTCCTCTAACCTAGTCTTGGTGTTACTGTGACTGGATAGAATTTAAAGAAAGACTCCCTAACTCTAGGGTGAACTGCCTTTGTGGCTCTCTCCAACCGAATATCTAAACTATGACATCAAAAACTTTGGAACTCAACTAGTCATGGAAAGATCCATCTTGAACCAACTCCAGAAACCTCATGAATATCCTGACTTTCATATGCTTCCTCAGAAACATTCATTAGATTCAACACAACACCGATGTTCTTTACCAGTTTAAAGACAAATAGTTTGATTCTAATGCTGACACCCTTTTTGGTGAGTTAGCAGTTAACAATACTATTATTATGCAAATCTTTGATCTCTACAATTACATGTTTTCCATATGTTGCCCACGAGGCTCTGAGACCCTGTAGTGAACTCACAGGGTGCAGTGGCACATGTGAGTTTTGAGAAATATATAGTAAGCCTGACACCTGTCAGACACCACATGGACCATTTTAACATTAGATGGCTATGTTCCTTGTGAGACATTCCATCTTTGTGAAACTGGGTTTTCAGAGCTTGCTGTGATAAAAATCAAGTGTGAAAAGAAAAATGTGTGTGAGGATGATATCAAAACTTGAGAAGTGATGCAGTGCTCAAGGGCTTCCCAGGTGGCTCAGCGGTAAGGAATCTGCCTGCCAATGAAAGAGATGTAGAAGACATGGGTTCCATTCCAGAGTTGGGAAGACCCCCTGGAGGATTCTTCTGTGGAAATTTTCAGTGTTCTTTCCTGGCAACTTTCATGGATAGAGGAGCCTGGCAGGCTACAGTCCATGGGGTTGAGTCACAAAGAGTCCGACATGACCGTAGGGACCAAACACGTGCATTAAGTGTTCACAAGGCATACACAACCCATTAGTAAGTAATTATGGCTATTTCAAAATGAAATATTTTTATTTTTCTTTAAAACTGCATGCATTATTTATTCAAATAGCTATTAAGTTGTTAGGAATTTAAATATTTATTAAGTTGTTTGTACATAGCTGTTTACTAAATGGAGCTGTGTGTTTTTTCTTTTGGTCTGGGAGTATCTTTAAAATAAGCTCACCAAGACACCAAGGATGCTAGGAGCAAAGGAAATTTAGGAACATCTCCTCTAACCTAGTCTTGGTGTTACTGTGACTGGATAGAATTTAAAGAAAGACTCCCTAACTCTAGGGTGAACTGCCTTTGTGGCTCTCTCCAACCTTCAAGTTTATCAGTCTTTCTATGGCTTTCTCCTTTCCTTGAATGTCTGCATATGAATTTCTCTAATTGCCCAGAATTCTCCCTACACCCCAAGAAAAGTTTCCATTTTTATTATTAGGAAGATTAACTTCGATACTCTAAAGATGGACTTGCCTTTATCAATTTAATTCATTCATTCAACAAATATTTATTGGACAGCAGATAGGAATTAGGCATTGATCTAGACTGGAGATACACTGGTTAGAAAATTTATTGTATTAAGTTCTAAAACCCTTAGCAGCTCATTTGTACTTGGATAAAGGTTTTCAAGAATAAATGCACACCAGGATAAACATAATTTCTAAACTAGGTAGCTAACCCAAATCAATAGCAGAATTTGCACCCAAGAAATATAGATATACCACCTATTATTCTCAAAGGAAATTTAAGGGCTCATTAGGAAACTTTCAAATGTGCTTTTCCAGCTTTGAGAGAAACATTCACATGAAAGACCAGTCCTATTCTTTTTTTTTTTTTTTCTTTTTGGCCACTTCTATTGGTCTTTCATTTATTTATTTGCAGCCATCTTTGTTCTTGGGCCCATCGCAGTGGCCTCTGTTGTCGCAGAGCACCAGCTCTGGGCACATGTGCTCCAGAGCTCCGGCTTGGTAGTTGGACACATCAGTCTAGCCACTCTGCGGCATGTGGGATCTTCCCAGATCAGGGATCGAACTGGCACCCCCTGCACTGCAAGGCAGTGTCCTTATCCACTGGACCACCAGGGAACCCCGACTGGTCCTATTTTAATTCTTCTGCTTCACTTTATCACATTCCAAGGGTTCTAATCAAAATGATGTATTTTTTTTCACAGAATCTAAACTCAACTCTGGATCATCCAGCTCTTCTATCAGGACCAAGTGATGGTCGTTTCTCCCAGTTCACCTAATACTTTCTTGCTATCATTCAAATTTTATTTTTCCAAGGGTCTCCTGCATATAAGTTCAAATTATATTTAATATTAGAACACTCTGAATTATCCTCTGGATACACCCTCAATTTTGGTTTTTCCATAGAAAAAAATCAGGAAATATAAATTTTTTAAGTTGACTGAGAATTGCATTTTATCAATTAATAATAGTAAAGATGCAAAGGCTTTGCTGTTGCTGATGTAAAGAATCTGCCTGCAATGCAGGAAACGCGGGCTTGATCTCTGGGTCGGGAAGGTCCCCTGGAGAAGGGAATGGCTACTGACTCCAGTATTCTTGCTGGGATAATCTCATAGCCAGAGGAGCCTAGAAGGTTACAGTCTCTGGCGTCACAAAAAGTTAGACATGACTTGGCGACTAAACAACAAGGATGCAAAAAGTTACATTTCTGTATGGAGGTTCCTAATTGCTCTGTCTATATATTCCACTTTCCTTGTAACAAACTCAGACAAATGCAGTGGTGCCTCCAAACTGATGGTTTATTTCCAGAACAAACCAGCAAGCAAATGACAGACTCAGAGCTTTTGTATGTGGAGCTCCTATTTTGGCCTGACAATCAGTGTATGTCATTTTCAAACTTCAATAGGCAGAGCAGTACCTTGTTGGAACCATGGGACAAATTCAGATGCACTAAAGTACTATTATCATTATCATTTAAAAAGAAAACTAGAATAAAGGGAACTATCGTTATTTGCAGCCATCTTTGTTCTTGGGCCCATCGCAGTGGCCTCTGTTGTCGCAGAGCACCAGCTCTGGGCACATGTGCTCCAGAGCTCCGGCTTGGTAGTTGGACACATCAGTCTAGCCACTCTGCGGCATGTGGGATCTTCCCAGATCAGGGATCGAACTGGCACCCCCTGCACTGCAAGGCAGTGTCCTTATCCACTGGACCACCAGGGAACCCCGACTGGTCCTATTTTAATTCTTCTGCTTCACTTTATCACATTCCAAGGGTTCTAATCAAAATGATGTATTTTTTTTCACAGAATCTAAACTCAACTCTGGATCATCCAGCTCTTCTATCAGGACCAAGTGATGGTCGTTTCTCCCAGTTCACCTAATACTTTCTTGCTATCATTCAAATTTTATTTTTCCAAGGGTCTCCTGCATATAAGTTCAAATTATATTTAATATTAGAACACTCTGAATTATCCTCTGGATACACCCTCAATTTTGGTTTTTCCATAGAAAAAAATCAGGAAATATAAATTTTTTAAGTTGACTGAGAATTGCATTTTATCAATTAATAATAGTAAAGATGCAAAGGCTTTGCTGTTGCTGATGTAAAGAATCTGCCTGCAATGCAGGAAACGCGGGCTTGATCTCTGGGTCGGGAAGGTCCCCTGGAGAAGGGAATGGCTACTGACTCCAGTATTCTTGCTGGGATAATCTCATAGCCAGAGGAGCCTAGAAGGTTACAGTCTCTGGCGTCACAAAAAGTTAGACATGACTTGGCGACTAAACAACAAGGATGCAAAAAGTTACATTTCTGTATGGAGGTTCCTAATTGCTCTGTCTATATATTCCACTTTCCTTGTAACAAACTCAGACAAATGCAGTGGTGCCTCCAAACTGATGGTTTATTTCCAGAACAAACCAGCAAGCAAATGACAGACTCAGAGCTTTTGTATGTGGAGCTCCTATTTTGGCCTGACAATCAGTGTATGTCATTTTCAAACTTCAATAGGCAGAGCAGTACCTTGTTGGAACCATGGGACAAATTCAGATGCACTAAAGTACTATTATCATTATCATTTAAAAAGAAAACTAGAATAAAGGGAACTATCGTTCCTTGTGAAAGTCTGAACAAACCCTGTTCCTTTTACACTCCTCCCTGACTACTACTCTTAGGCAAGGTTAAGGGGGTCCACAAAACCTTTGACTCTTAAAGCCATGCCAAATCAAGAACAAGCTCAGTGATTTTTAGGCTCCACCTTTCTTCCTCACAACAAATTGGTACAGTAAAAGAATGACACAGTGGCAAGAAAGGGTATTGCCAAACCAGCAATCCCTTGTGACAAGAAATGATTCTCTTGTTTCTACAGGGGAACTGAGGAACAGAGAGCGTCAACAAATGGAGCGAAGGTAGGAAAAAACTCACTATGAAATTCAGCCTAGGGACTTCCCTGGTAATCCAATGTTAAGACTTCACCTCCCAATGCAGGGGACGTGGGTTTAATCCCTGGTCAGGTAACTAAGATTCTACATGCCTTGTGATCAAAAAAAAAAAAAAAAAAAACATAAAACAGAAGCAATATTGTAACAAGTTCAATAAAACCTTCAAAAATGTTCCACATCAAAAAAGTCTTTTAAAAAGAAGAAATTCTGCCAGAATAAAGCCCCAAAATTGTTAGGGACAAAATACGCAAAATCAAATATTGACTTCGAGCTTCCGTCTCCTTGCCTAGCAACATAATCTGCAGTGTGCACACACAGAGACACACACACATGCACACACACTGCAAGAAAGAGGTTCAGATGAGAAAAATTGCTCTTCTCCATTGTTTCCAACAGGTTTAAGTCCTCAAAACTTACTTTAAAAATCATTAATGTCAAAGAAAATTCATAATAATGTGCATACCGGTTTAGTTCTGAGCAAATCTAAAGTCAGCTGCTTTTATTTCCAAGGTCCTAAGGCTCCCCTTTCCGGGCATTCCCAGCATGGTCCTCCCCATATAGGCTCAGGCACTCTTGTCTCTTTCTCTATGCACTGCTCATGCCCTTTCATCCAAACCCACTTGTCTATAGCTTAATAGAAACTCAAGTCACCATACGACTTCTACTAGGGAATTGATGGTTAAACTTTATCTCCAAAAATGATGTAAATGGCTGTGACTCAGCCCCCTCCCCCCGGGAAGATGGTGGACAGAAATTAAATGGGAGAGAGTTACTTGAATTACGTTTCTGCTAACAACTTATAAAAATGCAGGGTTAACAAGGACCTACAATATAGCACATAGAACTCTGTTGAGTGTTATGTGGCAGTCTGGATGGGAGTAGGGCCTGGGGGGAGGATGGATTCCTGTATATGTAAAGCTGACTCCCTTCACAGTTCACCTGAAATTACCACATTGGTTTTTTTCTTATTGTTTGCTAATGGGCTATACTCCATATAAAATAAAAAGCTTTTTAAAAATGCACGGTTAAGGGCTTCCCTGGTGGCCCAGTGGGTAAGGACACCGCCTTGCAGTACAAGGAGCACTGGTTCGATCCCTGGCCTGGGAAGATCCCACGTGCCACGGAGTGGCTGGACCGATGTGTCCAACTACTGAGCCGGAGCTCTGGAGCACATGCGCCCAGAGCCGGTGCTCTGCAACAACAGAGGCCACTATGATAGGAGGCCCACACAGGCCAAAAGAACAAAGATGGATGAAAACAGATAAATGAAGGACCAATAGAAGTGGCCAAAAAATAAAATCAAAAAAAAAATGCATGGTTAAAAGTCTTCTTCCTGTTTATACCCTAGTGGAACCTAAAATAGAGAAAGTATTTCTGATAAATTTTCTTACCTTCAACATTTCTGTATCTTAGTTTCAGAAAAATTTATACATAATTTAAGTTTTCTTTTAAAACTTCTGGACCTACTGCAAGAAAGAGGTTCAGATGAGAAAAATTGCTCTTCTCCATTGTTTCCAACAGGTTTAAGTCCTCAAAACTTACTTTAAAAATCATTAATGTCAAAGAAAATTCATAATAATGTGCATACCGGTTTAGTTCTGAGCAAATCTAAAGTCAGCTGCTTTTATTTCCAAGGTCCTAAGGCTCCCCTTTCCGGGCATTCCCAGCATGGTCCTCCCCATATAGGCTCAGGCACTCTTGTCTCTTTCTCTATGCACTGCTCATGCCCTTTCATCCAAACCCACTTGTCTATAGCTTAATAGAAACTCAAGTCACCATACGACTTCTACTAGGGAATTGATGGTTAAACTTTATCTCCAAAAATGATGTAAATGGCTGTGACTCAGCCCCCTCCCCCCGGGAAGATGGTGGACAGAAATTAAATGGGAGAGAGTTACTTGAATTACGTTTCTGCTAACAACTTATAAAAATGCAGGGTTAACAAGGACCTACAATATAGCACATAGAACTCTGTTGAGTGTTATGTGGCAGTCTGGATGGGAGTAGGGCCTGGGGGGAGGATGGATTCCTGTATATGTAAAGCTGACTCCCTTCACAGTTCACCTGAAATTACCACATTGGTTTTTTTCTTATTGTTTGCTAATGGGCTATACTCCATATAAAATAAAAAGCTTTTTAAAAATGCACGGTTAAGGGCTTCCCTGGTGGCCCAGTGGGTAAGGACACCGCCTTGCAGTACAAGGAGCACTGGTTCGATCCCTGGCCTGGGAAGATCCCACGTGCCACGGAGTGGCTGGACCGATGTGTCCAACTACTGAGCCGGAGCTCTGGAGCACATGCGCCCAGAGCCGGTGCTCTGCAACAACAGAGGCCACTATGATAGGAGGCCCACACAGGCCAAAAGAACAAAGATGGATGAAAACAGATAAATGAAGGACCAATAGAAGTGGCCAAAAAATAAAATCAAAAAAAAAATGCATGGTTAAAAGTCTTCTTCCTGTTTATACCCTAGTGGAACCTAAAATAGAGAAAGTATTTCTGATAAATTTTCTTACCTTCAACATTTCTGTATCTTAGTTTCAGAAAAATTTATACATAATTTAAGTTTTCTTTTAAAAACTTCTGGACCTACCAGAGGCTAGGTTCACTTCAACCTTACTCTGGGCTGCCATTTGGCAAATTCTGCATGTCCCAAGTGGATGCCAGTTACACTGTTTCTAAACTAGAGTGTGCAGCTGAGGTTCTGATTGTTATGTAAGAGTTCTGATTAATTTCATTGTTTATCGACCTGCCGCACCTGGCATTCATTATATGAGATTAACAAAGCAATTCTGGGCTTCCTGGTAGTCCAGTGGGTAAGAACACTGCCTTGCAGTGCAAGGGGCGCCGGTTCCATCCCTGACCTGGGAAGATCCCACGTGCCGCGGAGTGGTTGGACCAATGTGTCCAATTACCGAGCCAGAGCTCTGGAGCACATGTGCCCAGAGCCAGTGCTCTGCGACAACAGAGGCCACTGCGATGGGAGGCCCACATGGGCCAAAGAACAAAGATGGATGAAAATAGATAAATGAAAGACCAATGGAAGTGGCCCGCCTGCTCCCTCCCTCCCCAACCCCCGCCCCCAAAAATAAATAAAGCAATTCAGCTTGAAAAATAGATGCTTAACCTACTATGTGGCCAAGATTAAACATACAAAAAACTAAGGAAAACTTTTGGCAAATGATATGATCCCTCAATTAGTTTCCCAGGTGGTGCTAGTGGTAAAGAGCCTGCCTACAGGAGCAGGAGACATAAAAGCCATGGGTTACATTCCTGTGTTGGGAAGATCCCGTGGAGGAGGATATGGCAACCCGCTCCAGTATTCTTGCCTTGAGAATTCCATGGACAGAGGAGTTTGGAGAGCTACAGTCCGTGGGGTCACGAAGAGTCGGACACAACTGTTACATACACACACACACACACACACACACACTCCTTAGCTGACTTTTATATTTTTGTTACAATTCACTGGGTGTTGATATTTGGGTTCACTTTCTGGGAGCAACTCTACTCAGTCTTGCAAGTCAGCTCACTGTTGCTAAAATCAAAAAAATGCATGGTTAAAAGTCTTCTTCCTGTTTATACCCTAGTGGAACCTAAAATAGAGAAAGTATTTCTGATAAATTTTCTTACCTTCAACATTTCTGTATCTTAGTTTCAGAAAAATTTATACATAATTTAAGTTTTCTTTTAAAAACTTCTGGACCTACCAGAGGCTAGGTTCACTTCAACCTTACTCTGGGCTGCCATTTGGCAAATTCTGCATGTCCCAAGTGGATGCCAGTTACACTGTTTCTAAACTAGAGTGTGCAGCTGAGGTTCTGATTGTTATGTAAGAGTTCTGATTAATTTCATTGTTTATCGACCTGCCGCACCTGGCATTCATTATATGAGATTAACAAAGCAATTCTGGGCTTCCTGGTAGTCCAGTGGGTAAGAACACTGCCTTGCAGTGCAAGGGGCGCCGGTTCCATCCCTGACCTGGGAAGATCCCACGTGCCGCGGAGTGGTTGGACCAATGTGTCCAATTACCGAGCCAGAGCTCTGGAGCACATGTGCCCAGAGCCAGTGCTCTGCGACAACAGAGGCCACTGCGATGGGAGGCCCACATGGGCCAAAGAACAAAGATGGATGAAAATAGATAAATGAAAGACCAATGGAAGTGGCCCGCCTGCTCCCTCCCTCCCCAACCCCCGCCCCCAAAAATAAATAAAGCAATTCAGCTTGAAAAATAGATGCTTAACCTACTATGTGGCCAAGATTAAACATACAAAAAACTAAGGAAAACTTTTGGCAAATGATATGATCCCTCAATTAGTTTCCCAGGTGGTGCTAGTGGTAAAGAGCCTGCCTACAGGAGCAGGAGACATAAAAGCCATGGGTTACATTCCTGTGTTGGGAAGATCCCGTGGAGGAGGATATGGCAACCCGCTCCAGTATTCTTGCCTTGAGAATTCCATGGACAGAGGAGTTTGGAGAGCTACAGTCCGTGGGGTCACGAAGAGTCGGACACAACTGTTACATACACACACACACACACACACACACTCCTTAGCTGACTTTTATATTTTTGTTACAATTCACTGGGTGTTGATATTTGGGTTCACTTTCTGGGAGCAACTCTACTCAGTCTTGCAAGTCAGCTCACTGTTGCTTACACATCCCAGCCTGAGCCACATCCTACCCTGTACAATCTTTTTTTTTTTTTAAGATTTATTTATGTATTTATTTATTTATTTATTTATTTATTTTGGGGGTGGGGTGGGTGGGGTGGGGAGGGAGGGGAGCAGGCGGGCCACTTCTATTGGTCTTTCATTTGTCCATTTTCATCCATCTCTGTTCTTTGGCCCATGTGGGCCTCCCATCGCGGTGGCCTCTGTTGTTGCAGAGCACCGGCCCTGGGCGCATGCGCTCCAGAGTTCCGGCTCAGTAATTGGACACATTGGTCCAGCTGCTCCGCGGCACGTGGGATCTTCCCAGACCAGGGATCGAACCGGCACCCCTTGCACTGCAAGGCGGTATCCTTACCCACTGGACCACCAGGGAAGCCCTACCCTGTATAATCTTTCATCAATTTCCCTACACATATTCTTCTAGGTTATTCACGCCATCAACACTACCAGGTGATTTATTTCCCTCTACCCAGTACCTCTGGGAAATACAGAAACTCTGACCTCAATGTGACAGTAAGAAATTTATTATCAGAAAAAAATACATACTATGTAGGGAGAGAGAGGGAACTTATAGATTACTATAGACAGTGAGCATTACTAGATGCTTTAAAACCTGGACTTCATTTCAGCAAAAGTCAATGTATATACTCATTCACTTAGCATTTCACTAAGTATCTACTAGACATTGTTATAAAGTGTGCACAATAAATATAACATGGTTCCTATCCTTAAGGTAGTAGAAGACGTAAAGCCATAAGAAAAGACACGCAGTTCAGTGTTTTAAGTGCAACAATAGAATGATTCACAAAATAGTGGGAGAGGTGAGGACTGGCAAAAAAAATAATAATGATGATGATGATCCTAGGCTGGAAATCCATAAGAGTTGTAATAGAGACCTTCATTCATAAACTGAATCTTTAAGAATGAATAATGGTATAATACAAAGAATCCCTGTTGAAGCCTAGGATTATTCATAAAGAACTCTAAGAATTAGGCAGACACATTTTACTTATCCCTAGTCTCTGCCCACAATCTGAAAGAATAGGCATAAATGGAAGACTCCATGTTTCCTCCATTTTTAACTAGCTGAGTGTTGGGGAGTTGAAGCATATATTTAATGTCAGCTACTGTGACCAAAATGGAGGGTGAAAAGCAGGACTATGCATTTCTAGTATATAAAAATTAAGTTATTATCACTCAAATGCCTGGTACAGGAGGAACAGAAAACTCTGCCAAAATCTATTTGGAATAGAAAGAGACAAACAATCTCTTGGAAAAGATAGGAACAAAATCTTCTTGTACTCATTTTTACTAAATGAATTTTCAAAATAGTGTGGGAACGGGAAGCCTTTGGGATAGAACTGATGAAACTTTCTGATGAAACTTTTGTGAATATTCTATGTCAGGCATAAATCCAGACTTTGCTGGCATGAAGGCCATGTCATGTAGAATAGCATGTGGCTACTCTTAATCTTCTCAAAATATCTGCCTAAAAATGTCATTTTGACTTCTCTTTTTTTGGCCACTTCTATTGGTCTTTCGTTTATCTATTTTCATCCATTTTTGTTCTTTGGCCTGTGTGGGCCTCCCATCGCAGTGGCCTCTGTTGTCGCAGAGCACTGGCTCTGGGTGCATGAGCTCCAGAGCTCCGGCTCGGCAATTGGACACATCGGTCCAGACGCTCTGCGGCACGTGGGATCTTCCCAGGCCAGGGATCGAACCAGTGCTCCTTGTACTGCAAGGTGGGGTGTCCTTACCCACTGGACCACCAGGGAAGCCCTCTTTTCTATTTCTTTAAGCAAGTTTTCCCTGTGCCTTGGTGGTAAATAATCTGCAGGTTCAATCACTGTTAGGGAAGATCCCCTGGAGCAGTAAATGGTAACCCACTCTAGTACTTTTGCCTGGAGAATTCCATGGACAAATGAGTCTGGAATGCCACCAGTCTGTGGAATTGCAAAGAGTTGGACATGACTGAGCATGTATACAGTGCAGAGCCCCTAAAGGCCACACCACAAAATGTTTAGAGATAGTTTCTAGTAACCATGACAAACAGGAATCAGGTAGCTGAGGAGGTGAAGAGGTGAGTACATTTCAGAGCAAAGACAGAGGTGTGGAACCAGGCAGCCAGCCACATGCACGCAGAAGTTTCAGCTGGGCCCTAGTCTCTGCCCACAATCTGAAAGAATAGGCATAAATGGAAGACTCCATGTTTCCTCCATTTTTAACTAGCTGAGTGTTGGGGAGTTGAAGCATATATTTAATGTCAGCTACTGTGACCAAAATGGAGGGTGAAAAGCAGGACTATGCATTTCTAGTATATAAAAATTAAGTTATTATCACTCAAATGCCTGGTACAGGAGGAACAGAAAACTCTGCCAAAATCTATTTGGAATAGAAAGAGACAAACAATCTCTTGGAAAAGATAGGAACAAAATCTTCTTGTACTCATTTTTACTAAATGAATTTTCAAAATAGTGTGGGAACGGGAAGCCTTTGGGATAGAACTGATGAAACTTTCTGATGAAACTTTTGTGAATATTCTATGTCAGGCATAAATCCAGACTTTGCTGGCATGAAGGCCATGTCATGTAGAATAGCATGTGGCTACTCTTAATCTTCTCAAAATATCTGCCTAAAAATGTCATTTTGACTTCTCTTTTTTTGGCCACTTCTATTGGTCTTTCGTTTATCTATTTTCATCCATTTTTGTTCTTTGGCCTGTGTGGGCCTCCCATCGCAGTGGCCTCTGTTGTCGCAGAGCACTGGCTCTGGGTGCATGAGCTCCAGAGCTCCGGCTCGGCAATTGGACACATCGGTCCAGACGCTCTGCGGCACGTGGGATCTTCCCAGGCCAGGGATCGAACCAGTGCTCCTTGTACTGCAAGGTGGGGTGTCCTTACCCACTGGACCACCAGGGAAGCCCTCTTTTCTATTTCTTTAAGCAAGTTTTCCCTGTGCCTTGGTGGTAAATAATCTGCAGGTTCAATCACTGTTAGGGAAGATCCCCTGGAGCAGTAAATGGTAACCCACTCTAGTACTTTTGCCTGGAGAATTCCATGGACAAATGAGTCTGGAATGCCACCAGTCTGTGGAATTGCAAAGAGTTGGACATGACTGAGCATGTATACAGTGCAGAGCCCCTAAAGGCCACACCACAAAATGTTTAGAGATAGTTTCTAGTAACCATGACAAACAGGAATCAGGTAGCTGAGGAGGTGAAGAGGTGAGTACATTTCAGAGCAAAGACAGAGGTGTGGAACCAGGCAGCCAGCCACATGCACGCAGAAGTTTCAGCTGGGAAGATGACGGTGGAGGCTGATGGAGGACCTTTTATCCCACAGTAACAAAACTGATTGTAGACAAATCATATTGAAGGCTTTAACAAATGTAGTGAATATCAATCTGTGTTTAGAGGGTTGTAGTCTGTTAGCTGTTTAGAAAGCAGTGTTGGAATGAAATGAAGACTGAATGCCCAGAAACCACCTAGGAAGTCTGCAAGAGTTCAAGCAAATAATAACATGGATAATATAGACAGAAAGGTGGAATTGTGAAGTACTCAGAAATTGATTGGATGTGGCTGGTAAAAGAGAAAGAAGCCTCAAGAAATGATCCTCAGTTTTTGGTTAGAAAGTTAACTGGATAATATCATTACTGTTGGAACAAAAACTAGAGAAGAAACTACTTTACTGGGGAAAATGAAGAGTTATCTAGGCTGTTCTGAGTTTGAAAGGCAAACAAGACACACAATTGCAGGTGTAGGGTGAAGAATCTAGACATAGGAAAGATGTATCAGGAGCAAGCGTATGGTTCATACTTAAGACCATGAGGTCTGATGACATTAGCCTAGGGGAGTCCTCGATGGAGGGGAAATACTGGCTGAGAACAGGAAACAGAGGCTTGGAAAACAGACACCAAAAGAACTGAGAGTCCAGAGGAGAAAGACATTAAAGTATCACAGAATTCAAATTTTGATAGCGATATTTTGATAAGAATAAAGATTGGCAGAATCCAATTCAACAGAAGAGCCCAACAGTATGTGCACAGAAAACACCCATGTGGCAAATGCTGACCCTCTGAAGAGCAATTTCTGAGTTTTTGAAGAACAATTTCTGTAGAATGGTGGAGGCAGAAACCAATGTTCTCTGGAATAGAGTACACAGAGAGTGAAGGAAGGAAGATAACTTTTCTCCTGCTGGAGCATGTGGGCTTGTTACCTCTATGAGTTCAGCACTGTACTCTAAGGTCCCTGCTGCACAGGCTGACTGTAAAGATACTTGGTGGTGGTGCTGGTTGTGGTTGTGGCTTTGGTCTCTCAGTTTCCACTTTTTACTCTCCACACATCCAATAACCTAGGTATAAGTTCTGTACATCCCTTCTCCTGGAGAGCGGCACATAATATATTTTATCAGCGTACAGAAAAAGAAGACATCTCCACAGCCAAAGCCTTCAGATTTTGCTGAAGAAATTAGAACTCGGTCGCTTTCAAAATTACTCATAACTTTATCATCTGTATCTTCTTTCTTGTATTTTTTATCATTCAAAGAGAGAGAGAGAGCACCTGCCTTTCTGTCTCCTTGGTCTTCTGCAGTCCTCCCGACACCTGTCCCTCCAGCTCCATAGTAAAGAATCTCCTGGAAGGCAGAGGCTGTGAATATGTTGATCACCAACTGAGAAGTGCTGAGTAATGAAGAAATGAATGAATAATGCATCTCTAATACCAGCCTTGTTGCACATCTCTTTCCTTGTCTAGACTGTAGAACCCTGGTGAGCAGATTCATAAGGAGCCGCCTTATGTTTTGTAGCATTTTCTACACCCAACTGTGAACTAGGTAGTTAAGGAATTTTTATCAGTGTCGAATAAATTCACACCATAGTACAGAAAACAGCAGAGAGTATTATTTGCTATGAGACAAAAGCCTATGGAAAAAAATTGCCTCTTCCCTTGAATAAATGGAAGAATTAAACGAACACACATGAAAAAGTTTGGAGAAAATGTTAACACTGATATTACCCATATATCTATTCATGGAGGTTAGAGAGTTGTGTATCCTGGAATGGGTAGGAAAGGTTTAGTAAAAGAGATGGCATTTTATTTGTCCCTTTGAGAAGGGGTTGGCTTCAAATAAGTGAAAGGAACGTAAATAAAATATGTGGCATTGGAAAACTGCAGGAGGAGCCAGCATTAATCCTCATGGAAAGGGCAGGGAAACCCAAGATGGATGCGACAGGAAGAGGCTGGCAGTGGGATGGTGACGAAAGACAATGTCTTACTGGAGAAGGAAGACAAGATGACATACTCCCTGGGAATATATTTCAAATCTGTATTCCTTTCTGTTAAATATATGTAGCAAAGATACTTTGTACCCACCATTCACCAGTTTGAAATCCCAACTCTTCTCAGGGCCATGGTAGAGAGAGCAGCTGGCTTGGCTAGGACCATGTGACTCTCCCATTCCACTGGATGATGCTGGCGGTAATCTGGGAGGCAGTCTGGGAGAAATACACAGGAACAGATTTCTTTTTCAGAAACATTTATTTTCATCTTGGCTCATCAATGTTGATACAACTGATAAAATACAACAGGAAAAGATAGAAAGGCCAGAAGAGATGGGATGAAATGAAGCTGAGTAAATGCCTGAAAGCCTTTAAAGTGAAAACTCTTGCAGTACTGCTCATTTCCTATGGAACAATAAAATAGTATTTCTGCAACAACTCTAACAGGAGTGACTGCATATGAGTAAAGAAATTACTGAAAAAAAGTCAATGCTCTTCCTCAAGTGTTCTTAAGTAAAAAAGAAGTTGATTCTGTAATAATGTAAAAAAAATCTTAATTACGCTATTTATAGTGTCTATGAGTATTTGTTCTATTTTGAAGACTGATCTATGAATTCCATTTTGACAGCTAGTGACAATTTTTAATAGATCATTACTCACAAGAAAATATTGTTCACGGGATTTTAGTTTGTCATTCTCACTGTCACCAAAAAAGAATCATGCCTTTTAACAGTGTTCACTCATAGTGCTTGGCATATAGTACATGTCCATAAATATATGTTGAGCTCAATTCTTAGGAGATTTAGCATTAGTGACTATATCTGGGAACCCTGAGAACAGTGACCTGATCCTGTGTACCTTTGTTTTTCACCCAGTTTCTCTCCAGTCACCCTCCACCTTCACCCTAATCACATGCATGTCCAAAACCCTTTCCCCAGACCCTTAGAACCAGATGATCTACAGACCATGTAGCACACCTTATAGAACATTCCTGGTAGGTTCTGGGGTGATACTCTCAAAGTGAATACAGTGCCATTTCATCCATGAGAGAAATGAGTATTCACACAAAATGAGATAAATAAAAAATTCACAAACACTCATATCCATTTAGGTTAGGTTTTGCTATGAAATGAATGCAGCCTTTATCGAGTTTTTTTTTTTTTTTTTGAATTTCAGATTTATAAATAAAAGGTTGTAGACTTTCAGTGGAATCTCAATATGTGTTTATTGAACTGGACAAAGAAAACATCCTCTCATTGCAGTTTAAACTCTTTTTCACTTAAAACTATTAAGAACAGCTTTTTCAAAATTCCTAGATACAACTGCTTTTGCCAAGATGAACTGCCCAGATCACCTGATTTCCTTTCCCAGTACCTGGAGGAGTAGATTACATTATTTTGCTTCTTCTCTGAATGTCAGGCCTGTAAATTCAGGTCTTCTATTATATATAGATATATAAAAATTACAGAACCTGGACTACCATTAATTTGACTACCAAATCTGAGGCTATCAAATTACTTAAACACTCCTTTCCTTGGTTTGCACTTGGTTATTAATAATTTCACAGCCATGAAAATTAAATCCCCCACAAAGACATCATCATGTCTGATGACTGGAAACATCTTAGAGGTTATCTAATTTAGTACTTTCACTTTAGTGATGATGATGGCTCAGAGAGGTTAAACGACTCTCTTGGGTTCACACAGTAAGTTAGTAGCAACACTGAGACTAGAATCAAGATCTCTGGAATGAGTTTTCTTTTTCCCATGCTACCTTGCCTCAATAAAACAAGAGTTCTTCTAACCCTGATCCTTTATGCCTGCTATTCTAAAGGTACAGTTATACTATTCTATTCTGTTCTCTTAGTAACTGCATTGCCTGCATGGTGCCCTTCCTGATTTAACATATCAAGACTATTGTTTGCAAACGGTGGTAATAGCAGGTTCCCCTTTGGAAGCCTGAGTCTACACAATATTCAAGGTCTGCACTCAGAGCCTGAGAAAAGGCAGATACAAAAGAAAGATAATATTACTAAAAGCAATTACGATTCTAGCAAACATACATTAAAGACTGAGCAACATTATTTTTGAAAATATTCTTAGATTTTAAGAAACCATATTTATAATAAATGTAAACATCTTAGGCTTATTCAAGAAATTCTCAGTATAAAGCAATTCCAGAATTCAAGACACTTATAACCACTTTATTGAAATACTGTCACTCATTTAAATGCTACACACGTTTTAATTTGCTGGCTTTGTAGTATCAAAGAGATTTTGAATTAAATTCTAATCATGGAATTTAAACATGAAAATATCACTTCAAGGAAATAGCTATTTGTAATGTGTATAGCATGACACTTGAACATGACCTTAAATATTATTTCCTTATGTAAAGAGTTGCAAGTAATTCCCCCAAGCGTCAGGTAGCATTAAACTTCAGAAATAGACAGAAATTTTTAGCTAAGTTTTATCTACAGGAAAAAACTTAAGTTGAATGAGGAGAAAAAAGAACTTTTGCATCTCTGTTTCTCATCACATCATATAGCCAAAGATTTCCTCCTCCACTGGCTACCCTCTTCCTTTCTACTTTAAGAAAAATAAAGAGAAAAAGATGGACTACAAAAGTGCACCTGTGGGTCCACACCTGCCCAGGGGATGTGAAAATACAGAAATGAAAACTTTAAAACATTGGTTTCCCTCTGTTAACCAAAACAGCTTGAGAGCTGCGAATTAAGTTTTATTTGGGGGAAAATGAGGACAGCAGCCTGGGAGGCAGCACCTCAGATAGCTCTGAGAGACTGCTCCAAAGAGGTAGTGGGAGGAAAATCAATAGATAAGGTTTTGGTGAAGGGGTATTTCAATACCATTAAACACTCATTTTACAAAGGGGCTTCATTTAGTCATGAAGATCTGATGTCATCACGAAGGGATTTAGTGCTTTGCTAAGAGGAGATGCAAGGATTGAGATCATATAGTCTGTTTCTAAAAACATCTGCCTGTCTAAAGACCTGTCCCACCAGATTCTCTGGAGCACAGAGTGCTTACTCCACCCTGAGCTTCCTCAGGGGATGGAGAGCGTCAGCAGCTGTCACAGCACAGGGCAGGGGTGATCAGTATCCACAGAGGCAGATGGCAAATGTCCTTGTTGTTCCGTAATTGGCAATGGAATTGGTAAGTGCCAATTTGTAGTTGACACCTCCAACTCAGACCATTTGCACTACAAAATATACAATCCAAAAATTTTTTCCCATTAGTTCTTTCCTTTAGAAGAGAGCACTGGTTTATCTTCAGTGAAAACACATGAACCCCTCCAATACGTCAAAGTTACTTTTTTAAAATTTATTTATTTATTATTTTTGGGGCGGGGGTCGGGTTGGGGAGGGAGGGGAGCGGGCGGACCACTTCTATTGGTCTTTCTCTATTTTCATCCGTCTTTGTTCCCTGGGTCCTATGGGCCTCCCATCGTGGTGGCGTCTGTCATCACAGAGCACCGGCTCTGGGTGCATGCACGCCAGAGCTCTGGCTGGGTCATTGGACACATCGGTCCAGCCGCTCCGTAGCACGTGGGATCTTCCCAGGCCAGGGATCGAACCGGCGCCCCTTGCACTGCAAGGCGGTGTCCTTACCCACTGGACCACCAGGGGAAGCCCTCAAAGTTACTTCTGATTGGAAGTAAAATTAACAATTAGCCATCCTGAGGTACCCAGTCAAAATATCCTGTCATCAAACCACTAATAACAGGTTTAGTCCCTCACAAAATTAACAAAGCACAGCTTCTAATGGATATAGTACACGCACCTGAAAAAAACTCCTACAAGTATCCAAGAAGTGAGACCCTGCTCCACTGAGCGTCCTGTGAGCAAGAAGTAATCATCACATTGATTCTTCCACAGATCATGCCAAGTCTCATTTGGGTTTCTTAAGACAGTAGGTTAGCTGCGTGTTTCATTTCACTAATGATCAACTATCGCATCCAATATAATTAGAACAGCCAGGTCATGGAGCACTCTTAATTGATGAGAAATTCAAAGCCAATTCCACATACCACCTAGGTTTAATTTTCCATTCACCTGTTGCCATTCATTTGAAAACAGTAATATCTCTTTGGAATGTTCGTCCAAAAGCAAGATATTTTACTTAAGTTTTTCTTCAAAATGGCCATTGGCACACAATCCATGGCTGCAAACTACCTCCCACCCACTCACTCACACACATGTACACATATACATTTCTAGCACTTCTATGATCACTTTATGCAAAGTGATCATAGAAATAGAAATATATTATATTGATTATAAGAAGAAGCAGTGCAGAGTGAGATGCACCTTGAAGTGTCAGGTGAGCAAAACATAATACGAAGGGAATATACGAATGAAATCAAATGCAAGGATCTGTCTTTTGTGCTGTTTTGCGCTCCCTTATACTACCTAGGCCAGTAACCAAATTTTCATTTATTTATTTATTTAACTGCATCAGGACTTAGTTGTGACATGGGATCTTAGTTGTATCATGTAGGATCTTTTGTTGCAGTGCTTGGTCACTTTAGTTGTGGCTCATGGACTGAGTAGTGCATGGACTCAGTACTTGCAGTGTATGGGCTTAGTTTCTCCATGGCATATGGGATCTTAGTTCCCCCACTATGGACTGAACCTGTGTCCCTTGCATTGCAAGGTGCATTCTTAACCACTGGACCACCAGGAAGTCCCTGGAAAAATATTTATTAATAATGGGAAGAAAAATTTATTGAATGAATAACTATCTTATTCTTTGTTACTCACACTTGCCACATGTTCCCAAGTATTGCCTCTGAAACCTTATTAGCTTCTCCGAGGTCATACCCAGGGGAAGCATCAACCCTGCAGGGTGTTGTCAGGGAACAGCCATTCCAAATCACCTCTAGCATCAGGGCTCTAATGGATCCCCTCCTACAAGTATCCAAGAAGTGAGACCCTGCTCCACTGAGCGTCCTGTGAGCAAGAAGTAATCATCACATTGATTCTTCCACAGATCATGCCAAGTCTCATTTGGGTTTCTTAAGACAGTAGGTTAGCTGCGTGTTTCATTTCACTAATGATCAACTATCGCATCCAATATAATTAGAACAGCCAGGTCATGGAGCACTCTTAATTGATGAGAAATTCAAAGCCAATTCCACATACCACCTAGGTTTAATTTTCCATTCACCTGTTGCCATTCATTTGAAAACAGTAATATCTCTTTGGAATGTTCGTCCAAAAGCAAGATATTTTACTTAAGTTTTTCTTCAAAATGGCCATTGGCACACAATCCATGGCTGCAAACTACCTCCCACCCACTCACTCACACACATGTACACATATACATTTCTAGCACTTCTATGATCACTTTATGCAAAGTGATCATAGAAATAGAAATATATTATATTGATTATAAGAAGAAGCAGTGCAGAGTGAGATGCACCTTGAAGTGTCAGGTGAGCAAAACATAATACGAAGGGAATATACGAATGAAATCAAATGCAAGGATCTGTCTTTTGTGCTGTTTTGCGCTCCCTTATACTACCTAGGCCAGTAACCAAATTTTCATTTATTTATTTATTTAACTGCATCAGGACTTAGTTGTGACATGGGATCTTAGTTGTATCATGTAGGATCTTTTGTTGCAGTGCTTGGTCACTTTAGTTGTGGCTCATGGACTGAGTAGTGCATGGACTCAGTACTTGCAGTGTATGGGCTTAGTTTCTCCATGGCATATGGGATCTTAGTTCCCCCACTATGGACTGAACCTGTGTCCCTTGCATTGCAAGGTGCATTCTTAACCACTGGACCACCAGGGAAGTCCCTGGAAAAATATTTATTAATAATGGGAAGAAAAATTTATTGAATGAATAACTATCTTATTCTTTGTTACTCACACTTGCCACATGTTCCCAAGTATTGCCTCTGAAACCTTATTAGCTTCTCCGCAGGTCATACCCAGGGGAAGCATCAACCCTGCAGGGTGGTGTCAGGGAACAGCCATTCCAAATCACCTCTAGCATCATCTCAACATGGAACATTAGCTGACCCAAAATAAGCATTGCACTCAGATCACATTGCTGGTTTCCACAAAAGTGTCTCCCATTTCAATCAGGATGCTACCATCAACCGAAAAACTACACACAGCCTGAAGGCTGAGAGTCAGCTTTATTCAATGGGAATCATAAGGACTCTGAGCCCAAGGAAACAGTACCTCAGGTGACCCCAAGAGAGGGGTCTCTGAGGTGGGGACAGGGGAGGGCAGGCAGAAGTCAGGCTCTATAAAAGTTTCAGCAAGGGGCAAGTAATCTCTCTCCCCCTTTCCCCACTCCCCCCTTTTTATCTCTCTCTTTCCCCATTGCATGAAGAGATTTGGCACTTTTCTATGTATAGCACTTTTCTGTCCAAGCATCTGGGCCTACAGAAGTCATTTCTTTTATATGAATCTCAGCTATCTGGAGCTAAAGCCTGCTTTCCGATTGTTCACTTCCTAATTGCTCATTTACTGGAAGGGGTGGTGGATGTGGCCTCTAGTTCTCACAGTCCCTCAACTCCTTAGCATTTAGTGGGGAGGAAGTAGCTGATGGCTTGCTAACTAGCTGCTATTGTTTTACCTGGGCTCAGAAATTTGGAAGGCTGGAATCCTAGATGGGGCTGTAATATGGTTTCTTTTCTGGTGGAGCAGAAAAATGCTTCATTTCACAGAAATTTCTATTTCACACTATCTGGAAGTTGCTTTTTTATGCCCGTGCGAACAATTCAGATTTGACATGTAGCAGCCTGGGTTCAATCAGGAGATAGAAACCACAAAATGGGTTAAACAGAGGAAGATTAATATTAACTGTAAGGTAAAGTATAGTGAAACTCTACAGGATAGCCCAGAGCTGAGGGACTGAACCTGTGTCCCTTGCATTGCAAGGTGCATTCTTAACCACTGGACCACCAGAAGTCCCTGGAAAAATATTAATAATGGGAAGAAATTTATTGAATGAATAACTATCTTATTCTTTGTTACTCACACTTGCCACATGTTCCCAAGTATTGCCTCTGAAACCTTATTAGCTTCTCCGCAGGTCATACCCAGGGGAAGCATCAACCCTGCAGGGTGGTGTCAGGGAACAGCCATTCCAAATCACCTCTAGCATCATCTCAACATGGAACATTAGCTGACCCAAAATAAGCATTGCACTCAGATCACATTGCTGGTTTCCACAAAAGTGTCTCCCATTTCAATCAGGATGCTACCATCAACCGAAAAACTACACACAGCCTGAAGGCTGAGAGTCAGCTTTATTCAATGGGAATCATAAGGACTCTGAGCCCAAGGAAACAGTACCTCAGGTGACCCCAAGAGAGGGGTCTCTGAGGTGGGGACAGGGGAGGGCAGGCAGAAGTCAGGCTCTATAAAAGTTTCAGCAAGGGGCAAGTAATCTCTCTCCCTCTTTCCCCACTCCCCCCTTTTTATCTCTCTCTTTCCCCATTGCATGAAGAGATTTGGCACTTTTCTATGTATAGCACTTTTCTGTCCAAGCATCTGGGCCTACAGAAGTCATTTCTTTTATATGAATCTCAGCTATCTGGAGCTAAAGCCTGCTTTCCGATTGTTCACTTCCTAATTGCTCATTTACTGGAAGGGGTGGTGGATGTGGCCTCTAGTTCTCACAGTCCCTCAACTCCTTAGCATTTAGTGGGGAGGAAGTAGCTGATGGCTTGCTAACTAGCTGCTATTGTTTTACCTGGGCTCAGAAATTTGGAAGGCTGGAATCCTAGATGGGGCTGTAATATGGTTTCTTTTCTGGTGGAGCAGAAAAATGCTTCATTTCACAGAAATTTCTATTTCACACTATCTGGAAGTTGCTTTTTTATGCCCGTGCGAACAATTCAGATTTGACATGTAGCAGCCTGGGTTCAATCAGGAGATAGAAACCACAAAATGGGTTAAACAGAGGAAGATTAATATTAACTGTAAGGTAAAGTATAGTGAAACTCTACAGGATAGCCCAGAGCTGAGGGAGAATACTGAAAGAAGAACAAATTTGCGGGGGTTGGGGTGGGGGGCCTCCCTTACCAAAGCTGGGAATCAGACCCCAGGGGAGAAGGTATATTTCAGTCCAAAGGAAGGCAGGAAAGTTTGCTGATTTGTCCAGCCTGAAGCTGGTCCTCAGTCTCACGGGTAAGCAGCATATATTAATAACTTTGTAGAACAGAGGTGAAGAATAGCTGGTGAAATCAGTGGTGTGGACATGCCAAAGGGGTGGGACACCATTAGGCGGCAGAGGAACCTGGGAGCCAAGGCAGCTGGGAGGCCTTCGGACACAGGTTCAGGCAGGAAGTCATTGGGACATCTGTTTTCAGTTAGAGGGGCGTAGGGCTGTCAGCGAGCAGAGGCTGCAAGATGGCTGGTGATGATTCGGGACCCATGGCTGTGGCAGAGCTCCACTAAATGTCTGGAGACACCACTAAGACTACTCACCTACCCCCGCCATCTGTCACAGCAGGAAGCAGCAGGAGAGTCCTTCCTTCGTGGTGTCCCTCCAGAGCCCTTTACTGAGAAAAGTGAACATCATGCTCATTGTGAAGAAGAGATGCCTTTTTACAGGGCACATATGGAAGGGTAAATTTGGAGACGAAAGGTAATAAATGAATAATGGTACAGATCACCATCTCAAAAAGTAACACTATGTGCTTGTTTCTGCGCGTGGGCCAGATGAGATGAACAAACATAGCCCCCACTTTTTGAACACAGTGCGACTCCTAGAACTGTCTCTCAGAGTAGACATCTTCCCAGACATTGCCTGAGGTGAACTCTCAAACTGGGGACAGAGTGAAATGCACAGCCAAACTAGGTTTGGGAACAACCTTCTCCTGAAATATATCCAGACAGACCCCTAGTACAACCACTTGTCCTAAACAGCAACAAGATAACACCTTTCCAAGTACAATGATTACAGTTGTCAGAATCAATCCATCTCCATTCACACAAATCTGACTCTATGCTCACTGTGAAACTGTCAAGAAAACACTGATTTTTGCTTTATTTACACAGTATTTCAGTAACTTAATTTTGTTTCTCACCAATTAAAGCCTCACACATATTATGCCTGTGCTTGTGCTTAGTTGCATAGTCTGACTCTTTGTGACCCCATAGACTACAACCCACCAGACTCCTCCGTCCATGGGGATTCTCCAGGCAAGAATACTGGAGTGGCTGCCATGCCCTCTTCCAGGGGATCTTCCCAACCCAGGGAATGAACTCAGGTCTCCCACACTGCAGGCAGATTCTTTACCATCTAGTGACCAGGGAAGCAACACTAACTATTAATACTTGCTGCATCCACTACAGTGAAAAGATCACTCCTCTTCATTATGACCCTAGGTCAAAGACCCTTTGGCTCTCAGGTGTATGGGAGGTATACATTCCTCCAATGACAAAAAGCATTATAATGCATTAAATATTAGCAAATTCTTCAGTGAGTTTCCATAGATTTGAAATTGTCACAGAAAGGATCCAAACATTTTCATTTCTAGAAATTCAACTCATCTCCAGATTTTAGAAACAGACTACTCACCTACCCCGCCATCTGTCACAGCAGGAAGCAGCAGGAGAGTCCTTCCTTCGTGGTGTCCCTCCAGAGCCCTTTACTGAGAAAAGTGAACATCATGCTCATTGTGAAGAAGAGATGCCTTTTTACAGGGCACATATGGAAGGGTAAATTTGGAGACGAAGGTAATAAATGAATAATGGTACAGATCACCATCTCAAAAAGTAACACTATGTGCTTGTTTCTGCGCGTGGGCCAGATGAGATGAACAAACATAGCCCCACTTTTGAACACAGTGCGACTCCTAGAACTGTCTCTCAGAGTAGACATCTTCCCAGACATTGCCTGAGGTGAACTCTCAAACTGGGGACAGAGTGAAATGCACAGCCAAACTAGGTTTGGGAACAACCTTCTCCTGAAATATATCCAGACAGACCCCTAGTACAACCACTTGTCCTAAACAGCAACAAGATAACACCTTTCCAAGTACAATGATTACAGTTGTCAGAATCAATCCATCTCCATTCACACAAATCTGACTCTATGCTCACTGTGAAACTGTCAAGAAAACACTGATTTTTGCTTTATTTACACAGTATTTCAGTAACTTAATTTTGTTTCTCACCAATTAAAGCCTCACACATATTATGCCTGTGCTTGTGCTTAGTTGCATAGTCTGACTCTTTGTGACCCCATAGACTACAACCCACCAGACTCCTCCGTCCATGGGGATTCTCCAGGCAAGAATACTGGAGTGGCTGCCATGCCCTCTTCCAGGGGATCTTCCCAACCCAGGGAATGAACTCAGGTCTCCCACACTGCAGGCAGATTCTTTACCATCTAGTGACCAGGGAAGCAACACTAACTATTAATACTTGCTGCATCCACTACAGTGAAAAGATCACTCCTCTTCATTATGACCCTAGGTCAAAGACCCTTTGGCTCTCAGGTGTATGGGAGGTATACATTCCTCCAATGACAAAAAGCATTATAATGCATTAAATATTAGCAAATTCTTCAGTGAGTTTCCATAGATTTGAAATTGTCACAGAAAGGATCCAAACATTTTCATTTCTAGAAATTCAACTCATCTCCAGATTTTAGAAACAGATCTTCTTTAGGAAGACTATTTAACTTTTCATGTATATTCTTTTTGACTTTTCCTGAAAATGACAATTTTTGATCACTGGAAGTTTACTTTAAAACTTTTAAGCATAGAAGATGAAAAGGAAGCTGTGTTCACTTTTTAAGATAACTCAACTCCAAGGTTTGTACATCTATCCATCTTTTTCCCAAAGAGGTAAATAAGAAAAAAATTTCCAGGTTGCCTGTGACTCTGGGATTATAGGAGAATCCAGAGTTATAAAACCTTTTAATAGGACTTCCTTGTCAGTCTAATGATTGATACTTCACCTACCAGTGTTGGGGTACAGGTCTGATCCCTCATCAGAGAGCTAAGAACCCACATGCCTTGCAAGCAAAACATAAAGCAGAAGCAGTGTTTTAACAAACTCAATAAAGATTTTTAAAATGGTCCACAGAGGGAAAAAAAATCTTTAAAGCAAAAACCTATTAAATATTGTTCCATGACATGACCTGAGAAAAGAAGTCCAATAAAACTTATGGAAATATGAGAGTATAAATGAAGTATCTCTTTCCCAAGAGCGAACAGCATCTTGAAAGAAAATAATTAGTTAATAAAAAGTAGGCTCCCATCTTGAATTTTCTGAACTAATCCTGATTATACCAATCTTCCTCAAGAATCCCTTAGTGCATTTTTAAATGTACTTGTTTTAAAACAATTTTCACTTAGATTAGTCAGACGTGGTTTATGGAGGAATACTGGGGGCCATGTCTCCAGGGTTAAATGAACTCAGGTCTCCCACACTGCAGGCAGATTCTTTACCATCTAGTGACCAGGGAAGCAACACTAACTATTAATACTTGCTGCATCCACTACAGTGAAAAGATCACTCCTCTTCATTATGACCCTCGGTCAAAGACCCTTTGGCTCTCAGGTGTATGGGAGGTATACATTCCTCCAATGACAAAAAGCATTATAATGCATTAAATATTAGCAAATTCTTCAGTGAGTTTCCATAGATTTGAAATTGTCACAGAAAGGATCCAAACATTTTCATTTCTAGAAATTCAACTCATCTCCAGATTTTAGAAACAGATCTTCTTTAGGAAGACTATTTAACTTTTCATGTATATTCTTTTGACTTTTCCTGAAAATGACAATTTTTGATCACTGGAAGTTTACTTTAAAACTTTTAAGCATAGAAGATGAAAAGGAAGCTGTGTTCACTTTTTAAGATAACTCAACTCCAAGGTTTGTACATCTATCCATCTTTTTCCCAAAGAGGTAAATAAGAAAAAAATTTCCAGGTTGCCTGTGACTCTGGGATTATAGGAGAATCCAGAGTTATAAAACCTTTTAATAGGACTTCCTTGTCAGTCTAATGATTGATACTTCACCTACCAGTGTTGGGGTACAGGTCTGATCCCTCATCAGAGAGCTAAGAACCCACATGCCTTGCAAGCAAAACATAAAGCAGAAGCAGTGTTTTAACAAACTCAATAAAGATTTTTAAAATGGTCCACAGAGGGAAAAAAAATCTTTAAAGCAAAAACCTATTAAATATTGTTCCATGACATGACCTGAGAAAAGAAGTCCAATAAAACTTATGGAAATATGAGAGTATAAATGAAGTATCTCTTTCCCAAGAGCGAACAGCATCTTGAAAGAAAATAATTAGTTAATAAAAAGTAGGCTCCCATCTTGAATTTTCTGAACTAATCCTGATTATACCAATCTTCCTCAAGAATCCCCTTAGTGCATTTTTAAATGTACTTGTTTTAAAACAATTTTCACTTAGATTAGTCAGACGTGGTTTATGGAGGAATATCTGAATTCCTCTTGAAAAGAGATTTGATAAACTGCTTTTTACTGCCAAGGGAAGGTATGAAAAGAACTTGGTGAAAGTTAATAAATAAACATGGTAAAAATTAAATTGTACTCTCAGCTTTTAAATTTTTGCATTTTAAACTGTTAGTTTATTAAGCAGTTGCCAGAACATCCATTTTTCTTACAGCCCCAAGAAACTTTTCCTTGTATAAATACCTAAAACAAGTAACAACTAATGAAGCACTAAATGCAAAGAGCATGTGTGCACTTTAAACTCCAGTGATGTAACTGGGAAAGAGAATGCTACACAGAGGCCTAAGCTACAGCTAGCTTCATCTTTCCTATTCGAACTCCAGGCTCTTTTTAGTAAACTGACAAAAACCAACTGCTCTCACTTGACTTCTAATTACCTATCACGTGATTCATGACTGGAAACACAGAATGGCCATTCTTGATTCGAATCATGACTTCTTCTAACTTACTCTAAGAAGACTCAAATAAGACAGATTTTCACAAATACTTATTCTATGGGCAATGCTCATAAGAGAAAATAAATGCATTCCAATTGTGGTGATACTAAACTAAATTGTTTGAATCAATACTTGTGTAAAATGCACAGTCTTAATTGTTCTGGGCCAAAATAGCACAAGGTTAAATGAAAAGTCTCTCACTTTTCAAATTCTTCATATGTATCACTGATAATGGCAATGATAGCACACCTTTATCGAGTGTTTATCATAGTATAAATAAAAATAACTATGTAGATAGCCCTTTAATCAGTCTTCAAGGAACCTATTGTGAAGGACATTATTTTTAAGATAGTGGCTGAACATGTTGATTTTATTTATTATACTGGATATGTGCATCCATGTGGACAATCTAGTTTTATACTATCTTAAATTTTTAACAGAAATTTTATTTTAATTGAAAAAATAGAGAAAGAATTTTAGAAAGGTGATAATTTTGTATGAATCCATGCTGTCTTGTTATGGACTTCCCAGGTAGCTCAGCAGTGAAGAATATAACTGACAATGTAGGTGACATGGGAGATTTGGGTTCTATTTCTGGGTCAGGAAGATCCCCTGGAAGTGAAAATGGAAACTATGCCAGTATTATTGCCCAAAAAATTAGACAGAGGAGTCTGGTGGGCTACAGTCCATAGAGTTGCTAAGAGTTGGACGCAACTGAGCATGTACACCAGTCTTGTTATAATTCACATTTTTATATAAAATAGTAACAGGATGCATTTTGCCTTTCATTTATATATGTATGTACCTTGTATTCCCATAATGATACTGAGAACAAGAACTCTATACTTGCCTTCCAAGGTGGCTAACATGGAGAAGTCCAGTCTGTTATATAAAGAATTGTTGATTTTTTTTTAGCCCATTCATAAAGATTCAGAAGATCAGTAAATGGACGTAAAATGGTAAAAAGTACATTAAGAACGATTAGAAACATTTCATTTGTACCTCCTACATGGGCTACACAGAGGCCTAAGCTACAGCTATCTTCATCTTTCCTATTCGAACTCCAGGCTCTTTTTAGTAAACTGACAAAAACCAACTGCTCTCACTTGACTTCTAATTACCTATCACGTGATTCATGACTGGAAACACAGAATGGCCATTCTTGATTCGAATCATGACTTCTTCTAACTTACTCTAAGAAGACTCAAATAAGACAGATTTTCACAAATACTTATTCTATGGGCAATGCTCATAAGAGAAAATAAATGCATTCCAATTGTGGTGATACTAAACTAAATTGTTTGAATCAATACTTGTGTAAAATGCACAGTCTTAATTGTTCTGGGCCAAAATAGCACAAGGTTAAATGAAAAGTCTCTCACTTTTCAAATTCTTCATATGTATCACTGATAATGGCAATGATAGCACACCTTTATCGAGTGTTTATCATAGTATAAATAAAAATAACTATGTAGATAGCCCTTTAATCAGTCTTCAAGGAACCTATTGTGAAGGACATTATTTTTAAGATAGTGGCTGAACATGTTGATTTTATTTATTATACTGGATATGTGCATCCATGTGGACAATCTAGTTTTATACTATCTTAAATTTTTAACAGAAATTTTATTTTAATTGAAAAAATAGAGAAAGAATTTTAGAAAGGTGATAATTTTGTATGAATCCATGCTGTCTTGTTATGGACTTCCCAGGTAGCTCAGCAGTGAAGAATATAACTGACAATGTAGGTGACATGGGAGATTTGGGTTCTATTTCTGGGTCAGGAAGATCCCCTGGAAGTGAAAATGGAAACTATGCCAGTATTATTGCCCAAAAAATTAGACAGAGGAGTCTGGTGGGCTACAGTCCATAGAGTTGCTAAGAGTTGGACGCAACTGAGCATGTACACCAGTCTTGTTATAATTCACATTTTTATATAAAATAGTAACAGGATGCATTTTGCCTTTCATTTATATATGTATGTACCTTGTATTCCCATAATGATACTGAGAACAAGAACTCTATACTTGCCTTCCAAGGTGGCTAACATGGAGAAGTCCAGTCTGTTATATAAAGAATTGTTGATTTTTTTTTAGCCCATTCATAAAGATTCAGAAGTTGAGTAAATGGACCAAAAATGGTAAAAAGTACATTAAGAACGATTAGAAACATTTCAGTTTGTACCTCCTACAGCTAAAGTGCCTACAGCCAAGCTTTTGCTCTTAATACGAAAAAGTGCTCTGTAAATGCATACACCAGAGTAATGGTGTGAACAAGAAGCAGGATTCCAGGTAGTCATCTGTTTTCCAGTACATGAAGATTGAAGTCTTCTGGCTGCCAACGCTTTGCCTCACTCTTGGCAGCAGTGGGCATGCCCCACAGGCATCCTGGCTGCCAGAGCCAAAGGATGAGCAGAACCAGAAGACCCTAGAGGCTACCAAGAAGACTGGCCCATGAGCTCATATGTTCCACCCCAGTTCCCTTTCTTTCCTCTCAGCTTCCCTTCAGCTTCAGGGAGATCACTAAAAGTCAGGGCTGCACCGAGCTCCATTGGACACAACCCCTGAGTGCTTGTGTCAGAACTAATACACGTCCCTCAGTAGCACAGCCTGGAGTGCTCTGGGGTCATCCTCAGATGACGTGCACAATTCCTGCCTCCACTCCCCAATCCCGAACACGTGTAAGACTCTCCAAGCATAAAAAGGGAGACTTTCTTTGGCAGCGAGATGGTACCCCACTCCCACAATGTATCTGTCCACAGATACTACACCCAAACATCAGCAGAACTGGGGGTCTTTCAAGGTCACTGACTGCCCAGGACAGGGAGGTTCTAAGATGCCTTTTCACCCTTACTGTTGAATGTAACATAATTTTTCTTCCTTGGCTTACTTTTAAGCACCTAAATGTGGTTCAGTAAGTACCAGACCTGAAGCAGGCCACCAGATTACAGTGCATTTTCTGAAGGCCTTCTTTCTGTACATGTCTAAGGGATGGGGTGAGTTGAGCTGTCAGGTTTGTGTCAATTCCAAAGCATCTCAAGGCATTGGCCTGTCTCACACTGCCCTGTGAGGGGTGTCAGGTAGGAAGCACACAGCCACGTATGTACCTTGTATTCCCATAATGATACTGAGAACAAGAACTCTATACTTGCCTTCCAAGGTGGCTAACATGGAGAAGTCCAGTCTGTTATATAAAGAATTGTTGATTTTTTTTTAGCCCATTCATAAAGATTCAGAAGTTGAGTAAATGGACCAAAAATGGTAAAAAGTACATTAAGAACGATTAGAAACATTTCAGTTTGTACCTCCTACAGCTAAAGTGCCTACAGCCAAGCTTTTGCTCCCTTAATACGAAAAAGTGCTCTGTAAATGCATACACCAGAGTAATGGTGTGAACAAGAAGCAGGATTCCAGGTAGTCATCTGTTTTCCAGTACATGAAGATTGAAGTCTTCTGGCTGCCAACGCTTTGCCTCACTCTTGGCAGCAGTGGGCATGCCCCACAGGCATCCTGGCTGCCAGAGCCAAAGGATGAGCAGAACCAGAAGACCCTAGAGGCTACCAAGAAGACTGGCCCATGAGCTCATATGTTCCACCCCAGTTCCCTTTCTTTCCTCTCAGCTTCCCTTCAGCTTCAGGGAGATCACTAAAAGTCAGGGCTGCACCGAGCTCCATTGGACACAACCCCTGAGTGCTTGTGTCAGAACTAATACACGTCCCTCAGTAGCACAGCCTGGAGTGCTCTGGGGTCATCCTCAGATGACGTGCACAATTCCTGCCTCCACTCCCCAATCCCGAACACGTGTAAGACTCTCCAAGCATAAAAAGGGAGACTTTCTTTGGCAGCGAGATGGTACCCCACTCCCACAATGTATCTGTCCACAGATACTACACCCAAACATCAGCAGAACTGGGGGTCTTTCAAGGTCACTGACTGCCCAGGACAGGGAGGTTCTAAGATGCCTTTTCACCCTTACTGTTGAATGTAACATAATTTTTCTTCCTTGGCTTACTTTTAAGCACCTAAATGTGGTTCAGTAAGTACCAGACCTGAAGCAGGCCACCAGATTACAGTGCATTTTCTGAAGGCCTTCTTTCTGTACATGTCTAAGGGATGGGGTGAGTTGAGCTGTCAGGTTTGTGTCAATTCCAAAGCATCTCAAGGCATTGGCCTGTCTCACACTGCCCTGTAGCCGTCTAGGGGCTGCCAGACTTTTTTCCTCTACCTGCCACAGAAGTAGGAAGCACACAGCCACAAATAAAAGCTGCGTCTTGGAGAGGTACATATATATCAATTTGCATTTCAAAGGCGTTTTTATCTTTTTCAGGGAGCCATATCATCTGCTCATTAAACATCTAGCTACAATCAGCTCTGATGCAGGAAGGACCTTGATCCACCTCTCACAGATTTCTTGAGAGTTCCTCCTAATCTCAGGCTGGTTCACATCTAACTGATAAGCTTTTTAGCTGAGTATTCAGAAGCAATCACCACTTCATTTGATCATTTAAATAGAGGAATGTATTTTTCCTCTTGACTCCTTTAATCTTTTCCTTATTAACAAAAAAGGCCTCGGGTCAGAAGGTAGGCAGTGATATGAAGAGAATTACTGATCTCTTTGGAGGAAAGCTCTGTACAAACATAAGGCGTTACTGCATCTGACCCTTCTAAAACTGAGCTGCCTACACTTTACAAAACGTTCACCTCCTTAAAGGCTTTATAAATCATCAAAAACACCCATATTTGTGTCTTCCTAAGAATTTCCTACATATTTTTTTAGTATTATAAGACCATATATTGGCATGGAAACAGATTGCCTGGGCTCATCTGCCAGCTCTGGTAATTTGTGGATTTCTTAACCTTCTGTGCCTCAGCCTGCTTATTTGTAAAATGGTCATCTAATAGCACTCTTCTAAAAGCATTTGTATTAAATGCAAATTATTGAACAATCTCTTTCTTTTTGGCAGCGAGATGGTACCCCACTCCCACAATGTATCTGTCCACAGATACTACACCCAAACATCAGCAGAACTGGGGGTCTTTCAAGGTCACTGACTGCCCAGGACAGGGAGGTTCTAAGATGCCTTTTCACCCTTACTGTTGAATGTAACATAATTTTTCTTCCTTGGCTTACTTTTAAGCACCTAAATGTGGTTCAGTAAGTACCAGACCTGAAGCAGGCCACCAGATTACAGTGCATTTTCTGAAGGCCTTCTTTCTGTACATGTCTAAGGGATGGGGTGAGTTGAGCTGTCAGGTTTGTGTCAATTCCAAAGCATCTCAAGGCATTGGCCTGTCTCACACTGCCCTGTAGCCGTCTAGGGGCTGCCAGACTTTTTTCCTCTACCTGCCACAGAAGTAGGAAGCACACAGCCACAAATAAAAGCTGCGTCTTGGAGAGGTACATATATATCAATTTGCATTTCAAAGGCGTTTTTATCTTTTTCAGGGAGCCATATCATCTGCTCATTAAACATCTAGCTACAATCAGCTCTGATGCAGGAAGGACCTTGATCCACCTCTCACAGATTTCTTGAGAGTTCCTCCTAATCTCAGGCTGGTTCACATCTAACTGATAAGCTTTTTAGCTGAGTATTCAGAAGCAATCACCACTTCATTTGATCATTTAAATAGAGGAATGTATTTTTCCTCTTGACTCCTTTAATCTTTTCCTTATTAACAAAAAAGGCCTCGGGTCAGAAGGTAGGCAGTGATATGAAGAGAATTACTGATCTCTTTGGAGGAAAGCTCTGTACAAACATAAGGCGTTACTGCATCTGACCCTTCTAAAACTGAGCTGCCTACACTTTACAAAACGTTCACCTCCTTAAAGGCTTTATAAATCATCAAAAACACCCATATTTGTGTCTTCCTAAGAATTTCCTACATATTTTTTTAGTATTATAAGACCATATATTGGCATGGAAACAGATTGCCTGGGCTCATCTGCCAGCTCTGGTAATTTGTGGATTTCTTAACCTTCTGTGCCTCAGCCTGCTTATTTGTAAAATGGTCATCTAATAGCACTCTTCTAAAAGCATTGTATACAGAATGAATTTAATGTATGCAAATTATTAGAACAATCTCTAGAGCAGGTTTGGGTCCTGTAATGTTAACTATGATTTCACAAACTAAGCTGTCTAAAATGATACACCTCACAAATTCAGAATGAGATTAAACTGAATGTTCACACTTGTTACAGACCAGGCACAGTTGCCCCAAATGAAACAAGCCAAATGCTGAGATGCCAAGGACCACCGCGAAGAAAAATGTTGTTCACAAGGCAGCCAAGTGAGGAGATGAGAGACTAAATCTCAGATATGCCTCCCTAAAAGCTTGGGGAATAGGATGTTTATGAAATAAAAAAAGCAGGTGGTCTGAGGCATAGAGAAAGATGACTGGAAGCAAGAGAAAGGTGAAGTACTCAGCATTCTGAGCAGGTGTAGCTGTTACACATTTCTTCGTGTTCAGAAAACAGCAGTGCTAGCACAAGCTAAGGTTGGAGTATTCAGCCCTCTGAGGTCAGAAGACTATCCGCTGACACTTGCAGAGGCCCAGTTGAACAGTCAGTGGTCTCATGATTTGATCTGGGCAAGGTCAGTTCTGTGTTTCTGGAAATCAATTCAAGCAATGGTTCCTATAATACCTATACGTCGAAGTGTTTTCTGTAGCGGGTAGTTAAAGCAGTCCTGTGATACGTTGTCTAAGCTACATGAAGCTGGGAGGGTACGAAGTTTGCAAGCACCATTAAGGTGAGCTTGATCAGTGGAAGCAGGCTCCAGGATATTACTTATTAAGCAAGGTATGGTTTAAGAGATCTAACTGATGACTGCCCTCGGTTTCACTCTCTTTGAAGTCATCCATCATTGAATGTGTCTACCTCAGCAATAAGCTCCAAGTGAGATGCCTTAAGGAAACACTTTAAGTTTTTGAGTTTTGGTGTTTCCGTCTGTAGAATGGAGATAATCATGATGCTATGAGAATAATGCCTGATAATTGAAGTCAGGTAACGTGGAGCTGACCCACTGGCTCTTTGCAAGGACATAGTATAAATGATCAGGTGCACAGGATCTAGACTGGGATCTCCAAAAGGCAGACACGGGAATGACTGGGAAGTCAAAGTCAACATAGCTCAGATAGAAACAGAATACAGAAGCAAAAATAATTAACATATTGGAGCTGGGAAAGGCAAAACAAAATGGAGTAGGTATTGTTAAGAGAGCTCTCTACAATAGAGCTGAGAGGGAGGCCATTGCAGAAGTGGGACTTACGCATGCCTCCGCCTGGATGGAGTCAGAACATCTGACTGCTTACTGTCTTAACACAGGGCAGACAGAATGAAAAGCTCAATCACAGAACACTAACCAAACTGATCCCATGGATCACAGCCTGCTCTAACTCAATGAAACCATGAGCCATGCCGTGTAGGGCCACCCAGGACAGATGAGTCACGGTGGAAAGTTCTGACAAAACGTGGTCCATGAGTTTAAGCAAGCTCTGGTAGACAGTGAAGGGCACGGGCACCTGGCATGCCGCAGTCCATGGGGTCGCAAAAAGTCAGACGCAACTGAGTGACTGAACTGACCTGAACTGTCTGAAGCTACATTGCAGAGGCCCAGTTGAACAGTCAGTGGTCTCATGATTTGATCTGGGCAAGGTCAGTTCTGTGTTTCTGGAAATCAATTCAAGCAATGGTTCCTATAATACCTATACGTCGAAGTGTTTTCTGTAGCGGGTAGTTAAAGCAGTCCTGTGATACGTTGTCTAAGCTACATGAAGCTGGGAGGGTACGAGTTTGCAAGCACCATTAAGGTGAGCTTGATCAGTGGAAGCAGGCTCCAGGATATTACTTATTAAGCAAGGTATGGTTTAAGAGATCTAACTGATGACTGCCCTCGGTTTCACTCTCTTTGAAGTCATCCATCATTGAATGTGTCTACCTCAGCAATAAGCTCCAAGTGAGATGCCTTAAGGAAACACTTTAAGTTTTTGAGTTTTGGTGTTTCCGTCTGTAGAATGGAGATAATCATGATGCTATGAGAATAATGCCTGATAATTGAAGTCAGGTAACGTGGAGCTGACCCACTGGCTCTTTGCAAGGACATAGTATAAATGATCAGGTGCACAGGATCTAGACTGGGATCTCCAAAAGGCAGACACGGGAATGACTGGGAAGTCAAAGTCAACATAGCTCAGATAGAAACAGAATACAGAAGCAAAAATAATTAACATATTGGAGCTGGGAAAGGCAAAACAAAATGGAGTAGGTATTGTTAAGAGAGCTCTCTACAATAGAGCTGAGAGGGAGGCCATTGCAGAAGTGGGACTTACGCATGCCTCCGCCTGGATGGAGTCAGAACATCTGACTGCTTACTGTCTTAACACAGGGCAGACAGAATGAAAAGCTCAATCACAGAACACTAACCAAACTGATCCCATGGATCACAGCCTGCTCTAACTCAATGAAACCATGAGCCATGCCGTGTAGGGCCACCCAGGACAGATGAGTCACGGTGGAAAGTTCTGACAAAACGTGGTCCATGAGTTTAAGCAAGCTCTGGTAGACAGTGAAGGGCACGGGCACCTGGCATGCCGCAGTCCATGGGGTCGCAAAAAGTCAGACGCAACTGAGTGACTGAACTGACCTGAACTGTCTTAATGCAGCATTCAGAACCTCTGCACGGTCTTCCAGAAGTTTAAGACACTGATTAGCCTCTTATCCTAAGTAACTACTGACAGCCTGTCTCTTAAGGGCAAATATTTCCTTTTATATATCAATGCATGTGTGCAAGGTCATTTGGATTGTAGCCCTTCAGCCTTCTCTATCCATGGGATTCTCCAGCAAGACTACTGGAGTGAATTGCCACGCCCTCCTCCAGGGGATCTTCCCCACGCAGGGATCGAATCTGAGTCTCCTGAAGTCTCTCACATTGGCAGGTGGATTCTTTACCACTAGCCCCAATTGCCAGATAACTTTAACAACCTTGCACTGCCTTGATAAGCTCAACTCTCTTCCCTGGAACACTTTTTTTTGGTTTTACCTGAGTCTATGTCTCCTGAACTGCAATTTCCTAGATCACAAATAAAGCTCTTTGTTTCCTGTAGTCTCAATACTAATCATTGTTCAGCAGAGCAAATAGTAAAATGTTCCCATTTTTACCCCCATCCAAGCACCCTCCAGTGTATGACTTCCCCTCATCTTTCCAATTACATGAAATGTGTGACAGGAGGAATAGTTGAATGCTGTCTTAAGAGCCAGGCTCTCTAGGGGAGGGAGGAAGGCTGAGACACAGGGCTTCCTTAATGTCAGGGAGAGGGTGAAGGGAGAGGGCGAAGGGAGGTCTGGTCAGAGAGCAGGATGTCTAGATGGACTGGCACTGTCCTGCTTTGTCCCATTTGACTCCTCATCCACCCATCCCTCTTTAAGAGCCAAACCCCTGAACACATCAGTAATTAGTAAAACTAGTCTAATACTTATTATATTTATTAATACAGCTGACTGCTTACTGTCTTAACACAGGGCAGACAGAATGAAAAGCTCAATCACAGAACACTAACCAAACTGATCCCATGGATCACAGCCTGCTCTAACTCAATGAAACCATGAGCCATGCCGTGTAGGGCCACCCAGGACAGATGAGTCACGGTGGAAAGTTCTGACAAAACGTGGTCCATGAGTTTAAGCAAGCTCTGGTAGACAGTGAAGGGCACGGGCACCTGGCATGCCGCAGTCCATGGGGTCGCAAAAAGTCAGACGCAACTGAGTGACTGAACTGACCTGAACTGTCTTAATGCAGCATTCAGAACCTCTGCACGGTCTTCCAGAAGTTTAAGACACTGATTAGCCTCTTATCCTAAGTAACTACTGACAGCCTGTCTCTTAAGGGCAAATATTTCCTTTTATATATCAATGCATGTGTGCAAGGTCATTTGGATTGTAGCCCTTCAGCCTTCTCTATCCATGGGATTCTCCAGCAAGACTACTGGAGTGAATTGCCACGCCCTCCTCCAGGGGATCTTCCCCACGCAGGGATCGAATCTGAGTCTCCTGAAGTCTCTCACATTGGCAGGTGGATTCTTTACCACTAGCCCCAATTGCCAGATAACTTTAACAACCTTGCACTGCCTTGATAAGCTCAACTCTCTTCCCTGGAACACTTTTTTTTGGTTTTACCTGAGTCTATGTCTCCTGAACTGCAATTTCCTAGATCACAAATAAAGCTCTTTGTTTCCTGTAGTCTCAATACTAATCATTGTTCAGCAGAGCAAATAGTAAAATGTTCCCATTTTTACCCCCATCCAAGCACCCTCCAGTGTATGACTTCCCCTCATCTTTCCAATTACATGAAATGTGTGACAGGAGGAATAGTTGAATGCTGTCTTAAGAGCCAGGCTCTCTAGGGGAGGGAGGAAGGCTGAGACACAGGGCTTCCTTAATGTCAGGGAGAGGGTGAAGGGAGAGGGCGAAGGGAGGTCTGGTCAGAGAGCAGGATGTCTAGATGGACTGGCACTGTCCTGCTTTGTCCCATTTGACTCCTCATCCACCCATCCCTCTTAAGGAAATGCATTCAGGAGCTGGCTGAATAGCCCTACCAAAACTGAACACTAGATACAGTAATTAGTAAAACTAGTCTAATACTTATTATATTTATTAATACAGAATTAATTAAGTTTCAACAGAACAATGATAGGACTGTCTCCTGACAGGCATTTATTTAGGATTCAAGTGTCAAATTCAAAGCAGAGAGCTGCACTGCCCTGGTCAGGAGAGCTTCTGCCAGTCTTCTGGTCCAGTGAATTTCCAACTGTCTTACCTGGGGGCCTTGCTAGAATACAGATTCCTGGGGTGGACCCAAGATTATGGATTTCAACAAGTTCTCAGGTGATGCCACTGTGGCTGCTCTGAGGTCCACATTTTGTGAAAAGAGATCTAGTCCTCAGAGAGAATGGGTTGTGACAGTGGTGACCTCATCTGAGAGATTCTCATTTATTACTTTTTTATATCTCTTTGGAGCTATCTAAACATTGAAAAGGTTCATGTAGATTCGATCTCTAAGAAGTGGGTAAATTATTCTCATTCCTTCAAGGAGTTGTGTGTTGGAAAATAAGATATTGGGGTTCCCTGAAGATCTTTTCTGAGTGCACTGCCCAATTAAGACCAAAAAGTACTTTAGGGCATTCTTCCAAGTGTGTTAGAGTCCTGTGTGATCTTTTAGAGGTCAGAGATGTCAGAGCAGCCCCTCTGGTCTGATAAACCAATAGGTTGGAGTCAAAATACCCAATTGTCACATAATGGATGTGACTGAATAACATCTAAGGACTGATTCTGCTCTAAAGACACCTGGTTCCAGGTACTGGTTTCTCTCATCAAAGTACGGAGGATTTTATGTTATAGTTACTGTTTGTTTTAGTCAGGTTTAATGAATACTACTCAGAATCAAGGGGGACCATGAATACAGCATGCTCATCCAGCAGTGGAGGAGTTGGTATCCTTTCTGAGAACTCAGGGATGGTAAGTAATTTAAATGAAGCTTGTGGTTAACCCAGGAGAAAACAACCTCCTAAAAAAATCTGTTTTAAAAATTTCTGCACAGACAGGCATATGAAGTCACCCACTTTCTATGCCACAGACATAATTAACTTTTCCTTTTTCCCTGAACACTGGTGTAGGATTCTTCTGAACAAAAAAGGTGTGTCTAAGCAGGTGTGTCACCTCCTCCATGTGTTCACTCTCCTCTCTCTCTATGTCATGTAGAGGTTTCCTATGTTTATACCTTTTCGCCTGTCATCATACTGGAGGGGCCGCCACCCCAAAGGGGCGGGGATCTTTTTTTCTTGTTTACATAAAAACATACAATGGTATTTGGGATATGGGAGAAAAAATCCTAAACCATCTTCTAAATCTAAACCCCTGATTCTAGTCTTATGGGAAAAAAGAAAGATTAATAAAAAGAGACAGAATAAGACACATTTGTGAGTACAGACTAAGTTTCTGCATTCTTCATGACACCTGCTGGATGAGTAAAGTTCGCAGAGCTTTAGACAAGAATCCACCTGCAATGCAGGAGATCTGGGTTTGATCCCCGGATTGGAAATCCCTGGAGAAAGTAATGGCAACCCATTCCAGTATTTCCATCTGGGGAATTCCATGGCCAGAGGAGCCTGGTAGGCTATAGTTCATATGGTTAAAAAAAATTGGACACATCTATTGGACATGTCACCTGGTATGGCTCATGTCACCTGTACCAGGAGAAACTGACCAGGATTGTCACATCTCTGTTGACTTTTCCAATCCATTAAACCTAAGTTGTTGTTGTTGAATTACTAAGTCATATTTGACTTTTTGCAACCCCATGGCCTGTGGCATGCCAGGTAGGTTTCCCTGTTTCCTAGAGTTTGGTTGAACCCATGTCCATTGAGTCAGTAATGCTATCCATCCACCCATCTCATTCTGTCTTGCCCCTTTCTCCTCCTCACCGTCTGTCACCCCTTAACCTCTTGCTCTCAATCTTTCCCAGAACCAGGGCATTTTCCAATGAGCTGACTCTTTGCATTAGGTGACTCTTTGCATTAGGAGCTTCGGCTTCAGCATCAGTCCTTTCAACGAGTATTCAGGGTTGAATTCCTTTAGGACTGACTGGTTTGATCTCCTTACTGTCCAAGGGGCTCTCAAGAGTCTTCTTCAACACCACAGCTCAAGTGCATGAATTCTTTGGCACTCAGCCTTCTTTATGGCCCAACACTCACATTCATAACATGACTACTGGAAAAACCATAGCTTTGTATATGCAGACCTTTGTTGGCAAAGTCATGTCTCTGCTTTTTCAATATGCTGTCCAGGTTTGTTATAGCTTTTCTTCCGAGGAGTAAGCGTCTTTTACTTTCATGGCTGCAGTCACCATCCATAGTGATTTTGGAGCACCCCAAAATAAAATCTGTCACTGCCTCCATTTTTTCTCCATCTATTTGCCATGAAGTGATGGGACCAGATGCCATGATCTTTGTTTTAGAATGTTGAGTTTTAAGCCAGCTTTTTCACTCTCCTCTTTCACCCTCATCAAGAGGCTCTTTAGTTCCTTTGTACCAATCTTCTTAACCGAGTACTGTTTCAATTCCCACGATAAAATGCTTCTTTCAATCACCTTCCATGTATCAATGTATCAATGCCTGGAACAATTCTCTTTCATGCAGAGTGCATCAGTTTAGTTTGCTGAATAAACATTCTTTTATCACTGGATTCATCACAATAATATCTTGAATTTAGTGACTTCAGTACTACTGTCTCTTTGGTCAATTTCTATTTCTTTGATGGTTTTCCTCTTGATGCTTACATATAAAATGGAAGGATGGAGAAGACAGAACCCTTCAATTATAAATATTACTTATATGGTGACACCCAGACTGCTACAGATTGTGTTGTGATTTATCGCTTACATGCCAAACTGCTTATGAAATTCAGGCTCAGTAAGCCAGAGGCCTTTAAGAAGGGATCATCTGCTACAACCACAGGCCACCAAGAGAATACAGGGCACACATTCTCCATTCAGTTGCCTGGCATGGAAGACAGATATTAAGTTCAGAGTCAGAAAGACCAAAAGTGATACTGAAACTCTGACTCTATCCTTACTAGCTTTGTGACCTTCAGAAGGTTTCTTAACTTATTAGAACTTAGGTTCCTTTACAGAAAGTTGGAGTGCAGATAAAGTTAGAAAATATAAACCAAAAATAGGCATGCAATACATGGTTGGCCCAAAAAATACACCACAGCTCAAGTGCATGAATTCTTTGGCACTCAGCCTTCTTTATGGCCCAACACTCACATTCATAACATGACTACTGGAAAAACCATAGCTTTGTATATGCAGACCTTTGTTGGCAAAGTCATGTCTCTGCTTTTTCAATATGCTGTCCAGGTTTGTTATAGCTTTTCTTCCGAGGAGTAAGCGTCTTTTACTTTCATGGCTGCAGTCACCATCCATAGTGATTTTGGAGCACCCCAAAATAAAATCTGTCACTGCCTCCATTTTTTCTCCATCTATTTGCCATGAAGTGATGGGACCAGATGCCATGATCTTTGTTTTAGAATGTTGAGTTTTAAGCCAGCTTTTTCACTCTCCTCTTTCACCCTCATCAAGAGGCTCTTTAGTTCCTTTGTACCAATCTTCTTAACCGAGTACTGTTTCAATTCCCACGATAAAATGCTTCTTTCAATCACCTTCCATGTATCAATGTATCAATGCCTGGAACAATTCTCTTTCATGCAGAGTGCATCAGTTTAGTTTGCTGAATAAACATTCTTTTTATCACTGGATTCATCACAATAATATCTTGAATTTAGTGACTTCAGTACTACTGTCTCTTTGGTCAATTTCTATTTCTTTGATGGTTTTCCTCTTGATGCTTACATATAAAATGGAAGGATGGAGAAGACAGAACCCTTCAATTATAAATATTACTTATATGGTGACACCCAGACTGCTACAGATTGTGTTGTGATTTATCGCTTACATGCCAAACTGCTTATGAAATTCAGGCTCAGTAAGCCAGAGGCCTTTAAGAAGGGATCATCTGCTACAACCACAGGCCACCAAGAGAATACAGGGCACACATTCTCCATTCAGTTGCCTGGCATGGAAGACAGATATTAAGTTCAGAGTCAGAAAGACCAAAAGTGATACTGAAACTCTGACTCTATCCTTACTAGCTTTGTGACCTTCAGAAGGTTTCTTAACTTATTAGAACTTAGGTTCCTTTACAGAAAGTTGGAGTGCAGATAAAGTTAGAAAATATAAACCAAAAATAGGCATGCAATACATGGTTGGCATTTTTACACTATTCTAAATCTCAAAGATATTAACTTTACAAGCTTATATAGTATATTACTATTAAGAGAAATAGTGATTATTATAAATATTTATTTAGCATTAGTATGTGATGTTATTTTTCACTAAAATAGAATATATATTGAGATAAGATATATTCTTACCCCATCTTAGAGATAAGTGCAATGTGTGCTCAGTCACACATGTGTGTCTGACTCTGCAACTCCATGGACTGTAGCCCACTAGGCTCCTCTGTTCATGGAATTTTCAAGGCAAGAATACTGGAGCAGGTTGCTACTTCCTACTCCAGAGGATCTTCCTGACCCAGGAATTGAACTCATGTCTCTTAGGTCCCCTGCATTGGCAGTTAGGTTCTTTACCACCCACAGTGCCACCTGAGAAGCCTCATCTTAGAGATAAGGAGACAGCAAACCACAGTCTTTCAGAGTCCTGTCTTGAAGCCTCCAGAAGTTTGCTGTTGCACTTGGAATCAAATGCTCACACTAAGACTCACCAAATCCAGTGAAAGCTGGCCCTTTCCTCCCTCTGTGACTCACTTCTCACCATCCTTGTGCTTCATCAGCACCCACACCCCAGTTTCCCCAAACTCAACAAGCTGGTTTCCCCAGGGTAGAGTCCTGCATTGAGGTCTTCTTGTTTCCTATCCCAATCCCATTTCTGCAAGGCTAGCACCTTGTCAGGCAGATCTCAGAGTAAATACCATCGGTAGAGAGGCTTTTGTCAGCTGGTCCACAGTAGCTACTGGGGTCATTCTCTGTGACATTACCCGATGTTATTTTTCTGCATAGTTCATTTACTCTCTAAGTATTGCTCTTGTTTAGTTATGCATTCATTGCTGGCTAGACACACACACACATACATACGTGCACATTAGTCCTGGTACCCTCTAAAACTTCTGAGTCCCCTGTTCTTAGAACACTTTCTGGCATATGTTGGATGCTCATAAATATTATTGACTGAATAAATGAACAAGTGAAGTTATCACTTTGATGTCCAGAGGTTTTCTTTGTGTCTAGGCAAACACAGAGGACAAGCAGTGCAATTCATGTAGTAAATATGCTTTATTTGCTAAAACATAGTTAACTAGCTGAGCACCAAAGATCTGATGCTTTCAAACTGTGGTCATGGAGAAGACTTGAGAATCCCATGGAAAGTAAGAAGATCAAACCAGTCTACTCTAAAAGAAATCAACGCTGAATATGCACTTGAAGGACTGATGCTGAAGCTCGAATACTTTGGCCACCTGATATGAAAAGATGACTCACTGGAAAAGACCCTGATGCTGGGAAAGACTGAGGGAAGGGAGAAGGGGGCAACAGAGGACGAGATAGTTGGATGCATCATTGACTCAGTCAAAATAAGTTTGACCAAGCTCTGGGAGATAAAGAAGGACGGGGAAGCCTGGTGTGCTGCAGTCCAAGGAGTGGCCAAGAATAGGACATGAATGAGGGATTGAACAATAACACGTTAACTAGCTTACCTCTTAGAATTTCAAATGCAAGGTACCACATCAACATAAACATAGCCACCTCTTTCTCCTCTCCTGTATCTCAGTTAGTTGTAATACATTTATTTCTCTTAATGTGTACTCTTGTCTTGGTTTGAATAGAGGGGTAATTTTTAATCCTCAGCCCCCATCACAGACATTGCGACTACCGTGTTCTCTACCTTCCTGAGGCTTGCACAGGGATAGTAGCCAACATCCCCAGTGACCAGAACACCATCCCAGGCTCTTTGTGCTCTGCCTGAACTTCCCAGCTCTGGGTGAGCAAAGTTCATGACCAGCTGGTAACATTGCTATAATGTTTCCTCCTGAGATAATATCTATTCTATTGATTAGAGAATTAAAGGAGGTAATGAGCGAAAGATGCCTGCGGTCACTAAAAATTGTGCCTAATTTTGTATGTGTTTCAGAAGAGAATAATGTCAAGGAAGAGAAAAATATCAGAAATTTCTTAGAGTTCAAAAAAGCAGAGTTCTCTGGTAGACATAAATTTTCCCTGCCTAGAGTGCTTTAATAAATAATTAACCTTAGAGCTATTTGCTTATAACTAAGACAGGAATTCTATCAGATAACAATAAAATATTGCTATAATATAAGGAACAAAACAGAACAGGATCTGTATTTTTAAAAGGTATATGCTTTAGATTTTTTTTTCAAAACAATGCAGATGACTTGGAAAGAGACTGCCTTAAATCTCCACACACCAAGAGCCCTTCAGAACACACTAGTGAATACAACTAGACTGCATAAGCCTTAGAGGCAAAAAGAGCAGTGGAGAGGACAAGACTGGGCTGATAAATGGTCAGTGAGATTCCCTCCAACAGAGTAATAAAGCTGCCCAAAGTTATAGAGCTTTTGCTTTTTTCAGAATCAATTAAAACTATCACAGAATATAGGACTTATTTCAGCATACAAAATTAAGGGTATCTAAGAGGCAGACAAACAGAAAATAGTTCAGAAATAAATCTCGCTTACTTTGTTTCCATGTGCTCTCAGATAGAAGCTGATATAGTTCAATTGACAAGGAAAAAAAAAAAACTGAGATAAAAGGACATTCAATAATACCTCCAAAAAATTACTCTAATATTTGTTCTTAATTCAATTATGCTAAGGCTTATTTAACATTTTCTATGTAAAATACTGGGCTTCTCTAGTGGCTCAGTGGTAAAGAACTCTTGGCGATCCCCTGGAATGTAGCTCACCAGGTTCCCCTGTCCATGAATTTTTCCAGGCAAAAATACTGGAGTGGGTTGCCATTTCCTACTCCAGTTCATCTTCTGAACCCAGGGATCAAATTTGTGTCTCCTTGCATTTCCTGAGTTGGAAGACAGATTTTTTACCATTGTACAACCTGGGAAAACGCTATATAAAATATTAGGCTTCCCAGGTGACCCTAGTGGTAGAGAACCTGGCTGTTAATGCAGGAGACATAAGAAGTAAAAAGGAAGATGCCATGACATCTCACTCCAGTATTCTTACCTAGAGAATTCCATGGTGGGCTAGAGGGTCAAAGAGTTGGACACAACTGAAGTGACAGCACACACACACATAAAAAATATTATGCCTTCTTCTCCATTATGTATCTTGTGAGTCCCAAGACATCACTGTTTAAAATTTCTCACAAAATTTTCTAAGCTTTCAGGTGTAGCATGACAGTTTCCACTAGCTGATTTTAGATCTGAACTTACTATTAGATTAATAATGAAACTTGAAAGAAAAAAAAATCAACCAACCTTGGTATAAATAATGCTCTCTCCTATCCTTTTCTCTTTCAAAAATTGTAATTTTCTCCTGTTGGTTCCAAACTCAATAATATTCTCACAAGAAAATCCTGCTCTTACCACAATTGTGATCTATTCATGCACAATACTTTTAAAACTCATTCCAACTTATATGAAAATGTAAAAGAATCACAATGAGGATTTACTATTCATATTGGAGACCATTTTACAAAATAAATCATCACAGGGTTTCTTAAAACACAGCACTTTTTCATATAGTTAGCATATCCATTTGATAAAATTGAATTTTCACACTTTTCAGGAATGTATCTATTGCCCAAACTGCTGTAAACCATAATCTGTGAAAATCATTACATTTCATGACAGATCAAATAAAGTAAGCCACACAGATTTCTATTAAACGCACATACAAAGAATCTGAAGTGGTTTTGTTTGCGTTTCAAGGAAATCCAACGGTTCATTGCTGTATTTAACCATCACAAGATGCTCTGAATATTCTGAGAAGGGCAGTCAAAGTAATGCTGACCCCCTAAGGAGACACTTGGCAGGAAGAGGGAGCATGAAACGAGGGAGAGTTGGGAAAGAAGCCTAAATAATGTTGGGATTCCAGTGACATATGTAGCTCATCAGGTTCCCCTGTCCATGAATTTTTCCAGGCAAAAATACTGGAGTGGGTTGCCATTTCCTACTCCAGTTCATCTTCTGAACCCAGGGATCAAATTTGTGTCTCCTTGCATTTCCTGAGTTGGAAGACAGATTTTTTACCATTGTACAACCTGGGAAAACGCTATATAAAATATTAGGCTTCCCAGGTGACCCTAGTGGTAGAGAACCTGGCTGTTAATGCAGGAGACATAAGAAGTAAAAAGGAAGATGCCATGACATCTCACTCCAGTATTCTTACCTAGAGAATTCCATGGTGGGCTAGAGGGTCAAAGAGTTGGACACAACTGAAGTGACAGCACACACACACATAAAAAATATTATGCCTTCTTCTCCATTATGTATCTTGTGAGTCCCAAGACATCACTGTTTAAAATTTCTCACAAAATTTTCTAAGCTTTCAGGTGTAGCATGACAGTTTCCACTAGCTGATTTTAGATCTGAACTTACTATTAGATTAATAATGAAACTTGAAAGAAAAAAAAATCAACCAACCTTGGTATAAATAATGCTCTCTCCTATCCTTTTCTCTTTCAAAAATTGTAATTTTCTCCTGTTGGTTCCAAACTCAATAATATTCTCACAAGAAAATCCTGCTCTTACCACAATTGTGATCTATTCATGCACAATACTTTTAAAACTCATTCCAACTTATATGAAAATGTAAAAGAATCACAATGAGGATTTACTATTCATATTGGAGACCATTTTACAAAATAAATCATCACAGGGTTTCTTAAAACACAGCACTTTTTCATATAGTTAGCATATCCATTTGATAAAATTGAATTTTCACACTTTTCAGGAATGTATCTATTGCCCAAACTGCTGTAAACCATAATCTGTGAAAATCATTACATTTCATGACAGATCAAATAAAGTAAGCCACACAGATTTCTATTAAACGCACATACAAAGAATCTGAAGTGGTTTTGTTTGCGTTTCAAGGAAATCCAACGGTTCATTGCTGTATTTAACCATCACAAGATGCTCTGAATATTCTGAGAAGGGCAGTCAAAGTAATGCTGACCCCCTAAGGAGACACTTGGCAGGAAGAGGGAGCATGAAACGAGGGAGAGTTGGGAAAGAAGCCTAAATAATGTTGGGATTCAGAGCTCCATGAAGGTCCCCATGATTCTGAACAGTCTGGGTTAGAGAATAATTGAATAGCAAACCCTATTAAATTGAATAGCAACCCTACAAACAGAGACCTACAGTTAGATACAACATCCTAACTATCTGCAAAGCCCTTCGTTTCCCTTCTACAGTGTGAAATGAGATCGTCCCCTCCCTCCTCCAGAGAGGAGTTGGTTGTATTCCAGAGCACAGGTCTCTCTATATCTCCTGTGGGGAGGATGAGCAGATGTGCCAGTCACTCTACTTGAGCTCTGATTTCTGAATTTGCGGCCCCTCCCCCATGATGCAACTGCAGGGTATTTAGGCCCCCTTCCTCGTGTCCTTCCACGGGGACCTCAGACCTGGGGGACTGGCACTAAGATGCTCTGTGAGAAGTGATTTGTTTTCTGGTCCATAGTATGGTGCTCCCTTTCAGGATAAATAAATAAATATAGATATAAAAATCAACAGGTAAAAAGAATCTGTGGATAAGGAAAAAGAATTAAATAGATGGCAGATGGAAAATGCCCTAATATAGGCCAGAATGTCTCAGTCTTGGCATTACTGGCAACCTGGATCAGTTAGCTCTTTGTTGTGGGACCACCCTGTACACTGTGAAATGTTAGTAGCACCCCCAGCCTCAACCCACTGGATGTAAGTGGCCCCATTCCAATCAAGACAACCAGAAACATCTTGAGGCATTGCAAAATGTCTCCTAAAATATAAAATTGTCCCTGGTTGAGAACCACTGAAGTAGACAGATTGAATGTCACCAACCATGACCTCAGATTCATAACAGGCTTCAAATATCACCTATGAAGTGACCTTTGTGCAACTTTTACTATAGCAATGTTATCCCAGTGCTAGTCAGGGTCATTAAATTAAAGTCACTATATCCCAAAACAATACACTAAGGGATTATCCTATTCAGAATGATAGCTCTCCTAAAATAAAACGTGGAATAAACTGTGTAATTTACTAGACAGAGCAATCCAATTAATTGCACAATATTAGTTTAATTAGAAAACAAAACATGAATTGTGAAGTTGTTCACCATCTACAAAATTTCAAAGTTTGAAGGAATCTAACTGCTCATTATCTCTGACAATGCTTTCAATGTTTTGCTATTCTTCACAATATTCTTCACTGTATGGTGGTCCATTCAGTGCTCAAATATCTTTACCGATGGGAAGCTCACTCCTCTTAAAGATTCTCATTGATTTCTAGATAATTTGGAATTTTAGAATTTTCTTCCTTAACTTGAAGAAAAATGATCTCCTCTTAGCTCAAAACCCTGTGGGAGGATGAGCAGATGTGCCAGTCACTCTACTTGAGCTCTGATTTCTGAATTTGCGGCCCCTCCCCCATGATGCAACTGCAGGGTATTTAGGCCCCCTTCCTCGTGTCCTTCCACGGGGACCTCAGACCTGGGGGACTGGCACTAAGATGCTCTGTGAGAAGTGATTTGTTTTCTGGTCCATAGTATGGTGCTCCCTTTCAGGATAAATAAATAAATATAGATATAAAAATCAACAGGTAAAAAGAATCTGTGGATAAGGAAAAAGAATTAAATAGATGGCAGATGGAAAATGCCCTAATATAGGCCAGAATGTCTCAGTCTTGGCATTACTGGCAACCTGGATCAGTTAGCTCTTTGTTGTGGGACCACCCTGTACACTGTGAAATGTTAGTAGCACCCCCAGCCTCAACCCACTGGATGTAAGTGGCCCCATTCCAATCAAGACAACCAGAAACATCTTGAGGCATTGCAAAATGTCTCCTAAAATATAAAATTGTCCCTGGTTGAGAACCACTGAAGTAGACAGATTGAATGTCACCAACCATGACCTCAGATTCATAACAGGCTTCAAATATCACCTATGAAGTGACCTTTGTGCAACTTTTACTATAGCAATGTTATCCCAGTGCTAGTCAGGGTCATTAAATTAAAGTCACTATATCCCAAAACAATACACTAAGGGATTATCCTATTCAGAATGATAGCTCTCCTAAAATAAAACGTGGAATAAACTGTGTAATTTACTAGACAGAGCAATCCAATTAATTGCACAATATTAGTTTAATTAGAAAACAAAACATGAATTGTGAAGTTGTTCACCATCTACAAAATTTCAAAGTTTGAAGGAATCTAACTGCTCATTATCTCTGACAATGCTTTCAATGTTTTGCTATTCTTCACAATATTCTTCACTGTATGGTGGTCCATTCAGTGCTCAAATATCTTTACCGATGGGAAGCTCACTCCTCTTAAAGATTCTCATTGATTTCTAGATAATTTGGAATTTTAGAATTTTCTTCCTTAACTTGAAGAAAAATGATCTCCTCTTAGCTCCGAAACACTGATCCCAATCACTGATCCAGATTTCATTTGAAATCCCTTCTTATAACCTATTTGTATTCAATATCATTTCTCAAATACCCACCTTTTTCTTATTAAATACCTAGGAATACCTTCTTTTGTAGAGCAAGGTTTTTAAGTCCTTCCTTCCTCCTGGCTATTTGCTGCAATATTTATAGTTTGTTCCTGCAGCTTTCATAAGCTGGTTTTCAAAATTGAATGCCATGCTCTGAGTGTGGTCCAAACACTATACTGTGAGAACAGAAGCAGAGGGAATATCATGTTCCCCTTCTAGATACTACATTTCTTTTAATGTAGCCTAAGATGGCTGTGTTTAGCAATAAAGCAAACAAAGATGGGATAGAAGAACTTACTGATGTTATAATTCCAGTGAATAATAAAAGGAAATAGATTCTGTTACACTTTTGCCTTCTCTAACAATAAAAATTATCTCCTGAAATGAAACCTTAAAAGAGAAAATGACTTTGTCTCTTTTGTTGGACAAAAGGTATTGTTAACTCATATGAACCTCTATCAATTTTTACTAGAAAAATTTCCTCTTCATATGTGATGCTGCAAAATCCTCTCCTCTACCTATTTGTAAAGTTTGTATTTGGATCCAAGTCTAGAATCTTGCATTTAATTTCATACCAGTAAATCTCTGTAATAATACTTTCTAGACTTTAAGATTAACATTGAACTCCAAGTTTAGAGTTAGAAACTTGACGTTTTTGTGCTTTTAGAAAAACATCCCTCTCCTGTAGCACTTCCTACTGTTGCTTACATTTTCATCCATATTCAGTCTCTATAATATTTTTTAGTGGAATGAACCACTCCAAGTGGGGGTGGTCTTGCCATCAATGAACTTGTTTAAACATAGACAAGATATCAGTTATTAAGAATTCTCTTACAAAGGTAATTCGTTCAGATAGAAAAGACAAAGTAAAATATCTAGTTTCTGTATTATTAATCAAAAATTTACCATCAAGTAGTCCATCCATTCTTTCTCTGTTTGTCATCACAAGAAACTGAGGTCTCTGACATTCTTCCCAGTTTTTCTGAGCCTCAGTTTCTGACCTCCAATCAAGGTCATGTTTGACTGAAGATGTTTTGGGTGACGTAAGCATAGCTAAATCATGAACTTGGAACACTGTTCAAGATAAGGAAGAAGTTGTCTAAGAAATTAAACAGAAGCAAATGTCCAGGATTGCACAGATATAGTGAATAACTGGCTTTGCCTTCACTTACTACAATACAGAAAGTTTCACATTACTTTACCAGAAATTCTTTGTTCCTGCAGCTTTCATAAGCTGGTTTTCAAAATTGAATGCCATGCTCTGAGTGTGGTCCAAACACTATACTGTGAGAACAGAAGCAGAGGGAATATCATGTTCCCCTTCTAGATACTACATTTCTTTTAATGTAGCCTAAGATGGCTGTGTTTAGCAATAAAGCAAACAAAGATGGGATAGAAGAACTTACTGATGTTATAATTCCAGTGAATAATAAAAGGAAATAGATTCTGTTACACTTTTGCCTTCTCTAACAATAAAAATTATCTCCTGAAATGAAACCTTAAAAGAGAAAATGACTTTGTCTCTTTTGTTGGACAAAAGGTATTGTTAACTCATATGAACCTCTATCAATTTTTACTAGAAAAATTTCCTCTTCATATGTGATGCTGCAAAATCCTCTCCTCTACCTATTTGTAAAGTTTGTATTTGGATCCAAGTCTAGAATCTTGCATTTAATTTCATACCAGTAAATCTCTGTAATAATACTTTCTAGACTTTAAGATTAACATTGAACTCCAAGTTTAGAGTTAGAAACTTGACGTTTTTGTGCTTTTAGAAAAACATCCCTCTCCTGTAGCACTTCCTACTGTTGCTTACATTTTCATCCATATTCAGTCTCTATAATATTTTTTAGTGGAATGAACCACTCCAAGTGGGGGTGGTCTTGCCATCAATGAACTTGTTTAAACATAGACAAGATATCAGTTATTAAGAATTCTCTTACAAAGGTAATTCGTTCAGATAGAAAAGACAAAGTAAAATATCTAGTTTCTGTATTATTAATCAAAAATTTACCATCAAGTAGTCCATCCATTCTTTCTCTGTTTGTCATCACAAGAAACTGAGGTCTCTGACATTCTTCCCAGTTTTTCTGAGCCTCAGTTTCTGACCTCCAATCAAGGTCATGTTTGACTGAAGATGTTTTGGGTGACGTAAGCATAGCTAAATCATGAACTTGGAACACTGTTCAAGATAAGGAAGAAGTTGTCTAAGAAATTAAACAGAAGCAAATGTCCAGGATTGCACAGATATAGTGAATAACTGGCTTTGCCTTCACTTACTACAATACAGAAAGTTTCACATTACTTTACCAGAAATTCTTTAGAAGTCCTTCAGCAAAAGAAGTCAGAATTAAGAATCTGAATAACAGAAAAAATGTTAAATCCTAAAGCTTTGAAAATCTTAATAATATTATGGCTTCCTCTGCAACTCCACACACACACACACACACACACACACACACACACATCAGAGAACACCTATTAAAAAATGCACAGTGACTCTCATATGCAGTCACCACCTATTTTCTATTGAATTCAGTCCTATACTTTTAAAAAGCAATTTAAGGGGCTTCCCTCGTGGTCCAGTGGGTGGGAACACCACCTTGCAGTGCAAGGGGCGCCAGCTCGATCCCTGGCCTGGGAAGATCCCACGTGCCGCGGAGCAGCTGGACCAATGTGTCCAATCACCGAGCCGGAGCTCTGGAGCGCATGCGTCCGGAGCTGGTGCTCTGCGACAACAGAGGCCACTGCGATGGGAGGCCCACAGGGAACAAAGAACAAAGATGGATGAAAATAGATAAATGAAAGACCAATAGAAGTGGTCCACCTACCCCTCTCCCACCCCCCTCACCCCCCACCAAAAAAAAAAGCAATTTAAGGCCCATGGATTGTGTTAAAGCTTTCTTGAACAACCCTGTCATTTGTATAATGTCTTTCTTAAAGTTAATTGTTTAGTATCCTGTCTGGCCTTCTCAATGCCCTGTAATCTGTTGGAAACAGCAATGCCATCTGATTTTCCATAGCTTCTCCCAAGAAACTAAAAGGAACAGGTAAAATTTGTTGAACTGAGCCCTCCACCAAAGCTGTACCTAGTATATGTGTTTGAGCATATTAATCAAAAATTTACCATCAAGTAGTCCATCCATTCTTTCTCTGTTTGTCATCACAAGAAACTGAGGTCTCTGACATTCTTCCCAGTTTTTCTGAGCCTCAGTTTCTGACCTCCAATCAAGGTCATGTTTGACTGAAGATGTTTTGGGTGACGTAAGCATAGCTAAATCATGAACTTGGAACACTGTTCAAGATAAGGAAGAAGTTGTCTAAGAAATTAAACAGAAGCAAATGTCCAGGATTGCACAGATATAGTGAATAACTGGCTTTGCCTTCACTTACTACAATACAGAAAGTTTCACATTACTTTACCAGAAATTCTTTAGAAGTCCTTCAGCAAAAGAAGTCAGAATTAAGAATCTGAATAACAGAAAAAATGTTAAATCCTAAAGCTTTGAAAATCTTAATAATATTATGGCTTCCTCTGCAACTCCACACACACACACACACACACACACACACACACACATCAGAGAACACCTATTAAAAAATGCACAGTGACTCTCATATGCAGTCACCACCTATTTTCTATTGAATTCAGTCCTATACTTTTAAAAAGCAATTTAAGGGGCTTCCCTCGTGGTCCAGTGGGTGGGAACACCACCTTGCAGTGCAAGGGGCGCCAGCTCGATCCCTGGCCTGGGAAGATCCCACGTGCCGCGGAGCAGCTGGACCAATGTGTCCAATCACCGAGCCGGAGCTCTGGAGCGCATGCGTCCGGAGCTGGTGCTCTGCGACAACAGAGGCCACTGCGATGGGAGGCCCACAGGGAACAAAGAACAAAGATGGATGAAAATAGATAAATGAAAGACCAATAGAAGTGGTCCACCTACCCCTCTCCCCCCCCCCCCCCCCCCCCCCCAAAAAAAAAACAATTTAAGGCCCATGGATTGTGTTAAAGCTTTCTTGAACAACCCTGTCATTTGTATAATGTCTTTCTTAAAGTTAATTGTTTAGTATCCTGTCTGGCCTTCTCAATGCCCTGTAATCTGTTGGAAACAGCAATGCCATCTGATTTTCCATAGCTTCTCCCAAGAAACTAAAAGGAACAGGTAAAATTTGTTGAACTGAGCCCTCCACCAAAGCTGTACCTAGTATATGTGTTTGAAAGATAAAGTCATTTTATGCAGCAGGGTTTTTATTTTGCAGTAATAATCTGTCGACTTTAGCAAACAGCATTTTTCTGATCCATTTCTGTTCCATTTGCTGTCTCTGATAGCCTTTTAATTAGGCTGCTTGTTTGTCAAATGCCAGATTGCTATGCTTGTTCTCCTCCATGGATTCAAAAATAATCAGGGCAGGTGTTGTATAAGTTATATAGGATGACATGCTGTCATGATCAATGGCTAATTAATTTCAGATTATTTCTGCTTCTGTGATGTAGATGTACTCTCTCAAATGAAAAACAATAAACTATCATTAGTCATTCTGTGTTTGTTAAAGCACTTTATAATTAATAGCCAAGACGGGATTAATTTTTAAGTAAGTGTCTTCACCCAAGTGTTAGCAAAGACTCTGTTGGCTAGAAACTGTTGCTGATTTTATTTTTCACTCTGAGAAGCCAGTGACTGTTACTAGGCAACACACGAATATATGGGGGGAGAAATCCATCTTCGGTAGAACTCCCTTATACTACTAAAGGTGAAACATTTTAAAGAGGAGTCAACAATATAAAGGGTCCTTCATATTTCTGCAACATAAATAGCACCCAATAACCACTGAGCTCTTCCTATGTACCAGGTACTTAGCATGTATGATGCCATTTAGCCTTTATACCAACTAAATGGTGTTGCTATCGCCATGATATAGAAGATGACTCTCTTGTCCCAGAAACAGGATGAGTTCTGAAAAATCACACAGCACTGGCTAAGAAATAGGCTTTATTAAGGAAATGGAAAAATGTCAAAGGCCAGAGTCAGCATCCAGAAGGTGTGGGTTCCCACTGATCATTATCTATTAGTAATGAAGCTTGGTCAGGATCCTGAGTTGAGCTCTCACTGGGATTCCACAATCTTTACCTTTAACAGGGTATATCAGATGCAGCCATTGTGACAAAAGGAAATAATCAGACTGTGTTTTGGGTGCAGTATGGTTTAGGTTGCCAGTAGTTTACAGAAGTTGTTTGGAAAGCCAGCCCCTAGAAGCCATACGGCCCATGAGATATCTCAGCCTCTTGTGTCACAGGAACAAACTGTGCCCACTGACAGAAGAAAGACCTGAATTTCAGCAAGTTCTTTGCCCAGGTGACCACACTGAACAGCTCTCAGTTATGCTTGGATTATTTTGCTCATTAAACTACAGAAATAAAGTATAAGAGAAATTAAAGTACTTATTCAAGATAAGAAAACTGTAGAATGATGCTATCAGAATACCAAGAGAAACTCCTGACTACAAAATTTTTCAGAATAACATGGTCAAAATCCAAAAGTGTTTGAGATCAACATAAAATCCTACCAAATTGTACTCCAAGTAGAAGAAAAAGGACAGCAAAAAAGAATTATCAGATGCAAGAGGAAATGATGAGCAAAATAAGTGGCTAACATGTAGACAGTTCTCAATACATGCCATCTGAATTAAGAAATAAAAAGAAAATAATGCCTAATTTGTGCATTAATAAAAATAATGGATGTAATTTTTCCCGTTTTGTTTTGGCTAGAATTTCGCACTCTGAGAAGCCAGTGACTGTTACTAGGCAACACACGAATATATGGGGGGAGAAATCCATCTTCGGTAGAACTCCCTTATACTACTAAAGGTGAAACATTTTAAAGAGGAGTCAACAATATAAAGGGTCCTTCATATTTCTGCAACATAAATAGCACCCAATAACCACTGAGCTCTTCCTATGTACCAGGTACTTAGCATGTATGATGCCATTTAGCCTTTATACCAACTAAATGGTGTTGCTATCGCCATGATATAGAAGATGACTCTCTTGTCCCAGAAACAGGATGAGTTCTGAAAAATCACACAGCACTGGCTAAGAAATAGGCTTTATTAAGGAAATGGAAAAATGTCAAAGGCCAGAGTCAGCATCCAGAAGGTGTGGGTTCCCACTGATCATTATCTATTAGTAATGAAGCTTGGTCAGGATCCTGAGTTGAGCTCTCACTGGGATTCCACAATCTTTACCTTTAACAGGGTATATCAGATGCAGCCATTGTGACAAAAGGAAATAATCAGACTGTGTTTTGGGTGCAGTATGGTTTAGGTTGCCAGTAGTTTACAGAAGTTGTTTGGAAAGCCAGCCCCTAGAAGCCATACGGCCCATGAGATATCTCAGCCTCTTGTGTCACAGGAACAAACTGTGCCCACTGACAGAAGAAAGACCTGAATTTCAGCAAGTTCTTTGCCCAGGTGACCACACTGAACAGCTCTCAGTTATGCTTGGATTATTTTGCTCATTAAACTACAGAAATAAAGTATAAGAGAAATTAAAGTACTTATTCAAGATAAGAAAACTGTAGAATGATGCTATCAGAATACCAAGAGAAACTCCTGACTACAAAATTTTTCAGAATAACATGGTCAAAATCCAAAAGTGTTTGAGATCAACATAAAATCCTACCAAATTGTACTCCAAGTAGAAGAAAAAGGACAGCAAAAAAGAATTATCAGATGCAAGAGGAAATGATGAGCAAAATAAGTGGCTAACATGTAGACAGTTCTCAATACATGCCATCTGAATTAAGAAATAAAAAGAAAATAATGCCTAATTTGTGCATTAATAAAAATAATGGACAGTAGTAACACATAAGTCAGGAGGAAGTGATTGGAGTCTATATACTCTAGTTCATTCTTCTTTGGGAGAAGAATTTCAATATAATATTTAGACTTGTATACTATATTTTGAGAATAACTAGAAAGATAAATACGCACACTTATGAGACAGATGAAGAAAAATGAAATATGGAAGAAAAGTTGGCTGGAAAAATATTAAAAAGACAAGAAAAAACAATAAAACAGAATATCACAAAGTAATATGATAAAGATATAAATATGTCACTAAACAAACTAAAGAAAAAAACGTTGCCAAGTAAAATGCAGAAATTTCTTTTACCATTTTTTTAGTTTAGTTTTATGCAGTGTACAAGAGGCACACTGTCTCTGTCATCTCAGGGTTCTGTAAGAGAATACCATAGACTGGATGGTTTGAACAATGGACATTTATATCTCACAGTTCTGGGGGCTAAGTCTAAGGTTAAGGCACTGGCAGAATCAGTTCATGGTGAGAGCTCTCTTCCTGGCTTGCAGATGGCCACCATATCACCATCCTCACATGGTAGAGAGAGGGTGGGGAGGGACCTCTAGTCTCTCTTCCTCTTCTTATGAGAACAGAGAATACTACTCCCATTATAGGGAGTCCCACCTCCATGAACTCATTTAAACCTAATTACCTTTGAAAGGTCTTCTCTACATATCATCATATCAAGAGTTAGCCCTTCAACATATAAATTCTGAGGAAACCCAAACATTAAGCCCTTTTACCTATGAACAGCTCTCAGTTATGCTTGGATTATTTTGCTCATTAAACTACAGAAATAAAGTATAAGAGAAATTAAAGTACTTATTCAAGATAAGAAAACTGTAGAATGATGCTATCAGAATACCAAGAGAAACTCCTGACTACAAAATTTTTCAGAATAACATGGTCAAAATCCAAAAGTGTTTGAGATCAACATAAAATCCTACCAAATTGTACTCCAAGTAGAAGAAAAAGGACAGCAAAAAAGAATTATCAGATGCAAGAGGAAATGATGAGCAAAATAAGTGGCTAACATGTAGACAGTTCTCAATACATGCCATCTGAATTAAGAAATAAAAAGAAAATAATGCCTAATTTGTGCATTAATAAAAATAATGGACAGTAGTAACACATAAGTCAGGAGGAAGTGATTGGAGTCTATATACTCTAGTTCATTCTTCTTTGGGAGAAGAATTTCAATATAATATTTAGACTTGTATACTATATTTTGAGAATAACTAGAAAGATAAATACGCACACTTATGAGACAGATGAAGAAAAATGAAATATGGAAGAAAAGTTGGCTGGAAAAATATTAAAAAGACAAGAAAAAACAATAAAACAGAATATCACAAAGTAATATGATAAAGATATAAATATGTCACTAAACAAACTAAAGAAAAAACGTTGCCAAGTAAAATGCAGAAATTTCTTTTACCATTTTTTTAGTTTAGTTTTATGCAGTGTACAAGAGGCACACTGTCTCTGTCATCTCAGGGTTCTGTAAGAGAATACCATAGACTGGATGGTTTGAACAATGGACATTTATATCTCACAGTTCGGGGGGCTAAGTCGAAGGTTAAGGCACTGGCAGAATCAGTTCATGGTGAGAGCTCTCTTCCTGGCTTGCAGATGGCCACCATATCACCATCCTCACATGGTAGAGAGAGGGTGGGGAGGGACCTCTAGTCTCTCTTCCTCTTCTTATGAGAACAGAGAATACTACTCCCATTATAGGGAGTCCCACCTCCATGAACTCATTTAAACCTAATTACCTTTGAAAGGTCTTCTCTACATATCATCATATCAAGAGTTAGCCCTTCAACATATAAATTCTGAGGAAACCCAAACATTAAGTCCATTACACACATATAATACATAAGAATATGGAAAAGCTAAATATAAAATGATTAAAGATTTTCTTTTATATATTAGCCCAATACTAGTCAGAAAAAAAGCTGTGATCTCTATTTCAATATGAGCAAATACAGATGTTGACACAGAAAGCATCATTAGGAATTGATAGGGACAGTACATTATAAAGAGAAAGCTAGTTCAACAGAAAGGTATTAATATTATAGCTTCTACCGGTTCAATAAAATATATAAAGAAAAAATGAGTACACAAAAAGAGAAAGGAAAACTCTTCATTCGAGTAAGTGGTTCTATCACTTCTCTGACAAATTTTAACACAGGCACACTTGTTCACAAATTGTCTACGGCTCTGGGGCTTTATAGCCACAGGGTTGAATAGTGGAGACACAGCTGAGATAGTCCACAAAGTTTAAAATACTATTTAGTCCTTTACAGAAAAGGTTGACCAAGGTTTGCTCAAGAGAAAGACCCTAAAACAAATATTTTAATAAGCAGTTTATTTGCAAAGTGCAGAAAATATTGGCAGGGAAGTAAGGAAAGATGACAGGGTAAAGAAGGCAGTCACCAAAGGGTCAGCCAACTACCACTGCAGGCGGCTGATGCTTCGCTCTGTGGGGGTAATTCTGGGAACAAGTATAGAACACATACCTCAGGGAGAGACCCAGGTTTAGGATGTCTACCAAGACAGGCAAGAGAGAACAACAACGGTTTCAGCTTCAGCCCTAACAGATCCCATGCCATGTGCTGAAATAGAAGAAAAGTCTGCCAGAAAAGCGAAAGAGCAGACCCTCCTCCTAACCCCACTCTCTCAAAGTGCATGTTTCTGAGCCAAGTGCATGTCTGAACTGGGGAAAAGGGGAGAACTTTTTTTAACTGGAGAAGAAGTTGAAATTTAAGATTTCAGCAGACTTTTTGAGAACTAAGTATGAGACAGTTCTAATACCTAAGGTACATTGGAAAATATGTGTGATTTGTCTGGAGAATCTCCTGAAACAGGGCAGGAAGAGCCTACTGAGTCTGAGAATTTTGAAAGGATTAAATGAATACTATTTCATAACTGCACCTCACCACGTCCATCTCATTTAATTAAATATTAAGAAAGCACAGTTCCCAAGATGCTATGATCTATGAAGATCAGAAAACAACAAGTTGTGAGGGATAGGTTGGAGTAGGCAGGGAAATTAATCAGAGTGACTATTTCTCTAAGAAGGAGGCCTGTATACCATGCACTGTGCTAGGGACTGAAAACACAGGCATGAAAGACCAAGGTTCCACAGGAAGAGAGCTTTGGCAAGACCCTGCAAAAAGACCCACTGTCACAGGAAGTAGTGTCACAAAAATACAAAACTGACAACTAACCAAGCCTGAAACACAAACCAACCACAAGGAAATCAATAGTTGTTAAAAGACTTTAAGGAGCACAAAAAGTCTCTGATTCCTAAAATTCACTGTGACAGCAAAATGCCAACTTAGTAGACATGAATCTGAGCAAACTCCCTGGGGTGGTGAAGGACCATGGAAGAATTCAACTGGCACAGGGTTGAATAGTGGAGACACAGCTGAGATAGTCCACAAAGTTTAAAATACTATTTAGTCCTTTACAGAAAAGGTTGACCAAGGTTTGCTCAAGAGAAAGACCCTAAAACAAATATTTTAATAAGCAGTTTATTTGCAAAGTGCAGAAAATATTGGCAGGGAAGTAAGGAAAGATGACAGGGTAAAGAAGGCAGTCACCAAAGGGTCAGCCAACTACCACTGCAGGCGGCTGATGCTTCGCTCTGTGGGGGTAATTCTGGGAACAAGTATAGAACACATACCTCAGGGAGAGACCCAGGTTTAGGATGTCTACCAAGACAGGCAAGAGAGAACAACAACGGTTTCAGCTTCAGCCCTAACAGATCCCATGCCATGTGCTGAAATAGAAGAAAAGTCTGCCAGAAAAGCGAAAGAGCAGACCCTCCTCCTAACCCCACTCTCTCAAAGTGCATGTTTCTGAGCCAAGTGCATGTCTGAACTGGGGAAAAGGGGAGAACTTTTTTTAACTGGAGAAGAAGTTGAAATTTAAGATTTCAGCAGACTTTTTGAGAACTAAGTATGAGACAGTTCTAATACCTAAGGTACATTGGAAAATATGTGTGATTTGTCTGGAGAATCTCCTGAAACAGGGCAGGAAGAGCCTACTGAGTCTGAGAATTTTGAAAGGATTAAATGAATACTATTTCATAACTGCACCTCACCACGTCCATCTCATTTAATTAAATATTAAGAAAGCACAGTTCCCAAGATGCTATGATCTATGAAGATCAGAAAACAACAAGTTGTGAGGGATAGGTTGGAGTAGGCAGGGAAATTAATCAGAGTGACTATTTCTCTAAGAAGGAGGCCTGTATACCATGCACTGTGCTAGGGACTGAAAACACAGGCATGAAAGACCAAGGTTCCACAGGAAGAGAGCTTTGGCAAGACCCTGCAAAAAGACCCACTGTCACAGGAAGTAGTGTCACAAAAATACAAAACTGACAACTAACCAAGCCTGAAACACAAACCAACCACAAGGAAATCAATAGTTGTTAAAAGACTTTAAGGAGCACAGTGATATATTAGGTCTCTGATTCCTAAAATTCACTGTGACAGCAAAATTGCCAACTTAGTAGACATGAATCTGAGCAAACTCCCATGGGAGATGGTGAAGGACAGGGAAGCATGGCCACACTGCAGTCCATGGGGGTGACAAAGAGCTGGACACAACTTAACGACAACAAGAAGAACAACAAGACAGAAAGTGGACAAGAGAAGCAAGTGCCATGGGAAAGAAAAGCAGTAAAATCAAGAATATAAAGAAATGGAATTGAGGAATGGACACAGGCCTGGTCCTTGTCTTGCCATAAATACATGCTTTCTCAATTGAATGATGATTCCATGATTATCCCAGAAAGAGGAGCACAGGAAACAAACATTTAGGAAAGAAGTTTCCCATAAAAAGACCCACTGAAGTATCTGGAATGACTTCACAGAACCTTCCCCATCACCTGTTTTTCACGGTTCATGCCAGAGGTTACTCCTGAGAAACAAACTTCTCCCTCCCTGCAATTATTGTCTGAGTTATTTTCTATTGTTGCTCAGAACCTTGGGATTTATTCAGTTCCTTTAATATGACCTTAGAAGTCTGGGATGAATTGAATCATTTTTCCTTTACACAAAGCTAAAACAGGCATTAGACCATAATAAGGTACTCAGCAAAAACTGAATAAATGAATGAATGAATCGATGCATGATGACTTATCCCTCAAACCAGGTTCACCCAGCAGTCCCCCTACTGAGACGGCCGTGTGATTCAAAGGGAAAAGGAAACCTAATCGACTGTTCTAAGCACGAAATTGAAATGATGGTGAGTTCTCCCCCAGCCATCACAACAGGATGCAACATTGAAGTCAAAGTGTAAAAGAGAAATAGTACTTTTAATAATAAGCTAATGTGCACTGAGTACTTTCCATTTGCCAACACAGTACTAAATATACTATATCCATTATCTCATTTCATTCATTCAAGAAACATTAGTTAAATGAATGGTCCAGGTAATGTTCTAAGCATCAGAGGCACAACAGTGAACAAAACAGACATGTTCTCTGTGCTCACAAGGAAATCAATAGTTGTTAAAAGACTTTAAGGAGCACAGTGATATATTAGGTCTCTGATTCCTAAAATTCACTGTGACAGCAAAATTGCCAACTTAGTAGCCATGAATCTGAGCAAACTCCCATGGGAGATGGTGCAGGACAGGGAAGCATGGCCACACTGCAGTCCATGGGGGTGACAAAGAGCTGGACACAACTTAACGACAACAAGAAGAACAACAAGACAGAAAGTGGACAAGAGAAGCAAGTGCCATGGGAAAGAAAAGCAGTAAAATCAAGAATATAAAGAAATGGAATTGAGGAATGGACACAGGCCTGGTCCTTGTCTTGCCATAAATACATGCTTTCTCAATTGAATGATGATTCCATGATTATCCCAGAAAGAGGAGCACAGGAAACAAACATTTAGGAAAGAAGTTTCCCATAAAAAGACCCACTGAAGTATCTGGAATGACTTCACAGAACCTTCCCCATCACCTGTTTTTCACGGTTCATGCCAGAGGTTACTCCTGAGAAACAAACTTCTCCCTCCCTGCAATTATTGTCTGAGTTATTTTCTATTGTTGCTCAGAACCTTGGGATTTATTCAGTTCCTTTAATATGACCTTAGAAGTCTGGGATGAATTGAATCATTTTTCCTTTACACAAAGCTAAAACAGGCATTAGACCATAATAAGGTACTCAGCAAAAACTGAATAAATGAATGAATGAATCGATGCATGATGACTTATCCCTCAAACCAGGTTCACCCAGCAGTCCCCCTACTGAGACGGCCGTGTGATTCAAAGGGAAAAGGAAACCTAATCGACTGTTCTAAGCACGAAATTGAAATGATGGTGAGTTCTCCCCCAGCCATCACAACAGGATGCAACATTGAAGTCAAAGTGTAAAAGAGAAATAGTACTTTTAATAATAAGCTAATGTGCACTGAGTACTTTCCATTTGCCAACACAGTACTAAATATACTATATCCATTATCTCATTTCATTCATTCAAGAAACATTAGTTAAATGAATGGTCCAGGTAATGTTCTAAGCATCAGAGGCACAACAGTGAACAAAACAGACATGTTCTCTGTGCTCATGGATATGAGAATTGTAGATATTATGGAGAGTGAACACGGTAACCAGTAATAAATAAGCAAAACTCAGATTGTATAATTGCAGTAAAGGACATAAGTTGGGATGTATAATAGAAGAATCCAGAGGTAGGGGCACATGGTAGGTTGAAAGGTCTCTTTAAAAAGAGAACATTTAGGCTAATCTGGTTGAAAAGGACATAACCTATAAAATATGAAAAAAATGCCTCAGGCAAAAGAAACAGCAAGTAAAAATATTCTGAAGCAAGAAATAGTCTGGTTTGTCTGAGAAGAGAAAGAAGATGAAAGAGCCTTGAGAATGAATAGCCAGAGAGAGATGAGTAAGATGCGCAATAGGAAAGGTAAGAAAGGCCAGGCTGTGGAGGGCCTGGTGGACCATGATACAGAAGCTGGTATTACTGAATTTGCAATGTGAAATAGCTGAAATGTGTTTTAAGTAAGAGAGTAACATGACTGGAAAACCATTCTCTGGCTGCAAGTTAGAAAATAGATTTTGAGGGTGGTTCAAGAATAGACATAGTTTGGTCCAGCTGGAAGACTCTCTTTGTTGTTTAGTCACTCAGTCGTGTCCAACTCTTTGTATTCCATGGACTGTAGCACACCAGGCTTCCCTGTCCTTGACTGTCTCTCAGAGCTTGCTCAAATTCATGTCCACTGAGTTGACGATGCCATCCAACCATCTCATCGTCTGTCACCCCCTTAACCTCTTGCCCTCGATCTTTCCCTCTTTTCCAGTAAGTTGGCTCTTTGCATCAGGTGACCAAAGTACTGGAGTTTCAGCTTCAGCATCAGTTCTTCCAGTGAATATTCAGGGTTGATTTCCTTTAGGATTGACTGCTTTGATCTCCTTGCTGTCAAAGAGGCTCTTGAGAGTCTTCTTCAAACAGTTCAAGTGCATGAATTCTTTGGCACTCAGCCTTCTTTATGGTCCAACTCTCACATTTATAACATAACTATGGAAAAACCATAGCTTTGAATATACAGACCTTTGTTAGCAAAGTGGTGTCTTTGCTTTTTAATACACTGTCTAGGTGGAAAGAGATAAAGAAAAGCAGATGCATGATTGAACTCATGCTTTGGAGGTAAGAACATGCAAATCTTGCCAGTCAGTTGGGTATGGGCAATGAAAAGCTAACAGATAGCAAGCATTAAAAACCTAGCTTTGGTTTGAGCAACTGAAAACATGATGGTGCCAATTATGAATAGAAAACAGAAGGAAATAACCGGGGAGGTGGGAGGCGAAGAGGAGAAAACAAGACAACTAACTGTTTTGAGCAATTAAAGGGACAATTAAAGGGAATATCTAGGGACATTCCTAGGATTCCAGTGGTGAGTACTCCATGCTTCTACAGCAGACGGCATGGGTTCTGTCTCTGGTTGGGGAACTAAGATCCTGCATGCTGCATATCACAGCCAAAATTCAATTCAGTTCAATTAAACAGTCACAAGGATATATTACTTTAAAAATAAGCTAAAATATATATCTAACTTTGAACAAGAAAACTGACATATACATCTAGGCACATATGTCAAGTCAGCAGCTGAACTTATTAATCTGGAGTCAAAGCAAGAGCTAAGCATTTGGAACATACCAGAAAATTGAAGTTCTATTTTAAAAAATGGTTTATATTACCCAAGATCGACATATTAGAGAGAAGAGGAGAAAGGGGAAAGAAGGGAGAGATAAGAAGGGGAAAGAGGAGGTAAAGAGAACATAAGAGGGCCCACCTCAGCTTCAGAGCGGATAGAAATAGAAAGGGGGCGGGTACCAGATAAAGAATATCAGGAGAGCAGCTTAGAGCTCATAGTCAAAGTTAAGGAAAGAAAGTGTGTCAAGAGGGATGTAGTTTCCCTAATGCTGTGGCAAAACTGAATAATAGAAGAATAAAGAAATATCCACAGTAAAATTTTACAATAGCCCTGAGATAATTAGTCCTACTATCTCTACTATAACCTTGAGAAAACAAGAGTTTGAGAAAGATATCACTATATCACTTAAAAATGAAGTTCTGGAAATAGGATTCTAATTGAAGCTACCCGACATTAAAAAAGAAGTTTATCCTAACGAGGAAGATATTGAGAAAGAGCACACCAAAGGTCTGATTTGGAAGTTGGAGCACTCAAAAATGATGAGAAATGGGGTTCAGAATACTAGTTTACTAGTCAGGCGAGTGAAACATTGTTCATTTTATTTCAAATTTAGTGATTCACCAGATATGTTCTTAGTGTCCATTCTGCTCTAGACACTGTTCTAGGCTCTGAGCATACAGTGGATATCAAGGTCCTGCCCTCAAGGGGCTTACATTCCAGTAAGGAAAGCTAACAATAACTGAGAAAAAATAATACTATAGATTTGTGTTCAGTCATTCAGTCATGTCCAGCTCGTTCCAACTTCATGGACTGTAGCCCACCAGTCTTCCATCCATGGGATTTTCCAGGCAAAAATACTGGAGTGGGTTACCAATTCCTACTCCAGGGGATCTTCCCAACCCAGGGATCAAACCGCATCTCTTACTTTTCCTCCACTGGCAGGCAGATTCTTTACTACTGCACCACCAGATTCAGGCAGTAACTAATGTTAGGAAGGAAAATAAGTCAGAAGAGGGAGGGTATGATAGAGAAGCAAGGGCTATTTCAACAGGGTGGTCAGGATAAACCAGCCTCCCAAAGCAGGTAATATTGGAGACCATATAACTTTAAATAAGAAAAAAACTAAGAAAAGCTGACATATACATCTAGGCACATATGTCAAGTCAGCAGCTGAACTTATTAATCTGGAGTCAAAGCAAGAGCTAAGCATTTGGAACATACCAGAAAATTGAAGTTCTATTTTAAAAAATGGTTTATATTACCCAAGATCGACATATTAGAGAGAAGAGGAGAAAGGGGAAAGAAGGGAGAGATAAGAAGGGGAAAGAGGAGGTAAAGAGAACATAAGAGGGCCCACCTCAGCTTCAGAGCGGATAGAAATAGAAAGGGGGCGGGTACCAGATAAAGAATATCAGGAGAGCAGCTTAGAGCTCATAGTCAAAGTTAAGGAAAGAAAGTGTGTCAAGAGGGATGTAGTTTCCCTAATGCTGTGGCAAAACTGAATAATAGAAGAATAAAGAAATATCCACAGTAAAATTTTACAATAGCCCTGAGATAATTAGTCCTACTATCTCTACTATAACCTTGAGAAAACAAGAGTTTGAGAAAGATATCACTATATCACTTAAAAATGAAGTTCTGGAAATAGGATTCTAATTGAAGCTACCCGACATTAAAAAAGAAGTTTATCCTAACGAGGAAGATATTGAGAAAGAGCACACCAAAGGTCTGATTTGGAAGTTGGAGCACTCAAAAATGATGAGAAATGGGGTTCAGAATACTAGTTTACTAGTCAGGCGAGTGAAACATTGTTCATTTTATTTCAAATTTAGTGATTCACCAGATATGTTCTTAGTGTCCATTCTGCTCTAGACACTGTTCTAGGCTCTGAGCATACAGTGGATATCAAGGTCCTGCCCTCAAGGGGCTTACATTCCAGTAAGGAAAGCTAACAATAACTGAGAAAAAATAATACTATAGATTTGTGTTCAGTCATTCAGTCATGTCCAGCTCGTTCCAACTTCATGGACTGTAGCCCACCAGTCTTCCATCCATGGGATTTTCCAGGCAAAAATACTGGAGTGGGTTACCAATTCCTACTCCAGGGGATCTTCCCAACCCAGGGATCAAACCGCATCTCTTACTTTTCCTCCACTGGCAGGCAGATTCTTTACTACTGCACCACCAGATTCAGGCAGTAACTAATGTTAGGAAGGAAAATAAGTCAGAAGAGGGAGGGTATGATAGAGAAGCAAGGGCTATTTCAACAGGGTGGTCAGGATAAACCAGCCTCCCAAAGCAGGTAATATTGGAGCACAGAGTTAGAAAATGAGTGAGTTGTCTATAGATTAGAAAGCAGGTCCATTAATATAAAGAGCCAGGAATTGACTGTTCAGTCTATTTGGCAGAAGAACCAGATCAGAGTGAAGGAAGAGAAGGAAACAGAAAAGTGACTGGGAAAAAGGTGTAGGCTACATCAGGGAACTGGTTCGTGTGTTGCTCAACAGGCTACAGCAAGGAGTTTTCACTTTATTCTAATTACAGTAATTTAGAGAAGTCTTGGGGCTTCCCCAGTGGCTCAGTAGTAAAGAATCCACCTGCAGTGCAGGAGACACAGAAGACATGTGTCCAATTCCTGGGTCAGAAAGATCCTCTGGAGGAGGGCACTGCAACCAACCCTAGTATTCTTGCCTAGATAATCCTATGGACAGAGGAGCTTAGTGGGCTACAGTCCACGGGATTGCGAAGAGCCGGGCATGACTCAAACTGAGCAGGGTGTGAACTGGTTCTGATTTATATTTTCCAAGTTTATTTTTATCTGCTGCATGGGAAACAAGACTCTGGGAACAAAAACAAATGCACGAAGTTGCCAGGTGAGCAATTTGATAGAATTTATTGGCTATAACCTAAAGCTTTAAATTGTCATATGTCTTCATTATGCTGAGAGTCAAACTGTGCCTGATGTGTGACAGGCATGAACTGAAAAGAAGTTAAGATTAGAGTGAGGTAAGCTTGTCACCAGGATCACAAGTATTTGAACCATAATTAACTGCCATGTTTTATGAGCATTTATCCAGACCCAATATGAGGGCTTTATTAGCTCCTGTTTCCATAAAGTCTAACAGGTTATTTTATTTTGTTCTTTGGGAGAGACTTTAATTGTAAAATATTTTGTAAGTTATAAGCATGGCTGCTAAGACACAGCATGATATGCATATATTAAGGATAAAGGAGAAATAGTATGAAGCATTTAAATATTTTCATAAACAATTGCATTTCAGTCTTAAAAGAAGAAATAAATATCAGGACCTAAGGAATAGACAAACATATATTATAGAATAACCCAACAACATCATATGTACTTCTAAAACTAGGATTTTAGTAATTTCTTTTTATTAGTTTTCCAAGGAAGCATAATAAGCCTTCAAGAACACTAGGGGAATAAAAAACAGCCAAATATAAACAGAAAATTAGAAAATTCTTATGTTCCTGTGTGCCTAGGAGTAAGGATACTAAAACTCCAAATAACTTCACTAAAACTAACCTTGCCTGCATGTTAAGCACTTCAAGCACATCCAGCTCTGTGTGACCCTAGGAATGTAGCCTGCCAGGCTCTTCTGTCCATGGGATTCCCTGGACAAGAACACTAGAATGGTTTGTCATATCCTCCTCCAGGGGATCTTCCTGACCCAGGGATCGAACTCGTGTCTCTTATGTCTCCTGCTTTGGCAGGCAGGTTCTTTACCGCCTGGATAGCCTTAACTAACCTTATCTTACTTTAAATTGTATTTTATCCTTAAGAACGCTGAATTAAATTTTAGTAAAGAGGATTAGTTCTAAATAGGACTATAATGATATATTATTATTGATGCAGAAGTGTTCTTTAAGTTTATTTTTATCTGCTGCATGGGAAACAAGACTCTGGGAACAAAAACAAATGCACGAAGTTGCCAGGTGAGCAATTTGATAGAATTTATTGGCTATAACCTAAAGCTTTAAATTGTCATATGTCTTCATTATGCTGAGAGTCAAACTGTGCCTGATGTGTGACAGGCATGAACTGAAAAGAAGTTAAGATTAGAGTGAGGTAAGCTTGTCACCAGGATCACAAGTATTTGAACCATAATTAACTGCCATGTTTTATGAGCATTTATCCAGACCCAATATGAGGGCTTTATTAGCTCCTGTTTCCATAAAGTCTAACAGGTTATTTTATTTTGTTCTTTGGGAGAGACTTTAATTGTAAAATATTTTGTAAGTTATAAGCATGGCTGCTAAGACACAGCATGATATGCATATATTAAGGATAAAGGAGAAATAGTATGAAGCATTTAAATATTTTCATAAACAATTGCATTTCAGTCTTAAAAGAAGAAATAAATATCAGGACCTAAGGAATAGACAAACATATATTATAGAATAACCCAACAACATCATATGTACTTCTAAAACTAGGATTTTAGTAATTTCTTTTTATTAGTTTTCCAAGGAAGCATAATAAGCCTTCAAGAACACTAGGGGAATAAAAAACAGCCAAATATAAACAGAAAATTAGAAAATTCTTATGTTCCTGTGTGCCTAGGAGTAAGGATACTAAAACTCCAAATAACTTCACTAAAACTAACCTTGCCTGCATGTTAAGCACTTCAAGCACATCCAGCTCTGTGTGACCCTAGGAATGTAGCCTGCCAGGCTCTTCTGTCCATGGGATTCCCTGGACAAGAACACTAGAATGGTTTGTCATATCCTCCTCCAGGGGATCTTCCTGACCCAGGGATCGAACTCGTGTCTCTTATGTCTCCTGCTTTGGCAGGCAGGTTCTTTACCGCCTGGATAGCCTTAACTAACCTTATCTTACTTTAAATTGTATTTTATCCTTAAGAACGCTGAATTAAATTTTAGTAAAGAGGATTAGTTCTAAATAGGACTATAATGATATATTATTATTGATGCAGAAGTGTTCTTTAAGTTTATACAATTGTTCCCTGCCTTAAGCTGATTGAACATAGTTTCAAAAGGCTCAAATGAGTTTAAGGGAATACCATAGATTATTTTCAATGTCCTTTTCATAGAGAATGGGTTTAGAGATGGAAAGAAATTAAATCCTTGTAGGCTATACTCTCAGTGAATAAAAAAATGAAAGTTGAGAAAGAGGAAACATCTACCTCTTTACCAGGGAGTATAGACTCCAGGTCTTCTGGTTTTAAGAAAAATCGAATACAGCTCAAAGGTCAAGGGACATAGTCTGTTAAGTGTTTTCCCCAGAGTTTCCAATTATTTTGTATTACCTTTGATGGGATTTAAATTTAATCCTCTCCCCAAAACAGACTTGGCTTCCTTATATTTATTTCAACCACTTCTTTGACAGAGTTTCCTACTCAGACATGAGGCAAAGGGTGAGTTCCATAGTCAAGACAAGGGGAGGTGCTATTCTCTCGTTAACTAATCTCTTCTAATGTTGGTAGAATCACAGTATTTTCAATCAAACTAACCTTAACCTTTTCTACTATATCAAAGGCCTAAAACTAAGTTATTGTAACTTAATTCTGTCAATAAAATATTTGCATTAACATCATTCTGTGAAAAAATGCAATTAAGTATTTGTATTAGCATGTGTGTGTATGCTGTTATATTCAGCTCCTTGAGATCCCATGGGCTACAGTCCATAGATCCTCTGTCCATGGAATTTTCTAGGCAAGAATACTGGAATGGGTTACCATATCCTTCTCTAGGGGATCTTCCTAACCCATGGATTGAGCCAGAGTCTCTTACATCTCCTACACTGGCAGGCAAGTTCTTTACCACTGTGCCATCTGGGAAGCCCCTCATAGTAACATAATTCTATGAAAAAATGAAAGAAAATTCTATGTCTAAAGTAATTTACACATACCTTAAATAGTCTTTGCTGCACTGTTAATTTAGAAAGTCAGCATTTTATACATATATAGTTCAAATAAGCAACATACTAAATCAATAGATACCTTCTCAGAAGGCCCCTGTGTCTCCGTAAAGGAGACCTAAGGAAGTTAACATTCTCAGTGTTTACATCTGAAAAAGGAGTAAAAGTCATGTCTAATTCATTACATTTCTGTGAAATCTAAATGAACTAAGAGCAAAGCATAACTCTTTGTGTTACAGTAGAACATACATGAGTGTTCCACAATTCTGTCAAATCACTGAGAAAACAGAAATCCACAAGAAGTGTAATCTGAATTACTGAAGCACTGTCTTGTGCAAAATGTTACTGATGAAAATTGAGTTCAAAAAAAGGAAATTGAGTTCATGTTTACATAAAAGTGGCAAAAGTATGCCCTATCTATGTCATAAACAGAAGAAATAAATGTGCTGAAGGTACAGACTTTGAGAAGACAGGAGATCAAATTCATGGAAGCAACATCTAAGGTACAGGAAAAGAGGAAAACTGGAGGGGAGATGAATTCCATACAGTAGTCACAGAAGTGTCCCACAGTAACCTGGAGACTTGAGGAAAGATAAGCAGGAGGATGCACCAGACACAACAAAGGGATAACATTTTCAAATAAAAAGAACCCTTACAGATAAACATAAAAGCCATGAAATTTCTACAGAAAATGTGACAAAGACACAAAAGGACAGCTTAACGGAAAAGAAATATATGTAGGCACTAAACAGATGAATAATTTTTCTGCTTTTATAGGAATTAAGTAATCTAAGTGTTATTTGTTCCATATCAAAAAAGTAAATTTCTTAAAATGGTGAAAAAAAAAGAACCACCACCACTAAAACCCATGCTCTCGCCAACTGCTGATATGAATATAAATGTGTATACTCCTTGTTAACCTCAATTTGGAAATATCTATGGAAGCTATCAAAAAGAGTTTGTATTCTCTAAGCAATTTCTAAGAAAATAAGTAATGCAAAAATTATATGTAAGGATGATATTTTCAACATTGATTCATAACACTGAAATTATCAAAATGTCCCAATAATAGAGTAATAATAATTTTTCTATTTTTCGAATAGAAAAATGGTGAATAAGCTATGATTATCTATATGGTGAACCATTAGAAAACCAACAAATAAATGCCTTTGAATCTTTGAGAAACAAGTATTGCTTTCCTTATCCATGAAAACAAAGTGTAAAACACAGTCATAGCTCAGAAAATGTAGAATCTTGAATAGATATTAAGACTGCACAATCTTGGGCTTCCCCTGGTGGTCCAGTGGGTAAGGACACTGCCTTGCAGTGCAAGGGGCGCCACTTCGATCCCTGGCCTGGGAAGATCCCACGTGCCGCGGAGCGGCTGGACTGATGTGTCCAATCACCAAGCCGGAGCTCTGGCATGCACGCGTGCAGAGCCGGCACTCTGCAATGACAGACACCACCACCGCGATGGGAGGCCCACAGGAGCCAAAGAACAAAAACAGATGAAAATAGAGAAAGACCAATAGAAGTGGCCCGCCGGCTTCCCTCCCTCCCCAACCTGATCCCTGCCCAAAATAAATAAATAAATCTTTAAAAAAAAAAAAAAAGACTGCACAATCTTGTTACAGTGCAGGCAAGAAAACACAATTTACATAAGCCTAGATTATGTACATAGGAGTAGAGATTTACGAAAAAATATCACAGCATCAAGAAAGGACATTCCCGAGGGCTTCCCTGGTGGTCCAGTGGGTAAGGACACCGCCTTGCAGTGCAAGGGGCGCCAGTTCGATCCGTGGCCTGGGAAGATCCCACGTGCAGCGGCGGAGCAGCTGGACCAATGTGTCCAACTACCGAGACGGAGCTCTGGAGTGCATGTGCCCAGAGCCGGTGCTTTGCCGCAACAGAGGCCACTGCGATAGCAGGCCCACACAGGCCAAAGAGCAAAGATGGGTGAAAATAGATAAATGAAAGACCAACAGAAGTAGCCAAAAAAAAAAAAAGGACAAAAGGACACTCCCGAGTTAAAGCTGTTATTTAAATATGCAACTAAATCAGAGTATCAGGCTATTTTTTAACTTAAATTGGGATTTTTCATTCATAAGATATATTGAGAAGCAATGTAACCCTTGAATTTTGAGCTCTATACAGTACTAGAAAGAGGGCCTAGTCTCTTTTCTGATAGTTGATGACTTGGGATAAGTTATTTAACTCTCAGTTTTCCACTGTAAAAGAAAGACCATCATACTTGATAAATAATGTTAGGATGAGATTTGAATTAAAGTCAGATTGTATGTAGAGTATGTTGCCTAGGTCTCAAAAGATAGTAGTGATTGATAGTGAGATTTCATTGCATTCAATATTTTCTAAGTCCCCAGAGAACTTTCATTTAAATGCCTTTAATACACCAATTCCATTCACCATCTATCAGAATATCTGGGCTCAGCTCCATGGATATAAAGTCAACATTTGTTTGCTGTGTTAACTCTATAATGTACTAGACGGCATGGCAAAGGATGACCATGACCCCTGCCCTTAAAGCCCCATACCCAGAAGAGTATACAATTATAACAGAATATAAAAGCACCATTAAAGCATGATGTTAAAACCATTTTAAAGGTGCAAAGTAAGAAAGGAATAATTACCTTGACAGTGAACAAAGCCAAAGACTGAAAGAAAGGCTTGAACTAGATTATTCACTAGTATAGACATTTTTATTCCTGTGACTTAAAAAAAAAAAGATTAAGATGAGAAAATTGGCTTCCTTTAAATGTATAAAGAAATTTGCAATGGCATTTTGAATTGTGTCATGTCCACAGATAAGGAAATATCTGACATTCAGGGAACTGTAAGCATCCTTAAACAAACTTCCATTCAAATTACCAAATATATATGCATAGATATATGTATATATACATACACATATATAAGCAGAAGTAAGCAAAAAGGAATAAGAACTCGTCTAGGTTTGACAAGCATCTGAACTGTTGTTCTTGCAATAGGGTCTTATACACAGTTTCATCTGTATCATTCAGAAAGTTATCTTGCAATTATCTAGACAGAAGAGCTGCTGGGGAGGGAAGCTGGGAGATACTTCAGTGCTCTCTTCTGTTCCGGCAATGACTTTGCTATCAACACGGCCCTGGTTTCAAGCGGGGGTGGTGGAAGGAGAAGTAAGAATTAGTATTAAAGGTATAAGTAAAGGATAACTTTTAACAAGAAAGGAAACCTTCAAGTTATAGGCAATTGATTTACGTATCCTTTTAAACCAAACGTCCATTCTGAGTTTAGAGAACTTGAGCTCCATCTGCGTGAGCAGAGACACCCCCAAGTGCTGACTGGAGGGCCCAGCAGCCACGTGAGGAGAACAGGGAGCAGCGAGAGGAAAGCTGACCTCTGGTGTAAAGCAGGATATAAAGTGGCAGCCACAGGGAAAAGAACCACACTGGGGGCTGACCGTGGTTACAAACATGGAGTTCAGTCCATGGAGAGAAGCAGTTTGTCAGGACTGGCAGATTTCTCAGGCTCAAACATGTGGGATGCTATGCAGAGTAAGGAATCTTAGGCCAAGTTCATTACTGGAATTTCCCTACTTAACTCAACAAAGGTTATGTGATAAGGGTACTTGTTGACCACTCCTTCCAGTTCAGGGTCCTCTTAGGGAGCTTCTCGCTTCCGGGCTCATGAGTTTTCTACCCTTCTCTGTGCTTATTGGTATCCTTTGGGCATTACAAGGGGCTGGGTGATGAAAGGGGTATGGAAGAGATAAATGTGCTCACTGGGACTGCGGAAAAGACAGATGTTGGTCAGAGCCTGTGAGGTTGAGGGGTAAAAAGGAAGCTGAGGCTGGGAAGGTAGATGGGGGGTTGGTTAGTCAACTCCAAATACAGACTTTAATTGTTTTGTTGGCAGTGGTGAGCTACTGCAAGTATTTTAAGGGAGTAATATGTTTCATCCAAGCACGCATGTGTGTTCAGTCGCTCAGTTGTGTATGTTTCATCAAGGCATTTTTAAAAGCATAGCTTTGGAAATTACTTTGACAAAAGCAATGATTTGAGACAGAGAGGCCAGTTAGGAGACTTTACATTGCATAAAATGGTTCCACTAGATTCTTTTACACCTTGACATTGCCCAATGCATCTGAGCTAAAGAAAAAAAAATTAAGGGCTTCCCCTGGTGGCACAGTGGGTAAGGACATCACCTTGCAGTGCAAGGCTCCAGTTCGATCCGTGGCCTAAGTAGGCAGCCGGAGAAGTAAGAATTAGTATTAAAGGTATAAGTAAAGGATAACTTTTAACAAGAAAGGAAACCTTCAAGTTATAGGCAATTGATTTACGTATCCTTTTAAACCAAACGTCCATTCTGAGTTTAGAGAACTTGAGCTCCATCTGCGTGAGCAGAGACACCCCCAAGTGCTGACTGGAGGGCCCAGCAGCCACGTGAGGAGAACAGGGAGCAGCGAGAGGAAAGCTGACCTCTGGTGTAAAGCAGGATATAAAGTGGCAGCCACAGGGAAAAGAACCACACTGGGGGCTGACCGTGGTTACAAACATGGAGTTCAGTCCATGGAGAGAAGCAGTTTGTCAGGACTGGCAGATTTCTCAGGCTCAAACATGTGGGATGCTATGCAGAGTAAGGAATCTTAGGCCAAGTTCATTACTGGAATTTCCCTACTTAACTCAACAAAGGTTATGTGATAAGGGTACTTGTTGACCACTCCTTCCAGTTCAGGGTCCTCTTAGGGAGCTTCTCGCTTCCGGGCTCATGAGTTTTCTACCCTTCTCTGTGCTTATTGGTATCCTTTGGGCATTACAAGGGGCTGGGTGATGAAAGGGGTATGGAAGAGATAAATGTGCTCACTGGGACTGCGGAAAAGACAGATGTTGGTCAGAGCCTGTGAGGTTGAGGGGTAAAAAGGAAGCTGAGGCTGGGAAGGTAGATGGGGGGTTGGTTAGTCAACTCCAAATACAGACTTTAATTGTTTTGTTGGCAGTGGTGAGCTACTGCAAGTATTTTAAGGGAGTAATATGTTTCATCCAAGCACGCATGTGTGTTCAGTCGCTCAGTTGTGTATGTTTCATCAAGGCATTTTTAAAAGCATAGCTTTGGAAATTACTTTGACAAAAGCAATGATTTGAGACAGAGAGGCCAGTTAGGAGACTTTACATTGCATAAAATGGTTCCACTAGATTCTTTTACACCTTGACATTGCCCAATGCATCTGAGCTAAAGAAAAAAAAATTAAGGGCTTCCCCTGGTGGCACAGTGGGTAAGGACATCACCTTGCAGTGCAAGGGGCTCCAGTTCGATCCGTGGCCTGGGAAGATCCCACGTGCAGCGGCGGAGCAGCTGGACTGATGTGTCCAATTACCGAGCCGGAGCTCTGGAGCGCATGCGCCCAGAGCCGGTGCTTTGTAGCAACAGAGGCCACTGTGATAGCAGGCCCACACAGGCCAAAGAGCGAAGATGGATGAAAATAGATAAATGAAAGACCAATAGAAGTGGCCCGCTCGCTCCCCTCCCTCCCCAACATGACCCCCGCCCAAAATAAATAAATAAATAAATAAATCTTTAAAAAAAAAAATTAAAATGTTGAACCAAGATAAGGCAGCAATGATGAGAGAGAGAATGAAAAGGAGAGGAAAGTTTGAGAAGGAGAGTCTTAATTGTGAGCAAGAGGACTAAGGTAAGAGTGACAATGACTGATGCTTTTAATCTAAGCAACTATGAAGCTAGTAATGCCATCCATACAGGATGAGGGAAGGATGTTGAAAAAACAATGGTAATGGATTTGGTTTAAGGCATGCTGAGTATAGAGTAGCAAATAACCATTTATATGAAACAAAAAAACAAAGCTTACGTTTAAGGAGATTTTTAATTCCCATCACACAGATGACTAAAGGGACTCTCTAGTTTTGAGATCAAAAACTAGATGGCAATTTCTCACAGTACCAAAGGATTTTTCACTCTGTAATAAATTCTTTTCTCTGTGAACAAAACAGTTCCACTAGATTCTTCCACATTATGACTTTGCTCAATGCATCAAAACCATGATGAATTTTTAAACCTTGAGATCTACAGATAAATAAAAAGGAATCACTTTGGGACAGGATAGTGTGAATGCAAATTAAAACTCTGTAAAGTAAGGAAATCAAGAGAGGAGCAGAAGGGAATGAGATGGCAAAAGTGAGGAGAAAGACAGAGAAAGTAACAAAGGATAAAAACATGAATCTAAGGACAAGAGCAGCCAGCACAGGATGAGCAAGAGGATGAAGCCTCTACAATTTGTAGAAGGGCAGAGAATCAGATGTTATGATTAAAAAAGATGTCAAAGACCAAGGAGAGCACTTCTTTCTCAAAGCCCAATACTCAATTTGTCCTGTGTGCAATAATGTGTTATGGTACATGAAAGTGAAAAGTATTTGTCGCTTCAGTCAGGTCTGACTCTTTGTTACCCCATGGACCTTAGCCCCACCCCCAGGCTCTTCTGTCCATGGAATTCTCAAGTCAAGAATACTGGAGTGGGTAACCATTCTCTTCTCTAGGGGGAAACTTCATGAGCCAGGGATAGAACCCAGGTCTCCTGCATTGCAGGCAAATTCTTAACCATCCGAGCCACTAAGGAAGACCAAGGTGAGAATCTCTTTCTCAAAGTCCAATACTCCATTGCCTAGTGTGCAAAAAGGTAGTATGGTACATAGAAAGCATTAGGTAAGTGTCAGTGTTTATTATGGACAAAAAAACTCATACATGGGTTCCAAATAATTTAATATTTCACCCTTACGTATCAAATCATCACCCTTTCCATCTGTCTTTGATTAAATGAAAGTTTAGCCTGGGAAGGGTATGCTTTTAATCTAAGCAACTATGAAGCTAGTAATGCCATCCATACAGGATGAGGGAAGGATGTTGAAAAAACAATGGTAATGGATTTGGTTTAAGGCATGCTGAGTATAGAGTAGCAAATAACCATTTATATGAAACAAAAAAACAAAGCTTACGTTTAAGGAGATTTTTAATTCCCATCACACAGATGACTAAAGGGACTCTCTAGTTTTGAGATCAAAAACTAGATGGCAATTTCTCACAGTACCAAAGGATTTTTCACTCTGTAATAAATTCTTTTCTCTGTGAACAAAACAGTTCCACTAGATTCTTCCACATTATGACTTTGCTCAATGCATCAAAACCATGATGAATTTTTAAACCTTGAGATCTACAGATAAATAAAAAGGAATCACTTTGGGACAGGATAGTGTGAATGCAAATTAAAACTCTGTAAAGTAAGGAAATCAAGAGAGGAGCAGAAGGGAATGAGATGGCAAAAGTGAGGAGAAAGACAGAGAAAGTAACAAAGGATAAAAACATGAATCTAAGGACAAGAGCAGCCAGCACAGGATGAGCAAGAGGATGAAGCCTCTACAATTTGTAGAAGGGCAGAGAATCAGATGTTATGATTAAAAAAGATGTCAAAGACCAAGGAGAGCACTTCTTTCTCAAAGCCCAATACTCAATTTGTCCTGTGTGCAATAATGTGTTATGGTACATGAAAGTGAAAAGTATTTGTCGTTCAGTCAGGTCTGACTCTTTGTTACCCCATGGACCTTAGCCCCACCCCCCAGGCTCTTCTGTCCATGGAATTCTCAAGTCAAGAATACTGGAGTGGGTAACCATTCTCTTCTCTAGGGGAATCTTCATGAGCCAGGGATAGAACCCAGGTCTCCTGCATTGCAGGCAAATTCTTAACCATCTGAGCCACCAAGGAAGACCAAGGTGAGAATCTCTTTCTCAAAGTCCAATACTCCATTGCCTAGTGTGCAAAAAGGTAGTATGGTACATAGAAAGCATTAGGTAAGTGTCAGTGTTTATTATGGACAAAAAAACTCATACATGGGTTCCAAATAATTTAATATTTCACCCTTACGTATCAAATCATCACCCTTTCCATCTGTCTTTGATTAAATGAAAGTTTAGCCTGGGAAGGGTAAACTATTCCAGTCACTAACACAAGAGCATGGGGTCCTTAAACAGGAGGAATTTTGGGTAGCATGGCTTCAAAATAGCATATGTAACACTAAAAGAAAGACTAGGAAAAAGTGCCATCTTAGAATCTGGCAGGGCTTCCACCAACATCAAATGTCATGGTTTCAAAGCTGGTGTTAAAATTAGGAGGCAGGGCTTCCCTGGTGGTCCGGTGGGTAAAGAGTCCGCCTTGCAGCACAAGGGGAGCTGGTTCAATCCCTAGCCCAGGAAGATCTCATATGTGGCAGAGTGGCTGGACCTGTGTGTCCAATTAGGCCAAAGAATAAAGATGGATGAAAATATATGGATTAAAAAAAGTGATAAAACAGGCCAAAATTAAAAAAAAAAACATTAGGAAGCACAGACTAAAAACTCCATAAATTTAGCAAGAAGCAACAAAGACATAGAAGGTGTGAGTTTGAAATGACTTTAAGGGCTCATCTGTAAGCAAAGATGTTGGAGGTGAGTGAAGGTGAAAGTTCCCAGAAAAAGGCTGAGTCTAGACACCATGGGGCAAAGAAGTAAAGGACTCAAGACTAGAGAGAGGGTAGAGTTTAATAAAGAAGCCAACCTTCAGTGAAGAGTAAATCTGTTGCACTTCCCATCTAGTACCGCACTGCTATGTTGACACTTCTTACACAGCAAGCTTGTCTCAATACTGTCATGAGATTCTGAAATTATCTTTGGTAATGCCCCCTTTTTTTCCACATAGTGAAAATGGGTAGATATTTCCCCCCCCGGCTTTTGTCCATGGAATTCTCAAGTCAAGAATACTGGAGTGGGTAACCATTCTCTTCTCTAGGGAATCTTCATGAGCCAGGATAGAACCCAGGTCTCCTGCATTGCAGGCAAATTCTTAACCATCTGAGCCACCAAGGAAGACCAAGGTGAGAATCTCTTTCTCAAAGTCCAATACTCCATTGCCTAGTGTGCAAAAAGGTAGTATGGTACATAGAAAGCATTAGGTAAGTGTCAGTGTTTATTATGGACAAAAAAACTCATACATGGGTTCCAAATAATTTAATATTTCACCCTTACGTATCAAATCATCACCCTTTCCATCTGTCTTTGATTAAATGAAAGTTTAGCCTGGGAAGGGTAAACTATTCCAGTCACTAACACAAGAGCATGGGGTCCTTAAACAGGAGGAATTTTGGGTAGCATGGCTTCAAAATAGCATATGTAACACTAAAAGAAAGACTAGGAAAAAGTGCCATCTTAGAATCTGGCAGGGCTTCCACCAACATCAAATGTCATGGTTTCAAAGCTGGTGTTAAAATTAGGAGGCAGGGCTTCCCTGGTGGTCCGGTGGGTAAAGAGTCCGCCTTGCAGCACAAGGGGAGCTGGTTCAATCCCTAGCCCAGGAAGATCTCATATGTGGCAGAGTGGCTGGACCTGTGTGTCCAATTAGGCCAAAGAATAAAGATGGATGAAAATATATGGATTAAAAAAAGTGATAAAACAGGCCAAAATTAAAAAAAAAAACATTAGGAAGCACAGACTAAAAACTCCATAAATTTAGCAAGAAGCAACAAAGACATAGAAGGTGTGAGTTTGAAATGACTTTAAGGGCTCATCTGTAAGCAAAGATGTTGGAGGTGAGTGAAGGTGAAAGTTCCCAGAAAAAGGCTGAGTCTAGACACCATGGGGCAAAGAAGTAAAGGACTCAAGACTAGAGAGAGGGTAGAGTTTAATAAAGAAGCCAACCTTCAGTGAAGAGTAAATCTGTTGCACTTCCCATCTAGTACCGCACTGCTATGTTGACACTTCTTACACAGCAAGCTTGTCTCAATACTGTCATGAGATTCTGAAATTATCTTTGGTAATGCTACCACATTAATCATTCTTCCTCAAATCCCACCATAGTGAAAATGGGTATTATATTTCCTTTTTTAAAAAGATCAACCTTTTTAAAGAGAAGATACTTTTTAACATGAAGAAAATTAAAAGTATATAAATAGGGGCTTCCCCTGGTGGTCCAGTGGGTAAGGACACCGCCTTGCAGTGCAAGGGGCGCCGGTTTGATCCCTGGCCTGGGAAGATCCCACGTGCCGCGGAGTGGCTGGACCGATGTGTCCAATTACCGAGCCGGAGCTCTGGAGCGCATGCGCCCAGAGCCGGCGCTCTGTGACGACAGAGGCCACCATGATGGGAGGCCCACAAGAGCCAAAAGAACAAAGACGGATGAAAATAGAGAAATGAAAGACCAATAGAAGTGGCCGTCCCGTCCCCTTCCCTGCCCCCCTACCCTGCCAAAAAAGTATATAAATTAAATGCTATCATAAGTTTCTTATACAAGACATGCCCATTTCTCACCTTAGAGGTGACTGATTTGTGAATTTGTGGAACAAAGCAATCAAGAAAATGACGCTATGTACTACGTGCTTCCTATTGTTACAGCATCACACTTTTCTTGAGATAAATATACGTCAAACATAATTTTAAATTGTACTTTCTCATATGTACACTCTGTGGCACACTGAGTGCACTGCCTGCTGGCCCAATTTCTTCCCTCTTGTGATGGGTGAAGTGTCGCCTCTGAGTACATTCGTGTGACTTCGTTTGGACTATTAGCAGACGTTATGCCAGTCACAGGCTTGAAAACCCTTGAGCACTTCCCCTTGCTTGCCCTGGCTTCTCCTTTCTTGCACCTTTGTTCTCATAACCATGAGAACATATCTGGTCTACCCTTTCAGAGGACGCTACATGGAGGGAAGAGCTGCAGCTTCATGCATTCCTCTGAAGCTTTCTTAGTCCCAACCCCAATCAATCCACCGCCGCCTGCAGAGACAAAATGGCAAAGAAGTAAAGGACTCAAGACTGTTTCCAACCTTCAGTGAAGAGTAAATCTGTTGCACTTCCCATCTAGTACCGCACTGCTATGTTGACACTTCTTACACAGCAAGCTTGTCTCAATACTGTCATGAGATTCTGAAATTATCTTTGGTAATGCTACCACATTAATCATTCTTCCTCAAATCCCACCATAGTGAAAATGGGTATTATATTTCCTTTTTTAAAAAGATCAACCTTTTTAAAGAGAAGATACTTTTTAACATGAAGAAAATTAAAAGTATATAAATAGGGGCTTCCCCTGGTGGTCCAGTGGGTAAGGACACCGCCTTGCAGTGCAAGGGGCGCCGGTTTGATCCCTGGCCTGGGAAGATCCCACGTGCCGCGGAGTGGCTGGACCGATGTGTCCAATTACCGAGCCGGAGCTCTGGAGCGCATGCGCCCAGAGCCGGCGCTCTGTGACGACAGAGGCCACCATGATGGGAGGCCCACAAGAGCCAAAAGAACAAAGACGGATGAAAATAGAGAAATGAAAGACCAATAGAAGTGGCCGTCCCGTCCCCTTCCCTGCCCCCCTACCCTGCCAAAAAAGTATATAAATTAAATGCTATCATAAGTTTCTTATACAAGACATGCCCATTTCTCACCTTAGAGGTGACTGATTTGTGAATTTGTGGAACAAAGCAATCAAGAAAATGACGCTATGTACTACGTGCTTCCTATTGTTACAGCATCACACTTTTCTTGAGATAAATATACGTCAAACATAATTTTAAATTGTACTTTCTCATATGTACACTCTGTGGCACACTGAGTGCACTGCCTGCTGGCCCAATTTCTTCCCTCTTGTGATGGGTGAAGTGTCGCCTCTGAGTACATTCGTGTGACTTCGTTTGGACTATTAGCAGACGTTATGCCAGTCACAGGCTTGAAAACCCTTGAGCACTTCCCCTTGCTTGCCCTGGCTTCTCCTTTCTTGCACCTTTGTTCTCATAACCATGAGAACATATCTGGTCTACCCTTTCAGAGGACGCGACATGGAGGGAAGAGCTGCAGCTTCATGCATTCCCTCTGAAGCTTTCTTAGTCCCAACCCCCAATCAATCCACCGCCGCCTGCAGAGACATGAGTGAGTTCAGTCAAGATCAGCAGATCCCGCCAGTCTACAGATCTGTGTGTAATACGTGCATGCACTTCACACCACTAGCTTTGTTGTGGTTTGTTACTTAGTATTGTCACTGCAATAGATCATTGACTCACACATGCATATACACACACACACATTTATTTGGCTATCTCAACAGAAACATAATTTCATACTTCTTAGTTTCTACTTTAGCAATCTATGCTCTGAATACAGTTACCAGGTTTTTTGATTGGTAACTGTAAATGGTGATTGATAGGTGGATTAGAGAACTGTGTTAATCCAATTTTTAACCTATTCAAATATTCTAGCAGTGATTTTTTTCGATTCAGGACTCTTTCACTTTCTAATTTTATTGAGGACCTTAAAAAGTTATTGCTTATGTAGATTATATCTACTGATGTCTACTGTATAAGAAATTAAAACTGAGAAATGTTTGAAGTGCAAGAATCACATGCACACATGCATTAGCCATCAGAAAGTGGATGCCTTCACAAGCCATATGGTCTCTGAGCCTCCACTCTCAGTTTTAAGAAAATGAGAGTGAAAATGGTGAATGAACTAATATTTGCAAAATACTTAAAATCAGTACCTGACAAACAGCAACACTATTGCTGTTAGTCGCTTCAGTCATGTCAAGAAAATGACGCTATGTACTACGTGCTTCCTATTGTTACAGCATCACACTTTTCTTGAGATAAATATACGTCAAACATAATTTTAAATTGTACTTTCTCATATGTACACTCTGTGGCACACTGAGTGCACTGCCTGCTGGCCCAATTTCTTCCCTCTTGTGATGGGTGAAGTGTCGCCTCTGAGTACATTCGTGTGACTTCGTTTGGACTATTAGCAGACGTTATGCCAGTCACAGGCTTGAAAACCCTTGAGCACTTCCCCTTGCTTGCCCTGGCTTCTCCTTTCTTGCACCTTTGTTCTCATAACCATGAGAACATATCTGGTCTACCCTTTCAGAGGACGCGACATGGAGGGAAGAGCTGCAGCTTCATGCTTTCCCCTCTGAAGCTTTCTTAGTCCCAACCCCCAATCAATCCACCGCCGCCTGCAGAGACATGAGTGAGTTCAGTCAAGATCAGCAGATCCCGCCAGTCTACAGATCTGTGTGTAATACGTGCATGCACTTCACACCACTAGCTTTGTTGTGGTTTGTTACTTAGTATTGTCACTGCAATAGATCATTGACTCACACATGCATATACACACACACACATTTATTTGGCTATCTCAACAGAAACATAATTTCATACTTCTTAGTTTCTACTTTAGCAATCTATGCTCTGAATACAGTTACCAGGTTTTTTGATTGGTAACTGTAAATGGTGATTGATAGGTGGATTAGAGAACTGTGTTAATCCAATTTTTAACCTATTCAAATATTCTAGCAGTGATTTTTTTCGATTCAGGACTCTTTCACTTTCTAATTTTATTGAGGACCTTAAAAAGTTATTGCTTATGTAGATTATATCTACTGATGTCTACTGTATAAGAAATTAAAACTGAGAAATGTTTGAAGTGCAAGAATCACATGCACACATGCATTAGCCATCAGAAAGTGGATGCCTTCACAAGCCATATGGTCTCTGGGAGCCTCCACTCTCAGTTTTTAAGAAAATGAGAGTGAAAATGGTGAATGAACTAATATTTGCAAAATACTTAAAATCAGTACCTGACAAACAGCAACACTATTGCTGTTAGTCGCTTCAGTCATGTCCAACTCATTGCGACCCTATGGACTGTAGCCCGTCATGCTCCTTTGTCTATGGGACTCTCCAGGCAAGAATATTGAAATGGCTTCCCATGCCCTCCTCCAGGGGATCTCTTCCACCCAGAGATCGAACCTGTGTTTCTTATGTCTCTTGCATTAGCAGGTGGGTTCTTTACCACCTGGGAAGTGTCAAACAGAGATATGTGACGTCAAATAAATAAATATAGGACACGGCTATCCTGTGTTTGTTTTCTGAATACCACTACTGGACAGTCTGATGATCACATATGAGATGATTTATAATATATGCCTGCCAAGGAAGACATTTAACTGTTTTAAGTAAGAAGTATAGCGTCCACATTTCTGCATAAGAAATGTTGATCTTCCCAACATCAATTTAATTAGGATGTTACTTTTCCACCAAAAGGCAAACCAGTCAAAACCCCCTACATTTCAGAGGTAAAACACAAAGGCAGCAAAGTGAAAAGCAAACAGACATTGCTCAAAGCCACAGCATGACACAAATAAAGAAATAAGCCTTTGGTTATAATAACTGATTAGCAGCCTGCGTTTTGCAGATTATGTGGAGGGATACAAAGCCAGTTGGTTTCCATTCAATATCCATTATTCCATTCCCCCTTAATTATAAAACCCTGGTTTAACTCAGAGTGACAATGTCCTCTTTTTTAATTGCCTGCTGCTTAAGATGTGTTTGTTAGAGGTTCAGCCCCAAAGCCATCTCAGAACATACAGTAGCCTGGAGCATGTAAGCCAGAAGCTGAGGATAAAGAGCATTGACAAGGAGCTTGTGTTTCTAATGAAAATGAAGAAGCACCAGATAATGGTGAATTGCCTGCATCCAGATTTCTTTAACATAAGAAAGAATCTTCTGTCTTGCTTAAGTTATTATTTGGGGGTATTCTTTTGGTCACTGAGATGCAGTCAACATAAACTATGTAATACAGGTGAACATCGTATGTGTTTGCACACATGCGCTCAGCCATATCTGACTCTTTGTGACCCCATGTGACCAGGTCAGTCATGTACCAACTCATTGTTTTAAGAAAATGAGAGTGAAAATGGTGAATGAACTAATATTTGCAAAATACTTAAAATCAGTACCTGACAAACAGCAACACTATTGCTGTTAGTCGCTTCAGTCATGTCCAACTCATTGCGACCCTATGGACTGTAGCCCGTCATGCTCCTTTGTCTATGGGACTCTCCAGGCAAGAATATTGAAATGGCTTCCCATGCCCTCCTCCAGGGGATCTCTTCCACCCAGAGATCGAACCTGTGTTTCTTATGTCTCTTGCATTAGCAGGTGGGTTCTTTACCACCTGGGAAGTGTCAAACAGAGATATGTGACGTCAAATAAATAAATATAGGACACGGCTATCCTGTGTTTGTTTTCTGAATACCACTACTGGACAGTCTGATGATCACATATGAGATGATTTATAATATATGCCTGCCAAGGAAGACATTTAACTGTTTTAAGTAAGAAGTATAGCGTCCACATTTCTGCATAAGAAATGTTGATCTTCCCAACATCAATTTAATTAGGATGTTACTTTTCCACCAAAAGGCAAACCAGTCAAAACCCCCTACATTTCAGAGGTAAAACACAAAGGCAGCAAAGTGAAAAGCAAACAGACATTGCTCAAAGCCACAGCATGACACAAATAAAGAAATAAGCCTTTGGTTATAATAACTGATTAGCAGCCTGCGTTTTGCAGATTATGTGGAGGGATACAAAGCCAGTTGGTTTCCATTCAATATCCATTATTCCATTCCCCCTTAATTATAAAACCCTGGTTTAACTCAGAGTGACAATGTCCTCTTTTTTAATTGCCTGCTGCTTAAGATGTGTTTGTTAGAGGTTCAGCCCCAAAGCCATCTCAGAACATACAGTAGCCTGGAGCATGTAAGCCAGAAGCTGAGGATAAAGAGCATTGACAAGGAGCTTGTGTTTCTAATGAAAATGAAGAAGCACCAGATAATGGTGAATTGCCTGCATCCAGATTTCTTTAACATAAGAAAGAATCTTCTGTCTTGCTTAAGTTATTATTTGGGGGTATTCTTTTGGTCACTGAGATGCAGTCAACATAAACTATGTAATACAGGTGAACATCGTATGTGTTTGCACACATGCGCTCAGCCATATCTGACTCTTTGTGACCCCATGTAGCCCACCAGGACCAGGCTCCTCTGTCCATGGGATTTTTCGAGCAAGAATACTGGAGCAGGTTGCCATTTTCTCTTTCAAGGGATCTTACTGACCCCAGGGATCAAACTCACATCTCCTACACTGACAGGTAGATTCTTTTTTCTTTTTTAAATTTTATTTATTTATTTATTTTTGGCTACTCTGGGTTTTCACTGCTGCTGCAGGCTCTTCTCAAGTTGCAGGGAGTGGGGGCTACTCTCTAGTTGAGATGAGCAGGCTTCTTGTTGCGGTGACTTCTCTTGTTGTGGAACACGGGCTCTAGGGCACACGGGCTTCAACAGTTGCAGCACATGGGCTCAACAGTTGCAGCTCCAAAGCTCTAGAGCACATGCTCAATAGCTATGGCTCACGGACTTAGTTGCTCTGTGACCCTTGAGATCTTCCTGGACCAGGGATCGAACTCATGTCTCCTGTATTGGCAGATGAACTCTTTACCACTGAGCTACCAGGGAAGCCCAGCAGGTAGATTTTTTAATGCTGAGCCACAAGAGAAGATAATAGATCTTTTTCAACTGAATTCTAAAAAATCATAGAAGTAAAGACCTATAATTGTAAAAGAAAAATAAAAGCAAAACATTTGACTAAAAGTTTTCAATAATAACAATTTAAATGAATTGGCAATTAATAACAAAACTTAATGATACATGATCTGGAGTGTTTATACATTTTTTTATTTTTTATTTTTTTGTTTGTACAGTTTTGTTGTTTACTGCCACACATCAACCTGAATCTGCTATAGGTATAACTATTCTTCATGCTAGCATAGCTTATTTCAGTTTATTACTTATTTTCAATTAACCTAAATTAATTTTTTATCTCCTTAAAGGTTTTTTATGCAGAAAACTTTTTTGTGATGTTTACAGTAAGATTTGAGTCCAATAAAATAATCAGCTAAGAATTCTCAATTTGAAGTATTGCTAGGGGTGTGTGTAATTGTGCCTCTGTGTATATGTATGTGTGTTTGCTATATTTATAGGTTTTATTTGAAATTTAAAAATTTTCAAGAGCATAGATATACTGAATGTTAATTTGCAGCAAAGTAATACTCAATAAGAATCAAACTAAATATCCATTACTAGAAGAGTAGGTAAAGAAGATGCTGTACATATATACGCTGGAATATTATATAATGGAATATTACTCAGTCAATAAAAAAAAAACTAAATTGAGTCATTTGTAGTGATGTGAATGGACCTAGAGTCTATCATACAGAGTGAAGTAAGTCAGAGAGAGAAAAACAAATATCATATATTAACACATATATGTAGAATCTAGAAAAATGGTATACATAAAATTATTAGAAAAATGCAAATAGAGACACAGACATAGAGAACAAAAGTATGGATACCAAGGGGGAAAGGGGTACTGGGATGAATTGGGAGATTGGAGTGACATATATACACTGTTGATACTATATATAAAATGGGTAACTAGTGAGAGTGTGTGCTCCCAGAGCCAGTGCTCTGCAAGGAGAGAGGCCACTGCAATGGGAGGCCCACACAGGCTGGAGAAAAGAGATGGATTAAAAAAATAAATAGAAAACCAATAAAAGAGACCAAATTTTTTTTAAAGTTTCATTGTAATAAACACTCTCCCAGCATTCATGCATTTTTCAGTTTTGTTCATCAATTTTTTTTGTAGATTACACAGTTGTGAAACTGAATTTTATGTCTCAACTGGAAGGGGTCCAACAGTATGAATGAACAGAGGTAAAAAATTATAAATGACTCTCATTATTCCAATCACTATCCTAAGTGCTTTACACCTCCCAGTTCATTAATTTAGTTTTCAGCATAATCCCAGGAGATACCTACTATAGTTATCCCCATTATAAAGAAGAAATTGAGGCACAGAGAGCTCAAGTGACTTGCCTAAAGTCACACAGCTAGGAATAAGCAGAAGCAAGATTTGAACCTTGGGTATCTGGCTCAAAAGTCTACATTGTTTGCTAAACTCTCTCAGTAGCGAACATACTTCCTTCGGACCAAGAGATAGCCAGCAATTGGTGAAATTCAAAAGTAATTAGAAGTATTGCTAGGGTGTGTAATTGTGCCTCTGTGTATATGTATGTGTGTTTGCTATATTTATAGGTTTTATTTGAAATTTAAAAATTTTCAAGAGCATAGATATACTGAATGTTAATTTGCAGCAAAGTAATACTCAATAAGAATCAAACTAAATATCCATTACTAGAAGAGTAGGTAAAGAAGATGCTGTACATATATACGCTGGAATATTATATAATGGAATATTACTCAGTCAATAAAAAAAAAACTAAATTGAGTCATTTGTAGTGATGTGAATGGACCTAGAGTCTATCATACAGAGTGAAGTAAGTCAGAGAGAGAAAAACAAATATCATATATTAACACATATCTGTAGAATCTACGAAAATGGTATACATAAAATTATTAGAAAAATGCAAATAGAGACACAGACATAGAGAACAAAAGTATGGATACCAAGGGGGAAAGGGGTACTGGGATGAATTGGGAGATTGGAGTGACATATATACACTGTTGATACTATATATAAAATGGGTAACTAGTGAGAGTGAGGGCTCCCAGAGCCAGTGCTCTGCAAGGAGAGAGGCCACTGCAATGGGAGGCCCACACAGGCTGGAGAAAAGAGATGGATTAAAAAAATAAATAGAAAACCAATAAAAGAGACCAAATTTTTTTTAAAGTTTCATTGTAATAAACACTCTCCCAGCATTCATGCATTTTTCAGTTTTGTTCATCAATTTTTTTTGTAGATTACACAGTTGTGAAACTGAATTTTATGTCTCAACTGGAAGGGGTCCAACAGTATGAATGAACAGAGGTAAAAAATTATAAATGACTCTCATTATTCCAATCACTATCCTAAGTGCTTTACACCTCCCAGTTCATTAATTTAGTTTTCAGCATAATCCCAGGAGATACCTACTATAGTTATCCCCATTATAAAGAAGAAATTGAGGCACAGAGAGCTCAAGTGACTTGCCTAAAGTCACACAGCTAGGAATAAGCAGAAGCAAGATTTGAACCTTGGGTATCTGGCTCAAAAGTCTACATTGTTTGCTAAACTCTCTCAGTAGCGAACATACTTCCTTCGGACCAAGAGATAGCCAGCAATTGGTGAAGTGCAGAAAGAATGAAAGAATGAAAACACTAAAAAGGTAGAGGCCTTGAATGTCATTCTAAGGATCTTCATTTTCATCCTGTAAACAGTACATGAATTTCTCTGAAAAAGCTGCACAATATTCCAGTTGGGGTTTATGAGAACTTTTTCAGATGGTTCTGTGGGAAAAAAGTAGATTGTAAACAAAATAACATAGGCAGAAGTCTCAGAAAAATTACAGGAAAGTTTATTTGACAGTTCAGTAAAATATGGAGGGCTCAAGCCAGTCTCAGCAGGAAGAAAAAGTTTGTATAAAACATGAAGCATCATACTCAAGACTTCTCATTGAAGTTGCACCCTTCTTTGGGATCTGGAAAAACACTCTATAGAAGAAAATAATCCTGTCAGCATTTTCCACAGGATCTTACTTTTATAGCTACAGATTTAATTTCAGATCTAGGGTCACTTCATTGCAGGTTTTCAGAATACTCCCAATGGTTTTCTGAAATGCTGTTTTATTGGTGGTTTTTCTCCACCAATAAAATCAGAAAAGTACCTAACTCTAATAGCAGAGTTGATTTTTCTTGTAAGGAAGAGTATGGGTATAATAAGACGACTTAACAACTAATCGCTCTAAAGACTGAATGAAATAATATGCAGAAAGTGCTTAAGATAGAACCTGGCACCTAATAGGCTTCCCAGGTGGCTCAGTGGTATAGAATCCACCCACCAGTCAATGAAGGGGACACCAGAGATGTGACTTTGATCCCTGAGTCGGGAAGATCTTTTGGAGGAGGAAATGGAAACCCACTCCAGTATTCTTGTCTGGAGAAACCCATGGACAGAGGAGCCTGGTGGGTCGCAAAGAGCTGGACATGACTGAACAACTGAACACACAGGCACACTGGCACCTAGCAGGGGCTTTAAAAAGTCCTACCTCCCTTATTATTGCTTTTATTATTCCTATTATAGTTTCAGCTAGGTCCTGTTTCTTCAGCCATAACTCTTCCCTAAGGAGTGCTACATCTCTGCCCAGTCTCTTCAGAGGAGGGTGCCACTCAAGGGGCTTAAAGTCACAGTGACACGTTGTAGTCCTTCCTCCTCTTGAGGTGCTTCTGGTGTTTGTCTTACTGCTTCTACCAGAAAGTCACTAACCCATGTGATCAGAATATTCTAGGTGTTCAATAAGTGCAAAACCCTCTGCCAAATGAGTGAGCGAGGGGATGCCACCTACCAAGTGACAGAAGAAAAGGGGAAACAAACAGAAGAAAAATCTGAAAAAAAAACCAAATTTGTTTTTTAAAAAGACTAATGATTATAACATATATGTGTGAGGGAGTACTCGGTCATGTCCAATTCTTTGTGACGCCACGGACTGAAGCTCACCACCTCCACTGCCCATGGGATTTTCCAGGCAAGAATACTGGAGTGGGTTACCATTTCTTCCTCCAGGGGATCTTCCTGACACAGGGATCAGATCCATATCTCTTGTGTCTCCTGTATTGGCAGGCAAATTCTTTACCAGCTGCGCCACCTAGGAAGCTCATAACACACCTGTACTAATCTACATAAGAAAATAATGCAAACTGAGGCAGTTGTTTGTGACAGAAAATCTGAAATCATAGAAAATCTAGATATTGGCTTCTAACCCTGGTTCCAAAATCAGAAAAGTACTAACTAATAGCAGAGTTGATTTTTCTTGTAAGGAAAAAAAACTTAACAACTAATCGCTCTAAAGACTGAATGAAATAATATGCAGAAAGTGCTTAAGATAGAACCTGGCACCTAATAGGCTTCCCAGGTGGCTCAGTGGTATAGAATCCACCCACCAGTCAATGAAGGGGACACCAGAGATGTGACTTTGATCCCTGAGTCGGGAAGATCTTTTGGAGGAGGAAATGGAAACCCACTCCAGTATTCTTGTCTGGAGAAACCCATGGACAGAGGAGCCTGGTGGGTCGCAAAGAGCTGGACATGACTGAACAACTGAACACACAGGCACACTGGCACCTAGCAGGGGCTTTAAAAAGTCCTACCTCCCTTATTATTGCTTTTATTATTCCTATTATAGTTTCAGCTAGGTCCTGTTTCTTCAGCCATAACTCTTCCCTAAGGAGTGCTACATCTCTGCCCAGTCTCTTCAGAGGAGGGTGCCACTCAAGGGGCTTAAAGTCACAGTGACACGTTGTAGTCCTTCCTCCTCTTGAGGTGCTTCTGGTGTTTGTCTTACTGCTTCTACCAGAAAGTCACTAACCCATGTGATCAGAATATTCTAGGTGTTCAATAAGTGCAAAACCCTCTGCCAAATGAGTGAGCGAGGGGATGCCACCTACCAAGTGACAGAAGAAAAGGGGAAACAAACAGAAGAAAAATCTGAAAAAAAACCAAATTTGTTTTTAAAAGACTAATGATTATAACATATATGTGTGAGGGAGTACTCGGTCATGTCCAATTCTTTGTGACGCCACGGACTGAAGCTCACCACCTCCACTGCCCATGGGATTTTCCAGGCAAGAATACTGGAGTGGGTTACCATTTCTTCCTCCAGGGGATCTTCCTGACACAGGGATCAGATCCATATCTCTTGTGTCTCCTGTATTGGCAGGCAAATTCTTTACCAGCTGCGCCACCTAGGAAGCTCATAACACACCTGTACTAATCTACATAAGAAAATAATGCAAACTGAGGCAGTTGTTTGTGACAGAAAATCTGAAATCATAGAAAATCTAGATATTGGCTTCTAACCCTGGTTCCTGGCAAAGAGCTCCTAAAACCCTTGCAGTTTCCCAAATCATAAGAGCAATAGGAACATTTTTTGGCCAAATAATTGGTAATGGACCTCAGTTTCTGACACAAAGTTTCTAAGTCTCTTGGAATTTCATGGGTGATAGGAGTGTCTTCTTTCTAAGGAGGCCACTCTTGTGGGCTTCTGGATGGTTTCAGCGTGGGGCTGGTCGCAGAGCAAGCTATGATTAGGAGCTGGCTCCAGGTAGGGAGAGGGGCTAGACAGTCACGCTGTCATGATAATAATCAATCATGTCCCTATGTGATGAAGCCCCCATAAGAATCCCAAAGGGCTTGGAGAGCTTTCTGGGTTGGTGAACACACCCACAGACCCAGAGAGTGGTGTACCCCAATCCACAGGGACAGAAACTTCTGTATCTGGGGCCTTTCCAGACCTAGCCCTATGAACCTCTTCATCCAGCTGTTAATGTCTCTCTTCTACGATATCCTTTATAAGAAGCCAGTAAACTTAGAACTTCCTGAGTTCTTTGATTCATCCTAGAAAATAACTGAGCCCGAGGAAGGCGTTAGGGGAGCCCTGATTTATAGCTTATCGGCCAGAAGTAAAGGTGACAACCTGAACCTGTCATTGGCATCCAAATCATTGAAGTGAGAGACAATCTTGCAGGACTGAGCACTTAACCTGTCAGTCTGTGCTAACTCTGGTTAGCATTAGAATTAAAATGAATTGTCAAACACCCATGTGGCATTGGAAAATAGCTTGATGTGACACATCTGGTCACGGAAGTGTTCTGTGTGAGTAGTAGACAGAGTAGTGAAGAAGAGACACAAGAGTATTTTTCCTTTTAAATGAGACCTCATCGGAAAAGGGATTGTGGCTACGTGTGTATTGATGTCTAGGATTTGCCACCAAAAAAAATGGAGATATTCTTACTAAGCCCCTGTTAAAATCACATGCAGTGAATTACCTTAGGCATCTATGCCTAGATCCTTAGCAAAGTTTGCAGAAAAGTGTAATAAGTTCCATATACACAGCTATTGCAAAAGGGATTTAAAAAATCATTTCAATAAAGATGTTATGTTTTACCCAATATTCTAAAGACAAAAACAATAAGTGAAGAAAATAGCTATAGTCATTGCTCTGTGAGAAAAGGGGATCATTCAGGGGTGCTGTGTGATGGTCAGGAGGGGTGGGAAGGGGGGATATACATATGACTAATCTGGGAACATGCATATCTGTAAATAACAAAACTCTGTAAAAGTTAAAAGTAAAATAAAGGTTTAAAAAAAAAAGAATAAGTTGCATGATACAAACTGTTTTTCCAGAATGCTTTCAGACAATGAAAAATCTATTCAAGAATTATATTCTAGGGCTTCCCTGGTGGTCCAGTGGGTGAAGAGTCCACCTTGCAATGCAAGGGGCACCAGTTCAATCCCTGGCCCGGGAAGATCCCACATGCCACAGAGTGGCTGGACCAGTGTGTCCAATTAGAAGCCAGTGTTCTGGAGTGCATGCGCCCAGAGCCGGTGCTCTGTGACGAGAGAGGCCACTGTGATGGGAGGCCCACACAGGCCAAAGAATTAAGATGGATGAAAATAAATATAAATAAAAGAGGCTTGATGGAGAAAAGAAAAAAAAGAATTATATTCTACCTGAGACTCTAGCCATATTTGGTTATGAAGGAGAGTACCCTACCCAAATTCAATAGGACTGGAAAATGTCTAGGCTCAAATATCAAGTTGATTAATTATTAAGAAAAAATGCTAAATTTGAAGGAAAAAACTGGAGTGGTATAATTTTTTAAGAAGGCCAGTATAATTGCTTCTTGCATTATGCATGAAGTCTCTTATAGCTTATATTTGGATAACATTTTCCCAATTATAATTTTCTCCATAACTGACCAAGGTATTTATCTGAGTCTCTCTTAAATTTTGTTATGATTCATTAGTGACTGCATAAAATCTAATTAAGATAATTGTTTAAAATTTTAATATAATCTAACTCATAAGTATGAGTTTAACACTACAGGCAATAAATAATATTACAGGCACTAAGAGAACAAAAATAAAGAAGTTAACATTGTACTATGCTTGAACTATTCAATTATATGTCCTAAGATTTTAGGTAATTCTCCTTAGCTTTGCAGGGCCATGGGTAGGGCCTTGGCAGCAAACTTGTGCCATTAGATGATAAAATTAAGACATTTCCTATATAAATTCTAATGATATATATATATATATAAATATCATCTTAAACGTTGAATTATTTGTCACAGAGTTTCTGTTTTCACAGTTCAAATCTTTTATCTAAAACTCAAAAGTATTTAATAAATTTTAAAATATACAACAAATTTGCATAGATATTAACACGAACAAATGCAAAAGCTCTAGTTACAAGCAAACTTTATAACCACCAAACTCTAATACCGAAAGAGCCAATAAATCAATTAGTACTCACTAAGGTCTTATCCTGCCTACAACGCTAGGTGGAGAGATATGTTAATAGATAATACCTATATTCATTCACAATTCAATGGGATGGTTGATGATATATATTCTATATTTAATTTTAAAATTTACCTTAAAATGTACAGTATCTGGAGTCATATGGTGTAAGAAATTAGCAGAGAAAGAGAAAACAGTGAAAATCTAGGAGGAAAATGTAGAAAATGTAGGATTTAGACAGCCTCAGGTAGGCAGATGATACTGTAATGGCAGAAAATGAAGAACTACAAAGCCTCTTGATGAAGGTGAAAGAGGAGAGTGAAAAGGCTGGCTTAAAACTCAGCATTCAAAACACAAAGATCATAGCATCCAATTCCATCACTTCATGGCAAATAGATGAGCAATGGAAACAGTGATAGATTTTATTTTCTTGAGCTCCGAAAAGCACTGTGGACGATGACTGCAGTCATGAAATTAAAAGATGCTTGTTCCTTGGAAGGTTAACTATGACAAAACTTGACAGCAAGTTAAAAAGAAAAGAGGTCACTTTGCCAACAACAATCTGCATAGTTAAAGCTATGGTTTTTCCAGTAGTCCTGTAAAAGTTGAGCACCAAAAAAACTGATGCCTTCAAACTGTGGTGCTGGAGGGCTTCCCTCATGGTGCAGTGGGTGAAGAGTCCACCTTGCAGCACGAGGGGCACCAGTTCAATCCTGGCACAAGGAGATCCCATACGCCATGGAGCACCTGGGCCAGTGTGCCCAATTACAAGCCAGCGCTCTGGAGTGCCTGTGCCCAGAGCCGGTGCTCTGTGATGGGAGAGGCCACTGCAATGGGAGGCCCACACAGGCCAAAGAATTAAGACAGATGAAAATAAATAAATGAAGGACCACTTAAAAAGGCCAAAATTTTTTAAAAGATAATTGTGGTGCTGGAGAAGATCTTGAGAGTCCCTTGGAGAGCAAGGAGATCAAATCAGTCAATTCTAAAGGAAATCAACCCTGAATATTCACTAGAAGGGCTAAAGCTGACATTTCCAAAATACTTTGGGCAGAGCAGATATAAAGTAGCCATTAAATCAATTAGTACTCACTAAGGTCTTATCCTGCCTACAACGCTAGGTGGAGAGATATGTTAATAGATAATACCTATATTCATTCACAATTCAATGGGATGGTTGATGATATATATTCTATATTTAATTTTAAAATTTACCTTAAAATGTACAGTATCTGGAGTCATATGGTGTAAGAAATTAGCAGAGAAAGAGAAAACAGTGAAAATCTAGGAGGAAAATGTAGAAAATGTAGGATTTAGACAGCCTCAGGTAGGCAGATGATACTGTAATGGCAGAAAATGAAGAACTACAAAGCCTCTTGATGAAGGTGAAAGAGGAGAGTGAAAAGGCTGGCTTAAAACTCAGCATTCAAAACACAAAGATCATAGCATCCAATTCCATCACTTCATGGCAAATAGATGAGCAATGGAAACAGTGATAGATTTTATTTTCTTGAGCTCCGAAAAGCACTGTGGACGATGACTGCAGTCATGAAATTAAAAGATGCTTGTTCCTTGGAAGGTTAACTATGACAAAACTTGACAGCAAGTTAAAAAGAAAAGAGGTCACTTTGCCAACAACAATCTGCATAGTTAAAGCTATGGTTTTTCCAGTAGTCCTGTAAAAGTTGAGCACCAAAAAAACTGATGCCTTCAAACTGTGGTGCTGGAGGGCTTCCCTCATGGTGCAGTGGGTGAAGAGTCCACCTTGCAGCACGAGGGGCACCAGTTCAATCCTGGCACAAGGAGATCCCATACGCCATGGAGCACCTGGGCCAGTGTGCCCAATTACAAGCCAGCGCTCTGGAGTGCCTGTGCCCAGAGCCGGTGCTCTGTGATGGGAGAGGCCACTGCAATGGGAGGCCCACACAGGCCAAAGAATTAAGACAGATGAAAATAAATAAATGAAGGACCACTTAAAAAGGCCAAAATTTTTTAAAAGATAATTGTGGTGCTGGAGAAGATCTTGAGAGTCCCTTGGAGAGCAAGGAGATCAAATCAGTCAATTCTAAAGGAAATCAACCCTGAATATTCACTAGAAGGGCTAAAGCTGACATTCCAATACTTTGGCAAAGAGCAGACTCATCAGAAAAGACCCTGATGCTGGGAAAGACTGGAAGGCAAAAGAAGTGGACGGCAGAGCATGAGATGGTTAGATGGCATCACCGACTCAATGGACATAAGGTTGAGCCAACTCAGGGAGATAGTGAAGGACAGGGAAGCCTAGCATTCTGCAGTCCATGGACTTAACAAAGAGTCAGACACAAATTAGCTACTGAACAGCAACAACAAGGATTTAGACAGTATCTCCAGAATGACAGATCTTTTTATCTTGGTAGCAGAGTGTCTGTCAAGCAGCATTTGTTTAATAAATGTTTCTGGAACTAAATTCAGTTGCTCGTCATTTGTTCAGTCACTCGTCATAGGGAAACACATCTCACTGAAGCAAAGTACATCACACACAATGACTGGAAGAATGAGGGAAGAAGAATTATCTGCAAAGAATTTTAACTCAGGGAGGCAGGTGGCAGTTTGGAGGAGTGACAGACAAGATTGAAAATGTCAACTTCTGATCATTTCCTCCTCCTTCAGTGCTCTCAGGTGCCCACAGCTAAGTTTTCTGATGTTTCTTTCCTTAGTGTTTAGTCTACTGAGTCAGTTCTGTGCCAGTCCTAACTAAGACAAGATGTACATCAACCATCCTAGCCCTTTTACCTGATGGAACTGTCATCCTCGTAGAAAGTGAAAGTGTTAGTTACTCAGTTGTGTCCAACTCTTTGGAGGCCCATGGACTATAGCCCCCAGCGTCTAGTTCTCCCAGAATACTGGAGTAGGCTGTCCAATCTCTTGGCAAGCCAACCCCTTTTCTGAGTGCCTGTGCCCAGAGCCGGTGCTCTGTGATGGAGAGGCCACTGCAATAGGAAGCCCACACAGGCCAAAGAATAAAGACAGATGAAAATAAATAAATGAAGGACCACTTAAAAAGGCCAAAATTTTTTAAAAGATAATTGTGGTGCTGGAGAAGATCTTGAGAGTCCCTTGGAGAGCAAGGAGATCAAATCAGTCAATTCTAAAGGAAATCAACCCTGAATATTCACTAGAAGGGCTAAAGCTGACATTCCAATACTTTGGCAAAGAGCAGACTCATCAGAAAAGACCCTGATGCTGGGAAAGACTGGAAGGCAAAAGAAGTGGACGGCAGAGCATGAGATGGTTAGATGGCATCACCGACTCAATGGACATAAGGTTGAGCCAACTCAGGGAGATAGTGAAGGACAGGGAAGCCTAGCATTCTGCAGTCCATGGACTTAACAAAGAGTCAGACACAAATTAGCTACTGAACAGCAACAACAAGGATTTAGACAGTATCTCCAGAATGACAGATCTTTTTATCTTGGTAGCAGAGTGTCTGTCAAGCAGCATTTGTTTAATAAATGTTTCTGGAACTAAATTCAGTTGCTCGTCATTTGTTCAGTCACTCGTCATAGGGAAACACATCTCACTGAAGCAAAGTACATCACACACAATGACTGGAAGAATGAGGGAAGAAGAATTATCTGCAAAGAATTTTAACTCAGGGAGGCAGGTGGCAGTTTGGAGGAGTGACAGACAAGATTGAAAATGTCAACTTCTGATCATTTCCTCCTCCTTCAGTGCTCTCAGGTGCCCACAGCTAAGTTTTCTGATGTTTCTTTCCTTAGTGTTTAGTCTACTGAGTCAGTTCTGTGCCAGTCCTAACTAAGACAAGATGTACATCAACCATCCTAGCCCTTTTACCTGATGGAACTGTCATCCTCGTAGAAAGTGAAAGTGTTAGTTACTCAGTTGTGTCCAACTCTTTGGAGGCCCATGGACTATAGCCCCCCAGGTTTTTCTGTCCATGAGATTCTCCAGGCAAGAATACTGGAGTAGGCTGCCATTCCCTTAAACAGACCCAAAATCCAGTGACTTCCCATGAGCACTAGAATATGCTACTGCAGCTCGGTCCCTACCAGATTCTAGACCTGGCCTCCAGATGGAACCCAACATCTGGTCTATCCTTTACTTCCTTTGGGAGCATCTCTTCCCTCTTCTTACTTCTGGGGGGCTACTTCTCCCCTATGTCTCATGTAGGCTAGGACTTGATATGTTCAAAAACTACTAGTGTGAACCAATTCTCCTGCCTCACCCCATGTTCTCAAGTGCAGGGCATTCTCTGAGGATGACTGGCTACCCCATCTTCAGAGCTGCCCCTTAGTGCAGGCTGTTTCCCACCTCTCTCCAGACCTGCTGTGTGAGTCTAGATCCATATCTCAGTTCTCTCCAATCCCTGATTGCTGTCCTGAGAGACTACAAGCAAACATTTTTGTTTTGTCGGTAGGCAATGAGGCTTGGAAGGAATGCTAAGTTGGAATGAGGTTTCAGAAAGTCTTGAATGCCACATAAAAGGAATTTGGTATGTCCAATAATCAGAAGCCTGTGTATGTGCTAAGTTGTTTCAGTTTTGTCCAACTCTTTACGACCCTATGAAGTGTAGTCCCCCTGGCTCCTCTGTCCATGGGATTCTACAGGCAAGAATACTGGAGTTGGTTGCCATTTCCTCCTTCAGAGGATTTTCCCAACCCAGGGATCAAACCCATGTCTCTTATGTCTTCTATGTTGGCAGACAGGTTATAAACACTAGGGGCCACCTGGGAAGCCCCAATCAAAGGAGTGTGCAAGATCTGGAGTGGAGACATGACACAGAGAACTATGATTCTGGCATGATGAATTTGAAAATTAAGTAGAGGTTAAAAAAATATCATCTGTAATTGGTATACACATCCCAGTTGAGCAAAATGAATTCATTTTTCCTCCGGTGCATAAGACATAGTGGTAATGGCCATCTTCTTGTGAACTTAATTACAAATTCTGAAATATTTGAAATTAGCTTAATAAATTGTTAAATTAATATATAGAAATTTCAAATAAAATACTATTGTTTTGGCTGAAATTAAAAAATAGTTATATATGAAGAAATTAATCACTGATAAAAATGTGATTGTTTTTACAAGTATTTGAGAATAAAACTAATCTGGAATATTTTCTGAAACAAAACAGAATATTTTTAGAAGGCTAGATCAGTTTGGCATTATCAGAAGGAAGTTTACCAAGTTAAGTAGTCCAATTCTGTAGGAAGGCTTTAGATTAGACGCGCTGTATTCTACCTTCATTGTACACTTAAAAGTTGGTTAAGAGAGTGGATTTCATATATGTGTTTTTTATCACAATAATAAAAAAATCGAGTTGTCTCATACTTTGGGATTAAGCTTTAATGTTAATGTTTTATTCTGGGAATAAGAAAAATATAACTTGTATCAGAGAATATTTTTTCTAATTATATTATGCAATACTATTTTCTTCTGAAATGGAAATTTGATTTTCAAGTTAAGAAATATTTTTGTATACACAGTAATTTTTAACATTATGACCAAAAATCTAAAATTGCTGTCCTGAGAGACTACAAGCAAACATTTTTGTTTTGTCGGTAGGCAATGAGGCTTGGAAGGAATGCTAAGTTGGAATGAGGTTTCAGAAAGTCTTGAATGCCACATAAAAGGAATTTGGTATGTCCAATAATCAGAAGCCTGTGTATGTGCTAAGTTGTTTCAGTTTTGTCCAACTCTTTACGACCCTATGAAGTGTAGTCCCCCTGGCTCCTCTGTCCATGGGATTCTACAGGCAAGAATACTGGAGTTGGTTGCCATTTCCTCCTTCAGAGGATTTTCCCAACCCAGGGATCAAACCCATGTCTCTTATGTCTTCTATGTTGGCAGACAGGTTATAAACACTAGGGGCCACCTGGGAAGCCCCAATCAAAGGAGTGTGCAAGATCTGGAGTGGAGACATGACACAGAGAACTATGATTCTGGCATGATGAATTTGAAAATTAAGTAGAGGTTAAAAATATCATCTGTAATTGGTATACACATCCCAGTTGAGCAAAATGAATTCATTTTTCCTCCGGTGCATAAGACATAGTGGTAATGGCCATCTTCTTGTGAACTTAATTACAAATTCTGAAATATTTGAAATTAGCTTAATAAATTGTTAAATTAATATATAGAAATTTCAAATAAAATACTATTGTTTTGGCTGAAATTAAAAAATAGTTATATATGAAGAAATTAATCACTGATAAAAATGTGATTGTTTTTACAAGTATTTGAGAATAAAACTAATCTGGAATATTTTCTGAAACAAAACAGAATATTTTTAGAAGGCTAGATCAGTTTGGCATTATCAGAAGGAAGTTTACCAAGTTAAGTAGTCCAATTCTGTAGGAAGGCTTTAGATTAGACGCGCTGTATTCTACCTTCATTGTACACTTAAAAGTTGGTTAAGAGAGTGGATTTCATATATGTGTTTTTTATCACAATAATAAAAAAATCGAGTTGTCTCATACTTTGGGATTAAGCTTTAATGTTAATGTTTTATTCTGGGAATAAGAAAAATATAACTTGTATCAGAGAATATTTTTTCTAATTATATTATGCAATACTATTTTCTTCTGAAATGGATTTACTTTGATTTTCAAGTTAAGAAATATTTTTTCAGTGTATACACAGTAATTTTTAACATTATGACCAAAAATCTAAAACATTAAATTATCAATTTTCTATTTAAATAATCAAATCATATGCCATGTATTTTTAGATTATTTTAGCTGAATGTCCTATTAAAGCAAGATACTTTTAAATATAGCCATATAAACTTCCAATACTCCAAAAAGCTATGGAACCAGAGGCAAAAAAGCTTAATATATCTGACTCTTAAATAGATGACTTTGCCAAATAGCTTATTATTTCAATTCTCCAATGAAAACTGATCCATGTTAGCTATGTTGCTGTTTATTAGTAGAAGTGAAAGATGCCTTCATATTTTCCCTAGATTTATTTAGTCTAGGATTTGAGTACATGAATCCTTTCTTCAGTTTCACCCAAGCAAATTACAAACAGACTCCACATAAAAATATACCTGAGAAAATTCAGTATAATTTACATGAAGGTTTAGCACTTAGGGAATTCACACTAAATAAAAGGGATTTTCTCGAAACCCCATGTCCTTATTACTTGGGAATGTTACATAGGTTTAAAGGCAGGACTATTTGACTGATCCTCTTTCCCTAAATGGGAAGACCAGGGGACAACCTGAATAACTTTGCTATACACCTAAAACTAACACATAAATCAACCATACTTCAATAAAATATTGTTTGTTTGAAACAAAATTATTTCCATGGGAGATGATGCCTGATCTTTGAGTTTATTATTTCCTATCTTGACAAATAGATTACATCATTTTCTTTTTAACCTCACTGAAATCCCTGTCAATATGTTCTTCTTTGCCTTTGGCTGGAATGGCTAGAATATGGTAGACTCTAAATAATTATTGATTGACTAACAAAACAGAACTAACATTTTTTAGTGGCTTCATGTATCTAGTTTGTCAAATAAGGACATAGTTTATATAAGCTTGGATTTTATAGGAAGACAAATTAGGATTCCATTCCAGGCTCAACAACTTATTAGCCGTGTGTTCTTGGGCTAATTATATTTATGTACTTCCCTGTCAAAGCAAAAAATCTGCCCACGATGTGGGAGACCTGGGTTTGATCCCTGGGTCAGTAAGATCCCCTGGAGAAGGGAATGGCAACCCATTCCAGTATTCCTGACTAGAGAATTCCAGGGACAAAGAAACCTGACAAAAATTCATTCAATTTTCTATTCTAAAACATTAAATTATCAATTTTCTATTTAAATAATCAAATCATATGCCATGTATTTTTAGATTATTTTAGCTGAATGTCCTATTAAAGCAAGATACTTTTAAATATAGCCATATAAACTTCCAATACTCCAAAAAGCTATGGAACCAGAGGCAAAAAAGCTTAATATATCTGACTCTTAAATAGATGACTTTGCCAAATAGCTTATTATTTCAATTCTCCAATGAAAACTGATCCATGTTAGCTATGTTGCTGTTTATTAGTAGAAGTGAAAGATGCCTTCATATTTTCCCTAGATTTATTTAGTCTAGGATTTGAGTACATGAATCCTTTCTTCAGTTTCACCCAAGCAAATTACAAACAGACTCCACATAAAAATATACCTGAGAAAATTCAGTATAATTTACATGAAGGTTTAGCACTTAGGGAATTCACACTAAATAAAAGGGATTTTTCTCGAAACCCCATGTCCTTATTACTTGGGAATGTTACATAGGTTTAAAGGCAGGACTATTTGACTGATCCTCTTTCCCTAAATGGGAAGACCAGGGGACAACCTGAATAACTTTGCTATACACCTAAAACTAACACATAAATCAACCATACTTCAATAAAATATTGTTTGTTTGAAACAAAATTATTTCCATGGGAGATGATGCCTGATCTTTGAGTTTATTATTTCCTATCTTGACAAATAGATTACATCATTTTCTTTTTAACCTCACTGAAATCCCTGTCAATATGTTCTTCTTTGCCTTTGGCTGGAATGGCTAGAATATGGTAGACTCTAAATAATTATTGATTGACTAACAAAACAGAACTAACATTTTTGAGTGGCTTCATGTATCTAGTTTGTCAAATAAGGACATAGTTTATATAAGCTTGGATTTTATAGGAAGACAAATTAGGATTCCATTCCAGGCTCAACAACTTATTAGCCGTGTGTTCTTGGGCTAATTATATTTATGTACTTCCCTGTCAAAGCAAAAAATCTGCCCACGATGTGGGAGACCTGGGTTTGATCCCTGGGTCAGTAAGATCCCCTGGAGAAGGGAATGGCAACCCATTCCAGTATTCCTGACTAGAGAATTCCAGGGACAAAGAAACCTGACAAGTTTACAGTCCATAGGGTCACAAAGAGTTGGACATGGCTGAGCAACTAATACACACAAAGACTACCATCAAATGAAGATAATACATTGAGTTTATTGAAGATTGTGTTAGATAAAATAAGCATTTAACATCGTGCCCATCAGATGTGTCAATATATGAATCTCCCCTTAAAAAAATTCTAAGAGGGTAGTGTAGGGAGACTAGAAAACTAAGCGTCAAAAAGCCAGACAAGTCGCAGAGAAAATAAGCAGCTGAGCTGGGACCAACATCCAGCTGAGAGTGCCTGCCACCTGAAGGAAGTTTCCACTGTTTCTGCAAGAAACGTTAGTGGCATTTTCCATTCCAGCGTTTCCTTAAAGGATGTATGCTAGTGAACTCCAGTTCATTTTTCAGATTCTGGTCTCACTGGAAATCTCTAGATTACAGTTAGAATCATTTATTAACATTTCACACCCTGCCCAACATGTTGATAATTGGATGGTCTGATAAATTATCCTGTACAAGCCAGCACACTAACATCTCTGACCTTCCTCTGACATTTTTAATGCAGAACTCCTTTAAAGTGCCTCGCCCATTATTTGATATACCCTCTTTTAAAGCAAATATGCATTGATCTCAACATCTTTATTGCCTAAGCTACCACTTGACTATAAGTTAGCACCTTTAGAATCTATTATTCATTATTTTATCCATGTCCCTCTTAAAACAGGTACCACATTTGCATCTAACTGTTTATTTCTTTGCAATACCTGCCTTTTTAGCTTGACTATAAGCTCTCAAAGATGTAAACAACTTTTTTGTCTTTTTATACGTAACATCTAGCATGGTGTTTGGCATATAGTTGATGCTTATTAAATACCAAAATCAACACCACTGTTACAGGCTCTAATTGTTGTGGCTTTATTATTCTTTATTAAGAACCCCAGAGAGTGATAAGTATCTATACTTTTACAAGAATTCTCAAGTCATTACAGAAATTGTTTGGAGTTTAAGCCACATCTCCTTTAACAGGTAAAGGAATATATACAAATTCACTGTATTTCTGTAAAGTTTCAATCTTTATAAAACATAATGCTCAGTCAAGAATGCCTCTTTTGGACCTCCTGGTCTTAATGGGATGAGGCAAGTAGGATATGTATAATCAAGAAAAAAGGCACAGTTACGTAAGTGATTTCAGGGGATGTAATCTGTAGCACACTCTACTAAACAATATTACATTTCTTTTTTATGTGAATATAAATTTTTATTCCTCTTATTTCTCTAGGAAGAGTTAAGACTAAGATTGTTGGGTCATGTGGCATTTTAGGTGGAAACTGATAAGAAACTGCCAAAGTTCCATACCATTTTTCAATCTCACTGGCTGTGTATGAGAGTTGCTCCAAATACACATCAGCGACAATATTGTATTTCATGTTGGAAAGTTGCTTACATTTGATCTTCAAAGTTCTCATCACAAGAAAAAATTGTAACAATGTGAAGTGGTGGATGCTAAACTGAATATATTATGGTAACTGAGTTTCCTAGGTGGCTCAGTGGTAAAGAATCCGCCTGCCAATGCAGGAGATGTGAGAGACGTGGGTTCAGTCCCTGGGTTGTAGACAAAGGAACCTGCTGGTCTACAGTCCATGGGGTTGCAGAGTTGGACACAACTTAGAAACTGAGCACACACACACTGAGGCAATTGGTTCACAATATATACATATATTAATATCATTATGTTACACACTTTTAACTAATTCAATGCTATAGTATATAAATTATATCTCAATAAAAATGGAGAACAAAAAAGAAGGAAGATGAAAAGGAGAGAGACAAAGGCCTCCTGGCAGCCTTCCAGAATTATGGTGATGGGCTGTGGATGGAAAACTTCACAGTATTTTTTGGACATCATTTCTGATATTCCTTGGTCAATTCTAACCCCATAGTATAAAGTCTATATCCTTTGTTACTTCCCGATTGTACAAAGAATACTTTCCTTAATTGAAGGAAGGGGTGTTATTTTGCATCATTGTTTTACAGGAAAAAAGAAGAAATTTTAAGAGCAAATAAAAGCATTTTAGCAAAAAAGGGGATACAGATTACAAATTAGTAATTTATCAAAGGGATCTTCTATAATAAAGTTTGGCATTATTATACTTAAATATTGCCTAGGAAAATTGTCCCTCTGAGTCCTATAAAGGAAAGTACACTAAATTAGCTATAAACTCTAATGGCTGTTATATAGCTAAATGTTCTAATTAAACAGAATAAAGTTAATGACACCTATTTCTTCTGGTAACTGATAACTAATAATAAGAGATAGCGATTACCTGTTGTGGTGGTGTTTAATCGCTCAGTCATGTCTGACTCTTTGTGACCCCACAGACTATAGTCCACCAGGCTCCTCTGTCCATGGGACTATCCAGGCAAAAATACTGGAGTGGATTGCCAATTCCTTCTCCAGGAGGTCTTCCCAACCCAGGGACTGAACATGTATATCCTACATTGGCTGGTGGGTTCTTTACCACTGAACTACCTGGGAAGCCCTGAGATTTCCTATATGAATGTCAAAGATCCAGCTGTTGTAGTGGTGGATGCTAAACTGAATATATTATGGTAACTGAGTTTCCTAGGTGGCTCAGTGGTAAAGAATCCGCCTGCCAATGCAGGAGATGTGAGAGACGTGGGTTCAGTCCCTGGGTTGTAGACAAAGGAACCTGCTGGTCTACAGTCCATGGGGTTGCAGAGTTGGACACAACTTAGAAACTGAGCACACACACACTGAGGCAATTGGTTCACAATATATACATATATTAATATCATTATGTTACACACTTTTAACTAATTCAATGCTATAGTATATAAATTATATCTCAATAAAAATGGAGAACAAAAAAGAAGGAAGATGAAAAGGAGAGAGACAAAGGCCTCCTGGCAGCCTTCCAGAATTATGGTGATGGGCTGTGGATGGAAAACTTCACAGTATTTTTTGGACATCATTTCTGATATTCCTTGGTCAATTCTAACCCCATAGTATAAAGTCTATATCCTTTGTTACTTCCCGATTGTACAAAGAATACTTTCCTTAATTGAAGGAAGGGGTGTTATTTTGCATCATTGTTTTACAGGAAAAAAGAAGAAATTTTAAGAGCAAATAAAAGCATTTTAGCAAAAAAGGGGATACAGATTACAAATTAGTAATTTATCAAAGGGATCTTCTATAATAAAGTTTGGCATTATTATACTTAAATATTGCCTAGGAAAATTGTCCCTCTGAGTCCTATAAAGGAAAGTACACTAAATTAGCTATAAACTCTAATGGCTGTTATATAGCTAAATGTTCTAATTAAACAGAATAAAGTTAATGACACCTATTTCTTCTGGTAACTGATAACTAATAATAAGAGATAGCGATTACCTGTTGTGGTGGTGTTTAATCGCTCAGTCATGTCTGACTCTTTTGTGACCCCACAGACTATAGTCCACCAGGCTCCTCTGTCCATGGGACTATCCAGGCAAAAATACTGGAGTGGATTGCCAATTCCTTCTCCAGGAGGTCTTCCCAACCCAGGGACTGAACATGTATATCCTACATTGGCTGGTGGGTTCTTTACCACTGAACTACCTGGGAAGCCCTGAGATTTCCTATATGAATGTCAAAGATCCAGCTGTTGTAGGGCCTGAAATACCCAAACGTCTCCCCCAATCACCTCAAACTATACAGATTAAAGACCACTTTGAGTCTTCTGAGTTATAGCCTCAAAAAAAGGCAGAGAACCATCTTTCCTGATGGTCAACATGCACAGCACTGAACCAGAGCCAACATTCCATTTCCCACCATTCATATGTTAACCTTTTAGTAAAAATTCAATCTAGTTAGTTTACTTTGATAAAGCATGATACTAATCAGAACAATGGGTATAAGGTGAGGTTTTGCTGTTTTTTTTCAACTATCTCTAGAGGGTGAGAGTTTTATTCATCAGGTTCGTGTCTGCCCCCTTCTCCTCCAACCCAGCGGAGCACTTGCTCTAATGTTCTCTGCCCCCTTCATCCTTTCAGTCTCCCTCACCCTTGTACCTGGAGGATAGAAGATCTTCATGTATATGAATGTGTCAAAACTATACTGGGAGAGAGATCAATATTGGTAAGAGAATAGTTGGTTCATGTTATACATATTCTACTCTCACCAAATGTAAAGATCTGGGGTAATTTAGAAATAAAGGAACTTTGCCTACAGAGGGACAGAACTTTGGTACAGAGCGGCAAAGAAAAGGAGAAAAGAAGGTAAGAGACAGGAGGGCTTCTAATGCCCAGTAGAAGTGATGCTGGCTCTAAGAAATGACCCTGAGGGGACACATAAGAATTGTTTGCATTGTTCTGAACTCTGAATATATTTCTAAGTAGCTGTACATGAGATTGGGTCTATCTGCACAATGAACTAAGCCAATAACTTTTCTCAGACATTGCCAATATATATAATCAACACAGCTTCACCCATGTAACTCTACAGGTCAGGGTGTTACTTGCCCATAATAGCTAATAAAAGAGAAAAACTCAAGATTTGCACTTAAGGTCTGTATGAATTCCAAGTTTGCAATATTTTCTCTATATATCTTGTTGAACATTTTATTTAGAAGGTTGGAGAAGGCAGAAGCCGAGGAAAGAAGCACCAAAAGGAGGAGATAAAACAAGTAAGAACTAATTTGAGCTTTTCCCTAAAGAGCAGATCTGAGTAGAGTTCAAAGTTAGAGTTGTTTGAGACAAAAGGAGAGAGACTGGTAGAAAGTTGGAGAGCAGAGAGATAATTCTGTTGTTTAACAGAAGGGAAATAGCATAAAATTGAAAGACTATAATGACAACTTTTCTGTTGAATTTTCCATGAAGTTGGAGTGTCCCCTCTAATTCTATTGGACAATTTTTTTTTTAATTTAGGAGAGGAGGGATTCACTAATAATTAACATTATTCCAGACACCCCATTGTAGAGGTCTCTCTCCCATCTTTCATTGGAACAAAGTCTAGATCATCTGCTATCATTTATTTATTTTAAAAATATTTACTGAATATCTGAAGAATGACATTCTATTGAGAAATTTGGCAAACAAAATAACTAAGATACAGAGATATAGTAAAAAGTAATAGCTAAAAGCTCAAAATCACTATTAAAGTTATAGTCAACTCTTAATATATATAATGATTTATGCACAGCAAGTTATAGGATGGTCTCATTTTCTCATGGTGGCAGTCCATTAATCAGCCATTTATTATATATTCTCACCTATTACCATTGCCTTATTACTAATTGGCCAGTTCCTGCTAATAAGACAAATATATACAGAGATACATAGATAGTTATAGGTAACACTATTTTCCTTTCTATCAATCTAATGAACCCATGTAACAGAAGCAAAAATGCTTTGAATGAATCCATATGCTTAAGCTGAGTACATTCATAGGAAAAAGGAAGAGAAAATAAGAAAAATATGTGTATCAGGTGTGTGTTTTTCAAAGGTAAAGATACTAAAGTAAAAACAAAACAGGATTTTTGATCACCAAAAGGAACAAATTCAACCTTTTCCATCATATTTCCTCATAGTTACTGGAACCTACTTGGGTACATTTTTGCACATCATCTAATATATGTTTGTTCTTGCTTAAATAGAAAACTAACAATAATGACTTGTGTAATAAGAATTATAACCTTGAATAATTAAGCAACTCATCAGAGTTTTGGTTAAAGCTAAAGACATTAAGGTCTGTATGAATTCCAAGTTTGCAATATTTTCTTATATCTTGTTGAACATTTTATTTAGAAGGTTGGAGAAGGCAGAAGCCGAGGAAAGAAGCACCAAAAGGAGGAGATAAAACAAGTAAGAACTAATTTGAGCTTTTCCCTAAAGAGCAGATCTGAGTAGAGTTCAAAGTTAGAGTTGTTTGAGACAAAAGGAGAGAGACTGGTAGAAAGTTGGAGAGCAGAGAGATAATTCTGTTGTTTAACAGAAGGGAAATAGCATAAAATTGAAAGACTATAATGACAACTTTTCTGTTGAATTTTCCATGAAGTTGGAGTGTCCCCTCTAATTCTATTGGACAATTTTTTTTTTAATTTAGGAGAGGAGGGATTCACTAATAATTAACATTATTCCAGACACCCCATTGTAGAGGTCTCTCTCCCATCTTTCATTGGAACAAAGTCTAGATCATCTGCTATCATTTATTTATTTTAAAAATATTTACTGAATATCTGAAGAATGACATTCTATTGAGAAATTTGGCAAACAAAATAACTAAGATACAGAGATATAGTAAAAAGTAATAGCTAAAAGCTCAAAATCACTATTAAAGTTATAGTCAACTCTTAATATATATAATGATTTATGCACAGCAAGTTATAGGATGGTCTCATTTTCTCATGGTGGCAGTCCATTAATCAGCCATTTATTATATATTCTCACCTATTACCATTGCCTTATTACTAATTGGCCAGTTCCTGCTAATAAGACAAATATATACAGAGATACATAGATAGTTATAGGTAACACTATTTTCCTTTCTATCAATCTAATGAACCCATGTAACAGAAGCAAAAATGCTTTGAATGAATCCATATGCTTAAGCTGAGTACATTCATAGGAAAAAGGAAGAGAAAATAAGAAAAATATGTGTATCAGGTGTGTGTTTTTCAAAGGTAAAGATACTAAAGTAAAAACAAAACAGGATTTTTGATCACCAAAAGGAACAAATTCAACCTTTTCCATCATATTTCCTCATAGTTACTGGAACCTACTTGGGTACATTTTTGCACATCATCTAATATATGTTTGTTCTTGCTTAAATAGAAAACTAACAATAATGACTTGTGTAATAAGAATTATAACCTTGAATAATTAAGGAAATCATCAGAGTTTTGGTTAGATAACATCATCATAAACCAAACAAATATTTCTCCCTTTAAATCACTGAATGCCAGTGGGTCTTGCTAAATAAATCATTATCCTTTAGCCTCTGGTGGACAATATTTATTTCCATAGGACTGGTCTAAACAAAATCTTGCCTTGGGACCTATTAGTTCATTGTTGGGAGCGGAAATTGTTTGAGTATATGAGATCCCAGGAGGTTGTGCAGAATAGGAAAAAGCAAGTGTGAGGAAAACTGAATCCAATTGAAATGTGAGCACAATCTTCAAGTGATCTGATAGCCCAGCTGACATAAGCACAATTGTTTCTACTGTCCATTCCTTTGGGATGAGTAACTCACTGAACTTTAAAATACCCCACATATCTTGTATAAAATGAATTGTGGTCATTTTGACCTCTTACAGCTAGCTTAAAGCAATGAGTTAAAACAGAGAAATGTCTATAAAAGAAGTTTCCTAATCCAGCTCAGGCACACTCCTCAAACAGACTAACTCCAAAGACTAAAAGAAACGTGTGGGTGGTGGGCGGTGGGGGAGGAGGGCTAATTCAGGAAAGAAAGGTTTAACTTTGCATTACTTTCACAAAGAAATACTAAATCTTTATATATAAGGTAAGGGTCTCTTATACTTGTTGTTCTTGGAGAGAAACAGAAAGTGACTCCAAAATTTCTGTATTTTTTTTTTCTCTTTTCCCTCTTTATTATGAAGAGACCCATTTGATCGCTTTCAGGAATGCACTAGTTGGCACACTGACAAAGCAGAAAGCACAATCCTAAAGCCCCAAGAAAACAATGTTCTGCTCTTGTCATTTACTATATCACATAATTTATATTTAACCTATAAAATATGGCTCCATGACTAAGATACCTTCATGGTATCTGTCCTGTATAAGATACCTTCATGGACTCTGTCCTGTATAATTCTAACAATGTTTAAGAATATGAGAGGGACTAGAAAAGAGAGCGATAGGCTAGAGAAGGGAATGGGTACCCACTCCAGTATTCTTGCCTGGAGAATCCCATGGACAGTGGAGCCTGGGGAGCTACAGCCCATGGTGTCACAAATAGTGAGACACGCCTGAGGGACTATCACCATCAAGAAAGAGGGCACTCAGCTCCATCCAGGGGACAGACAGAGGATGAATGGCTGGACTGACTGGTCTCTCAAGCCCTCTCCAGCCCTGTGCTGCTGGTACTCAGAGCACAACATAACACTGTACCAAGCTCAGGGCACAGAGTCTCTGACTCTATCAAGAACAAGAAAAGTCTTCACAAAAGCTACACTGACTAATTAATTCACAAACTGATTATGATTCTTTTGGATTTATTTTCTAGGATCCAATAAGAGATGACTCACAAGGTGAGAAGTTTCTCTAGGAACGAAGCATGCTCATAGCTCCAAAAACAAATCAACAAGCCTGGCCCCATGAAAAGCCAGTTTGAAGATCAGTAATTACAATAAACATCAAATGATGGAATTTCCCCTCAGAAATTATAAACAGTGCTTTGTGTTAAAATTTCAGAAACCCCAAGATTATATTCCACAACGTCACAACCCTCTGCCATCCACCAGTATAAGCATCATAGGGTTTAGTGTACTCACCTCAAAGGTTAAAAAAAATCATTTCTTATAGGTGTCTACTTTATTCAAATTGGCTGATTTCTCCTTATGGAAAGCGATTGAAGAGAAGCTATGAAAGCCCTCCTATCCTAGAGAAGCCTTCCTATACTATACTATTAAATACTATAATGGGCTTCCAATGTGGTGCCAGTGGCAAAGAACCCACCTTCCAATGCAGGAGACATAACAGATGATTTGATTCCTAGGTCGGAAGATGCCCTGGAGAAGGAAATGGAAACCTACTTCAGTATTCTTGCCTGGAGAATCCTATGGTCAGAGGAGCCTGGTGAGCTACGTTCTATAGGGTCCCAAAGAGTAGAACACAACTAGAGCAACATAACACACACACATATACTATAATAAATATCCTGCCAGATTTTTTATCATCCCCAAATCTTAGCGTAAATAGCATTTACAATGAATAATTTCCCTTTTGAAGACAGTAAATTATAACTGAACAATTTAAGTGACTCAAATCCTTAATGATTCTACAAAAAGAAAATTACTATGATATATAAAACTTGTAAAAAAAAAATTCTGCCACCAAATAAGTTCTATTCTACTTTATATCATTAATATAGTAACATTAACCATGAACTTATTATATCTTCAATATCTAAAAAACTCAACAGAGCTCTAATGATGACTGTGCAGCTTGCTCTTATCATCAAATAATTCATTAAGGGACAGCCAGTTAGCTGTCTCCGTTAAAGAGAGCACATTCTCAGGTGGAAATACATTGCAGGATGCATTACAAAAGACAATGGGCTTTCTGTTTAACTCTCATTTCCTATGAATTTCCATATCAATGGCTTAACATATTAACTGCTACTATGCTATCTTGTCCCATCACTACATGGCAAATCCTTGGGCAAAAGGATTGGAAGCAACAACATATTTTATATCTTGGGCTCCAAAATCACTTCAGACAGTGACTGAAGCCATGAAATTAAAAGACACTCCTTGGAAGGAAAGCTGGCAAACCTAGATAGTTCTTTTCCAGTAGTCATGTATGGATGTGAGTCAAAGTTGAGCCATAAAGAAGGCTGAGTACTGAAAGAACTGATGCTTTAGAACCGTGTTGCTGGAGAAGACAGGTGGGAAAAATGACATGAGCCCTGAATACTCATTGGAAGATCTGATACTGAAGCTGAAGCTCCAATACTTTTGTAAAAAATTTTTCCTTATAAGGTGTCTACTTTATTCAAATTGGCTGATTTCTCCTTATGGAAAGCGATTGAAGAGAAGCTATGAAAGCCCTCCTATCCTAGAGAAGCCTTCCTATACTATACTATTAAATACTATAATGGGCTTCCAATGTGGTGCCAGTGGCAAAGAACCCACCTTCCAATGCAGGAGACATAACAGATGATTTGATTCCTAGGTCGGAAGATGCCCTGGAGAAGGAAATGGAAACCTACTTCAGTATTCTTGCCTGGAGAATCCTATGGTCAGAGGAGCCTGGTGAGCTACGTTCTATAGGGTCCCAAAGAGTAGAACACAACTAGAGCAACATAACACACACACATATACTATAATAAATATCCTGCCAGATTTTTTATCATCCCCAAATCTTAGCGTAAATAGCATTTACAATGAATAATTTCCCTTTTGAAGACAGTAAATTATAACTGAACAATTTAAGTGACTCAAATCCTTAATGATTCTACAAAAAGAAAATTACTATGATATATAAAACTTGTAAAAAAAAAATTCTGCCACCAAATAAGTTCTATTCTACTTTATATCATTAATATAGTAACATTAACCATGAACTTATTATATCTTCAATATCTAAAAAACTCAACAGAGCTCTAATGATGACTGTGCAGCTTGCTCTTATCATCAAATAATTCATTAAGGGACAGCCAGTTAGCTGTCTCCGTTAAAGAGAGCACATTCTCAGGTGGAAATACATTGCAGGATGCATTACAAAAGACAATGGGCTTTCTGTTTAACTCTCATTTCCTATGAATTTCCATATCAATGGCTTAACATATTAACTGCTACTATGCTATCTTGTCCCATCACTACATGGCAAATCCTTGGGCAAAAGGATTGGAAGCAACAACATATTTTATATCTTGGGCTCCAAAATCACTTCAGACAGTGACTGAAGCCATGAAATTAAAAGACACTCCTTGGAAGGAAAGCTGGCAAACCTAGATAGTTCTTTTCCAGTAGTCATGTATGGATGTGAGTCAAAGTTGAGCCATAAAGAAGGCTGAGTACTGAAAGAACTGATGCTTTAGAACCGTGGTGCTGGAGAAGACTCTTGAGCGTTCCTTGAATAGCAAGGAGATCAAACCACTCAATTCTAAAGGACATGAGCCCTGAATACTCATTGGAAGATCTGATACTGAAGCTGAAGCTCCAATACTTTTGTCCCCTGATGTGAAGAGGTAACTCACTGGAAAAGACCCTGATGTTGGGACCCTGATGTTGCCTCCTGAAGGCAGGAGGAGAAGGAGGTGACAGAGGATGAGATGGTTGGATGGCATCACTGACTAAACGGACATGAGTTTGAGCAAGCTACAGGAGATAGTGACGAACAGGGAAGTCTGGTGTGCAGCAGTCCATGGGGTCGCAAAGTGATCAATATGACTTAGTGACTGAGCAACAACTCTGTGCCATGAGCCTCAGTGAATTTCAAATGTTCATTTGTAGATAAAAGACTATCTGTGAAAGCTTGATTAAAATGAAGATTCCTAGGAAATCTGACTAGGTAGAAAGGTCAGCAAGTCCCCCAAAACCTCAAGATCATTCTATGCAGCACACTTACAGAAATTCTGACAACTATGATTCAGAAATGGTGTAAAGGCATTTTGTAAGCAGAAGGGTGCTTCCAATCTGAGGCAGACAGAGGCTCAATAAAAGATCACCAGTAATAATATATGAAGAGAGTCAATTGTTTAAATCTTGGCTCCTGTGACCTGCAGGTCCAAGGACCCAGACTCGGGATGAGATTCAGTTTTCTGCAGAAGCCCTGGGGAAATCACAGACTTCTCTGTTGAACTTGGCCTGAATCCTCTTTTGTCCAAGGAGCTGAGCTGAGCAGGAAGGCAGGCAGCACAAGAACATCGGGTATTTTTGCTATATGGGTCAATGACCACAGCTGCTGCTGCAGCACTTTTAGAGACAGGAAAAAACGAGTGGGGAAGCAATGCCATAGGCGGCACGGCTGGTTGGCTCACCTTGTGTTATTGACCGTGGCTACCAGGTCAAAAAGGCAGCTCCTTGGAAGGAAAGCTGGCAAACCTAGATAGTTCTTTTCCAGTAGTCATGTATGGATGTGAGTCAAAGTTGAGCCATAAAGAAGGCTGAGTACTGAAAGAACTGATGCTTTAGAACCGTGGTGCTGGAGAAGACTCTTGAGCGTTCCTTGAATAGCAAGGAGATCAAACCACTCAATTCTAAAGGACATGAGCCCTGAATACTCATTGGAAGATCTGATACTGAAGCTGAAGCTCCAATACTTTTGTCCCCTGATGTGAAGAGGTAACTCACTGGAAAAGACCCTGATGTTGGGACCCTGATGTTGCCTCCTGAAGGCAGGAGGAGAAGGAGGTGACAGAGGATGAGATGGTTGGATGGCATCACTGACTAAACGGACATGAGTTTGAGCAAGCTACAGGAGATAGTGACGAACAGGGAAGTCTGGTGTGCAGCAGTCCATGGGGTCGCAAAGTGATCAATATGACTTAGTGACTGAGCAACAACTCTGTGCCATGAGCCTCAGTGAATTTCAAATGTTCATTTGTAGATAAAAGACTATCTGTGAAAGCTTGATTAAAATGAAGATTCCTAGGGAAATCTGACTAGGTAGAAAGGTCAGCAAGTCCCCCAAAACCTCAAGATCATTCTATGCAGCACACTTACAGAAATTCTGACAACTATGATTCAGAAATGGTGTAAAGGCATTTTGTAAGCAGAAGGGTGCTTCCAATCTGAGGCAGACAGAGGCTCAATAAAAGATCACCAGTAATAATATATGAAGAGAGTCAATTGTTTAAATCTTGGCTCCTGTGACCTGCAGGTCCAAGGACCCAGACTCGGGATGAGATTCAGTTTTCTGCAGAAGCCCTGGGGAAATCACAGACTTCTCTGTTGAACTTGGCCTGAATCCTCTTTTGTCCAAGGAGCTGAGCTGAGCAGGAAGGCAGGCAGCACAAGAACATCGGGTATTTTTGCTATATGGGTCAATGACCACAGCTGCTGCTGCAGCACTTTTAGAGACAGGAAAAAACGAGTGGGGAAGCAATGCCATAGGCGGCACGGCTGGTTGGCTCACCTTGTGTTATTGACCGTGGCTACCAGGTCAAAAAGGCAGCTTCTGCAGAAGCAGAGCAACAGCAGTCCAGCCACAGACCCCAGGGGAGTGATGCCTGTGGCCAATGTGGAGCAAGCAAAAACCAACTGCCTTCAGTTGAGCCAAAACTGATCAAAACTAAATATCAGATCACAAACGGGACCAACCCTGTGGTCTGTGCATGAGGACGAACGTGTTTGTCCCCAGAATCCTTCTTACTCAGTCCTTGAGTGAATAGGAAGGAGGCGGACAATGTCTCTGCTTAAGTCATACTATTTCCAGCATTCTGTGCCTCATTAATAACACTGAGCAGTGAGCTCTCTGCTCTCATCACTGCTCTTCAGGCTCATTGACATGCTTGTTAAGGGCATTTGAAAAATAAAACTAGTAACTGTGGATTTAAAAAGTATTTACAACCTAAAGGTTGAGCATTATGTGTTATTTGGTGGGAATTTTTAGGATTTCAAGTTCAGGAGGTAGCATCTCAAGTAACCCTGAGAGAACTGTTCCAGGGAGGTGATCGGAGGAGTCAGGTTATATAGAAGTTTTACAACAGAGGGCAAGTATTCTGAACATCAAAAGACTGTTGTTAATTAAAGAAAATCAGATATCCCAAGTTAAGGAATTGAATGCTTTTCTATGTTTGGGAAGAGCCGACTCATTGGAAAAGAGCCTGTTGCTGGTAAAGACTGAAGGCAAGAGGAGAAGAGGGCAAGAGGACAGAGGATGAGATAGTTGGATGGCATCATTGACTCAACGGACATGAGTTTGAGAAAATTCATGAAGATACTGAAGGATATGACAGAGACGCTTAGTGTGCTTGGTTACTGAGGTTGCAAAGACTTGGACACGATTTAGCGACTGAATAGCAAAGAACTGTATGGGAAAATGCAAGAGTCTAGGCTCACTGACATCATTCCTTTTATATGCACCCCAGTTCTATGGAGCCAGTATACGGTGTTTTCACATCCTGAGTTCTAGGGCGCCATAGGGTTTTCAGCCTAGGCGGCACGGCTGGTTGGCTCACCTTGTGTTATTGACCGTGGCTACCAGGTCAAAAAGGCAGCTTCTGCAGAAGCAGAGCAACAGCAGTCCAGCCACAGACCCCAGGGGAGTGATGCCTGTGGCCAATGTGGAGCAAGCAAAAACCAACTGCCTTCAGTTGAGCCAAAACTGATCAAAACTAAATATCAGATCACAAACGGGACCAACCCTGTGGTCTGTGCATGAGGACGAACGTGTTTGTCCCCAGAATCCTTCTTACTCAGTCCTTGAGTGAATAGGAAGGAGGCGGACAATGTCTCTGCTTAAGTCATACTATTTCCAGCATTCTGTGCCTCATTAATAACACTGAGCAGTGAGCTCTCTGCTCTCATCACTGCTCTTCAGGCTCATTGACATGCTTGTTAAGGGCATTTGAAAAATAAAACTAGTAACTGTGGATTTAAAAAGTATTTACAACCTAAAGGTTGAGCATTATGTGTTATTTGGTGGGAATTTTTAGGATTTCAAGTTCAGGAGGTAGCATCTCAAGTAACCCTGAGAGAACTGTTCCAGGGAGGTGATCGGAGGAGTCAGGTTATATAGAAGTTTTACAACAGAGGGCAAGTATTCTGAACATCAAAAGACTGTTGTTAATTAAAGAAAATCAGATATCCCAAGTTAAGGAATTGAATGCTTTTCTATGTTTGGGAAGAGCCGACTCATTGGAAAAGAGCCTGTTGCTGGTAAAGACTGAAGGCAAGAGGAGAAGAGGGCAAGAGGACAGAGGATGAGATAGTTGGATGGCATCATTGACTCAACGGACATGAGTTTGAGAAAATTCATGAAGATACTGAAGGATATGACAGAGACGCTTAGTGTGCTTGGTTACTGAGGTTGCAAAGACTTGGACACGATTTAGCGACTGAATAGCAAAGAACTGTATGGGAAAATGCAAGAGTCTAGGCTCACTGACATCATTCCTTTTATATGCACCCCAGTTCTATGGAGCCAGTATACGGTGTTTTCACATCCTGAGTTTCCTCAGGGCCCGCCATAGGGGGTGATTGCAGCCTAATGGCTGCAAAGTATCAGGTATTCTTTCCTTTCTGAGTTGCCTCAGAGCGGACCAGCTTGCCATTTGTAGTGGCTGCAATCACTGATGACTGTGACATCCTTTGTTTAGGGATATGGCAGGAAATATTCCATTTCTCATAACTAATGTTGTGAAACTACCAGAGTGAAAATAGATAAATAAAACCAAGTAGAAAACACCAAAAGACTTTGCAGACCATTTGCCTACAAGCAATCTTCTTTGTCCAGTTACATGCTTTTATGACTAAGCCTGTTTAACTAAAATCACTTTCTTGAACTTCTGCAGTGAAATGCACCTCAGTGGCCAGCCTCTCCTCCAAGCATCTGTGGTGGCCCAGCACTTTCTTCAGCTCAGTGGCCAGCCTCACCCCCAAGCATCTGTGGTGGCCCAGCACTTTCTTCAACTAGACCCATAGCAAACCCAGCACCACCTTCCATCTTATTGAAACGGGAGCCCTGCCACACCTCCAGACTTTCAGTAAAGTGCAGACTTCCAGGCAATTTAGGAAGCATTTTGATAGACTGACAGATCTCTGACGGGAGGAGAGCTCTTTTCCCTCATGAGGAGCACCGAGGCTCCCCAGCATGCCACCAACCATGGCCAGGCTACAGGCCTTCCCTCTCAGACTGTAATTTAACAGAGAGCCAGTCAAGAAAACCAGAAAGTTCTCAACTGGGCTATGGGGCTTTGCAGCACTGAGACTGTTCTATCCTCTGAAAAGCTCAGCGTTCTATCAGCATCCCTTCAGTGTCAGTCCAACCCTCCCACAGAGGAGAACACAAACAAGAAATGAGGGACAAATACTTTAAAATGAACGTCAATGGACTCTCATGTACGTAGCAAATATCTGCTGAAGATGTACCATGTTTCAGATGCCAGAGTGGCACTGAATTTCCAGTGGTGTAAGGATGGGACATGTATGGCCCCTGCCATTGCCCAACAAACATGCAATGAACAAACAAACACGTCGTTATGAATGCTGCTAAACTCTCTGCTGACAGAAAAGGGCATAGTGTTGTAAGTAACAAAGCCTGGGTAAGGGTGGCTGTCTATAGAGGAGATGGTTAGGTTAAAATTGGTTGAGTAACAAACCATAGAGAATGAGGCAAAGAGCATTCCAGGTCAAGTGACTGACAGTGGGAAAGCCCTTGGAGGGAAGAAGCTCGATACATTCAAGACATTGAAACAACAGGCCAGAAGGGAGGGAACATAATGAGCAGGTAGGAGAGAGGCAAGAGCTGTTTGTCGGGTGGACAAGCGCCAGACCGCCCAGGGCTTGTAGGACTTTGGGTTTCATTTGAGCCATAATGGGAGACATTGCAGGATTTTAGGAATTGGAATGACATAAGCTGAGCTGCATTTTTAAAAACACCACAGGCTGACTGTGCAGAAGAAGCAAGACAAAAAGCAAGGAGACAAATACCAAAGGCAGGTAACTATTGGAAGTGATGTGATGGGAGAGAAATGAACAGAGAGAGGGAAAGAGAGAGAGATGCAGACAGATAAATAAATGTAATTTAAAATAAAATCTCTCAACCCAGAAATCCTCTCCACAAGATATTGAAGAAAGAAAACGCTTTTATTATTGAGTAAGCATGAAACTAGAATGTGACGTCCATCACAAGGAATGTGCTGAGGGATGCAGACAGAGAGAAATTCCACCCTTTCCACTGCTAAGCATATACGCCCCATTCCAGACAAGTCCTCAAGATAAATAGTGACTAGTCTCCAGTAAGACGCCTTGACAACTCCATTTGTCACACACCATTCACCCTAGATTTACCTGGTAACTGAGGTGGTCATCTGTGTTTGCTAATTGGCTTTATCAAAACAAACAAACAAAAATAGATGAATAAACTTCTAGTATCTTTAAGGAGATAGTTTTGCACGTTGCAATGAGGCACTGTCAAGTCAGATGCCTATCCTCACACAGACACTGAGACAGGAGTGCCAGGTCCCTAGGTGTATCAGAGATGACTCCCAAGTCCTAAAGAAAAGCATTCCTGTGTCACAAAGCTGAAAGAGAATGTTTAGCTTTTAAAAGACTTATATACATTTCAAAGAGAGAAAGCACTTACAAAGATTTCTAAAGTACATGCTCTAGGAAAACAGAGGAAGGGGGTGAGCCTCCTTTATTTTCAACAGAGATAATTAAAGTTCTTATTTTTAATTGTTCCCCCAGCCCAAGGGTTGAGAGCTGCTGGCTTCAGTTATTATCTCTGTTCCCTCTCTTTGCATTTTCAGCTATCCAGCAATTAAATAATGCCCTTCCTTACCTTGTTCCTGTCAAAAGCATGAGCATGAGTTTTGTTTCACAGGACGTAAGTGGAGAATCCTGTCATTTGCAGAAGTGATGGAGTGTCCTTACATTCTGCCTTTAACAGTTTGGTGTTATCAGAAAAATAACAGTGAATTGATTTTAAAATAAGAGGGATTTTTAATGTGAGTTTATTTCTACTATTACCTTACTCTATACTTCTTTAAAAGAATTTAAATGCCATAATTTTGAAACGGTAGAGATGAAGCAAGACAAAAGAAAGGAGACAAATACCAAAGGCAGGTAACTATTGGAAGTGATGTGATGGGAGAGAAATGAACAGAGAGAGGGAAAGAGAGAGAGATGCAGACAGATAAATAAATGTAATTTAAAATAAAATCTCTCAACCCAGAAATCCTCTCCACAAGATATTGAAGAAAGAAAACGCTTTTATTATTGAGTAAGCATGAAACTAGAATGTGACGTCCATCACAAGGAATGTGCTGAGGGATGCAGACAGAGAGAAATTCCACCCTTTCCACTGCTAAGCATATACGCCCCATTCCAGACAAGTCCTCAAGATAAATAGTGACTAGTCTCCAGTAAGACGCCTTGACAACTCCATTTGTCACACACCATTCACCCTAGATTTACCTGGTAACTGAGGTGGTCATCTGTGTTTGCTAATTGGCTTTATCAAAACAAACAAACAAAAATAGATGAATAAACTTCTAGTATCTTTAAGGAGATAGTTTTGCACGTTGCAATGAGGCACTGTCAAGTCAGATGCCTATCCTCACACAGACACTGAGACAGGAGTGCCAGGTCCCTAGGTGTATCAGAGATGACTCCCAAGTCCTAAAGAAAAGCATTCCTGTGTCACAAAGCTGAAAGAGAATGTTTAGCTTTTAAAAGACTTATATACATTTCAAAGAGAGAAAGCACTTACAAAGATTTCTAAAGTACATGCTCTAGGAAAACAGAGGAAGGGGGTGAGCCTCCTTTATTTTCAACAGAGATAATTAAAGTTCTTATTTTTAATTGTTCCCCCAGCCCAAGGGTTGAGAGCTGCTGGCTTCAGTTATTATCTCTGTTCCCTCTCTTTGCATTTTCAGCTATCCAGCAATTAAATAATGCCCTTCCTTACCTTGTTCCTGTCAAAAGCATGAGCATGAGTTTTGTTTCACAGGACGTAAGTGGAGAATCCTGTCATTTGCAGAAGTGATGGAGTGTCCTTACATTCTGCCTTTAACAGTTTGGTGTTATCAGAAAAATAACAGTGAATTGATTTTAAAATAAGAGGGATTTTTAATGTGAGTTTATTTCTACTATTACCTTACTCTATACTTCTTTAAAAGAATTTAAATGCCATAATTGAGTGAAAATCAAGTTTACTTCTGAGCCATTTGTCTTGCAGGAGATGAACCGGTGAGAGAGAGGCAAGCAATACCAGAGCCTGAGGTTGGAGCCTGGGATGTTGATACGCTCAGAGGAAGCTCTGAATATGACTGTATTCCCTGGCTACCCCTAGAAAAATCTACTGAGACAGAAACTCGGGAACAGGCGTGCCAAAGTTCAGCAGGAGTTGCCACCATCCACTCCATCTCCAGTCACAAGGACTGAAAATCACCCAGGTGGTAAAGGGGTAACCAGAGACAGGAATGGCAGTTACGGCCATAGGACTTCTTTATGCCCAGATGGAGCCTGTTTCAGTGAATACGTGAATACTTACATGATTGAACTGTTTGGGTGGGTGGGAACAATTTAGGTTAACATCCTCTTCCTTTTTAATTAATTGATGTGTGCTTTGAATACAGTTGATTTACAATGTTGTATTTTGTTTCAGGTGTACAGCAAAGTGATTCAGTCAAGTGTGTGTGTGTGTGTGTGATGCTCAATTCCTCAATCAGGTCCAACTCTTTGGACTGTAGCCCACCAGACTCCTCTGTCCATGGGATTTTCCAGATGAGAATACTAGAGTGGGTTGCCATATCCTACTCCAAGGGATCTTCCTGACCCAGGATCTAACTTTCATCTCTGCTTGGAAGATGAATTCTTTACCACTGAGTCACATGGGACACCCCAGGGGAGCACTAACTGCCTTGGTTGAAATTCTGACTCAATTCCTCCTACCACCTCCATGACTTCAGTTACTAAATACTCTGTGTCTTGGTTTCTCCAACTCTACAGTAATGGTATGTATTCATAAATTGTTGATTCAATTAGTTAACACATGTAAAGCAATTACAACACTGGCTCAAAACCAGTGCTTGTTCTTAGCTTTACCTAGAAGAGGTAACGAAATAGCACATTAGGTATCTAATTCAAATATCATGTAGTACTTTGTGACTAGAGTAGACAAAAATGTATTTTGTAGTTTAAAAAACTTTTGAATAACAGTGAATTGATTTTAAAATAAGAGGATTTTTAATGTGAGTTTATTTCTACTATTACCTTACTCTATACTTCTTTAAAAGAATTTAAATGCCATAATTGAGTGAAAATCAAGTTTACTTCTGAGCCATTTGTCTTGCAGGAGATGAACCGGTGAGAGAGAGGCAAGCAATACCAGAGCCTGAGGTTGGAGCCTGGGATGTTGATACGCTCAGAGGAAGCTCTGAATATGACTGTATTCCTGGCTACCCCTAGAAAAATCTACTGAGACAGAAACTCGGGAACAGGCGTGCCAAAGTTCAGCAGGAGTTGCCACCATCCACTCCATCTCCAGTCACAAGGACTGAAAATCACCCAGGTGGTAAAGGGGTAACCAGAGACAGGAATGGCAGTTACGGCCATAGGACTTCTTTATGCCCAGATGGAGCCTGTTTCAGTGAATACGTGAATACTTACATGATTGAACTGTTTGGGTGGGTGGGAACAATTTAGGTTAACATCCTCTTCCTTTTTAATTAATTGATGTGTGCTTTGAATACAGTTGATTTACAATGTTGTATTTTGTTTCAGGTGTACAGCAAAGTGATTCAGTCAAGTGTGTGTGTGTGTGTGTGATGCTCAATTCCTCAATCAGGTCCAACTCTTTGGACTGTAGCCCACCAGACTCCTCTGTCCATGGGATTTTCCAGATGAGAATACTAGAGTGGGTTGCCATATCCTACTCCAAGGGATCTTCCTGACCCAGGATCTAACTTTCATCTCTGCTTGGAAGATGAATTCTTTACCACTGAGTCACATGGGACACCCCAGGGGAGCACTAACTGCCTTGGTTGAAATTCTGACTCAATTCCTCCTACCACCTCCATGACTTCAGTTACTAAATACTCTGTGTCTTGGTTTCTCCAACTCTACAGTAATGGTATGTATTCATAAATTGTTGATTCAATTAGTTAACACATGTAAAGCAATTACAACACTGGCTCAAAACCAGTGCTTGTTCTTAGCTTTACCTAGAAGAGGTAACGAAATAGCACATTAGGTATCTAATTCAAATATCATGTAGTACTTTGTGACTAGAGTAGACAAAAATGTATTTTGTAGTTTAAAAAACTTTTGAATAATCTAGCAGTTGTGTGACCTCAGAATGGCTTTCTTAGCTCTCTGAGCCTCTGTTTCTTCATCCATGAAATGTATTTTGACAATTGTTACCTTGAATCAAAATTGAGAGTCCTAGAAATAAACATATAAACAACAAGCCTCGCTTTTAGGAAGTGCTGAGTAAGCAGAAGCTATTTTTAGCAAAGATAAATTTCTCTGTGTCCGAGAAGAAGTGGGGGCTTTGGAAAGTAAGGCTGGGTCACTGCAAACAGTGGCACAACCAGGGCTGGAATTTGGATCAGAGCAGAAGATGTGGATTGAGCAGGACAGTCGGCACACAATGGGACGAAGGTACTGAAAGAGAAAGTGTGTGAATGAGCAGGCAAGCCACCGAGAAACCAACGCCCCCGTGCCACCACCCATAGCCCAGAATGTTAGCACTAAGCCAGGGCTAAGGAAAGGATCCTGCAAAACAGACTAACAGAAAAAAAGGGACACGTGGTGACAACTGAAGGGGAGAGGACAAAGGGGAAAAGCAGGAAGGACTGGTTGATGGTGGCTAATGGGGTGGTGAATGGAGGGAAGGCAAGTCTTGGAAAGCACCTTGAGTTTTACAGAAACTAGGTCACAGCAACCTTAGGGAGACCAGTTTTCAATCAGGGTTGGCTACATCATTGTCAGGACTCCATGCAAAAATGAATACGCAGGCTGGATAGGACAGGGACATCAGTATTCCCTTCCAAGCCCCAATCCACAGTGGACCTGCTGCACCAAGGAGCTAGTCTCAGTGAGAGGATGCCCTGGGGAATCACCACTGGGAGTTGCTAAGAGGCCCCCTAAGGGTTCCCCCAGCCAGCTCCCCATGGCCCTGCCAGCACCAGCACCAGAGACACCTGCTGCCTCACCACCACACTCCTCTAGACACTTCATGGCCTTCACACTGGGCCCTCCCTGTGCTCTTGCCCAGGTGACGGCCAGGGGCAGAAGGAAACAGCAATTGCAGCCCCTCCTGTCTCCACCAAGCATCCTGGTGGACACCTGGCACTGGGAGTGCCAGCGGTTCCTTGGAAGGGACCTGGAAGCCCTGCTGAGAAGCCCTCCACAGGAGGCAGAAGGACTTCGGGACCCAACCTCATGTGAGTCAGAGCTCCAAATCTCTGAAGCATAATTCAATGTCTTAAGCATCATCTGCTATCTCATTAGACTTCCAACAAAACAAGCCTTCAAACACCAAGTTCCAAAGCATATGAAGACAGCCACGACAATCACCAAAGCCCCAGGGTGAGGAGCCCTGTGTGACTGCCCCGCTCCCACCTGTAAGGCTACTCTGGATGCTGGAGAGAGGAGGCTGCTGAACAAAGCAGGCATCAAAGCAGCCCACTGGTTGAAGCAAATTTGCGGGGAAGGAGAAGTCAAGTAGAACAGTAGCTAGAAGAAGAAGGGTTAAAGAATTCCTTTTTAACTTGTTTTGTTGCTATTGCTCTTTTAATATAAGAAAATATTAGGGTAAATATAAAGTCTTTTATAAAAAAAAAAAAGCTTACTGAAGAAAAAGAAGCTGAAGAGAAAATGAAAAGTGAGAACAAAGCGGGGAGGTTCCTAAGGTGTCTGGAAGAAAAGGGACCCAAAGCCCAAGTAGGGGTGACTTCAGTCACAGGTTCAGGGACATCTGGTGCAAGTGGCAGTGGAGAGGGTCTTGAGAGCCAAGGGTGGTGAGGGGAGCCAGCACCACCTACACCCACACTCGATGAGGACGCTCAGCCAGGACACACGGAAATATTCGGAGTTAAAAAAGTGGTATTAAACAAAACCATCAATGGAGAAAGTGGCCTTTGACATGACTAGCCTACATCCTGGCTGAAGCCATGGGCATTCAATCTAGTATCAATTAAGAAATATTATGACCATGGCAGTAGATTTTATTTCTGTTGCCACTGCTTTTCTCAATGTTCTATTCATAAAAGAAGTTTCAATCTTTTTCCACTAATTTGTCCTACAACTAACTCCACTGCCTGTCAACTTCTGAAATACAGTTTTTATTTTAATGACACAGACACTCTTTCCGCACATTGATCTTAAATGGAACACTGTTCACTTAGAGGTAGGAAATTATAGAGGAGACTGGGTGCACAAGGAAATCAAATGTCAGCTTCCAAATGATCACAGTTTCATTTTAAAGTCTACCTTTTGTCTTTTTTGTGGGGGTGGGGTGGGCAGGATGGAGAGAGAGGGGGTCATTGGTGTCCAAACTCTGAAGCCAATAATTCAATGTCTTAAGCATCATCTGCTATCTCATTAGACTTCCAACAAAACAAGCCTTCAAACACCAAGTTCCAAAGCATATGAAGACAGCCACGACAATCACCAAAGCCCCAGGGTGAGGAGCCCTGTGTGACTGCCCCGCTCCCACCTGTAAGGCTACTCTGGATGCTGGAGAGAGGAGGCTGCTGAACAAAGCAGGCATCAAAGCAGCCCACTGGTTGAAGCAAATTTTCGGGGAAGGAGAAGTCAAGTAGAACAGTAGCTAGAAGAAGAAGGGTTAAAGAATTCCTTTTTAACTTGTTTTGTTGCTATTGCTCTTTTAATATAAGAAAATATTAGGGTAAATATAAAGTCTTTTATAAAAAAAAAAGCTTACTGAAGAAAAAGAAGCTGAAGAGAAAATGAAAAGTGAGAACAAAGCGGGGAGGTTCCTAAGGTGTCTGGAAGAAAAGGGACCCAAAGCCCAAGTAGGGGTGACTTCAGTCACAGGTTCAGGGACATCTGGTGCAAGTGGCAGTGGAGAGGGTCTTGAGAGCCAAGGGTGGTGAGGGGAGCCAGCACCACCTACACCCACACTCGATGAGGACGCTCAGCCAGGACACACGGAAATATTCGGAGTTAAAAAAGTGGTATTAAACAAAACCATCAATGGAGAAAGTGGCCTTTGACATGACTAGCCTACATCCTGGCTGAAGCCATGGGCATTCAATCTAGTATCAATTAAGAAATATTATGACCATGGCAGTAGATTTTATTTCTGTTGCCACTGCTTTTCTCAATGTTCTATTCATAAAAGAAGTTTCAATCTTTTTCCACTAATTTGTCCTACAACTAACTCCACTGCCTGTCAACTTCTGAAATACAGTTTTTATTTTAATGACACAGACACTCTTTCCGCACATTGATCTTAAATGGAACACTGTTCACTTAGAGGTAGGAAATTATAGAGGAGACTGGGTGCACAAGGAAATCAAATGTCAGCTTCCAAATGATCACAGTTTCATTTTAAAGTCTACCTTTTGTCTTTTTTGTGGGGGGGGTGGGGGTGGGCAGGATGGGAGAGAGAGGGGCGGGCCACTTCTATTGGTGTTTCATTATATTTATTTTTTTCATCCATCTTTGTTCTTTGGAGGCAGTGTCCTTACCCAATGGACCACCAGGGAAGCCCTACCTCTTGTCTTAATGGAATAACTGGGTCTGCTAATACAATAGGCTAATCCCAAATTCCTTTGATCTGCTCCAACAATTAGCAAACTCTGACAGTGAACTGCTCTCTTTCAATGCTCCACGTGCAATCCCAGGAGATACTCATTCATACTTGTATTCAGGTGCCATGGAGAGAAAAGATACCTAGACACTCATCCTCCTCCTCTTCCTGAAAATAACTCTCCCTCTTGTCCTCCCTCTCTGCCTTTCCCTTTTTATCTCCTGTTCTTTCCATTTGTCTTCCCTGTTTATTATTTTCTGTTTCTTTCACTCTTTATCTACCAGCAAACCCAAAATGTATCACTATTTTGACCTGCTCCTTGATTTGTCATCTGAGATGGCTTTAATTAAAAAAATAAAAAAGGGCTTCCCTGGTGGTCCAGTGGGTAAAGAGTCTACCCTGCAGTGCAAGGGGCACTAGTTCAATCCCTGGCATGGGAAGATCCCATATGCCACGAAGCAGCTGGACCTGTGTGTCCAATTACGAGCCAGCACTCTGGAGTGCATGCACCCAGAGCCAGTGCAACGAGAGAGGCCACTGAGATGGGAGGCCCACACAGGCCAAAGAATTAAGATGGATGAAAATAAATAAATGAAGGACCAAAAAAGAGGCCAAAAATTTTTTAAAAGTCAAGAAAAAATTTTTTTGAATCTTAAATGAGTAGAAATATAGGCAATTATTTGTATAAGCTAGCAAGTACTTAGTAATAATACAAAGATTTGTAAAAGCTATTTTATTTACCTCAAACTGTGAAAACATAACAGACTTTTGTGTTTGGCAATGTTTTTCCTTTTTTTAGTTTAGATCCTCCTTCCTTTGAAATCATGTTGCATTAGTATGTCAGAGTTTGACACAATTTTTTGAATCACCCACAACAGATAACCCCTCAAATCTAGTCCTTCATTCCTACTCCTGAGGTAAGCATCTACCATCTAAACATATAAACAAAATTCATTCATAAGTTCCTCTCTTCCTACAATTTAGCTAACTTTTTAGAAACAAAATAAGAACAAAGAATATGTTGTCACTCAGACTTTCATTTCTGAAAAGTTCTCATATGCACATATTCTGCACACATGTTCAGGTGGTTCTTTTTCAGGTAATGATCTGATTTGTCTAAGAAGGGAATGTAAAAGTGTGGATAAAAATAAGATCAATATTTTTTCAAGATTTAGGAGTGATACTCATTGAACTTCATATTAATCTGCACTTGTGATTGTCCCACTTAAACAAAATCCGAAAAAATAACTACCTAAAAATATTTGTACTATGCTGCATATATGCATGTACGTGTATACACAATATTGCAAATGCATATATGTACACATAGTACAGTGTCTTATGTGTACTAAGGTATGCACACAAACATGCATACTACATATATATACATATATATGTACATATGGTCTATATATAACAGAAAAGGAATATGCTTGGGTCTCCATAGTAAAACTATAAAACCAAGTGCATTTAAAGGGGAAACTGAAAAAATCAAAAAAAAAAAAAAATTAAGGAGAAACTGAAGTAAGTACTACTATTATGCTGGAATCTCCTATATGTCTATGATATGTTAACAGTATGGGAAAAATGTATGAACTTGAGCTATACTGCAACTTATGCCAGAAATCACACTGCTATTTTTGAAAATACGACATAAAACCTGAATTTGCCACATTTATTTCACATATGAAAACTAGAAAGGAATTCACCAACTTGCAGTTTTCTATGCATACACTTAATTTCTTCCCAAGGGCCCCATGTACTAATAATCATTTGGTCCCAGCCTCAGGGAATGGACATGAAGAAGCAGAGCCACAGCAAAACCAAGGGCTGCCTCTGAGCCAGGACAAGCCCCTCAACAGCACTAGACAGCACAAAATTCAAAAACAGCCAAATCTTCAATCAGTCCCGGGATAAGAAAGTAAAATAGAGAGGCAATGTCATCAAAAATAGCCTCGTTCCTGAAAAGTCAGAAATCTTAAGACTTTCTCTACTTATTCTTTCTCTCATTTTCCCAGATCTGCTGTATGAAAGCGTAAACAAACTTAACATGATACATTGGTTTCCTCTTAGACCATTGTCTTTAAAGCTAGGTGAGTTTAAATTAACATCAGTTATCCATCCAAGACTGACTCTAATTCAAAGGAAGGGAAAGCAATCAGCAAAGGCGGGGATTGTACTCCTGTTGAACTTGAACATCTAAGTAACTGCTCTGTTTCTAATAGCTACAGAAAAGCCTATTATCTTTATTATAGCTGCTAGTAAGTGAAAGTATATTTACACTTCACAAATGTTAGGAGCTTCACAAGTCTTAAATTCCAGGGAGTAATATCAAAGTATCCATTTACTATTAATAATTAGCACTTTCAAAAGTTATTTGTATTTGCTTGCTACTAACAAATATTTTCCTTTAGTCATTACAGATAGCATAAGAAAAACGTAAATGTATCTAAAATTTCTACATGCACAGTTGTCTCTATATTTTATTTAGAACTTATGACTCCAACATAGACTCACACACTGGAGGTTATAGTTTAACAAAGAGAGACAAATACATCAAAGAAACAAAATAAACACCAGAAAACAAAAAGTGCTGTGAAGGGGCCTTCCCCAGTGGCCAGGGGCTAAGACTCTGTGTTCCCAATGCAGGAGGTTCAGGTTCTACCCTGATCAAGGAAGTAGCTCCCACATGACGCAAGTAAAAGATTCTGCATGCCACAATGAAGATCGAAGACCCCATGTGCTGTGACAAGAACTGGTACAGTCAAAAAAATAAATAAATAAAGTACTATGAAGAAAATTAACATGAAGAGATCTGAGAACAACTGCGTGGCCTTTTAATTGTGTGGAAAACACAGCATGATCAGATGTCAATGAGAAATGCTGAGGAAGTGACTAACCAAATGCAAAGACAGATGTCAGAGGAAACTGTAGAAACCCTGTAAAGAACCACATAAACTAAGACATCCGGACCTCTAGTGTGGTTTTATAGACTGAAATGAAGATAAAAAGGATTTTAAAAGTTTGGCAGAGCTAAATCACCCTAAAATAGACTTTTGACTCTGGAACATAGGATTCTTCAGTCAACAGCTCCCAAAATTTCATGACTCTTGTCATGGATGGCTTGAGCCTTATTGTTTCTCTGGGCCTTGATTTATTTTTCTTTTTTTCTCAGCAGAAGGTTAGGAAAAACCCTGAAGACATTGAATATGATCTGAAAAATCACGCGAATGGAAGCCATGATCAGGAACTAATTTAAGAAAAAAGAAAAACAGCCAGTTAGAAACATCTCCTTTGATAAATTATAACAGTTATCAATTAAATGATACCTCCTTTATCTATGACTTTTGAATGCAACTTTTTAATTTTGTATTTAGAGTTGAAAGAGAATACTTGGTGCAAATAAAAGCAAGGCATTCTTTCCCTTCTTTTCTGAAGTCCTCTGTACAACATAGTCATAAGGAAAACTCTACTTAACTCTGGGTTTATAGTAAAACAGATGGTCATACTGCATAATGACCTTTATCTTTGGTTCTGATTGAGTTAACTTTTCTCACATGCCCATGAACAATAAAATAAAATGAAATGAAATATAAACATAATAAAAGTTTTAATATAGAGATTTAACTTGAAAAGAGTTGGAAAATATGGGATATTTTGATTATAACAATTTCAGGCCAGTCTTATCTTCACAGTCTTCATTCCTGCTATCTATTTATCCTGTCTAGACAAAAACTACCACCTAAAGAATTCTATCAAGATCTCTTACATCTTCTTAAAAAGATGTAATTTTCCTCAAATTGGAAAACAATGTAATCTCCATTGAAAATTAACATGAATTGAGTGTTTTTTAGCAAAACAATAAATATATTCTGATCTGGTCTGAGTGCTTATTAAGTCCATGTTAAAACCAAAAGACTGTTCCGGCTAGGAGACATAATATGACCCACATTCTTAGCAAAGACGGCACCTAAAAAAGCTGAATTCTAATTCTCCAAGTAATATAGTTGTTTGCCTTAGAGTCAGTCACATAATGTGGAACATTTTGTCTCTGAAGCCCTTTGTTTAAAGGGCACTTATTCACCTATTTGAAAATCAAGGCCAGTTCATATAAAATCTACCAAACTATGCTAAATCAAAAAAAGTTCTATACAAAACTCTGTGAAATCTTAAAAGTAAAAATAAAACAGTTCTATATTGACTCAATATTTGTAAGTCATTCTTTATCTAAGATTCTGGCTACTATTTATAGAGTAATTAATTTGGAATCAGGATTCCCAGGTGCATGCTTGCATGTTCAGTCACTTCAGTCATGTCCATCTCTTTGAGACCCCATGAAGTATACCCAGGCTTCTCTCTGTCCACGGGATTTTCCAGACAAGAATACTGGAGTGGGTTTCCATGCCCTCCTCCAGCAGAATAACCCAACCCAAGGATTGAACCTGCATCAGATGGATTTCTTCATTTAAGATTCTGGCTATTATATAGAAAGCATCAATTTGGAATTAGACTGCTCAGGTGGCTTGGTGGTAATGAATCTCCTGCCAAGCAAAACTTCTAGAGTCTTGCTCTATAATACAGTTAAATTACTCAGAAAGAGTGGGATGCTCTAGAGACTTGCCTGTGTTTTGAGGTGGGTGCAGAGCAGGATTAATTTTTTCCCACTATTTCGGCAATGCTCTTCTGAATACTGCACTCTATGCCCCACGAATTAAGGTGTTTTCCGCCCTGGCTGGTGGCAATACAAACTCTTCCCAGGTTTCTGTGATCTCTGTGTATTGCTCCTTTTGGGTGGTTCTTTACACAGCCTCATTGAGCTTCCTCACATACTGAAGATGTGCTAGATGCCACCTATGAGCCAAAGGAGATCATCTAAAGAGACTAGATTGACCAAACCAGCAGAAATTCTTGACTTAGTCCTTTTTACATACTAAAATATTGAGTTAAGTATCAGGTGCTGTTTACAAATTGAACAGAGCATGTTAAAACCAAAAGACTGTTCCGGCTAGGAGACATAATATGACCCACATTCTTAGCAAAGACGGCACCTAAAAAAGCTGAATTCTAATTCTCCAAGTAATATAGTTGTTTGCCTTAGAGTCAGTCACATAATGTGGAACATTTTGTCTCTGAAGCCCTTTGTTTAAAGGGCACTTATTCACCTATTTGAAAATCAAGGCCAGTTCATATAAAATCTACCAAACTATGCTAAATCAAAAAAAGTTCTATACAAAACTCTGTGAAATCTTAAAAGTAAAAATAAAACAGTTCTATATTGACTCAATATTTGTAAGTCATTCTTTATCTAAGATTCTGGCTACTATTTATAGAGTAATTAATTTGGAATCAGGATTCCCAGGTGCATGCTTGCATGTTCAGTCACTTCAGTCATGTCCATCTCTTTGAGACCCCATGAAGTATACCCAGGCTTCTCTCTGTCCACGGGATTTTCCAGACAAGAATACTGGAGTGGGTTTCCATGCCCTCCTCCAGCAGAATAACCCAACCCAAGGATTGAACCTGCATCAGATGGATTTCTTCATTTAAGATTCTGGCTATTATATAGAAAGCATCAATTTGGAATTAGACTGCTCAGGTGGCTTGGTGGTAATGAATCTCCTGCCAAGCAAAACTTCTAGAGTCTTGCTCTATAATACAGTTAAATTACTCAGAAAGAGTGGGATGCTCTAGAGACTTGCCTGTGTTTTGAGGTGGGTGCAGAGCAGGATTAATTTTTTCCCACTATTTCGGCAATGCTCTTCTGAATACTGCACTCTATGCCCCACGAATTAAGGTGTTTTCCGCCCTGGCTGGTGGCAATACAAACTCTTCCCAGGTTTCTGTGATCTCTGTGTATTGCTCCTTTTGGGTGGTTCTTTACACAGCCTCATTGAGCTTCCTCACATACTGAAGATGTGCTAGATGCCACCTATGAGCCAAAGGAGATCATCTAAAGAGACTAGATTGACCAAACCAGCAGAAATTCTTGACTTAGTCCTTTTTACATACTAAAATATTGAGTTAAGTATCAGGTGCTGTTTACAAATTGAACAGAGCATAGTAGAGGGGGCTGGAAGCTGTAAATGCTGATAATCCTGTTTAATCATAAGGATCTGTATTTCATTCAACACACTCAGTGAGAGAAGAACGCTGTTTCAAAGCTGCATCAGTCACACTGAGGAAAAGCTAATGTTCATTCAGACTGAGAAGACAACTCAAGAATATTACGGTTCTCTTTCAGATCCATTTCTTCATCATAAGTGACTCATTATTTTCTCCCCTGATTCTTAGATCATCTCATAAGCATTTGAAGAACTCTTGCTCAGTGATAAAACAAAATAATTCCTGAAACTGCTTCTCTTCAATCATTGCTGACACGAAGCTGTACTGAAGTCATTCTCTTTAGCCTGCGTACTTTGGGAAGAAGCAATTCCAGAGATACAGTGGGTTCCTAAACACATCACAATAGGTGCTTTAACTTTCATGTGCCTCCAGTTTCCCACTCCCTTTCAACAAACTGATAACAAAAGCAGATTCTACTTAATAGTTGTTTTGATACTCAAGAGGAGAGACATCTTAGAGACTATCTAACTTCTCTATTTGCAGATAACTTTTTAGGGCTCCCCAGGTGGTGCTAGTGGTAAAGAACCCACCTGCCAATGTAGGAGACATAAGAGATACAGGTTTCATCCCTGGGTTGGAAAGATCCCCTAGAGGAGGGCATAGCAACCCACTCCAGTATTCCTGCCAGGTAAATCCCATGGACAGAAGAGCCTGAGATGGGCTACAATCCATAGGGTTGCAAAAGAGTTGGACACAACTTAGCAACTAGAAAACAACAAATGTTAAGTTCATGAAAAATGGAGCTTTGCAATTACGGAATGTAAGTTCACTTCATGAAATGAATTTATCTAAAACCACATACTCAGCCAATGGCAGAGTGAGTGTGACACTAATGGTAGAGTCACAGTCAATTTAAGATACTTTCCTAGGACTTCCTTGGTGGGCCAGTGGTTAAGAATCCACCTTGCAATGGAAGGGATATAGGTTCAGTTCTAACCCGTATGTGTCATCTAAAGAGACTAGATTGACCAAACCAGCAGAAATTCTTGACTTAGTCCTTTTTACATACTAAAATATTGAGTTAAGTATCAGGTGCTGTTTACAAATTGAACAGAGCATAGTAGAGGGGGCTGGAAGCTGTAAATGCTGATAATCCTGTTTAATCATAAGGATCTGTATTTCATTCAACACACTCAGTGAGAGAAGAACGCTGTTTCAAAGCTGCATCAGTCACACTGAGGAAAAGCTAATGTTCATTCAGACTGAGAAGACAACTCAAGAATATTACGGTTCTCTTTCAGATCCATTTCTTCATCATAAGTGACTCATTATTTTCTCCCCTGATTCTTAGATCATCTCATAAGCATTTGAAGAACTCTTGCTCAGTGATAAAACAAAATAATTCCTGAAACTGCTTCTCTTCAATCATTGCTGACACGAAGCTGTACTGAAGTCATTCTCTTTAGCCTGCGTACTTTGGGAAGAAGCAATTCCAGAGATACAGTGGGTTCCTAAACACATCACAATAGGTGCTTTAACTTTCATGTGCCTCCAGTTTCCCACTCCCTTTCAACAAACTGATAACAAAAGCAGATTCTACTTAATAGTTGTTTTGATACTCAAGAGGAGAGACATCTTAGAGACTATCTAACTTCTCTATTTGCAGATAACTTTTTAGGGCTCCCCAGGTGGTGCTAGTGGTAAAGAACCCACCTGCCAATGTAGGAGACATAAGAGATACAGGTTTCATCCCTGGGTTGGAAAGATCCCCTAGAGGAGGGCATAGCAACCCACTCCAGTATTCCTGCCAGGTAAATCCCATGGACAGAAGAGCCTGAGATGGGCTACAATCCATAGGGTTGCAAAAGAGTTGGACACAACTTAGCAACTAGAAAACAACAAATGTTAAGTTCATGAAAAATGGAGCTTTGCAATTACGGAATGTAAGTTCACTTCATGAAATGAATTTATCTAAAACCACATACTCAGCCAATGGCAGAGTGAGTGTGACACTAATGGTAGAGTCACAGTCAATTTAAGATACTTTCCTAGGACTTCCTTGGTGGGCCAGTGGTTAAGAATCCACCTTGCAATGGAAGGGATATAGGTTCAGTCTCTGGGGGAACTAACATCCAGTATGTGTCAGAGCAAATAAATATCTGCTCTGGGACTACTGAGACCATGCATCACAACTAAAGGGTCCTGACAACGCAACAAAAGACTTTGCATGACGCAACAAAGATCTCACTTGTTGCAACTAAGATGAGACACCTAACTAAATAAATATAATACTTTTTTAATAGATACTTGCTTATCTCCAGAATTTATATCATTACAGGAATTTACTGCATATTAATAGCTGCAAAGCAATACTGAAAACAGAGGCATATTTTAATATAGCAGTGAGGCAAGTGAATTCATTCAGTCAAGGTAATAACTTTTGTTTTTACTGGAGAATGATGGGACTTTCATGGTAAAAAGTAAAGAGTTGTTCAAAAATATGTTTATCAAATTAATCAAAGCAATAGCTTTGGTAATGGTATATTTTCAGTTTGATTGGTGATTATCTAAAGCAGTTTTGATGTACCTTTATTTTCAAAGGCTTAATTTTTTTCAAAGGCTTAATGTTTATGAGACAACTCATTTTTTATATTGAAAAGATATTTAGTGAAAACTACTGATTTCAAGGGTTTAAATGAATGCCTATGTCCTGATTACCAACTCATCAAATCTCACCATTTTTAGTCACAAAGTACTTCGGGTTTCAAAAAGCTTTGTCAGATCACTGAAATTTTTATCACACTTTATAATAAATGTTATGACAATCCACTGGATGCATTACAGAATAACCACTGACTATGTGATAGGCACAAACTTAAGTAAAAGCTATAGACATTTGAAAGATTTGGTATGACTCATTTAAAGAGGTGCTATTAATAACATTCTCACCATGAGGGAACTGAATTTAAGAGATTATCCAGGGGCTGTGCTCCTTCATCTGCCAAGTAGAAGCAGCTCCTACAATACATTTTAAAGTTTTATTTTCTTCTATGTCAGTGCTTCTAATTTTATAAGTCATGAAGCTCATTACAAATATTCCTTCCTCAATCTCAAGGTAAAGACAAGTATAAAAATCCAGAAGGATAAATGTTTTTTGCAAAATGGTGAATTTATACTTTGTTTTGCTTTTTAATAATTCTAAAAATAATGCATAAACTCTTATTTGAGGTTAATGTAACTGCCTATAGGACTTAACCTAACTTCAGCCTATTTTCAAGGAAAACTCTAAGGGCAGGTTATGCCTCCGTGTGTGTGTGTGTGTGCACTTAGTTGCTCAGTCATGTCTGACTCTTTGTGGCCCTGAGGATTGCAAGCTTGCCAGGCTCGTCTGCCCATGGAATTTTCCAGGCAGGAATACTGGAGTGGGGTGCCATTTCCTACTCCTGGGGATCTTCCCAGACCAAGATCAGACCAGCATCTCTTGAGTCTCCTGAATTGTCAGGTAGATTCTTTACCACTAGCACCACCTGGGAAGTGCCTAAGTTATGCCTCAGAGTTGTCATGAAACAGACAAAGTATCTGGATTAAAATGAGAGCCCTAATAACCTTAGAGAATTCAAGACATAACCTTCACCCAGACTCATATCCTTCAAAATTCCACATGGGCTGCCTGCCCACACTGTTTCAGATATATGAGCCCTGCCAATAGAAGTCCTGGAAACTGGCATAATTTCAAGTCATCCATCAGGCATTCAGGTGGACTCCTGCACAAATGAGCCATTATTGCCGAGAACTATGTAGCGTTGGAACAGCCCTGAAGACAGTGGCACCCTCCTAGCTAAAGAGAGAGTTCATGTCCTCCACTGCCTTCCCCACTGAGTGTCCAGGCTACAGCTGTCCTCAGTGAGTGAGGAAAGGTTCTGGAGACACTAAACTTCTTACCTCTTTGCATTCAGCCTGCATTTGAGAGACTCCTCATGACCCTTCCTTTAGGATTACTTAGTGTTCTTATTTTCTAGTCTCTCTTCTATGCATCAAGGGTAGTAAGATGAGATACAACTTCTACAACTTGTCAGGATCAAGAGTCTACTTTTAAAGACTAAACAGGGGGATCAGGATGAAAAAAGGGGACATGAGGTGAATGCTTTAGGCCAACTGCCCTAAGATTCATGGCACAGTATTAAGGAATGATACTAAGAAAAGACAGACTCCTTCAAGAAATTGTCGGAAGCCAGAGTAGGGGAAGAGACAGGTAAATTAAAATGTAGCGGATTAAGGTCTAAAATGAGTTAAGCTGTTGATAGAAAGGCATTAGTAAGAAAGAAAGTTGGAAGATGGACAATCAGAAGAGAGCAATTAATAACTTCCTAGAGCAACTTTGTGTGGTAACAGACCAAAAACATAGGTGAAGAAGTCAATCTTGGAACTTTCCTGGTGGTCCAGTGGTTAGGACTTCATACTCTCACTGCAGTGAGCACAAGTTCGATTCCTGGTCTGGGAACTAAGATTCCACATGCCACATGGTGTGGCTTAAAATGAAAAAATTCCACACAAATAGCCAAAAACCCCAAGACTAGGATAAAAATATGTAAAGAAATATTAAAATTGGTCTTGAGTCTCCTGAATTGTCAGGTAGATTCTTTACCACTAGCACCACCTGGGAAGTGCCTAAGTTATGCCTCAGAGTTGTCATGAAACAGACAAAGTATCTGGATTAAAATGAGAGCCCTAATAACCTTAGAGAATTCAAGACATAACCTTCACCCAGACTCATATCCTTCAAAATTCCACATGGGCTGCCTGCCCACACTGTTTCAGATATATGAGCCCTGCCAATAGAAGTCCTGGAAACTGGCATAATTTCAAGTCATCCATCAGGCATTCAGGTGGACTCCTGCACAAATGAGCCATTATTGCCGAGAACTATGTAGCGTTGGAACAGCCCTGAAGACAGTGGCACCCTCCTAGCTAAAGAGAGAGTTCATGTCCTCCACTGCCTTCCCCACTGAGTGTCCAGGCTACAGCTGTCCTCAGTGAGTGAGGAAAGGTTCTGGAGACACTAAACTTCTTACCTCTTTGCATTCAGCCTGCATTTGAGAGACTCCTCATGACCCTTCCTTTAGGATTACTTAGTGTTCTTATTTTCTAGTCTCTCTTCTATGCATCAAGGGTAGTAAGATGAGATACAACTTCTACAACTTGTCAGGATCAAGAGTCTACTTTTAAAGACTAAACAGGGGGATCAGGATGAAAAAAGGGGACATGAGGTGAATGCTTTAGGCCAACTGCCCTAAGATTCATGGCACAGTATTAAGGAATGATACTAAGAAAAGACAGACTCCTTCAAGAAATTGTCGGAAGCCAGAGTAGGGGAAGAGACAGGTAAATTAAAATGTAGCGGATTAAGGTCTAAAATGAGTTAAGCTGTTGATAGAAAGGCATTAGTAAGAAAGAAAGTTGGAAGATGGACAATCAGAAGAGAGCAATTAATAACTTCCTAGAGCAACTTTGTGTGGTAACAGACCAAAAACATAGGTGAAGAAGTCAATCTTGGAACTTTCCTGGTGGTCCAGTGGTTAGGACTTCATACTCTCACTGCAGTGAGCACAAGTTCGATTCCTGGTCTGGGAACTAAGATTCCACATGCCACATGGTGTGGCAAAAAAATAAATAAAAATAAAAATTGATGCAAAATAAAATGCACACTGAACAAAAAAATCAAAATTTACAAAAGAAGTAAACCTTAAAATGAAAGAATCTTCTTCTAAGACTAGGATAAAAAATATGTAAAGAAATATTAAAATTGTGAGGCTGAGATAAGGGAAGTATATACAAATTTCTCAATAAGATAAGGATTTGGTTTATCTGCTGAATTTAAGACAGACCTAGAAGATATTGAAGATATTGCCCTAAGGGAGGCCATAGAGGGTAATCAAGGAACTGAATAAACAGTTTAGCAAACAATACCAAGAACCTAGAAAAGGACAGAGAGAGCTTGAACTTTTAAAGTATTTATCGAACATCATTTTCTGGCCACGTGTTGACTCCTTAAAAAGAGAAAACTAAGAAAATAACTGATTGCCTAGATTTGGAGAATGATCTAGAGAATGAGAGCAGATGAGGAATAAAAGTCAGCATGCATAGAGGACTTTTAAGTGCTAGCTAGCGCACAACTGCATTGAATAACTACTGACTCAATGCTGAGTGAGACAGAATGGGAAAGGATCATTTTTGAGGGAGGAATCAAGTTGCTGAATGACATACTGAAGGTAATAAGCAAGAGAAGCAAGGAGCTAGGAGAAGCGGTAGTCAGCGAAGTTGGATTAGATGAGTACTATTTGCTAACTAGCAGTGTTGAAGTGTTCTGAAGCCAGGGGCCAAATTCTAGTTCTACCTCACTAACTGTGGGACTGGGATAGGATTATTTACTGAGTTAATATATATAAGGTACTTAGCATCTTCCCAGATGGTACAGTGGTAAAGAATCTGCCTGCCAATGCAGGAGAAGCAAAGAGATGCAGGTTCGATTCCTGAGTCGGGAAGATTCCCTGGAGTAGGAAACGGCAAACCACTCCAGAATTCTTGCCTGGAAAATCCCATGGACAAAGGAGCCAGGCAGGCTACAATCTATGGGGTCAGAGTCAGACATGATTGATTGCATGCACACACATATAAGGTACTTAGATCAGAGTCTGGCATAGCATACATACAATAAACATTAGCTACATAGTGACCTAGAGCTTGCCATTGTAGGGGTAGCATAACCCCAAATGGTGATATATACCTCAAAATTATGAGGCATAACCTCAAAGGTTGTGTAGTTTTGCTGATGGAGAGGCATCATTGAGAATAAATGGCTTTGTGTCACCCAGGAGTCTTAGCTTAATGAAGGCAAAAGTTGGTGGATTTGGGGCTTCCCTGGTGGTCCAGTGGGTAAGGACACCGCCTTGCAGTGCAAGGGGCGCCGGTTCGATCCCTGGCCTGGGAAGATCCCACGTGCCGTGGAGCGGCTGGACGGATGTGTCCAATTATCGAGCCCGAGCTCTGAAGCGCATGCACCCAGAGCCGGTGCTCTGCGACAACAGAGGCCACTGTGATGGGAGGCCCACACGGGCCAAAGAACAAAGATGGATGAAAATAGACAAATGAAAGACCAATAGAAGTAGCCCGCCTGCTCCCCTCGCCCCCCATCCACCCCCCCAAAATAAAAAAAAAAAAGTTGGTGGATTCAAGGAAATAATTTATATCCCATCTCCTGAAAGTCTAATGTCAGTGATTAGGGATGGCAGAAAGAGAATTCATTGATGTTAATAAATGGAGGAATACTTAGGAGGAAAAATCTAAATTAAATAACTTCTTTTCCAGATTATTTTTGTTTTGGGGTACCGCAAGACCCTGATGCTGGGAAAGACTGAAGGTAGATGGAGAAGAGGACAACAGAGGATGAGATGGGTGGATGGCATCACAGATTCAATGGATGTGAACTTGGGCAAACTCTTGGAAGTGGTGAGGGACAGGGAAGCCAGGTGTGCTCCAGTCCATGGGGTTGTGAAGACTCAGACACAACTTAGCAACTAAACAACAACAATCACAAAGTCACAGCAATTAAACATGTTCACCTAACAAAAGATATGTGCAATTACTTCAAAATGGAAAAGTTCACATTTTGGAGGTGTCCTGCATCAGAGCTGAATGTCCCTTTTTGTACACTGTCCTTCCATGGTTTAGAAAGTCTCTGAGCAAATCCACTTGCTCATGATGTTCTCTTATTTAAACTGAAAATGACTTTGATGTGCTTCCTAGTAAAATGTTATGGGATTCAAACCCAATTATGGATTACAACATGCCTTCACACACATATAAGGTACTTAGATCAGAGTCTGGCATAGCATACATACAATAAACATTAGCTACATAGTGACCTAGAGCTTGCCATTGTAGGGGTAGCATAACCCCAAATGGTGATATATACCTCAAAATTATGAGGCATAACCTCAAAGGTTGTGTAGTTTTGCTGATGGAGAGGCATCATTGAGAATAAATGGCTTTGTGTCACCCAGGAGTCTTAGCTTAATGAAGGCAAAAGTTGGTGGATTTGGGGCTTCCCTGGTGGTCCAGTGGGTAAGGACACCGCCTTGCAGTGCAAGGGGCGCCGGTTCGATCCCTGGCCTGGGAAGATCCCACGTGCCGTGGAGCGGCTGGACGGATGTGTCCAATTATCGAGCCCGAGCTCTGAAGCGCATGCACCCAGAGCCGGTGCTCTGCGACAACAGAGGCCACTGTGATGGGAGGCCCACACGGGCCAAAGAACAAAGATGGATGAAAATAGACAAATGAAAGACCAATAGAAGTAGCCCGCCTGCTCCCCTCGCCCCCCATCCACCCCCCCAAAATAAAAAAAAAAAAGTTGGTGGATTCAAGGAAATAATTTATATCCCATCTCCTGAAAGTCTAATGTCAGTGATTAGGGATGGCAGAAAGAGAATTCATTGATGTTAATAAATGGAGGAATACTTAGGAGGAAAAATCTAAATTAAATAACTTCTTTTCCAGATTATTTTTGTTTTGGGGTACCGCAAGACCCTGATGCTGGGAAAGACTGAAGGTAGATGGAGAAGAGGACAACAGAGGATGAGATGGGTGGATGGCATCACAGATTCAATGGATGTGAACTTGGGCAAACTCTTGGAAGTGGTGAGGGACAGGGAAGCCAGGTGTGCTCCAGTCCATGGGGTTGTGAAGACTCAGACACAACTTAGCAACTAAACAACAACAATCACAAAGTCACAGCAATTAAACATGTTCACCTAACAAAAGATATGTGCAATTACTTCAAAATGGAAAAGTTCACATTTTGGAGGTGTCCTGCATCAGAGCTGAATGTCCCTTTTTGTACACTGTCCTTCCATGGTTTAGAAAGTCTCTGAGCAAATCCACTTGCTCATGATGTTCTCTTATTTAAACTGAAAATGACTTTGATGTGCTTCCTAGTAAAATGTTATGGGAATTCAAACCCAATTATGGATTACAACATGCCTTAGACACATCTCACAAAAGTAAAATGGAATCGATATACTAATTGGATTTGGCAAGTCAGTATAGCAACATGTACACCTAAGGTAGATACTAAATATCATCTCACAGGCAGGATGACAAGACAGTCTCTTCTGATTAGGACATATAGTTTCAATGTGATTATATCCAGTTGATTAATTATGCCATGTCCCTTTTGATTCATTTATTCAACAAATAGTTCTCCATATCTATAATGTGTAAGGCATATGGTAGGTGCTACCAAGAATGAGTGACACAAAATGGGCTATAACTTCCGCCCCTTAGAGTGTACATCTGTAATGGAGACAGCAAAATATAGATTCATTAGTACTAGAATACTGGACAGAATGTATAAGTCAAAGTATTGAAGAAGAAACAGTTGATTCCATCAGGGAAGGCTCATAGAGGTGACATAAACACAAACATCCATGAAGTAGATACTCTCCAGACTAATGACAAACAGGAGGACAACAGATGTGGGGAGTGTGAATTGGGAAACACTTGAGTGAGGAAGTACCTATCTTTACAAATTCCTATTGTCACTCCATTTATTTAACTTATATGTAGCATACATCATATAAAACATCAAGATGGATGAATTACAAGCTGGGATCAAGATTGCCAGTGGAAATATAAACAGCCTCAGATATGCAGATGATACCACCTTAATGGCAGAAAGCAAAAAGGAACTAAAGAGCCTCTTGATGAGGGTCAAACAGGAGAGTGAAAAAACTGGCTTAAAACTCAACATTCAAAAAACTAAGATCATGGCTCCATCACTTCATGGCAAATAGACAAGGAAAAAAATGGTAACAATGATAGACTTTATTTTATCGAGCTCCAAAATCACCGTGGACAGTAACTACTGCCAAGAGACACTTGCTCCTGGAAGAAAAGCTATGACAAACCTGTGAAAGTGAAAGTGCTAGTCACTCAGTCGTGTCCAACTCTTGCAACCCCATGAACTAGAGCCTGCCAGGGTCCATGGGATTTCTCTGGCAAGCAGACTGGAAGTGAAAGTGTAGTCTCTTATTTAAACTGAAAATGACTTTGATGTGCTTCCTAGTAAAATGTTATGGGAATTCAAACCCAATTATGGATTACAACATGCCTTAGACACATCTCACAAAAGTAAAATGGAATCGATATACTAATTGGATTTGGCAAGTCAGTATAGCAACATGTACACCTAAGGTAGATACTAAATATCATCTCACAGGCAGGATGACAAGACAGTCTCTTCTGATTAGGACATATAGTTTCAATGTGATTATATCCAGTTGATTAATTATGCCATGTCCCTTTTGATTCATTTATTCAACAAATAGTTCTCCATATCTATAATGTGTAAGGCATATGGTAGGTGCTACCAAGAATGAGTGACACAAAATGGGCTATAACTTCCGCCCCTTAGAGTGTACATCTGTAATGGAGACAGCAAAATATAGATTCATTAGTACTAGAATACTGGACAGAATGTATAAGTCAAAGTATTGAAGAAGAAACAGTTGATTCCATCAGGGAAGGCTCATAGAGGTGACATAAACACAAACATCCATGAAGTAGATACTCTCCAGACTAATGACAAACAGGAGGACAACAGATGTGGGGAGTGTGAATTGGGAAACACTTGAGTGAGGAAGTACCTATCTTTACAAATTCCTATTGTCACTCCATTTATTTAACTTATATGTAGCATACATCATATAAAACATCAAGATGGATGAATTACAAGCTGGGATCAAGATTGCCAGTGGAAATATAAACAGCCTCAGATATGCAGATGATACCACCTTAATGGCAGAAAGCAAAAAGGAACTAAAGAGCCTCTTGATGAGGGTCAAACAGGAGAGTGAAAAAACTGGCTTAAAACTCAACATTCAAAAAACTAAGATCATGGCTCCATCACTTCATGGCAAATAGACAAGGAAAAAAATGGTAACAATGATAGACTTTATTTTATCGAGCTCCAAAATCACCGTGGACAGTAACTACTGCCAAGAGACACTTGCTCCTGGAAGAAAAGCTATGACAAACCTGTGAAAGTGAAAGTGCTAGTCACTCAGTCGTGTCCAACTCTTGCAACCCCATGAACTAGAGCCTGCCAGGGTCCATGGGATTTCTCTGGCAAGCAGACTGGAGTGGGTTGCCATTTTCTGCTCCAGGGGAACTTTCTGATCCAGGGATTGAACCCAGGTCTCCTACATTGTAGGCAGATTCTTTACCAACTGAGTCACCAGAAGAGCCCATTAAAAAGCAGAGACATCACGTTGTCAACAAAGGTCCATATAGTCAAAGCTATAGTTTTTCCAGTAGTCATGTAGGGATGTGAGAATTGCACCGTAAAGAAGTCTGAGGACCAAAGAATTGGTGCTTTCATATTGTGCTGCTGGAGAAGGTTCTTGAGAGTCCCTTGGACAGCAAGGAAATCAAACCAGTCAATTCTAAAGAAAATCAACCCTGAATACACATTGGAAGAACTGACGCTCAAGCTGAAGCTCCAAAACTTTGGACACCTGCTGCAAAAAGTTGACTCATTGGAAAATACCCTGATGCTTGGAAAGATTGAAGGCAGGAGGAGAAGGGGATGACAGAGGATAAAATGGTTGGATGTCACCACTGACTCAATAGGCATGAGTTTGAGCAAACTCTGGGTGATAGTGAAGGACAGGGAAGCCAGATGTGTTGCAGTCCATGGGGTCACAAAGAGTCAGACTCAACTTAGCACCTGAAAAACAACAGCAACAAGCAGCTTCAACAGTGCTCTCTGTCGACCAGCACTGTGTTAAATTTTAACACACTTTTTAAAAACCAGCATAAAAATAAAAATAAATAAAAGCAGTACCCTCTCTGGGCCCAGCTTTGTTAGGTGCGAGTTCATAGGCAGGAACTGGCATCTTTCTTTATAAATTTGATTTGACTTTTAAATATTATTATTTGTTTTAATCAAGCATCAGAATGATGACTCATTTGAATCATCAGACTTACATTTAAAATTTTTTAATATTATAGCCAATGTACAATGCAAATATTTTTAATTGTGTATGTCAGATCTGATGGTGTCAAAGATTTGTTTGTATGCTTTTAGTTGCTAACTTTGGTTTTAGTTGCCAGCTTTTGACAAGCTAATATATACTTTGTTTCTTTAATCACAGAAAAATAGATTGTTTTAATTCCAAAATGAACTGATTTCTTGCTCCCTGTACATAATTTAGTCTGGGGACAATTCTATTTCTATCTGCCTTGGACCACGGCCTCATTATCCTTCAGCCATACGTTTGTTTCATCTATCCCAGTATGTGTGCACGCATGCTAAGTCACTTCAGTCATGTGCAACCCTAGCCTGCCAGGCCCCTCTGCCCACGGGATTCACCGGGCAAGAATACTGCAGTGGGTTGCCATGCCCTTCTCCAGGGGATCTTCCCAACCCAGGGATCGAACCCTCATCTCTTATGTCTCCTGCCTTAGTAGGCCGGTTCTTTACCACTAGGACCACCTGGGAAGCCCCTATCGCAGTTAGGAACTGCCAAGTGCTTGTAGAAGTTAATGACACCTTTCTTGTCGTACAGAAGCAACACAAATTCAAAACAACACTGATTCTACTCTGCCTAAGGTTCTCCTTCCCTTTTCAGAGATTCTACATTTCCATTACTCCTTCCAGAGAGCAGACAAGTTGACAACTACAAGTTCATTCTTCAGTGATTATAAAATAGTGGAGTCTTCCATGTCAAAAGTTCTATCATTCCCAAAAGAAACCCTTGTCTAGATTTCTTTGCAATGCAAAAGCTAACCTTCTGCTTTCATTATCTAGCAAAGTTATTGCAGATTTCAACCTGAGGTCATCTTTTGATGTTACCTGTAATATCTCTCCTTCTACAGCATAGTCGCTTCTTATAAATTCTGACAGGACAACTGGCACTCTGACTCTCACTCCTGTGTCTGCTTCTGGCTCTGTTTAGCTCTATCAAAATCTACTGGGCTTTCTTCTTTGGACTTGCAAACAAACATAAAAAATCAAGTATATACTCTTACTTAATCCAATGACAAAACAATTCTCCTGAAAGAAATAGAGAATAGAGATAAATTTCCCCAGTTTAATGGAATTAGAATTCCAAAGTGTCCTGAGCATTAATGAAGCTCTTGGAGTAAAGTTAGAAACTTTCATTAGGTTATCATGCCTTTTTCTAATAAAACATGCAAGGGGCAAATAGAAAGGCCACTTACTACATTTGTCTTGAGTGTTTATAAGCAATCATGACAGGAAAAATGATTAGCCTATGGCTCTTCCACCTGAAATCTGGCATGAACATTATACCTGGACAGCTGCCCAAGTGCAGATGTTCAGAAAGAGAACCCAAAGAATCCAGCTGAGCAGTTCAGAACTACTGCAGATCAGCATTAATTGTCCACACAAAGCACAGAAGAGAATAGCTCTCCTCTACGTGACTACCATATCGAGTAAAAGTTTATCTATCAGATTTGAAAATGCATTTGTAGGCTGGGCTAGTTAAATAGCCCATACTCTTCCTGCTCAAAAAAAAACAAATCCCTTGACAAAATATAATGGGAAGGCTGGAACTCATTTGCCTGCCTCTTCTAAAATGGTAAATATTTTAACCTGTTGTCAAGTCAAAAGCAAAGGAAGTGATGATTCTTAAACATCTGTGGTAATAAGGAAGAGTGGTGAACTCTCTGGTGGACGCTGGATGTTTGCTAGTGAAACCTGGATAAAGAAACGAGAGCATTTGCCTTAATGGTGCCAGAATATGATTTTGATCTACTTATACAAAAACAAAAATTAATGATAAATACTGCCAGAGAAGTAACATGAGCAAGTTCTACTTAAGGGCTCAGGCAGGACTACCTGTTTTTATGTTTGAACCATGTGTGCTCACAGAAATCAAAGTCAAAAAAGAAGAAGAAAGACTCATTTAGCCTAAAACCCCAGCTGTTTGCACTGAATAATCCTCTGCAGAAAGATAACAAATAACAGGGTGAAGTGCCTTTGTTTGACATTTTTCACTCTCAAGTATATTTCAAGGCAAAGACTAGAGGGTGGAATAATTGAATGAATAGACATTTGAAATATGGAAGAAAATTAAAAGATCTAAAAATCTCTGTTGGAATAGATTTTTATAAATTAATTAATAATTATTAGACTATAATTATTTAGTTGACAAGACATTTTTATTTGGCTTCACTTCTAGATTTACTACATGCACCTACTTCATTAATGTGATATTATTCAAAAGATATCAAGCAAATTTATACATATAAATTTATATATAGGTAAAATTCCTCTCTATATTTATAAATTTAACATTTACTTATATACATGAGTAAATAATTTATCATTTCCTTTCTCACAACTTTCATTTAATCAACTGCTCTCTAAGTATGCCAGCACAGGGAAAATTCAAATCCCAGAGATGCATACAATCAGCCTAAAATGATATAAGCTTTCTTTTTTCCTTCTCACGCAATCTCTAGTTTACTCTCCTGCTATTTTTTATGTTCTGAGTACCATGGGAATAAAAACAGCCTTTAGAAATAGACCATGCAGTCTCCAAGTACAGAACGTTGAACAAAACACTTAAGATTATGATTGCTAGGACTGGGTCAAAAATATTCTTCCCTTGTGGCTTTACTATCTCCTTACATTTCTATGGTATTGTTTAAAGTTCATGTGCTCAGATTTTCATCTAAACGTTAACAGTTCAAACATGAATGGCAAAATAAAAATAAAGCCAATTCAGTGTTTGGAATCACAGTCAAATCTATTTCTCTTAACACCGAAGATCATGGCAGTAGAGATAGTTTCTCTTAAAAGGTTATATGCCTGAAAATAGATCATTTCACCCAGAGGTTTGCAGACGTTATCTACTATTTCTCAGTCTCTGCTCTCAACACACCGTCTCCATCAGGTGCACCACCACCACCCACCATCACCCTGTCTGCACCCCGTATATGGGCTAGTGCCATTACCAACCTCCTGAAGACAGACTCTGACCTTACTAAATAAGTTCCTGGATCCTTTTCCTTTTAGTCTCTGTCTACTCAATATATTGCAGAAAGATAACAAATAACAGGGTGAAGTGCCTTTGTTTGACATTTTTCACTCTCAAGTATATTTCAAGGCAAAGACTAGAGGGTGGAATAATTGAATGAATAGACATTTGAAATATGGAAGAAAATTAAAAGATCTAAAAATCTCTGTTGGAATAGATTTTTATAAATTAATTAATAATTATTAGACTATAATTATTTAGTTGACAAGACATTTTTATTTGGCTTCACTTCTAGATTTACTACATGCACCTACTTCATTAATGTGATATTATTCAAAAGATATCAAGCAAATTTATACATATAAATTTATATATAGGTAAAATTCCTCTCTATATTTATAAATTTAACATTTACTTATATACATGAGTAAATAATTTATCATTTCCTTTCTCACAACTTTCATTTAATCAACTGCTCTCTAAGTATGCCAGCACAGGGAAAATTCAAATCCCAGAGATGCATACAATCAGCCTAAAATGATATAAGCTTTCTTTTTTCCTTCTCACGCAATCTCTAGTTTACTCTCCTGCTATTTTTTATGTTCTGAGTACCATGGGAATAAAAACAGCCTTTAGAAATAGACCATGCAGTCTCCAAGTACAGAACGTTGAACAAAACACTTAAGATTATGATTGCTAGGACTGGGTCAAAATATTCTTCCCTTGTGGCTTTACTATCTCCTTACATTTCTATGGTATTGTTTAAAGTTCATGTGCTCAGATTTTCATCTAAACGTTAACAGTTCAAACATGAATGGCAAAATAAAAATAAAGCCAATTCAGTGTTTGGAATCACAGTCAAATCTATTTCTCTTAACACCGAAGATCATGGCAGTAGAGATAGTTTCTCTTAAAAGGTTATATGCCTGAAAATAGATCATTTCACCCAGAGGTTTGCAGACGTTATCTACTATTTCTCAGTCTCTGCTCTCAACACACCGTCTCCATCAGGTGCACCACCACCACCCACCATCACCCTGTCTGCACCCCGTATATGGGCTAGTGCCATTACCAACCTCCTGAAGACAGACTCTGACCTTACTAAATAAGTTCCTGGATCCTTTTCCTTTTAGTCTCTGTCTACTCAAGTCCATGCTCCAGTATCTCCTTCATCTGAACTATAGCAGCAATTTTTCAGTTAGTCTTTTTCTTTTTTCTTTGCAGTGTGGCATGTGGGATCTTACTTCCCTAACCAGGGATCAAACCCAGGCCACTTGCATCGGAAGCATGGAGTCTTAATCACTGGACCACCAGGGTTAACTAGTCTGCAATTAGTCTTTACATTTCTAATCTCTCCCTTTCTGATTCATTCTGTGCTTTGCTGCCATTGTGTCCTTAAAACAAAGGTTTGTGCTGTGTGTTATGCAGACATGCAGTCGTGTCCAACTCTTTGCAACGCCATATGAACTATAACCTGCCAGGCTCCTCTGTCCATGGGGGTTTTCTAAGCAAGAATACTGGAATGGGTTGCCATGATTGAACTTAGGTCTCCTGCACTGCAGACAGATTCTTTATCTGAGTCACAAGGGAAGCCTTGAATGCTTATAGATTCCCTGTTCAAAATTCTTATACAGCAAGTGAGTGAGTGAGTGAGTGATAGTCACTCAGTGATGGCCAACTCTTTGGGACCTGCCAACCTGCCAGGTTCCTCTGTCCATGGAATTCTCCAGGCACTTTTCTTACAGTTTTCCATTAAATACAAATGAAATACAATCTCCTCTTCAAGGCTTTAAACCTTGAATTCAAGGCCCTCTACAATATGAACTCAGGCTTCTTAGCAACTGTTTGCGATTAGACATACACTGAACACAATACACACACAATACACAGACCAGACTACTCTTCAGCCCTTCATTCTGCACTTCACTAAATCTATATGGCTTTGATTAACCTATTATCTCAGCTAGAAGGTTCTTCCTCCTAACCTCTCTCCATTTCTCAATGTCTAGTTCAAATGCTAGTTTTTCTCACATCCATTATTCAAATAAACACTTTCTCTGCATTTTCATTGTCTTTACTTTCACTCTTACTTTGATAATGACACAATCATAAACCCTGGATCCTTTTCCTTTTAGTCTCTGCTCTCAACACACCGTCTCCATCAGTCCCAAAATCACCCTGTCTGCACCCGATATGGGCTAGTGCCATTACCAACCTCCTGAAGACAGACTCTGACCTTACTAAATAAGTTCCTGGATCCTTTTCCTTTTAGTCTCTGTCTACTCAAGTCCATGCTCCAGTATCTCCTTCATCTGAACTATAGCAGCAATTTTTCAGTTAGTCTTTTTCTTTTTTCTTTGCAGTGTGGCATGTGGGATCTTACTTCCCTAACCAGGGATCAAACCCAGGCCACTTGCATCGGAAGCATGGAGTCTTAATCACTGGACCACCAGGGTTAACTAGTCTGCAATTAGTCTTTACATTTCTAATCTCCCCCTTTCTGATTCATTCTGTGCTTTGCTGCCATTGTGTCCTTAAAACAAAGGTTTGTGCTGTGTGTTATGCAGACATGCAGTCGTGTCCAACTCTTTGCAACGCCATATGAACTATAACCTGCCAGGCTCCTCTGTCCATGGGGGTTTTCTAAGCAAGAATACTGGAATGGGTTGCCATGATTGAACTTAGGTCTCCTGCACTGCAGACAGATTCTTTATCTGAGTCACAAGGGAAGCCTTGAATGCTTATAGATTCCCTGTTCAAAATTCTTATACAGCAAGTGAGTGAGTGAGTGAGTGATAGTCACTCAGTGATGGCCAACTCTTTGGGACCTGCCAACCTGCCAGGTTCCTCTGTCCATGGAATTCTCCAGGCACTTTTCTTACAGTTTTCCATTAAATACAAATGAAATACAATCTCCTCTTCAAGGCTTTAAACCTTGAATTCAAGGCCCTCTACAATATGAACTCAGGCTTCTTAGCAACTGTTTGCGATTAGACATACACTGAACACAATACACACACAATACACAGACCAGACTACTCTTCAGCCCTTCATTCTGCACTTCACTAAATCTATATGGCTTTGATTAACCTATTATCTCAGCTAGAAGGTTCTTCCTCCTAACCTCTCTCCATTTCTCAATGTCTAGTTCAAATGCTAGTTTTTCTCACATCCATTATTCAAATAAACACTTTCTCTGCATTTTCATTGTCTTTACTTTCACTCTTACTTTGATAATGAGCACAATTTTTCCTATAATATATATGGTGGCATCCATATTATTTTATACAGATTTTTGGTTTCTTAAAAGTTAGGGACTATGCCATAGTAATCTTTATCATAGACAGTTTGGAAAGATAGTATTTATTAATTCCTATTTCAGAACAGTTATCAGGCACTTATATTTCCCAAACAAGGAAAATGACAGAAGAACATTATTTGTTGATATTTTGACTAATTGACTTATAAAATGGGGACTGGAGCACAATATAGAGAAGAGGTTAAATGAATGCAACTGTAGAAATACCTAGAAGAAAATTTTTGAAAAGAGAGAGGAGCTTAATTACTTGACTCTTCATGGGGAAAAAAATCTTTACATTGAAATATAAATGAGTCTAGCTATTCCCCTTTTCCATGTAAGATGGGGAAAAAGTGCTTATTCAGTTTGGTTTGCACCACAGGCTCCTGACTACTTCTGCCTCTTCGACAATGCTGTCAGTGAAAAGCATGTCACAGTTTAGGACGAAATGTGCCTAAAATCTGAAGCAGAGAAGCAATATTCAACAAACACATGAATTCGTCATACACTACTTCTAGTTTCTTCAATTTCTTAAAATAGTGTGTCTTTACTTATTAATGGTTCTTGATAGGTATAACTTCTTCTAGTGTATTTGCATATTGCTTGGTCTTCCATTCACAGCCAGAAAGCCATGTTCAGTAAATCTTTTTATGTTTAATCTCCTCCAGACTAAGGCATACAGTGTACTTGATGGAACTAAAAATACAATTCTCTAGAATCGCAAAGTTAGAAACAGACAGATAATGATTCATTTAGCAATTTTAGAGAATTTGGTGTTTATTCAAAACATATGTTTCTTGACTGTGATTAATAGGAACAATTTTTTTCATTTCAAAAATGAAAATTGTACAGCAACAAGAAGAGCAGACAAAACTTTAAGCATCATTACCACACAATGAATCATCCTAGTACACAACCTGAAAACTGCCTCAGAATTTTAAGAACGTAGGCTACTTGCTTGAGATCAGGGAGCAAATTCAATTTTATCTGTGACTGTAAGTCAGAATCTATTCTTGCTATCATGTCAAATATAAGCCCCATATTTTGGAGTGTATTTTCTGGATTATTTTTGGTGGTCGGGCAGGGGGCCTTACCTGGGTCAAAACTGCATGAATCTGTCTCTTACAGAATGGTAGTTGAATGTACAGGCCTTTCACTCACACAGAGAAAACCAACCATTGTCCCATCAGGAGGTATTTTGTCATCTTAAAATCTAAAGTAGAAGTAAACAAGAAAGGAAATTTTTCATGTCTTTTTTTTTTCCTTTTAAATATTTCGCTGAAACTTACAAGCCATTATACTGTAAGTATGTCTTTGGCCCATTACCAGTATATTTCTTTTCTGTCTGCAACTCCTGTCTTTGTTGAGAGGACAGCATGTTACCTATGCCTTCGGGGGTCTACAATTTATCTTTGGCATTTTGTGGTGCAGAGAACTGTCTAGAAATCTTTTCTCCAACTGAGAAAAATAAGGGGAGTATATGATGTGAATTTTAACACCTGTTATCACAAAGGGGAGAGAAATGAACACAATGTCTGTAATATTTTTAATAAGAAATTGAATTTATCACAAAGTAGAAAGGAAGTTAGAGTTATCAATCCAGGATCTTCAAAGCAATGGAAAAGCAATGATAATCTAAGACAACATCTGTAACTGTGGTTTTGTCAGCTTTTAGCTTTGGGAGGAAATGGCTGGAAAGAGCACAGGCTTCTGTAAAATGAAGCAGTACCTCCCTAAAAGGGCAGTTAAGGAGATTCAAGGAGACTGCATTTCTAAAGCACATATTCCCAAAGAAACTTAAATCTTTTATGTTTAATCTCCTCCAGACTAAGGCATACAGTGTACTTGATGGAACTAAAATACAATTCTCTAGAATCGCAAAGTTAGAAACAGACAGATAATGATTCATTTAGCAATTTTAGAGAATTTGGTGTTTATTCAAAACATATGTTTCTTGACTGTGATTAATAGGAACAATTTTTTTCATTTCAAAAATGAAAATTGTACAGCAACAAGAAGAGCAGACAAAACTTTAAGCATCATTACCACACAATGAATCATCCTAGTACACAACCTGAAAACTGCCTCAGAATTTTAAGAACGTAGGCTACTTGCTTGAGATCAGGGAGCAAATTCAATTTTATCTGTGACTGTAAGTCAGAATCTATTCTTGCTATCATGTCAAATATAAGCCCCATATTTTGGAGTGTATTTTCTGGATTATTTTTGGTGGTCGGGCAGGGGGCCTTACCTGGGTCAAAACTGCATGAATCTGTCTCTTACAGAATGGTAGTTGAATGTACAGGCCTTTCACTCACACAGAGAAAACCAACCATTGTCCCATCAGGAGGTATTTTGTCATCTTAAAATCTAAAGTAGAAGTAAACAAGAAAGGAAATTTTTCATGTCTTTTTTTTTTCCTTTTAAATATTTCGCTGAAACTTACAAGCCATTATACTGTAAGTATGTCTTTGGCCCATTACCAGTATATTTCTTTTCTGTCTGCAACTCCTGTCTTTGTTGAGAGGACAGCATGTTACCTATGCCTTCGGGGGTCTACAATTTATCTTTGGCATTTTGTGGTGCAGAGAACTGTCTAGAAATCTTTTCTCCAACTGAGAAAAATAAGGGGAGTATATGATGTGAATTTTAACACCTGTTATCACAAAGGGGAGAGAAATGAACACAATGTCTGTAATATTTTTAATAAGAAATTGAATTTATCACAAAGTAGAAAGGAAGTTAGAGTTATCAATCCAGGATCTTCAAAGCAATGGAAAAGCAATGATAATCTAAGACAACATCTGTAACTGTGGTTTTGTCAGCTTTTAGCTTTGGGAGGAAATGGCTGGAAAGAGCACAGGCTTCTGTAAAATGAAGCAGTACCTCCCTAAAAGGGCAGTTAAGGAGATTCAAGGAGACTGCATTTCTAAAGCACATATTCAGACACAAGGAAAACATGGGATTCATGGCAGCTGAGAGAAGCAGTAGCAACATCTGGCAGAGATTAAGGATCTCTGTGTCATTTTCCTCACCTTCCATTAGCCTCGATCAAGTCATGTAATATGTCTGATCCTCAGAAATAGGGTAAAATTAGAATCACTCCTACAGAACTCCCTCACACTGTCATGAAATCAAAAGAGAAAATCAGCATCACGTCTGTCAGAGAAATCATTTCTAAAGAAACTCTGGAGTATGATCATTCAGATCATGCCTGAATATCAGGTTGGTTAGTAAGTCACTACTTACAGCTCCGGCCAGCTTCAAGGCAGGCAGGGATACACATCCACTGACAGAGACACACTTGTAATTTCCTGGTGCCTTTTGCTACTGATACTTCCCTTTTGTCCACAACTCAGGACCAATGGAAGACTTAGAAAAAGGGAATGGGGATGTATTCCAAAGTTTTCCATTCTCCTCTGAGCGCATTCCCAATCAAGAGGTGACTACAAGGTATGTAGTCAACACACAATTCAAGATGAAATACAGGTGAGTAAAACAGAAGAGAAGCCTGTGAACTATTACTGTCATCCAAGTCTTATTTTGACTTGAGACGGAATATCTGGGGGAGTTTGTCTGATTCAGGAGATACTTGGTATTCCATTAGAATTTCTTACTCATTTGGTTATTACATTCTAGCTGGGCATAATGAAAATAATTTATTAATACTTTCTCAGGCATGTGGCCCTTTTTTTGAAGTTAGTACATACTTTAGTATAAAAATACTAGTATAAAAATTAGATAATTGGATAGATTATAAAGTTATAAGTAGATAGTTAAAAAGAGGTAACAATTGCAAATGCTTTTAGAATCTGCTAATATTGATGGATCTTTAAAAGTTAGTTAAAACATCAGGAAACTGAGAAATTAGAGCAACTCTTCATTTCCTTTGAAGTCTAAATGGCATATTGATCTGCGAATTGGGTTTTAATTTTAAAAGAAGCCACACACTGATTAGGATGGTGACAGTGGAATAATTATTCTATTATCCATTATGGAGCTGCTTCTGCACAAGAATCACTGCTGCTCTTCACCTTAAACACAAATAATTACATCCTGTAAGATAAGCAAGAAGCACACAGCAGTATTTATTAAACAGTCACTTAAATGTTGTCCTATGTGACAGCTCTATGGTATAATTACATCCTAGATGAGAACATTCACTTTCCAAAGTACATAAAAAATTTTAATCATTTTTAAAAGCATCAAACATTTTAAAATAATGACCAAGTCAAACTGAAACCTGAAAACAGCAATGAAATGATGATAAGGCTGATCATATACACACGGCTAAAATGATGATTGTACCTATGAATCAACATCTCTATGAGACTAAACTTAGACCGACATCTACCAACATTTTTGATCTTATCCAAAAACGTTCATAACATCAGACTGGATATGTGATAGGCAATCAAAAGAATCCAAGACATTTTAGACTGAATATAAAAGGCTCATTATTAAATATATCTGCCTTATTATTCAGACTCAAGCAAAATAGTAATGGAATTCACAATTGAACTAAAAGTGAAACAAATAGGAAAGTTGGATTTATGTTGAAGTCAGAAAGAGCTAACTAGGGTTTTGAGAGAAACTTTTAAAAGCATCATCCCCAAGCAAAGATAAAACATGTATTGGCTTGAGGAAAGCCCAGTATGCCCTCCAATAAAGCCTACCCCCACATATAACCTTGTTCAGAAAATGGCATTTAATAGAATTGAAATGTGGCCGATGAATAAAACATTTTGGAATACAGAAAATTACAACCAACTGATTCACTTTTCGGCTAATCTGGTTGGTGAATAATAGCTTCAGATTAAAACACAAACATGTAGCTTTCAATATAAAATGGTATGTATTTTTAACAAAATTATGAATGAAAACAAGGAAATGACTGAAAATCAAAGTTTAATAGTCACATTCAAAAATCATATGACTTTTCCTTCGAAAAAGCCAGGTATGTTAAGATAATTTATTTTAAAATTCCCTGAAAAGAAACAAAGCTGGACCTAGCAATCTGAATGCCATATGCTCTCTTCTAAACCTGGAACATACAACTGTTTTCCATCTGCAGCTGAGGGTTATGTGGTGCAATTATTCTATTATCCATTATGGAGCTGCTTCTGCACAAGAATCACTGCTGCTCTTCACCTTAAACACAAATAATTACATCCTGTAAGATAAGCAAGAAGCACACAGCAGTATTTATTAAACAGTCACTTAAATGTTGTCCTATGTGACAGCTCTATGGTATAATTACATCCTAGATGAGAACATTCACTTTCCAAAGTACATAAAAAATTTTAATCATTTTTAAAAGCATCAAACATTTTAAAATAATGACCAAGTCAAACTGAAACCTGAAAACAGCAATGAAATGATGATAAGGCTGATCATATACACACGGCTAAAATGATGATTGTACCTATGAATCAACATCTCTATGAGACTAAACTTAGACCGACATCTACCAACATTTTTGATCTTATCCAAAAACGTTCATAACATCAGACTGGATATGTGATAGGCAATCAAAAGAATCCAAGACATTTTAGACTGAATATAAAAGGCTCATTATTAAATATATCTGCCTTATTATTCAGACTCAAGCAAAATAGTAATGGAATTCACAATTGAACTAAAAGTGAAACAAATAGGAAAGTTGGATTTATGTTGAAGTCAGAAAGAGCTAACTAGGGTTTTGAGAGAAACTTTTAAAAGCATCATCCCCAAGCAAAGATAAAACATGTATTGGCTTGAGGAAAGCCCAGTATGCCCTCCAATAAAGCCTACCCCCACATATAACCTTGTTCAGAAAATGGCATTTAATAGAATTGAAATGTGGCCGATGAATAAAACATTTTGGAATACAGAAAATTACAACCAACTGATTCACTTTTCGGCTAATCTGGTTGGTGAATAATAGCTTCAGATTAAAACACAAACATGTAGCTTTCAATATAAAATGGTATGTATTTTTAACAAAATTATGAATGAAAACAAGGAAATGACTGAAAATCAAAGTTTAATAGTCAAATTCACAAAAATCATATGACTTTTCCCTTCGAAAAAGCCAGGTATGTTAAGATAATTTATTTTAAAATTCCCTGAAAAGAAACAAAGCTGGACCTAGCAATCTGAATGCCATATGCTCTCTTCTAAACCTGGAACATACAACTGTTTTCCATCTGCAGCTGAGGGTTATGTGGTGCAATGCCAATATGAAAATGAAGGTAAAAGTTGCTCAGTCATGTCCAATTCTTTGTGACCGCATGGACTATAGACAGCCAGGCTCCTCTGTCCATGGAATTCTCCAGGCAAGAGTACTGGAGTGGGTACCAAGTATATTAGATGTAAACACAAGACAAGGGCTTCCCAGGTGCCTCAGCAGATAATAATAAAAAAAAAAAAAAACCTACCTGGAATACAGGAGACTCAAGTTTGAGCCCTGGGTGGGGAGGATCCTCTAGAGGAGGGCATGTCAATCCACTCCAGTATTCTTGCCTGGAGAATCCCTTGGACAGAAGAGCCTGGTGGGCTACAGTTCATGGGGTGACCAAGTGTTGGACACAACTGATGCAATGAGCACACCCATGCAAACACACTACAAACTCTGTGTATGCAGGACTCCTGAGAGTTCCTCACTGTGGCCTGGAGAGGTCAGCAAACTACAGAAGCATGTTAACCAAGAAAAGCGGCCATGGGACCTCGGGTATCATTAGAGGGTTTCCCTACTTCATTGCCAGTAAGAGGCGTATGTTGCACCTGATCCTGCTAACACTCAGGCCTACTTGCCCTCTGGAAAAGTTCAGTGAGAAGCAAAAGTCAATAGTAGAACTGGTGAGATTTAGAAATATATGACCGAGCTTCCCATTCTCTCTAGGTCCCACCTAAATTAATAAGGTGACAGGTCACTCTCAGAGTCAAAAATTAATAGAGGAACTCTCATCTCTAGGAGAGGTAAGAAAAAGTTGTCTTTAGATTTTTAGATTCATATTCCTCATGCTCATTTGTCATTAATCAGCTGTCTAACAGGGTTGGATGTATATGTGTTGGGAGAAAGGGGATATTAAGATTAGTAGAATTAGGGCATAAAGTGATGTAACTTTTTTTTAGAGAAAGCTACTTAAATTGATCATGTATATGCAAAATGAAAACTCCATGGTAATAATATACTGCCCTGTACTGCACTTATAAGCACCTCATCTTTTCCTCCCAAAAGGTACACACACACACACACACACACACACACACACACACTCAGCCATGTGTATGTTGGAAGAGGAGGGAAGATAAATTGGGGGTTTGGTTAACAAAACAGATAACTCATAAAAATGAAAAATCCATACCATTCTATGGAATTCATATCTCATGGGGGAAGAGTAGCACATATTTCATAAAAAAGGGATGAGTGACTGAAAAATCAAATTCGAAGGCAGGTGAGATAGTGAAAGAACTTGGATTAGAAAAATCAGAATTTGAATCTTTTAAATGTAACCAAGTTCCTTTATACTAGATTACCTCTTCTTTGGAAACTACTATTTCAAGTTAATGGGAGTATTTTCAAGTTACAACTCCTTAATTTAAATAGAGATGCCCTCTAGTGGCTACCTTTGTAAGGCATTAAATTAAATTTACAAATCATCTACTCTAAACGATGGAGTTTTTTCTGGGCAAGTTACAACAGGCTTACATTGGGGTGACCAAGTGTTGGACACAACTGATGCAATGAGCACACCCATGCAAACACACTACAAACTCTGTGTATGCAGGACTCCTGAGAGTTCCTCACTGTGGCCTGGAGAGGTCAGCAAACTACAGAAGCATGTTAACCAAGAAAAGCGGCCATGGGACCTCGGGTATCATTAGAGGGTTTCCCTACTTCATTGCCAGTAAGAGGCGTATGTTGCACCTGATCCTGCTAACACTCAGGCCTACTTGCCCTCTCTGGAAAAGTTCAGTGAGAAGCAAAAGTCAATAGTAGAACTGGTGAGATTTAGAAATATATGACCGAGCTTCCCATTCTCTCTAGGTCCCACCTAAATTAATAAGGTGACAGGTCACTCTCAGAGTCAAAAATTAATAGAGGAACTCTCATCTCTAGGAGAGGTAAGAAAAAGTTGTCTTTAGATTTTTAGATTCATATTCCTCATGCTCATTTGTCATTAATCAGCTGTCTAACAGGGTTGGATGTATATGTGTTGGGAGAAAGGGGATATTAAGATTAGTAGAATTAGGGCATAAAGTGATGTAACTTTTTTTTAGAGAAAGCTACTTAAATTGATCATGTATATGCAAAATGAAAACTCCATGGTAATAATATACTGCCCTGTACTGCACTTATAAGCACCTCATCTTTTCCTCCCAAAAGGTACACACACACACACACACACACACACACACACACACTCAGCCATGTGTATGTTGGAAGAGGAGGGAAGATAAATTGGGGGTTTGGTTAACAAAACAGATAACTCATAAAAATGAAAAATCCATACCATTCTATGGAATTCATATCTCATGGGGGAAGAGTAGCACATATTTCATAAAAAAGGGATGAGTGACTGAAAAATCAAATTCGAAGGCAGGTGAGATAGTGAAAGAACTTGGATTAGAAAAATCAGAATTTGAATCTTTTAAATGTAACCAAGTTCCTTTATACTAGATTACCTCTTCTTTGGAAACTACTATTTCAAGTTAATGGGAGTATTTTCAAGTTACAACTCCCTTAATTTAAATAGAGAGATGCCCTCTAGTGGCTACCTTTGTAAGGCATTAAATTAAATTTACAAAAATCATCTACTCTAAACGATGAACAGCAAGTCTCACTATTTAGAGACGGTGGGACAAGAATTATTGAACAACAAAAAAAAATCTAATACACCACTGCATTTCAAGAAATAGTGTTATCTGAAGGGAAGAGCATTGGTGTGGAGGCCCAAGTCCTTGCCCACATCTACAGTTGCCACTGAGCTGTACTGTGTACAACCTGCCATGAAATTCAAGAAATAACCATTTGGATTGACAGTAAGTAAAATCAATTAGACTTTGATTCAAAAATCCATTGTCTATACTTTTTTACCAACCAACCTTCAGGGCTCTTGCCAGTCCTTCTTTCTCTAATTGATAATAAATCTAATACTCTCTGTTTACTTAGTCCTTTTTGTATTCTTTCTGGAAATTTTGATCATATTAACAGTTCTTCCTTTTTGAAGCCTCCCTCCCAATACTCTCACCCCAAAAACTCTGTGGTGTTTTCTCTTGCTGCTCTCCCTTCACCAAATGGCCTGTCTTTTCCTCTTTTACCTGAAGCACTTCCATCTCCAAATATCCGAAGTCCACCTGCCACACAGGACCTATCCTAACATCACCTTCTTCATGAGGTTTTCATTGCCCCTCCTAGGCACTGCTTTCTCATTGGAACTTCTACAGTACTCTAAAAATGCTTCATTTAGAATATTTACAATTTCCTGCGAAAATACACTAGCCCTCAAAAGAGTTTCGTATATGACCACCACCAGCAGCACTGGTTGTTTCCAAGTATCCTGAGATAAAAATCTAGCCCCCAGCCACATCATGTCTCCTTGCTGGCCCTGATATACAGTGCCCCTCCTTCTATTCTGCCTTCCACTTATCATCTCCTGAATCCACCTGGGGACCCTCAAAGTACCTGTTGCCCAATATCAGTTCATCTCCAACTTAGAATTCTTCAAGCACCTTTCATATTACACTCAAATGCAGAGCCACCAAATCAGTTCTGAGACCCCAGTAAAAAGTACCACATGCAGCGAACTCATATGGTTTATCTATGTATCAGTACATGGTAGGCTGAGCCAGAAACTAATCTATGACACACTGGAATCTCTCCTCCCCCTAAGGAGAGATTATTAGGCCTCATTATTAGGATGTCTTCCACATAAAGTCAGATCATTTCCATAAACCCCACGGTCACTATTAAAATAGACTTCCAGCACACCCACCAGTTTGTCAGACAGGGCTGTGTGTGTGTACTTACAGTATAGGATGAAGCTGGATTTTGATCTTCCATCCCCAGTCTACCTGCGCTAATTCCCAGCTGGACTGTGGCCAGGGTAAAGGCAGGCTCTATAAGGGAAGCCTCTGTATCATCATTATTTCTCCAACTGCCCTTAGCACAGTGCTTCCCATACAGTAGGAATGAAATAAAAATCTAAGGAATTAATGATGGAATGCAACACCAAGTTCCTTTCTTGTCTGCTTCTCTTTTTCATGTTTAAAAAGCTGCTTGTTTTCTGTATGTAAATGATATGTAGAGAATACAAATAAGCCATCATGCTAATAATCTTCCCCAAACTTTATCACAGAAAGTGTTACTATTATTACATGAGAAATATTCGCTATAGCACGGAGAGGTAATATTTTTTTCTGGGAGACGTTTCCATATTAAGTGATCATTTACAAGTATTAAGACAAAGTACTCACAAAGTCCACGTGTGGGGAACAAATACAAGTTACAGAGAACAAGAAATAAATGTTTATGAGCTAAGATTATTAGATTCTTTTCTCTATTAAACAAAAATGATAGGGAAAAAATCTGTTGTCTCCTTTGCAAGAGGTCAATTTAAAAGATTTTTTGTCTTTATAATAGCATTAAATGCTGTCTTAGAGCTTTTCTTAATCACAAACTGACAACATGATAAAGACAATCAAAATTACTGGAAATATACCATGCATTACATTACTCCCTTGATATGTATTTGAACACTTAATAACTAATTATTATAGCCAACATTCTCTCTAGTTGAGAATCATCAGTAACATTTTCATCCTACATCTAAAACTATCATTTTCATCCTACATCTAAAAATTTGCAGTAAATCTAGTTATTTTTGTAGGGATAGCAGAATCTGCTAGATATTTTCCAAGAGACACTTTTATTTTCCTTCTTAGTTGTACACTAACTTTATTTCAAGATATTTCTACCTGACATAAAAACTATTCTTTCCACCTTGGAGCTAGGTGTCCATAATTTGTTTTATCTCTGGATCAAACTATTAAATAGACTTCCAGCAAAAAACCCACAAAGTTTGTCAGACAGGGCTGTGTGTGTGTACTTACAGTATAGGATGAAGCTGGATTTTGATCTTCCATCCCCAGTCTACCTGCGCTAATTCCCAGCTGGACTGTGGCCAGGGTAAAGGCAGGCTCTATAAGGGAAGCCTCTGTATCATCATTATTTCTCCAACTGCCCTTAGCACAGTGCTTCCCATACAGTAGGAATGAAATAAAAATCTAAGGAATTAATGATGGAATGCAACACCAAGTTCCTTTCTTGTCTGCTTCTCTTTTTCATGTTTAAAAAGCTGCTTGTTTTCTGTATGTAAATGATATGTAGAGAATACAAATAAGCCATCATGCTAATAATCTTCCCCAAACTTTATCACAGAAAGTGTTACTATTATTACATGAGAAATATTCGCTATAGCACGGAGAGGTAATATTTTTTTCTGGGAGACGTTTCCATATTAAGTGATCATTTACAAGTATTAAGACAAAGTACTCACAAAGTCCACGTGTGGGAACAAATACAAGTTACAGAGAACAAGAAATAAATGTTTATGAGCTAAGATTATTAGATTCTTTTCTCTATTAAACAAAAATGATAGGGAAAAAATCTGTTGTCTCCTTTGCAAGAGGTCAATTTAAAAGATTTTTTGTCTTTATAATAGCATTAAATGCTGTCTTAGAGCTTTTCTTAATCACAAACTGACAACATGATAAAGACAATCAAAATTACTGGAAATATACCATGCATTACATTACTCCCTTGATATGTATTTGAACACTTAATAACTAATTATTATAGCCAACATTCTCTCTAGTTGAGAATCATCAGTAACATTTTCATCCTACATCTAAAACTATCATTTTCATCCTACATCTAAAAATTTGCAGTAAATCTAGTTATTTTTGTAGGGATAGCAGAATCTGCTAGATATTTTCCAAGAGACACTTTTATTTTCCTTCTTAGTTGTACACTAACTTTATTTCAAGATATTTCTACCTGACATAAAAACTATTCTTTCCACCTTGGAGCTAGGTGTCCATAATTTGTTTTATCTCTGTATGCTAAATTTATTATAGCCTAATATTACATTTTTCCAAGCCTTCAGACTTTTTCTCCTTGACTATTTGATTCAAACATAACACTGCAGTATATCCTAGCCTCTTGGAGTTTTCAGTCCAAGTTCCCAAAATATCTCTCGTGTGGGACATTAAAGCCAATAAATTTTTTCATGTTTCATATTTTAGCTTGTATTTAATCTTGTCTGGTTCTTTACTTTTCTGTTTCACTTTCTTTGTGAAAATTGTGAAGCTCACTATTTTCATGAATAGGAAAGTTTCAGTATACATGGGGAACCCAAAAAACAGACCCCATGAGATGAATTTTTCTGTCGGAGTGAGACAGAAAAGTGTTTTTTCCCCCAGATTTATTGAGATTGACATATTCTGTAAGTTTGAGAGGTACAATGTAATGAGTTAATGTATGTATATACATTGAGAAATGATGATCGCAATAAGGTTAGTTAGTACATCCATTGCACATAGTTACCTTTTTGTGTGGAGAGAGCTTTTAATACCTGTTCTCCTACCAACTTTCAAGTACACAATACAGTATTATTAACTCTAGTCACCATGTTGTACATTAGATCCCCCAGAACTTGCTCATCTTATAACTGGAAGTTTGTACCCTGTGAAGACCCATTTCCACATGCTCTTGCCCTCAGCAAACACCAATCTACTCTATTCCTAAGAGTTTAGTTTTTTTAGATTCCACAAAATAGGTGACATCATACAGTATGCATCATTCTCTGTCTGACTTACTTCGTTAGCATAATGTCCTTAAGCTTCATCCCTGTCATTACAGTATGGCTAAATAATACTTTATATACATATTTATCTCACATGTTTATTATCCAATCAACCCTCAACAGACACTTCAGATGTTTCCACGTTTCAGCCACTACAGATAATGCTGCAATGCACATGGAGGTGAGACAGTTCTTCACAACAGTGATTTCATTCCCTTCAGATATATACCCAGATGTAGGACTGCTAGATGATATGGTAGATTTGTTTTTTATTTCTTGTAGGACCTTCATACTGATTAAAGGGTCTAATGCTGAAAAACAACCATCAGACGTGTAGGTAGATCTTTCCCCCATCAGCTACTTTTATTAAATAAATTTTGGCAATGAGGAAAGATAGGAATAAAAGTCTATATAGTAAAATCAATATTAAATGTTTGAAGTACTCACTAAATCTTACAATCAGGTGGGTGAAGCATTTATTTATTGTTTTGTTCATTCAGTGAATGAAGTAAACAATAAATGGTTTGGTAAAACTATTGTATCATTAAAATAAATAGAGTTTTATGTGTGAGGAGCTATATTCGAACTTGGATTTTATAAAATCTTTGTGAATACATTTCACTAATATTGAACATTCAGATATTCACTGTTAGAGGCTGTATTTCTAAACAAGCAAATGGAATAAAGGAAAAGCTATATGGTTTCTTGAACTGAAAAACTTTAAAATATGAAATGACAGCATAAATTTCCAACAAATAAAGCATATTTTATAGGAAAAGTATGTATTTTATCTTCCTGAAATAATTTACTTCTCATTTTAAATTTATTATGGAAGAATTTCCAGAGTTACTTGAAAATAAAATGTAAAAGGACATGGAACAATGGGACATGCCAGACTTTAAACCTGTTCTCAAAGTACACAATACAGTATTATTAACTCTAGTCACCATGTTGTACATTAGATCCCCCAGAACTTGCTCATCTTATAACTGGAAGTTTGTACCCTGTGAAGACCCATTTCCACATGCTCTTGCCCTCAGCAAACACCAATCTACTCTATTCCTAAGAGTTTAGTTTTTTTAGATTCCACAAAATAGGTGACATCATACAGTATGCATCATTCTCTGTCTGACTTACTTCGTTAGCATAATGTCCTTAAGCTTCATCCCTGTCATTACAGTATGGCTAAATAATACTTTATATACATATTTATCTCACATGTTTATTATCCAATCAACCCTCAACAGACACTTCAGATGTTTCCACGTTTCAGCCACTACAGATAATGCTGCAATGCACATGGAGGTGAGACAGTTCTTCACAACAGTGATTTCATTCCCTTCAGATATATACCCAGATGTAGGACTGCTAGATGATATGGTAGATTTGTTTTTTATTTCTTGTAGGACCTTCATACTGATTAAAGGGTCTAATGCTGAAAAACAACCATCAGACGTGTAGGTAGATCTTTCCCCCATCAGCTACTTTTATTAAATAAATTTTGGCAATGAGGAAAGATAGGAATAAAAGTCTATATAGTAAAATCAATATTAAATGTTTGAAGTACTCACTAAATCTTACAATCAGGTGGGTGAAGCATTTATTTATTGTTTTGTTCATTCAGTGAATGAAGTAAACAATAAATGGTTTGGTAAAACTATTGTATCATTAAAATAAATAGAGTTTTATGTGTGAGGAGCTATATTCGAACTTGGATTTTATAAAATCTTTGTGAATACATTTCACTAATATTGAACATTCAGATATTCACTGTTAGAGGCTGTATTTCTAAACAAGCAAATGGAATAAAGGAAAAGCTATATGGTTTCTTGAACTGAAAAACTTTAAAATATGAAATGACAGCATAAATTTCCAACAAATAAAGCATATTTTATAGGAAAAGTATGTATTTTATCTTCCTGAAATAATTTACTTCTCATTTTAAATTTATTATGGAAGAATTTCCAGAGTTACTTGAAAAATAAAATGTAAAAGGACATGGAACAATGGGACATGCCTGCTGTCTAGAAAAACAACAAAATTATAATACAACATGTTCCCATGCACAGTGCCTTTGAGATTGTGATGTCTGTTTGATATTGTCTCTGCTAGAGGCCAAAGCATACACATTTTCTATTCTAAAATATTGTCTACACTTTTGAAAATAAACCCATCTGGCCCCTTTGAGCACCATCCTCTCTACCCAAACCCTCAATGCTTTCATCCAACAAAATATATATATATATCTTAATCAGATCCTATAGTGCTATAAACATCTGGCCTCAGACTATAATACATACTTCAAATTACAAAGAAATAGAGGAAGTTATGCATGCATAATCAAAACCCATTGACTCATAAGCAGATTTTTTTTTTCACTAGGCATTACCGTAACTCAGAGGAATTCATTATTTTCTTGTCAACCAAGTCCTGATGAAACAATCTTCTTACAAAGGCAAATGGGTATTGGCAGGCGTTGGGGTTGGGGAGCTGCTTGGGGAAGTCTTTCCCTTCATCCCACTTGACACTAAAAGCAAAGACAGTCTATCGTGTTTGTTTTCATTTAAAAAATCGTATTGCATTCTCGAAAAGATGAAATATTTAAGTAATTTCTACTTATTCCTGCCTCTAAGCAGGTAAAGATACCTGAGGGACTGTGAAGGTGAAATTAAACTGTGCTCACAAAGACTAGATCAATTGATATCAATTTTCAAAGTCCTAGAACACAATAAAATAAAAGAATAAAATACTTCTAAACCAACAGTGTCACACTGGTGATTTGGCAAAAACTTCAAAACTCTATTCTTGAGGGTCACTGTTATAAGCACGTATTTTTTTTCTCTGCCTCCGCAGTAGATACATTAAGTATGTATCAGGATAAGTTTATATGGACTCTATAAAATGTCCTCGAAGCTAGATTTTTAAGTAAATCTCTGAGACCAGGTAACTTATTTAACAGTTGATTCTAAGTTATTTAAAAGGAAAAAAGTACAATTTGGATCTGTTCTAAAATTCAAGATACATGAGGCTATATTAAAATGAAAAGCTGAAAATCAACTATAATCCTTGAATAGATATAAGACGCACCTTGTTCAGTATTTATGCTGGCTGGTATGTGCTATACTGGGTTCAGTCCTCACGCCTCACTGACTAAGTAAGTACATAGACTTAGGCGAGGCTTTTCTCTTCTCAACAAAATTATAATACAACATGTTCCCATGCATGCCATTTTTATATGTCTCTGCTAGAGGCCAAAGCATACACATTTTCTATTCTAAAATATTGTCTACACTTTTGAAAATAAACCCATCTGGCCCCTTTGAGCACCATCCTCTCTACCCAAACCCTCAATGCTTTCATCCAACAAAATATATATATATATCTTAATCAGATCCTATAGTGCTATAAACATCTGGCCTCAGACTATAATACATACTTCAAATTACAAAGAAATAGAGGAAGTTATGCATGCATAATCAAAACCCATTGACTCATAAGCAGATTTTTTTTTTCACTAGGCATTACCGTAACTCAGAGGAATTCATTATTTTCTTGTCAACCAAGTCCTGATGAAACAATCTTCTTACAAAGGCAAATGGGTATTGGCAGGCGTTGGGGTTGGGGAGCTGCTTGGGGAAGTCTTTCCCTTCATCCCACTTGACACTAAAAGCAAAGACAGTCTATCGTGTTTGTTTTCATTTAAAAAATCGTATTGCATTCTCGAAAAGATGAAATATTTAAGTAATTTCTACTTATTCCTGCCTCTAAGCAGGTAAAGATACCTGAGGGACTGTGAAGGTGAAATTAAACTGTGCTCACAAAGACTAGATCAATTGATATCAATTTTCAAAGTCCTAGAACACAATAAAATAAAAGAATAAAATACTTCTAAACCAACAGTGTCACACTGGTGATTTGGCAAAAACTTCAAAACTCTATTCTTGAGGGTCACTGTTATAAGCACGTATTTTTTTTCTCTGCCTCCGCAGTAGATACATTAAGTATGTATCAGGATAAGTTTATATGGACTCTATAAAATGTCCTCGAAGCTAGATTTTTAAGTAAATCTCTGAGACCAGGTAACTTATTTAACAGTTGATTCTAAGTTATTTAAAAGGAAAAAAGTACAATTTGGATCTGTTCTAAAATTCAAGATACATGAGGCTATATTAAAATGAAAAGCTGAAAATCAACTATAATCCTTGAATAGATATAAGACGCACCTTGTTCAGTATTTATGCTGGCTGGTATGTGCTATACTGGGTTCAGTCCTCACGCCTCACTGACTAAGTAAGTACATGGACTTAGGCAAGGCTTTTCTCTTCTCAGTCCCTAATTTGTCTCTAAGTTGTGAACAATAATAACACTCACCTCATAAGGTCGTTGTGAAGATTAAAACAATTGATGTGTTCCTTGATTTCCCATTTTTACCATTCTTGTATCCAATTCATCATGAGGTCCTATTTATCTTCCTCTAAATATACCTTGAGCCCTACTGCTTCCCTCAGCTTACTCTGTGCCCTCATCATTTCAACTGAGCTTCCTGCAAGTTACACTTTTTCCACCTCCAATCCACTTTCCAGTGTGATTCTTTTAAAAGTTTTAATTAAATCACACACACATACACACCCCACTTACAAAACTCTTTAACGGGTTCTTCGAATTGTTCTTTAAGAAAATGTAGACTTTCTAGTATAGTCAGCATTGTCTAGTATGATTCATTTCCTTCTCATTCACCCACTTTATCTCTTACAAGTCTGTCCCTCATGCATTCACCGTCCTCCTGTCTGTTCCTCAGGCCCAGCAAGCCCTTCCCACTGCTGAGTCATAGTATGTGCTCTTCTCCTGGACTGTAATCCCTTCCCCCAGCCTTCCAGATGAACATCTCCTTTGCATTCCCAAAGAGCCTCGTAAATATAGCATCTCTGTATAGATACCTTTCCTTACCACTCTATTTTATTTTTAAAAATAATTTCTTTGCTACATTAATTTTTAAAAAATATTTTGATACGGACCATTTTTAAAGTCTTACTGTTTTATACTTTAGTTTTTTGGTCATGAGGCATGTGAGATCTTAGCTTCCTGACCAGGGAGTGAACCCACACCCCAGGGACTGGTTGAAGTCTGGACCAACAGGGAAGTCCCCTTACACTCTATTTTAAAAGACTATCTATCACATGTTGTTAAGCCATTACCTTTAATACCAATTATCATAACCATTAATTATTTATTTGTTGTCATCTCTCTATTTTCCCCAATCAGAACGCAAACTCTTCAGAGGGCAGAGTTTGTATTCTTCACTCTTTGTCTTCAGTGCTTGGCATATTGTAAATGCTTAACAAATAAGATCTGAGTCAGCTCAGTCAGTAAAAAATCTGCCTGCAATGCAGGAGACCAAAGTTCAGTTCCTGGGTAGAAAAGATCTGCTGGAGAAGGAAATGACAGGCCACTCCAGTATTCCTGCCTGGAGAATCCCATGGACCAAGGAGCCTGGCAGGCTACGGTCCATGAAGTCATAAGAGTAGGACACGACTACTTTAGTGACTAAACCAACCAACCAAAGAAAATTTTTACCAGTATCTGCTATAGTTGTGAATGCTCAGCTGAGAACAATCCTTTTATGTATGGGAATTTTGTAAAATAACAGGCAAGAGAGTGAATATAAATAACCTGAGGGTATTGGTTTTGCTATTGAAAGAAATTCATCAACTCAATGAATAAACACTGTAATAGTGCATAGCATTCCAATAGATTTTATCATGCAATTATAGTCTTTGAGATCTTAGGAAGAAAAGTTTAAACCGATGGAGACATTACTAAAGTTTCATTTTTGAAACCTGAAGAAATAATAGGATAGTGGAAAAGAGAATCTTCATTCCTTTCTCAGAGCTGTCTACCAAACTCAACTGGTAAGCTTCACATGGACAGGCACGATATTCCCTTTAACACACACACAGTAACATGCAGCTGAGTAGATGGTAGATACTCAAATATTTGTTGAAATGAATTGATTTTGATAGAAACATAACAAAGACAATACCAAGAAGAAAGAAGAGAGAAGATTTGTTACCAAAAGCCTAACAAATGATTGCACAATAGCTTAAATAGCTTTTTCCAATTAATCAGTGTTTCTAAACAATGAATCCATATAAATAATTAGCTAGAAAAAAATCCATAGGTTATCCAAAAACTGTAATGGCTTTATTGCAGGAAATCTAATATGTGCTTTTAATATAACCTGAGGCAGGAGAAACACTCTTGGATGAGAGGAAAAGCTGAAAATGGCAGCGGGGCTGAAAATATGCCTAGACTTGATTACAGCAAAAAGAATTATTGTTACAACACAAAAGAAGAAAAATAATAGAAAGACTGTGTCAGAAAGAAGTAGAATCAAGTGACTAGATCAGGAGTGCTGAGGTAAAATGCAATTTCAGTAGCAGAAAGCAACAAAAGTTTAGAGAAAAATATGTATTGCAGAATGCAAAAGAGAGGGAAAAGAAGTTTGGGGAGTTTGCATTTATAGTCAAATACTCAAAACATCCTACACATTCCTTTTTAATACAATATAAAAGAACATGCTTCAGTTTTAAAACTAAATCTCTGACTTTTAAGGAATTAGCAGACTCTGCTCCAGAAAACTGCATTTAGAAAACAGGATTCCAAAGAAATATATGAACTCTCACATTTATTTCAGCATTTATTCTCACTAACCAAAATAAACAAACAACCTAACTGCCTATCAATGAATGAACAGAGAAGGAAGATGTGAGATAGATGGATAGACAGATGCGTGTTTGTGCTCAGTCATGTCCGACTGTTTGATCTCATGTACTGCAGCCTGCCACGATCCACTCTCTAGGAAAAAATACTGGAGCGAGTTTCCATTTCCTTCTTCAGGAAATCATCCTGACCCAGGGATCGAACCCAAATCTCTTGCGTCTCCTGCATTGGTAGGTGGATGCTTTACCACTGAGCCATCTGAGAAGCCCAGATAATAGATGAATACTATTCACCCAATAAAATGGGGCTCCTTTCTCAGAGCTGTCTACCAAACTCAACTGGTAAGCTTCACATGGACAGGCACGATATTCCCTTTAACACACACACAGTAACATGCAGCTGAGTAGATGGTAGATACTCAAATATTTGTTGAAATGAATTGATTTTGATAGAAACATAACAAAGACAATACCAAGAAGAAAGAAGAGAGAAGATTTGTTACCAAAAGCCTAACAAATGATTGCACAATAGCTTAAATAGCTTTTTCCAATTAATCAGTGTTTCTAAACAATGAATCCATATAAATAATTAGCTAGAAAAAAATCCATAGGTTATCCAAAAACTGTAATGGCTTTATTGCAGGAAATCTAATATGTGCTTTTAATATAACCTGAGGCAGGAGAAACACTCTTGGATGAGAGGAAAAGCTGAAAATGGCAGCGGGGCTGAAAATATGCCTAGACTTGATTACAGCAAAAAGAATTATTGTTACAACACAAAAGAAGAAAAATAATAGAAAGACTGTGTCAGAAAGAAGTAGAATCAAGTGACTAGATCAGGAGTGCTGAGGTAAAATGCAATTTCAGTAGCAGAAAGCAACAAAAGTTTAGAGAAAAATATGTATTGCAGAATGCAAAAGAGAGGGAAAAGAAGTTTGGGGAGTTTGCATTTATAGTCAAATACTCAAAACATCCTACACATTCCTTTTTAATACAATATAAAAGAACATGCTTCAGTTTTAAAACTAAATCTCTGACTTTTAAGGAATTAGCAGACTCTGCTCCAGAAAACTGCATTTAGAAAACAGGATTCCAAAGAAATATATGAACTCTCACATTTATTTCAGCATTTATTCTCACTAACCAAAATAAACAAACAACCTAACTGCCTATCAATGAATGAACAGAGAAGGAAGATGTGAGATAGATGGATAGACAGATGCGTGTTTGTGCTCAGTCATGTCCGACTGTTTGATCTCATGTACTGCAGCCTGCCACGATCCACTCTCTAGGAAAAAATACTGGAGCGAGTTTCCATTTCCTTCTTCAGGAAATCATCCTGACCCAGGGATCGAACCCAAATCTCTTGCGTCTCCTGCATTGGTAGGTGGATGCTTTACCACTGAGCCATCTGAGAAGCCCAGATAATAGATGAATACTATTCACCCATGAGAAGGAAGGACATCCTGCCATTTGCAACAGCATAGATGGACCTCAAGCACATTATGCTAAGTGAGGTAAGTCAGATAAAGAAAAAAAAGTACTAATATTAATCATTTATATGTGGAATCTAAAAAAACAGAGTAAAACTGTGGTTACCAGGGAGTTGGAGGGATAAGTTAGATGTTGTTTAAGAGTACAAACTTATAATAAGTAGTAAATAAACCACAGAAGTCTAGTACACAGTATAATGAATGGACAAAAATTTTGTACTATAATCATCAAATTTACTAAGAGACTAGAACTTAATTATTCTAACCACTGAAAAGAAAGGATAATTATGTAACATGACACAAGTGCTAAATATTGCTATAATAGCAATCATAGCATATAAATTTATCAAGTCAACATGCTGCATGCCTTAATTTATACAATGTCATATATCAAATCTATTTCATAAGAAATTCACATGAATACCCAATAAGTTATGAAAATGAATAATTTTTAAAAATTTATATTTCAAAGAAACAGAGATCTAGATAATGGCAATTCTGATATGTTCAAGGTAAAGTAAAATGTGCATTTTAGATACAAAAACTTGCAGTAATACCTGAATATGTCTGTTATTTCTAAGAAATTTTATAGAATAAAATATTCTATATATAAATAGTATGTATAGAATTAGCAGACTCTGCTCCAGAAAACTGCATTTAGAAAACAGGATTCCAAAGAAATATATGAACTCTCACATTTATTTCAGCATTTATTCTCACTAACCAAAATAAACAAACAACCTAACTGCCTATCAATGAATGAACAGAGAAGGAAGATGTGAGATAGATGGATAGACAGATGCGTGTTTGTGCTCAGTCATGTCCGACTGTTTGATCTCATGTACTGCAGCCTGCCACGATCCACTCTCTAGGAAAAAATACTGGAGCGAGTTTCCATTTCCTTCTTCAGGAAATCATCCTGACCCAGGGATCGAACCCAAATCTCTTGCGTCTCCTGCATTGGTAGGTGGATGCTTTACCACTGAGCCATCTGAGAAGCCCAGATAATAGATGAATACTATTCACCCATGAGAAGGAAGGACATCCTGCCATTTGCAACAGCATAGATGGACCTCAAGCACATTATGCTAAGTGAGGTAAGTCAGATAAAGAAAAACAAGTACTAATATTAATCATTTATATGTGGAATCTAAAAAAACAGAGTAAAACTGTGGTTACCAGGGAGTTGGAGGGATAAGTTAGATGTTGTTTAAGAGTACAAACTTATAATAAGTAGTAAATAAACCACAGAAGTCTAGTACACAGTATAATGAATGGACAAAAATTTTGTACTATAATCATCAAATTTACTAAGAGACTAGAACTTAATTATTCTAACCACTGAAAAGAAAGGATAATTATGTAACATGACACAAGTGCTAAATATTGCTATAATAGCAATCATAGCATATAAATTTATCAAGTCAACATGCTGCATGCCTTAATTTATACAATGTCATATATCAAATCTATTTCATAAGAAATTCACATGAATACCCAATAAGTTATGAAAATGAATAATTTTTAAAAATTTATATTTCAAAGAAACAGAGATCTAGATAATGGCAATTCTGATATGTTCAAGGTAAAGTAAAATGTGCATTTTAGATACAAAAACTTGCAGTAATACCTGAATATGTCTGTTATTTCTAAGAAATTTTATAGAATAAAATATTCTATATATAAATAGTATGTATAGAACTGAATAATTTCTAAACAGTCCCACAGTTTTCACAGATCAAATCCAAATAATATCTCTATTAATTTAAATTCTATTAATTAATTCTATTAATTTAAATAATATCTCAATTAATTTAATCTTCTCAGGATGTCAAAGTATATTATAGCATGATAAATTTCATCTGTTATACCTTCTCAATTGACAATATATGTTACCTCTATTTTGTAGAATAGGAAATTGGGTAGATTTGGTGGAACTTGTCCAGTTTAAAGCAAAGACTCAAAATAAGTTATGACCTCAGACCTAAAGACCCCAGTTCATCAGGTCTTTTCTCTCTCACTGTAAATAATTAAAATTAATACAATATTGAGTCACCCACTAGAATTCTGCCTACTCCCTGTTCATGATGTTATAAAGTAAGCTCAAAGAGTGAAAAATTAAAAAATAAAATTCAGATTTTACCATTAACTTCAAATAATGTTGTCCATTGAAAAATGTAACCCATGGGTGTGTCTAGAATAAAATAGATGGAAATGGATACACATACTTGGGAGAAATAAGACTCTAGGACTGACTTTTCCCTTTCTTCTTAGAAGTCATGTACTTGGATTTCTGGCAAAAGTATCCAAAACTTCAGGGTGACTGATTTTTATCCCTCATAGAGATGTGAGCACATAGGCAGCCTCTCTGGTACTTCAGATACTGCACAAGGATTACATGAGAAACTTGTTAAACACCCAAGCACCTCAAGCCGTTCTGATCCAGATAGTATTGGATCCAACTTTGGAAACACTTGATCTGAATTAACAATCCAGTCATAAAACAAGAAAAACACACAACCCAAGAAAAATGCAGCCATCAGTGCAAGGTGGATGTCTGCTCTATGGTGAATGGTGTGGTCAGTGAAGACAAACAGCAGACATGGCCAGAACTTGCTTTGCACAGCTGGAGTTCTCCAAGGTACAATTACAATTAAATGATTCTCTACTTGTTTCTCATTGAGGTTTAAAGGACTCATGCATAAGTAAAAGAATGAAATGGTCTATCTCCCCCCTTCCTGTTAAAAAAAAAAAAAAAAAAAGCCCAGGGAACATATTCCTCTGGCTAAAACTGAACTAATTCTTACAAGTGATCCAACCTACGCTTCTACTGGGTTATACTGGAAAAAAGTAGTGCTAACCTTGAAATTTATGAGCATTTAGGAAAATCCTTTTGCTGTAGTCTTCCCTCAGGATTTGAACCAAAAGTTGTTCTTCCTTACAATTCCCCAATAAGTAGCTCTCCACTTCCCTCAACTTCAAATTCCTCACAAGGATGTACAAGGTATTCACAATATAATCTCTACCTCCTTTTCCATATTTCTATTTGATCATTACAGAACTTTGACTCCAGTCAGAGGAGAGATGTTTTCATGTTTAAATTTAAACAACAACAACAAAAAAGGTGTTAACTCACTTAAGAAAAGCCTTTGCTATATGACTCAAGGCAACTCAACTGGGGCTCTGTATTGATCTAGAGGGGTGGGAATGGGCAGGAGGAGGGAAGCAGATTTAAGAGGGAGGGGACACATGTACACCTATGGTTAATTCATGCTGATGTATGACAGACATCAAAGGAATACTGCAAAGCAATCATCAATTAAAAATAAATTAATATTTTAGAAAAGAAAACCTTCCTCTGTGAAATGGGATGAAGTGTTGGTTGATAAACTGCTTTAATGATAAGATAAGGAACTATGATCTCTCTTTCTCTAAGCTCTACCAATTGCTTTGTTGCTGCTCTTTAGTTACTAAGTCATGTCTCACATCTTTTTTGTGACTCCACGGACTGTAGCCCACCAGATTCTTCTGTCTGTGGGATTTCCCAGGCACGAATACTGAAGGGGGTTGCCATTTCCTTCTCCAGGGGATCTCCCTACCCAGGAACTGAATTCCCTGCACTGGCACTGGCAGGTAGATTCTTTACCACTGAGCCACCAGAGAAGCCCAATACTGGTTCCCTTGAGACTGCATAATGACTTCAACAGCAATGAAGGCTAACTGTATCTTTCTTCTCAGACAGCAGGAAATAAACAAGGACTTCTTGAGACAGATGGAGGCTTTGCACAAATTTTTTAAAAGAAAGAAACGTGCAAGTCCCCAGCAAGTCTCCCCTTGAGTCTCACTGGTCCAGATTGCTGTAAACATGCCCATTCCTGAACTAGATACGAGCTGGATATGACACAGATGTTGAGGAGTCAACCACAGTGTCCACAACACTGACTTACTTGCAATCCCAGCAAAGTTCATGTTCTTCCACATTGTTATGCCTATCACATTCTTTTGCCTCTATCTTGAACTTCTTTCCCCCTCAAAATGCTTGGCCAGACCTTACTCATCCTATAATATTTCAAATGTCACCTCCTCTTGAAGAGCTTCATCATAACCTGACCCCCTGTCTAAATTGCTACTCTCCCCCCCTTTATATTTGCAAATCCTCCGTAAAGACCTCTATTCTAATACTATAGTTATTGATTTTCATGCCTAAATTTCTTAAGGATATGGGCTGTGCATCATTCATTACTATAATTAACAAATTGCTTTTTTTCTTTTTTCCCTAAATTATAAAGCTTTGCTATTGATCGGCAACTCAACTGGGGCTCTGTATTGATCTAGAGGGGTGGGAATGGGCAGGAGGAGGGAAGCAGATTTAAGAGGGAGGGTACAAATTTACACCTATGGTTAATTCATGCTGATGTATGACAGACATCAAAGGAATACTGCAAAGCAATCATCAATTAAAAATAAATTAATATTTTAGAAAAGAAAACCTTCCTCTGTGAAATGGGATGAAGTGTTGGTTGATAAACTGCTTTAATGATAAGATAAGGAACTATGATCTCTCTTTCTCTAAGCTCTACCAATTGCTTTGTTGCTGCTCTTTAGTTACTAAGTCATGTATCACATCTTTTGTGACTCCACGGACTGTAGCCCACCAGATTCTTCTGTCTGTGGGATTTCCCAGGCACGAATACTGAAGGGGGTTGCCATTTCCTTCTCCAGGGGATCTCCCTACCCAGGAACTGAATTCCCTGCACTGGCACTGGCAGGTAGATTCTTTACCACTGAGCCACCAGAGAAGCCCAATACTGGTTCCCTTGAGACTGCATAATGACTTCAACAGCAATGAAGGCTAACTGTATCTTTCTTCTCAGACAGCAGGAAATAAACAAGGACTTCTTGAGACAGATGGAGGCTTTGCACAAATTTTTTAAAAGAAAGAAACGTGCAAGTCCCCAGCAAGTCTCCCCTTGAGTCTCACTGGTCCAGATTGCTGTAAACATGCCCATTCCTGAACTAGATACGAGCTGGATATGACACAGATGTTGAGGAGTCAACCACAGTGTCCACAACACTGACTTACTTGCAATCCCAGCAAAGTTCATGTTCTTCCACATTGTTATGCCTATCACATTCTTTTGCCTCTATCTTGAACTTCTTTCCCCCTCAAAATGCTTGGCCAGACCTTACTCATCCTATAATATTTCAAATGTCACCTCCTCTTGAAGAGCTTCATCATAACCTGACCCCCTGTCTAAATTGCTACTCTCCCCCCCTTTATATTTGCAAATCCTCCGTAAAGACCTCTATTCTAATACTATAGTTATTGATTTTCATGCCTAAATTTCTTAAGGATATGGGCTGTGCATCATTCATTACTATAATTACAACCTGCAAGCATTGTAACTGTCAGTGGCTTATATTTATAGTAGATGATTAACAAAATATTAGTTAAATTAATCAATGAAGGCCCAAATGAAAACAGCATCTCCATGAAAAACTCTCCCTAGGTAACCCTCTCTACCTTGCTGATTATCCATGACATTCCCGCCATTGAAGGGAAGTCAGTGGTAATGGCATTACCAGGAAGTACAATGCTTTTATCTTTTGAAAATCTTACTTTATTTTACTTAATTTATATAACTTCAGTTATATTTATTTATTTATTATTACTTTAGTAGTAATAAAACTGGAGGTATTTTCTTGATAATTTTGTCCTAACTGGTCATTTTTTCCTATTAAACTAATAAACAACCTTTCTTTTGCAAAACAAAATATGTAAGAGTATTTGATAAGTTCATCAAGACAATTCAAAGTCTGACCCTCCTATGACTTCAGCTTCTCACTCCCAGTAACTTGGCTGAATTTTGCATTATTGCCTAGAGCTGCATATGCTATAAATAGTTAAGAAGCATATTCCCGAAAGGAGAAAGAATATTGGGCTTGGACTAAAGAGCAAAGACAAGATGAGGGTACAAATTAGACTCTGCATTTATCAAAATATGAGTCCAAAGTTGAAATAATAAACCTTTATTAATTGAAATGAACTAAAGCGATGAACTATCTCAATAAAGATTTGGCTCTAAGCATAAAAATATGCTCAATGCCTACAGTGCTAAAGAACTACAAATTATCAAACAATATGTCATATATTAATTATTAAATTATCATATTTTTAAAATGACTGAATTCATTGTTCAGAAACAAGATATCAAAGAAATGGTCAGTTAGTACACAACTTAACTGAACATAAATGCACTAAATTGGGGGTAAGGGGATTTTAATAAAGCTTATTATTAAGTATTTTATATTCTCTTTCATCCTAAGAAATAATTGGTGAGGTGCACAAAGTTATTTTATACATATATGTGTGTATATGTCTAATTTTTTGCTACTCTCCCTTTAGACCTTACTCATCCTATAATATTTCAAATGTCACCTCCTCTTGAAGAGCTTCATCATAACCTGACCCCCTGTCTAAATTGCTACTCTCCCCCCCTTTATATTTGCAAATCCTCCGTAAAGACCTCTATTCTAATACTATAGTTATTGATTTTCATGCCTAAATTTCTTAAGGATATGGGCTGTGCATCATTCATTACTATAATTACAACCTGCAAGCATTGTAACTGTCAGTGGCTTATATTTATAGTAGATGATTAACAAAATATTAGTTAAATTAATCAATGAAGGCCCAAATGAAAACAGCATCTCCATGAAAAACTCTCCCTAGGTAACCCTCTCTACCTTGCTGATTATCCATGACTTTCCCCGCCATTGAAGGGAAGTCAGTGGTAATGGCATTACCAGGAAGTACAATGCTTTTATCTTTTGAAAATCTTACTTTATTTTACTTAATTTATATAACTTCAGTTATATTTATTTATTTATTATTACTTTAGTAGTAATAAAACTGGAGGTATTTTCTTGATAATTTTGTCCTAACTGGTCATTTTTTCCTATTAAACTAATAAACAACCTTTCTTTTGCAAAACAAAATATGTAAGAGTATTTGATAAGTTCATCAAGACAATTCAAAGTCTGACCCTCCTATGACTTCAGCTTCTCACTCCCAGTAACTTGGCTGAATTTTGCATTATTGCCTAGAGCTGCATATGCTATAAATAGTTAAGAAGCATATTCCCGAAAGGAGAAAGAATATTGGGCTTGGACTAAAGAGCAAAGACAAGATGAGGGTACAAATTAGACTCTGCATTTATCAAAATATGAGTCCAAAGTTGAAATAATAAACCTTTATTAATTGAAATGAACTAAAGCGATGAACTATCTCAATAAAGATTTGGCTCTAAGCATAAAAATATGCTCAATGCCTACAGTGCTAAAGAACTACAAATTATCAAACAATATGTCATATATTAATTATTAAATTATCATATTTTTAAAATGACTGAATTCATTGTTCAGAAACAAGATATCAAAGAAATGGTCAGTTAGTACACAACTTAACTGAACATAAATGCACTTAAATTGGGGGGTAAGGGGATTTTAATAAAGCTTATTATTAAGTATTTTATATTCTCTTTCATCCTAAGAAATAATTGGTGAGGTGCACAAAGTTATTTTATACATATATGTGTGTATATGTATATGTGTATACATGTATATCTATTATAAAATGCTGAAAAAACTGAGCAACCTCAACCTCCAAATATAGGAGACTGATTAAATAAACCATGCTACATTTAATGATGGAAAATTATTATCCAGTCCATAAAGTCTAACAACCTGGAAAATGCTAAAAAATAATTAGTGAGTGACAAAAAGCAGTCTTTAAAAGAATATATATCATACGAACCCATCTGTGCTTTGAAGAAAAGAAACAGTGAAATATGTCATGTGGAGAACTCTGATTAGTAGAATTAAAAAGATTTCTTGTATTTTCCAAATTCTTTTACAACTAAATTGCAATCATGTTCTAATTATTTTTGAAAATAAGTGAACAGAAGTATTTCAGAACCTACTGAAAGAAGAGAACAAAAAGGGGATGTCCATGACTGAACACAAAGAAATGTGCTGGGTGAGAAAGTTCTTCTATATCTTGGGGGCAATGAGTTGAAAGGTCAAAGGGGTAGAAACGAATAAATAACTCCATTTCTTATATTTTGGATAAAAACAACGTAATCATGACTTTGGTATCTTGGCAAACAGATTTAGGACAAACCAAAATATACGTTTTAAACTCAATGAATTCAGTTTTGCCACCTTGGAATTCTTCCATGTGCAGGGACAGTCAATTCCTAGGGAGAGTGGTCACTGAAATGAAGCCTGAAATGAGTAGCTGTGAAACTTTCAGAAATACCATCCTCTCCACTGTTGAGTCACTTCAAATTAGCTAAATACCCTATGGTACACATTCAAAGCCTGCTTCTTTAGCCTAGAATCCTACAGATGACATTGTTTATGGAAAGAACAAAGCAGACGTAAAGAAAGTCTCCTGTGACCCTGACTGAGAATAATGGAAGTTATTCAAGGATGACAGATTCAGTCAGAAGTAGATAAATTCCTCAGAGTGTGAAATTCTCTGATTCAAAGTTTGTTTTAAATCTTCAAGTAAAGTACATGATGGTGTCCCCATCACGATTCCTAAGAAACTTATCATTGATTTAAAGAATTTCTTTTGAAAAGGGTTTTGGCTAAAATTCATTACAACGGAATATTAGTCATCCACATAAAAGAACAAAACCTAGCCATTTGCAAAAACATAGGTGAACCTTAACGATGCTGCACTGTGTGCAATAAATAAGACAAAGAAAAACAAATACATGTGATCTTCCCTATATGTGCAACCTAAAAGAAAAAAAAGTGCTCAAAGATACTCAGAACAGATTGGTGGTTACCAGGAGTGAGGATGAAGAGTAGCTAGGCAAAATGGATGAAGGAGGTCAAAAGGTACAAACTTATTTATAAAGTCATTAAGTGATGGGGATGTAATCCACAGCATGGTATATCTATAGTTAATAACACCACAATGCCTATATGAAAGTTGCTAATAAATATTTAAAGTTTTCATCATGAGAAAAAAATTTTTTACAACTACACATAGGCTCAGACAGTAAAGAATCTGCCTATAATGCAGGAGACCTGGGTTCAATCTCTGGTTAGGAAGATCCCCGGGAGAAAGGAATGGCAACCCACTCCAGGATTCTTGCCTGGAGAATTCCATGGCCAGAAGAGTATGGTGAGCTACAGTCTATGAGGTAACAAAGTCAGACATGACTAAGCCACTAACACTTCTTTTTCACACATGGTGACAGATGTTAACTAGACATTGTGGTGATCATTCATATTACATACAAATACTGAATCATTATGTTGTACACCTGGAACTAATGAAATGTTATATATCAATTGTGTATATAAGTTAATTAAATAAACAGAAATTCACTAGAAGTTGCTGAAAAAGTAATGAAGATTTTCTAAAATATTTCCAATATATTCATACTATTAAAAGACCTATTTCATCATTTGGACCCTCCTCTTCCAAGATGGATGCTACAATAATTCTTTTTACTAGAGTCTCTATTGAGGGGGTACTATCGATTGGTATTTCAGTCTGGGACACAGGAATAGTAGTTTCTTGCCCTGTCTATATTCCTAACCCAACCTCGGTCTCTATCTGGAGGTTTCTGATGGAGATTAATGCAGGAATAGCAGCCAAATAAGGGGAACAGTTTAACAATGTCTAAACCAATGTCTGATTAACTGTTAATGTACAACTCTAATAAAAACAAAGGAGCATGTGGCTTTAAGTCAAACTTTTGGCTAAAATTCATTACAACGGAATATTAGTCATCCACATAAAAGAACAAAACCTAGCCATTTGCAAAAACATAGGTGAACCTTAACGATGCTGCACTGTGTGCAATAAATAAGACAAAGAAAAACAAATACATGTGATCTTCCCTATATGTGCAACCTAAAAGAAAAAAAAGTGCTCAAAGATACTCAGAACAGATTGGTGGTTACCAGGAGTGAGGATGAAGAGTAGCTAGGCAAAATGGATGAAGGAGGTCAAAAGGTACAAACTTATTTATAAAGTCATTAAGTGATGGGGATGTAATCCACAGCATGGTATATCTATAGTTAATAACACCACAATGCCTATATGAAAGTTGCTAATAAATATTTAAAGTTTTCATCATGAGAAAAAAATTTTTTACAACTACACATAGGCTCAGACAGTAAAGAATCTGCCTATAATGCAGGAGACCTGGGTTCAATCTCTGGTTAGGAAGATCCCCGGGAGAAAGGAATGGCAACCCACTCCAGGATTCTTGCCTGGAGAATTCCATGGCCAGAAGAGTATGGTGAGCTACAGTCTATGAGGTAACAAAGTCAGACATGACTAAGCCACTAACACTTCTTTTTCACACATGGTGACAGATGTTAACTAGACATTGTGGTGATCATTCATATTACATACAAATACTGAATCATTATGTTGTACACCTGGAACTAATGAAATGTTATATATCAATTGTGTATATAAGTTAATTAAATAAACAGAAATTCACTAGAAGTTGCTGAAAAAGTAATGAAGATTTTCTAAAATATTTCCAATATATTCATACTATTAAAAGACCTATTTCATCATTTGGACCCTCCTCTTCCAAGATGGATGCTACAATAATTCTTTTTACTAGAGTCTCTATTGAGGGGGTACTATCGATTGGTATTTCAGTCTGGGACACAGGAATAGTAGTTTCTTGCCCTGTCTATATTCCTAACCCAACCTCGGTCTCTATCTGGAGGTTTCTGATGGAGATTAATGCAGGAATAGCAGCCAAATAAGGGGAACAGTTTAACAATGTCTAAACCAATGTCTGATTAACTGTTAATGTACAACTCTAATAAAAAACATAGATGGAGCATGTGGCTTTAAGTCAAGCTCAAATCGAGGTACCTTCCCTTCCCTCAAGTGTGAATCCAACACTTAGTGCCTACTACCTTCTGATTTTAAAAAGAATAGGAAGCAGAGGCAAAAACCAACAGAGCTGAGCTGAGTCAAGTCAGTGAGCAGAGCTGGAGTCAAGACATCCACCCAAATTCATGGAAGAGAAATAACTATGTACAGATACAAGAAATTTTTCCAAAAACAGTAATCCCACATACTAGTTATCATGATCTAAATGATATCCAGGGCTTCCCCTGGTGGTCCAGTGGGTAAGGACACCGCCTTGCAGTGCAGGAGGCGCCGGTTCGATCCCTGGCCTGGGAAGATCCCACGTGCCGCGGAGCGGCTGGACTGATGTATCCAATTACCGAGCTGGAGCTCTGGGGTGCATGCGCCCAGAGCCAGTGCTCTTTGACAACAGAGGCCACCGCGATGGGAGGCCCACAGGAGCCAAAGAACAAAGACGGATGAAGATAGAGAAATGAAGGACCAATAGAAGTGGCCCGCCCGTCCCCCTCCCTCCCCAACCCACCCCTCAAAAGATAAATAAATAAAAAATAAATGTTAAATGATATCCAGAAAGCTAAGAAAGTTAAGTGATCCAAGTGGAACTGCTTTGTCCTTAAAAGAAAACTCTTAGGTAAGGAAGAAATCTGAAAACATTTCCCCCATCATTTTTTACTTGTGATTGTCTTGAAATATGAAAATAGATACTAAAAAACAAAAAAATTCTCCTTTTTGATAAATTTCTCCTCTCTAAAATATGACTTAGAACTCCTCTTCTTAAAGCATGTTTTTTCCTTTTATATTGAATGGCTTTCCCTAATTTTACAGATACAGGTTAAAATCTACTGACATACTAGCCATGTGATCCTTGGCAAATAATCTAAACTCTCTGAGACTATTTTCTAACCTTAAAAACAGAAATCATAACAACACCTCCCCTTAAATGTCTAAACCAATGTCTGATTAACTGTTAATGTACAACTCTAATAAAAAACATAGATGGAGCATGTGGCTTTAAGTCAAGCTCAAATCGAGGTACCTTCCCTTCCCTCAAGTGTGAATCCAACACTTAGTGCCTACTACCTTCTGATTTTAAAAAGAATAGGAAGCAGAGGCAAAAACCAACAGAGCTGAGCTGAGTCAAGTCAGTGAGCAGAGCTGGAGTCAAGACATCCACCCAAATTCATGGAAGAGAAATAACTATGTACAGATACAAGAAATTTTTCCAAAAACAGTAATCCCACATACTAGTTATCATGATCTAAATGATATCCAGGGCTTCCCCTGGTGGTCCAGTGGGTAAGGACACCGCCTTGCAGTGCAGGAGGCGCCGGTTCGATCCCTGGCCTGGGAAGATCCCACGTGCCGCGGAGCGGCTGGACTGATGTATCCAATTACCGAGCTGGAGCTCTGGGGTGCATGCGCCCAGAGCCAGTGCTCTTTGACAACAGAGGCCACCGCGATGGGAGGCCCACAGGAGCCAAAGAACAAAGACGGATGAAGATAGAGAAATGAAGGACCAATAGAAGTGGCCCGCCCGTCCCCCTCCCTCCCCAACCCACCCCTCAAAAGATAAATAAATAAAAAATAAATGTTAAATGATATCCAGAAAGCTAAGAAAGTTAAGTGATCCAAGTGGAACTGCTTTGTCCTTAAAAGAAAACTCTTAGGTAAGGAAGAAATCTGAAAACATTTCCCCCATCATTTTTTACTTGTGATTGTCTTGAAATATGAAAATAGATACTAAAAAACAAAAAAATTCTCCTTTTTGATAAATTTCTCCTCTCTAAAATATGACTTAGAACTCCTCTTCTTAAAGCATGTTTTTTCCTTTTATATTGAATGGCTTTCCCTAATTTTACAGATACAGGTTAAAATCTACTGACATACTAGCCATGTGATCCTTGGCAAATAATCTAAACTCTCTGAGACTATTTTCTAACCTTAAAAACAGAAATCATAACAACACCTACCCTAAAAGTGTATTTTGAGAATAAGCTATCACATGTAGACTGACACAATGGTTAAGAGCACTGAAGTCAATCAGTATTTGAAATCCAATAAAGTTACTTAACTTTGCAAGGTATCATTTTTCTGACACATGGATTGGAGATGATAATATTTCCCTTACAGGTATGTTGTTAGAAATGAATTAATCATTTAGTATGAAGATGGCTTAACTACTATAAAGTACTATTATTGTATAAGCATCTGGAATACAGCAGACACTCAATTGTTGATGTTATCCTTCTCCTCTCTATTCCCAACCCCTATTTCTTTTACCTTTAATGTAACCTTTGTGTATGGAAAGTACATATCTCTTTTTATTACCTTGTTTTGCCAATAAGGATAGGTAAGTGATACATATCTTTGGCTTTTGGCAAAGAAATCCAATTAAAAAGGCCTTTGGGTCTCCCCTGGAAGTCCAGTGGGCAAGACTCCACGTTTCCTATACAGGGGACACAGGTTCAATCCCTAGTTGGGCAACTAAGATCCCATGTCATGTAGTACAGACAAAAAATTAAAACAAGCAAAAAAAGACCTTTAATGCTACAGTCCATCTTTTGAGGGTCTTTTTAAAAGTTTTTCTGAAAACTTAATCCAGTTCAAGGCACATACTGGTACTAAATCTGGGACACACGGAAGATGGACAGATAAATGTACTTAACATTTTTCGCCTTGGGCAACTTTTCATAGATGGTATGATATTTTATTTAGCATAACCTTGAACTATCTCTTTCTATGCAAAAGGGCAAGCATGCTTGAATAGATATAATTTTGAAAGCATATCACATGTACTTTAAAGACTCTCAGACAGCAGGGATGGGGTAGGAAAGGGAAGGAAGTCTTTGCCATCCAACATTACATCATGGCTCATCAGAGTTTTTAATTTTCTTTAACTCAGACTCACTAAAGTTACTTTTTTGTTTCTTAATGAACTACTCGTACACAGAATTACATGACCAGTCATGTACTTTTTAAAGTATGGCTTATTATTAAGGCCAAGTTTACAAAAAGGCAATTATAGCACTTTTATCCAATTTATCCAATGTGACCCAGCACTAAATTTGCTATTAGTCGAAAATGTGGTCATTTTTCATGGCAGACCAGTAGGCACTATAAAAATAAATCGAACAGCATTTACTTAGTTCCACTTTAGTTCAATAATGCTTTGACTTCACAAGTTCTCTATAAAATTAAGAAAGATGATTCTGAATTAAAATAAAAATGTTCATTTCCTCATCATGCCAAAATGCTTAAAATTTTCTTGTGCTAAATGACAGAACATTAATTTTGAAGAATCACATGGCTCATGAATTCCATTATGTTAATTAAAATTTCTAACATAGAGTAAATTCAGATCAATTTGTTCAGAAACAGAGGTGCCTCTTGTTATTCAGCAAAACATAATGGAGACAGGGTAATCAGAGTTGCTCCTATACATAAATGGACTCTTAAATAACTCTAACTTTTATTCTTCATGCTTTAGTTTCCCATTTCATTATTTTATTTTTTTCCCTATCATGCTTCTTTTATTTTTATATTTATTTTCATTCATCTTCTATTCCTTGGCATGTGTGGGGCTCCCATTGCAGTGGCCCCTCTCGTTGCAGAACACTGGCTCTGTGTGCATGCACTCCAGAGTGCAGGCTCGTAATTGGACACACTGGTCCAGCCACACATGGGATCTTCCTGGGCCGAACCAGTGCCCCTTGCACTACAAGGCAGACTCTCTACCCACTGGACCATGAGGGAAGCCCTCCCATTTCAATATTCTCCCTCCTGACAAATTTGCAGTCTGTATGTGAACCATTCCCATCAATCATGAAATTAAAATCCTTCAACTAACAGAGTTACAAGAGATAAATCTAGTACTATGTATTGGTCACTTGGGAGTCAATGAAATTCACTTTTGTGCTTAGGGAAAATGTTTTAAATAAAAAGAGAATAAAAACTGCATAAAGAAATGAACAAGTTCAATCTTACATGTGGAAACTTCAATGTTCAACTTAGTAGAAATAATTCAGGATGGAATGCAGAGTTTGACAAAAAATTTCTAACCATATTACAAATACCTCAACCTTACTGAAAGTGGTGGGGGTAAAGGTAAGGAAAACTAAATTGGACAAAAACAAAATGTGATAGACTAAATTTTATCTGAAACATAAAACAGACACACTTTTGGCACACAGACTTTCTTTAGTTCTCTTTTATAAAGGAAAACACTGACAATACATAAGCAAAACAAGAAATGGAACATGGATAAAACTGTATACTTTTTTAAATTACAACAAATAAACTGAGGGACTGAGGTAGGAGAAAGCTAGGCCCCAGGCTAGGGCCGTGTAAATAGGCTGTTTACAAATGGCTCTGGTTTGCATTTCCTGGATAGGTGGGCTCCAGGTTAGATACTTACAACCATCCTCCTATCTGCTCTCTGAAATGAAACAAGGTAAACAGCCAGGCCTTGTCTCTTGTGGACACTTTATGGTAACAGTCATAGCAGGAACAGAGAGGGGTTAATCCTTGTTTGAGTAAAGGATCAGGAAGTTACATATTTCCCATCCTTGGGACAAGCGAGACATTTTACATACACAGAAAGCCTCCTTGTGGGTCAAAAAGGAAGAGGCACTACCCTCTGATACATGAGGCTAAGGCAGTCCCATAGGCCTCTGGGCTAGAATCCATCTTGGGAAAAAGTCACACGCACATGTCAGGGAGGGTCCCAGGGAAGGTTAGGTGTATAAAAACAAACTATCTGTGAACATACATATCTGTAAACAACAAAACTCTGTAAAAGTTAAAAGTAAAATAAAAGCTTTAAAAAAAGTAAACCAAAGAACTGGCTGAAGGTAAACAAACACTCTGAAGAACTGCCCCATGTAAACACCTTAACCGCCTCTCTGCTGGGCTCCTCCTCACTTGAGAGGACATCCATATCCTTTCTCTCCTGGTGTGCATCTCTGCCTTGCTTCTAACTTATTAAACAGACTGCTCCTCTGTGTGCTCTCCCACTTGTTGACGCCTATCATTTCAGGACTAGGGAAGACCATTTCACTATTTTGTAAGATCTTAGGGTCACTTGGGAGTCAATGAAATTCACTTTTGTGCTTAGGGAAAATGTTTTAAATAAAAAGAGAATAAAAACTGCATAAAGAAATGAACAAGTTCAATCTTACATGTGGAAACTTCAATGTTCAACTTAGTAGAAATAATTCAGGATGGAATGCAGAGTTTGACAAAAAATTTCTAACCATATTACAAATACCTCAACCTTACTGAAAGTGGTGGGGGTAAAGGTAAGGAAAACTAAATTGGACAAAAACAAAATGTGATAGACTAAATTTTATCTGAAACATAAAACAGACACACTTTTGGCACACAGACTTTCTTTAGTTCTCTTTTATAAAGGAAAACACTGACAATACATAAGCAAAACAAGAAATGGAACATGGATAAAACTGTATACTTTTTTAAATTACAACAAATAAACTGAGGGACTGAGGTAGGAGAAAGCTAGGCCCCAGGCTAGGGCCGTGTAAATAGGCTGTTTACAAATGGCTCTGGTTTGCATTTCCTGGATAGGTGGGCTCCAGGTTAGATACTTACAACCATCCTCCTATCTGCTCTCTGAAATGAAACAAGGTAAACAGCCAGGCCTTGTCTCTTGTGGACACTTTATGGTAACAGTCATAGCAGGAACAGAGAGGGGTTAATCCTTGTTTGAGTAAAGGATCAGGAAGTTACATATTTCCCATCCTTGGGACAAGCGAGACATTTTACATACACAGAAAGCCTCCTTGTGGGTCAAAAAGGAAGAGGCACTACCCTCTGATACATGAGGCTAAGGCAGTCCCATAGGCCTCTGGGCTAGAATCCATCTTGGGAAAAAGTCACACGCACATGTCAGGGAGGGTCCCAGGGAAGGTTAGGTGTATAAAAACAAACTATCTGTGAACATACATATCTGTAAACAACAAAACTCTGTAAAAGTTAAAAGTAAAATAAAAGCTTTAAAAAAAGTAAACCAAAGAACTGGCTGAAGGTAAACAAACACTCTGAAGAACTGCCCCATGTAAACACCTTAACCGCCTCTCTGCTGGGCTCCTCCTCACTTGAGAGGACATCCATATCCTTTCTCTCCTGGTGTGCATCTCTGCCTTGCTTCTAACTTATTAAACAGACTGCTCCTCTGTGTGCTCTCCCACTTGTTGACGCCTATCATTTCAGGACTAGGGAAGACCATACAGATGAATTTTTGAATGCTCTTCATTTACACATGAGGAAAAATGTGTCCTAGACAAGGAAAGTCACAGTTCTAGACTTCAGATTAACAGTGAAGTTATTACTCCATCACACGGCACCATCTCTTGTTTACTCCAACACAGATGCAAGGCAAGACTTCATCATTTTCCACTATTTTTCAATTTATTTATGATATTTTAATTTTTCATATGTCTTGTGTGTATACTCAGTCGTGTCCGACTCTTTGTGACCCCATAGACTGCAGCCTGCCAGGCTTCTCTCTCCATGGGGATTCTCCAGGCAAGAATACTGGAGTGGGCTGCCACTTTCTTCTCCAGGGGATCTTCCCTACCCAGGGATCAAACCCTGGTCCCCCACAATGCAGGCTCCTTTGTCCGTGGAATTTTCCAGGCAAGAATACTGGAGTATTATGTCTTGAGCAATGCCTACATTTCAGTGGGGTGGGAGGACACAAGAAAAGGGGGAAAGGAAGCATTCTCCAAATTCCATTTGGCTCAGTTTCTACTGTTGCTGCTGAACCTTTAGCACTCAGCACTTACACAGAAATAGTCTGGCAAAATACTGTCCCACTGGGATATCAGCACATCAGTCCTGATTCTTATTCAAATATATAAATCTCAAAGTCCCCTGTAACTGAGTGTAAATACAATTTTCGCCTTTCAATACAAGATCAAGCCATAATTTAAGGTTCTTTGTAATACTCCTAGCATCTTAGTCCCCAGGCCTCTAAGAGCACATCAGGACAAGAGCCTGCCTCGGGCAATGTTTGCCAGTTCAAATAAGATGGAAGTAGGAAGTAATTCTAAGACTGTGAATAGGTTCTTGATGAAAATAGTAGTTAGGAAAATGAGTGTGCCCTCATGCCTGTCCAGCACATCTGGTAGGAAAGGACTGTCACTTTATTTGTATTCCATAAACAATTAAAAAAGTAATTTGCAGTTTGGAACAAACCAACGTGAAACAGCAGTTCACTGAAATCTAAGAGTGCATGAGTGCTTGCTTATTCATGTCCAACTCTTTGGGACCCCATGAACTGTAGCTGGACAGACTTCTCTGTCCATGGGATTCTTCAGGCAAGAATACTGGAGTGGTTGCCATTTCCTCCTCCAGGGTGTCGACTAAAAACAGATGAACAACTTGAGAGTTGTGGGTTAAGTTTTATTTGGGGCATAATTAGGACTGCAGCCCAGGAGGCAGCACTCTAGATAGCTCTGAGAGACTGCTCCAAAGAGGCAGTGGGAGGAAGATCAGTATTTAAGAATTTTGGTGAGGGGGGAGTTCAATATCATTAGATAGTCATTTTACAAAGGGTTTTCAGTTAGTCACTAGGATTTGATGTTACCATGAAGAGATTTAGTGCTCTTCTAAATATGAGGAGAAGCAAGGATTGAGACAATAAAATCTGTTCCTAAAAGCATCCACCTATCTAAAGGCCTGCCCCCCTCCCCCAGATTCCCTGGGGCATAGAGTGCCTATTCCACCCTGAACAACCTCAGGGGGTGTTGAAGGTCAGAAGGTGTCACAGCACAGATGTAAATCTCCAGAGGCAGATGGCAAATATCCTTGTTCAGTCATTGGCAATGTAATTGGTAAATGCCAATTTGTGGCTGACAAGAGGATCTTCCTGACCCAGGGATCAAACTTGCGTCTCCTGTGTCTCCTACATTGGCAGGCAAATACTTTACCACTGACCCATGTGGGAAGACTTTATAATAATACTGACTAAATTACAGACTTTTTTTCCTTAAAACTTCATTCATTGAATTTCATTACTTTCCTTTTTTTTTTTTTTTTGATTAATTCTAGTTTGATCTTTATCTTTCCACTAAGTAATTTTGCAGAAGTTAAAGATGGAGGGGACTATGCCATTGAGCTTGAGAGACATGAATGGGAAGAGGCTCACAAAGGACTGACTGGGCAGAAGGCTCACCATCATCCCTGGGGAAGGGAGAGAAGATGGAGAAAGAGGGAAGAGAGAAGGAAGGTGACAAGACATGGGACAAACAGAAAAGAAAACATGAGATGAGAGGACCAAGAGCTTCTTTCTTTTCAGAGGAAAGTGAGCAGAGGATGCTTGAAGAGTTCAGACAGATGAGCAAGCCAGAAGTCCACATTCTCAATAGCATTTCCTACAGGAAATAGACTACAGGTCCCGTATGACTGTAGGTCAGCTAAGGAGTCCTGCCTATGAATGCACACTGTCCTGTCCTTCCGGCTCTGGGCTGAAGGGAGGGACATCTACAGATTCAGGATTTGTTGACCTAAGGAGCTACATTTTCCTAAGGAAACTTCTAACTTAATAGTTGGTATATTTCATTTCTAATTGCAAATTAAATTTATATTGATATAATTCTGATGAAAAGTACCTGGAACTGGAGGGGAGTTCAATATCATTAGATAGTCATTTTACAAAGGGTTTTCAGTTAGTCACTAGGATTTGATGTTACCATGAAGAGATTTAGTGCTCTTCTAAATATGAGGAGAAGCAAGGATTGAGACAATAAAATCTGTTCCTAAAAGCATCCACCTATCTAAAGGCCTGCCCCCCTCCCCCAGATTCCCTGGGGCATAGAGTGCCTATTCCACCCTGAACAACCTCAGGGGGTGTTGAAGGTCAGAAGGTGTCACAGCACAGATGTAAATCTCCAGAGGCAGATGGCAAATATCCTTGTTCAGTCATTGGCAATGTAATTGGTAAATGCCAATTTGTGGCTGACAAGAGGATCTTCCTGACCCAGGGATCAAACTTGCGTCTCCTGTGTCTCCTACATTGGCAGGCAAATACTTTACCACTGACCCATGTGGGAAGACTTTATAATAATACTGACTAAATTACAGACTTTTTTTCCTTAAAAACTTCATTCATTGAATTTCATTACTTTCCTTTTTTTTTTTTTTTTGATTAATTCTAGTTTGATCTTTATCTTTCCACTAAGTAATTTTGCAGAAGTTAAAGATGGAGGGGACTATGCCATTGAGCTTGAGAGACATGAATGGGAAGAGGCTCACAAAGGACTGACTGGGCAGAAGGCTCACCATCATCCCTGGGGAAGGGAGAGAAGATGGAGAAAGAGGGAAGAGAGAAGGAAGGTGACAAGACATGGGACAAACAGAAAAGAAAACATGAGATGAGAGGACCAAGAGCTTCTTTCTTTTCAGAGGAAAGTGAGCAGAGGATGCTTGAAGAGTTCAGACAGATGAGCAAGCCAGAAGTCCACATTCTCAATAGCATTTCCTACAGGAAATAGACTACAGGTCCCGTATGACTGTAGGTCAGCTAAGGAGTCCTGCCTATGAATGCACACTGTCCTGTCCTTCCGGCTCTGGGCTGAAGGGAGGGACATCTACAGATTCAGGATTTGTTGACCTAAGGAGCTACATTTTCCTAAGGAAACTTCTAACTTAATAGTTGGTATATTTCATTTCTAATTGCAAATTAAATTTATATTGATATAATTCTGATGAAAAGTACCTGGAACTCCTCTTCAGATGTACTCATGAGTTTTAGAAGAATAACAGGCCAGCAATGGTTACATTCTAACTAAATACCTGCAGGTCAGAACACTGCATTGAGAAGGAGATAAATTTCTTAGGAACAGGATTTAACTCTGCAGTAATGAACAGAGTATAACCTGCTAAGATGCCATTCAGGTTACGCTCCTATTTTCTATGCTGGACAGACACTTTCACTGGATCCAAGACTTATTTTCTATTAATTAATCTAGGGAGAACAATTACAAGATCTGTATACCAATGTACATGTGTCTCAACCCTTTTACAGACATTATTAATCAATCACAGTGCTCTTTCCTGCCTCAGGCAGGATTCAGCCTCATTAGAGCATTCAATTGATAAGAGCTGGTCGGAAAGTCAAAGAAATTGGCTTCCTACCTGTGAGCTATTCGTTATCTTCTGAGATACCTTACTCAAAAATTAGTAATTAGTAATTGCATTCAGTCCAAATAGTTAGAAGTGCAAAAAATATATATACAGAACTGGAAATACTTAGAACTACAAAAACATCTTGAATGCTGCTATGAAGATTCTCCGACTTGAGAAACTCTATCTTAAATTCAAGTTTTCTGTAATAAATATGTAATTGTACAGTGTTCCGTAAACTTCAAAGACCTTTAAATACAGACTTGTGGCTCTACTTCTCAGTTCAGTACTAAACCCTCTTCAGCCTTTACTCAGTTTTTCGAGCTGAGAGACCAAAAAAGCTTGGGGGCCTTTCTTTTCAGAGGAAAGTGAGCAGAGGATGCTTGAAGAGTTCAGACAGATGAGCAAGCCAGAAGTCCACATTCTCAATAGCATTTCCTACAGGAAATAGACTACAGGTCCCGTATGACTGTAGGTCAGCTAAGGAGTCCTGCCTATGAATGCACACTGTCCTGTCCTTCCGGCTCTGGGCTGAAGGGAGGGACATCTACAGATTCAGGATTTGTTGACCTAAGGAGCTACATTTTCCTAAGGAAACTTCTAACTTAATAGTTGGTATATTTCATTTCTAATTGCAAATTAAATTTATATTGATATAATTCTGATGAAAAGTACCTGGAACTCCTCTTCAGATGTACTCATGAGTTTTAGAAGAATAACAGGCCAGCAATGGTTACATTCTAACTAAATACCTGCAGGTCAGAACACTGCATTGAGAAGGAGATAAATTTCTTAGGAACAGGATTTAACTCTGCAGTAATGAACAGAGTATAACCTGCTAAGATGCCATTCAGGTTACGCTCCTATTTTCTATGCTGGACAGACACTTTCACTGGATCCAAGACTTATTTTCTATTAATTAATCTAGGGAGAACAATTACAAGATCTGTATACCAATGTACATGTGTCTCAACCCTTTTACAGACATTATTAATCAATCACAGTGCTCTTTCCTGCCTCAGGCAGGATTCAGCCTCATTAGAGCATTCAATTGATAAGAGCTGGTCGGAAAGTCAAAGAAATTGGCTTCCTACCTGTGAGCTATTCGTTATCTTCTGAGATACCTTACTCAAAAATTAGTAATTAGTAATTGCATTCAGTCCAAATAGTTAGAAGTGCAAAAAATATATATACAGAACTGGAAATACTTAGAACTACAAAAACATCTTGAATGCTGCTATGAAGATTCTCCGACTTGAGAAACTCTATCTTAAATTCAAGTTTTCTGTAATAAATATGTAATTGTACAGTGTTCCGTAAACTTCAAAGACCTTTAAATACAGACTTGTGGCTCTACTTCTCAGTTCAGTACTAAACCCTCTCTTCAGCCTGCTGTGTGTGGGCCAGCCACATTCATTGTTTTTCTTCATGTTTCTAATTCAGCATTTTGGGAACAAAGATTAAAATTGAAATCATAATTTTTCTATAGTTTGGAGCCAAAATGTGATCTTAGAAACATAAGCAAACATCAAATTAATATGCCTGAAGGACACTTGTACTTTCACACACTTTTTACTACTGAGAAAACAGACACATTTTTCCTACATTTCAATGCAAGTAATCATAAGCATAAACAATTAGACTATACCTTTGTTACCACAGATTGAAATTAAAGACATCATTGTCCTCCAATACAAAAAAAAAAAAAGCATTCTGAGTAAATAGTTACTGAGATCCTTTCAAAATTTTAGCCCCCATCCTGACCCTCAGAGTAAGTTAATATAGAGAATATATACCAACTGATCCCACTGGCTTCCTCATAATGTGGCTTAATCACAAAAGTAAACATGTTGTTCATAGCTACAACTGTGATATCCTTTACCATGATGATTCAAAGTATATAAGGCTCTAAAAGCAATAAAAGCTGTGACTCAGCATAAATGAAAACCTAGTATAGAAAACTCCACAGATTCAATCAAGTCAATTTAAAGATGTCTTCTGAAATGCCTTACTCAAAAATTAGTAAATAGTAATTGCACTCAGTCCAAATACTTAGAACTGCATTAAAAATAAAAAAGCAAAAATTTGGAAATGTTTAGAACTACAAAAACATCTTGAAAGTTGCTATGAGGATTCTCTGAGTGAGAAAATATAAGATACTCTGGGTGCATATTTGCTTATATTCTATATAAGACTTCACATAGGATTTTTTACTGTGAGGTTTTACCAGCAAAAAAAGCTAATATGAAATACAGCTTACACAAACGCTAGTTAGGTTAAACAAACTGATCTTACTTCACTCCATGTGCCTACCTTATTTTTCTGTGTCTTCCACTTTAGTTCTTCCATTTTAGATTTAAGAGATTTTGGAATGCAGTTTCTTGCAAACGTTTCCATGTTGTTGTGTCTTTTCAGCTGTAATAAATATGTAATTGTACAGTGTTCCGTAAACTTCAAAGACCTTTAAATACAGACTTGTGGCTCTACTTCTCAGTTCAGTACTAAACCTCTTTCAGCCTGCTTGTGTGGGCCAGCCACATTCATTGTTTTTCTTCATGTTTCTAATTCAGCATTTTGGGAACAAAGATTAAAATTGAAATCATAATTTTTCTATAGTTTGGAGCCAAAATGTGATCTTAGAAACATAAGCAAACATCAAATTAATATGCCTGAAGGACACTTGTACTTTCACACACTTTTTACTACTGAGAAAACAGACACATTTTTCCTACATTTCAATGCAAGTAATCATAAGCATAAACAATTAGACTATACCTTTGTTACCACAGATTGAAATTAAAGACATCATTGTCCTCCAATACAAAAAAAAAAAAAGCATTCTGAGTAAATAGTTACTGAGATCCTTTCAAAATTTTAGCCCCCATCCTGACCCTCAGAGTAAGTTAATATAGAGAATATATACCAACTGATCCCACTGGCTTCCTCATAATGTGGCTTAATCACAAAAGTAAACATGTTGTTCATAGCTACAACTGTGATATCCTTTACCATGATGATTCAAAGTATATAAGGCTCTAAAAGCAATAAAAGCTGTGACTCAGCATAAATGAAAACCTAGTATAGAAAACTCCACAGATTCAATCAAGTCAATTTAAAGATGTCTTCTGAAATGCCTTACTCAAAAATTAGTAAATAGTAATTGCACTCAGTCCAAATACTTAGAACTGCATTAAAAATAAAAAAGCAAAAATTTGGAAATGTTTAGAACTACAAAAACATCTTGAAAGTTGCTATGAGGATTCTCTGAGTGAGAAAATATAAGATACTCTGGGTGCATATTTGCTTATATTCTATATAAGACTTCACATAGGATTTTTTACTGTGAGGTTTTACCAGCAAAAAAAGCTAATATGAAATACAGCTTACACAAACGCTAGTTAGGTTAAACAAACTGATCTTACTTCACTCCATGTGCCTACCTTATTTTTCTGTGTCTTCCACTTTAGTTCTTCCATTTTAGATTTAAGAGATTAGCAACAAAGTTGGGAATGCAGTTTCTTGCAAACGTTTCCATGTTGTTGTGTCTTTTACTCCTTAGCTGTTCCAAGGAGTAAGAAGACTACAGCCAGGAGGAGGAAGTGACCATGCTGCTGTTCAATCATTAGGAAAAAAGACTCAGAGGTGTTTCCAATTAAACACTACTTGACTGACGTGGGGAAACGTAGCCAGAGAAGGAAGCTGATTCTTGGCAAATTTATCTCACCTGGCACATCAAAATGCCCACCCAACACTAACTGCTGCTCATGGACTTCACTACTTTCCAACATTCTGTTAGCTTGAAATGGAACTAAAGAGAAGAGAAAAAGTGTTTTTATCCCTGAAAGTAGATACTTGCTCAGAAAACACCATAAAAATTTAATTGATTTAACTGTTTTAACTGTTTTCCCCATCAATCTGATATCTATTCACTGATTTTGGGAATTAATTCCCTCGTAGGATAAATAAAACATTATTTCCCAAGATGTATTTATGTGGTTTTTCAAAACACCCTTCTGTGTTGTCAAAATTGAAAAATATAGAGTAGATAAGAGCACACTGAATAGTTAAGAGTTTTTGTGTCCAAAAGGCTTAGACTTTTGACTTCAACTCCTACTATCTGTATGAGTTCTTTAAGATTTCTGAAATTCTAATATTTCTAAAATGAATATCACTAATATTCTAAAATTCTAAAACTATAAATGAAAATTTGACTCTTTTCTCTTAGAATAATGGGCTTCCCTTGTGGCTCAGATGGTAAAGAATCCGCTTGCAATGCAGGAGACCTGGGTTTGATCCCTAGGTTGGGAAGATCCCCCCCTGGAAAAGGGAATCTAGTTTAGCACTTAGAATAGTGCTAAATAAATATATAGTTGCCCTTCATCAGTGGTAATCCATGGTAACAAGTGGTAATAAGAAGGGGGAAAAGAGTGAGTAAAACAGTAACAGAATCCATGAAAAGAAATCCCATAGAATTTCCTGGAGGTTTTACCAAAAGTGCCCAAAAAACCTTTATTTTTTTTTTTGTGTCTTCCACTTTAGTTCTTCCATTTTAGATTTAAGAGATTAGCAACAAAGTTGGGAATGCAGTTTCTTGCAAACGTTTCCATGTTGTTGTGTCTTTTACTCCTTAGCTGTTCCAAGGAGTAAGAAGACTACAGCCAGGAGGAGGAAGTGACCATGCTGCTGTTCAATCATTAGGAAAAAAGACTCAGAGGTGTTTCCAATTAAACACTACTTGACTGACGTGGGGAAACGTAGCCAGAGAAGGAAGCTGATTCTTGGCAAATTTATCTCACCTGGCACATCAAAATGCCCACCCAACACTAACTGCTGCTCATGGACTTCACTACTTTCCAACATTCTGTTAGCTTGAAATGGAACTAAAGAGAAGAGAAAAAGTGTTTTTATCCCTGAAAGTAGATACTTGCTCAGAAAACACCATAAAAATTTAATTGATTTAACTGTTTTAACTGTTTTCCCCATCAATCTGATATCTATTCACTGATTTTGGGAATTAATTCCTCGTAGGATAAATAAAACATTATTTCCCAAGATGTATTTATGTGGTTTTTCAAAACACCCTTCTGTGTTGTCAAAATTAAAAAATATAGAGTAGATAAGAGCACACTGAATAGTTAAGAGTTTTTGTGTCCAAAAGGCTTAGACTTTTGACTTCAACTCCTACTATCTGTATGAGTTCTTTAAGATTTCTGAAATTCTAATATTTCTAAAATGAATATCACTAATATTCTAAAATTCTAAAACTATAAATGAAAATTTGACTCTTTTCTCTTAGAATAATGGGCTTCCCTTGTGGCTCAGATGGTAAAGAATCCGCTTGCAATGCAGGAGACCTGGGTTTGATCCCTAGGTTGGGAAGATCCCCCCCTGGAAAAGGGAATCTAGTTTAGCACTTAGAATAGTGCTAAATAAATATATAGTTGCCCTTCATCAGTGGTAATCCATGGTAACAAGTGGTAATAAGAAGGGGGAAAAGAGTGAGTAAAACAGTAACAGAATCCTATAGAAAAAAAAAAAGAAAATCCCATAGAATTTCCCTGGTGGTTCAGTTGTTAAGTATGTGCCTTCCAGTGCAGAAGACATCGATCCCTGGTCAAGGAACTAAGATCCCTTCTGCAGCAGGGCAATTAGAACTGCATTAAAACACACACACACACACAACTGGAAATATTTAGAACTACAAAAACATCTTGAAAGTTGCTATGAGGATTCTACGAGTGAAAACTTGTAAGATACTGAGATGGCGAATTCTAAGCCCCATGCTCCAGAACTAGAGAAGAAGATCCAGCACAGCCAAATAAAAAAAATAATAATAAAATCATAAAATAAACTAACATATGATCCCTATTTAAAAAACAGATCCCAGTTTCAATTTCACCAATTCAAAACCCTTCTAACAGTATGTCCAAAAGCTACATGCCAGAAAATACAAAAGGCATTCACAAGCAAGTCTACCTGCTCAGAGGAAAGATTAGGAAACAGAGTTTAGGATCCAAGAATGAAATGCAAAATAAGTTGTTTGTTAGTTTGCTTATTTAGCATAAATTTCCATGCAGCTAATTGAAAGATCCTTAACTTCAAATGAATAAATGTAATACAGTTATTCATTCTTATAGAGATTCAATATTCAAGCCACAGCCAGAAGAGATGGGTAACATCTAATCACATATTAATGAAGAAGACAAGTTCCTGAGATCAGGGTTGAAGCTGAAAGGCATTGTGCCCTTTGTTCTGTGTGCCTGCAGACCTGAGTCCTGAATGTCAGGATCTTCAAGAATCCACTGCCTGAGATGATCACCTACCCTGTCCACATCACATGGGTGGGCAAGTGATAGGGACCACAACCCTACCTAGTGCCAGCATATTTCTGACAACTTGCTGATGTAAACAGTCATGGATAACCGTGTCTACCCTTTGAACTCTGATTCCTTTTTAATTCAGAAAAAACATTTGAATAAAACAATTAAGTATATATCATTTAATTTGAGTAGAACAGTCTCTGGGCTCAAGGACTCAACCAAGTTTCTGGACCCCAAAGTCCCCCTTAGATACGGATGACCCAAAATGGGTATTACTACACCCAGACTTAGTGACTTTAATCTGACTGACAAAAAAAAAAAAAAAACAATGATTCTTGGTGCTCAATGAGCTTCCAGAATCTTACTTCCCAGGACCTAGACCCAACCATCACCCTAATTGCTTTACCATGAGAGAGCTTCTGAGGTTAAAGTGACCATTGCAACCCCTCTTGTAGCTGAGACTTCCCATGACCCTACCCCCTTCACTGCCCTCTCAGCAGAGACACTCTTTCATTTCTGCTCTTGCTCTTTGACTCTAGCTTCAAGCTCTAAAGATGATGGGAAATGGACTTCTCATCTCTGTGTAATCCTCTTTAGCTGACACAGTAGAGTTTAATGTGGTGGGAGAAAAGACAGAAAGTAAATATTATACCAAGAGGTAGTTCTTAGAAACACTGCTTTGGAGTCAAACTCTGAGGGTTGGAATACTGACCCTGAAGCCTACTAGTTTTACCTTAGACAAATTACTTAGCCTCTTTATATCTCATTTTCTTCATCCACAAAACAGGCCTAAATAATTAAGAAAGAAATGAGACTGTTGAGGGCAATCCTCTATTGGGAATATGTCTGAAATGACATGTACCCATTAAGTATTAGCTGATGATATTATCATTACAGAAACATGGAGTGTTGAGCTTAAAGACAAAAGATTCTCAAGCGTAAAGTCTAAAAGAAGCTTGAAACATTTACCAAGGAGGATTCTAAGTAGAAAGTCTTACCTATAAAAAAAGGAAAACATATGTTTATTAAATACATATTATTTTCCAGGCATTGTTAGCCCCTCATATGTTATCTCATTTCATTTGGAAATCAACCTTGAATTGGTTGCAAATATTGTGTCTCCACAGGAAAAAAAAGAAACAATGTAAGAAACTTCATGACATTTTCACAAAACTACCCAATTTATTTGAAGCAAAGGTGAGTTTCTAAAGCAGGTAGATCTACCCTCCAAACTCAGGATGCCTTCAAAATTATATTCTGTGATCACTTTCCACTGTTAATTGTGTCAGTTTCAATGAATCAATATGCCCAGCGTAAAAACAAATAAGCTTCTTATGAAGCATTTTTAACAACTGCAGCAGTTTCAATAAAGAGAATACACAACACTTAACATACCTAACCAACCCTGCAACCCCATGGATAGTAGCAGCTCTCCAGGTTCCACATTCATGGAATTCTCCAGGCAAGAACACTGGAGTGAATAGCCCATTCCCTTCCCCAGGGGATCTTCCTGATCCTGGGATTGAACACTGGTCTCCTGCATTTCAGTAAGATTCTTTATTGTCTGAGCCACCAGAGAAGCCCTAACATACCTAACGACCAGGAAGAGCTTGGTCATGTTAAATTTTATTGGACACATCAGCTATCATTCTGACCTTTACTACTTAGAAGAATAACCTTTGCAATATAGTGCAAAAGGAACATTAAAGAAGCCACCCTTGCAGAAAAAATAAATAAATAAAAAATCTTTGTTTCACAAGGAGGAAAGTTTATAGGTGTCAAATTCAGTGATGTGCCTTAAGGCACGTAAAAACCAGGCTTGCCAGCTGCTGCTCATTTTCCTTTTGAGGGTTTCTAAGAGTTCTAGAACTTTACAAACAATCTAACAACTCTGTAGTCATTCTTTTCCTAAATGAATATAAATTCTGCTCAAAGTCACCAGGGAAAAGGCACAATGACTGCTCGATTGCATCACTGGCACTGGCTATGCCGGTCACTGGACTCCAGTTGCACTTTTTCATATAACTGTTACAGCTCTTATCACATTGTAGCATGATTATTAACTTATACTCTGTCTCACCAAAGAGCCAGTGGGCAACCTGATGACAAAGACCATGTTTATTCAGTCTGGTACAGTTTCTGTTCAATAACTAGTTAAGGAGCACTTATTCCTACAGCAACTAGATGGTCGGGCTATAAAGACAACTGAAAAACAGCCCTGGGCTGGAGAGAATGCTGTGAACAAATGAAGAAGGACACTGGTCATTTCAACACCCATTTATTTAACTGCAAGCAGGTAGATCTACCCTCCAAACTCAGGATGCCTTCAAAATTATATTCTGTGATCACTTTCCACTGTTAATTGTGTCAGTTTCAATGAATCAATATGCCCAGCGTAAAAACAAATAAGCTTCTTATGAAGCATTTTAACAACTGCAGCAGTTTCAATAAAGAGAATACACAACACTTAACATACCTAACCAACCCTGCAACCCCATGGATAGTAGCAGCTCTCCAGGTTCCACATTCATGGAATTCTCCAGGCAAGAACACTGGAGTGAATAGCCCATTCCCTTCCCCAGGGGATCTTCCTGATCCTGGGATTGAACACTGGTCTCCTGCATTTCAGTAAGATTCTTTATTGTCTGAGCCACCAGAGAAGCCCTAACATACCTAACGACCAGGAAGAGCTTGGTCATGTTAAATTTTATTGGACACATCAGCTATCATTCTGACCTTTACTACTTAGAAGAATAACCTTTGCAATATAGTGCAAAAGGAACATTAAAGAAGCCACCCTTGCAGAAAAAATAAATAAATAAAAAATCTTTGTTTCACAAGGAGGAAAGTTTATAGGTGTCAAATTCAGTGATGTGCCTTAAGGCACGTAAAAACCAGGCTTGCCAGCTGCTGCTCATTTTCCTTTTGAGGGTTTCTAAGAGTTCTAGAACTTTACAAACAATCTAACAACTCTGTAGTCATTCTTTTCCTAAATGAATATAAATTCTGCTCAAAGTCACCAGGGAAAAGGCACAATGACTGCTCGATTGCATCACTGGCACTGGCTATGCCGGTCACTGGACTCCAGTTGCACTTTTTCATATAACTGTTACAGCTCTTATCACATTGTAGCATGATTATTAACTTATACTCTGTCTCACCAAAGAGCCAGTGGGCAACCTGATGACAAAGACCATGTTTATTCAGTCTGGTACAGTTTCTGTTCAATAACTAGTTAAGGAGCACTTATTCCTACAGCAACTAGATGGTCGGGCTATAAAGACAACTGAAAAACAGCCCTGGGCTGGAGAGAATGCTGTGAACAAATGAAGAAGACAGGCACACCAACTGGTCATTTCAACACAGTGTGGGGGAGACAACACAGACACAACATGAGCACAAGCTGGTGAGAGCATGAGAAGGGCTCAGATCCAGCCTGAGGGATTCAAAGAAGACTCGCAGCAAAGGTGAGGACGTAGTTCTGACCTGAGGATGTTATCTAGTGCAGAAAGGCCTTCTGAAAAAAAAAAGAAAGAAAGGCCTTCTCTTGGGCTTCCCTGGTGGTCCAGTGGGTAAAGAGTCCACCTTGCAGTATAAGGGGCAATGGTTCGATCCCTGGTCCTGGAAGATCCCATGGGCTGTGGAGCTGGACGGCGTATCCAATTACGAGCCAGCATCTGGATGCAGCACATGCACCCAAAGTGGTGCTCTACAACCAGAGAGGCCACTGCAATGGGAGGCCCACATCGGCCAAAGAATAAAGATGGATGAAAATAAATAAATAAATAAAAATAAAGACCTTCTGTTGTTGTTGTTACTTGCTCAGTTGTGCCCAAATGTTGGCAAATCCCTGGACTACATCATGCCAGGCTTGCCTGTCCTTCACCATCTCCCTAAGTTTGCTCAAATTCATGTTCATTGCCACAGCCTTGAAAGGACTTTGTATCTTATTCTACATGTGATTAGAAGTCTTCAGAGGTGACTTCCCTGGTGGTCCAGTGGGTAAGGACACCACCTTGCAGTGCAAGGGGCACCAGTTTGATCCCTGGCCTGGGAAGATCCCACGTGCCATGGAGCAGCTGGACCGATGTGTCCAATTACCGAGCCAGAGCTCTGGAGTGCATGCACCCAGAGCCGCTGCTCTGCGACAACAGAGGCCACCGCGATGGGAGGCCCATACGGGCCGAAGAACAAAGATGGATGAAACTAGACAAACGAAAGACCACTGGAAGTGGCCCGCCCACCCTCCTCCCTCCCCACCCCCACCAAAATAAATAAATAAATGTTAAAAAAAAAAAAAGAAGTCTTCAGAGGGTCATTAGAAAGAGAGTGTGATAGTTTGACTTACTATTTTATAAAAATACCTTTGACTGTGAAATTGAGTAAAGGCTGAAAGAGATCAGTTGAAGCAGGGGCCCCAGGTCGAATGACCCTGGCAAGAGACTAGAATGGTAGAGCCCAAGAGAATGAAAACACTGAGTTAGGATATATTGACATAAAGCTTAAGAACTTGCTGAAAATTGGAATGTGATATATGAAATAACATGAAGGATCAGTCCAAGGTTTTATTCTGAAGGACTAGCTGCACTGTGCTATGAGGAAGCCAAGGGACGGACAGAGTAGGCTGTGCTATGAGGCACATCCATATGGATATTTCAATAGACAAGAAAGCTGACCAGGGTCATCAGGGAGAAAACGGTGAATGACTCAGTGTAGGAGGGGTATCTGGAGGGATTATGTGGTCTCCCTCTCCTGCTCAGAAATCCCTGTGTCCTCCCACTGTTATTGCTCCTTGAGGGTAGGGTCCATAGCTTGTCTTCTTTGCATCTCTTTAGCACCTTAAACAACTGGGAGCCCAGTTGTACAACAATGAATGACTTAGATGAATGAACCATAGACAGAATAAATGGCTCTTCAAGATGTCTCACGTATCCCACAGCCCCATCTTCTATTGTTCAACTTCACCACACTTTCTACATTTCTGAATCTTACACACTCATGCCTGCCTTACTCATGAGTATCTCAGCCTAGATGATAGTCTCTTATTCAGTCTCCCATATTCCTCATGAAATACTCCACGTGTTTCAAAACTTAGCCCTTAAATACTTTGTCCTCCAAGAGCAATGTAACCACACAGCATCCACACTCATGTGGAAAATTAGTGATGTCTTCTGCTCTGTGATCTAGTAGAACCTAAAATAGCACTTCTTAAAGCCTTCCTTAGGGTTTCCCAGTGGCACTAGTGGCAAAGAATCCACCTGCCAATGCAAGAGACAAAAGAGATGAGGGTTTGATCCTTGGGTCAGGAAGATCCCCTGGAGGAGGGCACAGCAATCCACTCCTGTATTCTTTCCTGGAGAATCGCATGGACAGAAAGCCTGGACGGCTCTCATCCAGGGAGTTGCAAAGAGTCAGACACAACTGAAGTGACTTAGCAAGCACACACATTCTTGCCTGGGAAATCCCATGGACAGAAGAGCCTGGCAGGCTACAACCATAGGTCCACAGAGCCAGACACAACATAGCAACTAAACAACAACAACTCCTCTAACTTAATTAAGTCCAGGGCAACAGGAACTTTTCTTATTTTTATTTTTAGGATATATTGACATAAAGCTTAAGAACTTGCTGAAAATTGGAATGTGATATATGAAATAACATGAAGGATCAGTCCAAGGTTTTATTCTGAAGGACTAGCTGCACTGTGCTATGAGGAAGCCAAGGGACGGACAGAGTAGGCTGTGCTATGAGGCACATCCATATGGATATTTCAATAGACAAGAAAGCTGACCAGGGTCATCAGGGAGAAAACGGTGAATGACTCAGTGTAGGAGGGGTATCTGGAGGGATTATGTGGTCTCCCTCTCCTGCTCAGAAATCCCTGTGTCCTCCCACTGTTATTGCTCCTTGAGGGTAGGGTCCATAGCTTGTCTTCTTTGCATCTCTTTAGCACACCTTAAACAACTGGGAGCCCAGTTGTACAACAATGAATGACTTAGATGAATGAACCATAGACAGAATAAATGGCTCTTCAAGATGTCTCACGTATCCCACAGCCCCATCTTCTATTGTTCAACTTCACCACACTTTCTACATTTCTGAATCTTACACACTCATGCCTGCCTTACTCATGAGTATCTCAGCCTAGATGATAGTCTCTTATTCAGTCTCCCATATTCCTCATGAAATACTCCACGTGTTTCAAAACTTAGCCCTTAAATACTTTGTCCTCCAAGAGCAATGTAACCACACAGCATCCACACTCATGTGGAAAATTAGTGATGTCTTCTGCTCTGTGATCTAGTAGAACCTAAAATAGCACTTCTTAAAGCCTTCCTTAGGGTTTCCCAGTGGCACTAGTGGCAAAGAATCCACCTGCCAATGCAAGAGACAAAAGAGATGAGGGTTTGATCCTTGGGTCAGGAAGATCCCCTGGAGGAGGGCACAGCAATCCACTCCTGTATTCTTTCCTGGAGAATCGCATGGACAGAAAGCCTGGACGGCTCTCATCCAGGGAGTTGCAAAGAGTCAGACACAACTGAAGTGACTTAGCAAGCACACACATTCTTGCCTGGGAAATCCCATGGACAGAAGAGCCTGGCAGGCTACAACCATAGGTCCACAGAGCCAGACACAACATAGCAACTAAACAACAACAACTCCTCTAACTTAATTAAGTCCAGGGCAACAGGAACTTTTCTTATTTTTATTTTTGCCTTCTTAGTTAGACATTTTTCAATATTCTTTGAAGTTGCACCAAAAATTATATTTAGATTCAATTTAGACAGATGTTCAGTGGAAGGGAAAAGATCTCTTCTAACTAAACACAATTAGTGTAACATCTGTACTTTCCAAATTATTTTGCTTAGGGAACAGATCTGAAATCACAAGTTATTTGGTAATGAACATTCTGTATTTGCTCACTTAGGACAATGATAAAGTCTCTGTCTCTCCTGCAGTCTCATCCTCTGTCGGGGGCGTGAGAGCCCTGGCCATGCCTTATAGCCTCTAAGCATATGAATGCTGCCGTGTGCTCCCAAGGACGGCTCCTTCAGCAGAACACAGCCTACCTTCTGTCTAATTAACTGTGAGGCTGTGCAAGGTCAGCGAGCGTGATAAGAAGCCAGAAGGCTACAATCTTAAAGCAAGGAGGGTGTCTTGCAGCCTCCAACTCAAAAAGCACCGCGCCATAAAGATGGCGCCTAGCAGAAGATAGGAGGGCGCAGTTTGGCACGGTCTGGGATGTGTAATTGTTACGTGATAGGCTGCTCAAAGTTTCCACACTCGTGATCAGTGTATGCTCCCCATAGACTTTTGCTATGATGTAACCGCATGCACAGTTGACCTTTAACACGATTGGCTGTGTTTGGCTCCTTCTTCTTTCCTTTCTCTTTCTGAAAAGCATAAATATCGCTCCCTTTCAACAATAAAATGAGACTTGATCAGACTCCTGTCTTGTCTCCATTTCTCGTGTCTCTTGTCCTATTTAATTCCCACTCCCCTCCTTCTAGGTCTGCGTTGTGGAATCCTAGGTCTACGCTGACGAAGCCCGCGGGTCAGGACAATCCTCCAGCCTCACCCACCCACCTGTCAAAGTTGTGTCTTCTCACCTCCCTGCAGTCGCAGTAAGGTCCATCTACTGAGACAAGGTTGTGCTGAAGCAAAGTGCAGTGTTTATCGTAAAACACCAGACAAGAAGTCTGGAGCAGCCAATGCTCGAAAAACAGAAACTCTCTGATGGGTTTCAGGAAAGCATTTTTAAAGGCACAGTAAGGGAGGGAAGTTACAGGATATATGATCAGCTTTTGCACAATTCTCTGACTGGTAAATGGTGAGGTAACAGGATGGTGTAACAGGAGTTCAGCCTAATCAACCCTCAGGCTCCAGTTGGTCATGGTCATCAAGAAGTTAACTTCTTGGTGGTGGTTTTAGCATCTGTAAGACAGCTCAGGAAATGTACATCAGATATTGTTTTCTAGGGACTTCAGAGAGGAATGAAAGATTCTGTGACTGCCACTGCCACTGTTCAGTCTCTAAGTGGTGTCCAACTCTGCAACCCCATTGAATGCAGCACACCAGGCTTCCCTGTCCGTCCCTATCTCCCAGAGTTTGCTCAAACTCATGCCCATTGAATGAGTGATGCCATCTAACCATTTCATCTCATACCATGAAGTGATTTGACCAGTTGCCATGATCTTAGTTTTTTGTAACCCAGCTTTTGCATTCTCCTCTTCCACCCTATTCTAGAGACTCTCTAGTTACTCTTCACTTTCTGCCATGAGAGTGGTGGCATCTGCATATCTGAGGATGTTGATATATCTCCTGGCAATCTTGATTCCAGCTTGTGATTCAGCCAGCTCTGCATTTTGCATGCTGTATACTACATATTAGTTTAATAAGCAGGGTGACAATATACAGCCTTGTCATTCTCCTTTCCCAATTTTGAACCAGTCAGTTGTTCCATGTAAGGTTCTAACTGTTGCTTCTTCATCCAAATACAAGTTTCTCAAGAGACAGGTAAGGTGGTCTGGTATTCCCATCTCTTTAAGAATTTTCCAGTCTGTTGTGATTGGCATGGTCAACAGCTGTAGTGAGTCAATAAAACAGAAGTGGAATTCCCTTGCTTTCTTGATGATCCCATGAATGTTGGCTATTTGATCTCTGGTTCCTCTGCCTTTTCAAATTCAGCTTGTACATCTGCAAGCTCTCGTACTGCTGAACCCTAACTTGGTAGACTTTGATTGTAACTTTACTAGCATGTGAAATGAATACAACTGTACAGTAATTTGTACATTCTTTGGCCCTGTGCTTCTTTGGGATTAGAATGAAAACTGACCTTTTTTAGTCCTGAGGCCACTGCTAAATTTCCCAAATTTGCTAATTTATTGAGTGCAGCACTTTAACTGCATCATCTTTTAGGATTTGAAATAGCTCACCTGGAATCCTGTCACCTCCATTAGACTTGTTTGTAGTATTGCTTCCTAAGGACCACTTGACTTCACACTCCAGGATGTTTAGCTCTAGGTGAGTGACCACAACATCGTGGTTAGCTGGGTCATTAAGAACATTTCTGTATAGTTCTTCTGTGTATTCTTGTTGCCTCTTTTTAATCCCTTCTACTTCTGTTAGGTCCCTACCATTTCTGTCCTTTATCGTGCCCATCCTTGCATGAAATGCTCCCTTGATATCTGCCATATGGCTGATTCACTGTTTTAATTGTCATCAGTTCTCCTGGCCCAGCTACTGTGTTTGTCACTGTATGTTCACATCTTTTCAATCATTAATTCTTGAGTCGGGCTTTTGTGACTCAGGTAAAGCCTGAGACTAAATGTTTTCTACAAACAAAAGGCACGCAGAGTATGTGGGGGGCGGAGCTTGTCCTGGCAAGCACCCATAGGGTTCTGCCCAGTTACACACCCCCAAAGTGCTGATGAGCTCCACCAGGCTCCATTACCTACTATTCACTACACACGCTCACCCACCAATCTCTGCATGTGTGCTCTGCCCTCTGACTGGAAATTTTCTTCCTCACTTTTATTCTTGGAGAGCCCCAACTCTGTTTTATTTAACTCAAATGACACCTTCACTATAAGATCTCTGACAACTGAGAAAAACTTAGCAGGGAATATGCTCTGTTTCTCCAATACCTTCCTCATAACTCAGAGTTCTCATACTAATCCAGTGCTTATCTATGTTGACCTCCTTTATAACCTATCACTGTGAATCCTTCTAGGACAGGGTTTGTATCCAATTATTTCTATACCACCAGGACTCAGTACCGACAGCAGAAAATTACGTGCCCAAGAAGTAACTGCTGAGGTGAACAAACCTCTAGAACTTGAAATCTCTACAAGGCAGTTCTTCCTCAGTTTGTTAGAGCCTCTTCTTTTCAAAGATAAACTTCGATTAATTGCTGCAGCTGTAGCCACAGGCATGAGAACACCTTCAACAAACAGCTCCTATTGCAGTGAGCTACCTTTTTCCTTCAATAATTATGAAGATTTGAAATAGCTCACCTGGAATCCTGTCACCTCCATTAGACTTGTTTGTAGTATTGCTTCCTAAGGACCACTTGACTTCACACTCCAGGATGTTTAGCTCTAGGTGAGTGACCACAACATCGTGGTTAGCTGGGTCATTAAGAACATTTCTGTATAGTTCTTCTGTGTATTCTTGTTGCCTCTTTTTAATCCCTTCTACTTCTGTTAGGTCCCTACCATTTCTGTCCTTTATCGTGCCCATCCTTGCATGAAATGCTCCCTTGATATCTGCCATATGGCTGATTCACTGTTTTAATTGTCATCAGTTCTCCTGGCCCAGCTACTGTGTTTGTCACTGTATGTTCACATCTTTTCAATCATTAATTCTTGAGTCGGGCTTTTGTGACTCAGGTAAAGCCTGAGACTAAATGTTTTCTACAAACAAAAGGCACGCAGAGTATGTGGGGGGCGGAGCTTGTCCTGGCAAGCACCCATAGGGTTCTGCCCAGTTACACACCCCCAAAGTGCTGATGAGCTCCACCAGGCTCCATTACCTACTATTCACTACACACGCTCACCCACCAATCTCTGCATGTGTGCTCTGCCCTCTGACTGGAAATTTTCTTCCTCACTTTTATTCTTGGAGAGCCCCAACTCTGTTTTATTTAACTCAAATGACACCTTCACTATAAGATCTCTGACAACTGAGAAAAACTTAGCGGGGAATATGCTCTGTTTCTCCAATACCTTCCTCATAACTCAGAGTTCTCATACTAATCCAGTGCTTATCTATGTTGACCTCCTTTATAACCTATCACTGTGAATCCTTCTAGGACAGGGTTTGTATCCAATTATTTCTATACCACCAGGACTCAGTACCGACAGCAGAAAATTACGTGCCCAAGAAGTAACTGCTGAGGTGAACAAACCTCTAGAACTTGAAATCTCTACAAGGCAGTTCTTCCTCAGTTTGTTAGAGCCTCTTCTTTTCAAAGATAAACTTCGATTAATTGCTGCAGCTGTAGCCACAGGCATGAGAACACCTTCAACAAACAGCTCCTATTGCAGTGAGCTACCTTTTTCCTTCAATAATTATGGATGCCTTTTTAAATTTTTTTAACTTAATCCCTCTGGCCCTTTCAACTACTGATTGTGTTATCCAGCTGTGTAATCAGCCTGCATGATAAACTGTCAGCAGTTACTTTTTTAATGTAAATGATTTTCTTTATCCACAGGTTTGGGCTGTAGGTTTTTCAAGGGGTAGTGCAGGATGGGAAATGAAGACTGCAGCATTTTTCTAGTGAAGCATATTTTATATTTTACAGTTTCATAGATATTCATTTCTGATCTTCCATACAAAATATACATGCATCCTGGAAGTAATTACCAAAATTGCTGTTGTTGTTGTTTAATCACTAAGCCGTGTCCAACTCTTTTGCAATCCTATGGACTATATCCAACCAGGTTTCTCTGTCCACAGGAATTCCCAGATAAGAATACTGGAGGGGGTTGCCACTTCCTTCTCCAAGAGATATTCCCAACCCAGGAATCAAACCTGTGTCTCCTAAAGGCAGATTCTTTACCACTGAGCCACTAGAGAAGTCCTAATTACCAAAATTGTTCTGACCTTATTATGCTTAAATACAAGGAACATTTCCCAAATTTGAGTCGAACACATGCTACTAATCTGATTCTGCCATGACCCTGTGGTTTCACACCTATAATGAGCTAATTTCTTTCAGTCTCCATTTATTCCATTAAGAAAATGAGTTCCTAGTGATGATGAAAAAACTGGACAGCCACATGTAAAAAAATGAAATTAGAACACAACTTAACACCACACACAAAACTAAACTCAAATGGATTAAAAACCTAAAGTAAGGCCAGATACTATAAAACTTTTAGAGGGGGGTTCCCTGGTGGTCCACTGGGTAAGGACACCGCCTTGCAGTGCAAGGGGCACCAATTTGGTCCCTGGCCTGGGAAGATCCCACGTGCCGCGGAGCAGCTGGACCGATGTGTCCAATCACCGAGCCGGAGCTCTGGAGCACATGCGCCCAGAGCCAGTGCTCTGCAGTGAGAGAGGCCACTGAGATGGGAGGCCCACACGGGCCAAAGAACAAAGATAAATAAATGAAAGACAAATAGAAACGGCCAAAGAAAAAAATTAAAAAAAAAAAAAAAAACTTTTAGAGGAAAACATAGGGAGAATACGCCATAACAGAAATCACAGCAGGTTCTTTTTCCATCCACCTCCTAGAACAATGAAAACAAAAATAAACAAATAGGACCTAATTAAAGTTAAATATTTTGTGCAGCAAAGGAAACCACCAGAAAGATAACCCTCAGAATGGGAGAAAATATTTGCAAATGATATAACCAACAAGGGATTAATCTTCAAAATACACAAACAGTTTATGCAGCTCAGTATCAAAAAAAAAATCAAAAAATGGATGGACGATATAGTCATTTTTCCAAAGACATACAGATGGCTAAAAAGCATATGAACATCAGTAATTATTAGAGAATACAAATCAAAAGTACAATGAGGTATCACCTCACACTGGTCATGGTCATCATTAAAAAGTCTGCAAACAATAAGTGCTAGAGAGGGTGTGGAGAAAAGGGAACTCTCCTTCAGTCTTGCTAAGAATGCAAATTGGTATAGTCACTATGGAGAACAGTATGTAGGTTTCCTAAAACACTGAAAATAGAGCTACTATATGATCCAGCAATCCTACTCTTGGGCATATATCCAGAGAAAACCATGGTTCAGAAAAATACATGCACTCCTGGGTCCACTGCATTACTATTCACAGTAGCCAGGACGTGGAAGGAACCTAAATGTCCATCAACAGAGGAATGGATAACGAAGGTTTCATACATGTATATACAACAGAATATTACTCAGTCATTGAAATAACTAAATAATGTCATTTGTAGCAACATGGATGGACCTGGAGACTATCATACTGAGTGAAGTATATCAGACCAAGAAAGACAAAGATTATATGATATTGCTTATATGTAGAATCTAAAAAAGTGTAAAAATGAACTTATCTACAAAAGTGAAATAGAGTTATAGATGTAGAAAATATATTTATGGTTACCAGCAGATAAGGAGGGGGAGGGAGGGGGATAAACTGGAAGATTAGGGTTGACACAAACACACTGCTATATGTAAAACAAATAATTAATAAAGACCTGCTGTGTAGCACAGGGATCTCTACTCAATACTGTGTAATAGCCTATATGGGAAAAGAATCTAAAAATGAGTGGATATATATATTTGTAAAACTGATTCACTTGCTGTACACCTGAAACATTGTAAATCAATTATACTCCAATAAAAATTTAAACATTATAAACCAATTATACTCCAATAAATTTTTTTCATAAAAGAAGATGACTCTCTACAGCTAGAATATCAACCCAGGACTATGGAAGAAGACAGCAGAGAATCAGGATGTGGACTCTTCACTGCCAGACTCTCCTGACTCACTTCAAGACACATCCATAAAACTAAATTAAAGAATTATTAATCAAGTACTTATAAGAAAAGTCCCTGCAAACAATAAGTCAAATCAAAAGTACAATGAGGTATCACCTCACACTGGTCATGGTCATCATTAAAAAGTCTGCAAACAATAAGTGCTAGAGAGGGTGTGGAGAAAAGGGAACTCTCCTTCAGTCTTGCTAAGAATGCAAATTGGTATAGTCACTATGGAGAACAGTATGTAGGTTTCCTAAAACACTGAAAATAGAGCTACTATATGATCCAGCAATCCTACTCTTGGGCATATATCCAGAGAAAACCATGGTTCAGAAAAATACATGCACTCCTGGGTCCACTGCATTACTATTCACAGTAGCCAGGACGTGGAAGGAACCTAAATGTCCATCAACAGAGGAATGGATAACGAAGGTTTCATACATGTATATACAACAGAATATTACTCAGTCATTGAAATAACTAAATAATGTCATTTGTAGCAACATGGATGGACCTGGAGACTATCATACTGAGTGAAGTATATCAGACCAAGAAAGACAAAGATTATATGATATTGCTTATATGTAGAATCTAAAAAAGTGTAAAAATGAACTTATCTACAAAAGTGAAATAGAGTTATAGATGTAGAAAATATATTTATGGTTACCAGCAGATAAGGAGGGGGAGGGAGGGGGATAAACTGGAAGATTAGGGTTGACACAAACACACTGCTATATGTAAAACAAATAATTAATAAAGACCTGCTGTGTAGCACAGGGATCTCTACTCAATACTGTGTAATAGCCTATATGGGAAAAGAATCTAAAAATGAGTGGATATATATATTTGTAAAACTGATTCACTTGCTGTACACCTGAAACATTGTAAATCAATTATACTCCAATAAAAATTTAAACATTATAAACCAATTATACTCCAATAAATTTTTTTTCATAAAAAGAAGATGACTCTCTACAGCTAGAATATCAACCCAGGACTATGGAAGAAGACAGCAGAGAATCAGGATGTGGACTCTTCACTGCCAGACTCTCCTGACTCACTTCAAGACACATCCATAAAACTAAATTAAAAGAATTATTAATCAAGTACTTATAAGATAGGAAAATCCTGCTCTAAAGTTTCTGGCCAGGAAAAGAATACATATAAGACATTTCTTATTCAGTTAAGGAAAGTCCGGCCTCTCTTGTTTATTATTTCACCCATAAGTCTGAAGATGGGATTTGTTATACACAGGAAAGAGAAACCTTCTCTTACAGAAAACAGTCAAACTCAATGCCAGCTATTATTTGTCTGATAAGAATGAGCTCAGAGACAATACCAGTGAATCAAAAGTAATACTAAGAAACAATTAATCCTAGATTCCATTAAGAATCTTAAGTAAGCCTCTACCTGGCACTCAGTGCTCAAGACATGTTTTAAATGAATGAATGTATGTATAATGTTCCTGTGTATGCAAAAGCCAGTTCTGAGTAACCCCACAGCCTTGGGCATTAATAGCTTATAAGGAAATCAACATTTATTGTGCTATTTAAACTCACACAGATTCCTGAAAAGCAAGACATTATTTTCTCTAGTTTATAGAAGAGGAAACATGATTAAGAAACGTGTTCAGGATCACACACTACATACTAAGTAGCAGAATTGTGATTAAACTCATTTCTGTCTTCAAAGCCCATGCTCTTAGTCTCTATCTGATGCTTCTGTGAGTTCCCGGTAGTTAAGCATGATTTAATGCTGACCTTGAAATATTATTTCCTCAAGATTCCAAGAAGATAGCCATCTGATTATGCTAGAGGACAAAGGAACTGAGCACCCTAGGAGAAGGTGTGGGACTGTCATCCAGGAGGTCTTCCAGGTAGGTAAATAAGCCAGTTCTTTAAAATGAGTATGACCGGTTTTGTGCTGTAACATAATTAGGCATGTTTCATAAGTACGTGAAATTAAGGACTTGAAATTATTAATACTTTTACATACTCTTACCAGATATTGCAGGGGTTAGTTGTTGGAAGGAAAGAGAAAAATGAAACAGGCATAAACCCACTCCAACTCTTCTAAAGACCTGCCTGAATTGAGGCATTGAAGCTCACAAATGCTCCATCTAATGTGTCACTTCTTGCCCAGTTGACAACTAGAAGGAGATCCCCGGGGTTATTCAGGTTTCTTTCCCCTGCCTGGCCCCTGAGCCTATACATGTAAAATACTGAGTGCTTGGTCCCAAATTATCACCTCTATAATGACTGAAATCACAATATGCAGAAATGAATTTTGTCTAATAAGCAGGTGTCCCTGACAGGTAGAAGATTTTCAGACATTTGCAACTTTGAATCAATTCTTTCAAGCAGCATCCTCCTAATTACTTGCTGGGCTGAATACACTATACTATAAATGTGGCAGTTCTAAAAATAGATAGAGAAGAATAGATTAAAAATTTGGAGAGAATGGTGAAGCAGAAAGAAGCGTCAAGGGGAAGTAGCCATGGGGCAATGAGAAATCCTAGATTCTTTCCCCAACTTTAACAATGTCACCAGTCTTGCAAGAGTGCTAAGGCAGGAATACGGGGCTTCCTAGTGGCTCATACAGTAAAGAATCTGCCTGCAGTGCAGAAGACCTGGGTTCAATCCCTGGGTCGGGAAGATACCGTGGAGAAGGAAAGGGCAACCCACTCCAGAATTCTTGCCTGGGAATGCAAACATTATTTTCTCTAGTTTATAGAAGAGGAAACATGATTAAGAAACGTGTTCAGGATCACACACTACATACTAAGTAGCAGAATTGTGATTAAACTCATTTCTGTCTTCAAAGCCCATGCTCTTAGTCTCTATCTGATGCTTCTGTGAGTTCCCGGTAGTTAAGCATGATTTAATGCTGACCTTGAAATATTATTTCCTCAAGATTCCAAGAAGATAGCCATCTGATTATGCTAGAGGACAAAGGAACTGAGCACCCTAGGAGAAGGTGTGGGACTGTCATCCAGGAGGTCTTCCAGGTAGGTAAATAAGCCAGTTCTTTAAAATGAGTATGACCGGTTTTGTGCTGTAACATAATTAGGCATGTTTCATAAGTACGTGAAATTAAGGACTTGAAATTATTAATACTTTTACATACTCTTACCAGATATTGCAGGGGTTAGTTGTTGGAAGGAAAGAGAAAAATGAAACAGGCATAAACCCACTCCAACTCTTCTAAAGACCTGCCTGAATTGAGGCATTGAAGCTCACAAATGCTCCATCTAATGTGTCACTTCTTGCCCAGTTGACAACTAGAAGGAGATCCCCGGGTTATTCAGGTTTCTTTCCCCTGCCTGGCCCCTGAGCCTATACATGTAAAATACTGAGTGCTTGGTCCCAAATTATCACCTCTATAATGACTGAAATCACAATATGCAGAAATGAATTTTGTCTAATAAGCAGGTGTCCCTGACAGGTAGAAGATTTTCAGACATTTGCAACTTTGAATCAATTCTTTCAAGCAGCATCCTCCTAATTACTTGCTGGGCTGAATACACTATACTATAAATGTGGCAGTTCTAAAAATAGATAGAGAAGAATAGATTAAAAATTTGGAGAGAATGGTGAAGCAGAAAGAAGCGTCAAGGGGAAGTAGCCATGGGGCAATGAGAAATCCTAGATTCTTTCCCCAACTTTAACAATGTCACCAGTCTTGCAAGAGTGCTAAGGCAGGAATACGGGGCTTCCCTAGTGGCTCATACAGTAAAGAATCTGCCTGCAGTGCAGAAGACCTGGGTTCAATCCCTGGGTCGGGAAGATACCGTGGAGAAGGAAAGGGCAACCCACTCCAGAATTCTTGCCTGGGAAATCCCATGGACAAAGGAGCTAGAGGGCCACAGTCCATGTGATTGCAAAGAGTTGGACACAACTAAGCAACTAATACTAAGAAGCAAGTACCAGGGGAAAATATATGCATATTATGTTATGGCCAAGCTTTCCAATCAAGATGCTGTCAGTCTCACCCTCAAGGAAAATGGTTGAGCATATGGGTTGTTGCTGAGGCAGATAGAGCCTTAATGTGAAGGATGCTGGAATATGCTGCGTTACAGCACAGACTTTACAATCAGGAAAATGAAGCTTTATTAGTTTAGCTGCTGTGTGATCTCAAGTGGGCAAGTTATTGTCTCTGAATGTCCCAATTTCATGCAGGTAAAAGGAATAATCTGTCCAGGGTCATTTAAGTATTGTGAGGTGAAACATGTAAAAGTCTTAGCAGAGTTTCAAACTCATGTAGCTACTTATGGAGGGATAACTGTCAAATTCAAAGTATTACAAACATTTACAACTAAAATACATGAGTGAAAGGTAAGACTGTTCCAGCCTTTCATATATTTGCTGACTTTTTACCACATAAAATTCTAAGTCAGATCTGGAAATTGCACTGAGAGATAACCTAGAGTGCTGTGAACAGAAAACAAAGACTTCTTGGCTAACAATCTCTGAAGAAAAATGATTTCCATACCACGTAAATGTGAATGGGTGTGTACGTGTCAGCCACGCTCCCAGAGCCGCTGTTTCTGGAGGTAAAGGATGTAACTCTCCTTTTCCTTCATATTACTCAACACCCAGAATGTCTACCAAAGCAGGGAAACCATAAATGCTCTTGCTGATAGCTACCTGAAAAATCCTTGCCAGAAGCCCTTACAGAGACCTACATTCCATCCACCAGGAGTTAACTGAAGGGGTGCAAAAGCTAAAAAAGGCAGTTTAAATTGTATTCTGGTCAGTACAATACTCTCATTCTCAAGGTTAAAGACTGTGTCGTCTAAACAAAATGTGTATGTGTACGAATCACTGTTTCTATTGCAGAGATTCAATTCTTTCCCTTTTTTCTGATTTTAAAGTAAAAAAAAAAAGAATTTTGATTGGTTTCCTCTAACAGATTCTAAAAATAGTTCTTTAAGCTCTGGTCACCATTAGCTGCCTAGAAAGCTGGGAGATAGCTTTCATCATTCCTTCCACAGCCTTCATCCTCAAGCCCCCGCCATACTGTGCTTGTGAGGTCAGAAGTGCAATTTTACCCAATTATAGAGGCGCTGGAAGGAGAACGGACAAGTTGAGCTAGCTCTCTTTTTAAAAAAGCCATCACAAAATCTTAATTTGAAAATTGCCTAAGAAAAGCCTTCTCAGGCAATGTAACAAGAAGAAAATTCACCTAACTATACAAAATAGTACCAAGTATTCACAAGTATCGTCTCTATTTTATATGGATCATGTCAGCCCTCAGAAAGATTCCACCGTCGTCTACTGTTATTAAAATGATTTTCTTTCTAGAAGCTGATGGTAACTATTCCAAATGTTGGGAAAACAGCTTTTCTGCACTAGATGTGTATACAGATGCTTAGAGAATCTCAGAACAAACCAAAGTATTTCCCTGCAACATTTCCTGGAGTGCTTGCTCCTAGGGATAACTGTCAAATTCAAAGTATTACAAACATTTACAACTAAAATACATGAGTGAAAGGTAAGACTGTTCCAGCCTTTCATATATTTGCTGACTTTTTACCACATAAAATTCTAAGTCAGATCTGGAAATTGCACTGAGAGATAACCTAGAGTGCTGTGAACAGAAAACAAAGACTTCTTGGCTAACAATCTCTGAAGAAAAATGATTTCCATCCCACGTAAATGTGAATGGTGTGTACGTGTCAGCCACGCTCCCAGAGCCGCTGTTTCTGGAGGTAAAGGATGTAACTCTCCTTTTCCTTCATATTACTCAACACCCACAACGTCTACCCAAGCAGGGAAACCATAAATGCTCTTGCTGATAGCTACCTGAAAATCCTTGCCAGAAGCCCTTACAGAGACCTACATTCCATCCACCAGGAGTTAACTGAAGGGGTGCAAAAGCTAAAAAAGGCAGTTTAAATTGTATTCTGGTCAGTACAATACTCTCATTCTCAAGGTTAAAGACTGTGTCGTCTAAACAAAATGTGTATGTGTACGAATCACTGTTTCTATTGCAGAGATTCAATTCTTTCCCTTTTTTCTGATTTTAAAGTAAAAAAAAAAAGAATTTTGATTGGTTTCCTCTAACAGATTCTAAAAATAGTTCTTTAAGCTCTGGTCACCATTAGCTGCCTAGAAAGCTGGGAGATAGCTTTCATCATTCCTTCCACAGCCTTCATCCTCAAGCCCCCGCCATACTGTGCTTGTGAGGTCAGAAGTGCAATTTTACCCAATTATAGAGGCGCTGGAAGGAGAACGGACAAGTTGAGCTAGCTCTCTTTTAAGAAAGCCATCACAAAATCTTAATTTGAAAATTGCCTAAGAAAAGCCTTCTCAGGCAATGTAACAAGAAGAAAATTCACCTAACTATACAAAATAGTACCAAGTATTCACAAGTATCGTCTCTATTTTATATGGATCATGTCAGCCCTCAGAAAGATTCCACCGTCGTCTACTGTTATTAAAATGATTTTCTTTCTAGAAGCTGATGGTAACTATTCCAAATGTTGGGAAAACAGCTTTTCTGCACTAGATGTGTATACAGATGCTTAGAGAATCTCAGAACAAACCAAAGTATTTCCCTGCAACATTTCCTGGAGTGCTTGCTCCTCCATGAGGCTTAGAAGAGACCTTCGAGAAATCCTAAATTCTGTCCCAAAGAGTATTCTTACTGGTATAAGGAGTAAATTTTGCTTCCATAGAAAGTACATTTGATAAAAGGAAAAAAAAAAAAGACACATTATTTATAAATTCCTAATGGGTTACTCAAAAATCTTTAAATGACTGCAAGGATCTAATTTTAGTTAGTCACACATTTTGCAGACAAAAACAAAAGTGATATTCTCAGTTCTAATTCTGGAGCGAGTAGAGGAGGTAATTTTTAAATAGCTGTACAGTGGGCAAGAGCAAAAGATGTGCAAAGGAGTGAAATTTCTTTCTGTTTTTCCAAGTGATACGATGACAGTCAAAGTGCTAGTCACTCAGTTGTGTCTGACATGTCGTGACTCCCTGGACTATAGTCTGCCAGGCTCCTGTGTTCGTGGGATTCTCCAGGCAAGAATCCTGGAGTGGGTAGCCATTCGCTTCTCCAGGAGATCTTCCCAAGCCAGGGATCAAACCTGGGTTTCCTGCATTGCAGGCAGACTCTCTGCCATCTGAGCCACCAGGGAAGACCCTAACTATAAAATAGAGAAGGGTATTTCAAATCAGACCAGTATATGTCTTCACAAAGTAAACTGGTAAGAATGCTGGGAAACTTCAAAGCATGAGGATCCATAAATCAGAAAGTGTTTAATGGTGTACAGATTTTCAGTTCCTCTAGTGTAATTTCCTAAACCTGAACTAGAAGTATGACTTTAATACTCATGTAAAACTGAAGCACTGCAAAACTGAACCCAGGGGCTAATGTTCACAAAATCTTAATTTGAAAATTGCCTAAGAAAAGCCTTCTCAGGCAATGTAACAAGAAGAAAATTCACCTAACTATACAAAATAGTACCAAGTATTCACAAGTATCGTCTCTATTTTATATGGATCATGTCAGCCCTCAGAAAGATTCCACCGTCGTCTACTGTTATTAAAATGATTTTCTTTCTAGAAGCTGATGGTAACTATTCCAAATGTTGGGAAAACAGCTTTTCTGCACTAGATGTGTATACAGATGCTTAGAGAATCTCAGAACAAACCAAAGTTTTTCCCCTGCAACATTTCCAGGCGTGCTTGCTCCTCCATGAGGCTTAGAAGAGACCTTCGAGAAATCCTAAATTCTGTCCCAAAGAGTATTCTTACTGGTATAAGGAGTAAATTTTGCTTCCATAGAAAGTACATTTGATAAAAGGAAAAAAAAAAAAGACACATTATTTATAAATTCCTAATGGGTTACTCAAAAATCTTTAAATGACTGCAAGGATCTAATTTTAGTTAGTCACACATTTTGCAGACAAAAACAAAAGTGATATTCTCAGTTCTAATTCTGGAGCGAGTAGAGGAGGTAATTTTTAAATAGCTGTACAGTGGGCAAGAGCAAAAGATGTGCAAAGGAGTGAAATTTCTTTCTGTTTTTCCAAGTGATACGATGACAGTCAAAGTGCTAGTCACTCAGTTGTGTCTGACATGTCGTGACTCCCTGGACTATAGTCTGCCAGGCTCCTGTGTTCGTGGGATTCTCCAGGCAAGAATCCTGGAGTGGGTAGCCATTCGCTTCTCCAGGAGATCTTCCCAAGCCAGGGATCAAACCTGGGTTTCCTGCATTGCAGGCAGACTCTCTGCCATCTGAGCCACCAGGGAAGACCCTAACTATAAAATAGAGAAGGGTATTTCAAATCAGACCAGTATATGTCTTCACAAAGTAAACTGGTAAGAATGCTGGGAAACTTCAAAGCATGAGGATCCATAAATCAGAAAGTGTTTAATGGTGTACAGATTTTCAGTTCCTCTAGTGTAATTTCCTAAACCTGAACTAGAAGTATGACTTTAATACTCATGTAAAACTGAAGCACTGCAAAAACTGAACCCAGACTTTCTCCTTCAGCTGGGCACTGGGAGACAGATGCAAAGCCCCGAGCCACAGGGAAAGCACTCATCCAAAAAGACTGATTCAGAAAGGTATTAGCATTAAAGATGTTGAATTGAATAAAGAGAGCCTCTTGGGAATAAAAAACAATTCATCCGATTATGAAGGTTCAACAAAATGCAATATGTTATAAATTCTTCCCCCCGAAGCAGTGACAATGGGCTAGTTCCTCCATAAGAAGGCTGTTGAACAATTGGAGACATAGCACAATCCATGAAAAAACGAAGAGCTTTCAAACTGGGAAGAAATGAAAGAATGAACATTAAGGACTGGGATTTCTTCGGTTTTCCCCTCCTAAACATCAAAGTTGAACCAACTCAGAAATTAACCAGACTGCCTTTAGGATGCACTTGACACTTAAAGGCGTTTAAAGGCATTAAAGAAGGAAGGGTTCCAGAAAACAGGAGCTATAAATGGATTGTAATGTGACTGACGGAAAGACTAACTTCATCAAATTTGTCTCTAAAATCATCCTGACATAGAAACTAAAACACTCATTCACAAGGTCACTTCTTTGATTTAAGGTTTCATCTCTACAAGCCGCCTAATGAAGTATAAATGCAATTCTTGAAAGAGAATACACAGTACCATCCACTGACAGAATAGTCTATAAATCCATATCTCAAATTAAGAGATATGTGATTAATGAAAAACAGGAGCAAGAGTATTTTGGGGGGCTTCCCGGTGGTCCAGTGGGCAGGGACACCATCTTGCAGTGCAAGGGTGCCAGTTCGAACCCTGGGCCTGGGGAAGATCCCAAGCCAGGGATCAAACCTGGGTTTCCTGCATTGCAGGCAGACTCTCTGCCATCTGAGCCACCAGGGAAGACCCTAACTATAAAATAGAGAAGGGTATTTCAAATCAGACCAGTATATGTCTTCACAAAGTAAACTGGTAAGAATGCTGGGAAACTTCAAAGCATGAGGATCCATAAATCAGAAAGTGTTTAATGGTGTACAGATTTTCAGTTCCTCTAGTGTAATTTCCTAAACCTGAACTAGAAGTATGACTTTAATACTCATGTAAAACTGAAGCACTGCAAAAACTGAACCCAGACTTTCTCCTTCAGCTGGGCACTGGGAGACAGATGCAAAGCCCCGAGCCACAGGGAAAGCACGCATCCAAAAGACTGATTCAGAAAGGTATTAGCATTAAAGATGTTGAATTGAATAAAGAGAGCCTCTTGGGAATAAAAAACAATTCATCCGATTATGAAGGTTCAACAAAATGCAATATGTTATAAATTCTTCCCCCCGAAGCAGTGACAATGGGCTAGTTCCTCCATAAGAAGGCTGTTGAACAATTGGAGACATAGCACAATCCATGAAAAAACGAAGAGCTTTCAAACTGGGAAGAAATGAAAGAATGAACATTAAGGACTGGGATTTCTTCGGTTTTCCCCTCCTAAACATCAAAGTTGAACCAACTCAGAAATTAACCAGACTGCCTTTAGGATGCACTTGACACTTAAAGGCGTTTAAAGGCATTAAAGAAGGAAGGGTTCCAGAAAACAGGAGCTATAAATGGATTGTAATGTGACTGACGGAAAGACTAACTTCATCAAATTTGTCTCTAAAATCATCCTGACATAGAAACTAAAACACTCATTCACAAGGTCACTTCTTTGATTTAAGGTTTCATCTCTACAAGCCGCCTAATGAAGTATAAATGCAATTCTTGAAAGAGAATACACAGTACCATCCACTGACAGAATAGTCTATAAATCCATATCTCAAATTAAGAGATATGTGATTAATGAAAAACAGGAGCAAGAGTATTTTGGGGGGCTTCCCTGGTGGTCCAGTGGGCAGGGACACCATCTTGCAGTGCAAGGGGTGCCAGTTCGAACCCTGGCCTGGGAAGATCCCACGTGCCACGGAGCGGCTGGACCAATGTGTCCAATCACCGAGCCGGAGCTCTGGAGCGCATGCGCCCAGAGCCGGCGCTCTGCGACGACAGAGGCCACCGCGATGGGAGGCTCACAGGAGCCAAAGAACAAAGACGGATGAAAATAGAGAAATGAAAGACCAATAGAAGTGGCCCGCCCATCCCTCTCCCCCCCCCCCCCCCCCCCCAGAAGAAAAATAAAATAAATGTTTTAAAAAGTAAAAAAAAAAAAAAAAAAAGAGCATTTTGGGGGTTAGGAACCATAGCCTTAAAAACATGCACTCAAACTAGTTGAGAACAAGAGGCCAGATCAGGACATGTGGAAAGTCGGACCTTGAGACTAAGGTTGAAGAGGGGTAGACAAATGAGAAGAAAGTCTTAGGCAATTTTTTCCCCCTTTATACCTTTTTTTTTCCCTAGGGAGGTCCTAGGTAGTAAGAGTCAGACTTCTCTCCTCAACTCTCTCTCCAGCCCTACAGTGCAATTTTGTTTTTTCTCTTCACTTTCCTGTTACTATCTCCCCAAACATGCTATTTTATACTAAATATAAGAATCTATTTCCTAAACTGAGTTCTTGCTTTATGCCAGGAATTTCCCTAAGCATTTTTAGTGTTGTATCTTATTTAATGTTCATATCGACCCTCAGAAATGATCATGTTTAAGAACCAGGTGAAAAAAAAAAAAAAAGAATCAGGTAATAGCATGATTATATTATTTGAAAGGTGAAGAAATCAAAGACATATCTGATTAAACAAGATTTTGTGAAAAGAAAGGTGCTTAGTCACCACTACGATTAAAGGCATTAAGAAGGAAGGGTTCCAGAAAACAGGAGCTATAAATGGATTGTAATGTGACTGACGGAAAGACTAACTTCATCAAATTTGTCTCTAAAATCATCCTGACATAGAAACTAAAACACTCATTCACAAGGTCACTTCTTTGATTTAAGGTTTCATCTCTACAAGCCGCCTAATGAAGTATAAATGCAATTCTTGAAAGAGAATACACAGTACCATCCACTGACAGAATAGTCTATAAATCCATATCTCAAATTAAGAGATATGTGATTAATGAAAAACAGGAGCAAGAGTATTTTGGGGGGCTTCCCTGGTGGTCCAGTGGGCAGGGACACCATCTTGCAGTGCAAGGGGTGCCAGTTCGAACCCTGGCCTGGGAAGATCCCACGTGCCACGGAGCGGCTGGACCAATGTGTCCAATCACCGAGCCGGAGCTCTGGAGCGCATGCGCCCAGAGCCGGCGCTCTGCGACGACAGAGGCCACCGCGATGGGAGGCTCACAGGAGCCAAAGAACAAAGACGGATGAAAATAGAGAAATGAAAGACCAATAGAAGTGGCCCGCCCATCCCTCTCCCTCCCCACCCCACCCCACAGAAGATAAATAAAATAAATGTTTTAAAAAGTAAAAAAAAAAAAAAAAAAAGAGCATTTTGGGGGTTAGGAACCATAGCCTTAAAAACATGCACTCAAACTAGTTGAGAACAAGAGGCCAGATCAGGACATGTGGAAAGTCGGACCTTGAGACTAAGGTTGAAGAGGGGTAGACAAATGAGAAGAAAGTCTTAGGCAATTTTTTCCCCCTTTATACCTTTTTTTTTCCCTAGGGAGGTCCTAGGTAGTAAGAGTCAGACTTCTCTCCTCAACTCTCTCTCCAGCCCTACAGTGCAATTTTGTTTTCTCTCTTCACTTTCCTGTTACTATCTCCCCAAACATGCTATTTTATACTAAATATAAGAATCTATTTCCTAAACTGAGTTCTTGCTTTATGCCAGGAATTTCCCTAAGCATTTTTAGTGTTGTATCTTATTTAATGTTCATATCGACCCTCAGAAATGATCATGTTTAAGAACCAGGTGAAAAAAAAAAAAAAAGAATCAGGTAATAGCATGATTATATTATTTGAAAGGTGAAGAAATCAAAGACATATCTGATTAAACAAGATTTTGTGCAAAGAAAGGTGCTCAGTCAACACTACGAAAGTCACTCAGTCATGTCTTTGTGACCCATGGACAAGCCATGGAATTCTCCAGGCAAGAGTACTGGAGCGGGTAGCTTTCCCTTCTCCAGGGGATCTTTTCAACCCAGGGATTGAACCCAGGTTTCCCACAAATCAGGCAGGAGACATCAGTACCATGCCACTCTGCTTTCCTCACATTGACTCTTGTGTTTGTTCTTTGGTAACTGGAGAAGCCATGTCCAACTGCATATCAAGTCAGGCTAACTCCTGGAGAGCACAGACTTTGTGGCTCAAACTGGTCCCATTACCTTTCATTACACTTTTCAGTTAAAAATTATTTCAGACACTCAGTTTCACCTCTTGTGATAATATGTGCTACTGTTAAAAACTGCTGGGCTTCCCTGGTGGTCCAGTGAGTAAAGAGTCTGCCTTGCGGCTCAAGGGGCACCGGTTCAATCCCTGGTCCAGAAAGATCCCACCTTCCTTGGCATAGCTGGACTGATGTGTCCAATTACAAGCCAGTGCTCTGGAGCACATGTGCCAAGAGCCAGTGCTATGCGGTGAGAGAGGCCATGGCAATGGGAGGCCCACACACGCCAAAGAAGAAAAGATCAATGCAAATAAATATAAATAAAAAGACACATGATGGGGAAAAGAAAAAATAATAATAATAATAATAATTGCTTACTCAGAAGAGGCAAAATCTGAAAGCATCTTCGGCTGTTTCCCATCTCTCTATTATAAAATATCACCGACTCATTTTGTATCCCAGGATGCTCTGTGGCATATGAATTATATGACAGGTGGTCTATCACAAGAAAGACTGACTACCATGGAGTCCCAGTTGTCTAGTGTTTACCTCTTCACTTTCCTGTTACTATCTCCCCAAACATGCTATTTTATACTAAATATAAGAATCTATTTCCTAAACTGAGTTCTTGCTTTATGCCAGGAATTTCCCTAAGCATTTTTAGTGTTGTATCTTATTTAATGTTCATATCGACCCTCAGAAATGATCATGTTTAAGAACCAGGTGAAAAAAAAAAAAAAAGAATCAGGTAATAGCATGATTATATTATTTGAAAGGTGAAGAAATCAAAGACATATCTGATTAAACAAGATTTTGTGCAAAGAAAGGTGCTCAGTCAACACTACGAAAGTCACTCAGTCATGTCTTTGTGACCCATGGACAAGCCATGGAATTCTCCAGGCAAGAGTACTGGAGCGGGTAGCTTTCCCTTCTCCAGGGGATCTTTTCAACCCAGGGATTGAACCCAGGTTTCCCACAAATCAGGCAGGAGACATCAGTACCATGCCACTCTGCTTTCCTCACATTGACTCTTGTGTTTGTTCTTTGGTAACTGGAGAAGCCATGTCCAACTGCATATCAAGTCAGGCTAACTCCTGGAGAGCACAGACTTTGTGGCTCAAACTGGTCCCATTACCTTTCATTACACTTTTCAGTTAAAAATTATTTCAGACACTCAGTTTCACCTCTTGTGATAATATGTGCTACTGTTAAAAACTGCTGGGCTTCCCTGGTGGTCCAGTGAGTAAAGAGTCTGCCTTGCGGCTCAAGGGGCACCGGTTCAATCCCTGGTCCAGAAAGATCCCACCTTCCTTGGCATAGCTGGACTGATGTGTCCAATTACAAGCCAGTGCTCTGGAGCACATGTGCCAAGAGCCAGTGCTATGCGGTGAGAGAGGCCATGGCAATGGGAGGCCCACACACGCCAAAGAATAAAAAGATCAATGCAAATAAATATAAATAAAAAAGACACATGATGGGGAAAAAGAAAAAAATAATAATAATAATAATAATTGCTTACTCAGAAGAGGCAAAATCTGAAAGCATCTTCGGCTGTTTCCCATCTCTCTATTATAAAATATCACCGACTCATTTTGTATCCCAGGATGCTCTGTGGCATATGAATTATATGACAGGTGGTCTATCACAAGAAAGACTGACTACCATGGAGTCCCAGTTGTCTAGTGTTTATCACAGGTCTAGTATATAGGAGGCATGCAATAATGATTTTTGAGTGAATAAAGGAATTAAAGAATTCCATTATATTTTTAAACCAAAGAAAATATTTTAACATTCTTTATGCCTATAATTGTTAAAAAATCAAACATTATGTAGAGCTCAGAGGCAACCCTGGCTAGTTTTTGTGGCCACCATCTGTCATATTTATTTTCTGATGAAGAATTTTTAGAGCACTGGGAAATCTCAGGGAAGACATTTTCCTTAAATGAGTTTTAATGATGTCTTATTTGAAGTTGACCATTAGGTGGCAGATAATTTAGCTAAATCAGCATCTTGAAGGATCCCTCTCAGTGACACGGGCCTTCTAGTTCATTCAGATCATTTGTTCCTTGGGCAGAATAAAGACCTCAATCATCCCAGTCCTGAAGTGAGCTGATTGTGCAGAGACTTGTCTCATTCAACTTTTGTAGGAGACTGGAAATAAATCTAGGATTTTCTGACTAATTCTTCTGGCAGATATAAGCTTTTAACGTGCATGAGATATTCCCACTATCATTTGTCTAAAGGGCATCAGAGGGAGAGAGGAAAATGTACTTCCTCAGAGTGAGCTTAGGCTACATCCTTATACAATCAATAATATAATATTTTCCTTGGGTTCAAGAAACAAGGAATTGTGATAGATAAATAATAGAAAAAAAATCCATCACTGTTTCACCATCATATTTCAGTAAATATCAAAGTGGAACAACTCAGATGTAAACAGCAATTTCTTCTAATAGGATTCGATGACTTCAATGACACTTTCTGATTGCACAAACTCAGTCTGACAGTTTCAGTGCATCCCAGTGCTCTACATATAGCTGATACAAGCACCTATGACCACGACAGGACTTGAAGGGCTCACCATCATTCACCTTACACAGAGGGAAAGCTACAGCCATTGCTTATGGCCACTGGTTGTCACATTAATTACCAACAACAAGCCCAAGCCATTAGTTTTCTCTCTAAACAAACTTAAGCTAATAGCACACTTTAGAAGGCAAGGTAAGAAGATAAATTTTTAAAATTAATGTTGTTCTTGTTTAGTCACTAAGTTGTGTCCAACTCTTTTGTGACCCCATGCACTGCAGCCCACTAGGCTCCTCTGTCCAAGGGATTCCCCAGGCAAGAATACCGGAGTGGATTGTCATTATCTTCTTCAGGGGATCTTCCTGACCTAAGGATTGAACTATGCCTCCTGCTTGGCAGGTGGATTCGTTAGCACCCAGTCACCTGGGAAGCACCAGCATTAGCATTAGTATTAGTATTAGCATTACCTGACAGAATATAAAAATACTTACTAAAAAAGACGTGGAGAAAGTGATGATGATGTATACCTCAGTCTCTGAAAATTCAGTACTGATAAGTTACCAAAACAATCTCAATGACAGCACACTCTACAAGTAGAACAGTCCCATCAGCTTCACAAAGAAAAGTAATTTCATTCCATTACTCTGGGCTGGGCTTCCCTGATGGCACTAGTGGTGATGAACTTGCCTGCCAAGCAGGAAACACAGTTCAATCCTTAGATCAAGAAGACCTGACTAATCAGTGCAGGAGACATAAAAGACTCTGGTTCAATCTCTGGGTTAGGAAGATCTGCTGTAGGAGGGCATGGCAGCCCACTCCCGTATTCTTGCCTATAGAATCTCATGGACAGAGGAGGACTCTGGTTCAATCTCTGGTAGGAAAATGTACTTCCTCAGAGTGAGCTTAGGCTACATCCTTATACAATCAATAATATAATATTTTCCTTGGGTTCAAGAAACAAGGAATTGTGATAGATAAATAATAGAAAAAAAATCCATCACTGTTTCACCATCATATTTCAGTAAATATCAAAGTGGAACAACTCAGATGTAAACAGCAATTTCTTCTAATAGGATTCGATGACTTCAATGACACTTTCTGATTGCACAAACTCAGTCTGACAGTTTCAGTGCATCCCAGTGCTCTACATATAGCTGATACAAGCACCTATGACCACGACAGGACTTGAAGGGCTCACCATCATTCACCTTACACAGAGGGAAAGCTACAGCCATTGCTTATGGCCACTGGTTGTCACATTAATTACCAACAACAAGCCCAAGCCATTAGTTTTCTCTCTAAACAAACTTAAGCTAATAGCACACTTTAGAAGGCAAGGTAAGAAGATAAATTTTTAAAATTAATGTTGTTCTTGTTTAGTCACTAAGTTGTGTCCAACTCTTTTGTGACCCCATGCACTGCAGCCCACTAGGCTCCTCTGTCCAAGGGATTCCCCAGGCAAGAATACCGGAGTGGATTGTCATTATCTTCTTCAGGGGATCTTCCTGACCTAAGGATTGAACTATGCCTCCTGCTTGGCAGGTGGATTCGTTAGCACCCAGTCACCTGGGAAGCACCAGCATTAGCATTAGTATTAGTATTAGCATTACCTGACAGAATATAAAAATACTTACTAAAAAAGACGTGGAGAAAGTGATGATGATGTATACCTCAGTCTCTGAAAATTCAGTACTGATAAGTTACCAAAACAATCTCAATGACAGCACACTCTACAAGTAGAACAGTCCCATCAGCTTCACAAAGAAAAGTAATTTCATTCCATTACTCTGGGCTGGGCTTCCCTGATGGCACTAGTGGTGATGAACTTGCCTGCCAAGCAGGAAACACAGTTCAATCCTTAGATCAAGAAGACCTGACTAATCAGTGCAGGAGACATAAAAGACTCTGGTTCAATCTCTGGGTTAGGAAGATCTGCTGTAGGAGGGCATGGCAGCCCACTCCCGTATTCTTGCCTATAGAATCTCATGGACAGAGGAGTCTGGCAGGCTATAGTCCTGAGAGTTGCAAAGAGTCAGATATGACTGAAGCAACCTAGCATGCACACACTCTGTGTAACTAGCATGAAAATAAGCAATAAGCATACAGAAACTGGAAGAAATAGAGAGAAAACAAACAACAATAAAAAAAAATGAGAACATGACATAGCTAGAAAGAATAAAAAGTTTGGTTTGTACCTTCTTCCCCGCAGTCCTATGGCCTGTGAACATTTAAAACTCATCTTGGAATTTGTGCAAACGGTGGAAGTTGCGGAGAGGGAAAGGTTTCACTGATCCCAGCTCTGAATGTCTCCGATAGAAATCTGAAGCCACCCTAACATTTTATCCCTTTTAGGTAACAATCTTTTTTACTCAAATATCCTATGTTTCTTCCTCTATCTTTGGATTTCTATGGGAAGTAAGAATAAATCTATGAAAGACTAATCCTTAGTAGGATGGCCTCCCAAAAAAGTGCTGCCTTCCTGCAAAGTTCCTTGGAATTCAGCCACGAGCAATGCTATGGAAATCAATCCTGATCAGCTTCAAGGCTAGAGGCATGGTGCCATGATCACACCAGAGTGAAAGCTGAGGTCATGAATTTTGTTATTAGCTCATTATGTAGCTCACACATACAACTGAAGGTCTTGACCCCAAATTCAATACTGCATCAGGGGTACATCACTGGGGGTACCCCTAACCAGAAATGTTAATCTGGCATATTAGGTTGGGAGCCAAGATTTTGCTACAGTGAAGAACTATTGATCTTGATCAATCAGAAAACAAACAGTAAACTTAGAGGCTCCCCAGTTCAAGGGTTAGAATCCCAACCCTTGGGACCCGACATTTAGCCCTGCCACATCTCTGCACACTGACTCAGAACACAATCATTTTTCCCGTCTCCCTGAGTTTTCCCACCAATACACATCATTCTACAAGCCTAAAAGACATGCTGCAGCATTATTTGACATTGTTTGCATAACAACCAGGGATTTTATGAGGCATATTTTACTATGGAAAGGTTACCCTGATTTTAATATAACAGACTACTAAGGCTGTGAAACTGCTTGAATTTAATCTGACCTATACTGTTACTCTATTCTTTGCCTTTAAAACAAAAAAACTTTAATCACTAGGAAATGCAATTAATGGGATTAGAACCAACACAAGCCTTAGTCTGAATGAAGCATGAAGCCTCTTCACTCCCACTTCACCCTGCCTTGGATAAGCAGCCAGTCCACACCTTTCTGAAGGACTTCCCTGTGCACTCTGACTCCAAAGTACTTCTCACAGCCCCAAAGATAGCTAGAGGAATGACATAAGAGGCTGTTATTCATCTGATCTCCAGGTACCAGGTCGTGTGGTCTCTTCCAGACTTCAGATTGCTATTTTTACTGTAATCAGTCACAGATGACAAAAGTAAAAGAGCAAGAAAAAAATTGACACAGCCTACTAACCCTATAGGAACAACAACAAAATGCATGTTGGTAATACTGGGTAACTGGTGTATATAAACTTTCTATAGAGCAATCAGAATGCCAACATCACTGTTTGGGATTAAGAGAGATAGTGAGCAACAAAATGGTACAACTATGAGTTCTGCCTGAGTAAGAAAACACCAATTTCATAATAAAGTGAAAGTCACTCAGTTGTATCCAACTCTGTGTGACCCCATGGACAGTGCATAGAATTCTCCAGGAAAGAATATGGAGTGGGCCGCCATGCCCTCCTCCCGAGGATCTTCCCAACCCAGGGATCAGACCCAGGTCTCCTCCACTGCAGGAAGATTCTTTACCCTCTGAGCCACCAGCGAAGCCCAGTTTCCATGACATTTCCACTCATTATTCTCATAGCTTCTTGTCTTTTAGTGAGAGAGCAGTCTCTCTGATTGTGATAATGCATCATCACATCAGTAGCCTCTTTGTAGCTAAACAATTTAAGAAGAATAATAAAAGATTGAATTAAACAGCATTGAGGACACTTTTAGTGTCTGAAAATATAACCTCATACAAAAGTGGATACATGGACAATTTCAAAATGGAATTGAAAATTCATTTCTGTGTTTAAAAATTAGATACTTCTTTGAAATTGCTTTTTAAACTACTACTTGTTTTGTTCTCAAAAGATTTTTTCCTCCTATTTCTCTCTGAAAGTTTTCCCTCAAATGAAAAATTTTATCTGAAGTTCTAAAAAACATGCTGCTCTGTCCTCTTTTTTTAATTTTGAATTACTTCTCCCTCCTGACTTTTTTTTTTTCTCTTCTGATTTGAAAGCAGAGTTGAAAATTCAATGAGATGTGGAAGCTTTGAAAAGTAAAAACCCATGTACCCTTCTCTCCATTAGTCAATAAAAATGAAACCTTTTTTCTATGTGCTCTTGCTTTTGGAGTTTCACTTACACTGAACCCGTTTTATTTTTCACTGAACAAACAAAAAAAATTTGTCAGCAGGTATTTCTCAGTGTGAGAGACCTCAAAAAGGCAAAGGCAAATCTACTTTCTTCGCTGGAGATATTTCTGCTGTGATGTTGATTCCCAGCCTATTTCAAGAAGAACTAGGTGCCTCAGGGGATTGCTTATAAGCTTCTGTATCTTTCATCCCTAAATAATCAGCTTGAATTTGACTCATGTTGGTACCCAACCTATATCCATGCCAGCTGAAGACCTCTTAAAATCTTCCCTCCCAGGAGACACTACTAAGAGGCTGTGTGCCTGGAGATTAGAGTACAGACCCTAGTATTCTAGCTCTATCCCTTATCAGCTGTGCATCCTTGGACAAGTTTCTCAATGTCCCTTTGCCATTGTGTTGTCATTTGTACGTGGAAATGATGCTGATGAAAGCACTCAGTAACTCGCCTTAGAAGAGACCATAGCACAAGGAAGCACTCAAAAGCATCAGTGATTCCTCTAAAATCACACTTTCAAAGGGAAATGAATTAAGTTGTCTTGCCACAGTTCCTGGAGGAGGAAGTGGCAACCCACTCCAGTGTTCTTGCCTGGAGAACCCCATGGACTGAGGAGCCTGGCGGGCTACAGTCCGTGGGATTGCAGAGTCAGACACGACTGAAGCAACTTCGTACGCAGGCTGGGCACAGTTTCTACACCTTCATTTTTATGAATCTCTTTCTAATATTAATTGCAGCATAGATTCACTCCACTTTAATTTTTTGGTAGAAAAATCAGTTAAGGAGTAAGAGCCGGTTCTAGGGACACTCTGAAAGGCTCTTGTTTCCCTTCATCTGACAATGGCTCTTTTCAGAGAAGTTAGAAACGAGCTCTAGGAGGCTATAAATTCATGAGCTCTTGATTCAAAAAGAGTGAGTTTCAGAAATTTCCCAGAGTCAGAAGCCTGAAACCTGAGCCTATGCTCAAAATCTTCCAAGCTAGGCTTCATCAGCATTTGAACTGAGAAACTTTCAGATGTACAAGCTGGATTTAGAAAAGGCAGAGGAACCAGAGATCAAATTGCCAACAAACATTGGATCATGGAAAGAGCAAGGGAATTTCAGAAAAACATCTACTTCTGTTTCATTTAATACACTAAAGCCTTTGACTGTGTGGATCACAACAAACTGTGGAAAATTCTAAAAGAGATGGGAATACCAGGACACTTTACCTGCCTCCTGCAAAACCTGTATGCAGGACAAGAAACAACAGTTAGAACTGGACATGGAACAACGGACTGGTTCAAAACTGGGAAAGGAGTACATCAAGGCTGTATATCGTCACCCTGCTTATTTAACTTATATGCAGACTACATCATGCAAAATGCCAGTCTGGATGAAGCACAAGCTGGAATCAAGATTGCCAGGAGAAATATCAGTAACCTCAGGTATGCAGACGACACCACCCTTATAGCAGAAAGCAAGCAGGAACTAAAGAGCCTCTTGAAACTGAAAGAGGAGAGTGAAAAAGCTGGCTTAAAACTCAACATTCAAAAAACAAAGATTGTAGCATCCGGCCCCATCACTTCATGGCAAATAGATGGACAAACAATGGAAACAGTGAAACAGCGGCTGACTATATTTTCTTGCGCTCCAAAATCACTGCATATGGTGATTGCAACCATAAAATTAAAAGATGCTTGCTCCTTGGGAGAAAAGCTATGACAACCTATACAGCATATTCAAAAGTAGAGATATCACTTTGTCAGTAAAAGTCCATATAGTCAAAGCTTTGATTTTCCCAGCAGTCACGCATGGATGTGAGAGCTAAACCATAAAGAAAGCTGAGTGCCGAAGAACCGATGCCTCTGAATTCAGGTGTTGGGGAAGACTCTTGAGAGTCCATGGACTGCAAGGAGATCAAACCAGTCAACCCGAAAGGAAATCAACCCTGAACATTCATTGGAAGGACTGATGCCGATACTGAAGCTCCAATACTTTGTCCACCTGATACAAAGAGATTATTCATTGGAAAAGATTCTGATGGTGGAAAAAATGAAAGACAGAAGGAAAAGGGGACAACAGAGGATGAGATGGTCGGATGGCATCCCTGAGTCAATGGACATGAGTTTGAGAAAGCTCTAGCAGATAATGAAGGATAGGGAAGCCTGGCATGCCACAGCTCATGGGGTCACAAAGAGTCAGACACGACTGAGCAACTGAATTGAACTGATCATCATTCTAATGGGAAAAACAGTACATACGATTTCTTCATCCATGAGGAACTCTTGGTTGAATCTGATCTTAGTGAAGCTGGGGAGCAGGAGAAGGAAAAATAAGAGAAGAGGTGATCATGGTAAAAACTGGGAGAGAAATTAGAGCTGAAAGGACAGATCTGATGACTGACATGTCTTTTATGTACCTTTACATCAGAGACCATGGACCTTTTGAGAATCTGATAAAATCTAAGGATCCTATCCTCAGAAAAATGAATCCACACATGAAATTTTATTGCTCTAAGAACTTCAGGATATGAAATATGAAAGTCTAAACCAGCATTTTCCAGACTGTATAGCCCACTGTAGGTAAAAGCAATCTAATCAGTTTGATTAGCTTATTTTAAAAAGATACATACCCTACATATATTTATAGAAAGTAATATAATGAAAATATTGGGAGGTATAACTTTTAATAGTATTTTATAAAAGCTCTGTTTCCATTGTGTACATGTCTCTGTGTGTATGCGTGTGTGTGTAATTCTTAGCTACACCAGGTCACAATGTAAAATGCATTTCTTCTGTATTTTATGATCAAAAACGTTTACAATACACTGTTTAGCTAAAGAGATCAATACAACTACTCATCTCCAATACACATTTCTTTAACAAGAACACAGCCATTAATGTGAACTCTCCTGTAATGAACTGCTTAAGAAATATCCAAACCTTCTCATCCCTTAAATATAAGAAGAAAAATTCAAATATAGTTGTGCCTTTATTAAATAGTGAGCATGTTACAATAAGAAATAAATCATTATTTTAGTGAATAGAGCTACAATTTGAGGACATCAGGGTATCAGAAGCTATTTTAAAATTCAAAATAAAATCCAAGTAATATGCTAAATGTAATGCAATTTCCATGTTTCAAGAACATTTTGAAATTTAACATATACCTTTCTGTTCCATGTGAGGAGCAAATAAGTTAGCAGGTAAGTAATCTATATCATTACTTAGAAGTAAATTGGATTATGCCTTTAAGAAGAACTTGAGGGAGAAGAGACACTGAGCTCTTTTCAATATATGTGAAGTGTGAAGTCGCTCTAGCAAGGGGAGCCTCTCATTTATATGAAAATGAAGAACAGGTAGAGAGAACACTGCTTTTCAAGTAAGCACCAAGAATCTAAAGGTAAGGCTGGATGCTACTTTTATACCCAATGCAGGAGGAAACTCTGTACTGAAAGGACAGATCTGATGACTGACATGTCTTTTATGTACCTTTACATCAGAGACCATGGACCTTTTGAGAATCTGATAAAATCTAAGGATCCTATCCTCAGAAAAATGAATCCACACATGAAATTTTATTGCTCTAAGAACTTCAGGATATGAAATATGAAAGTCTAAACCAGCATTTTCCAGACTGTATAGCCCACTGTAGGTAAAAGCAATCTAATCAGTTTGATTAGCTTATTTTAAAAAGATACATACCCTACATATATTTATAGAAAGTAATATAATGAAAATATTGGGAGGTATAACTTTTAATAGTATTTTATAAAAGCTCTGTTTCCATTGTGTACATGTCTCTGTGTGTATGCGTGTGTGTGTGTAATTCTTAGCTACACCAGGTCACAATGTAAAATGCATTTCTTCTGTATTTTATGATCAAAAACGTTTACAATACACTGTTTAGCTAAAGAGATCAATACAACTACTCATCTCCAATACACATTTCTTTAACAAGAACACAGCCATTAATGTGAACTCTCCTGTAATGAACTGCTTAAGAAATATCCAAACCTTCTCATCCCTTAAATATAAGAAGAAAAATTCAAATATAGTTGTGCCTTTATTAAATAGTGAGCATGTTACAATAAGAAATAAATCATTATTTTAGTGAATAGAGCTACAATTTGAGGACATCAGGGTATCAGAAGCTATTTTAAAATTCAAAATAAAATCCAAGTAATATGCTAAATGTAATGCAATTTCCATGTTTCAAGAACATTTTGAAATTTAACATATACCTTTCTGTTCCATGTGAGGAGCAAATAAGTTAGCAGGTAAGTAATCTATATCATTACTTAGAAGTAAATTGGATTATGCCTTTAAGAAGAACTTGAGGGAGAAGAGACACTGAGCTCTTTTCAATATATGTGAAGTGTGAAGTCGCTCTAGCAAGGGGAGCCTCTCATTTATATGAAAATGAAGAACAGGTAGAGAGAACACTGCTTTTCAAGTAAGCACCAAGAATCTAAAGGTAAGGCTGGATGCTAACATATTATGTGAGTACCCAATGCAGGAGGAAACTCTGTACTAAGAACTGGATACTGGTAATCACAGCTGCTTTTATATTTACATAATAACATAAGAATCCACCCATGACAAAAGTCTTCCACCCTTTCTCTCATCCCATAGAAGTTTAAGAGAATCTCACCTATGATCATGCCCATCTCCATCGGTCATTTAAAACCTAACTCACTGTCATCCTCACTACAAAGCCTCATTCTTACGATGTATACCATGTACCCTTAAGGCAAAAAGATTATGGATCCGGACTGTGGATTAAAAAAAAAAAAGCTTTAGTCTCAGTATCTGTCCTAATACTGTTACTAAAACAGTAAAAAATATATTCCTTCAGAATTCTCTAACATTTTCATATTTGTGTTTCAGGGACAATTTGCAGAGAGATGGGAGATGATGGGAAGCGAAATGGTCTGGCCTATTCTGAACATTATCTAACCCATGGTACATAAGGGAAAAGTTAAAAGAGGAGATGATGGGAGATGACAGATGATTTTACAGTACGGGTGGTTGAGGCGAAGGGATCCCAAAGTGGCAGCAGCTTCTCAAGAGACCTGTGGCAACACTTCTTCCAGTAAGCAGGCAACAAGTGTGCTCACGCCTCTGATTATTTTCATAAGTATCTGTTCTCAGTATTTGCCGTCCAGTCGCTCATTCGTGTCCGACTCTTTGCGACCCCATGAACTGCGGTACACCAGGCTTCTGTGTCCTTCACTGTATCCCAGAGCTTGCTCAGATTCACATCCATTGACTCAGAAATGCCATCCAATCACCTCATCCCCTGTATATCTTGCTCAGTATAGTAACAAGGAAAAAAATCAACATGGCTTCATAAAAACTTTAGATAGTATAAATTATTAATAATTGCCCTAACTCTTTAATGTGATTATTATTTTTTATTACTCCACTTGAGTCAGTTTTATAGTTGATACAAACCTAAAAAAACTACTATCGCAGACAGTGGAAAAGATGCAGTCAGCACAAAATCTGGAGCAGAGTATGATCATAATCCATCTACAAGTGGCAGCTCTTCTAAAACCAAGGGGCACTGAGAGATTGAATGCTGGCAAGAGTCACCATGCCAGCAACTAAACACGTTCTGAATGAACAAACAGCACCCAATGCCACCAACTTACAAAGCACAGAGAAATCATATCCAGTTCTTGCCAAGGAAAATGTAAAAGAAATTTTTCTTTTTTGCAAAAAGAAATAATGACCTCTAATCTGACAAAATAGAAATACTTCCAAATACAAATTGGCTCAAATAATCACAATTTTAAAATGGGATACAGAGATTCTTCTCAACATCAATGTATTAACATGACAGAGTAACTACAGAATAAAAATCATTATTCCCAACCAGAGAATAATATCACTAAAAATTATGGTTTTATATCTCAGGCTCATGAACGTAAAATAACTAGTAACAAAGATAATATGGTTAGAAGAGCAAGACTGTGGAAAAGAGCAGTCACAGAGCAGAATGTAAAGAAAAAACATAAAGATAAATATAGAGCAGACATTTAGAACAATCCCCTGGAAAGACAGCCCCTGGTAAACAGGAAGTAATAGTGAAGGAAACTAAAACCCACAGAGCTCTGACAATAATGACAGAAACAGCAAATCCCAAACCCAACTGTACCTCTGACCAAACTGACTCAAAAGCCCACACTGAAGTTCTGGAAGAATGATAAGAATGCCCAAACGCAGGCAATGAAGTCACCTGTTGCAGAGTTTGGAGGTCAAGATGGTAGACTAAGAGGACTATGGGTCCAGCTTTCCTTGCAAGTACATCGAAAATACATCTACAAGTGGAACAATGTGCACGAGTACCTGCTGAACACTTGCAGAGGATTTCAGAAACCTAAAAGGACGAGAAAAGATCCCCATGTAACCAATTTTCTTTTTGTTGTTTGTGTTGGTTCAGGTTTTCTCCCTGCTGGGTTGGTTGCTTTCTTGTTTTTTATTTTCTTTGTAGGCTTTTGGTTCCCTGGCTCAGTAATGAACCTGAGCTTCCATAGTGGAAGCTCTGAGTCCTGGCCACCGGACTACCAGAGAATGCCAGTCCCAGGGAATATTAACATGAACTTTCCCAGGGGTCCCCATCTCAACACAAAGACCCAGCTCCACCTAACAGGCTTCAAGCTGGAATACATCTATCCAAACAATTAACAACATAGGAACACAGCCCCACTCATCAGCAGACAAGTTGCCTAAAGTCACACTAAGCTCACAGACAACCCAAAACACACCCTTTGATACCCCTCTGCCCACAAGAGGGACAAGACCCAGCACCACACACCAGAGTGCAGGCACCAGTCCCTCCTACCAGGAAGCCTACACAGCCCCTGGCCCAACCTCACCCCTGAAAGGACCTACACCAGAAGCAAGAGGAACTACAACTCTGCAGCCTATAGAAAGAAGACCACAAACACAGTAAGTTAGACAAAATTAAATGACACAGAAGTATACTGCAGACAAAGGACCAAAGTAAAAATCTACAAGGTCAACTAAATGAAGAGGAAATAGGCAAACTACTTTAAAAGAAAAATCAGAGTAATGACAGTAAAGATGATCCAAGATCTCAGATAAAAAATGAAGGCACAGATTGAAAAGATACAAGAAATATTTAACAACGAACTAGACAGCCCCTGGTAAACAGGAAGTAATAGTGAAGGAAACTAAAACCCACAGAGCTCTGACAATAATGACAGAAACAGCAAATCCCAAACCCAACTGTACCTCTGACCAAACTGACTCAAAAGCCCACACTGAAGTTCTGGAAGAATGATAAGAATGCCCAAACGCAGGCAATGAAGTCACCTGTTGCAGAGTTTGGAGGTCAAGATGGTAGACTAAGAGGACTATGGGTCCAGCTTTCCTTGCAAGTACATCGAAAATACATCTACAAGTGGAACAATGTGCACGAGTACCTGCTGAACACTTGCAGAGGATTTCAGAAACCTAAAAGGACGAGAAAAGATCCCCATGTAACCAATTTTCTTTTTGTTGTTTGTGTTGGTTCAGGTTTTCTCCCTGCTGGGTTGGTTGCTTTCTTGTTTTTTATTTTCTTTGTAGGCTTTTGGTTCCCTGGCTCAGTAATGAACCTGAGCTTCCATAGTGGAAGCTCTGAGTCCTGGCCACCGGACTACCAGAGAATGCCAGTCCCAGGGAATATTAACATGAACTTTCCCAGGGGTCCCCATCTCAACACAAAGACCCAGCTCCACCTAACAGGCTTCAAGCTGGAATACATCTATCCAAACAATTAACAACATAGGAACACAGCCCCACTCATCAGCAGACAAGTTGCCTAAAGTCACACTAAGCTCACAGACAACCCAAAACACACCCTTTGATACCCCTCTGCCCACAAGAGGGACAAGACCCAGCACCACACACCAGAGTGCAGGCACCAGTCCCTCCTACCAGGAAGCCTACACAGCCCCTGGCCCAACCTCACCCCTGAAAGGACCTACACCAGAAGCAAGAGGAACTACAACTCTGCAGCCTATAGAAAGAAGACCACAAACACAGTAAGTTAGACAAAATTAAATGACACAGAAGTATACTGCAGACAAAGGACCAAAGTAAAAATCTACAAGGTCAACTAAATGAAGAGGAAATAGGCAAACTACTTTAAAAGAAAAATCAGAGTAATGACAGTAAAGATGATCCAAGATCTCAGATAAAAAATGAAGGCACAGATTGAAAAGATACAAGAAATATTTAACAACGAACTAGAAGAACGAAAGAACCAACAGAGATGAACAATATAATAATTGAAATAAAAAGTACAGTAGTAAGAATCAATAGCAGAATGACTAAGACAGAAGAATGGATAAGTGACCTGAGAGACAGAATGGTGGAAATCACCACTGCAGAAAAGAATAAAGAAAAAAGAATGAAAAGAAATTAGAATAGTCTCAGAAACTTCTGGGACAACATTAAATGTATAACATTATATGTACTAACATTTGAAATATTCCACATTTACTTTCTCATTCCAAAGGGGAAAACTTTACTTAACAGCAAAACAAAAAATAATAATAATTTACTACTATTATGCCAGAGTAATTTGGAACAAATTGTACAAGCTATACAACTGACTGTATTAGTATTTAGATATATTCTCCACATGATATAACCCAATAGTTGCTACATACCTATAATTATTGTTCTCATATAAATTTATGGACAACTAAATTGATGCAAAGTATTGAAAAACCTTACTAGGCATTACACAGCAGAGTATATGTAAAGAAATATAAATGAATACTTTTCATAAGAAGGTATTATTGATGTTCTCATTTTTTTAATTGAAAGATAATTGTCTTACACGATGTTATTGTTTTCTGCCAAACATTACTGATGTTCTTGATCAAGAAGAGACCATCATATTATTAAGAAATGTATCTTACAATAAATGAATAAACAACTGACAGTAGGAAAAACAAGTAGAACGTTATTTTTATTTAATAAGAAGTACAGATACAGAGCCAAGTGTTGGTCCAGCGGTTCATCAGTATCATCAAGTACCAGTCATTTATCCTATTTACAGACAATGATTGAACCAGACAAAGGACAAAGTAACCAAAAGGTACCCTACCACCCCTGAAAGGACCTACACCAGAAGCAAGAGGAACTACAACTCTGCAGCCTATAGAAAGAAGACCACAAACACAGTAAGTTAGACAAAATTAAATGACACAGAAGTATACTGCAGACAAAGGACCAAAGTAAAAATCTACAAGGTCAACTAAATGAAGAGGAAATAGGCAAACTACTTTAAAAGAAAAATCAGAGTAATGACAGTAAAGATGATCCAAGATCTCAGATAAAAAATGAAGGCACAGATTGAAAAGATACAAGAAATATTTAACAACGAACTAGAAGAACGAAAGAACCAACAGAGATGAACAATATAATAATTGAAATAAAAAGTACAGTAGTAAGAATCAATAGCAGAATGACTAAGACAGAAGAATGGATAAGTGACCTGAGAGACAGAATGGTGGAAATCACCACTGCAGAAAAGAATAAAGAAAAAAGAATGAAAAGAAATTAGAATAGTCTCAGAAACTTCTGGGACAACATTAAATGTATAACATTATATGTACTAACATTTGAAATATTCCACATTTACTTTCTCATTCCAAAGGGAAAACTTTACTTAACAGCAAAACAAAAATAATAATAATTTACTACTATTATGCCAGAGTAATTTGGAACAAATTGTACAAGCTATACAACTGACTGTATTAGTATTTAGATATATTCTCCACATGATATAACCCAATAGTTGCTACATACCTATAATTATTGTTCTCATATAAATTTATGGACAACTAAATTGATGCAAAGTATTGAAAAACCTTACTAGGCATTACACAGCAGAGTATATGTAAAGAAATATAAATGAATACTTTTCATAAGAAGGTATTATTGATGTTCTCATTTTTTTAATTGAAAGATAATTGTCTTACACGATGTTATTGTTTTCTGCCAAACATTACTGATGTTCTTGATCAAGAAGAGACCATCATATTATTAAGAAATGTATCTTACAATAAATGAATAAACAACTGACAGTAGGAAAAACAAGTAGAACGTTATTTTTATTTAATAAGAAGTACAGATACAGAGCCAAGTGTTGGTCCAGCGGTTCATCAGTATCATCAAGACCTACACATGTTCCATTCATCCCATCAACCATTTCAACATGCTCGCATTTTTACATGATGCCAGGCATCATGACCAGATTCAGAGGCCAGAGGAAATTAGTAATCAGGATACTCTCTCCTTTTTTACCTTTCTCTGGCACACAGAGAATTTGAGTATCTCTGGGTAGAATTGGGTCACATAACCCTCCTAATGAAAAAAGAGTCTGAGAAATTGAGTTTGTGGCAAAGACCATTACTGTCACGATTGGTTTAGACAATGGCATGCTGTTTCACAACAAATTCAGGATTATATAAGAAGGGAAGAAATTGTTGCATACTGTCTGCCATACATATAATTATATAGCCAGTCCTACACTGAGGGAACAGAAAGCTGAATGTGATGTTTCCACAAGTTCCCTGACTGCTAAAAACAGTTTTCCAGACTGTGATCCATCCCTATAATCAACACTTTTAAGGTTATGTTGTCAATATAGTCTGGGATATGTACAGTGTTTCCTGTATTCTGCCTGATTAAATAATTTCACTTTTCCTGACACTGGTAATTCCCTTAGAAACATGCAGATGAACAAGTAACTAAAATTCCCTTTCAGGTGCTAGCAAAGTAAGAAAAGGTAGCTTTTACTAACACTCCGTTCTATAACCTTATATGAAAGGACAGCTTTGAGATGGAAATTAGACCATACCTGTGTGGCATAGGACCATAACAATGGTGCAATCAGAAGCTAAGATGACCTGAAGACTTTCCAGAACTAAAGATGAGTTGTTCCTGCTGCCTCCAGAGTTAGATGTAGTTCTTACCAATCCCAGCTGGACTCAGGGGGATAGAAGCTAACCTAGGCTGTAGCCCTCAAAGTTCAAGAGAACAGCAGTTTGGAGGCAGCATCCTTGAACTCTATAGGACTGCTCCATGACTTGAAGGGTCCAATAAAGCACCAGGACATCTTTAGGCTTCCATCCTCCCATCCTTCCCTAAGAGTCACTGGTTTAGAACCAACCTATTTCCCATAGTCTGGAGATGTTCCTCCAGTAAAATGGAGAAGAAAAATGGGGTAGGAGAAATGAGAATGCCAAGCAACATAGGCAAGAGGTGATCAAGGAAGAAGAGGTCATCAACCCTGTGAAGTACTACAGAGTAATGGGAAAGGATGATGCCAAAGAAAGCTATTTAACAATTCAAACTTTAGAGGGAAATTTGTATATAGTAATAGAGGTTGATGCTAGGACCTAAGACTAGAACAGGAAAAAAGAACCACAAGAGACTACCTTTTCTAACTCTTCTGGACAAGACCAGAGAAAACAGAATGGAAGTTCAAGTGGATATTACTGCCAAAATTAGAAAGATAGAATTGGGTCCAAAAACCCTAAGGAAAAAAATTTTCCATTACTGTCACGATTGGTTTAGACAATGGCATGCTGTTTCACAACAAATTCAGGATTATATAAGAAGGGAAGAAATTGTTGCATACTGTCTGCCATACATATAATTATATAGCCAGTCCTACACTGAGGGAACAGAAAGCTGAATGTGATGTTTCCACAAGTTCCCTGACTGCTAAAAACAGTTTTCAGACTGTGATCCATCCCTATAATCAACACTTTTAAGGTTATGTTGTCAATATAGTCTGGGATATGTACAGTGTTTCCTGTATTCTGCCTGATTAAATAATTTCACTTTTCCTGACACTGGTAATTCCCTTAGAAACATGCAGATGAACAAGTAACTAAAATTCCCTTTCAGGTGCTAGCAAAGTAAGAAAAGGTAGCTTTTACTAACACTCCGTTCTATAACCTTATATGAAAGGACAGCTTTGAGATGGAAATTAGACCATACCTGTGTGGCATAGGACCATAACAATGGTGCAATCAGAAGCTAAGATGACCTGAAGACTTTCCAGAACTAAAGATGAGTTGTTCCTGCTGCCTCCAGAGTTAGATGTAGTTCTTACCAATCCCAGCTGGACTCAGGGGGATAGAAGCTAACCTAGGCTGTAGCCCTCAAAGTTCAAGAGAACAGCAGTTTGGAGGCAGCATCCTTGAACTCTATAGGACTGCTCCATGACTTGAAGGGTCCAATAAAGCACCAGGACATCTTTAGGCTTCCATCCTCCCATCCTTCCCTAAGAGTCACTGGTTTAGAACCAACCTATTTCCCATAGTCTGGAGATGTTCCTCCAGTAAAATGGAGAAGAAAAATGGGGTAGGAGAAATGAGAATGCCAAGCAACATAGGCAAGAGGTGATCAAGGAAGAAGAGGTCATCAACCCTGTGAAGTACTACAGAGTAATGGGAAAGGATGATGCCAAAGAAAGCTATTTAACAATTCAAACTTTAGAGGGAAATTTGTATATAGTAATAGAGGTTGATGCTAGGACCTAAGACTAGAACAGGAAATGAAGAAAGGAGAGAACCACAAGAGACTACCTTTTCTAACTCTTCTGGACAAGACCAGAGAAAACAGAATGGAAGTTCAAGTGGATATTACTGCCAAGAAGAGGAATGTAAAATGAAGGTTTTCCTGGGGCTCCAAATCACAGAGAGCTCAGCTAGGCATTTGGTTCTCTTCTAAGTATCTTAAATATATAAATTACCATCAAAGGTTCATTCTCAGTAACAATCATCTGGTGAAATACTTTGTAGACAGTTGAACACCACAGAAATAGTCTTATCTTAAATGTTTACAGGAAATAACATGAAGCATCCCTCTTTAGCTTCTTAAAAAAAAAATGTATGTGAAGTAAAAGTAAAGATAAGTCAACGTACAGCAGTTCCCTAGAGGAAACTAATGGTCCAAAAGTCAGATGACTGTACCAGGAATGATGCTGACCTAAGAGGTACACAAGAAAACTCCATTAGTGTGGTTTTCGTTTCTTCTGAACTGTGGTACTCTATCCCTTGAGAGCACTAAGAGAATTTTTACAGCATAAGGGCTTCCCATTTATTGCATGCTTCTCCACAACTGTAGAGTTTTTTCAAATAAAGACCCTTCTACTCTCCATCATGGAATCGTTCAAACGATTCAGTGTTTCTTGAAAGTGAAAGGGTTAGTCGCTCAGTCATGCCGAACTCTTTGTGACCCCATGAACTGTAGCCCCTCAGACCCCTCTGTCCATGGGATTCTCCAGGCAAGCATACTGGACTAAGTTGCCATTCTCTTCTCCAGAGGATCTAACCAGCCCAGGAATCACACCCAGGTCTTCCACACTGCAGGCAGATTCTTTACCATCTGAGCCACCAGGATTTTACCCACATTTAAAGCCAAAGACTTCATTGAGATCCTCCCATCCTTCCCTAAGAGTCACTGGTTTAGAACCAACCTATTTCCCATAGTCTGGAGATGTTCCTCCAGTAAAATGGAGAAGAAAATGGGGTAGGAGAAATGAGAATGCCAAGCAACATAGGCAAGAGGTGATCAAGGAAGAAGAGGTCATCAACCCTGTGAAGTACTACAGAGTAATGGGAAAGGATGATGCCAAAGAAAGCTATTTAACAATTCAAACTTTAGAGGGAAATTTGTATATAGTAATAGAGGTTGATGCTAGGACCTAAGACTAGAACAGGAAATGAAGAAAGGAGAGAACCACAAGAGACTACCTTTTCTAACTCTTCTGGACAAGACCAGAGAAAACAGAATGGAAGTTCAAGTGGATATTACTGCCAAGAAGAGGAATGTAAAATGAAGGTTTTCCTGGGGCTCCAAATCACAGAGAGCTCAGCTAGGCATTTGGTTCTCTTCTAAGTATCTTAAATATATAAATTACCATCAAAGGTTCATTCTCAGTAACAATCATCTGGTGAAATACTTTGTAGACAGTTGAACACCACAGAAATAGTCTTATCTTAAATGTTTACAGGAAATAACATGAAGCATCCCTCTTTAGCTTCTTAAAAAAAAAATGTATGTGAAGTAAAAGTAAAGATAAGTCAACGTACAGCAGTTCCCTAGAGGAAACTAATGGTCCAAAAGTCAGATGACTGTACCAGGAATGATGCTGACCTAAGAGGTACACAAGAAAACTCCATTAGTGTGGTTTTCGTTTCTTCTGAACTGTGGTACTCTATCCCTTGAGAGCACTAAGAGAATTTTTACAGCATAAGGGCTTCCCATTTATTGCATGCTTCTCCACAACTGTAGAGTTTTTTCAAATAAAGACCCTTCTACTCTCCATCATGGAATCGTTCAAACGATTCAGTGTTTCTTGAAAGTGAAAGGGTTAGTCGCTCAGTCATGCCGAACTCTTTGTGACCCCATGAACTGTAGCCCCTCAGACCCCTCTGTCCATGGGATTCTCCAGGCAAGCATACTGGACTAAGTTGCCATTCTCTTCTCCAGAGGATCTAACCAGCCCAGGAATCACACCCAGGTCTTCCACACTGCAGGCAGATTCTTTACCATCTGAGCCACCAGGGATTTTACCCACATTTAAAGCCAAAGGGGGCCTGTGGCGTTGCACCTGCTGTAAGCTCTTCTTCATCTCAATTAGTAGATTCAGAAAGTCAGGGCTTCATGGGTTACCCTGGTGGGTAGTTAAGTCTTAAGTAGCATGTCCAAGTCAAATTTCTCTTTGTTTCCCAGCTTTCTGAACTAACCCCTTTTCCTTAGTCTCCAAAAGTCTGGAGAAACTGCATACAGACATGCAATTATGACACAGCATTTCTTTTTTAGAGAACATGACCAAGTGACTAAATATTACTGGGAAAAAAATAAATTTTTTGCACTTTCTGGTATAGCAAATACTCAATAAGTTATTGCTAAAATAAAACTGCATTGTCAAAGACAAATCTGCAAAGATTGATTCTTCTTCTGTGAGGATGTTTCTCTGCATACGCAAAGAGCTTATTGCTGCCCATATCATTTTTATTGAGTCATATTTGGTGACAAAATAAGCAATCTGCAAAAAGGATATCCAGGAATAACTAGCCACCCAAAACTGCCATGCAGAAAATAAGCTTTTGGCAAGACACTGCATAACCATCTTTTCTAACTTTGGCAGATGGTGGTTATGTATTTACTGAAGGTGAGCAGGTGGCTGAAAGAGCAAGCTCTAGATTCAGGTTGCCTGAGTTTGTATCACATCTCCATCACTCACTATGTGCCCTTAGTCAAACTCCATTAGTGTGGTTTTCGTTTCTTCTGAACTGTGGTACTCTATCCCTTGAGAGCACTAAGAGAATTTTTACAGCATAAGGGCTTCCCATTTATTGCATGCTTCTCCACAACTGTAGAGTTTTTTCAAATAAAGACCCTTCTACTCTCCATCATGGAATCGTTCAAACGATTCAGTGTTTCTTGAAAGTGAAAGGGTTAGTCGCTCAGTCATGCCGAACTCTTTGTGACCCCATGAACTGTAGCCCCTCAGACCCCTCTGTCCATGGGATTCTCCAGGCAAGCATACTGGACTAAGTTGCCATTCTCTTCTCCAGAGGATCTAACCAGCCCAGGAATCACACCCAGGTCTTCCACACTGCAGGCAGATTCTTTACCATCTGAGCCACCAGGGATTTTACCCACATTTAAAGCCAAAGGGGGCCTGTGGCGTTGCACCTGCTGTAAGCTCTTCTTCATCTCAATTAGTAGATTCAGAAAGTCAGGGCTTCATGGGTTACCCTGGTGGGTAGTTAAGTCTTAAGTAGCATGTCCAAGTCAAATTTCTCTTTGTTTCCCAGCTTTCTGAACTAACCCCTTTTCCTTAGTCTCCAAAAGTCTGGAGAAACTGCATACAGACATGCAATTATGACACAGCATTTCTTTTTTAGAGAACATGACCAAGTGACTAAATATTACTGGGAAAAAAATAAATTTTTTGCACTTTCTGGTATAGCAAATACTCAATAAGTTATTGCTAAAATAAAACTGCATTGTCAAAGACAAATCTGCAAAGATTGATTCTTCTTCTGTGAGGATGTTTCTCTGCATACGCAAAGAGCTTATTGCTGCCCATATCATTTTTATTGAGTCATATTTGGTGACAAAATAAGCAATCTGCAAAAAGGATATCCAGGAATAACTAGCCACCCAAAACTGCCATGCAGAAAATAAGCTTTTGGCAAGACACTGCATAACCATCTTTTCTAACTTTGGCAGATGGTGGTTATGTATTTACTGAAGGTGAGCAGGTGGCTGAAAGAGCAAGCTCTAGATTCAGGTTGCCTGAGTTTGTATCACATCTCCATCACTCACTATGTGCCCTTAGTCAAACTATTTAACATTTGTTAACCTCAGTTTTCTCATTTGTAAATAGGGATAATACCTTCCATAAAAGAATGCTACAAAAATTAGGTAAGGTCATAAGGGAGTACTTAGGACAAAGTAAAGTTTTAAAACTGTTGTTTACTTATTATTAATAGGAAAATAGTTTTCTGCCTTTATTTTAGTAATTTAATTTTTGACACCTTCCTTTCAAAACAGCCTTTACACTCAGTCCCAGTTTAGATTTGCCCTAGAAGGAAATGTTAAAAGTCAAATTTGGTGTCCCTCAACAACAAAAAACTAATAAAAGGACAAATTATAAAGAGTGTACCTATTTTGGTTAAGGCACAGTTTTTCTTTAAATCAACAATAAAGTAGAACATTTGGTCCATATATCTTGGATTACAATACCCTGGATTTAGTTACCTTTGGGTTACAAAAGCAGCACCAAGATAGTAACAGGATGAAAAGAAACCATAAAAGAAGAGAATATTTCCTCTTTTCTAAATGCCACTCATGGTGATTCAACATTCCGGTTTCATATTAATTCTTCTGATTTGCGCAGTAGTTCAGGTACTTTGTGCTGTGCTGAGCTGTGCTTAGTCACTCAGTCATGTGAGTACTACCCTAAGGACCGTAGCCTACCAGGCTCCTTTGTCCATGAGGTTTTGGAGGCAAAATACTGGAGTGGGTTGCCATGCTCTCCTCCAGGGAATCTTCCCGACCAAGGATCAAACTTTCTGGTATAGCAAATACTCAATAAGTTATTGCTAAAATAAAACTGCATTGTCAAAGACAAATCTGCAAAGTTTTCTTTTTGTGAGGATGTTTCTCTGCATACGCAAAGAGCTTATTGCTGCCCATATCATTTTATTGAGTCATATTTGGTGACAAAATAAGCAATCTGCAAAAGGATATCCAGGAATAACTAGCCACCCAAAACTGCCATGCAGAAAATAAGCTTTTGGCAAGACACTGCATAACCATCTTTTCTAACTTTGGCAGATGGTGGTTATGTATTTACTGAAGGTGAGCAGGTGGCTGAAAGAGCAAGCTCTAGATTCAGGTTGCCTGAGTTTGTATCACATCTCCATCACTCACTATGTGCCCTTAGTCAAACTATTTAACATTTGTTAACCTCAGTTTTCTCATTTGTAAATAGGGATAATACCTTCCATAAAAGAATGCTACAAAAATTAGGTAAGGTCATAAGGGAGTACTTAGGACAAAGTAAAGTTTTAAAACTGTTGTTTACTTATTATTAATAGGAAAATAGTTTTCTGCCTTTATTTTAGTAATTTAATTTTTGACACCTTCCTTTCAAAACAGCCTTTACACTCAGTCCCAGTTTAGATTTGCCCTAGAAGGAAATGTTAAAAGTCAAATTTGGTGTCCCTCAACAACAAAAAACTAATAAAAGGACAAATTATAAAGAGTGTACCTATTTTGGTTAAGGCACAGTTTTTCTTTAAATCAACAATAAAGTAGAACATTTGGTCCATATATCTTGGATTACAATACCCTGGATTTAGTTACCTTTGGGTTACAAAAGCAGCACCAAGATAGTAACAGGATGAAAAGAAACCATAAAAGAAGAGAATATTTCCTCTTTTCTAAATGCCACTCATGGTGATTCAACATTCCGGTTTCATATTAATTCTTCTGATTTGCGCAGTAGTTCAGGTACTTTGTGCTGTGCTGAGCTGTGCTTAGTCACTCAGTCATGTGAGTACTACCCTAAGGACCGTAGCCTACCAGGCTCCTTTGTCCATGAGGTTTTGGAGGCAAAATACTGGAGTGGGTTGCCATGCTCTCCTCCAGGGAATCTTCCCGACCAAGGATCAAACCAGGGCCTCCTGCATTGCAGGCGGATTCTTTCCTGGCTGAACTATCAGGTAAGCCCTACTTTTTGGCACTTTATTTAAAAGCACTTAATTACACAAGATTTTATTTTTTTTATTATCCACAACAATCCCTGTAAAACAGAAAATAAACTACCTTTGGCCTTTTCCAGATAAGGAACTTGAGGCCTCTGAAGAAGTTTTCATCCATGGTCACACCACAGTTAGTGGCTGGACTTGGACTGGAACTGATGGTTTCTGTCTCTGTTATTGGTGCCTTTGAAATATTCCAAGCTTCCTCCAAAACACAATGATAAATCAGTAATGGTACCAGTTTCACCAATCCTTTAAGTGAAATTTTTTTTGAAACACTGAAGCAGTTAAGCAATAGTGGCCAAATCAACAAAAGCTCCTCGAGCATCCTAGGTCATTTACAGAAGGAGCCTTGAGTCAGTTTGAGTTCTCAGAAAAAGGACTGATGAGCAGGTCTTCTACATATTTAGAATGTGCTTTTAGGAGGACAAAGAAATATCAAAGACTATAGCTTTTAAATCTACCACATGCCCTCAGTAATCACTCTCACACCCTCACCCAGAGGCTGTAGGTTGTGCCGGCCTTTTTATTATACCAAAAAATTCCATCCTCCAAAATACATTACAAATATGCCTGAAGGATCAACATGCTCCAATTAATAATATTAAGGTCTGAGACCATTTCAGATAAAGTAATAACAAAAAAATAAGAATTTACTTGGATTAGAGTATACTGAAACTGGTTTTCTGAAGGAAACCCTTATTGCATATTGATCCTATTGGTTTAAAAGCTCATATTTTAATTTAATTTGTTTGGTTACTGGCTAAGGATGACAAGGTAGACTGTAACATCCTCACCCACTCAGAAGGGACAAAATGATGTTAAAGAAATGTTCTTCTGATTTGCGCAGTAGTTCAGGTACTTTGTGCTGTGCTGAGCTGTGCTTAGTCACTCAGTCATGTGAGTACTACCCTAAGGACCGTAGCCTACCAGGCTCCTTTGTCCATGAGGTTTTGGAGGCAAAATACTGGAGTGGGTTGCCATGCTCTCCTCCAGGGAATCTTCCCGACCAAGGATCAAACCAGGGCCTCCTGCATTGCAGGCGGATTCTTTCCTGGCTGAACTATCAGGTAAGCCCTACTTTTTGGCACTTTATTTAAAAGCACTTAATTACACAAGATTTTATTTTTTTTATTATCCACAACAATCCCTGTAAAACAGAAAATAAACTACCTTTGGCCTTTTCCAGATAAGGAACTTGAGGCCTCTGAAGAAGTTTTCATCCATGGTCACACCACAGTTAGTGGCTGGACTTGGACTGGAACTGATGGTTTCTGTCTCTGTTATTGGTGCCTTTGAAATATTCCAAGCTTCCTCCAAAACACAATGATAAATCAGTAATGGTACCAGTTTCACCAATCCTTTAAGTGAAATTTTTTTTGAAACACTGAAGCAGTTAAGCAATAGTGGCCAAATCAACAAAAGCTCCTCGAGCATCCTAGGTCATTTACAGAAGGAGCCTTGAGTCAGTTTGAGTTCTCAGAAAAAGGACTGATGAGCAGGTCTTCTACATATTTAGAATGTGCTTTTAGGAGGACAAAGAAATATCAAAGACTATAGCTTTTAAATCTACCACATGCCCTCAGTAATCACTCTCACACCCTCACCCAGAGGCTGTAGGTTGTGCCGGCCTTTTTATTATACCAAAAAATTCCATCCTCCAAAATACATTACAAATATGCCTGAAGGATCAACATGCTCCAATTAATAATATTAAGGTCTGAGACCATTTCAGATAAAGTAATAACAAAAAAATAAGAATTTACTTGGATTAGAGTATACTGAAACTGGTTTTCTGAAGGAAACCCTTATTGCATATTGATCCTATTGGTTTAAAAGCTCATATTTTAATTTAATTTGTTTGGTTACTGGCTAAGGATGACAAGGTAGACTGTAACATCCTCACCCACTCAGAAGGGACAAAATGATGTTAAAGAAAATGTCTGAGGTCTGGATAGTTGGAACGTAGGCCTGTATTCCACATCGGCCATTTACTAGCTGAGTGCTTTGAAAACATCCATAATCTCAGACTCTGCATTGTCTAGAAAAGGGCAATTATGAGGACATTTTACCAGGTAATTGTGAAGATTAAAATAGATAATTTACATAAAGGGCCTATAGTATTTATTACTACATTTTTAGACTATCTAGCACTGTTTGAATACCCTTCCAAAGTTGGGGAAATTTCCAGCTTCATGGCCCCTTCTCCTGAACGCAGAAGCCCCAGAGGCCAGTCTCCCTTACATCTAGAGTACAGACATGTGACCTAGGTTTCCTTCCCAGTCATATGCCCTTTCTAGTGGACACGTCCAGGGTTGGCAGAATGGTCTGGGGCCTGTACCCTGCAACACAGCTAATAGGATCACCCTGGAACAATCCAGCCATGTGACTTCAGCTAGTATCACTTCATAAACCAAATATAACTTAAGAAATTTTTTTGAAAGACAAACTGCAGTATTTTTTGTTATTAGCCATCAAGAAACCCTGATTGCAGCAGTAATGATTCTAGAATGTGAGAAGAAATACACACCCACAGATGTTGATCACCCTTCTGTGTAGAGTTAAATATATTAGAGAACACAAACTAACAAGTTAACTTTTGTGAGTACTTTAGCCAGAAAAATACAAAAACTAAAGCTAAATGACTATATCAATTTCTGAAGTTCAAAGGGCTAGTAAAAGTAACAGAACCCAGACTGGATCATTACCATCAACATTACCTTCATCATCATAAATAAAAATGTATTTTATAGCTAAGAATAACTCCCCAAGGTCATAGAGCTCAGAAGTAAACCAGCCAGGATTTTATATGGGACTCTGCATTTTTCTTCTATTTTCAATCATAGCAATAGGCCTTATCTTTTGAATATTATCTATAAATGACAAGTACAATTTAGAGCATGGTTTCTAGAGGAATTCTCTCTTTGATCTCTTTCAATAATAATGATAATAATAAATCCCACACTGCTAACTCTGAATGGAATTCTATCTTTTAATCATCCACTTGTTCTGAAAAATAGGTTTATGATAGTGGACTAACTCTGCAATGAAGAGTAAGGAATGAAGTCATTATTTCTTGATCGATCCTGATGCTCTGTTATCTTTCGCTTTAGAATAACAGGCTCTAAATAATATAGTCAATAAATCTCACAGGGTCATTTTATTTTATCGATTTTTTTATGAGGACATTTTACCAGGTAATTGTGAAGATTAAAATAGATAATTTACATAAAGGGCCTATAGTATTTATTACTACATTTTTAGACTATCTAGCACTGTTTGAATACCCTTCCAAAGTTGGGGAAATTTCCAGCTTCATGGCCCCTTCTCCTGAACGCAGAAGCCCCAGAGGCCAGTCTCCCTTACATCTAGAGTACAGACATGTGACCTAGGTTTCCTTCCCAGTCATATGCCCTTTCTAGTGGACACGTCCAGGGTTGGCAGAATGGTCTGGGGCCTGTACCCTGCAACACAGCTAATAGGATCACCCTGGAACAATCCAGCCATGTGACTTCAGCTAGTATCACTTCATAAACCAAATATAACTTAAGAAATTTTTTTGAAAGACAAACTGCAGTATTTTTTGTTATTAGCCATCAAGAAACCCTGATTGCAGCAGTAATGATTCTAGAATGTGAGAAGAAATACACACCCACAGATGTTGATCACCCTTCTGTGTAGAGTTAAATATATTAGAGAACACAAACTAACAAGTTAACTTTTGTGAGTACTTTAGCCAGAAAAATACAAAAACTAAAGCTAAATGACTATATCAATTTCTGAAGTTCAAAGGGCTAGTAAAAGTAACAGAACCCAGACTGGATCATTACCATCAACATTACCTTCATCATCATAAAAAAAAATGTATTTTATAGCTAAGAATAACTCCCCAAGGTCATAGAGCTCAGAAGTAAACCAGCCAGGATTTTATATGGGACTCTGCATTTTTCTTCTATTTTCAATCATAGCAATAGGCCTTATCTTTTGAATATTATCTATAAATGACAAGTACAATTTAGAGCATGGTTTCTAGAGGAATTCTCTCTTTGATCTCTTTCAATAATAATGATAATAATAAATCCCACACTGCTAACTCTGAATGGAATTCTATCTTTTAATCATCCACTTGTTCTGAAAAATAGGTTTATGATAGTGGACTAACTCTGCAATGAAGAGTAAGGAATGAAGTCATTATTTCTTGATCGATCCTGATGCTCTGTTATCTTTCGCTTTAGAATAACAGGCTCTAAATAATATAGTCAATAAATCTCACAGGGTCATTATAGTTATAGATTTCAGACATCATCAATTCCTGATTTTTGCACTTTTGCTAGTTAGCTGAAGATCAAGACAGAGCCACACAAGTAAAAACAGCAATTATCTATAAAAGCCCTTTTACTCCCAAGAGTTGTAATTCTCTTCGTTATTGTACACCAACTCTGTTAAAGTCATTAAACATGGCTTCAGCACTAAGGATATGGAAGTGGTTGCTGTTGTTCCAGTGGCCAAATAGAGAGCCTGTCCCCAAACATGGTGGGCACTCAATAGATGTCAACTGAATTTTTTAAAGGAATATTTATGATACCCATGCTGCTTTGTACCAGAGATTACACTAATCACAATCTACACTTTTATTTTTGTAGCCAGAAACTGTTTTTTAACAAACAGACAGAATTTCAGCTTTGAGAGTGTCAAGTTAGATGCATGGGGTAGGGATAGCGTTTCAAAACATTACTTTAGGGGCTTCCCCTAGTGGTCCAGTGGGTAAGGACACCGCCTTGCAGTGCAAGGGGCACCAGTTCGATCCCTGGCCTAGGAAGATCCCATGTGCCGTGGAGCGGCTGGACCGATGTGTCCAATGACCGAGCCGGAGCTCTGGCACGCGTGCGCCCAGAGCCAGAGCTCTGCAACGACAGGCACCACCATGATGGGAGGCCCACAGGAGCCAAAGAACAAACACGGATGAAAATAGAGAAATGAAAGACCAACAGAAGTGGTCCACCCACTCCCCCCCCCCCCCCCCCCCCCCCAAATAAATAAATAAATAAAATCAAAAAAAAAAAAAAACATTACTTTATCATTCTTAATTTTGTGCTTGTCTCATTCCCAGAAATACAATAAACAGGAAACAAAAGAACTAGAGACACAGAAAGAAAAAGCTGTTCAAAGCGTTTCTATTCACATGAGAAATAGGAAACCATAAAACATAAGAGAATAGGTTTAGCCTCATTTCAACCATAAACAAATCTGAATGATCTGAAAAGTGATTTGACTACACACAAGCTCGGGATGCTCCTCTGAGACGTCAGATTTTTCATGGCATCTCCAAGGTAGAAGTGACACATAAAAGATGTGAAATCCATAGTTTTGAAAGTAAAAAACTCAGCAATAATTACGGTGTTTGAGAAGAAGAGGTCAGACCCATGTTTTCACTAAATCCATTTGATCATTTGTTTTGGCCTCATTTCTTTGCAACTTTTTTTTTTTCGTCTTTTTAGTTTAGAAACAAAAGGAAGCGCGAAGAAGGCGGTGTATCTCTTGGAGTCATGCTGGGACAACAGAAGTATACAACTGAAGATTGGCAAGTCAGGAGAGGAGGAATTTCAATGAGTAAGCCACAAGCCTCAAATTGATGGAATGTAGAGCTTCTCTTCTCCTAAAGACAACACATCTTGAGGTCTGCAGTCCCTTGACCTGTAACAGCATAGCCTGTTTGATCCTTGAAGTCTGAAAGTAAGTGAGTACATGACTCTACTACACTACCCAAGATACCTAACACTAAAGAGAGGAACACAAGGTGCCCGTGCAACAAGGTGAGGAACACGACAAGGGCACTTGGGGGGAATAAAAGATTTTTAAAAAGTTGCATGAAAATGTCAACCAAAGGGGGCCTTTGCTTCTTTGGCTCTGTGTATGATCATCCTCAGCTAATTACACTGAACACCAGAGACCTAACATCTTCCCCACAGACCCATTAGAGAAATGTCTGAAAAAATACTGGTAGAATGTTTGTAAAGCTGAAATCTCCAAAGTAGCTTCAAAGGGAATTGTAGGTAAGATGTGAGACCATCAGGGGAAATCAGTGCTGTATGTACAAAGGAAATGTTCAACTGCACCTAGGTATCTGTTCTTCTGTATACTTGTTTTAACAGGAGACTCATCAAAGCTTAATGGAAACTTACAGTTACATGAGAGGATACGTTACATCAAAGAGTGGACAACCAGGATTTAGGTAGGATGTCCCAGTGCTCCTGGGTCAATGACAAGCGTTTCTATTCACATGAGAAATAGGAAACCATAAAACATAAGAGAATAGGTTTAGCCTCATTTCAACCATAAACAAATCTGAATGATCTGAAAAGTGATTTGACTACACACAAGCTCGGGATGCTCCTCTGAGACGTCAGATTTTTCATGGCATCTCCAAGGTAGAAGTGACACATAAAAGATGTGAAATCCATAGTTTTGAAAGTAAAAAACTCAGCAATAATTACGGTGTTTGAGAAGAAGAGGTCAGACCCATGTTTTCACTAAATCCATTTGATCATTTGTTTTGGCCTCATTTCTTTGCAACTTTTTTTTTTTCGTCTTTTTAGTTTAGAAACAAAAGGAAGCGCGAAGAAGGCGGTGTATCTCTTGGAGTCATGCTGGGACAACAGAAGTATACAACTGAAGATTGGCAAGTCAGGAGAGGAGGAATTTCAATGAGTAAGCCACAAGCCTCAAATTGATGGAATGTAGAGCTTCTCTTCTCCTAAAGACAACACATCTTGAGGTCTGCAGTCCCTTGACCTGTAACAGCATAGCCTGTTTGATCCTTGAAGTCTGAAAGTAAGTGAGTACATGACTCTACTACACTACCCAAGATACCTAACACTAAAGAGAGGAACACAAGGTGCCCGTGCAACAAGGTGAGGAACACGACAAGGGCACTTGGGGGGAATAAAAGATTTTTAAAAAGTTGCATGAAAATGTCAACCAAAGGGGGCCTTTGCTTCTTTGGCTCTGTGTATGATCATCCTCAGCTAATTACACTGAACACCAGAGACCTAACATCTTCCCCACAGACCCATTAGAGAAATGTCTGAAAAAATACTGGTAGAATGTTTGTAAAGCTGAAATCTCCAAAGTAGCTTCAAAGGGAATTGTAGGTAAGATGTGAGACCATCAGGGGAAATCAGTGCTGTATGTACAAAGGAAATGTTCAACTGCACCTAGGTATCTGTTCTTCTGTATACTTGTTTTAACAGGAGACTCATCAAAGCTTAATGGAAACTTACAGTTACATGAGAGGATACGTTACATCAAAGAGTGGACAACCAGGATTTAGGTAGGATGTCCCAGTGCTCCTGGGTCAATGACAGTTTGTTCTTAGCAAAAGGAATTTGAAATACTGCTATTCTCATGCTTTTCCTCCTCTCTCCTAATTATTAAACTAAACTCCAAGGCCCTAAGGTAACATTATTTTAATCAATTTGGTATTAAACAAGATGTAAAATACTTAACTTCTCAAAGGAAAGTTTGCCCCATAAACACTCTTGGTAACCAAGATCAATCACCAATTAATAGACAACCCACCCTTCACTCTCCTAATGCCAGGCATGGCAGACTAGAGGGACTTTTTGTCCGCATTCTTCAAAATAAACCTTGCTGCTGACTGCATGCGACCAAGCCTAACACTAGCTATGATCCGTGAGGTGGATTTATAGCCTGAATTCCCTCCAGTGCTAATTAATATTTGCAAAATGGAAATTTTTGATTAAATTTTTATAACTAAAGTACTGCAAAAGCCAAATTTGTAAAAGATTTTGAGCTTCACTGAAAAATAAATGTGGTTAATAATATTTTTTTATCACACCATGCAAAATTTAGGGAAAGTTCTAGTCCAATGTAATTATGTATTTTGATAAAATATGTAAAATTGAAGTTTTAATTACTAGGGTCAAATAAAAATTCACATATCAAGGATTCACTTTTTAAAAATACTAAAAATAAAGTCTATAATATTGCATCTTTGTATGTACAATATTGCATCCCATCTCCCCTTGGAAAGCTAACTTAAAAAAAAAGAAGTTTGTAAATACTAAATTTATATTATAACAATTTAACTCTATAAATACGCTCATTGAATAATCAGACATCTTTAAAAGGCCCAAGTCAGAATGACACGGGAAATATTACACAATAAATGGATATCAAAAGAGAATTCAATATAGCATATTTGTTTTACATATTCATCTTTAAGTAATAGAAATCTTTGAATAATCTCAAAGGGTGAATGATATTACACTGTATCTTGAGCCAAGATCTAGGATAATAATCAGAAATCTACTAAGTTATAGTTCTCATCACCATTTTCTGTAACAAGTATAATTTTCTGTGGCAACTTAATTGTGCTACTGGGTACCCAGATGCATGATTCGGTTACTCTGGGTGCGCCTATGAGGCACTTTTAGATAAGCTTAACATTTGAACTGCTGGACTGAGTAAAGCAGAGGACCCTGCCTGATGTGGGAGGCCCTTGTCAAAGGACTGAACATACAAGAAAAAAAAAAAAAGGCGGATCCTCCCTCAGATCAGAGGGAATTTCTCCTGTCTGCCAGATCTGAAACACTGATCTTCTCTTTCCTTTGATCTTAGACTAAATCATCAGCTCTTCTTGAGTTTCAAGTATTCTGACTTCTAGAGTAGATCTACACATTGACTCACTTGGGTCTCTAGTTTGATGATTACAGATTTGGGGACTTCTCAGCCTCCACAGTTACTTAAGCCAATTCCATACTAGCTATGATCCGTGAGGTGGATTTATAGCCTGAATTCCCTCCAGTGCTAATTAATATTTGCAAAATGGAAATTTTGATTAAATTTTTATAACTAAAGTACTGCAAAAGCCAAATTTGTAAAAGATTTTGAGCTTCACTGAAAAATAAATGTGGTTAATAATATTTTTTTATCACACCATGCAAAATTTAGGGAAAGTTCTAGTCCAATGTAATTATGTATTTTGATAAAATATGTAAAATTGAAGTTTTAATTACTAGGGTCAAATAAAAATTCACATATCAAGGATTCACTTTTTAAAAATACTAAAAATAAAGTCTATAATATTGCATCTTTGTATGTACAATATTGCATCCCATCTCCCCTTGGAAAGCTAACTTAAAAAAAAAGAAGTTTGTAAATACTAAATTTATATTATAACAATTTAACTCTATAAATACGCTCATTGAATAATCAGACATCTTTAAAAGGCCCAAGTCAGAATGACACGGGAAATATTACACAATAAATGGATATCAAAAGAGAATTCAATATAGCATATTTGTTTTACATATTCATCTTTAAGTAATAGAAATCTTTGAATAATCTCAAAGGGTGAATGATATTACACTGTATCTTGAGCCAAGATCTAGGATAATAATCAGAAATCTACTAAGTTATAGTTCTCATCACCATTTTCTGTAACAAGTATAATTTTCTGTGGCAACTTAATTGGGCTACTGGGTACCCAGATGCATGATTCGAAGTTACTCTGGGTGCGCCTATGAGGCACTTTTAGATAAGCTTAACATTTGAACTGCTGGACTGAGTAAAGCAGAGGACCCTGCCTGATGTGGGAGGCCCTTGTCAAAGGACTGAACATACAAGAAAAAAAAAAAAAGGCGGATCCTCCCTCAGATCAGAGGGAATTTCTCCTGTCTGCCAGATCTGAAACACTGATCTTCTCTTTCCTTTGATCTTAGACTAAATCATCAGCTCTTCTTGAGTTTCAAGTATTCTGACTTCTAGAGTAGATCTACACATTGACTCACTTGGGTCTCTAGTTTGATGATTACAGATTTGGGGACTTCTCAGCCTCCACAGTTACTTAAGCCAATTCCTTACTACGTATATTCTACAGGATATAGTTATAGATATATCCTACTGGTTCTATTCCTCTAGAGAACCTTGACTAATACACTAAGGATAGCAAACGATGCTATGATGAAAGAAACTCAGTAAACCGGCACATGACCCAGACTTCTTTCTTCTGAATAACTTCAAGGAAGTTAGTATTTGTAAAAACAGAATACACTCCGCTCCTAAAAAGCAAATATGTGTATAAGACCAAAAAAAAAAGCCTCAAAACTTTTTTAATGGGTCAAAAGATTCAAAACAAACTTGAGAAATTTACCAATATGTACAAATGAGTCAAGATCTGAAATTCAGTCCATGATTTCTTGTATTTGAAGAAAACAGCTTTTTTTTTAAAACACTTGTTATAGAACATTTTATCAAATATTTAGGTGGAATAATAAATTCATTTAAAGGTTCCTCACTATTGGGAAAAGGACATACTTTTCAATGGAATCCTGCCATATTTGAGGGGAAACAAGTTCTGTTAACAAATCTTCAGTTGACTATACTTTCTGGGATACTTTTAATCTAACCCCTTTATCTCATAAAAATATAAAAAAAATTTCTGATAAACTAAAGAGCTAAACATAAGGGTGTAAATATAGAAGTGCTGAAGAAAATACAGAGTATCCTTTTACAGACTTCTGATCGACTAGGTAAAACCATAAGCTAAGAAGTCATAAAGAGAAACACTATTAGGTTAGATTAGATCAAAAACTAAGTTATAGTTCTCATCACCATTTTCTGTAACAAGTATAATTTTCTGTGGCAACTTAATTGGGCTACTGGGTACCCAGATGCATGATTCGTTACTCTGGGTGCGCCTATGAGGCACTTTTAGATAAGCTTAACATTTGAACTGCTGGACTGAGTAAAGCAGAGGACCCTGCCTGATGTGGGAGGCCCTTGTCAAAGGACTGAACATACAAGAAAAAAAAAAGGCGGATCCTCCCTCAGATCAGAGGGAATTTCTCCTGTCTGCCAGATCTGAAACACTGATCTTCTCTTTCCTTTGATCTTAGACTAAATCATCAGCTCTTCTTGAGTTTCAAGTATTCTGACTTCTAGAGTAGATCTACACATTGACTCACTTGGGTCTCTAGTTTGATGATTACAGATTTGGGGACTTCTCAGCCTCCACAGTTACTTAAGCCAATTCCTTACTACGTATATTCTACAGGATATAGTTATAGATATATCCTACTGGTTCTATTCCTCTAGAGAACCTTGACTAATACACTAAGGATAGCAAACGATGCTATGATGAAAGAAACTCAGTAAACCGGCACATGACCCAGACTTCTTTCTTCTGAATAACTTCAAGGAAGTTAGTATTTGTAAAAACAGAATACACTCCGCTCCTAAAAAGCAAATATGTGTATAAGACCAAAAAAAAAAGCCTCAAAACTTTTTTAATGGGTCAAAAGATTCAAAACAAACTTGAGAAATTTACCAATATGTACAAATGAGTCAAGATCTGAAATTCAGTCCATGATTTCTTGTATTTGAAGAAAACAGCTTTTTTTTTAAAACACTTGTTATAGAACATTTTATCAAATATTTAGGTGGAATAATAAATTCATTTAAAGGTTCCTCACTATTGGGAAAAGGACATACTTTTCAATGGAATCCTGCCATATTTGAGGGGAAACAAGTTCTGTTAACAAATCTTCAGTTGACTATACTTTCTGGGATACTTTTAATCTAACCCCTTTATCTCATAAAAATATAAAAAAAATTTCTGATAAACTAAAGAGCTAAACATAAGGGTGTAAATATAGAAGTGCTGAAGAAAATACAGAGTATCCTTTTACAGACTTCTGATCGACTAGGTAAAACCATAAGCTAAGAAGTCATAAAGAGAAACACTATTAGGTTAGATTATATAAAATGCCAAATATCTATGAGGCAAAACCACTTATCTACTATAATAATAAGCTACAATCTTTAGTCCACAATCCCATACCAGACTTTTTTGTAGACGTTATCATTGGCAACATTCTAGAAAATGTCTCACTTGGTACAAGTACAAGCTCATGATTCAAACAATAACATCAACCCCACCCTACCTTCCCAGTCACTTCTAGCCCTGTTACCTTTTATTGCAGAAGTAGACTCAGGTTCTGTGGGCCTCACGGGGTATACACATTTATTTATAAATTTATGTATAAAATGTCATGAAAAGTAACATCATATTAAAGATATAAAATTAAAATACACAAGTTAATCTTTATCGAAAGTGAGAAAACAAATCACAACATTAAAATTTTTTAAATTGATATGCAATATAAAAATTATTAAAAAAGAAAAATAATAGTATTCAATTAATTGACTATACAATACTGTGGGCTTCCCAGGTGGCGCTAGAGGTAAAGAACCTGCCTGCCAATGCAGGAGATGTTAGCAGACGAAGGTTTGATCCCTGGGTCGGAAAGATCCCCTGGAGGCGGGCATGGAAATCCACTCCAGTATTCTTGCCTGGAGAATCCCATAGACAGAGGAGCCTGGCAGGCCTCAGTCCACAGGTCACAAAAAGTTGGACACAGCTGAAGTGACTTAGCATATGCATTCATACAATACTATATGTTTTCTACAATTCTGCTTCCTAGCCTTTGAACACTTTTTTATGGTTACTGTGTACTTGTTTAGTCACTAAGTAGTGTCTGACTCTTTGTGACCCCATGCAGCATGCCAGGCTTCCCTGTCCTTCACTATCTCCCTGAATTTGCTCAAACTCGTGCTGAAGATGCTATCCAACCATCTCATCCTCTGTCACCCTCTTCTCCTGCCCTCTATCTTTCCTAGCCTCAGGGACTTTTCCAATGAGTTGGCTCTTTGCATCAGGTGGCCAAAGTATTGGAGCTTCAGCTTCAGTATCAGTCCTTCCAATGAATATTGAGGGTTGATTTCTTTTAGGATTGACTGGTTTGATATCCTTGCCGTGCAGTGTCCAGCACCACAATTCAAAGGCATCAATTCTTAGATGATCAGCCTTCTTTATGGTCCAACTCTCACATCCGTACATGACTATGGAAAAACAATAGCTTTGACTATGTGCACCTTTGTCAGCAAAATAATGCCTCTGCTTTTTAATACTGTCTAGGTTTGTCATAGCTTTTCTTCCAAGAACTAAGCATGTAATTTCATGGCAGCAGTTACCATCCACAGTGATTTTGAAGACCAAAAAAATAAAGTCTGTCACTGTTTCCAATTTTTTCTCCTTCTGTTTGCCATGAAGCAAAGGAGCCAATGTCATGATCTTAAGTGTTTTGACTGTTCCGTTTTAAGCCAGCTTCTTAACTCTCCTCTTTCATCCTCATCAAGAGACACTTAAGTCCTCTTCACTTTCTACCATTAGAGTGGTATCATCTGCATACCTGAGGTTGTTGATATTTTCCCCAGCAATCCTGACTCCGACTTGGGATTCTAATTGTGTACTATCATTTTCTAGACAGGATAAAATGATAATTCAGTCTTTCTCTTACAAAAGTTGATGGAAATTTGTTAGTAGATTTACAAATATTTTTTCTAGTTTCAGAACAATATCACTAGAGAACATATTCACATCCAGTATTCTTGCCTGGAGATCCCATAGAGGGGCCTGGCAGGCCTCAGTCCACAGGTCACAAAAAGTTGGACACAGCTGAAGTGACTTAGCATATGCATTCATACAATACTATATGTTTTCTACAATTCTGCTTCCTAGCCTTTGAACACTTTTTTATGGTTACTGTGTACTTGTTTAGTCACTAAGTAGTGTCTGACTCTTTGTGACCCCATGCAGCATGCCAGGCTTCCCTGTCCTTCACTATCTCCCTGAATTTGCTCAAACTCGTGCTGAAGATGCTATCCAACCATCTCATCCTCTGTCACCCTCTTCTCCTGCCCTCTATCTTTCCTAGCCTCAGGGACTTTTCCAATGAGTTGGCTCTTTGCATCAGGTGGCCAAAGTATTGGAGCTTCAGCTTCAGTATCAGTCCTTCCAATGAATATTGAGGGTTGATTTCTTTTAGGATTGACTGGTTTGATATCCTTGCCGTGCAGTGTCCAGCACCACAATTCAAAGGCATCAATTCTTAGATGATCAGCCTTCTTTATGGTCCAACTCTCACATCCGTACATGACTATGGAAAAACAATAGCTTTGACTATGTGCACCTTTGTCAGCAAAATAATGCCTCTGCTTTTTAATACTGTCTAGGTTTGTCATAGCTTTTCTTCCAAGAACTAAGCATGTAATTTCATGGCAGCAGTTACCATCCACAGTGATTTTGAAGACCAAAAATAAAATCTGTCACTGTTTCCAATTTTTTCTCCTTCTGTTTGCCATGAAGCAAAGGAGCCAATGTCATGATCTTAAGTGTTTTGACTGTTCCGTTTTAAGCCAGCTTCTTAACTCTCCTCTTTCATCCTCATCAAGAGACACTTAAGTCCTCTTCACTTTCTACCATTAGAGTGGTATCATCTGCATACCTGAGGTTGTTGATATTTTCCCCAGCAATCCTGACTCCGACTTGGGATTCTAATTGTGTACTATCATTTTCTAGACAGGATAAAATGATAATTCAGTCTTTCTCTTACAAAAGTTGATGGAAATTTGTTAGTAGATTTACAAATATTTTTTCTAGTTTCAGAACAATATCACTAGAGAACATATTCACATCCACTTTGGTCATGAATTTGGATGAAGTGGGACTTTTCCTGGAAGCCATTCCTACACCAGATGGCCTAACAATAGCTTAACTATGTATAGAAGTTACTGAAAATTATCTACAGCCTACTAAATCCAGACTAGACGACGAAAAAAATCACATTTTCCCCTTAGCCAGACCCCCAAAATACCCACAGTAATCCCAAATCCATCTGACAAGAGAAGATATGAGATGGACAGGAAACTGTGATAGAAAAAAGAGAACAGTTTTAACTGATTGTGATTAAAGTGTCTTACATTACAAATTTTACAAAAATACATAGTCATATACAAAAGCATCACAGATTCCCTCCCAGAAGCTTCAAAGCTGACGCTTCCAGTGAGGGGCTGTGAAACTTAAGCTGTATTACATTAACAGTAAATCCATCTTTAGTTTCTTTCCATGTCAGGCAAGTGAACAAGGAGCTGGAAGGATAAGAAGCAAAAGAATAGCGGAAGCAGTGATTTTTAAGAAATTCATAGTCACACACCAGCATACATCCTGGCCAATTCTAGGCGGGTGGTAAGTGAGGAGAGGGGAAGTTGCTGATGTGAAGTAGAGAATGGAATACGATCAAAGTGAAACACATTAGAATGTCAGAGTAGGAGCCATGGGAGCACAGAATGGATCACATCGTGCAGCCGATGCACATGTACAGAACATATATAGAGTGAGGAGGTCTACTGAGACGGAACAAAGAGAGAAGAGGAGCCTGGCACTGGCTACATGCTTTACAGACATGATTTGGTGTAATTCATAACAAGCCTGGAGAGTGGGTATTATTATGTTCGTATTCTGAAATAAACATCAGAGATCAGATAACCTTCTCAAGGTCACAAACTAATAATTGCTAACCACCTGACCCCCATGACCTTTGTGCCCTACTTTCCATCCTTCTTGATAATAAAGCTTCTATCGTGCACTTCAGAAAATAAAGGCCAAAACAGGAACTTTTCAGTACAAAGTCACAGCCATTCAAATGGGCCTGTGAAAGTGAGCAAAGTAGCATCTGGAGAAAATAAAGAGAGTGATCTGATCTACGGTCAATCTTCTGTAAAGTCGTTGAGGAGAAATGAGAACGGCCTTCCCAGAAAAACTGGCAGTTCAGTAATAGCAAGGCAGTTCTGCAGCTTTCTGTCAAACTTTCTACTTATTAATAAATGCTATTGAAGTAGGGATCAGCACTCGATGACTGCAAACTGTGAGCTAGAGTCAGAAGGGCACTGAACGAGAGGCGTCCATGTGCCTGACTGGGGGGTTTTCCAGCAATTTCTCATAAAATTCAGGTTCCAAGCTGGGAAAATTCAAAGTGTAAATGGCAGATGAAAATTAAGTCAGTGTCAATAAGAAGTGGGCTACATAAATGAAAACTGGACAGAGTACACATATCAATATCATATAGATTAGAAGAAATAAAGGAGAGATCTGTGTGGTGAGTTTGAGGGGTCAAAATTGTCACAATATTTAGAAATCACTAATTTATTGTATTCTTCCTAATTAGAAGACAGAGACAGCAATAAATAATGACTCATTAGTATCTTAGATTATTTAGGCCTATTTTCTCCTTTATTGAAATAATACTTTCAGTGATATAATTTCTAGAAATGAGATACATTCTCATACGTGGTGATGTTGTAAAAGACTTAAAAGCAAGTATTTTAAAGGCAAATGATAGAGGGAAAATTAATGTTTAAAATTAAATTCTTAGGGCTTCCCTGGTGGTCCAGTGGGTAAGGACACCACCTTGCAGTACAAAGGCCATCAGTTCGATCCCTGGCCTAGGAAGATCCCACATGCCACAGAGCGGCTGAACCGATGTGTCCAATTACCGAGTCGGAGCTCTGCAGCACATGAGCCCAGAGCTAGTGCTCTGCAGCGAGAGGCCACTGCAATGGGAGGCCCACGCAGGCCAAAGAACAAAGATGGATGGAAATAGATAAATGAACGACCAATAGAAGTGCCCCCCACTAAAAAACTGAATTCTTGAAAATCAGTGGATATAGAGGTAATGTAAGTGAAATTGCATATTTCACTAATGTAGGCATATAAAAGGAGATAGCTTTTGAAAGATTTAATTCTTCATTCTAAAGAGAAAAAAAAAAGACAAAGGTTTTATTATATGTAGATGGTATGGAGGGGAGCTAAGTTCAGGATGAACATAAAACTACCTTTCAACTTTGGGAAGGTCATGTATACACTGCTATATTTAAAATGGATAACTAACAAAACCCAATGGTATAGCACATTGAACTCTGCTCAGGAGAGAAAGGGTACATTTATGTGTCTGGCTGAGTCCTTACACTGTTCACCTGAAACTATCACAACATTGTTAACTGGCTATAAAGTGAAAGTGTCTGTTGCTCAGTCATGTCTGACCCTTTGCAGCCCCACAGACTGTAGCCCGCCAGGCTACGCTGTTCATGGAATACTGGAGTGGGTTTCCATGTCCTCCTTCAAAGGATCATTCCCCCAATCAAAATATTTTTGGTGTTTAATAATAATAATAAACTACCTTTCCTTTGCTGTCCCAAGCATTGGGAAGTGTGACAGATCTCAAGATTGGGCTGCAGAACCTCTTGTAAAGAATAGCATATGTTTGAAATCCATATATTCACATGGAATGAAAATAAACACATGGGTATTCAAGGATACAACTAGTGTTTTAAACATTTTCTCAGATAAGAGTTACACTAAGGAAAATAAGAATCTCTGTAGAAAATTACTTCATTTAGAAAAAGAGTTAACAGACAAATTCCACCCAAGCTCAGGTGTTTTTTTTTTTTTTCTTTTTCTCCAGCAAATGAAAAGCTAAAGAATACTAAATATTTGAGATAATTTTCTTTCTTTTTTTTTTTTAACGGACCACTTTTTAGAACAATTTTATGTTCACAGAAAAACGGAGGAAGGTTTGTGACAAAGATTTGCCACGTAATTTTTACCCCTACTACTGCATGGCCTCTCCCATTACCACCTTCTTTACTAGAGTGCTACACTTGTTACAACTGAGGAACCTACTTTGACACCTAATTATCACCAAAGACCACAGCTTATATTCGAGTTCACTGAGTGTTGTATATTCTGTGGGTCTAGACAAATGTGTGATGACACATATTACACATATAATGTGTCCACCATTACAAACATACAATGAGATTTTGAAGTGTCATTTATTCATATTTTATTTTATTTTATTTATTTATTTTTTAAATTTTGGACTCCTTTATTGGTTTTTTTCTTATTTATTTTCATCCATTCTTATTGTTTGGCTTGTGTGGGCCTCCCATTGCAGTGGCCTCTCCTGTTGTAGAGCACTGGCTCTGGGCACATGTGCTCCAAAGAGCTAGCTCCTAATTGGACACACCAGTCCAGCCGCTCTGCTGCACGTGGGATCTTCCCAGGCCAGGGATCAAACCGGTGCCCCTTGCACAGCAAGGCAGACCCTTCACCCACTGGACCACCAGGGAAGCCCCTATTCATATTTTAACTAACACTATGCGATTATTTTCTCCAAATCTTTTCCACCACATATACATAGTCTTTAAACATGATAGTTACTGGTTTTGTTCTCTATAGTATTTAGCTATAGGTCAAGTTACTTTGGTTAAGTAATGTGTCTATTAAAAAGAAAATTGCTATATCCATAATCATTAGAATGTAATAAAATATAACTATAAAATCATGCCAGACATACTTCTATTGTATGAGTAATTTTATTGTAATTATAATTTGGCCATGAAGAAGTCATCATAAACCCCCAGTTACCTCTCTACAGTGTAGTTATGGCAGTAATTAAGACACCTCATTGACAGAGATCTTGTTCTCCAGATTCACTTCAATGAGCCAAGAGCTGACTGACCAAACAGCTAAGCAAGTATAGGATACTAAGTTCCAAGAACAGATTTTCAATTAATTTGTAACTATTGAAAATGGATATAGTATCAGAAGAAATACTTCTTTAAGTGAAAATGGTGAAGGAGGAAACAAGGTTAAGAGAACTGTCTATTTCAATGCAATTATGTGGGAAGTTTGAATTGAAGCATCCTGGAACATTGCGATCTAAGCAAGGACATCATCAGGGAATTGTTTGAGTTAAAGCTGTCTGTCAGGGGACTCCTTTATCCTGCATAGAACTAAGTATTCCTGCCATACTCAGTCATTAACTCCAAGTACTCCTTGGGAAGGGCAGCCTCAGGGCTTCACATAATGTATTTATTCCAGGATTTTCACTTCCCTCAGCCTCTGTATTCCCACCTATACCACCTGCCAGAGCAACCTAGACATTTCTGTTTTATTGAGAGGTGATCATCTTTCCATGTGTCCTTAGTTACCCGAATAGCAAGTCTGCCCCATCCTCTGGTTCTTTGCTATAAAGTGACCCAGGAAAGTGTTCCCAGGTCAAAAGATCCCAGTAAGACCATTAAAACTCTCACTGAGCCCCCCATTTCCTGGTCTCAAGTGCACCCAGGCTAACTATCGTAGTTACAATCTGCTGCTTAGGGAAGACAGAACCAGTGAGCAGGACCTATTAGAGAAGCAATCGGGTTCACTGGCAAAAGTAACATTCATAATCAAACATCATCCTCAATATCATACTGAATATATCAGTAGATCCCAAAACTAGCTGTTCATCAAAACTACCTGGGAAGATTTATTTTTAATAACAGTTCTCAACTTTTCTCCAGAATATACTGAATTCAAACTCTTCAGAAGCACAGTTCAGTAAGGCAAAAACAGATATACTGAAATTAATTCTTGTATGAACTGATTAAGTGTCTTTGAGAGAAATTTCAGGGAAACAAAATGCATCTCAAAAATACTTTTAAGCTACACCAAAATTTTGAGTAATGATTTGACTCTCTTTTGCAGTTATAGTTTATACAAGTGTTTTCTTTATTTCAATGACTAAGAAAGTACTTGCTTTCCTGGTAATAGATACAGGAGTAGTCTCTTTCAGCTGCAAAAAATAGAAATTTAACATCTTGACCTCCATGCCAATAGACAATCAAGACCACAGTGCTAAAATCAAATGCTGGTAAAGTAATAGAATAAACAGTTAATCTAGTGTTCACTGATATAAGAACTTTAAAGATTTTTACTCAAGTAGGTTTAATTACTCGTGATTATTTTGCCTTTGTGAACATACTAAATATTTACAGATGTTCTAAGAAAGGACAAATGAAAAAAGCAGTCCATCTAAAATCAAAATCCCAGCAGTATAAGCATAAACATTCCAATTCTCCAGTTACACAGACACAAGGATGCACCACAAAGTCCCAAACAACCATCATACTGATATTTCATGATTAAACACACATTGATTTGAAACTGCTTCAGGAAAATATGACACAATTTTAATACATCCCTAGGCATAGAAGTAGTTTGTATCTTCATTGATCACATTTCAATTCAACAGCAATCTAAATGCAGATTCAATACAGACACAAAAAAAGCAAAGAAAAAAAGTAGGATTTCAGTAACTCGTGAGATATATTGTGAAAAAGTCCATGTATATTGGTGATGAGATAGAACCACATGGCCCATGGAGGTAGCTCAGGGGCAGCTCTTTACTAGCAGTGTCGATCTTCAGGGTGGATCTCACGCCTTTCCCGTGCCGTGTTTCCTGTCCCCCGATCAAATCCAAACCCTGAGCATATAGAGAAGCAATCGGGTTCACTGGCAAAAGTAACATTCATAATCAAACATCATCCTCAATATCATACTGAATATATCAGTAGATCCCAAAACTAGCTGTTCATCAAAACTACCTGGGAAGATTTATTTTTAATAACAGTTCTCAACTTTTCTCCAGAATATACTGAATTCAAACTCTTCAGAAGCACAGTTCAGTAAGGCAAAAACAGATATACTGAAATTAATTCTTGTATGAACTGATTAAGTGTCTTTGAGAGAAATTTCAGGGAAACAAAATGCATCTCAAAAATACTTTTAAGCTACACCAAAATTTTGAGTAATGATTTGACTCTCTTTTGCAGTTATAGTTTATACAAGTGTTTTCTTTATTTCAATGACTAAGAAAGTACTTGCTTTCCTGGTAATAGATACAGGAGTAGTCTCTTTCAGCTGCAAAAAATAGAAATTTAACATCTTGACCTCCATGCCAATAGACAATCAAGACCACAGTGCTAAAATCAAATGCTGGTAAAGTAATAGAATAAACAGTTAATCTAGTGTTCACTGATATAAGAACTTTAAAGATTTTTACTCAAGTAGGTTTAATTACTCGTGATTATTTTGCCTTTGTGAACATACTAAATATTTACAGATGTTCTAAGAAAGGACAAATGAAAAAAGCAGTCCATCTAAAATCAAAATCCCAGCAGTATAAGCATAAACATTCCAATTCTCCAGTTACACAGACACAAGGATGCACCACAAAGTCCCAAACAACCATCATACTGATATTTCATGATTAAACACACATTGATTTGAAACTGCTTCAGGAAAATATGACACAATTTTAATACATCCCTAGGCATAGAAGTAGTTTGTATCTTCATTGATCACATTTCAATTCAACAGCAATCTAAATGCAGATTCAATACAGACACAAAAAAAGCAAAGAAAAAAAGTAGGATTTCAGTAACTCGTGAGATATATTGTGAAAAAGTCCATGTATATTGGTGATGAGATAGAACCACATGGCCCATGGAGGTAGCTCAGGGGCAGCTCTTTACTAGCAGTGTCGATCTTCAGGGTGGATCTCACGTCCCTTCCAGTGCCGTGTTTCCTGTCACCAGAGATGCCCACCCTGGGAAGCCCAAAGGCAAAGTCCCCATGGCGGCCGCGGAGACATAACTCCTTTCAGCTGTGCACCCCGCCAAGGGCACGCGGGAACGCCCAAGGCTCCCAGAGCTGAGATCCGCACTCGCCCCACCCCGTGGTCAGGGCTGGAAGTGCACGCGCCCTGCCTGGCCCTTCCCTGGACACAGGGTCCCTGCAGGCAGAACTATTTGATTTTGCTCCACTGCGGACCTTCAAACAGAAATGCAAGTCAGTTTCCGAGAAGGTCTCCAAAAGAGTTCAGCAGAAAGAAACTGGAAATGGGAGGGAATGAAAAGAATGGAGAGGGACACCTGACACCTTCCACCACATTTACTCAGGTGATCCAGACCCCCAAGACAGGGAACTCTTCATCATTCCAGGTGATGGAGAGCAGAAATTTGACAGGAGCTTTGAGTCTTCCTGCACAGCCCACATAGGCAATCCTTAAAGAAAGAAAAACAAAAACAAAAAACAGGGAATCCTGCAGACTTTGGACAATTCAAGATTTCAACTCAGGGAAAGCCTGCATTCAGAAAAGCATCCCAGACAGGGAGACCAAACATTTGCAAACACATACCTTCTAAAGGATCTGTCCCTTCCTCGGGGTCTTTTCGTTTCCTGCAGTCAGGTCTTTTGTCTCTTTAGGGAGGTTTGTGCCTGGGTCTTTGGTTCTTTTGGCTGCAATGGTGCATGGCATTGTTTACTTCATTTCTCTTCTGATGGTTCATTGTTAGTGTATAGGAATGCAAAGGATTTTCCTGTATTCATTTTGTATCCTGTGACTTGACTGCATTCATCGATTTGCTCTGGCCATTTTCTAGAAGATGCTGGCATCTTCCGGGTTTTCTAGGAAGGTCATGTCATCTGCAAACAGGGAGAGTTTGTATCTTCATTGATCACATTTCAATTCAACAGCAATCTAAATGCAGATTCAATACAGACACAAAAAGCAAAGAAAAAGTAGGATTTCAGTAACTCGTGAGATATATTGTGAAAAAGTCCATGTATATTGGTGATGAGATAGAACCACATGGCCCATGGAGGTAGCTCAGGGGCAGCTCTTTACTAGCAGTGTCGATCTTCAGGGTGGATCTCACGTCCCTTCCAGTGCCGTGTTTCCTGTCACCAGAGATGCCCACCCTGGGAAGCCCAAAGGCAAAGTCCCCATGGCGGCCGGGGAGACATAACTCCTTTCAGCTGTGCACCCGCCAAGGGCACGCGGGAACGCCCAAGGCTCCCAGAGCTGAGATCCGCACTCGCCCCACCCCGTGGTCAGGGCTGGAAGTGCACGCGCCCTGCCTGGCCCTTCCCTGGACACAGGGTCCCTGCAGGCAGAACTATTTGATTTTGCTCCACTGCGGACCTTCAAACAGAAATGCAAGTCAGTTTCCGAGAAGGTCTCCAAAAGAGTTCAGCAGAAAGAAACTGGAAATGGGAGGGAATGAAAAGAATGGAGAGGGACACCTGACACCTTCCACCACATTTACTCAGGTGATCCAGACCCCCAAGACAGGGAACTCTTCATCATTCCAGGTGATGGAGAGCAGAAATTTGACAGGAGCTTTGAGTCTTCCTGCACAGCCCACATAGGCAATCCTTAAAGAAAGAAAAACAAAAACAAAAAACAGGGAATCCTGCAGACTTTGGACAATTCAAGATTTCAACTCAGGGAAAGCCTGCATTCAGAAAAGCATCCCAGACAGGGAGACCAAACATTTGCAAACACATACCTTCTAAAGGATCTGTCCCTTCCTCGGGGTCTTTTCGTTTCCTGCAGTCAGGTCTTTTGTCTCTTTAGGGAGGTTTGTGCCTGGGTCTTTGGTTCTTTTGGCTGCAATGGTGCATGGCATTGTTTACTTCATTTCTCTTTCTGATGGTTCATTGTTAGTGTATAGGAATGCAAAGGATTTTCCTGTATTCATTTTGTATCCTGTGACTTGACTGCATTCATCGATTTGCTCTGGCCATTTTCTAGAAGATGCTGGCATCTTCCGGGTTTTCTGAGGAGAGGATCATGTCATCTGCAAACAGGGAGAGTTTTCCTTCTTCTTTTTCAGTCTGGATTCTTAATCACAACATTCCTTGATCCCATTCTTTTCCAAAGAACCTATTAGACTTTCCTGAGTCAAACTATCTATTCTTCCCCAAGAAGCCAATAAGCCCAAAAGCTGTCTTCCCAACACCCTTGTCAATATATAAATCTTAATGCTTCACTGTTTTCAGGCAATTTATGTATTTTGATAAAGCATTTGGTTGAAGCATATATATCACATGGGCAGCATAATGAATTTTTGCAAAATATACCCATCCGTGTAAACATCACTCAGTTCAACAGGACGTCATCAGCTTACTGAAGCAATGGTCCTATCCCCCAGGATTAAGATATCAACATTCCCTGTGGGCTTCCCTGGTTAAAGAATCTGCCTGCAATGCAGGAGACCAGGTTCGATCCCTATGTTGGGAAGATCACCTGGAGAAGGAAATGGCTACCCACTCCAGTATTCTTGCCTTGAGAATCCCATGGACAGAGGAGCTTGGTGGGCTACAGTTCATGGAGTTGCAGAGTTGGACATAACTGAAGAGACTAAGCAGCAGCAGCATACCTTCCTGTGCCCATAGTTAGCCACTCTATCATCATAGATTAGTTTTTGAACTTCAAACAAATGCAATTGTATCTTTCAAATCTTTCAATAAATTTTCTGTTTCTGAGATTCCTTTATGCTGTGGTATAAGTATGATTCATTCATTTTCATTGGCACATAGAGTCCCACAGTATAAATTTACCACACTATAATTATCCACTGTACTGTTTACAGACATTTGTATTTTTCCAGTTATGAACTTACTCATAGTGCCACCATAAAAATTACTGTGCATGTCTTTAGGTGTACAGATGTATGTGTGTCCATTAGGATCTGTTTGGGTTTTTCTTTAGGGAGGAGGTTTGTGCCTGGGTCTTTGGTTCTTTTGGCTGCAATGGTGCATGGCATTGTTTACTTCATTTCTCTTTCTGATGGTTCATTGTTAGTGTATAGGAATGCAAAGGATTTTCCTGTATTCATTTTGTATCCTGTGACTTGACTGCATTCATCGATTTGCTCTGGCCATTTTCTAGAAGATGCTGGCATCTTCCGGGTTTTCTGAGGAGAGGATCATGTCATCTGCAAACAGGGAGAGTTTTCCTTCTTCTTTTTCAGTCTGGATTCTTAATCACAACATTCCTTGATCCCATTCTTTTCCAAAGAACCTATTAGACTTTCCTGAGTCAAACTATCTATTCTTCCCCAAGAAGCCAATAAGCCCAAAAGCTGTCTTCCCAACACCCTTGTCAATATATAAATCTTAATGCTTCACTGTTTTCAGGCAATTTATGTATTTTGATAAAGCATTTGGTTGAAGCATATATATCACATGGGCAGCATAATGAATTTTTGCAAAATATACCCATCCGTGTAAACATCACTCAGTTCAACAGGACGTCATCAGCTTACTGAAGCAATGGTCCTATCCCCCAGGATTAAGATATCAACATTCCCTGTGGGCTTCCCTGGTTAAAGAATCTGCCTGCAATGCAGGAGACCAGGTTCGATCCCTATGTTGGGAAGATCACCTGGAGAAGGAAATGGCTACCCACTCCAGTATTCTTGCCTTGAGAATCCCATGGACAGAGGAGCTTGGTGGGCTACAGTTCATGGAGTTGCAGAGTTGGACATAACTGAAGAGACTAAGCAGCAGCAGCATACCTTCCTGTGCCCATAGTTAGCCACTCTATCATCATAGATTAGTTTTTGAACTTCAAACAAATGCAATTGTATCTTTCAAATCTTTCAATAAATTTTCTGTTTCTGAGATTCCTTTATGCTGTGGTATAAGTATGATTCATTCATTTTCATTGGCACATAGAGTCCCACAGTATAAATTTACCACACTATAATTATCCACTGTACTGTTTACAGACATTTGTATTTTTCCAGTTATGAACTTACTCATAGTGCCACCATAAAAATTACTGTGCATGTCTTTAGGTGTACAGATGTATGTGTGTCCATTGAGACACAGATACACATAAGAGTGGGATTGAAGGGTCTTTGGATATGCTTATATTTAACCCTAGTAGACTAGAGTTATTGTTGTTCAGTCAGTAATGTCTGACTCTTTGTGACCCCATAGACTGCAACACTCCAGACTTCCCTGTCCTTCACTATCATATCCCAGAGTTTGTGCAAACTCATGTCCATTGAGTCAGTGATGCCATCCAACCATCTCATCCTCTACCACCCTCTTCTCTTCCTGCCTTCAATCTTTCCCAGCATCAGGGTATTTTCTAATGAGTTAGCTCTTTGCATCAGAGACTGGAATAGGAAATGGCAACCCAACCCAGTATTCTTTGTCTGGAAAATTCCATGGACAGAGGAGCCTGGAAGGCTGCAGTCCATAGGATCACAAAGAGTCAGACATGACTGAACAAGTAAGCATGCAAACTTAGTAGACACTGTCATTTTCATTCCTGATATTGATTTTTTGTTCTGGCCACTTCTATTGATCTTTCATTTATTTCATCTTTGTTCTTTGGCCTGTGTGGGTCTCCCATCGCAGTGGCCTCTCTCACTCTAGAGCACCGGCTCTGGGCACATGTGCTCCAGAACTCCAGCTTGGTAGTTGGACACACTGGTCTAGCCACTCCATGGCACATGGGATCTTCCCAGGCCAGGGATCGAGCCAGCGACCCTTGCACTGCAAGGCGGTATCCTATCTCACTGGACCACCAGGGAAGCCCTACTGATCATTTTTCACTTCCTTTCATATTATTTACAGACTTCGCAAATTGCTTACTGATTATACTCAACTTTATCAAAAACAAACTTTAAAATGTTCTTTAATTCTTCATTATTCAATTTTTTATATTTGATAAATTTCTTCCCTTTATCCTTTCCTTCCTTCAGTCTTATTTGGGTTTTATTTTCTTACTTCTTATATAATGTTCATGATTTTTCTTGCCTCTTTTTTTCTAATATATGATATAAGATCAAGCCCAGATTTACCTACATCTCACAAATTTGATAATTATATTATTATATAGTCAGTATTTTTACTTTAGGTGTACAGATGTATGTGTGTCCATTGAGACACAGATACACATAAGAGTGGGATTGAAGGGTCTTTGGATATGCTTATATTTAACCCTAGTAGACTAGAGTTATTGTTGTTCAGTCAGTAATGTCTGACTCTTTGTGACCCCATAGACTGCAACACTCCAGACTTCCCTGTCCTTCACTATCATATCCCAGAGTTTGTGCAAACTCATGTCCATTGAGTCAGTGATGCCATCCAACCATCTCATCCTCTACCACCCTCTTCTCTTCCTGCCTTCAATCTTTCCCAGCATCAGGGTATTTTCTAATGAGTTAGCTCTTTGCATCAGAGACTGGAATAGGAAATGGCAACCCAACCCAGTATTCTTTGTCTGGAAAATTCCATGGACAGAGGAGCCTGGAAGGCTGCAGTCCATAGGATCACAAAGAGTCAGACATGACTGAACAAGTAAGCATGCAAACTTAGTAGACACTGTCATTTTCATTCCTGATATTGATTTTTTTTTCTGGCCACTTCTATTGATCTTTCATTTATTTCATCTTTGTTCTTTGGCCTGTGTGGGTCTCCCATCGCAGTGGCCTCTCTCACTCTAGAGCACCGGCTCTGGGCACATGTGCTCCAGAACTCCAGCTTGGTAGTTGGACACACTGGTCTAGCCACTCCATGGCACATGGGATCTTCCCAGGCCAGGGATCGAGCCAGCGACCCTTGCACTGCAAGGCGGTATCCTATCTCACTGGACCACCAGGGAAGCCCTACTGATCATTTTTCACTTCCTTTCATATTATTTACAGACTTCGCAAATTGCTTACTGATTATACTCAACTTTATCAAAAACAAACTTTAAAATGTTCTTTAATTCTTCATTATTCAATTTTTTATATTTGATAAATTTCTTCCCTTTATCCTTTCCTTCCTTCAGTCTTATTTGGGTTTTATTTTCTTACTTCTTATATAATGTTCATGATTTTTCTTGCCTCTTTTTTTCTAATATATGATATAAGATCAAGCCCAGATTTACCTACATCTCACAAATTTGATAATTATATTATTATATAGTCAGTATTTTTATACATTACAATAATTGTATAATTTTACTGCAAGATATTCTTTGATTATAAATTATATGCTTGAGGAAATTGGTGAAAATGGTGGAGTAAGGAACACCAAAATTCTGCCCTTACATAAAAGTGATGAAAAAAACCTGTCAGCATCAACTTTTTCAGTATTCCAGAACTTAACCAAAAGCTGCAGTAACTGAGAGACCATTTATTCAAGAAAATTGAACTATTTATTAAAGAGATTGTTCCGTTCCCATTATATATTCTTGGCTTATTCTCTTCAGTCATGTATGTGTGAGTTCACTTTTGGACTGTCTATTCTGTTCTATTAATCTGTGTGTCTGTATTTATGCCAATACCATGCTATTTTGATTACTATTAAAATTGGGGAGCATTTTACCTCTAGCTTTGTTCTTTCTCAATATTGTTTTGGCTATTCAGGGTCTTTTGTGGTTATGCATAAATTTCAGAATTACTTGTTCTAGTTCTATGAAATAAGTCATTGGAATTTTGACAGAGATCAAACTGGATCTACAGATTGCTTCCCTGGTGACTCAGTGGTAAAGAATCCACCTGCCAATAGAGTAGACATTGGTTCAACCCTTGGATCAGAAGGATCCCCTGGAGAAACAAATGATAACCCACTCTAGTATTCTTGCCTGAAAAATCCCATGGACACAAAGGAGCCTGGCAGGTTACAGTCCATGGGCTCATGAAAAGAGCTTAGCAACTAAAACAACAACATAGATTGTTTTTGGTAGTATAGACATTTTAAAAATATTATCGAGCCAGCGACCCTTGCACTGCAAGGCGGTATCCTATCTCACTGGACCACCAGGAAGCCCTACTGATCATTTTCACTTCCTTTCATATTATTTACAGACTTCGCAAATTGCTTACTGATTATACTCAACTTTATCAAAAACAAACTTTAAAATGTTCTTTAATTCTTCATTATTCAATTTTTTATATTTGATAAATTTCTTCCCTTTATCCTTTCCTTCCTTCAGTCTTATTTGGGTTTTATTTTCTTACTTCTTATATAATGTTCATGATTTTTCTTGCCTCTTTTTTTCTAATATATGATATAAGATCAAGCCCAGATTTACCTACATCTCACAAATTTGATAATTATATTATTATATAGTCAGTATTTTTATACATTACAATAATTGTATAATTTTACTGCAAGATATTCTTTGATTATAAATTATATGCTTGAGGAAATTGGTGAAAATGGTGGAGTAAGGAACACCAAAATTCTGCCCTTACATAAAAGTGATGAAAAAAACCTGTCAGCATCAACTTTTTCAGTATTCCAGAACTTAACCAAAAGCTGCAGTAACTGAGAGACCATTTATTCAAGAAAATTGAACTATTTATTAAAGAGATTGTTCCGTTCCCATTATATATTCTTGGCTTATTCTCTTCAGTCATGTATGTGTGAGTTCACTTTTGGACTGTCTATTCTGTTCTATTAATCTGTGTGTCTGTATTTATGCCAATACCATGCTATTTTGATTACTATTAAAATTGGGGAGCATTTTACCTCTAGCTTTGTTCTTTCTCAATATTGTTTTGGCTATTCAGGGTCTTTTGTGGTTATGCATAAATTTCAGAATTACTTGTTCTAGTTCTATGAAATAAGTCATTGGAATTTTGACAGAGATCAAACTGGATCTACAGATTGCTTCCCTGGTGACTCAGTGGTAAAGAATCCACCTGCCAATAGAGTAGACATTGGTTCAACCCTTGGATCAGAAGGATCCCCTGGAGAAACAAATGATAACCCACTCTAGTATTCTTGCCTGAAAAATCCCATGGACACAAAGGAGCCTGGCAGGTTACAGTCCATGGGCTCATGAAAAGAGCTTAGCAACTAAAACAACAACATAGATTGTTTTTGGTAGTATAGACATTTTAAAAATATTAGTTCTTCCATCAGCATAGAATTTATGTCTCCTTCAGTTTCCCATTTATTTGTGTCTCCTTCAGTTTCTTTTATCAACGTCATAGTTTTCAGTATGAAGGCCTTTCATCTCTTTGGTTAAATTTATTCCTATGCATTTTATTGTTTTGATGCAATTGTAAATGACATTGATTTCTGAATTTTCTTCAGGTAGTGCATTATTAGTGTATATAAATTGGCTAAATTTCTGTATATTAATTTTGTATTCTAAAATGTTATGGAATTAATTCATTAGTTCTACGATTTTTATATATTTAGCCTAAAGGGTTATCTCTATATAGCCATGACATTTGCAAATAGTGACAATACTTTTTCCTTTCTAACTTGGACATCTATTTCTCCTTCTTGCCTAATCTCTGGGTCTATTATTTTCAATAATTTGTTGAGTAAAAGTGCTGAAAGAAAGCATCCTTGTCTTGTTCCTGATGTCAAAGGAAAAGCTAGGTTTTCACGTTTGAATATCATGTTAGTCATAAGTTTGGCCTTTATTATGCTGTGGTGCACTCCCTCTACACCCACTCTGTTGAGAGCTTTTATTAATAATGGATATTCAAAACTGTCAAAAGCCATTTTGACATCTATTGATGTCACTATGTGATTTCATTTATTTTATTAATGTAGTGTCTCATCTTGATTGATTGCAGACATTGAACCATTCTTGCAACACTGGAATAAATCCCACTTGATTACAGCATATGGTCCTTTTTATATATTGATGACTTCAATTTACTAATATTTTGTTGAGAATTTTCAAATTCACACTCGTCAGGGATATTAGCCTATAATCTTTTTTGTGGCATCTTTGTCTGGTTTTGCTATCACAGTCTTTAGTCTCAAACTGGATCTACAGATTGCTTCCCTGGTGACTCAGTGGTAAAGAATCCACCTGCCAATAGAGTAGACATTGGTTCAACCCTTGGATCAGAAGGATCCCCTGGAGAAACAAATGATAACCCACTCTAGTATTCTTGCCTGAAAAATCCCATGGACACAAAGGAGCCTGGCAGGTTACAGTCCATGGGCTCATGAAAAGAGCTTAGCAACTAAAACAACAACATAGATTGTTTTTGGTAGTATAGACATTTTAAAAATATTAGTTCTTCCATCAGCATAGAATTTATGTCTCCTTCAGTTTCCCATTTATTTGTGTCTCCTTCAGTTTCTTTTATCAACGTCATAGTTTTCAGTATGAAGGCCTTTCATCTCTTTGGTTAAATTTATTCCTATGCATTTTATTGTTTTGATGCAATTGTAAATGACATTGATTTCTGAATTTTCTTCAGGTAGTGCATTATTAGTGTATATAAATTGGCTAAATTTCTGTATATTAATTTTGTATTCTAAAATGTTATGGAATTAATTCATTAGTTCTACGATTTTTTTATATATTTAGCCTAAAGGGTTATCTCTATATAGCCATGACATTTGCAAATAGTGACAATACTTTTTCCTTTCTAACTTGGACATCTATTTCTCCTTCTTGCCTAATCTCTGGGTCTATTATTTTCAATAATTTGTTGAGTAAAAGTGCTGAAAGAAAGCATCCTTGTCTTGTTCCTGATGTCAAAGGAAAAGCTAGGTTTTCACGTTTGAATATCATGTTAGTCATAAGTTTGGCCTTTATTATGCTGTGGTGCACTCCCTCTACACCCACTCTGTTGAGAGCTTTTATTAATAATGGATATTCAAAACTGTCAAAAGCCATTTTGACATCTATTGATGTCACTATGTGATTTCATTTATTTTATTAATGTAGTGTCTCATCTTGATTGATTGCAGACATTGAACCATTCTTGCAACACTGGAATAAATCCCACTTGATTACAGCATATGGTCCTTTTTATATATTGATGACTTCAATTTACTAATATTTTGTTGAGAATTTTCAAATTCACACTCGTCAGGGATATTAGCCTATAATCTTTTTTGTGGCATCTTTGTCTGGTTTTGGTATCACAGTAATCACTATGTGCTGCTCTGATGCTCAGTCGTGTTGACTATTTTGTGATCCCATGTACTGTAGCTCCCCAGGCTCCTCTGTCCATGGCATTATCCAGGCAAGAACACTGGAGTGGGTTGCCATTTCTTCCTCCTGGGGATCTTCCTGAACCAGCAATCAAACCAGCATATCTTACGTCTCTTGCATTGGCAGGAGGGTCTTTACCACGAGCACCATCTAATGCTAGCCTTGTAAAATGAGTTTGGAAATGTTTCTTTCTCTACAATTGTTTGGAAGAGTTTGAGAAGGTCAGGTATTAAATTTTCTTTGAATTTTTGGTACAATTCATCAATGAAGCCATCTGGTCATAGGCTTTTGTTTGCTGGGAGGCTTTTTTTTTTTTTTTTTTTATCTTACTCATAATTGTTTTAATACTGGTACGTGTAGATATAATTTTTTTTTTGGCTCTCATCTATTTATTACTTCTTTTTTTTTTAAATTTTTATTTTTATTTTTTACATGTATGTTCCCAGATCATTCATATGCATATCCCTGGACCCTCCCCCCACCCAGTTCCCCCACTCCCATCCCTCCAGACCATCGCCCCAAGTGGTTGTAGGTACTCCTATTCCCCTAGCACAATGACAATAGCTATCTTTCCACACATGACAGTATAGGTTTCCATGTTACTCCCTCCATGCCTCCCTCCCACTGTTCGGTCTCCACAATGTCTTTTCTTTCCTACACAGTGATCATGACCATCTATTAGTCATACGTTTGGCCTTTATTATGCTGTGGTGCACTCCCTCTACACCCACTCTGTTGAGAGCTTTTATTAATAATGGATATTCAAAACTGTCAAAAGCCATTTTGACATCTATTGATGTCACTATGTGATTTCATTTATTTTATTAATGTAGTGTCTCATCTTGATTGATTGCAGACATTGAACCATTCTTGCAACACTGGAATAAATCCCACTTGATTACAGCATATGGTCCTTTTTATATATTGATGACTTCAATTTACTAATATTTTGTTGAGAATTTTCAAATTCACACTCGTCAGGGATATTAGCCTATAATCTTTTTTGTGGCATCTTTGTCTGGTTTTGGTATCACAGTAATCACTATGTGCTGCTCTGATGCTCAGTCGTGTTGACTATTTTGTGATCCCATGTACTGTAGCTCCCCAGGCTCCTCTGTCCATGGCATTATCCAGGCAAGAACACTGGAGTGGGTTGCCATTTCTTCCTCCTGGGGATCTTCCTGAACCAGCAATCAAACCAGCATATCTTACGTCTCTTGCATTGGCAGGAGGGTCTTTACCACGAGCACCATCTAATGCTAGCCTTGTAAAATGAGTTTGGAAATGTTTCTTTCTCTACAATTGTTTGGAAGAGTTTGAGAAGGTCAGGTATTAAATTTTCTTTGAATTTTTGGTACAATTCATCAATGAAGCCATCTGGTCATAGGCTTTTGTTTGCTGGGAGGCTTTTTTTTTTTTTTTTTTATCTTACTCATAATTGTTTTAATACTGGTACGTGTAGATATAATTTTTTTTTTGGCTCTCATCTATTTATTACTTCTTTTTTTTTTAAATTTTTATTTTTATTTTTTACATGTATGTTCCCAGATCATTCATATGCATATCCCTGGACCCTCCCCCCACCCAGTTCCCCCACTCCCATCCCTCCAGACCATCGCCCCAAGTGGTTGTAGGTACTCCTATTCCCCTAGCACAATGACAATAGCTATCTTTCCACACATGACAGTATAGGTTTCCATGTTACTCCCTCCATGCCTCCCTCCCACTGTTCGGTCTCCACAATGTCTTTATGTCTATTCTCTGTTTTTTCATGAGTTCACTGCATGTGTTATCATGACCATCTTACTAGATCCCATATATATGAGTTAGTATACTATACTTGTCTTTCTCTTTTTGACTCACTTCACTTTTTATGATAGGTTCTAGAGCCAGCCACCTCATTAGTTCTGAGTCTTCTGCATTTCTTTTAACAGCTGAGTAGTATTCCATTGTATATATGTACCAGAGCTTCTGGATCCATTCATTTGTTGATGGACATCTAGGTTGCTTCCATGTTCTGGCTATTGTATAGAGAGCTACAATGAACATTGGGGTACAGGTGCCTCTTTCATTTTTGATTTCATCAGGATATAGGCCTAATAGTGGGATTGCTGGGTCATAGGGTGCTTCTATTTTTAGTTTTTTAAGGAATCTCTATATTGTCTTCCATAGAGGTTGTATCAATTTACATTCCCACCAGCAATGCAAGAGGGTTCCCTTTTCTCTACACCCTCTCCAGCATTTGTTGTCTGTGGATTTGTTGATGATGGCCATTCTGACAGGTGTGAGGTGGTATCTCATTGTGGTTTTAATTTGCATTTCTCTGATAATAAGCGAGGTTGATTGCTGGGAGGCTTTTTATTACTTATTCAACCTCCTTACTAGTAACTGCTATATTCAGATTTTCTGTTGTTTCATGATTCAGTCTTTCAGCCATTTTTCTTCAAAGAAGTGTTATGCTTTTTCTCTCTCTCTTCTCCTGAAAACTCTGTATGATATCTTGCTTTATACTTTCCCATAGGTTCCTTAGGCTACCTTTTTTCTTTCTTTCTTTTTTTATTGTTGCTTCTCTGTTTGGGTGAGTTCAACTGCCCTGTTTTCCAGGTCACTGATTCATTCTTCTGCTTCATCTAAGATGCTTCTGAAGCCCTCTAGCGTATTTTTCAGTTCAATTACTGCATTATCAGCTCTATGAGTTCTGTTTGGCACATTCTTATATTTTCTCTCATGGTTGAAGTTCTCACTGTATTCGATTCTTCTCCCACGCTAAATGAGCATCTTAATTACCATTACTTGAACTCTTTAGGAGGTACATTACTCATTTACCTTCATTTCATTAAAGTTTCTCTCTGAGGTTTATCTTGTTCTTTTGTTTAGAACTCATTTCTCATTCTGCCTGTCTTCTAAGCATTTTTTCTAAGCATGAGGCAGAACAGTTACATCTACCAGTCTTGAAGGAGTGCCTCGTGTAGCAGATAAAACATCATTCAATCTTGCTCTAACTGTTGAATGTCTCTCAAACTTTTGTGATTGTCTATCTAGTCTGTTTTTCCCTTCATGTATCATAGCCTTGTCATGGCAAATGGGCTTGCATAACTCAATGAAGCTATGAGGCATGTTGTGCAGGGCTATCCAAGATGAATGAGTCATACTGAAGAGTTCTCACAAAGTGTGGTCCACTGGGGGAGGAAATGGAAAACCACTCTAGTGTTCTTGCCAGGAGAACCCTATGAACAGTATGAAAAGGCAAAAAGATATGACATCAGAAGATGAACCCCAACCCATGTCAGGGGTGTCCAATATGCTACTGGGGAAGAGTGAAGAGGCATTATTAATAGGTCCAGAAAGAATGAAGTGGCTGGGCCAAAGTAAAAAGGACACTCAGTTGTGGATATGTCTGGTGATGAAAGTAACGTCCAATGCTATAAAGAATAATATTGCATAGGAACTCGGAATCTTAGGTACATGAATCAGGGCAAATTGGAATTGGTCAAGCAGGAAATGGCAAGACTAAACATCAACATCTTCAAAATCATGAAAGAATGGATCAACCTCCTTACTAGTAACTGCTATATTCAGATTTTCTGTTGTTTCATGATTCAGTCTTTCAGCCATTTTTCTTCAAAGAAGTGTTATGCTTTTTCTCTCTCTCTTCTCCTGAAAACTCTGTATGATATCTTGCTTTATACTTTCCCATAGGTTCCTTAGGCTACCTTTTTTCTTTCTTTCTTTTTTTATTGTTGCTTCTCTGTTTGGGTGAGTTCAACTGCCCTGTTTTCCAGGTCACTGATTCATTCTTCTGCTTCATCTAAGATGCTTCTGAAGCCCTCTAGCGTATTTTTCAGTTCAATTACTGCATTATCAGCTCTATGAGTTCTGTTTGGCACATTCTTATATTTTCTCTCATGGTTGAAGTTCTCACTGTATTCGATTCTTCTCCCACGCTAAATGAGCATCTTAATTACCATTACTTGAACTCTTTAGGAGGTACATTACTCATTTACCTTCATTTCATTAAAGTTTCTCTCTGAGGTTTATCTTGTTCTTTTGTTTAGAACTCATTTCTCATTCTGCCTGTCTTCTAAGCATTTTTTCTAAGCATGAGGCAGAACAGTTACATCTACCAGTCTTGAAGGAGTGCCTCGTGTAGCAGATAAAACATCATTCAATCTTGCTCTAACTGTTGAATGTCTCTCAAACTTTTGTGATTGTCTATCTAGTCTGTTTTTCCCTTCATGTATCATAGCCTTGTCATGGCAAATGGGCTTGCATAACTCAATGAAGCTATGAGGCATGTTGTGCAGGGCTATCCAAGATGAATGAGTCATACTGAAGAGTTCTCACAAAGTGTGGTCCACTGGGGGAGGAAATGGAAAACCACTCTAGTGTTCTTGCCAGGAGAACCCTATGAACAGTATGAAAAGGCAAAAAGATATGACATCAGAAGATGAACCCCAACCCATGTCAGGGGTGTCCAATATGCTACTGGGGAAGAGTGAAGAGGCATTATTAATAGGTCCAGAAAGAATGAAGTGGCTGGGCCAAAGTAAAAAGGACACTCAGTTGTGGATATGTCTGGTGATGAAAGTAACGTCCAATGCTATAAAGAATAATATTGCATAGGAACTCGGAATCTTAGGTACATGAATCAGGGCAAATTGGAATTGGTCAAGCAGGAAATGGCAAGACTAAACATCAACATCTTCAAAATCATTGAATGGAAAAGGACAGGAATGAGTGGAGTTAATTCAAATGACCATTATATCTACTGTGGGCAAGAATCCCTTAGAAGGAATGAAGTACTCCTCATAATCAATGAAAGAGTCCAAAATGCAGTACTGGGATGCAACCCAAAGACAATAAAATGATCTCATTTGTTTCTGAGGCACACCATTCAACATCACAGTAATCCAAGCCTATGCTCCAATCACTAATGCCGAAGAAGTTAATCAGTTCTATTAATACCTTCAAGTCCTTGACTATGTTAAAGCCTTTGACTATGTGGGTCACAACAAACTGGAAAATTCTTAGAGGGATAAGAATACCAGACTACCTTACTTGTCTTCTGAGAAACCTGTATGCAGGTCAAGAATCAACAATTAGATCCAGACATGGAACAAGGGAGTGGTTCAAAATTGGGAAAGGAGTATAACAAGGCTGTATATTGTCACCCTGTTTATTTAACTTGCATGCAGAATACATCATGCAAAATGCCAGGTTGGCTGAATCACAAACTGGAATCAAGATTGCCAGGAAAATAACAACCTCATATATGAAGGTGATACCGCTCTAATGGCAGAAAGTGAAGAGGAACTAAAGGTCCTCTTGATGAATTTTAACTTATTCCATTTTCCCTTATAATAGCTTTTACTTTTACATTCCTTAACTTTTTTTAGTGGGAGCCATATGACTACTTCCTAACCCCTGACTAATGAATATTTTTACTAATTCTCGGACAATGCAAAAAGTCTTCTTTCTTTTATGTTATTTGTTGTTCTGTACCTTAAATATACATATATGCTAAAACTCACAAAACACCATTTTGTGCAGTCAATATTCATCAGGTTTACCTTTATATTTACCTTTTACATTGTTTTTCATTTCTACCTGAATTACCATGTTTCTGTATTTGATTATTTTCTTTTTACTGTTTAGTATATCTTTTAGAGCAGATCTGATGGAAACAAGTTTTTTCCGTTTTCTGTCTTTGTTTGTTTGCTTGATCATTTATCCTTCAAAATATCTGAAGGATATTTTTTACTGGGTAAAGAACGCTCAGTTGAAAGATATTTTCTATTAGATTACTGTTTACTTTTTCACTGCTTTCTGGTTTTGATCATTTCTCTTGAGACAATAGTTGTCAAAGCTGTCACTGTGACTTTGAAGGTAATTTTACCTTTTTAGTCCCTGGCTGCTTTTAGATTTCCTTTTCTTGGCCTCTGAATAACAGAAATTTTACAATAATTATAATAAATATAAACCTAAGCGTGGTTCTCTTTGTATTCATACTTTTTTTTGGTGTTCAACATCACAGTAATCCAAGCCTATGCTCCAATCACTAATGCCGAAGAAGTTAATCAGTTCTATTAATACCTTCAAGTCCTTGACTATGTTAAAGCCTTTGACTATGTGGGTCACAACAAACTGGAAAATTCTTAGAGGGATAAGAATACCAGACTACCTTACTTGTCTTCTGAGAAACCTGTATGCAGGTCAAGAATCAACAATTAGATCCAGACATGGAACAAGGGAGTGGTTCAAAATTGGGAAAGGAGTATAACAAGGCTGTATATTGTCACCCTGTTTATTTAACTTGCATGCAGAATACATCATGCAAAATGCCAGGTTGGCTGAATCACAAACTGGAATCAAGATTGCCAGGAAAATAACAACCTCATATATGAAGGTGATACCGCTCTAATGGCAGAAAGTGAAGAGGAACTAAAGGTCCTCTTGATGAATTTTAACTTATTCCATTTTCCCTTATAATAGCTTTTACTTTTACATTCCTTAACTTTTTTTAGTGGGAGCCATATGACTACTTCCTAACCCCTGACTAATGAATATTTTTACTAATTCTCGGACAATGCAAAAAGTCTTCTTTCTTTTATGTTATTTGTTGTTCTGTACCTTAAATATACATATATGCTAAAACTCACAAAACACCATTTTGTGCAGTCAATATTCATCAGGTTTACCTTTATATTTACCTTTTACATTGTTTTTCATTTCTACCTGAATTACCATGTTTCTGTATTTGATTATTTTCTTTTTACTGTTTAGTATATCTTTTAGAGCAGATCTGATGGAAACAAGTTTTTTCCGTTTTCTGTCTTTGTTTGTTTGCTTGATCATTTATCCTTCAAAATATCTGAAGGATATTTTTTACTGGGTAAAGAACGCTCAGTTGAAAGATATTTTCTATTAGATTACTGTTTACTTTTTCACTGCTTTCTGGTTTTGATCATTTCTCTTGAGACAATAGTTGTCAAAGCTGTCACTGTGACTTTGAAGGTAATTTTACCTTTTTAGTCCCTGGCTGCTTTTAGATTTCCTTTTCTTGGCCTCTGAATAACAGAAATTTTACAATAATTATAATAAATATAAACCTAAGCGTGGTTCTCTTTGTATTCATACTGTTTGGTGTTTGTCATACTTCTTGTAACTGTAAATTGATGTCTCTGAGTTTGCAAGAAAAATATTCAGTTTCTCATCAACTACTGTGGCTGGTCTTTCCTCTCATCTTTCCTCCTTCTGGGGCTCCAGGTACACACACATTAGATGTTTTAATTGTGTAATATATATCTCTGGCATTATTTGTGTTTTTCTTTTCCTGCATCAGTCTGAATATTTTCTGCTGACTTATCCTGCAATTCACTCATTTTTCAGCTGTATCTAATTTGGTGCTAAATTCAACTCTGATTTTCAATATTTTCCTTAAATTCTTTATCGCACCACTTATATTTTGAACATACCAATCACAGTCATTTATAAGTCCATGTCTGATTCATCCAATACCTGAATTGCCTGTGGGTTTGTTTGTTTTTGACTTTTTTCTGTTGGTTTTTTAATCTTTTGAGTCTGGTCTTTGGTATGCTAGATAAGGTTTTTATTCAATACAAGATTTTGAAGAAACAGCTACAGGAATAATTTGAAACTTTAGATGTTATCTGCTTCCACAGAGTATTTACTTATGCTTCTGTCAGAAAGAACAGAGGCTTAGTTTATAAGAATAGAGGATTACCTTACTTCAATCATGATTGATCTATTTCAAACCTGTTTTAGTCATTATGATGGTTTCTTTTCTAGTCTGACATTACTCTTAGGATATAATCCCTCAGGCATCCCAAATAAAATCTCATACGATTTATCAAGGCTCTTGTTCTTTAATGGGCATTAAATTTGAATTTTTATCTTCTCAATGGATAGAAATAATTGAAAGTTGTATTCCTATTTTTAGTCTTTCAGTCATAAATTTTTGCTCCAGTATTCCTGCCTGGAAAATCCCATGGACAGAAGAGCCTGGCAGGCTACAGTCCATAGGGCTGCAAAGAGTCAAACATAACTGAAGCAACTTAGCATGCAAGTCTACCACCAGAAATAAGTTCTGTTAGAAATCTAATATATAGTCTTCTGTTGTTTTTACTCCGTAGCATTTTTCCTCAAAATATGATTATAATATACATAGTTTCATATTCTTCTTAGAATATACTGTTAAATATATATTATCTTTAATATCTAGTAATACATAAACATATCATTAGAATATATGAAATGTATTATCAAAAGATATAAAATAACAGAGGGTGGGAGGCGTAAAGGAAGTAGCATGAAGGCCTGTACTATCATAAGTGAAGAAAATAGCTATAGTCATTGCTCTGTGAGAAAAGGGGATCCTTCAGGGGTGCTGTGTGATGGTCGGGAGGGGTGGGAAGGGGGGGATATACATATGACTAATCTGGGAACATACATATCTGTAAACAACAAAACTCCGTAAAAGTTAAAAGTAAAATAAAGGTAAAAAAAATGTGTTTCAATGCTAAATAGGTTTTGAGAGTCTTGGATTAAATAAATAACGGCAAATAATTTTTTTAAAAAAAGATATAAAATATTTTCTATGTCATGAAGCATTTTTATCCTGTATTTACTAGACAGTTATCATAGTTTAATAAATTGTCATTATTAGAGAGTAGGCTGTTTCTCAATTGGGATTACTATAAACAGTAATTAGATAATTACACTTAGGTAATTATGTATGAATTGTCTAAATATATATCCTTATAAGTGGGACTGCTATTCCACATAATGCAAAAACCTAAAGATTTTTGATACATATACATAGCTACACTGCCTTCTAGAAAAATTGTGTCAGGTAACCTCCTTCAAGAGTACATGAGACGGGCTTCCCCTGGTGGTCCAGTGGGTAAGGACCCCCCGGCCCCCCTTGAAAGGGTTTCTTTTTCAAAATTTTTTCTTGACAGTTACTCTTAGGATATAATCCTCAGGCATCCCAAATAAAATCTCATACGATTTATCAAGGCTCTTGTTCTTTAATGGGCATTAAATTTGAATTTTTATCTTCTCAATGGATAGAAATAATTGAAAGTTGTATTCCTATTTTTAGTCTTTCAGTCATAAATTTTTGCTCCAGTATTCCTGCCTGGAAAATCCCATGGATAGAAGAGCCTGGCAGGCTACAGTCCATAGGGCTGCAAAGAGTCAAACATAACTGAAGCAACTTAGCATGCAAGTCTACCACCAGAAATAAGTTCTGTTAGAAATCTAATATATAGTCTTCTGTTGTTTTTACTCCGTAGCATTTTTCCTCAAAATATGATTATAATATACATAGTTTCATATTCTTCTTAGAATATACTGTTAAATATATATTATCTTTAATATCTAGTAATACATAAACATATCATTAGAATATATGAAATGTATTATCAAAAGATATAAAATAACAGAGGGTGGGAGGCGTAAAGGAAGTAGCATGAAGGCCTGTACTATCATAAGTGAAGAAAATAGCTATAGTCATTGCTCTGTGAGAAAAGGGGATCCTTCAGGGGTGCTGTGTGATGGTCGGGAGGGGTGGGAAGGGGGGGATATACATATGACTAATCTGGGAACATACATATCTGTAAACAACAAAACTCCGTAAAAGTTAAAAGTAAAATAAAGGTAAAAAAAAAATGTGTTTCAATGCTAAATAGGTTTTGAGAGTCTTGGATTAAATAAATAACGGCAAATAATTTTTTTAAAAAAAGATATAAAATATTTTCTATGTCATGAAGCATTTTTATCCTGTATTTACTAGACAGTTATCATAGTTTAATAAATTGTCATTATTAGAGAGTAGGCTGTTTCTCAATTGGGATTACTATAAACAGTAATTAGATAATTACACTTAGGTAATTATGTATGAATTGTCTAAATATATATCCTTATAAGTGGGACTGCTATTCCACATAATGCAAAAACCTAAAGATTTTTGATACATATACATAGCTACACTGCCTTCTAGAAAAATTGTGTCAGGTAACCTCCTTCAAGAGTACATGAGACGGGCTTCCCCTGGTGGTCCAGTGGGTAAGGACACCGCCTTGCAGTGCAAGGGGCGCCGGTTCGATCCCTGGCCTGGGAAGATCCCACATGCCGCGGAGCGGCTGGACCGATGTGTCCAATGACCGAGCCAGAGCTCTGGAGCGCATGCGCCCAGAACCGGCGCTCTGCAACGACAGACGCCACCGTGATGCGAGGCCCACAGGAGCCGAAGAACTAAGACAGATGAAAATAGACAAATGAAAGACCAATAGAAGTGGTCCACCCGCTCCCCTCCCTCCCCAACCCGACCCCCACCCAAAATAAATAAATAAATCTTTAAAAAAAAAAAAAAAGAGTACATGAGAATGCTCATTTCTCCACACCATCTATCAATGAATAAATTCCACTTTTTGCTGACTTGATAGATAAAAATGGGTCTTTTTTAACTTGCACTTTTGGTTGCTGGGGAAATTTGCTTAATAATTCAATTGTTAATTAGTTACAAAACTCAATTTCTAATTATACTGGATACTGTGTTACTAGCATTGAGAATTATCCTTATTTTTTAATCAGAGAATTTCCTGTGGATCTGGTAACATAATAAATTATACACTGCCATGATTTGGATATTTCTGATTATTTATGTTTGATTACATATGCTATGTAAATATAATTAAAAGGCCATTTATTCCATACCATCTCATTATCTTCTCATCCTAAGAATGCACCATGAAACAACAAAACTCCGTAAAAGTTAAAAGTAAAATAAAGGAAAAAAAAATGTGTTTCAATGCTAAATAGGTTTTGAGAGTCTTGGATTAAATAAATAACGGCAAATAATTTTTTTAAAAAAAGATATAAAATATTTTCTATGTCATGAAGCATTTTTATCCTGTATTTACTAGACAGTTATCATAGTTTAATAAATTGTCATTATTAGAGAGTAGGCTGTTTCTCAATTGGGATTACTATAAACAGTAATTAGATAATTACACTTAGGTAATTATGTATGAATTGTCTAAATATATATCCTTATAAGTGGGACTGCTATTCCACATAATGCAAAAACCTAAAGATTTTTGATACATATACATAGCTACACTGCCTTCTAGAAAAATTGTGTCAGGTAACCTCCTTCAAGAGTACATGAGACGGGTTTCCCCCTGGTGGTCCAGTGGGTAAGGACACCGCCTTGCAGTGCAAGGGGCGCCGGTTCGATCCCTGGCCTGGGAAGATCCCACATGCCGCGGAGCGGCTGGACCGATGTGTCCAATGACCGAGCCAGAGCTCTGGAGCGCATGCGCCCAGAACCGGCGCTCTGCAACGACAGACGCCACCGTGATGCGAGGCCCACAGGAGCCGAAGAACTAAGACAGATGAAAATAGACAAATGAAAGACCAATAGAAGTGGTCCACCCGCTCCCCTCCCTCCCCAACCCGACCCCCACCCAAAATAAATAAATAAATCTTTAAAAAAAAAAAAAAAGAGTACATGAGAATGCTCATTTCTCCACACCATCTATCAATGAATAAATTCCACTTTTTGCTGACTTGATAGATAAAAATGGGTCTTTTTTAACTTGCACTTTTGGTTGCTGGGGAAATTTGCTTAATAATTCAATTGTTAATTAGTTACAAAACTCAATTTCTAATTATACTGGATACTGTGTTACTAGCATTGAGAATTATCCTTATTTTTTAATCAGAGAATTTCCTGTGGATCTGGTAACATAATAAATTATACACTGCCATGATTTGGATATTTCTGATTATTTATGTTTGATTACATATGCTATGTAAATATAATTAAAAGGCCATTTATTCCATACCATCTCATTATCTTCTCATCCTAAGAATGCACCATGAATATGCATGAATACAGTTCCCACAAATGCACGAAGGAACCAGGAGAGAATAGCTAATTATGACAAGAAAGCACAGGAGAAATAACCAAAGTGGCATAAGAAGGAGGATAATCATTAAATAATTAATAACCAAGTAACATCAAATCAAGAAGTATTTACTGAGCTGCTTCACCATTTCCATCCTTTATTCCTATATTATTCAGCATTTCTGGCAGGTTACCTACAGGCAATCTTCTCTCAGAAGTATTGCTGGGCTCTGAAATGTCTGTAAGATCTGTCTTCAGACTCTCCTATTGTTGACAGGTATTAATCACACAAAATTATGTAAACTCCTACTCTACAGAGACACGGCAAAATCTTCTTGCCTTGCACTTTAATGCAGTCAAATTCATCACCAGGAGACAAGAGCTACCAATTCCATTTGTAGTATAACAACCAATAAAAATACCGTAAGTTTCTCTCAGAATCTAGGTAAAAACACATTCTCACAAATTTTTAAACAAAATATTTTTACTCACGTTCATTTCCAAAAAGCCATTATAATCAGAATACATAGTCTTAAATACGAATATAGTAACATCATATGACAATAACACTTCATTTTATTTAAAAATTGATTCTAAACTATAAAATTATGGATAAAAGTTGAGACAGCAACTACTGCAGCAGAGTGGTAGTAGACAGCTTGGGTTTGGTCCAGCATCCACCACTTACTAATTTGCAATTTTTCTTTTTCTTGCGTAGTCACACCATCTATCAATAAATTCCACTTTTTGCTGACTTGATAGATAAAAATGGGTCTTTTTTAACTTGCACTTTTGGTTGCTGGGGAAATTTGCTTAATAATTCAATTGTTAATTAGTTACAAAACTCAATTTCTAATTATACTGGATACTGTGTTACTAGCATTGAGAATTATCCTTATTTTTTAATCAGAGAATTTCCTGTGGATCTGGTAACATAATAAATTATACACTGCCATGATTTGGATATTTCTGATTATTTATGTTTGATTACATATGCTATGTAAATATAATTAAAAGGCCATTTATTCCATACCATCTCATTATCTTCTCATCCTAAGAATGCACCATGAATATGCATGAATACAGTTCCCACAAATGCACGAAGGAACCAGGAGAGAATAGCTAATTATGACAAGAAAGCACAGGAGAAATAACCAAAGTGGCATAAGAAGGAGGATAATCATTAAATAATTAATAACCAAGTAACATCAAATCAAGAAGTATTTACTGAGCTGCTTCACCATTTCCATCCTTTATTCCTATATTATTCAGCATTTCTGGCAGGTTACCTACAGGCAATCTTCTCTCAGAAGTATTGCTGGGCTCTGAAATGTCTGTAAGATCTGTCTTCAGACTCTCCTATTGTTGACAGGTATTAATCACACAAAATTATGTAAACTCCTACTCTACAGAGACACGGCAAAATCTTCTTGCCTTGCACTTTAATGCAGTCAAATTCATCACCAGGAGACAAGAGCTACCAATTCCATTTGTAGTATAACAACCAATAAAAATACCGTAAGTTTCTCTCAGAATCTAGGTAAAAACACATTCTCACAAATTTTTAAACAAAATATTTTTACTCACGTTCATTTCCAAAAAGCCATTATAATCAGAATACATAGTCTTAAATACGAATATAGTAACATCATATGACAATAACACTTCATTTTATTTAAAAATTGATTCTAAACTATAAAATTATGGATAAAAGTTGAGACAGCAACTACTGCAGCAGAGTGGTAGTAGACAGCTTGGGTTTGGGTCCAGCATCCACCACTTACTAATGTGCGGTCTCTGTATACTTCTTAACATCTCTGTGCTTCATTTTGTTTGTACAGAAAATGTGAATAGCAGTAAGTACTTTATATGGTAGTTGCAAGGATTATATGGATTTGTACATGTAAAGCCCTTAGTACCGGACACATAGAAAGCAATATAAATTGTATTTTGGTCAAATAATAGAAGATATTGGCCATGAGCACGTAGGGGGAGAAATGGTAACAAGCATCAGGAGACAAAATGTCCTCATAATGAATTATCTTTCTTTCACCTCAAACAAGGACTAACTCAAAAGACGTACAAACCTCAACCATCTTTCTTTTTTAAAGTCTCAGTCTTTACCAGTGCAAAATAAGTAAAAAGAAAGAGAACGTCCATAATTAAAGAGATTTTTTTTAAGAGATGTAGGAAGATAAGGTAGTAATTCAACAGTAAAACAGCCTGAAGTCTTTAAATCTAAAACACCTTGTTTCTTGCTGACTTATGACATATCATACAAGTTATTAAAGCAGTTAGACTAGCAAGAAAATGCTTCCAGCATTTCATGGACCATAGACCCTCCAAGGACTCAAGACTCTAAGTGAAGACAAAGAACAGGCCAGCAATATTACATCGTAATAAATGGCAGCTGTCAATAAAGAGAAAAAATAAAAGGAAGTGGAACTATCTAAAAAAGGCGATATTTTACTTTCTTGCTCATTTTATATGCTACATCTTGTCTTTTAATGCTTCCTGGAGACTGGGTTTACCATTTGCCAACCATACATATCCAAAGCACTGTCATCTGAATTTAAAAGCACGTGTAGGTGCTCATGTATGTGCGTATTTAAAATAAAATCAATTTTCTTTGACTTCTTCTTTAGATCCTTAATTCTCAATAAGCAACATTCTTTAAAATGGCGCTGGTCTGCACAGACATGCAAGCACTGCCACCCAATGGCCACCACCCGTTTTAAGGCAGTGAGACGACTCAGACTGTTGTGACAAGTGAAGACCTTTCCAAAGGGAAACAAATGTCACACATTCAGGCATCAATGGCTTAAATTCTAAAACCATCCATCACCCTTATGCTCTCTTAAAAAATAAGTAACTACAGGGGAAAAAAGTCCCTGAAATTCTTCCCTGGAACTTCCGTTCAGCCTTGCTTGAGTGCTAAGTCACTTCAGTCATGTCCAACTCTTTGTCATCCTATGGGGTGCAGCCCACCAGGCTCTTCCATCCACAGGGATTCTCTAGGCAAGAATTCTGGAGTAGCTTGCAGTGCCCTCCTCCAGAGGATCTTCCCAACCCAGGGGTCAAACCACATCTCTACATCTCCTGCACTGGCAGGTAGGTTCTTTACTACTAATGCCACTTGAGAAGTCCCCAGCCTTGCTTAGAGGATACTTAACCTTTCCTGTCTTTCTCCTGTTGGTGGCATTCATCTTAACTGCTGTCCTCTTTACAGATTCTTACCTGTAAAAATTATTTTAAATATAAAAAACTCTATCATATAAAATACAAAAATGGATTTAATCTGACACATTCATGTCATAAGTTCCTCCTTGGTCTTTAATTAAATGATAAACTTCTCATGATTTGAAGTGGAAAAAACTCAGCCATTCAATTCAGTTTTGTTTCTCCTTCTTAACAATATTCATTAACCTAGCAGAACAATGGTGGAATTATTAGAACTTTCTAACATATCATACAAGTTATTAAAGCAGTTAGACTAGCAAGAAAATGCTTCCAGCATTTCATGGACCATAGACCCTCCAGGGACTAACTAAGTGAAGACAAAGAACAGGCCAGCAATATTACATCGTAATAAATGGCAGCTGTCAATAAAGAGAAAAAATAAAAGGAAGTGGAACTATCTAAAAAAGGCGATATTTTACTTTCTTGCTCATTTTATATGCTACATCTTGTCTTTTAATGCTTCCTGGAGACTGGGTTTACCATTTGCCAACCATACATATCCAAAGCACTGTCATCTGAATTTAAAAGCACGTGTAGGTGCTCATGTATGTGCGTATTTAAAATAAAATCAATTTTCTTTGACTTCTTCTTTAGATCCTTAATTCTCAATAAGCAACATTCTTTAAAATGGCGCTGGTCTGCACAGACATGCAAGCACTGCCACCCAATGGCCACCACCCGTTTTAAGGCAGTGAGACGACTCAGACTGTTGTGACAAGTGAAGACCTTTCCAAAGGGAAACAAATGTCACACATTCAGGCATCAATGGCTTAAATTCTAAAACCATCCATCACCCTTATGCTCTCTTAAAAAATAAGTAACTACAGGGGAAAAAAGTCCCTGAAATTCTTCCCTGGAACTTCCGTTCAGCCTTGCTTGAGTGCTAAGTCACTTCAGTCATGTCCAACTCTTTGTCATCCTATGGGGTGCAGCCCACCAGGCTCTTCCATCCACAGGGATTCTCTAGGCAAGAATTCTGGAGTAGCTTGCAGTGCCCTCCTCCAGAGGATCTTCCCAACCCAGGGGTCAAACCACATCTCTACATCTCCTGCACTGGCAGGTAGGTTCTTTACTACTAATGCCACTTGAGAAGTCCCCAGCCTTGCTTAGAGGATACTTAACCTTTCCTGTCTTTCTCCTGTTGGTGGCATTCATCTTAACTGCTGTCCTCTTTTACAGATTCTTACCTGTAAAAATTATTTTAAATATAAAAAACTCTATCATATAAAATACAAAAATGGATTTAATCTGACACATTCATGTCATAAGTTCCTCCTTGGTCTTTAATTAAATGATAAACTTCTCATGATTTGAAGTGGAAAAAAAAAACTCAGCCATTCAATTCAGTTTTGTTTCTCCCTTCTCATTTCCAGCCAACAACTATTCATTAACCTAGCAGAACAATGGTGGAAGCCTGGGGTGGCGCTGGATTCTAGAACTTTCTAAGCATACTCATACCCAGTCTTTTCATAAAGGAGTAAAATAGCCCCAAGGGCATTCACATTTGGCATCTCCTCCACACAATCTTGCTTTTTTAATTTCTTCTCCTAAAACCACTGAAGCCCAGTGAAAGATTTATCGTTTTTTCCCTTTCCACATTGCAATTTAAGCAGGCTCATTTGGCCCTGGACTCACAAATTCAGCAAAAACAATTAATTAACATAAAGCAAGATTAGATTGTGTCCTATGATATTGTCCCCATCTGTCATAAAAGAAAACTGCAAACCCAACTTACCAGCTATCATTTTCCAGATTGAGCTCTGGATAAAGAGCAGGCTTTGTAAATCAGTAAATGTTCTTGCGAGCAGAGCTGCCTATATAATTTGTGAGGTCTAGTGTAAAATGAAAGCACAAGTCCCTTGGTCAAAAACTGGGGATAAAGTTGCTATTGGTGTTACTCAAATATAAAACTTTCTCCTTTCTTCCATGGTCCGTCTTTTCACTAGGTACGATGTTTTTTATTTGTTACTTAACATCATTCTGGGCTTCCCTGATGGTTTTAATGGTAAAGAATCCACCTGCAATGCAGACCTGGGTTTGATCCCCAGGTCAAGGAGATCCCCTGGAGAAGGAAATGGCAACCCACTCCAGTACTCTTGCCTGGAGAATTCCATGAACAGAGGAGTCTGGCAGGCTATCAGTCCATAGGGTTACAAAGAGTAAGACATGATTGCATGAGCAACACTATCGTCATTCCAATCTAAGAAAACTTAAAATTTTAAGTTATTATTATAAATTAATCAATTGAATTCTTTAAATTTTATTTTTAAAATTATTGTCAGTCTTACTCTTCTTATTTATATTATGCAGTAACAGCTTTTAAATACAAGAGAATTTAACTGCATGTATGTGTGCTCAGTAGTGTCCGACTCTTTGCAACCCCATGAGCTGTAGCCAGGTTCCTCTGTCCGTGGGATTTTCCAGGTGAGAATAATGGAGTGGGTTGCCATTTCCTCAGAGGACCTTTCTGACCCAAGGATAGAACCTGCATCTTCTGCGTTGGCAGGCAGATTGTTTATCACTAAGCCACCCAGAGTATAAGCCCTTAACTGATTTCAGATTCATCAAAATTACATATTCCATGTTCATAGATCATATATGCATACATATTTCATTTTTAGCAGAAAAACATAGAGCCAGTGCTCTATGACGAGGGAGGCCACTGCGATGGGAGGCCCACACAGGTCAAAGAACAAAGATAAATAAATGGAAAATCAAAAGAAGTGGTCCCAAAAAAAAACTAAAAAAATAATTTAAAAAAGAAAATACAACCTTCTGTATAGGAACTACCTCTGGAGAGAAAAGAATATGATTAAAGAAGAGAACACAGGGGCTTCTATGGTGCTCCTGTGTCCTTTCTTACTGGAAGTGACAGATACAAGCGTATACATTTTGCTATAATTTAAAATACATAATAATATTCTTGAATGCATAATGTATTCCCCCCAAAATATTATCTTTTCACAAAGATACGGTGTTCATAAAATAACTACAAGGCAGTATGTACAAGATAGTATCAGCTAACAAGAAAACTTTTGGAAATAAAAACTTGATTGCTAAATAAAAATTCAGTAGAAAAGTTATACAATAAATCTAAAGAAACCTCCCAGATTTCAATACAAGGAGACTGAAACATGAGAGAAAAGAGATTCAAAGGATTATTTTCAGACATTTTACATCCAAATAAGAATTCCAGAAACAGTAAAAAAGAAATGAGGAAATAAAAGAATAAAAAAAAAAAAAGAAATGAGGGAAAAATTATCACAGAAGTTCTAATTGATAATGTCCTCGCAGATGAAGTCAGTCTTCAGACCAAAAAAGGGTCATTCTGCACCCTGGACTTAGATACATCCTGGCAAAATGTCATATATCTGAGGATAAACAAATGATCCAAAAAACACGGGGGAGAAAAGACAAAGGAATGAAAAACAAAGGATATTAGCCATCTCAGCAGGATACAGGATGTGGAAAGACAATAGAGTGAAGCCTTCAAAATTCCCTGGTAAAATGACTTTCATCCCAGATTTCTGTAGCTAATAAAATAATCATTCTTGAGGTCACAGTAAAGACGTTTTCAAACATGCAAGGACTTGGAAGTTTACCTTAAATACACTCTTTCTTAGGGATGAAAATGTATTAATATTTTAAGAAAATAGGAAAGTTTCCCATCAAAACCAAAAAAGAAGCCCTAGGGCCCCTCAAAATAGTGATTCCCAACTCAACAGACCAACGAAGGGAAGTGATGGCCACACAGCCATCAGAGCCTTCATGGAATTGGGAGGCCCACACAGGCCAAAGAACAAAGATAAATAGATGAAAGACCAATAGAAGTGGCAAAAAAAACCCAAAAAAATAATTTAAAAAAGAAAATACAACCTTCTGTATAGGAACTACCTCTGGAGAGAAAAGAATATGATTAAAGAAGAGAACACAGGGGCTTCTATGGTGCTCCTGTGTCCTTTCTTACTGGAAGTGACAGATACAAGCGTATACATTTTGCTATAATTTAAAATACATAATAATATTCTTGAATGCATAATGTATTCCCCCCAAAATATTATCTTTTCACAAAGATACGGTGTTCATAAAATAACTACAAGGCAGTATGTACAAGATAGTATCAGCTAACAAGAAAACTTTTGGAAATAAAAACTTGATTGCTAAATAAAAATTCAGTAGAAAAGTTATACAATAAATCTAAAGAAACCTCCCAGATTTCAATACAAGGAGACTGAAACATGAGAGAAAAGAGATTCAAAGGATTATTTTCAGACATTTTACATCCAAATAAGAATTCCAGAAACAGTAAAAAAGAAATGAGGAAATAAAAGAATAAAAAAAAAAAAAGAAATGAGGGAAAAATTATCACAGAAGTTCTAATTGATAATGTCCTCGCAGATGAAGTCAGTCTTCAGACCAAAAAGGCTCATTCTGCACCCTGGACTTAGATACATCCTGGCAAAATGTCATATATCTGAGGATAAACAAATGATCCAAAAAACACGGGGGAGAAAAGACAAAGGAATGAAAAACAAAGGATATTAGCCATCTCAGCAGGATACAGGATGTGGAAAGACAATAGAGTGAAGCCTTCAAAATTCCCTGGTAAAATGACTTTCATCCCAGATTTCTGTAGCTAATAAAATAATCATTCTTGAGGTCACAGTAAAGACGTTTTCAAACATGCAAGGACTTGGAAGTTTACCTTAAATACACTCTTTCTTAGGGATGAAAATGTATTAATATTTTAAGAAAATAGGAAAGTTTCCCATCAAAACCAAAAAAGAAGCCCTAGGGCCCCTCAAAATAGTGATTCCCAACTCAACAGACCAACGAAGGGAAGTGATGGCCACACAGCCATCAGAGCCTTCATGGAATTGGGAGCCAGGATACACAGAAATGGGATGGAAAGACTCAAGGAAATTTTGAAAACATACAGAATAACCCCCATGAATAAGTAAGTCTTTTGGGGAAAATGTGAAGATACTTAGTGAAGTGTAAAAACAAAACTCAATTTGAACCTGACACAAAGAACAGTCTCCATCCAGTGGCAGAGTAGTAATTACTCACTCTCCACAGGCGATACTGGCTGTTACTTGACTCTACAGTGAACACATCTGCATGTGTGCTTGTGTTGGCTCCGGCCCTCCAGGAAGCAGTGGTCAAGGCAGAGTTAGAAGGGCAAGAGATATTTTGGTTAGACATGCCTGTGAAAGACAAAGGGAAGAGGGACCAGGAGTAGGCACGAAAAGCTTTCAATGCTCAATATAGATCTGATGCCTGTTAAAAAAACAAAAGAAAGAAAAAAGAAGGACGCTTGGATAGAAAGAGCCCAGAAAACTCTTAGCCAGCCCAACACAAAATTACAAAGCAAAAACTGTGTTTTGTATGAGTTTCATGTTGGGCAGCAATGCCCAGCACCTATAACCCCCACTGTGCTCAATCATTGGCTAAAGTCGCCCAGAGAGTCAGAGAACATAACGTCCTCCGCTCGAAGGCACCTCTGCTGACTGTACTCCTTGCTTGAGAAACTCTCTTTAAAAAAGACCTGAGTGGCCTAGTGCACTTCTTCCAATATATGTAACACACTCACCCAGACCTCAAAGGACACCACCCTCAAGGTTGTATCCAATTACTGTATCAGCTCAAAATCCAGGTTTTGCTCTTTCACTTTTTCAAAATTCCCTGGTAAAATGACTTTCATCCCAGATTTCTGTAGCTAATAAAATAATCATTCTTGAGGTCACAGTAAAGACGTTTTCAAACATGCAAGGACTTGGAAGTTTACCTTAAATACACTCTTTCTTAGGGATGAAAATGTATTAATATTTTAAGAAAATAGGAAAGTTTCCCATCAAAACCAAAAAAGAAGCCCTAGGGCCCCTCAAAATAGTGATTCCCAACTCAACAGACCAACGAAGGGAAGTGATGGCCACACAGCCATCAGAGCCTTCATGGAATTGGGAGCCAGGATACACAGAAATGGGATGGAAAGACTCAAGGAAATTTTGAAAACATACAGAATAACCCCCATGAATAAGTAAGTCTTTTGGGGAAAATGTGAAGATACTTAGTGAAGTGTAAAAACAAAACTCAATTTGAACCTGACACAAAGAACAGTCTCCATCCAGTGGCAGAGTAGTAATTACTCACTCTCCACAGGCGATACTGGCTGTTACTTGACTCTACAGTGAACACATCTGCATGTGTGCTTGTGTTGGCTCCGGCCCTCCAGGAAGCAGTGGTCAAGGCAGAGTTAGAAGGGCAAGAGATATTTTGGTTAGACATGCCTGTGAAAGACAAAGGGAAGAGGGACCAGGAGTAGGCACGAAAAGCTTTCAATGCTCAATATAGATCTGATGCCTGTTAAAAAAACAAAAGAAAGAAAAAAGAAGGACGCTTGGATAGAAAGAGCCCAGAAAACTCTTAGCCAGCCCAACACAAAATTACAAAGCAAAAACTGTGTTTTGTATGAGTTTCATGTTGGGCAGCAATGCCCAGCACCTATAACCCCCACTGTGCTCAATCATTGGCTAAAGTCGCCCAGAGAGTCAGAGAACATAACGTCCTCCGCTCGAAGGCACCTCTGCTGACTGTACTCCTTGCTTGAGAAACTCTCTTTAAAAAAGACCTGAGTGGCCTAGTGCACTTCTTCCAATATATGTAACACACTCACCCAGACCTCAAAGGACACCACCCTCAAGGTTGTATCCAATTACTGTATCAGCTCAAAATCCAGGTTTTGCTCTTTCACTTTTTTTCAGTGATATGCCCATGTCCAGATGTGGCCTAGTCATTTACCAAATACAAACAAAAAAAAGCAATTGTCTTATCCAATATACTCAGTGGTAGGGGAGGTACAATGTAATCACAGTAAAAGCTACCTGATTATCAAATATCTTTAGTGATATAAAATACACTTTACATGGAAAACTTGATGAAGTACACTCATATGGCTTATCTTCTAATTTATGTTTAAAAACACAGTCATGGTGCTGAGTGCCTCTTGCCATCATCAATGGTAATGAGACTGATCTTCCTAGTCTCCTTGATTTCTTACTCTTCCTCATGGGAGTAATTCTGCATCGAGTCTTATGAGAGGAAGCAAAAGCAGATTCAGGGACCATGATAATGGATAAACTAGATTGAAAGCATTACATATAAGTGATGATGTATCTTTAAAAGATTTAATATGGGGTATGTTTCACAATATAAAATTTTGATATGTATATCTTAAAAAACTAATCTTAAATTTGAAACAAGAAAAAGTGGACCTATACTGTACAAATTCCCAGAACTCACAGGTGTCTCCATTAGCCAATCTAGAAAATCTCAGTTGTACCGTCTCCTTGTTCATCTTCCTCACCGGCATCTGGTTTGGCCTCCCAGAGGTTTCTTTCTTGTCCATGATCCTTCTTAGAAATCTCTAAATCAGGCTGCAAAGTTTTCCCACCAACATAGGTTTGTAGATTGGCAAGTTGCTTTAGAGGGTAGAAAAAAAATTTTTAAAACACAAGCTTTTGCAGGCCTGATGTGTGTATTATTTGGTACTAATATTCTCTGAAAAACTTAACTAGGACCCTAGTCTTTTAGTTTTTAGGGGATGAACTCAGCCGAAGACATACGTCAAAAAATTGCTTCAAGACTTGGGACTGACCTTTTTCTTACAACCTCTGTAACTCTGCCTAAAGCACTGGCAGCCACTGGAAACCAACTGAGCCCTGGGGACAAGGCAACACTCTTAATGTCATCTTCACAGCCAGAATGATATGCCTAGTCTAACAGGGTTGCTTGAAAAGGTTTGCAGCCTTATTCTTATCTCCTGCTAGAACTGACACTTCTATAATTGCTTGAATTTGTATTACAGAATCAGTACTTTTTCAGCCCTCTGAGGGCCCAAATTACAAAAACCCCAGTCATCTGAGATTGCCTCAGGTGCAGAGTTCCTCATCAAAGTTGCATTTCCCTCCATTTATACTTGCAAACTAGCTAGTTTTAGCCTCAGCGCTCCTTTTTGTTGCAGAGCCTTTTAAAAGATGTCAGAAGCAGCCAACAGACATTTATTTTTTTCCCACCATATCCCTGGAGTTATTAACTCACCTGGGTCATAATTGGCGCATCCACGTGTCAGAGATTTGTTTTGCCATTGTTTTGCCACACCATAAAAAATGTAACCCCCCTCCCCTTTATATTCTGTTTTATCTTTAAAACTATCAAATAAATGTACCTATCAAAATTTCTGTTGTATGTGCATGCTAAGTCATTCAGTCGTGTCTAACTCTTTTGAGACCCCATGGGCTAAAGCCCACCAAGCTCCTCTCAGTCCCTGGAGATTCTCCAGGCAAGATACTGGAGTGGGTTGTCATGCCTTACCCCAGGAGCTCCTCCCAACCCAGGGAATGAACATAGGTCTCCAGCATTGCAGGCGTATTCTTTCCCATCTAAGTCACCAGGGAAGCCCTCTGCTGTAATGTAATACTGTACTTCACATAGCAAATTTTATTAGCTGAAATTTTATTTCAGCTGCATGAAATAGAAAATTGAGTTAACATGTCTTTAAAAAGAGGGTAATTTCCCCCTCCCACATAGCAGCAGGACAGATGAAGGAGGAATAAACAGTAGAGCCCCTTCCGGGAGCTGTGCAACAGCCTGAAAGGGTGGGATAGGGGAGACTGGGGTGGCAGGGGGCAGGTAGAGGAGGGAGGGAGCCAGGGATATACATATGACTAATCTTGGGTTATACATATCTGTAAACAACAAAACTCTGTAAAAGTAAAATAAAAATAATTATTAAAAAGAAAAAAAAGAAACAGTAGAGCCCTTTCCTTTCAGGACATGTCTTTGGAAGTATCACGTATCATTTTCCATCACAATTTCCAGGTTGGAACATAATCTCATGGCCATCATTCAATGGCAGGAAAGTTGGGAATTGAATGGCCATGTATTACACCAAAAAAAAAAGGGGGGGGGGGTTCTTTTGCTATTGAGAGAGAGAAAAGAAATATCAGTGACAACTCATCCCCTCTACTACTCGTCCCCAAGTCTTGCCATCTAACCAATGGAGTATGTACAAAATTAATTCTCCAAGGAAGAAATTTTCCCCATAATTCAGTTCATCAAGACTGATGATGGATCCTTACTGCACGTAAAAAGTCAGCACCTCAGTGTCCTTTCAAGGCTCCTTATTCACACTTCCTTCAAAGCCAAGCTCATACATCATCTCCTACAAAATCTCAGACTGTTCCAACCTGAATTCTCCATTCTCTGTGCTCTCAGGGATGCAGCATAGCCATTGTTCTCTACTTTTTAGTAGGCATGTTTACTCTAAAAAGAACGACCTTGTGCTTATTACAAGAAAGTTCCCTGATGTTTTCATCCATTTTTGCCCCACAATATATATTAAGATATTAATAACCTAGAGAGTACTTAACAAAAATAACTGATGAATCAGAATCCTGTCATTTAACACACAAGAATTACAGGGGCAATAACTTAAAAATATAATGAAAAATCTTTATTTTCTGAATTACCATGGGTTTGGTCAATGTACTGTTTGGGGCTGGGTTTCTCTTGCAAGTAAAATTCTAAGAGTTCAAAAAGACATTATTTCTTTTTAAATACATATATTTCTTCTCTTCTTAACAGTATTGTAAAAAAAAAACCCAATAAACATTAGAAAATATAAATAGAAAAGAAAAATTATCTACAATCCCTGTAAGAATAGATTACACCTAATAATACTTGAGTACATATTCTTCAATGCAAGGTATGATGTCGAACACATTTCAATGAGAATTACATGCACAGTGTTCACACTGTCAGAAAAGTATTGGGAGAATTGTCCAAAACAGCTTTAATGATCTTTCTTGTTAGTTTCTAGCAGGGCTTCATCAAGCCTGCTAACTTTCTTCCCACTATACTACTCTCACAAAGGCATTTATTTAAGCTGATTTTTATGCTTCCAAGGGCTTACAGTAGACAAATGCTTAGCTTTCAGAAGTAAAATGACATATCACCTACATCATAAAACAAAGCATACAGTATTTTTATGTGTTTCATTTTTCTGCTGAAAAATTTTCATTTTTCATCTGAGCAAGTATCAATATATAAATTTTCAAGAAAAAAGGGATAGCTATACTATAAACTTATATTTATAAGTTTCAATATATTTTATGGTCATTACAATTCTTGGCATCAAACAATAAACTATATTCTCTTGACTTTCAAATAAATATCCCCAAAATACATTTTCTCTTTAGAATATTAATCATTAAGTTATATCTATCCCTTGTTCTCCATATCACAGAGTTATGAAGAAAATAAATGAGAAATAAATTTGAAAAAAATTTGAGCTCTTGGAAGGAATAGTATGATATAAAGGTGAAGTGCTATGTTATTTACAAATTCAAGATTTATTTTGAAGAAGTCACTCTACCATTGCACTGTATAAAAACATATATTTCTCAGAATCATTACCTTCCATACCAATAAAAATAAAATCACTGATTGCTTCACTTTTCTCTATAAGGGATTCTCGGATCTAAAGTGTTTCACTGAAATGACCTTTCCTCTATATTGAAAAATACATTATCCCACTGAGAATGAATGACCACCCACTTTTTCCAAAGGGGGAAACCACAGGCATGAAGACTACACATAAGAAATTCAGAAAGGAGTTTTGCCCATTATAAGTGGACAAAGTGAGCAAGAGAATTATAAAATGGACACTGGGTATACTATGATATCAAAAAGAATTACTATCCTGATAACTAGCTCTATTCTCTTATTTTTGACTTACCAAACTATTATTGATAACTAAATATTTTCCATATTGGCATTTGGCAGTATTAGAAACCCAGAGAAAGAACTGATCCCTAGGCAAAGTGTGTATAATTATTAAATCCAAAATAATAAACACACAGATGTTTGTTTAGTCATTCATTTTTCTATAGTTTTTTAAATCATCATAATAAAAGGCTGCTTTATCCCATGGGTTCAATCACTTCCATTTTATCAACTAATAGCTCCTTCCTTGCCAGATTTAGGAACAGCAAGCAATTCAGTTTATCACTTTTATGCCTTTAAAAAAATTTGTCAAAGTAGTGTCAGAGTTTAACTGAATAAGCCAACTAATACACATCCGGTAAGGAAAAGGCCTGCCTTCACTATCTCTTGTCTTTGTTCAATTCCTACAATCTATTTCAAGAAGTAATCACATACGCTTATTTGCCCAAGCAATCTCTGATATTTTCTGACAATATCATTTATGTCTAATTCCTAAAAGGAATTCCTGGTACTTCTGCTTGTAGGTTCACAGATTCTTCTTCAAGAATATACCATTTTCATAAGTATCAGATTTCATCTGGCCTTATAATAAGACATTTTCTTTTAATGTTCATATTGATGACAAAGACTGGAAAACAGAAGTTTTACCAAGTAAGTTCAACTGGCCCTTCAAGGAATACCCTACCCCACAGATTAAACTTGGAAACAATTTTAAGTGACAATTAATATTTGTTGAGCCCTGTTTCCCTGGTCTTTGACTAAGCACTTTGGTTGCATCTTCTCATTTAATTAATAATAATGACACTGTGTTTACTATATCTGGAGAGAAAATCTACTTCTCACAAAACTGGCATTTGAGACATTACTGTTTTCTTGCAAAATTTAGAAATTTACAGCAGTGTCACAGGGTCTTACTTGAGGTGACTTTCTTGCACATTTAGAACCTCTTCATTTCAATGTGTCTTTAGAGCCCTGTGTTTCTGGGACCCATGACTAGCCTCTTGCCATCAGGAGCCTTGAATCTGGCGCTGAGACCTCTGCCTCAAGATTGAAACTAAGCAGGCGTGTGGAATCTCTCTACTTTTGAAAAATTTTTCTTCTTGCCCATCTCTGATAACTAGCTCTATTCTCTTATTTTTGACTTACCAAACTATTATTGATAACTAAATATTTTCCATATTGGCATTTGGCAGTATTAGAAACCCAGAGAAAGAACTGATCCCTAGGCAAAGTGTGTATAATTATTAAATCCAAAATAATAAACACACAGATGTTTGTTTAGTCATTCATTTTTCTATAGTTTTTTAAATCATCATAATAAAAGGCTGCTTTATCCCATGGGTTCAATCACTTCCATTTTATCAACTAATAGCTCCTTCCTTGCCAGATTTAGGAACAGCAAGCAATTCAGTTTATCACTTTTATGCCTTTAAAAAAATTTGTCAAAGTAGTGTCAGAGTTTAACTGAATAAGCCAACTAATACACATCCGGTAAGGAAAAGGCCTGCCTTCACTATCTCTTGTCTTTGTTCAATTCCTACAATCTATTTCAAGAAGTAATCACATACGCTTATTTGCCCAAGCAATCTCTGATATTTTCTGACAATATCATTTATGTCTAATTCCTAAAAGGAATTCCTGGTACTTCTGCTTGTAGGTTCACAGATTCTTCTTCAAGAATATACCATTTTCATAAGTATCAGATTTCATCTGGCCTTATAATAAGACATTTTCTTTTAATGTTCATATTGATGACAAAGACTGGAAAACAGAAGTTTTACCAAGTAAGTTCAACTGGCCCTTCAAGGAATACCCTACCCCACAGATTAAACTTGGAAACAATTTTAAGTGACAATTAATATTTGTTGAGCCCTGTTTCCCTGGTCTTTGACTAAGCACTTTGGTTGCATCTTCTCATTTAATTAATAATAATGACACTGTGTTTACTATATCTGGAGAGAAAATCTACTTCTCACAAAACTGGCATTTGAGACATTACTGTTTTCTTGCAAAATTTAGAAATTTACAGCAGTGTCACAGGGTCTTACTTGAGGTGACTTTCTTGCACATTTAGAACCTCTTCATTTCAATGTGTCTTTAGAGCCCTGTGTTTCTGGGACCCATGACTAGCCTCTTGCCATCAGGAGCCTTGAATCTGGCGCTGAGACCTCTGCCTCAAGATATGAAACTAAGCAGGCGTGTGGAATCTCTCTCACCACATTTATTTAGGCTGCATAATCACCCTCCACAGATTTCTACTGTGTATGCTATTCACTGTGCTTCTCCAACAAATCCTCTTACTAACACCCTCCAACCTGGGCTATAGTTCTACCTTCTGTATACATAGTGAATGGACACAGACTTTAGTCTCACAAGGATTTTTTCACGTTTCATTGTTTTTAGCTCCTTGAATTCATTCTTACCTCATAGGCTTTGACACATGATTTTTCTAGGCCTCAATATCTAAAATATCTGAAAGGGGAAAAACCTCTTCCTTTTCTTCAGCTTTCTGGGGCCTGCTGTCAGATGCTGAGGCTGCAGCTGGCCCAAACACACTGCTAAAACCTGAGCCTGTGCAGTCCAAAATTAAGTTGCAACAGCTATACACCATTAGGTCCAAGACTCTAATACTTTTGGTGCAGTCAGAGCTTAGCAAGCCACCTCCTTCCACCTCACGGCCACCACACCACCCTCTGCCTTTCCCCATGCCACCTGCTGCCACTGCCTTGCTGAGGTATGCATTACATTTCCTCTCAGAGACCCCTGGCAATCACTGATCTTTGTACTGTCTCCATAGCCTTGGTTTTTACCAGAATGTTACATAGTTGTAATCATAGTATACATAACCAACTCAGATTGACTTTTTTCACTTAGCAATATGAATTTACATTTCCTCCACCGCTTTTCATGGCTTTGCATCGCTAAATAATATTCCATTGTTTGGATGTACGATAGTTTATTCATTCATTAATCTACTGTAGTTCATTTTAGCTGCTTTCAGGTTTTAGTATTGCTGAAAAAAGCTGCTATAAACATGTATGTGCAGGTTTCAGTATAAATACCTAGAAGCACAATTACCAGATCACATGGCAAGCCTATATTTAGCTCTGTAAAGAACTGCCAAACTGCCTTCAAAAGAGGCTATACATTTTGCACTCCCACCAGCAATGAATGAGTTTTTCTGTGGCTCCATTTCCTCGCCAGTATTTAAAAGTTTCAGTATTTTGTATTTTATCCAGGAGTCTATTTTTTAAAATTACAGCAGGCCTTTCCTGGTGGTCCAGTGGGTAAGGACACCGCCTTGCAGTGCAAGGGGCGCCAGTTCAATCCGTGGCCTGGAAAGATCCCACGTGCCGCGGAGCGGCTGGACCCATGTGTCCAACTACCGAGCCGGAGCTCTGGAATGCATGTGTCCAGAGCCGGTGCTCTGTAACAAGAGGGGCCACTGTGATGGGAGGTCCACACAGGCCAAAGAACAAAGACGGAAATAAATCAAAGACCAATAGAAGTGGCAACAAAAAAAATTAGAACAAATGAATTTAACAGGTCATTGGATTCATTGTCCTAGTTTCAGAGCCTAGAAAGTCAGAGATCAAGAGAAAAAAAGATCCCACACCTTTAGCTTCCTCGCTTCTGCGGGTTGGCTGGCAATGTTCAGCATCTCAGCTTCTGCTGTGTGTCTGTGCTAAGTCACTTCAGTCAGGTCCAGACTCTCTGCAACCCTACAGACTGCAACCTGCCAGGCTGTCTGTAAGATTCTCCAGGCAAGAAAACTGGTGTGGGTTGCTATGCCCTCCTCCAGGGATCTTCCTGACCCAGGAATGGAACCTGCGTCTCTCATGTCACCTTCTCCATTGGCAGGGAAGTCTTTACTGCTAAACCACAGGGGAAGCCCCTCCAGCTTCTGCTAAACGAGTCTAGTCTCTTCCTTCTTGTTCATGAGGCATTCTCCCTGCATATGTGTCTGTCTTTGTATCCAAGTTCCCTTTTTTCAGAAGGCCAGCTCTTGTGTTGGATTAAGTTCACCCCGATGACCTCATTTTAACTTGATTACTTCTGTAAAGACCTAATCTCCAAGACCAGATTCTGAAACCCTAATAGTTAAGACTTGAATATGTCTTTCTTGGGAGGTCATGATTCAACAATAACGTGAAGCAAACATGTACGTGGCCATGGATTCAGCGCAGTATAAAGAGGAAATCTGGCTGAACAAGAGGAGCTACAACTCAGCTGCTGCCTCATGCCAAAAGGGTGGCCAGAAAATAAACAGCAGTGTGCGCAAGCTAAAACAGTGCTGCCTGTCTCACTCCACCCTTGCAGAATAAAAGGTCGCTGCTTCACATCAGTACTCCAGATCCTGTGCAGACATTCTCTTGTGTCCCACACTATCCAGAACCAGGTAGTGAAGGGAACATGGGTAAAAGCATTTCCAGGTTAGGTATACTGACAAAACACAAATCCACCACAAACTCATACAATTCAATACAAATAGAATACAATGTTAACAGATGGCTAAAATGGTTGAATAGACCTTTCAGAAATGTAACTTACATGAATAGCCAGTGAATACATGGAAAGGTACACACCCTCATTATCCTTTGGGAAAATGAAAATTGAAATCATAACGAGATAACCACAGAATGGTTAATATTAAAACAAAAAGTCGGTAATAACAAACATGGATGGGATAAGTGTTCAAGATTGTTTTACCTTGAAACACATGAAACTATTTTATCCAGTCAATATCTTAAATTATTGAATTGTATTAACTCATAATGTTAATATATTTTTGTATCTTATTCCCTTAACTACCAAGTAAAGAGTGTAAAAGAGTGCTGTAGACAGGATAATGCTCTGCCCAAATGTCTGCCTTAATCCCCAGAATTTGTGACTATATCAGGTTACATGGCAAAGGGGCACTGAGGCTGCAAAAGGAAGTAAAGCTACTAATCAGCTGATATTAAAAATAAGAACACTATCCTGGAGTACCATTCTGTTGGATCCACTGCAATCACAAGGGTCCTTAAGAGGCAAAGAGAGAAGCAGAAGAATGAGAGTCACAGAGAAAAGGCATGTTGAAAAAATCAGGGTCTGAGAGATGCTACATTTCTAGCTCTGAAGATGGAGGGATGAGGCCACAACAATGAATGTGAGCAGCCTCTAGAAGCTAGGAAATACAAAGAAGTAGATTCTCCCACAGACCCACCAGAAAGGGACACGGCCCTGCCATCATCTTGATTTTAGCCTCTCAAGACTATGGCACATTTCTGACTTACAAAACTGTAAGATAAAACATGTGTTTTTAAGCCATTAAATTTGTGGTAATTTGTGATGGCAGCTATAGAAAAATATACATAAGCAGATACCATTGTTCTCATTTTACAGGTAAGGAAGCAAAGAAGTCAGGCATTGAGGCTGTCACTAGATGGTGACAGAACCCAGACTGGATCTTATATCTACGGCTCCACTCCAGGGCTTCTACCACAATGCCAGCCAGCCTACTCTCTGACTCAATTGTCAACACAAAACCCAAAGAAATTAGAAACAGTAAGACTCAGACTTGGAACAAGTCATAGTTTTCTGATAAGAAAGGCACACATTTTCACTCTCAAAATGCCATGGACTTGAACTGAGAAAATATAACACTACAGTACTTTACTTAATTTTGCTTTGTCTGCATAACCTTCACCACAAAACCAAAAAATTCAATTTAAAGTATTTACTCCAATACCTGGAAGACACTAGAGCCAATCACACATGAAAAACTTTTTAAACAATTCTAAATCAATTTATTTTGATGAGTCTCCCCTAACTTTTTTTTCATTTTCTCTAATTTTATTCTGCTCAACAATAGTTTATTTACAGTGTTGTATTAATTTCTGCTATACAGCAAAGTGGTTCAGTTATACATACATAAAAAATATGGAACGCTTCACGAATTTGTGTCATCCTTGCGCAGGGGCCATGCTAATCGTCTCTGTATCGTTCCAATTTTAGTATATGTGCTAATGAAGCGAGCACAAGTCTCCCCTAACTTGATGCCAAGAGTCTTAGTTTGTAAAAACTCAAATAAATGACTCTGAGCTTTTTTTAAGAATTGAAAAATGGTTTAGAGAAGTCAACTTTTTATCTGGAGAGCCGTCAACGTTAATACAAACCTTAGAGAAACTATTTTAACACATTGAATGATGAAGAAATCTAGAACGTCCACTGGGCCTTTCTTCTTATTCTCAAAAGATTAAATACCAATAAATGCTTTAGAAGTAAACTAATACGCAAGAGAGCATAGCAACTCTCCATTTCCTGTAAGGCATTGTTCACAAGAAGCTAGGAAATACAAAGAAGTAGATTCTCCCACAGACCCACCAGAAAGGGACACGGCCCTGCCATCATCTTGATTTTAGCCTCTCAAGACTATGGCACATTTCTGACTTACAAAACTGTAAGATAAAACATGTGTTTTTAAGCCATTAAATTTGTGGTAATTTGTGATGGCAGCTATAGAAAAATATACATAAGCAGATACCATTGTTCTCATTTTACAGGTAAGGAAGCAAAGAAGTCAGGCATTGAGGCTGTCACTAGATGGTGACAGAACCCAGACTGGATCTTATATCTACGGCTCCACTCCAGGGCTTCTACCACAATGCCAGCCAGCCTACTCTCTGACTCAATTGTCAACACAAAACCCAAAGAAATTAGAAACAGTAAGACTCAGACTTGGAACAAGTCATAGTTTTCTGATAAGAAAGGCACACATTTTCACTCTCAAAATGCCATGGACTTGAACTGAGAAAATATAACACTACAGTACTTTACTTAATTTTGCTTTGTCTGCATAACCTTCACCACAAAACCAAAAAATTCAATTTAAAGTATTTACTCCAATACCTGGAAGACACTAGAGCCAATCACACATGAAAAACTTTTTAAACAATTCTAAATCAATTTATTTTGATGAGTCCCCCCTAACTTTTTTTTCATTTTCTCTAATTTTATTCTGCTCAACAATAGTTTATTTACAGTGTTGTATTAATTTCTGCTATACAGCAAAGTGGTTCAGTTATACATACATAAAAAATATGGAACGCTTCACGAATTTGTGTCATCCTTGCGCAGGGGCCATGCTAATCGTCTCTGTATCGTTCCAATTTTAGTATATGTGCTAATGAAGCGAGCACAAGTCTCCCCTAACTTGATGCCAAGAGTCTTAGTTTGTAAAAACTCAAATAAATGACTCTGAGCTTTTTTTAAGAATTGAAAAATGGTTTAGAGAAGTCAACTTTTTATCTGGAGAGCCGTCAACGTTAATACAAACCTTAGAGAAACTATTTTAACACATTGAATGATGAAGAAATCTAGAACGTCCACTGGGTTTTCTTCTTATTCTCAAAAGATTAAATACCAATAAATGCTTTAGAAGTAAACTAATACGCAAGAGAGCATAGCAACTCTCCATTTCCCTGTAAGGCATTGTTCACAAGAAAGACATGCGAGTAGTGATCCCTAGAATTGATCATTACAGTGTCTTTGATGGCTTAAGGATCATAAAGATTTTTCAGGACTGCATACCTTTCCACCTGTCATACTCATTAACTCTGTCCATGTCCATAAATGTGAAAGGTATTCAATTAAGCACTGTGATTTAAAAGCAGGAAGATAGTCAGGTCAGAAAGCACAAAATTCTACCACAAATATATTCCTTTCAATTGAGGCTTTTTTTTTTTAACCCCAAATATCTTTCTCATACTTTTATGACTAATACTAATGTAAACACTACCCATTTATGGTAGAAAAATTTTAAAACACAAAGGAAAAAATCCATAATTCTATCACTGAACGAGGCCTCTTTAGATAGTACACACAATCACCCACACAGGATCTCTCCCTTGGCAGGTGTGGCTTCTGTGTGTGCTGAGTGATGAAGACTAGGAGAAGTCAAAGTGGCCTCAGAAGGCAGATAACAACACCACCAGCCAATCTCAAGGGACACATTTTTTGACAACGACATACATTTATCTCAAGAAACCACTTCCCACAGTAAAGTATTTCCCAGTCTTTCCAAGTCTTGCCCATGACACTCCCATGCCTACAACTCTGCGTTTTACATTACATGGCAGGGGTGGGATCTTTATCAGAAGAAATAAAAGAGGGCTTCCCCTGGTGGTCCAGTGGATAAGGACACCGCCTTGCAGTGCAAGGGGCGCCGGTTCGATCCCTGGCCTGGGAAGATCCCACGTGCCGTGGAGCGGCTGGACTGATGTGTCCGATTGCCAAGCTGGAGCTCTGGAGCGCATGTGCCCGGAGCCAGCGCTCTGCGACGACAGACGCCACCGCGATGGGAGGCCCACGGGAGCCAGAGAACAAAGATGGATGAAAATAGAGAAATGAAGGACCAATAGAAGTGGCCTGCCCGCTCCCCTCCCTCCCCAACCTGACCCCGCCCAAAATAAATAAATAAATAAATCAAAAAAAAAAAAAAAAAAGAAGAAGAAGAAATAAAAGAAGTCAGGAAACTTTACCCCCAATTTGAAGACACTTGTGTTTGAACATCACCTCTATCTTCTTGTGAGCTCTTAGTATCTACTGATGTTTAGCATCTTCCCCAAAAAACTACAGCTGGGCTTTACTGAACTCAATACCAAGGGGATTTCTGGAATTCTATTCCACAACCAGGACCAGTACAATGGATATACACAAATATTAAAGATCACATACTGAGTTGGAGAAGATAAAAGGCCTTCTTAAACAGTAAGAAAAGGCAGGATTTCACTGGGTGGTCCAGTGATGGAGGGATTGGTGACACTTAATACTGGATGACAGGGACCCTAATATTTAAATCTGAAAAACTCAGGAAGACATAGAGGAAGACAACAAAACCTCTCCAGTTTCAACTGATTATTCTTTCTTTTAAACATCATAAAATATATTTGTTTTAAGCACAAGAATTAAAACACATTATGACTTTTATCATGTTAATAAATATAATTCCCCAACATGGGTATAAGTAGTCTAATCCATGAGTATGCTACAATTTATTCAGCCACTGTCAACTGCTGGATACTTAAAGCTTTCCTAGTTTTTGCAGAACCACAATAAACACATCTACATGTAAGTCTTGACACAGCCTCATTATTTTATGAATTTCTGAGCTAAGGAGTAGGGGTACATTGTAAACATTTCATTACATATCACATTCTAATTATATATTATGCATTTCATAGTTCAGGCACTTGGTCATGTCCAACTCTGTGACCCCATGGACTGTAGCATGCCAGGCTTCTTTGTCTTTCACCATCTCCTGGAGCATGTTCAAACTCTTGCCCATTGACTCAGTGATGCCATTCAACCATCTTATCCTCTGTCATTCCCTTCTCCTTTTGTCTTCTATTTTTCCCAGTATCGGCCTGGAAACTGACAGACGGCTCTGGGCGCATGTGCCCGAGCCAGCGCTCTGACGACAGCGCCACGCGATGGGAGGCCCACGGGAGCCAGAGAACAAAGATGGAAACAAATGAAAGACCAATAGAAGTGGCCTGCCCGCTCCCCTCCCTCCCCAACCTGACCCCGCCCAAAATAAATAAATAAATAAATCAAAAAAAAAAAAAAAAAAGAAGAAGAAGAAATAAAAGAAGTCAGGAAACTTTACCCCCAATTTGAAGACACTTGTGTTTGAACATCACCTCTATCTTCTTGTGAGCTCTTAGTATCTACTGATGTTTAGCATCTTCCCCAAAAACACTACAGCTGGGCTTTACTGAACTCAATACCAAGGGGATTTCTGGAATTCTATTCCACAACCAGGACCAGTACAATGGATATACACAAATATTAAAGATCACATACTGAGTTGGAGAAGATAAAAGGCCTTCTTAAACAGTAAGAAAAGGCAGGATTTCACTGGGTGGTCCAGTGATGGAGGGATTGGTGACACTTAATACTGGATGACAGGGACCCTAATATTTAAATCTGAAAAACTCAGGAAGACATAGAGGAAGACAACAAAACCTCTCCAGTTTCAACTGATTATTCTTTCTTTTAAACATCATAAAATATATTTGTTTTAAGCACAAGAATTAAAACACATTATGACTTTTATCATGTTAATAAATATAATTCCCCAACATGGGTATAAGTAGTCTAATCCATGAGTATGCTACAATTTATTCAGCCACTGTCAACTGCTGGATACTTAAAGCTTTCCTAGTTTTTGCAGAACCACAATAAACACATCTACATGTAAGTCTTGACACAGCCTCATTATTTTATGAATTTCTGAGCTAAGGAGTAGGGGTACATTGTAAACATTTCATTACATATCACATTCTAATTATATATTATGCATTTCATAGTTCAGGCACTTGGTCATGTCCAACTCTGTGACCCCATGGACTGTAGCATGCCAGGCTTCTTTGTCTTTCACCATCTCCTGGAGCATGTTCAAACTCTTGCCCATTGACTCAGTGATGCCATTCAACCATCTTATCCTCTGTCATTCCCTTCTCCTTTTGTCTTCTATTTTTCCCAGTATCAGGCTCTTTTCCAATGCATTGTCTCTTCTCATCAGGTGGTCAGGTAGTTGTTAGACTACTTGCTTCCCCGTGACTTTCCCATAATTAACTGTTATCTTAACTCTGAGGTTTTAGCTAATTTGATAAGTATATAAAGGTATTCTCTTATTTTGTTCATTAATCAGAGTTTTCCAACCTTCAGTCTAAGGAATTCAGAAATAGTACTTACAGAAAAGAAACTACTAGGCTGAGGAGATGCAAGTAATGAGGCCACAAGAACTAAGGACCTTGCAAAGGGTAGGGCTACCACAGGAATACATAGCCTCTCAGAAGGGAAGAGACATGCCAAAGAGTAACAGACTCTATCTGGTCTGTAAAAATGTCCCAGGCAGGTAAGGAGGTACCTAAGCATGTGGCCAGAGTTGCCATGGAAACAGTGACTAGGTGAGAGGCAGAAAATGGTGCATGAGGACCAGCCCCATAGGCCATCTACATTACTGGCCCACTGACTTCCACAATGAGTACAATGGTATGAGTACTGGTAGTGCCTTCTTGTTACCATCACCTCAATACAGCTCTCTGTACTGACAGATTAGCATCAAGACAGCCAGCAAAGGAGAAATTCTTATAGAGTTTACTGTAATTTCACAAATCTGGGCAGAGAATGGTGGGTTGGGCCTGAAAGACAATATATCTAAAGCTGGTATACAGGTATAATATTTCTGAGTAATCTAACCTCATTCAAAGGCAAAACTTGGGTATAGTCTTGGAAAAAATAAGAAAAAAGGTTCTAATCCATGAGTATGCTACAATTTATTCAGCCACTGTCAACTGCTGGATACTTAAAGCTTTCCTAGTTTTGCAGAACCACAATAAACACATCTACATGTAAGTCTTGACACAGCCTCATTATTTTATGAATTTCTGAGCTAAGGAGTAGGGGTACATTGTAAACATTTCATTACATATCACATTCTAATTATATATTATGCATTTCATAGTTCAGGCACTTGGTCATGTCCAACTCTGTGACCCCATGGACTGTAGCATGCCAGGCTTCTTTGTCTTTCACCATCTCCTGGAGCATGTTCAAACTCTTGCCCATTGACTCAGTGATGCCATTCAACCATCTTATCCTCTGTCATTCCCTTCTCCTTTTGTCTTCTATTTTTCCCAGTATCAGGCTCTTTTCCAATGCATTGTCTCTTCTCATCAGGTGGTCAGGTAGTTGTTAGACTACTTGCTTCCCCGTGACTTTCCCATAATTAACTGTTATCTTAACTCTGAGGTTTTAGCTAATTTGATAAGTATATAAAGGTATTCTCTTATTTTGTTCATTAATCAGAGTTTTCCAACCTTCAGTCTAAGGAATTCAGAAATAGTACTTACAGAAAAGAAACTACTAGGCTGAGGAGATGCAAGTAATGAGGCCACAAGAACTAAGGACCTTGCAAAGGGTAGGGCTACCACAGGAATACATAGCCTCTCAGAAGGGAAGAGACATGCCAAAGAGTAACAGACTCTATCTGGTCTGTAAAAATGTCCCAGGCAGGTAAGGAGGTACCTAAGCATGTGGCCAGAGTTGCCATGGAAACAGTGACTAGGTGAGAGGCAGAAAATGGTGCATGAGGACCAGCCCCATAGGCCATCTACATTACTGGCCCACTGACTTCCACAATGAGTACAATGGTATGAGTACTGGTAGTGCCTTCTTGTTACCATCACCTCAATACAGCTCTCTGTACTGACAGATTAGCATCAAGACAGCCAGCAAAGGAGAAATTCTTATAGAGTTTACTGTAATTTCACAAATCTGGGCAGAGAATGGTGGGTTGGGCCTGAAAGACAATATATCTAAAGCTGGTATACAGGTATAATATTTCTGAGTAATCTAACCTCATTCAAAGGCAAAGCTTAAAAAAATCCAAAGGGGGTAAAAAAACCTTAGCATATCCTTTTAATCTAAATATTAATAGTCTTGGCAAGACTTCTGATCAACTATTAGATTAACTGGTAAGTGCTAAAAATTAGCAACTGTGGTAAACTGATTATATGCATAATTTCAATTCCTCACTCCTTCCTTTAGTCACATCTTTTGCCATGTTCCTTTGCAGTGCTCCCTAAAAAGGCAGAATTGATTTCCTTATCACCTGAAGCTAGGCTAGTCTAGCACTTGCTTGAGCCAACAAGATGTTCACAGATGTGATACAAACTGTAGCTAGTAAAAGTACTTCTATGACTGCCTGCCTCTTGCCCTGTGCCATTACCATGCAGACATGTCCAAACATGTCCAGGAGACAGTAAACACTTGGAGACACATGGAGTGAAGCCGAGTCAGCTAATGAGATAAAATGTCCACACCGGCACCCTACGTGCTTTCATCATGGGAGCAAGGCTAACCAAAACCAACAGTTGTCTAGCTGCCCTGTGTAAGCCAGCCAAAGACACAGGAGCAAGCCTCTATGAAGCCTAGCCCAGGACTGGGAAACCACAGATTTGTGTGTTAAATAAATGTTTATTGTTGCAAAACACTGGGGAAAAGGGGTGGCTGGTTCTTTGCTGTATAGCATTATAGAGGTAACAGGTAACTGACATCTTACCTCTCTATATGTTAACAGAAGAAATCAACATGATTGGGGCATCTTACAGGTATACAGATAGTCCATGTTTCACCACAAAATTTGAGATCATTCCCTGTTTGCCCACATAAAAAAAACATCCAACCTCTGCTTTGTACTAATTAGTGGATGATAGTGAGGCAGAGTGAAAGCTTTTCCCAGGACCCATCTTTGCAGCAGCTAGCCACAAGAGGGAGGAAACTGCTGTAGGCTCTGCTGAGGTATAAAAGAAGAAGCTACAGGATCTCCAGCTTACAACCTCTCAGCATGTGCCTGTGCTGTGCTAAGTCTCTATGGACTGTAGCCCCCTAGGCTTCTCTATCCATGGGATTCTCCAGGCAAGAATACTGGAGTGGGTTGCCATGTCCTTCTCCAGGGGATCTTCCCAGCTCAGGAATCCAAGCTGCATCTCTTACATGTCCTGCATTGGCAGGTGGGCTCTTTTCCACTAGCATCATCTGGGAAGCCCAACATATGCACACAGAGTATGCACCTAAGCTCACCTTCCAAATCTGTAAAGGACCATCCTAACATAAAGCCCATGTAAAACAGTGAACATAAAAGCTTTCTTCTTCACCTTATTCCTAGTAGGCCATTCCAGGGATCCTCCTCAAAAGGGCACCTCCTTCCTTGTGGACTCAAGATCTTCATGCCAGGCCCTGGCAGCCTTCTGTAGACTCCCACCCTTTGTCTCTCTCTCACTCCTAGTTTCTCCATCTTACCAGGTATCATGCCTGCTCTTAGCTGTAAGCAGTTTCAAAACTGATTCCTGTGGAGACCATGATGACAGATAGCATGGGGGCAATGGTGTCTTACCAGGGAGAGGATCTAAGTGTCCAAGATGGAATGACAGACATCACCACTGGAATAGGGAGGAAGAAGAGTAAATTTCTGGAGGATTAGAGCACCTCCCCAGCATCGTGAACAAGCACAGTCAGAGGAAGGGCTGGCTGCAAAGGCGTGAGACCTATTCAGTCACACAGAGCCCTGCCACCAGAAGAAGCCCAGCCTTGGTGTCACGCCCTGTCGCAACTCTTCCAAAGGGCTCTGCATTTTTATTTTGCATAAAGCCCCCCACACTATGCAGCTGCATCCATCCAGAGGAAAGAGGTAGGTCTGCCCCTCATAGGATGAATTCTATCTTGTACCAAAAGGCAGCTTTCGCACATCCCTGGTGATCCAGTGGTTAAGATTGTGCTGCAGGGGGCCTGGGTTCAATCCCTGCTCTGGGAACTAGATCCCACATGCCACAACTAAGATCCAGCACAGCCAAATAAATAATTTTTTAAAAACACAGTTTTTGTGTTTGGAAATCATTTTATGTATAGTCTTTTAGGGTCTACTGATTTAATAAGTTGCTGAAACCAAATTCTCTGGCATTTTAAACCTCACTTTTTTCTGCTTCTCCATAACCATCCATATAACAGTAGGTATATTCTTTAAAAAGAGTTGAAACAGAATATTGATAAAAGTCTGAAAATGAAATTCGATAGGACCATCTTGAAAAGTGAAAGTGCTAGTCACTCAGACATGTCTGATGCTTTGCAACCCTATGGACCCCATAGAACATAGCCCACCAGGCTCCTCTGTCCACGGATTTCTCCAGGCAAGAATACTAGAGTGGGTTGCCAGTTCCTTCTCCAGGGGATCTTCCTGACTCAGGGATCGAACCCTGGTCTCCTGCACTGCAGGAAAATTGTTTACCAGGGGAGTCACCAGGAAGCCCAGCATCTTAATTTTCCCCAAAACAGAAGATATTTCCTATAATACTCCAACACCATGTTAAATGTACAGCTGGGACTGCTGTATAAACTCTTATCTTTCTTGTCCTAAGTTCATACTCTGTTCTGTGTCAGAAAAAATGAAAATCTAAAATATAATTTCCCCTAGAAGCAATTATGTACTATTTATTAGATCTTATTGTGTGTCAGGTATCTAAAAGAACACATTTAAAATGACCTCTTTCTAGAATAGCCTTTTACAACTACAGATACCCCTCTAAGATACTTCAGGTTTCAATTCCCAACCACCACTCAAGTAAGTCACACAAATATTTTGGTGTCCTAGCACATATTAAGGTTATGTTTGCATCATATGATAGCCTATTAAGTGTGTGATAGCTTTATGTCTGAAAAACAATGCATACCTTATTTAAAAATACTTTATTACTAAAAAATGTTAACCATCCCCTAAGCCTTCAACAAGTTATAACCTTTTTGCTGGTGGAGGATTTTGCCTTGATATTGATGGCAGGAATCTGCCCCTCATAGGATGAATTCTATCTTGTACCAAAAGGCAGCTTCACATCCCTGGTGATCCAGTGGTTAAGATTGTGCTGCAGGGGGCCTGGGTTCAATCCCTGCTCTGGGAACTAGATCCCACATGCCACAACTAAGATCCAGCACAGCCAAATAAATAATTTTTTAAAAACACAGTTTTTGTGTTTGGAAATCATTTTATGTATAGTCTTTTAGGGTCTACTGATTTAATAAGTTGCTGAAACCAAATTCTCTGGCATTTTAAACCTCACTTTTTTCTGCTTCTCCATAACCATCCATATAACAGTAGGTATATTCTTTAAAAAGAGTTGAAACAGAATATTGATAAAAGTCTGAAAATGAAATTCGATAGGACCATCTTGAAAAGTGAAAGTGCTAGTCACTCAGACATGTCTGATGCTTTGCAACCCTATGGACCCCATAGAACATAGCCCACCAGGCTCCTCTGTCCACGGATTTCTCCAGGCAAGAATACTAGAGTGGGTTGCCAGTTCCTTCTCCAGGGGATCTTCCTGACTCAGGGATCGAACCCTGGTCTCCTGCACTGCAGGAAAATTGTTTACCAGGTGAGTCACCAGGGAAGCCCAGCATCTTAATTTTCCCCAAAACAGAAGATATTTCCTATAATACTCCAACACCATGTTAAATGTACAGCTGGGACTGCTGTATAAACTCTTATCTTTCTTGTCCTAAGTTCATACTCTGTTCTGTGTCAGAAAAAATGAAAATCTAAAATATAATTTCCCCTAGAAGCAATTATGTACTATTTATTAGATCTTATTGTGTGTCAGGTATCTAAAAGAACACATTTAAAATGACCTCTTTCTAGAATAGCCTTTTACAACTACAGATACCCCTCTAAGATACTTCAGGTTTCAATTCCCAACCACCACTCAAGTAAGTCACACAAATATTTTGGTGTCCTAGCACATATTAAGGTTATGTTTGCATCATATGATAGCCTATTAAGTGTGTGATAGCTTTATGTCTGAAAAACAATGCATACCTTATTTAAAAATACTTTATTACTAAAAAATGTTAACCATCCCCTAAGCCTTCAACAAGTTATAACCTTTTTGCTGGTGGAGGATTTTGCCTTGATATTGATGGCTACTGACTAGGCATGGGGGTGGTCACTGAAGCTGGAATGACTGTGGAATTTGCCACATTGATGGAATTTTTTGAGAACAGTTTATCTGTAGTAGTCAATGCTGTTTGATGATATTTTACCCAAAACAGAATTTCTTTCAAAACTGGAGTCAATTCTCTCAAACCCTGCCACTGCTTTATTAACTAAGATATTCTAAGTCCCTTTTTGTCATTTCAACAATCTTCACAGCATATTCACCGGGAGTAGAGTTTATCTCAAGAGATCACTTTCTTTGCTCACCTATAAGAAGCAACTTCCCATAACATTCAAGTTTTATCATGAGATTGCAGCAACTCAGTCACATCCTCAGACTCCATCTCTAATACTAGTTCTCTTGCTCTTTCCACCACATCTGCAATTATTTCCTCCACTGAAGGGTTAAACCTCTCAAAGTCATCATGAAGACTGGAATTAGCTTCTTTCAAATCCTGTTAAAGTTGGTATTTTGACCTCTTTCCATTACTCATTAACATTCTTAATGGCATGTAGAATGACAAACACTTTACAGAAAGTTTTCAACTTACTTTGCCTGGATCCATCAGAGGAATCACTATTGATGGCAGCTATAGCATCAAAATATGTATTTCTTAAATAATAAGATGTGAAAGTCGAAATTACAACCTGATCCGTGGGCTATTAGCAGATATGAAAACAACATTAAGCTCATTGTCCATCTCCTTCAGGGCTCTTGGGGGACCAGGTGCACTGTCAATGAGCAGCAATATTTTGAAAGAAAACTTTTTTTTCTAAGTAGCAGGTCTCAACATGGGGTTTAAAGTATTCAGTAAACCAAGGTATAAACAGATGTGCTATCATGCAGGCTTTGTTGCTCCATTTACAGAGCACAGGTAGAATAGATTTAGGAAATTCTTAAAGGCCCTAGGATTTCTGGAATAGTAAAAGAGTACTGGCTTCAACTTAAAGTCACAAGCTGCATTAGCCCCTAACAACTAATTAAACTTAAAAGCTGTTTCAAGGCAAAGAAAATCATAAACAAAACAAAAATATAGCTTATGAAATGGGAGAAAATATTTGCAAAAGATGTGACCAACAAGGGATTAATTTTTAAAATATACAACAGCTCATACAGCTCAATGTCAAAGAAAAAAAAATACAATCAAAAAAAGACAGAAGATTTAAAGAGACATTTCTCCAAAGAAAACATTCAGATAGCCAAAAGACACATGAAAAGATGCTTAATTATCAAATAAATGCAAATCTAAAGTATCACTAGATATCACATTTGCACAATGAGGTATCACTTCACACCAATCAGAATGGCCATCATCAAAAAGTCTACAAAAAAATGTTGTGTATATATTCACAGAAAATTACAACTTGAAAAAATACATGCATCTCAATGTTCATAGAGCACTATTTACAATATCCAAGACATGGAAGCAACTTAAATGTTCACCAATAGATAAAGAAGATGTAATATATGTATATATGCAATGGGATATTTCTCTATCATAAAAAAATAAAATAATGCCATTTGCGACAACATGGATGGACCTAGTGATTATCATGTAAGTAATATATGATATTTGTCTATCAAATGGGAAAAAAATAGGACAAATATCATTTAGCTACAAAACAAGTTTTCAACTTACTTTGCCTGGATCCATCAGAGGAATCACTATTGATGGCAGCTATAGCATCAAAATATGTATTTCTTAAATAATAAGATGTGAAAGTCGAAATTACAACCTGATCCGTGGGCTATTAGCAGATATGAAAACAACATTAAGCTCATTGTCCATCTCCTTCAGGGCTCTTGGGGGACCAGGTGCACTGTCAATGAGCAGCAATATTTTGAAAGAAAACTTTTTTTTCTAAGTAGCAGGTCTCAACATGGGGTTTAAAGTATTCAGTAAACCAAGGTATAAACAGATGTGCTATCATGCAGGCTTTGTTGCTCCATTTACAGAGCACAGGTAGAATAGATTTAGGAAATTCTTAAAGGCCCTAGGATTTCTGGAATAGTAAAAGAGTACTGGCTTCAACTTAAAGTCACAAGCTGCATTAGCCCCTAACAACTAATTAAACTTAAAAGCTGTTTCAAGGCAAAGAAAATCATAAACAAAACAAAAATATAGCTTATGAAATGGGAGAAAATATTTGCAAAAGATGTGACCAACAAGGGATTAATTTTTAAAATATACAACAGCTCATACAGCTCAATGTCAAAGAAAAAAAAATACAATCAAAAAAAGACAGAAGATTTAAAGAGACATTTCTCCAAAGAAAACATTCAGATAGCCAAAAGACACATGAAAAGATGCTTAATTATCAAATAAATGCAAATCTAAAGTATCACTAGATATCACATTTGCACAATGAGGTATCACTTCACACCAATCAGAATGGCCATCATCAAAAAGTCTACAAAAAAATGTTGTGTATATATTCACAGAAAATTACAACTTGAAAAAATACATGCATCTCAATGTTCATAGAGCACTATTTACAATATCCAAGACATGGAAGCAACTTAAATGTTCACCAATAGATAAAGAAGATGTAATATATGTATATATGCAATGGGATATTTCTCTATCATAAAAAAATAAAATAATGCCATTTGCGACAACATGGATGGACCTAGTGATTATCATGTAAGTAATATATGATATTTGTCTATCAAATGGAGATAGACAAATATCATATATTGCTTATATGTGGAATCTAAAAAAATTATACAAATGATTTTAGCTACAAAACAGAAACAGACTCACAGACATAAAAAACAAACTTACAGATATCAAAAGGGAAAAGCAGGGGAGGGCTACATTTAGAATTTGGGATTAATAGATACACACTACTATACATAAAACAGATAAACCACAACTAGTAGCACAGGCAACTATTTCAATATCTTGTAATAAACTTATAACAGAAAATAATCTGAAAAAGAGTATATACATATATATACACACGAAGTATATACATACACTTTGTTATATACTTGAAACATTGTAAATCAACTATACCTCGATAATTAAAAAGAAAAAACTTTTTAAAGAAACAGAAAAAAAGAGCACTGGCTTCTACTTAGTCACCAATTGCATTTGACCCTAACAAGAGAGTTAGCTTGTCCTTAGAAGCTTTGAAGCCAAACACTGACTTCTCTCTAGCTATGAAAGTTCTATACGGCATCTTCTTCCAAAGGAAGACTGTTTCATCTACATTGAAAATATTATTTACTGTAGCCACCTTCATGAATTATCTTAGCAAGATCTTCTGGACAATTTGCTGCAGCTTATACATTAGCACTTGCTGCTTCATCTTTTACGTTAAGGAGATAGCTTCTTTCTTTAAACTTCATGAACCAACCTCTCTTAGCTTCAAATTTTCTTATGTAGCTTCTTCACCTTTCTCAGCCTTCAAAGAATTAAAGAGAGTTATGGCCCTGATGTGGATTAGGTTTTGGTTTAAGGGAATGTTGTGGCTGATCTTCTCTCCACACCACTAAAACCTTCTCTGTTATCAGCAATAAGCCTATTTCACTTTCTTCTTATTCATGCATTCAATGGAGTAGTACTTTTAATTTCTCTTGACTTTTTCTTTGTATTCACAGCTTGGCTAACTGTGTGTGACAAAGGCTTAGATTTCACAGCCTATTCTGCCTCTGGACATGCCCTCATCACTAGGCTTAATAATCTATAACTTCTGATTTAACGTGCAACTCCTCTCTTCACTTGAACACTTAGAGGCCATTGTAGTTTTATTAACTGCCCTAACTATATGTCATGTGTCTCAGGGAACAGCGAGGCCCAAAGAGAGGGAGAACTATGGAAGAACAGCTGATCAATGGAGCAGTCAGAACACAAACATTTATCAATTAAGTTTGCGATCTTAGGCATATTTATAAACCTCCAACAAGACAAATACTATCTTCTGTTACAAGTGTTAGACCATTAAAGGTCAACGTTGAGAGGCAGAGCCTTGAAAATGGGCTGTCATGTATATATCAGGCTACAGACACCATTCTTTTACAAAAGGTGCAGAGTAGGCACCACTAAGCACAGGCAACAGAGCACAAGGGTTAGATCACAAGGAATAGATCCAACATGGAGTCAGGCTGGTTCTCTATGACCACAGCTTGAGCTACAGAGAAAACTGAAGGGTCGAGCAAGCTGTCAAATCTTTGCTACATTAACAGGGAATGATCACCTCCAAGATATATCATTGTAAATGTATGAGTCTATCAAGAGACAGAATCCATGTATTAATTTGATCACAAAAGTTTAATACAAAGAATCATGAACTGTAACAGGACATTGAGGTAATAAGGAACTAGCAAGTAAAAAATAAAGATAACTCAAAAGAAGACAGGAATAGCAGTTATAAAGAGCAGGCACTACCTTAGGGCTGAGATGAGAGGCACCCTCCCTACCCTGCACCAGAACTAAAATCCAGTCTTATTGGAAAAGACAGGGCATGAGTATGGCTTGTGATTGTTGAAGTCACTGAGCAGTAACACCAGCAGAACCTGCTGAAAATCCACCCTCGGGAAGACTATTCACAGGGGGAATGTTATGCCCTGAGACTCACTGCAAAGCTTCTGAGGAGGGCGCCAGGAGAAGCCGCCCAATGAGGAGGTGACGTTTTGGTGGCATTACACTGAGAATTCACCCGAAGAGTACCAGTGTTGGCCACTTATGCTGCTGATCAATGCATCTTACAAGAGCCAAGCACTAAGGAAGTGGTCCACTGTCAGAGCCAGGCTCCAGAGAGCCGGGCAGTGGGCACTAGAGAAGCTGCTGGTGCGGAGGGGCTGGCTGGAGATCCTGCGAGCTGGCCATACTTTAAGAGTCAGGCCAGGAGAAGCACCACACTGCAGGAGCGAGGTGCTGGAGAACCCATTTGCCCGACAGAAGCCTGGCAAAAGGAGCACTCCCCTCCTGTGCCCTTTCTCCTCCTGCATCCCTCCAGCACCCTCTAGAGACAAAGTTCAACACCACACCATCCGACTAGAGAGAAACCATCACACCTGTCCTGCTCCCCACCGGGGACCCAGCAGCCCGCCAACGGCGACTTTTAGGTACTTTAAGATGGGCAGCGATGTTCTCACATTCAAAGTTTCTTTTCCATGTTTGGAATGAAATTATTAATATATAAAATTACTTCACGTCAACAAGGAGGGGTTAGATCACAAGGAATAGATCCAACATGGAGTCAGGCTGGTTCTCTATGACCACAGCTTGAGCTACAGAGAAAACTGAAGGGTCGAGCAAGCTGTCAAATCTTTGCTACATTAACAGGGAATGATCACCTCCAAGATATATCATTGTAAATGTATGAGTCTATCAAGAGACAGAATCCATGTATTAATTTGATCACAAAAGTTTAATACAAAGAATCATGAACTGTAACAGGACATTGAGGTAATAAGGAACTAGCAAGTAAAAAATAAAGATAACTCAAAAGAAGACAGGAATAGCAGTTATAAAGAGCAGGCACTACCTTAGGGCTGAGATGAGAGGCACCCTCCCTACCCTGCACCAGAACTAAAATCCAGTCTTATTGGAAAAGACAGGGCATGAGTATGGCTTGTGATTGTTGAAGTCACTGAGCAGTAACACCAGCAGAACCTGCTGAAAATCCACCCTCGGGAAGACTATTCACAGGGGGAATGTTATGCCCTGAGACTCACTGCAAAGCTTCTGAGGAGGGCGCCAGGAGAAGCCGCCCAATGAGGAGGTGACGTTTTGGTGGCATTACACTGAGAAGTTCACCGAAGAGTACCAGTGTTGGCCACTTATGCTGCTGATCAATGCATCTTACAAGAGCCAAGCACTAAGGAAGTGGTCCACTGTCAGAGCCAGGCTCCAGAGAGCCGGGCAGTGGGCACTAGAGAAGCTGCTGGTGCGGAGGGGCTGGCTGGAGATCCTGCGAGCTGGCCATACTTTAAGAGTCAGGCCAGGAGAAGCACCACACTGCAGGAGCGAGGTGCTGGAGAACCCATTTGCCCGACAGAAGCCTGGCAAAAGGAGCACTCCCCTCCTGTGCCCTTTCTCCTCCTGCATCCCTCCAGCACCCTCTAGAGACAAAGTTCAACACCACACCATCCGACTAGAGAGAAACCATCACACCTGTCCTGCTCCCCACCCGGGGACCCAGCAGCCCGCCAACGGCGACTTTTAGGTACTTTAAGATGGGCAGCGATGTTCTCACATTCAAAGTTTCTTTTCCATGTTTGGAATGAAATTATTAATATATAAAATTACTTCACGTGTTCTGTGGCATTTTCTTTCTTTAGAAGTAGTGGGAAATGAAGAATGTGTAAGAGTATAGAATAGAACAGGGTGTTTTGTTTAGACTGATAATAAAGTTTCCTTCCTGTGAAACTGTCTTCTGAATAGCTAGCTGGATATGAAAACGATGTTTCATTACTAAAAGAGAAAGCATTCGTCACTCAGTCGTGCCTGACTCTGTGACTCCATCGACTGGAGCCCACCAGGTTTCTCGGTCCATGGAATTCTCCAGGCAAGAATACTGGACCTTCCCGATCTAGGGATCTAACCCAGGTCTTCTGCATTGCAGGCAAACTTTTTCTACCAACATTAATAAGTTTCTCTGTATTACTGGCCTACACAGTCATCTCTGTATTAAATCCCCTTCCACACACCTCATTTGCCCCTAAGGGCACTATGGAAAACTGGCTCACACCGAGGACCTCTTGATCCAGGGAGAAAGCTCTCGTTGGCTTCGGTGTGGGGCTGGGGGCAGACCCAAACTGCTGGCCGCCCCGTGCGCAGCCCACATTCACTCCTCTGTTTTCTCCTTAAGGAGTGTTGACATGTGGGATATCCAGAGTCTTCACAGAAACAAAAATACAACAGTAAATTTAAGATCAAAAAGAATCCTGCTAGAATCAGAGACTTTATTAATTCTTAACCAAGGAATTGAGAAGCCAGCAGAGACTGACAATACTTCTTTCAACTAGAAAGATTTTTAAGCATATAGCTGGGATACCATCTATAAGTTTGAATACTAAGTTTGAATACTGTGTTACATAAATTAATCAGTAGAGCTTAAATACTGATAATAAAAAAAACCCTTACCCAGATGGTAGTGTCACATTTTCAGAGTCTGAGTGTTATAAGAAGTTCTGGGGAATAATATAGAAGGGCAATTTTTATGGCTACAGGAAAAGCAACAGGAGAGTTACACAATACAGCACAGATTTAAATCTACCAGTTTCCTTTCCTAAAACTGAATCTGGATGTATTTTCAATCAGATATTTTAAAGAGCATGCTTAAGACTTCACTATTATTACTGGAGATTCTAATTGCTGTACTGCTTAAAAATGAAGCATTGAGCAAATAAGCATTATATCAGAAGAAACATTTTTTCCCCTAAAGCTTGCTAATTAGAGGCTTAAAGTACCCAGAACCTAGTGTGTGTGTGTGCATGTGTGTGCGTGTGTGTGTGTGTGTGTGTGTCACTCAGTCGTGTCCAACTCTTTGCCACCCCATGGACTGTAGCCGGCTAGGCTCCTCTCCAGGTGGGTTGCCAATTCCTTCTCCAGGGGATCTTGTTGACCCTGGGATAGAACCAAGGTGTCCCAAACTGCAGGCAGATTCTTTACTGTCAGGGAAGCCCAGAACCTATCAGTCAGCATTAAAACAAAGATATACCTGTATGACTAATGGAATTAAAGAGCAAACAAAGAACAGAACAGGGAATCCTCGTTTTTACGCTGAGACATTATGGGGGCCTATAAAACTGTGCATCTCCATGTGGAGATCTTTGATCTTTGATCTCCACATCAGGTAGGGACTGCCAGAGACCACAAAGGGACTTCAGACTAGTTCTGAATTCTATCATCTTGTTTTGTACTACTTTTACTTGTGGTAGCTATCTGAACCATTGAGACATTGATATGACATATGATTTAATTGATATTTATAACACCCATTTGTACCATTTGTCTTGTTGGAAGCTGTGCTATTTAGTTTCAAAATCTAAAGAAACAAAGTATCCTGCTAGAATCAGAGACTTTATTAATTCTTAACCAAGGAATTGAGAAGCCAGCAGAGACTGACAATACTTCTTTCAACTAGAAAGATTTTTAAGCATATAGCTGGGATACCATCTATAAGTTTGAATACTAAGTTTGAATACTGTGTTACATAAATTAATCAGTAGAGCTTAAATACTGATAATAAAAAAAACCCTTACCCAGATGGTAGTGTCACATTTTCAGAGTCTGAGTGTTATAAGAAGTTCTGGGGAATAATATAGAAGGGCAATTTTTATGGCTACAGGAAAAGCAACAGGAGAGTTACACAATACAGCACAGATTTAAATCTACCAGTTTCCTTTCCTAAAACTGAATCTGGATGTATTTTCAATCAGATATTTTAAAGAGCATGCTTAAGACTTCACTATTATTACTGGAGATTCTAATTGCTGTACTGCTTAAAAATGAAGCATTGAGCAAATAAGCATTATATCAGAAGAAACATTTTTCCACTAGGCTTGCTAATTAGAGGCTTAAAGTACCCAGAACCTAGTGTGTGTGTGTGCATGTGTGTGCGTGTGTGTGTGTGTGTGTGTGTGTCACTCAGTCGTGTCCAACTCTTTGCCACCCCATGGACTGTAGCCGGCTAGGCTCCTCTCCAGGTGGGTTGCCAATTCCTTCTCCAGGGGATCTTGTTGACCCTGGGATAGAACCAAGGTGTCCCAAACTGCAGGCAGATTCTTTACTGTCAGGGAAGCCCAGAACCTATCAGTCAGCATTAAAACAAAGATATACCTGTATGACTAATGGAATTAAAGAGCAAACAAAGAACAGAACAGGGAATCCTCGTTTTTACGCTGAGACATTATGGGGGCCTATAAAACTGTGCATCTCCATGTGGAGATCTTTGATCTTTGATCTCCACATCAGGTAGGGACTGCCAGAGACCACAAAGGGACTTCAGACTAGTTCTGAATTCTATCATCTTGTTTTGTACTACTTTTACTTGTGGTAGCTATCTGAACCATTGAGACATTGATATGACATATGATTTAATTGATATTTATAACACCCATTTGTACCATTTGTCTTGTTGGAAGCTGTGCTATTTAGTTTCAAAATCTAAAGAAACAAAGTATCCTATTACAGATTAAATAAACATTTGTGTTCTCCCCCAAATTCATATGCTGAAATCTAACCTCCAATGTATTTGGAGGTGAGGTCTTTGGTACATAATTAGGTCATCAGCATGGAGCCCTCTTGAGTGGGACTAGTGCCCTTATAGCTCCCTCGTCTTTCCTCCATGTGAGAATGCAACAAGAAGTCAGCGGTGTGCAAACACAGAAGAGTCCTCACAGAAACTCCCAGCCTCCAGAACCATGAGAAATAAATTTTGTTGTTTATAAGCCCTCCAGTCCATGGTACTTATTTATAGCAGCCCACGCAGAACAAGACACACCCTATTAGGAAGTAATGCCAGCTTTCAAAGATGTAAATGTGGAATTCTAAAAGCTAAGGCCATTCAAATCCTCATAAATGTGTCATTTCATTCCAGACCTTTTACCTCCTTATCCAAGCCCATCTCTCCAACCAATTTGAGCTTTTCACCACTTCTGAGTAAAACCTTAAGATGAAATATCTGAACCTTTTATGTTTATTATGCTAATATTTGAACCTTTTATGTTCAAATTTCACCATATCTTCAAAGTACCTAGACTGAAGAGCCTTCCCACTGAGGAGCGAGGGATCTGAGCTCCACACTGGGCTTCCCAAAGGTCCTGCACCATGAAAACAATCCCCTAAACATCTGACTTTGAAAACTAGCACAGTTTACACTTGGGAGACTCAGAAAGGTGTAGCAAACTGAGACTCTGCTTTTAAAGACTGCATACAAAAATCTCAAACACTCTGAATCCCAGCAAAGGAGTAGTCTGAAAGATGCCTGGGTCAACCCTACTTGATGATCTTCAGGAGTCTTTTGGAAAGAAGAAATACACATGGCCAACTAACACATGAAAAGATGCTCAGTGTCGCTCATTGGTAGACAAATGCAAATCAAAACTACAACAAGATTATCACCTCACACCAGTGAGAATGGCCATCATCAAAAAGTCTACAGATAATAAATGCTGAAGAGGGTGTGGAGAAAAGGGAACCCTCTTGCACTGTTGGTGGGAATGTAAATTGATACAGCCACTATGGAAGACAGTTTGGAGATTCCTTAAAAAACTAGGACTGGAACCATCAAATGACCCAGCAATAGCACTATTAGGCATATACCCTGTGGAAATCAAAATTGAAAGAGACACCTGAACCCCAGTGTTCATCGCAGCACTTTTTACAATAGCTAGAACATGGAAACAACCTAGATGTCAATCAACAAATGAACGGATAAAGAAGTTATGGTACATATATACAATAGAATATTTCTCAGCTGTAAAAAGAAGTGCATTTGAATCAGTCCTAATGAGGTGGATGAATCTAGACCTATTATACAAAGTGAAGTAAGTCAGAAAGAGAAGGATAAATATAGTATACTAAGACATATATATGGAATCTAGAAAGATGGCACTGATAAATGCACACGCAGAGAAGCACTGGAGAAACAGACATAGAGAATAGACTTATGGACACTGGCGGGAGGGAGGAGTGGGTGAGAGGTATGGAAAGAGTAACATGGAAACCTACTCTTTCATATGTAAAAGAGACAACCATTGTGAATATGCTGTATGACTAAGGGAACTTACATGGGGGGTACACAACAATCTGGAGGGGTTGGGGGGAGGAAGTGGGGAGGGGAAGTCCAGGTGGGAGGGGTCAAGTGTATGCCTATGACTGCTTCGGGTTTATGTACAGCTGTAAACAACAAAACTCTGTAAAAGTAAAATAAAAATAATTAATAAAAGAAGAAAATAATACTGGAGTAGGTGGCCATTTCCTACTCCAGGGGATTTTCCCAACCGAGGGATCATACCTTCATCTCCGGCATCTTCTGCATTCACAGGAGTAGTCTGAAAGATGCCTGGGTCAACCCTACTTGATGATCTTCAGGAGTCTTTTGGAAAGAAGAAATACACATGGCCAACTAACACATGAAAAGATGCTCAGTGTCGCTCATTGGTAGACAAATGCAAATCAAAACTACAACAAGATTATCACCTCACACCAGTGAGAATGGCCATCATCAAAAAGTCTACAGATAATAAATGCTGAAGAGGGTGTGGAGAAAAGGGAACCCTCTTGCACTGTTGGTGGGAATGTAAATTGATACAGCCACTATGGAAGACAGTTTGGAGATTCCTTAAAAAACTAGGACTGGAACCATCAAATGACCCAGCAATAGCACTATTAGGCATATACCCTGTGGAAATCAAAATTGAAAGAGACACCTGAACCCCAGTGTTCATCGCAGCACTTTTTACAATAGCTAGAACATGGAAACAACCTAGATGTCAATCAACAAATGAACGGATAAAGAAGTTATGGTACATATATACAATAGAATATTTCTCAGCTGTAAAAAGAAGTGCATTTGAATCAGTCCTAATGAGGTGGATGAATCTAGACCTATTATACAAAGTGAAGTAAGTCAGAAAGAGAAGGATAAATATAGTATACTAAGACATATATATGGAATCTAGAAAGATGGCACTGATAAATGCACACGCAGAGAAGCACTGGAGAAACAGACATAGAGAATAGACTTATGGACACTGGCGGGAGGGAGGAGTGGGTGAGAGGTATGGAAAGAGTAACATGGAAACCTACTCTTTCATATGTAAAAGAGACAACCATTGTGAATATGCTGTATGACTAAGGGAACTTACATGGGGGGTACACAACAATCTGGGGGGGTTGGGGGGAGGAAGTGGGGAGGGGAAGTCCAGGTGGGAGGGGTCAAGTGTATGCCTATGACTGCTTCGGGTTTATGTACAGCTGTAAACAACAAAACTCTGTAAAAGTAAAATAAAAATAATTAATAAAAGAAGAAAATAATACTGGAGTAGGTGGCCATTTCCTACTCCAGGGGATTTTCCCAACCGAGGGATCATACCTTCATCTCCGGCATCTTCTGCATTCACAGGAGGATTCTTTACTGAACCCAGTGGAATATTATTCAATGGTTAAAAAAAAATGAACCATCAAGCCATGAAAAGACACGGAGAAAATTGAAATGCATTTTAGTAGGGTAGAGAAAAGCCAAATGTTAAGGTTACATACCATAGGACTCCAACTCTATGACATTCTAGGAACGGCAAAACTATGGAGACATTAAAAAGATCACTGATTGCCAGGGGTTGGGAAGGGCTTCCCCAATGGCTCAGTGTGTAAAAATTCCACCTGCAAATGCAGGAGACACAAGACACATGGGATCAACCTTTGGGTTGGGAAGATCTCCTGGAGGAGGAAAATAGCACCCAGTCGAGCATTCTTGCCTGAAAAGTCCGATGGACAGAGGAGCCTGGTGGGCTACAGTCCAAAGGGTCGAAAACAGGCAGAGGCGACTAAGCACACATCAAGGGAAGGTAGAGGGATGAACATGTGGAGCAAAGAGGATCATTAGGGCAGTGAAGCTACGTCATATAATACTACAATGATGTTATTATACACTACTCTTTTGTCAAAACCCACAGGGGAAAACACCCATAAAACATCAAGAGTGAATCCTAAACTAAACTATGGACTTTGAGTTACTGTGACAAGTCCATCATAGGTTTATCAGTCTTAATAAATACACCACGGTGGTGCAGGATGTTGACAGTCGGGGTGGTGTGTATGTGAGGCTAGAGGGGAATGGGAATTCTTTGTACTTTCTGCTCACATTTGCTGTGAACCTATAACTGCTCTATGGAAAGAGTAACATAAACCTACTCTTTCATATGTAAAAGAGACAACCATTGTGAATATGCTGTATGACTAAGGGAACTTACATGGGGGGTACACAACAATCTGGAGGGGTGGGGGAGGAAGTGGGGAGGGGAAGTCCAGGTGGGAGGGGTCAAGTGTATGCCTATGACTGCTTCGGGTTTATGTACAGCTGTAAACAACAAAACTCTGTAAAAGTAAAATAAAAATAATTAATAAAAGAAGAAAATAATACTGGAGTAGGTGGCCATTTCCTACTCCAGGGGATTTTCCCAACCGAGGGATCATACCTTCATCTCCGGCATCTTCTGCATTCACAGGAGGATTCTTTACTGAACCCAGTGGAATATTATTCAATGGTTAAAAAAAAATGAACCATCAAGCCATGAAAAGACACGGAGAAAATTGAAATGCATTTTAGTAGGGTAGAGAAAAGCCAAATGTTAAGGTTACATACCATAGGACTCCAACTCTATGACATTCTAGGAACGGCAAAACTATGGAGACATTAAAAAGATCACTGATTGCCAGGGGTTGGGAAGGGCTTCCCCAATGGCTCAGTGTGTAAAGAATCTACCTGCCAATGCAGGAGACACAAGACACATGGGATCAACCTTTGGGTTGGGAAGATCTCCTGGAGGAGGAAAATAGCACCCAGTCGAGCATTCTTGCCTGAAAAGTCCGATGGACAGAGGAGCCTGGTGGGCTACAGTCCAAAGGGTCGAAAACAGGCAGAGGCGACTAAGCACACATCAAGGGAAGGTAGAGGGATGAACATGTGGAGCAAAGAGGATCATTAGGGCAGTGAAGCTACGTCATATAATACTACAATGATGTTATTATACACTACTCTTTTGTCAAAACCCACAGGGGAAAACACCCATAAAACATCAAGAGTGAATCCTAAACTAAACTATGGACTTTGAGTTACTGTGACAAGTCCATCATAGGTTTATCAGTCTTAATAAATACACCACGGTGGTGCAGGATGTTGACAGTCGGGGTGGTGTGTATGTGAGGCTAGAGGGGAATGGGAATTCTTTGTACTTTCTGCTCACATTTGCTGTGAACCTATAACTGCTCTAAGAAAAACAGAGTATTTTAAAAAAGAAAACTCCAGCAATCTAACAGGTTTGTAATATGCCTATAAATTCATGTGTCTAATTGCTCATATTATTGGGTTTAAGATACATGATGTGGTTTAAAAAAATACGCACTTAATTTTACCTCAGAGATGTAGTCCCCAAATCCCAAACCCTCAGCATGTATTATTTCAGAAGAAATACCATACACCATAGTATTCTAAAAAATTGATATGGAGAATTGAAAGGCAGTTTTCTTAATCTAGAAAGCAATAGCTGGACAAGATGACATTTATGAGGTGTTTCTCCCATGATAATTGATACATTGGATTGTGGACCTCAGTTCTCCACAGATCACAACCAATCCACATAAAGATTCTATATAGATAGATTTATAGATTTAGTGTCTCCATTTCCAACTTGGTGGACAAATGTGAGTTGTTGTCCCGTTCAAATGATCCCCTGGTGCTTATGGACTGATGTTAGGGATCCCGAAGTTATTTCAGAAAAGATAAGTGCAAATTTAATATTAGAAAAGTTCCCTCCAATTTTTCTTCACTATAATATATAACCACTATGGGTCATCTTCATGTGTGGGCTTCTCAAATGCAGAGAGGCAAAAAGCAATTTATTCATCCTTCTGGGAAACAGCAAAGGACTTCAAGTTTATTGTCATTCTCTTCTATCTAATATACACTGGTAAATCTAGTTAATCTAGATTAATTTTCTGAGATTAAAGGGTCGAAAACAGGCAGAGGCGACTAAGCACACATCAAGGGAAGGTAGAGGGATGAACATGTGGAGCAAAGAGGATCATTAGGGCAGTGAAGCTACGTCATATAATACTACAATGATGTTATTATACACTACTCTTTTGTCAAAACCCACAGGGGAAAACACCCATAAAACATCAAGAGTGAATCCTAAACTAAACTATGGACTTTGAGTTACTGTGACAAGTCCATCATAGGTTTATCAGTCTTAATAAATACACCACGGTGGTGCAGGATGTTGACAGTCGGGGTGGTGTGTATGTGAGGCTAGAGGGGAATGGGAATTCTTTGTACTTTCTGCTCACATTTGCTGTGAACCTATAACTGCTCTAAGAAAAACAGAGTATTTTAAAAAAGAAAACTCCAGCAATCTAACAGGTTTGTAATATGCCTATAAATTCATGTGTCTAATTGCTCATATTATTGGGTTTAAGATACATGATGTGGTTTAAAAAAATACGCACTTAATTTTACCTCAGAGATGTAGTCCCCAAATCCCAAACCCTCAGCATGTATTATTTCAGAAGAAATACCATACACCATAGTATTCTAAAAAATTGATATGGAGAATTGAAAGGCAGTTTTCTTAATCTAGAAAGCAATAGCTGGACAAGATGACATTTATGAGGTGTTTCTCCCATGATAATTGATACATTGGATTGTGGACCTCAGTTCTCCACAGATCACAACCAATCCACATAAAGATTCTATATAGATAGATTTATAGATTTAGTGTCTCCATTTCCAACTTGGTGGACAAATGTGAGTTGTTGTCCCGTTCAAATGATCCCCTGGTGCTTATGGACTGATGTTAGGGATCCCGAAGTTATTTCAGAAAAGATAAGTGCAAATTTAATATTAGAAAAGTTCCCTCCAATTTTTCTTCACTATAATATATAACCACTATGGGTCATCTTCATGTGTGGGCTTCTCAAATGCAGAGAGGCAAAAAGCAATTTATTCATCCTTCTGGGAAACAGCAAAGGACTTCAAGTTTATTGTCATTCTCTTCTATCTAATATACACTGGTAAATCTAGCTCATCTCAGATTAATTTTCTGAGATTTAAAATAACTGTATATTCTATTTTTAAAAAATCCAATCCAGTAACTCTTCAGGAGAAAAGAAAGAAAATGGTTAATCTCTGGAAATATACCCTTTTAGTAGGGTTTAGAGTGGGCAATTAAATATTTATACAGTTTTTTTTTTTGGCTGTCCTGTGTTTTCATTGATGCTTTTTCTAGTTGCAGTGAACAGGGATACTTTCTAGGTGCAGTGCAAGGGCTTCTCATTACAGCAGCTTCTATTGTTGTGCAGCACAGGTTCTAGGGTGCGCGGGCTTCAGTAGCTGTGGCACACTGGCTTAGCTGCCCTGTGGCATGCAGGCTTCCTGGACCAGGGACTGAACCCATGTCCTCTGCATCAGCAATGTGACTCTTAACCAATGGCCCACCAGGGAAATCCTAAAATAATTATATATTTTTTTAAATAATTATATTTTAAGATGCTAAAATATCCTAAGGAATTCTGATTTACTCTAGAAAGCCATAGCTCCACAAAATCAAGCAAAATTTTATTTTTAGGGAGTTAGGCACAGAAAAGTGAACTGAAGTATAACACAGTATATAATTCCTTTTAAAAATGTATGCGAACTCAAAATTAGAAGCTTTCTTCTTTCCATTAAAAAGGGGGGTGAATAGTCAAGGAAAATAATAATTGTAAGAAGTCTGGCAATCCAAAATAGCTATTATATAATTGTGTTTATTATACTTCACCAGCCAGTTCACTGGAATGTGTCACTCTGAGAGGGAACATTTATAATCTCCTACTGCCATCTTATGCAATGTCTTGTCACTGCACAAAAGGAGGAATATACATTAAGAAAAAACAAAAGCGCTTTCTGGAAGTTGTATGTCAACCCACATTTTCCACATAAAAATTAAATATCTCTTTTTCCATTCCTCATCTATTTACAACAGGATTTTTTTAAGTTTGGTCATTTCATAAATGATTTATAATTCCTTTCCTATTAGCTTCTTAAACTTTCACTTCTGGTCATATTTGTTATCTCATACACACTTTCTTGTGATATAAAATGCTATACAGAATTATGTATTACTCAAATGCATGAGAAATGCAAAAGTTAGAAATTAAAATACACAAATAAAGCAGAAACAATGCTCAGTTCTACTCTTTAAAGAAATAAAAGTCAACAGACTTTCTTTAACAAGTTTATCCTGAAATCAACCAGGTCATAAGCCACCAAGTTTATATAGAAGAATTTTAATTTATTGTGTAATTATAAACAAATGCCAGACTTTAAAAACAGCAATGCAAGTAGACAAAGTTGTACTGTTTTTCTATAAATCCTGACAATTCTCATCTGACAAATTTTAATGCATCGTACTACTCAGAAGATCATATAACTCAATGCAAAATTTAGAAATAGGTCATTAAGAGAATCCACGACTCATATTTGACTAGTGCTAAATCCCAATTATTACAAAAATATATCAATTAGAAATGTGTTTATTCACAAGCAATAACAACAGTACCAAATAATTATGGCTTAAACAATTAAAACTTTGTCTACACAAGCAGGATATATTCCCTTTGATTCTATTTCTCAACTATGCCATCACTTGCTGAAGTTCTTTCCAGATTTCCACTTCACCATCCTTAGCACACTGACCTTCATTCTTGTGCTTGCCACCTCAAGGTCACAAAAATCACTGCTACAGTTCTAAACAATAAATTAATGTCAATATTGGAATAAAGTGAAAAAAAAAGAGTGCTAGATATATCTATTCGCCATATTCTCATTATTAGTCTCATGGCCAGAAATACCTCACCTGGCCATTTGTAGCTCCAAGTAAAGCTGGGGAAGAGCCTACAGTTCAACAGAGTCAAAATTAGCAAGATACATGGGAGGAATCTGTACAATCCAAAATAGCTATTATATAATTGTGTTTATTATACTTCACCAGCCAGTTCACTGGAATGTGTCACTCTGAGAGGAACATTTATAATCTCCTACTGCCATCTTATGCAATGTCTTGTCACTGCACAAAAGGAGGAATATACATTAAGAAAAAACAAAAGCGCTTTCTGGAAGTTGTATGTCAACCCACATTTTCCACATAAAAATTAAATATCTCTTTTTCCATTCCTCATCTATTTACAACAGGATTTTTTTAAGTTTGGTCATTTCATAAATGATTTATAATTCCTTTCCTATTAGCTTCTTAAACTTTCACTTCTGGTCATATTTGTTATCTCATACACACTTTCTTGTGATATAAAATGCTATACAGAATTATGTATTACTCAAATGCATGAGAAATGCAAAAGTTAGAAATTAAAATACACAAATAAAGCAGAAACAATGCTCAGTTCTACTCTTTAAAGAAATAAAAGTCAACAGACTTTCTTTAACAAGTTTATCCTGAAATCAACCAGGTCATAAGCCACCAAGTTTATATAGAAGAATTTTAATTTATTGTGTAATTATAAACAAATGCCAGACTTTAAAAACAGCAATGCAAGTAGACAAAGTTGTACTGTTTTTCTATAAATCCTGACAATTCTCATCTGACAAATTTTAATGCATCGTACTACTCAGAAGATCATATAACTCAATGCAAAATTTAGAAATAGGTCATTAAGAGAATCCACGACTCATATTTGACTAGTGCTAAATCCCAATTATTACAAAAATATATCAATTAGAAATGTGTTTATTCACAAGCAATAACAACAGTACCAAATAATTATGGCTTAAACAATTAAAACTTTGTCTACACAAGCAGGATATATTCCCTTTGATTCTATTTCTCAACTATGCCATCACTTGCTGAAGTTCTTTCCAGATTTCCACTTCACCATCCTTAGCACACTGACCTTCATTCTTGTGCTTGCCACCTCAAGGTCACAAAAATCACTGCTACAGTTCTAAACAATAAATTAATGTCAATATTGGAATAAAGTGAAAAAAAAAGAGTGCTAGATATATCTATTCGCCATATTCTCATTATTAGTCTCATGGCCAGAAATACCTCACCTGGCCATTTGTAGCTCCAAGTAAAGCTGGGGAAGAGCCTACAGTTCAACAGAGTCAAAATTAGCAAGATACATGGGAGGAATCTGTAGTGGAAATAAACAATATCTACTACAAGCAATGAGATTAACATTGACCTACAATTAAGACTGAGTCCAGATGGTGGGTTAAGCTGAAGGTGGAAGCTTCCCTTTCTTTCCAAACACATAATAATACTAGGTTAGAGAAAAAACACTTGAAGCAAGTAAAGGAAATCTTCAAGTGACGCTTATGACCACTTCACAGAGGTAACTGGAATGAATATACCCAGGAGACAGAGGTGGAGATGCAAGACCCAATGCACAGGCAAGAGCTGGCACTGACCTAGAAGAGGCCTGACCAGGAGAACATCTCCCACCAAAATAAAGATAAGAAGGAAACTGAGGACCAGGCCAAACTAGAATCTTTTGTAAAAAATCAGAGCACCTGCCCTGCACTGTAGGCAGATGTGGAGCTTGAGTTCCTACACAATTCACCCAGAGTAAAAATCCAAGGAGAGAACTAATAAAAATGGTCTAGAACAGGTAAACCTTGTAGTACTGTATAACAGGCAACTGTAAAACCTCCTCAAGGGAACACTTCCATAGCCCAGAGCACACAGAAGATTACTGCTGCAAAAGATGACGTTGCTGGTGAATAAGGAAAAATACACAAAGAAATGCCCGAGTGGCACAACAAATGGGAGAAACCAGGCCCAGGGAGACACTGATAATAAAACAATCTCAAAAGGTCTTTTCCAAAGCTGGTCTTTGTCAGAATCTTTCAACTTTAATAAATAAGAACCAAAAATATAATCCACTCTAGCTCCTGGGAGTCAAGAAAGAGAAAAAAAGAAAATATTAAACAAAAAACTTGGCCTACCCCTTTTCTCCCATGACCCTAAAATGAGCTTACTTGTCCTTCAGAGAAAACAAATGAAAGGGCTAAAGGACAGAGAGTCATTTATAAGAACAAATCAATATAAAACCAACTGAATTTTAGAGAGCTAAAGGACATAGAGCAGAGGTCACACAATTGAAAACTGCAAAGATAAACTCCCTGGCCCTGCAGGTCTCCAAACATGCTCACAAAAATGAATGTACTAGACCCCATGAGAGCATCAGCTAAGGAAAGCATCTTCAAAAGGGTGAATTTTCAGCTGACTTCTGAAAAAAAATCTGTAGAAATGGGGAAGTGACACAAATTATCAGAATATGGCTGACGCACCTTCTGACATTCACAGGCTTGTGTCCAGTCCTAATTTATATCACCAATTTAAATTGAGTTTTATAGAAACTGGAAAGATTCAAAAGATGTACAAATTTGCCCAGCAGATGGGGACTATCAGTATTAGGAGCAAAGAGTGAACAGATTTGCTTCATTTCACGTACAGCATACATGAGTGTTCTGTTTAAATTCTCTCATCAGTCGGCTCTCCCTTGAGCCGGCCCGCTGTTCTCACAGAGTCTCCCACTCCAACCATGTAGGTTCTCCCTTAAGTTGGCCCACTGTACTGGCAGTGACTCTCCCTTTCCCGACTCTAATAAACTCTACTTTCCTGTTAAAAAAAAAAACAAACAAACAAAAAAAACACTCTCTTGTCAAACTATTTTACGGTGTTTCAAGAGGAAATTAAGCTATTTTTCTCAGTAAGGAAAAAAGTTAAAATTTAAACAGGAATGATACTAAAAAGAAGAACCTATGACTTTCAAGAGAATAACCCCTGAAATCAAGTCAAGAACTAACTTCCATTTCTAGACACCTATTCAGTGCCAACCTTGATGGAATGATGGGTGACTTTCATTTTCTTCTCTGTTATCTTGCTGGATAGTCAAAGTGGGTAGGTATTATCTTTTAAAATAATACAAAAAAATAGAAACTGAAATGCTAACTAACATAGTTCAGATCATCAGTTGCTGGAAAAATGAGGATGAAGATGTTCAATCCCTCTTGGTCTTTTATTCTTTAAGGAAGAAAATCCTTCCACATATTAGGTTCTGTATTAATAATGTTTGTTAGACTATTAATTATCCTAATACAAAGTCTAGGAATATTAATATATTCAATCAGTTCTTTAACATCTAAGTGTAAATCAATCTCCCAAAACTGGCCTTGGAGAAGATCTTGCCAAAGATAAACTCTGGCCCTGCAGGTCTCCAAACATGCTCACAAAAATGAATGTACTAGACCCCATGAGAGCATCAGCTAAGGAAAGCATCTTCAAAAGGGTGAATTTTCAGCTGACTTCTGAAAAAAAATCTGTAGAAATGGGGAAGTGACACAAATTATCAGAATATGGCTGACGCACCTTCTGACATTCACAGGCTTGTGTCCAGTCCTAATTTATATCACCAATTTAAATTGAGTTTTATAGAAACTGGAAAGATTCAAAAGATGTACAAATTTGCCCAGCAGATGGGGACTATCAGTATTAGGAGCAAAGAGTGAACAGATTTGCTTCATTTCACGTACAGCATACATGAGTGTTCTGTTTAAATTCTCTCATCAGTCGGCTCTCCCTTGAGCCGGCCCGCTGTTCTCACAGAGTCTCCCACTCCAACCATGTAGGTTCTCCCTTAAGTTGGCCCACTGTACTGGCAGTGACTCTCCCTTTCCCGACTCTAATAAACTCTACTTTCCTGTTAAAAAAAAAAACAAACAAACAAAAAAAACACTCTCTTGTCAAACTATTTTACGGTGTTTCAAGAGGAAATTAAGCTATTTTTCTCAGTAAGGAAAAAAGTTAAAATTTAAACAGGAATGATACTAAAAAGAAGAACCTATGACTTTCAAGAGAATAACCCCTGAAATCAAGTCAAGAACTAACTTCCATTTCTAGACACCTATTCAGTGTCAACCTTGATGGAATGATGGGTGACTTTCATTTTCTTCTCTGTTATCTTGCTGGATAGTCAAAGTGGGTAGGTATTATCTTTTAAAATAATACAAAAAAATAGAAACTGAAATGCTAACTAACATAGTTCAGATCATCAGTTGCTGGAAAAATGAGGATGAAGATGTTCAATCCCTCTTGGTCTTTTATTCTTTAAGGAAGAAAATCCTTCCACATATTAGGTTCTGTATTAATAATGTTTGTTAGACTATTAATTATCCTAATACAAAGTCTAGGAATATTAATATATTCAATCAGTTCTTTAACATCTAAGTGATAATTACTAAGATCTGAACTGTTCAACCATTTGATGGTTACTTAACTTCTTTCGCAGCAGTTATGGGTTATAGAGAAGGTATGAGTTGCAGGGTCCCCTTCAAAATAAAACTATTCAAAAGGAAATCTCTAATAGAGAAAAGACCACATTATACTAATTATTTCAGAAAAAGAAGAAAAGAAAAATAATTATTGCCCCACATACTCACCTTCCAGGTTTTTAAGCAATTTTTTTATATAGAAAAATAAGTATGACACTGAACATATAGGAACAGATTCTGCACAGTGACCATATGCTGCTTAATTATGTAGTTAAACTATAAAAACTGACCAACAAATTTACCAAGGAACATAAACAAAATAACTTCCACAAACAGCAACAGATCACATAAAAACTGAACAAAGCTTAATCATAGTTATATGTCTTCTTACTAAGACAATGACACATAGAGAAATATATATAGAAAACACATCAGTTTTCAGCCTTGTTTCCTAAGATAGAAGTGCCTATACAAATCACTGTGAAATTAACTTTAATTACCTAATCAATTTAAACCAAATTAGGCCTAAGGCTAAACAAGGTTTTCTTAGTTTCCTAGAGCTAACAGATTATTTACTAAATAAACCAAGTCATTCCTCTAATTCTATCTTTAGAAAGGCTGGACTGAACTTTCTAAACTTAATTAGGCGTACTCCACTCAGAGGACTAGGCTGAGAAATCTCTATCTTGATGCCATTCTGTTCATGGTGCTAAGATACTGGATTTCAGAGATGGAAAGTTAATAAAAGCCAAGCAACGAGAAAGAAAACACATTCAGGAAATCCGTGCCTCTCAACTTGGCTAAAAATTTGCATCTCCTCGGGAGCCCTCTTTTTAAGTACCAGGTGAATTAAAAGAGAATCTTTAAAATCTCAGGCCATGATTTAAAAAAAAAAATCACCAGATTATTATAATACAGAGAAAGAATTTAAAAGCATAGCAACAGATGATATCAAGCAAACAATATATTCAGATTGAACCAAAACAGAGAACTTTTGCTAGCAGTTATGTCTAGGAATATTAATATATTCAATCAGTTCTTTAACATCTAAGTGATAATTACTAAGATCTGAACTGTTCAACCATTTGATGGTTACTTAACTTCTTTCGCAGCAGTTATGGGTTATAGAGAAGGTATGAGTTGCAGGGTCCCCTTCAAAATAAAACTATTCAAAAGGAAATCTCTAATAGAGAAAAGACCACATTATACTAATTATTTCAGAAAAAGAAGAAAAGAAAAATAATTATTGCCCCACATACTCACCTTCCAGGTTTTTAAGCAATTTTTTTATATAGAAAAATAAGTATGACACTGAACATATAGGAACAGATTCTGCACAGTGACCATATGCTGCTTAATTATGTAGTTAAACTATAAAAACTGACCAACAAATTTACCAAGGAACATAAACAAAATAACTTCCACAAACAGCAACAGATCACATAAAAACTGAACAAAGCTTAATCATAGTTATATGTCTTCTTACTAAGACAATGACACATAGAGAAATATATATAGAAAACACATCAGTTTTCAGCCTTGTTTCCTAAGATAGAAGTGCCTATACAAATCACTGTGAAATTAACTTTAATTACCTAATCAATTTAAACCAAATTAGGCCTAAGGCTAAACAAGGTTTTCTTAGTTTCCTAGAGCTAACAGATTATTTACTAAATAAACCAAGTCATTCCTCTAATTCTATCTTTAGAAAGGCTGGACTGAACTTTCTAAACTTAATTAGGCGTACTCCACTCAGAGGACTAGGCTGAGAAATCTCTATCTTGATGCCATTCTGTTCATGGTGCTAAGATACTGGATTTCAGAGATGGAAAGTTAATAAAAGCCAAGCAACGAGAAAGAAAACACATTCAGGAAATCCGTGCCTCTCAACTTGGCTAAAAATTTGCATCTCCTCGGGAGCCCTCTTTTTAAGTACCAGGTGAATTAAAAGAGAATCTTTAAAATCTCAGGCCATGATTTCAAAAAAAATCACCAGATTATTATAATACAGAGAAAGAATTTAAAAGCATAGCAACAGATGATATCAAGCAAACAATATATTCAGATTGAACCAAAACAGAGAACTGTGTCCCAAACCAAGAGTCAACTACAAAGGCAATTAGAACATAAGTGATATTTTTATAACTCCAGAATAGAAAGATCAAGATTTACAACAGCTGAGGCACCAAGAAATTATCTAAGGGCTGCTTGCTGAAATACTGAAAAAATAGAGCAAAAATTCTCCTGTGCCCTTACTCTTCAAGGGCTGTGAGTATAAAGAGCTAATAAAATCAAGCAGTGGAGCTATTAAGCTCCTGGTATTTCTGTTCTAGTGGGAATCAGCAGTTCTTATGTCTTTATTTAAAGTGCCTCCAGAACTAATACATCTGTTGTTATTTGGGTGTTGCTAACAATCTCAAAGTATAAAGTCTAGAAATCAACTGTATAAGCCATTTTGGGGGCATGCATCCAAAGTCAGGTCATTTTCATCTAAATCAACATGCAAATAAGACATTTTTCAGCTTGAAGAATTAGGAAGAGAACTTTCATGACACTGAACTTTCACAAAAAGGTTCCTCAACTTTATGATGACTTTAAAATTATCAAACTTAGAATGGATCCACACTACAAAATTAAAATTTAACTGTTAGGAGTAGATACATAAAAAATATATTTCAGATAAACAACAAGGTATAGAGAATAACAAACAGTTGTATACCCATTACCTACTTTAAGTAAAACATTAAAAATACAACTGAAGTCTCAGTATTCTTCCTCTCCCATTACCTCTCCCACTGCTACCAACTATCTCTAAAGGAATGAAACTGTCAGAAAATTGTGGCTTATGGTTTGGTCTCATCTAGTCTATCTTGATGCCATTCTGTTCATGGTGCTAAGATACTGGATTTCAGAGATGGAAAGTTAATAAAAGCCAAGCAACGAGAAAGAAAACACATTCAGGAAATCCGTGCCTCTCAACTTGGCTAAAAATTTGCATCTCCTCGGGAGCCCTCTTTTTAAGTACCAGGTGAATTAAAAGAGAATCTTTAAAATCTCAGGCCATGATTTAAAAAAAAAAATCACCAGATTATTATAATACAGAGAAAGAATTTAAAAGCATAGCAACAGATGATATCAAGCAAACAATATATTCAGATTGAACCAAAACAGAGAACTGTGTCCCAAACCAAGAGTCAACTACAAAGGCAATTAGAACATAAGTGATATTTTTATAACTCCAGAATAGAAAGATCAAGATTTACAACAGCTGAGGCACCAAGAAATTATCTAAGGGGCTGCTTGCTGAAATACTGAAAAAAAATAGAGCAAAAATTCTCCCTGTGCCCTTACTCTTCAAGGGCTGTGAGTATAAAGAGCTAATAAAATCAAGCAGTGGAGCTATTAAGCTCCTGGTATTTCTGTTCTAGTGGGAATCAGCAGTTCTTATGTCTTTATTTAAAGTGCCTCCAGAACTAATACATCTGTTGTTATTTGGGTGTTGCTAACAATCTCAAAGTATAAAGTCTAGAAATCAACTGTATAAGCCATTTTGGGGGCATGCATCCAAAGTCAGGTCATTTTCATCTAAATCAACATGCAAATAAGACATTTTTCAGCTTGAAGAATTAGGAAGAGAACTTTCATGACACTGAACTTTCACAAAAAGGTTCCTCAACTTTATGATGACTTTAAAATTATCAAACTTAGAATGGATCCACACTACAAAATTAAAATTTAACTGTTAGGAGTAGATACATAAAAAATATATTTCAGATAAACAACAAGGTATAGAGAATAACAAACAGTTGTATACCCATTACCTACTTTAAGTAAAACATTAAAAATACAACTGAAGTCTCAGTATTCTTCCTCTCCCATTACCTCTCCCACTGCTACCAACTATCTCTAAAGGAATGAAACTGTCAGAAAATTGTGGCTTATGGTGTCCACAGATTTTGGGTTTTGGCCTCTTTTTATTGTTTTTTCTTAGTCTATTTTCATCGATCTTAATTCTTTGACCTGTGTGGGCCTCCCATTGCAGTGGCCTCTCTTGTTGCACAACACCAGCTCTGGGCACATGCGCCCCAGAGCACTGGTTCATAATTGGACACACCAGTCCAGCCGCTCCGTGGCACGTGGGACCTTCCCAGGCCAGGGATCAAACCAGTGCCCCTTGCACTGCAAGGCGGATTCTCTACCCATTGGACAACCAGGGAAGCCCCAAAGATGTTTATAGAACTTAACCATATATGTATAAATCTCCAAACAATACGTACCATGGTTTCTTTTATGTTAAATTTAAAAAAAAAAAAAAAGAGTATCAAGGGCTTCCCTGGTGGTCCAGTGGGTAAGGACACCACCTTGCAGTGCAAGGGACGCCGGTTCGATCACTGGCCTGGGAAGATCCCACGTGCCGCGGAGCGGCTGGACCAATGTGTCCAATTACCGAGCCAGAGCTCTGGAGCGCATGCGCCCAGAGCCGGTGCTCTGCGACAACAGAGGCCGCAGCGATGGGAGGGCCACATGGGCCGAAGAACAATGATGGATGAAAACAGATAAATGAAAAGACCAATAGAAGTGGCCCGCCCGCCCCGCTCCCTCCCCACCCCACCCCGCAAAAAAAAAAAAAAGAGTATCAAAATGTATGTATCTTTTTCATATAAAGATAGCTTTTTATTCAATATTGTATTATTACAAGGTTGATCCAAGTTCATATACATACTTTATTTAAACTGCTATACAGCAGTTAAACAGCACCACGATCTGGCCATTGTCATACTACTAACATGTTGAAATACGTATTCTCATTCACGACTCGTTAATAGCAGAAATTTCTCCCGATAGTGCTTCTCAGACATTGATGTGCATATAATCACTTGAGCATCTTGTTAAAATCAGGTTCTGATTCAGTAGGTCTGAGCTTGGGACTGTAGTCTCCATTGTTAATACGTTTCCCAGATATACCCCAAGTTGCACAGTTCAGCATGACAGTCACTAGCTATATGTGACTATTTAAGTTTAATTAAAACCATATAAACAAAGATTTTCCTCACCTGCATTTACCATATTTCAAGTGATCAATGGTTACTGGACAGCACAGAGAACAATTCCATCATCTCATAAATTTAGACTATTGAACAGCACTGCTCTGGAGTCTTGTTACTCAAGTGTTGAAAATCTCTTTAGAACCAGCTCTGGGCACATGCGCCCAGAGCACTGGTCATAATTGGACACACCAGTCCAGCCGCTCCGTGGCACGTGGGACCTTCCCAGGCCAGGGATCAAACCAGTGCCCCTTGCACTGCAAGGCGGATTCTCTACCCATTGGACAACCAGGGAAGCCCCAAAGATGTTTATAGAACTTAACCATATATGTATAAATCTCCAAACAATACGTACCATGGTTTCTTTTATGTTAAATTTAAAAAAAAAAAAAAAGAGTATCAAGGGCTTCCCTGGTGGTCCAGTGGGTAAGGACACCACCTTGCAGTGCAAGGGACGCCGGTTCGATCACTGGCCTGGGAAGATCCCACGTGCCGCGGAGCGGCTGGACCAATGTGTCCAATTACCGAGCCAGAGCTCTGGAGCGCATGCGCCCAGAGCCGGTGCTCTGCGACAACAGAGGCCGCAGCGATGGGAGGGCCACATGGGCCGAAGAACAATGATGGATGAAAACAGACAAATGAAAAGACCAAAAGAAGTGGCCCGCCCGCCCGCTCCTCCCACCCCACCCCGCAAAAAAAAAAAAAAGAGTATCAAAATGTATGTATCTTTTTCATATAAAGATAGCTTTTTATTCAATATTGTATTATTACAAGGTTGATCCAAGTTCATATACATACTTTATTTAAACTGCTATACAGCAGTTAAACAGCACCACGATCTGGCCATTGTCATACTACTAACATGTTGAAATACGTATTCTCATTCACGACTCGTTAATAGCAGAAATTTCTCCCGATAGTGCTTCTCAGACATTGATGTGCATATAATCACTTGAGCATCTTGTTAAAATCAGGTTCTGATTCAGTAGGTCTGAGCTTGGGACTGTAGTCTCCATTGTTAATACGTTTCCCAGATATACCCCAAGTTGCACAGTTCAGCATGACAGTCACTAGCTATATGTGACTATTTAAGTTTAATTAAAACCATATAAACAAAGATTTTCCTCACCTGCATTTACCATATTTCAAGTGATCAATGGTTACTGGACAGCACAGAGAACAATTCCATCATCTCATAAATTTAGACTATTGAACAGCACTGCTCTGGAGTCTTGTTACTCGAAGTGTTGTCTGAAGACCAGGAAGTCACTCTTTAGAAGTACAGAAACTGGGGCTTCCCTTGGTGGTCCAGTGGGTAAGGACACCGCCTTGCAGTGCAAGGGGCGCCGGTTCAAGCCCTGGCCTGGGAAGATCCCACGTGCCGCGGAGCGGCTGGACCGATGTGTCCAATCACAGAGCTGGAGCTCTGGAGTGCATGCGCCCAGAGCCGGCACTCTGCAACAACAGACCTCACCGCGATGGGAGGCCCATAGGAGCCAAAGAACAAAGATGAAAATGGAGAAATGAAAGACCAATAGAAGTGGCCCGCCCACTCCCCTCCCTCCCCAACCCGACCCCCGCCCAAAATAAATAAATAAATAAATCTTAAAAAAAAAAAAGAAGAAGAAGTACAGAAACTTAGGCCCCATGTGATGAACCGGAATCTGCATTTTAGCGACACCACAACCACCTGCAATGCAGGAGACACGGGTTTGATCCTTGGATCCAGAAGATCCACTGCAGAAGGAAACAGCTACTCCTTCTGATATTCTTGCCTGGGAAATCCCATAGAAGGAGGGCTCCAGTCAATGGGGTCTCAAAGAGTCTACATGCTTGAGCAACTATCACTTTCACAGTGATTTGTTTCTCTCTTAAAGTTTCAGAAGCAGGGCTTCTCTGGTGGTCTAGTGGATAGAGTTCATCCGCCTTTCAGTGCAAGCGGCACCAATTGGGTCCCTGGCCTGGGAAGATCCCACGTGCCGCAAAGCAGCTGGGCTGGTGTGTTCAATGACAAGCCAGCGCTCTGGGGCTCATGCGCCCAGAGTCGGTGCTCTGCAACGAGAAAAGCCACTGCAACGGAGGCCCATAGGAGCCAAAGAACAAAGATGAAAATGGAGAAATGAAAGACCAATAGAAGTGGCCCGCCCACTCCCCTCCCTCCCCAACCCGACCCCCGCCCAAAATAAATAAATAAATAAATCTTAAAAAAAAAAAAGAAGAAGAAGTACAGAAACTTAGGCCCCATGTGATGAACCGGAATCTGCATTTTAGCGACACCACAACCACCTGCAATGCAGGAGACACGGGTTTGATCCTTGGATCCAGAAGATCCACTGCAGAAGGAAACAGCTACTCCTTCTGATATTCTTGCCTGGGAAATCCCATAGAAGGAGGGCTCCAGTCAATGGGGTCTCAAAGAGTCTACATGCTTGAGCAACTATCACTTTCACAGTGATTTGTTTCTCTCTTAAAGTTTCAGAAGCAGGGCTTCTCTGGTGGTCTAGTGGATAGAGTTCATCCGCCTTTCAGTGCAAGCGGCACCAATTGGGTCCCTGGCCTGGGAAGATCCCACGTGCCGCAAAGCAGCTGGGCTGGTGTGTTCAATGACAAGCCAGCGCTCTGGGGCTCATGCGCCCAGAGTCGGTGCTCTGCAACGAGAAAAGCCACTGCAACGGGAGGCCCACACAAGCCAAAGAATAAAGATGGATGAAAATAAGTAAATAATCAATAAAAGAGGCCAAAATTCAGACAAAAAAAAAGTTTCAGAAGCACCGCTTTAGCATGTTTTATACCTACTCCAGAGCCCTCAAGCTGCAACTACTGAAGCCTGAGCCCCTAGAGCTGTGCTCTACAACAAGAGAAGCCTGAGAAACCCTCGCAACTAAAGAAGTAGCCCTTGCTAGAGAAAGCCCAAGCAGAACAACAAAGACCCAACATGGCCAAAAATAATTTTTGAAATAAATTAAAAAGTAAATTTTAAAAATTAGTATGTTGTCCTCTATCCATTAAATAATGCAATCCATTAAGAAAAAAAAAATCAATAAATATAAACAGTAAACAAGCAGAAGATATACAAGTTAGACTAATTTTTTCCTTCTGGAATATATATAAGGAAAAGTTATTACTATAAAGGGAAAAATATGTCCACTATAAAGGGATTCTTCCTATTATTTATAATGACTTATTGATCATATTTAAAAAGAAAAATATAAGATATTTGGATCAATACTGGGACACCTTTGTAATATTTCTAAATATTACTTGCTTATTCTATAAATACAGCTCCAATAGCAACAAGAGCATTCATTTACTATATCCTTCCATTCATTTACTGAAAATGTTTATTAACTATTTTATGTTAAGTCGTAGGCTAGACTTACAGAGTTATGATGATGAATCAAAATGGAAGTGTGTTCTCCGGAGTATTGTTTAATATTTATCAAGCACTCACTGAGTAGTAGACAAAGTGCTAAACTTTTTACATTCATTATTTTATTTTATCTTCTCAGAAACTCAGCAATAATTCACCAAAAGTTTATTGAACACTCACTCTGTGCCAAGGACTATTCAAAGCACTGAGGAGTCAGTACTGGAAAAGGTTCCTGCTTTCATCAGAGTATTCACCAAAAGTTTAAAGTTGGGAAAGTGCCCTGGCCTGGGAAGATCCCACGTGCCGCAAAGCAGCTGGGCTGGTGTGTTCAATGACAAGCCAGCGCTCTGGGGCTCATGCGCCCAGAGTCGGTGCTCTGCAACGAGAAAAGCCACTGCAACGGGAGGCCCACACAAGCCAAAGAATAAAGATGGATGAAAATAAGTAAATAATCAATAAAAGAGGCCAAAATTCAGACAAAAAAAAAGTTTCAGAAGCACCGCTTTAGCATGTTTTATACCTACTCCAGAGCCCTCAAGCTGCAACTACTGAAGCCTGAGCCCCTAGAGCTGTGCTCTACAACAAGAGAAGCCTGAGAAACCCTCGCAACTAAAGAAGTAGCCCTTGCTAGAGAAAGCCCAAGCAGAACAACAAAGACCCAACATGGCCAAAAATAATTTTTGAAATAAATTAAAAAGTAAATTTTAAAAATTAGTATGTTGTCCTCTATCCATTAAATAATGCAATCCATTAAGAAAAAAAAAATCAATAAATATAAACAGTAAACAAGCAGAAGATATACAAGTTAGACTAATTTTTTCCTTCTGGAATATATATAAGGAAAAGTTATTACTATAAAGGGAAAAATATGTCCACTATAAAGGGATTCTTCCTATTATTTATAATGACTTATTGATCATATTTAAAAAGAAAAATATAAGATATTTGGATCAATACTGGGACACCTTTGTAATATTTCTAAATATTACTTGCTTATTCTATAAATACAGCTCCAATAGCAACAAGAGCATTCATTTACTATATCCTTCCATTCATTTACTGAAAATGTTTATTAACTATTTTATGTTAAGTCGTAGGCTAGACTTACAGAGTTATGATGATGAATCAAAATGGAAGTGTGTTCTCCGGAGTATTGTTTAATATTTATCAAGCACTCACTGAGTAGTAGACAAAGTGCTAAACTTTTTACATTCATTATTTTATTTTATCTTCTCAGAAACTCAGCAATAATTCACCAAAAGTTTATTGAACACTCACTCTGTGCCAAGGACTATTCAAAGCACTGAGGAGTCAGTACTGGAAAAGGTTCCTGCTTTCATGGAACCTTAGAAAAAAAGATATATCACAAATACTTTTTCAGAAAGTCAATAGTACTATATACACATATAGTGTAAGTGCCCTTTAAACAGAGTAATGGGATAAAGAGTGCAATCTCAAACTTGGAGAGACTAAATTATCCAAGTCACATGTCGGGAGAGCAGCACTATTTAACTTCCATTCCACAGCAACTACTTCATCATTTCTTTATATTTTCGTGTTTACTTGTTTGGACATCTCATTTAGCACTGCACAAGATAAGGTACATGAAAGAGTGCATTTGTGTGGTAGTTTGACCATTCTTTGGTGTTGCCCTTGTTTGGTATCAGAAAGAAAAACTGACCTTTTCTAGTCCTGTGGCCACTGCGGAGTTTTACAAATTTGCTGGTATGTGGAGTACAGCACTTCAACAGCATCATATTTTGGGATTTTAAATACCTCAGCTGGAATTCCATCACATTCACCAACTTAGTTGGTAGTAATGCTTATTAAGGCCCCCTTGACCTCACACTCCAGGATGTCTGGCTCTAGGTGAGTGATCACACCACTGTGGCTTTCTGAGTCAGTAAGACCTTTTTTTCTATATTTTGTGTATTCTTGACACCTCTTCTTAATCTCTCTGATTCTGTTAGGTCCATATGATTTCTCTCCTTCATTGTGCCCTCATTTGCATGAATGTTCCCTTGGTATCTCATTTTCTTGAAGAGATCTCTAGTCTCTCCCATTCTACTGTTTGCCTCTATTTCTTTCCATTGTTCACTTAAGAAGGCTTTCTTATCTCACCTTGCTATTCTGTAGAACTCTGCATTCAGATGGGTATCTCTTTCCTTTTCTCTCTGGCTTTTCACTTCTCTTCTCAGCTACTTGTAAGGCCTCCTCAGACAACCATTTTGCAGTTCTGCATTTCTTTTTCTTGGTGATGGATGATTTTGGTCATCACCTCCGTCCTGTACAGTATTACAAACCTCTGTCCATAATTCTTCAGGGATTAGTTCTTCAGATCTAATCCCTTGAATCTATTTGTCACCTCCACTGCATAATCACATGGGATTTGATTTTTTACTATTATCATTTTTTACAGGTTTTTGTTGTTTATTGCCACACATTGACCTGAATCTGCCACAGATATACATATGGTCTCCCCCCAGGGATTGGACTTAGGTCATACCTGAATGGCCTAGTGGTTTTCCCTACTTGCTTGAATTTAAGTCTGAATTTTGCAATAAGGAGCTCATGATCTGAGCCACAATCAGCTCCAGGTCTTGTTTTTACTAACTGTATAGAGCTTCTCCATCTTTGACTGCAAAAAATATAATCAATCTAATTTCAGTATTGACTATCTGGTGATGTCCACGTGTAGAGTTCTTTCTTGTGTTGTTGGAAGAGGGTGTTTGCTATGACTAGTGTGTTCTCTTAGCAAAACTCTGTTAGCTCTTGTCCTGCTTCATTTTGTACTCCAAGGACAAAGTTGCCTGTTAATCCTGGTATCTCTTGACTCCCTACTTTTGCATGTGAGTCCCCTATGATGAAAAGGACATCGTTTTTGGCATTAGTTCTAGACAGTCTTGTACGTCTTCACAGAACTGTTCAACTTCAGCTTCTTCAGCATTAATGGTTGCAGCATAGACTTGGATTACTGTGATATAGAATGTCAACATCCGTTGAGTCATAGCAAGAACAAGGGAATTCCAGAAAAACATCTATTTCTGCTTCATTGACTACACTAAAGCCTTCGACTATATGTATCACAACAAATTGTGGGAAACTCTGAAAGAGATGGGAATATCATACAACTTTACCTGCCTTCTGAGAAACCTGTAGGCACATCATGAAGCAATAGTTAGAACCTGACAAGGAACAACAACCTGGTTCAAAATCAGGAAAGGAGCATGTTAAGGCTATATACTGTCACCCTGCTTATTTAACTTATATGAAAAGTATACCATGTGAATGCCAGGCTGGATGAATCTCAACCTGGAATCATGATTGCTGGGAGAAACATCAATAACCTTAGATATGCAGATGACACCATCCTAATGGCAGAAAGTGAAGAGGAACTAAAGAGTCTCTTGATGAAGATGAAAGAGGAGAGTGAAAAAGTTGGCTTAAAATTCATCATTCAAAAAATTAAGACCATGGCATCCCATCCTATCACTTCATGGCAAATAGACAGGGAAAAAAAAAGGAAGAGAGTGATAGACAATTTTCTTGGGCTCCAAATCACTGCAGATAGTGACTGCAGCCATGAAATAAAAAGACACTTACTCTTTGGGAAAAAAGCTATAAGAAACCTAGATGGCACGTTAAAAAATGGAAACATCACTTTGCCACCAAAGGTCCATCTAGTCAAAGCACTATGGTTTGTCCAGGAGTCATGTATGGATGTGAAAGCTGGACCATAAAGAAGGCTGAGTGTTGAAGAAATGATGCTTTCAAACTGAGGTGCTGGAGAAGACTCCTAAGTGTCCTTTAATTGCAATAATCTTCTGAGTATCTCTTGACTCTACTTTTGGTTTTTGATGTCCACGTGTAGAGTTCTTTCTTGTGTTGTTGGAAGAGGGTGTTTGCTATGACTAGTGTGTTCTCTTAGCAAAACTCTGTTAGCTCTTGTCCTGCTTCATTTTGTACTCCAAGGACAAAGTTGCCTGTTAATCCTGGTATCTCTTGACTCCCTACTTTTGCATGTGAGTCCCCTATGATGAAAAGGACATCGTTTTTGGCATTAGTTCTAGACAGTCTTGTACGTCTTCACAGAACTGTTCAACTTCAGCTTCTTCAGCATTAATGGTTGCAGCATAGACTTGGATTACTGTGATATAGAATGTCAACATCCGTTGAGTCATAGCAAGAAAAAGGGGAATTGCAAAAAAACATCTATTTCTGCTTCATTGACTACACTAAAGCCTTCGACTATATGTATCACAACAAATTGTGGGAAACTCTGAAAGAGATGGGAATATCATACAACTTTACCTGCCTTCTGAGAAACCTGTAGGCACATCATGAAGCAATAGTTAGAACCTGACAAGGAACAACAACCTGGTTCAAAATCAGGAAAGGAGCATGTTAAGGCTATATACTGTCACCCTGCTTATTTAACTTATATGAAAAGTATACCATGTGAATGCCAGGCTGGATGAATCTCAACCTGGAATCATGATTGCTGGGAGAAACATCAATAACCTTAGATATGCAGATGACACCATCCTAATGGCAGAAAGTGAAGAGGAACTAAAGAGTCTCTTGATGAAGATGAAAGAGGAGAGTGAAAAAGTTGGCTTAAAATTCATCATTCAAAAAATTAAGACCATGGCATCCCATCCTATCACTTCATGGCAAATAGACAGGGAAAAAAAAAGGAAGAGAGTGATAGACAATTTTCTTGGGCTCCAAATCACTGCAGATAGTGACTGCAGCCATGAAATAAAAAGACACTTACTCTTTGGGAAAAAAGCTATAAGAAACCTAGATGGCACGTTAAAAAATGGAAACATCACTTTGCCACCAAAGGTCCATCTAGTCAAAGCACTATGGTTTGTCCAGGAGTCATGTATGGATGTGAAAGCTGGACCATAAAGAAGGCTGAGTGTTGAAGAAATGATGCTTTCAAACTGAGGTGCTGGAGAAGACTCCTAAGTGTCCTTTGGCCAGCAAAGAGATTAAACCAGTCAGTCCTAAAGGAAATCTGCCCTGAACATTCATTGGAAGGATTGATGTTGAAGCTGAAACTCTAATACTTTAGCCACCTGCGGTGAAAAGCCAACTCCTTGGAAAAGCCCCTGACGCTGGGAAAGACTGAGGGCAGAAGGAAAAGGAGACGACAGAGAATGAGATAGTTGGATGGTACCATCAACTAAATGGACATGAGTTTGAGCAAACTCCAGGAGATAGTAAAGGACTGGAAAGTCTGGTGTGCTGAAGTTCATGGCATGGCAAAGAGTCAGACAGGATTACACAACAAGAAGATAAGGCAGAGAGGAGGGAGTACAAAAGATCCACAGATCAGCAACCTAGATTCTATTACCACCTCTATGTGTACCCCTCGTGTCTCCTCCCTTCTATTTGAACAGATTTGCCTAGCTCAGAGCCTCAAACCAGGTCCTCAAAATTCTGGTAAAACAGCAAGATATTAAAGATGTCAAGATCACAAACATAAATTATAAAGAACGTGTGTGTGTATGATACCACAAAGCTATGCATAACTGCTAATAGGAAAAATTAATTAAAAAGAATGGACAGCGTTAGTCACTCAATCATGTTCAACTTCTTGTCACCTCATGGACTGTACCCACCAGGGTCCAGCGTCCTTGGAATTCTCCAGGCAAAAATACTGGAAGGCTTTCCCTTCTTCAGAGGAGTTTCCTAACACTAGCATCAAACCTGGGTCTCCTACTTTGTAGACAGATTCTTTACCAACTGATCTACCAGGGAAGCCCATCTTTACAGCCTGAATGTGAAAACTCCATTAACTCAAATTTTCATTGAGATACTGAAGAAAATAGCATGTTTTAAATGGGTATTTTATCGTACAGACATTAAATATTTTTAGGAGATTTTTCTTCCAAAAACAAACTATCATTAGGTAGTTGACAGCATACATCATGGCTTCACATAATACAAGAAACACAGTAATTCACTTACACATAACCATGTAAAATAAATACTATAAAACAGAGGATGCAAAAACTAAAGCTTTTAAGTATCAAAATAGAAGTCTTTCTGAACAACAAGCAGCCTTCACACCCAAATTCTTGTCTTGTAATTCCATTGCTCACTATAAAGAACTCACTGAAGGAAAGACTGACCAGAAGTATAGAGTAGGAAATATATAAAGTGAGTTTGGATGTTTTGTCATAACAGATAGCAAGGAAACAATTGAAGACTCTGAAAGAAACCAAAAGAGCTTGAGAACCAGCCGAAAGAGAGGCACCTACCAGTCAAATATAGAACAACTTAAGCATCGTTAAAGGTACTCACTGTAGTAGACTAAAAGGCATCATGAATGCATGCTTAGTCGCTCAGTCAGGTTCAGCTCTTTGCAACTGCACGGATTGTAGCCCACCAGGCTCCTCTGGTCATGGGATTCTTCAGGCTAATGGAGTGTGTAGCCATTCCCCTCTCCAAGGAATCTTCCCAACCCAGGGATCAAATCCAGATCTCCTGCACTGCAGGTGGATTCTTTACCATGTGAGCCTCCAGAGAAGCCCTAAAAGACATCAAATACACAAGTCATGACTTCATCATGATTTTAAAAACTACTTGATCATACTGGAGAAATAAATTTGAATGAAACTATGTAATATCTAGCTTTTACCTCAAAAATGACAATGGAAGTTGGTGAAGATAAAAACAAAATAACATTCTCATGAGCTGATAATTGTTGATAATCAGAGAGGTAATGGATTATTCAAAACATCAGGATAGGCTGATGCAGCTTGAACTATGCAGAGACACTGAGCAGAGTTCAAAATAATCAAAACTAAATTTTCATTGGCCAAAAATTCTTTACCAACTGATCTACCAGGGAAGCCCATCTTTACAGCCTGAATGTGAAAACTCCATTAACTCAAATTTTCATTGAGATACTGAAGAAAATAGCATGTTTTAAATGGGTATTTTATCGTACAGACATTAAATATTTTTAGGAGATTTTTCTTCCAAAAACAAACTATCATTAGGTAGTTGACAGCATACATCATGGCTTCACATAATACAAGAAACACAGTAATTCACTTACACATAACCATGTAAAATAAATACTATAAAACAGAGGATGCAAAAACTAAAGCTTTTAAGTATCAAAATAGAAGTCTTTCTGAACAACAAGCAGCCTTCACACCCAAATTCTTGTCTTGTAATTCCATTGCTCACTATAAAGAACTCACTGAAGGAAAGACTGACCAGAAGTATAGAGTAGGAAATATATAAAGTGAGTTTGGATGTTTTGTCATAACAGATAGCAAGGAAACAATTGAAGACTCTGAAAGAAACCAAAAGAGCTTGAGAACCAGCCGAAAGAGAGGCACCTACCAGTCAAATATAGAACAACTTAAGCATCGTTAAAGGTACTCACTGTAGTAGACTAAAAGGCATCATGAATGCATGCTTAGTCGCTCAGTCAGGTTCAGCTCTTTGCAACTGCACGGATTGTAGCCCACCAGGCTCCTCTGGTCATGGGATTCTTCAGGCTAATGGAGTGTGTAGCCATTCCCCTCTCCAAGGAATCTTCCCAACCCAGGGATCAAATCCAGATCTCCTGCACTGCAGGTGGATTCTTTACCATGTGAGCCTCCAGAGAAGCCCTAAAAGACATCAAATACACAAGTCATGACTTCATCATGATTTTAAAAACTACTTGATCATACTGGAGAAATAAATTTGAATGAAACTATGTAATATCTAGCTTTTACCTCAAAAATGACAATGGAAGTTGGTGAAGATAAAAACAAAATAACATTCTCATGAGCTGATAATTGTTGATAATCAGAGAGGTAATGGATTATTCAAAACATCAGGATAGGCTGATGCAGCTTGAACTATGCAGAGACACTGAGCAGAGTTCAAAATAATCAAAACTATATTTTAAAATATTCTTTCTGAAAATTCAGAATTTGTAAATCACTTTGTTATCTAATGGTTTAATGGCAGACTCAACCAAAATTAACATTCTAGTACAGTGAGTACTAAACAAAATTATGAAGAACATGAAGTTTGTCTACAATTCCAGCTACAACTTTTATTGCCTTCCTTTTACCCTTTAAAGATATCCAGGATCTTCTTCTTCTTCCTCTTTCTTTCATAAAAATCTTCTTTGAGAGGAGGATGTAATAAGCACAATCACATCAAATTGTAAATGACTCAAATGATTTACCGCTGACTCCTGAGTGCCTACCTCAGTTTTACACTTAAGCAACTCAGAAAACTTATCTCTACCATTCATAAAAACCAGAACAGTAATTAAGACATAACACAGAAGACTCACCTGAAAAAAAAAAAAAACCCAGGGAGAAAAAGGGAAAAAAATATTTTACTATAAATTCATCTTTCTTACATAATACATATTTTAATGATTAAATGATATTTAAAGTATGATAGAAGAGGTGATTTTAATAAGAATATATTACAACTTATGTTTTATATAGCAGACAAGTTAATGTAAGTAAAAGTCTTGAGATAATAACTTTGATTTTTGGAGAGTTAACACTTCTTCAAGCCCCCAAATGAAATCTAAATTAAAGTACTTAATATTTTCCTAAGCTAAGCTTTCAGTAAGTCAGTCAGAAAAGGTCAATACAGTTTACTGATGAACGTCCTATATCTCCCCTCCTTATTGTCTTGATAAAAGGGAACCAACAATGATAACAACCTGGTTACAATGCCATGCATGCGAGCATGCTAAGTCTTTAAAACTACTTGATCATACTGGAGAAATAAATTTGAATGAAACTATGTAATATCTAGCTTTTACCTCAAAAATGACAATGGAAGTTGGTGAAGATAAAAACAAAATAACATTCTCATGAGCTGATAATTGTTGATAATCAGAGAGGTAATGGATTATTCAAAACATCAGGATAGGCTGATGCAGCTTGAACTATGCAGAGACACTGAGCAGAGTTCAAAATAATCAAAACTATATTTTAAAATATTCTTTCTGAAAATTCAGAATTTGTAAATCACTTTGTTATCTAATGGTTTAATGGCAGACTCAACCAAAATTAACATTCTAGTACAGTGAGTACTAAACAAAATTATGAAGAACATGAAGTTTGTCTACAATTCCAGCTACAACTTTTATTGCCTTCCTTTTACCCTTTAAAGATATCCAGGATCTTCTTCTTCTTCCTCTTTCTTTCATAAAAATCTTCTTTGAGAGGAGGATGTAATAAGCACAATCACATCAAATTGTAAATGACTCAAATGATTTACCGCTGACTCCTGAGTGCCTACCTCAGTTTTACACTTAAGCAACTCAGAAAACTTATCTCTACCATTCATAAAAACCAGAACAGTAATTAAGACATAACACAGAAGACTCACCTGAAAAAAAAAAAAAACCCAGGGAGAAAAGGTAAAAAAATATTTTACTATAAATTCATCTTTCTTACATAATACATATTTTAATGATTAAATGATATTTAAAGTATGATAGAAGAGGTGATTTTAATAAGAATATATTACAACTTATGTTTTATATAGCAGACAAGTTAATGTAAGTAAAAGTCTTGAGATAATAACTTTGATTTTTGGAGAGTTAACACTTCTTCAAGCCCCCAAATGAAATCTAAATTAAAGTACTTAATATTTTCCTAAGCTAAGCTTTCAGTAAGTCAGTCAGAAAAAGGTCAATACAGTTTACTGATGAACGTCCTATATCTTCCCTCATTATTTTCTTGATAAAAGGGAACCAACAATGATAACAACCTGGTTACAATGCCATGCATGCGAGCATGCTAAGTCTTTAATCATGTCCAACTCTTTGCAACCCTATAGATTGTAGCCCATTTGGGTCATCTGTCCATGGAGTTCTCCTGGCAAGAATACTGGAGTGAGGTGCCATGGCTCCAGGGGATGTTCCCGACCCAGGGATTGAACCTGCGTCTCTTACATCTCCTGCATTGGCAGGTGGGTTCTTTACCACTACCACCACCTGGAAAGCCCTGTAATGCCATTTGGAATGGCATCTAGTTGATACCAAAGCTAAATCTATAGAACCTACATATAAAAAATAAAAGTTTAAATTTTCATTTTCAAAAATTAACAAGTGTTCATCATCAGTGCTTTATTTAAAAGATAAAAAAAAATGCCTTACAATGTCTCAGTATGCCTCTCAAGATCCCTCCATCTGGCTTCTTTTGCATTTTGCTTTAAGCCATATGACTGAATGCATGTTTAATGCACAAAACATTGCCTAGCATATGGTAAGAGCTATTGATAGTAGTCATTTTATTATCAATACATAGATCTAATTATTAATACTATTAATATTACCTATTTTAACAATATTACATACTACCATTATAATTATTCCTATCATTTATGTTAATGTTAACCATTATAATTATTTATATTGATATTTTCATCATTAATATCACCATCACCATCCATGTTATCACTTTTGCTGAAAACTCAGAGGTACTTACACTTCAGGGACTATAAAGCCAAAAGTATTGAGACTAGTCTTTTCAATGAATGATACTAGAGTAAATGGACATCTGAATATTAAAAAAAATGAATGTGAATACAGACCTTTCACCCTTCACAAAAACTGACATATAAGCAAAATGCAAAGCTATAAACCTCTTAAAAGATGACACAGGAGGAAACTTAGATGACTTTGGGTATGGAGATGAATTTTTAGATATAACACCAAAGGCATGATCTATGGCAAACACAATTGTTAAGATGGACTTAATTACAGTTAAAGAAACTTCTGCTTTGCTAAAGATAATGTCAGAAAAGGTCAATACAGTTTACTGATGAACGTCCTATATCTTCCCTCATTATTTTCTTGATAAAAGGGAACCAACAATGATAACAACCTGGTTACAATGCCATGCATGCGAGCATGCTAAGTCTTTAATCATGTCCAACTCTTTGCAACCCTATAGATTGTAGCCCATTTGGGTCATCTGTCCATGGAGTTCTCCTGGCAAGAATACTGGAGTGAGGTGCCATGGCTCCAGGGGATGTTCCCGACCCAGGGATTGAACCTGCGTCTCTTACATCTCCTGCATTGGCAGGTGGGTTCTTTACCACTACCACCACCTGGAAAGCCCTGTAATGCCATTTGGAATGGCATCTAGTTGATACCAAAGCTAAATCTATAGAACCTACATATAAAAAATAAAAGTTTAAATTTTCATTTTCAAAAATTAACAAGTGTTCATCATCAGTGCTTTATTTAAAAGATAAAAAAAAATGCCTTACAATGTCTCAGTATGCCTCTCAAGATCCCTCCATCTGGCTTCTTTTGCATTTTGCTTTAAGCCATATGACTGAATGCATGTTTAATGCACAAAACATTGCCTAGCATATGGTAAGAGCTATTGATAGTAGTCATTTTATTATCAATACATAGATCTAATTATTAATACTATTAATATTACCTATTTTAACAATATTACATACTACCATTATAATTATTCCTATCATTTATGTTAATGTTAACCATTATAATTATTTATATTGATATTTTCATCATTAATATCACCATCACCATCCATGTTATCACTTTTGCTGAAAACTCAGAGGTACTTACACTTCAGGGACTATAAAGCCAAAAGTATTGAGACTAGTCTTTTCAATGAATGATACTAGAGTAAATGGACATCTGAATATTAAAAAAAATGAATGTGAATACAGACCTTTCACCCTTCACAAAAACTGACATATAAGCAAAATGCAAAGCTATAAACCTCTTAAAAGATGACACAGGAGGAAACTTAGATGACTTTGGGTATGGAGATGAATTTTTAGATATAACACCAAAGGCATGATCTATGGCAAACACAATTGTTAAGATGGACTTAATTACAGTTAAAGAAACTTCTGCTTTGCTAAAGATAATGTCAAGGCAACAAGAGATGAGCCACAGGCTGGGAGAAAATATTTACAAAAGATGCATATGATAAGGACATTCAAATATACAAAGAACTCTTAAAACTCAAGAATAAGAAAGCAAACAGCTCAAAGTTTTAAAATGCCCAAAAACCTTAACAGAGAACTCAACAGAAAAGATACACAGATGGCAAATAAATGTATGAAAAGATGCTCAACGCCATAAGTTATCAGGGAAATGCAAATTAAAATGACAACGAAATGCCACTTCACACCTACTAGGATGGCCAAAACCCACAACTCTGACACCACCAACTGCTGACATGAACATGGAGCAAAGGGAATCCTCCCTCCTTACTGACAGAAATGCAGAATTACACAGCCACTTTGGAAAACAGTCTGGTGATTTCTTACAAAACTACGCATACTCTTACGATACAACCCAGTAATGCACTACTTGATATTTAACCAAGGAGGTGAAAACTTAAATCCACATTAAAACCTGCACACAGACATTTATAGTAACTTTTCTATAATTGCCAAAACTTGAAAGCAACCAAGAAGTCTTTCAAGTTGGTGAATGAAAAGATAAACTGGAATATAATTCAGCACTAAAATAAAAGGAGCTATTGAACCAAAAAATAAAGAAATTTAAATGGGTTTTACTAAGTGAAAGAAGCCAACACAAATAGGCTACATACTATATGATCTCAACTATATGACATTCTGCAAAAGGTAAATATATGGGCACAGTAAAAATATCAGTGGTTAAGGGGAAGGAGGAATGACTAGGCGGAACAAGACGGTTTTACCAGTTGCTTCATTTTTTAATGAAATACATGTATATATTTCAGAAAATATTATTAACCATTGGTACTAGAGATCCCTCTAGGCAACTGTCATCATTTAGGAAAATGTATTGATAAACTTTCATCTCAAACTATTTTAATAAACTTTTCATTTTTTTCTCCTGATGAAAATAACTGTATAGCTACCAGGAAAGCCACAAAAAATTCATGTACATTCAAGTGTTATAAAAGACGGTCTGAGTCTTTAAAATCTATCACTGTTTCTACTTTTTCCTATCTATTTGCCATGAAATGATGGGATTGGATGCCAAGATCTTAGTTTTTTGAATGGTGAGTTTTAAGCAAGCTTTAGCAAGGATGGCACATTTACAAAAGATGCATATGATAAGGACATTCAAATATACAAAGAACTCTTAAAACTCAAGAATAAGAAAGCAAACAGCTCAAAGTTTTAAAATGCCCAAAAACCTTAACAGAGAACTCAACAGAAAAGATACACAGATGGCAAATAAATGTATGAAAAGATGCTCAACGCCATAAGTTATCAGGGAAATGCAAATTAAAATGACAACGAAATGCCACTTCACACCTACTAGGATGGCCAAAACCCACAACTCTGACACCACCAACTGCTGACATGAACATGGAGCAAAGGGAATCCTCCCTCCTTACTGACAGAAATGCAGAATTACACAGCCACTTTGGAAAACAGTCTGGTGATTTCTTACAAAACTACGCATACTCTTACGATACAACCCAGTAATGCACTACTTGATATTTAACCAAGGAGGTGAAAACTTAAATCCACATTAAAACCTGCACACAGACATTTATAGTAACTTTTCTATAATTGCCAAAACTTGAAAGCAACCAAGAAGTCTTTCAAGTTGGTGAATGAAAAGATAAACTGGAATATAATTCAGCACTAAAATAAAAGGAGCTATTGAACCAAAAAATAAAGAAATTTAAATGGGTTTTACTAAGTGAAAGAAGCCAACACAAATAGGCTACATACTATATGATCTCAACTATATGACATTCTGCAAAAGGTAAATATATGGGCACAGTAAAAATATCAGTGGTTAAGGGGAAGGAGGAATGACTAGGCGGAACAAGACGGTTTTACCAGTTGCTTCATTTTTTAATGAAATACATGTATATATTTCAGAAAATATTATTAACCATTGGTACTAGAGATCCCTCTAGGCAACTGTCATCATTTAGGAAAATGTATTGATAAACTTTCATCTCAAACTATTTTAATAAACTTTTCATTTTTTTCTCCTGATGAAAATAACTGTATAGCTACCAGGAAAGCCACAAAAAATTCATGTACATTCAAGTGTTATAAAAGACGGTCTGAGTCTTTAAAATCTATCACTGTTTCTACTTTTTCCTATCTATTTGCCATGAAATGATGGGATTGGATGCCAAGATCTTAGTTTTTTGAATGGTGAGTTTTAAGCAAGCTTTAGCAGTGTGTACAAGTCAACAACAACAAAAAAATTGAGTTCATGAATAAATTACTGAAAGAACACATAATTTCATTTTCCTTGTTTTTTGGTTTTTGGTACTCTGGAAATGAAATTTGTATATGTATTGCTTTATACTTTTTGTGCCATGTTTTTCTTAAGACACAGATGATCACACTATTTTGTGTGTTTGATGAAGTGGGAAGCCTGTCAATCTGAATTGGACAGAATATTTGGAGTAATAGAAATCTTATGGCATGAAACCTTTTGAGGAGTTAATGGGCTTTTGTTTCAGGAAGGACAATAAGCACTTGTCAACTTCGCTCAGATCAAGCATTTCAAGAGTAATGTTCATAGAACACTTGTTGAGAAAAAAAAGGAAACAGTATAGAATAGCTCTTACAAAAACTACAATAAGAAATAAACACAATAAATTGGGCTATAAAGTAAGTTAGAGGTGTGCATAAGATGCATGCAATGGGGCTTCCCTGGTGGTCCAGTGGGTAAGGACACCACCTTGCAGTGCAAGGAGCGCCGGTTTGATCCCTGGTCTGGAAAGATCCCACGTGCCACGGAGCAGCTGGAAGGATGTGTCCAATTACCGAGCCGGAGCTCTGGGGCGCATGCACCTGGAGCTGGTGCTCTGCGACAACAGAGGCCGCTGCGATGGGAGGCCCACACGGGCCAAAGAACAAAGATGGATGAAACACGATAAATGAAAGACCAATAGAAGAGGCCCACCCACCCCTTCTTCCCCAACCCCAAAAAAGAGCTTACGATTAACAGATAAAAATACAAAGATGCATGCAATGTAACTGTAGTCCTCAACCTTATCTCTTTGCTTTTTATTCCAAGAATAAGGTTTATGATTGAAAGCATTGGCCCCTCTGATTTTTAAATATTGTATTCAGAGAGATGATTATGCGTCAGAAGTACCCGAATATGAAGGCATAGAATAAAAGGTAAATGAGGAATCTGAAATGGAAGTAGAAAAGGTGACTTGGCCAATTTCACACGGCTCACCAGGAGGAGAGCCAGAGGAAAGAATACAACAGAACCTAGAATTCCTAGAATTCCACTGTTTCTTTCCCAGGATCCAAGTAATCCACATAATGTAACACAAGCAGGTCAATTTTTAGACTTAACCTCAGGAATTACATGATTTTAGAAATAAGAATTTTACTTTGGAATTCCTTGGCAGTCCAATCGTTAAGACTCTACACTTCCACTACAAGGTGCACAGGTTCAATCCCTGGTTGAGGAACTAAGATCCCATATGCCTCACAGTACAATCATAAAGTCCCTTATCTAAAGTTAACCCTCCTTGGGGCAATCTTTTACTCTTTTCACAATATATCACATTTTCTCAGCTTAATGTGACTTTACCATGTTTCGGTAAGTCAGGAGAAAAAAGAAAAAAGTTAATAGAAATTTGGGGCTTCTTACAAAACTACAATAAGAAATAAACACAATAAATTGGGCTATAAAGTAAGTTAGAGGTGTGCATAAGATGCATGCAATGGGGCTTCCCTGGTGGTCCAGTGGGTAGGACACCACCTTGCAGTGCAAGGAGCGCCGGTTTGATCCCTGGTCTGGAAAGATCCCACGTGCCACGGAGCAGCTGGAAGGATGTGTCCAATTACCGAGCCGGAGCTCTGGGGCGCATGCACCTGGAGCTGGTGCTCTGCGACAACAGAGGCCGCTGCGATGGGAGGCCCACACGGGCCAAAGAACAAAGATGGATGAAACACGATAAATGAAAGACCAATAGAAGAGGCCCACCCACCCCCTTCTTCCCCAACCCCCCCCCCAAAAAAGAGCTTACGATTAACAGATAAAAATACAAAGATGCATGCAATGTAACTGTAGTCCTCAACCTTATCTCTTTGCTTTTTATTCCAAGAATAAGGTTTATGATTGAAAGCATTGGCCCCTCTGATTTTTAAATATTGTATTCAGAGAGATGATTATGCGTCAGAAGTACCCGAATATGAAGGCATAGAATAAAAGGTAAATGAGGAATCTGAAATGGAAGTAGAAAAGGTGACTTGGCCAATTTCACACGGCTCACCAGGAGGAGAGCCAGAGGAAAGAATACAACAGAACCTAGAATTCCTAGAATTCCACTGTTTCTTTCCCAGGATCCAAGTAATCCACATAATGTAACACAAGCAGGTCAATTTTTAGACTTAACCTCAGGAATTACATGATTTTAGAAATAAGAATTTTACTTTGGAATTCCTTGGCAGTCCAATCGTTAAGACTCTACACTTCCACTACAAGGTGCACAGGTTCAATCCCTGGTTGAGGAACTAAGATCCCATATGCCTCACAGTACAATCATAAAGTCCCTTATCTAAAGTTAACCCTCCTTGGGGCAATCTTTTACTCTTTTCACAATATATCACATTTTCTCAGCTTAATGTGACTTTACCATGTTTCGGTAAGTCAGGAGAAAAAAGAAAATATTATGTCTTAACTCTGTCCCTATGGAGACAGGACCTGAGTGAAACTTTTCTCTCTCTTTGGGTGAATGGCATTTTCAGATAAGCAGTTTTCCCCCAGGCTCTGTACAGTACCATGTAAGAGTTTTTACTACATCAGGAGGGGATGACAGAGGATGAGATGGTTGGATTGCATCACTGAATCAATGGACATGAGTTTGAGCAGGCTCCAGGAGATGATAAAGGACAGAGAAGCTCGGCGTGCTGCAGTCCATGGGGTCGCAAAGAGTCAGCCACGACTGAGCAACTGAACTGAACCTGCCACCTTACTCAGAATAATCCTCCAAGCCAAGGCTGTTCAAAAAGTGATGCAGGACTCTACAAGACCATTGGAAGTTGTCTGTTTACTCTAATTTTTACTACCATGTGTCAAGCACAACTTTAAATATGCCTGTTGTCATCCTGTGAATCCAGTCATCTGATCTGTCAACTGGAACCTCATCCTCTGAGAAAGGCTCCTACAAGAAATTCCAAAGCTATACAAGTCTTCTCAGAAGTCTCCTCTATTATTCACTATTATCAGTCAAGACTCTTGGTTTTAGGATAACATAAAACTCAGTGTACCTACTTATGTATTAAAAAATGCAAGATATATTCTATGATAAGGACAGAGGGATATTTTATAGAGCTCCAGAGTGGAAATGAGGCCAGGTCTAAGGAAAATTCTATAAAGTTAGAAATTTGGATTTTTAATCTCATCTCTGCTCTACTTCCTTTCTGAATGTTTTGATTTTCTCTTTTCCTTCCTTTTCTCTATACACTGACACACTGACATTTTCTGCTTTCTACTAGGAACTGTATATGAAAAATGGCAAATCTGTCTCTCTCAAGTATGTGTGTACATATATGTACATATATGTATATATGTTTATATATATATGTCACGGTTCACCATCTGAACTGCTGAATTTTTAAAATTTGGTGTAAATTCAGATTCCCATGTACTTAGAAAAAGAAAATTCTAATTTCTAACTGGCCCAAGCTTGAATCAAGTCCCTATTCTGGGTCTAAATAAATTGTATAAAGTCAAGAAGCGTGTTATTCAAGATGGTGACCAGAGGCTCAGCATGGATTCTAAAGGAGATTTAAGTTACTGTAACCTGAACTAATAGACACATTCTATCAATTTTGATTCATTTTCCCAGTTCTCCTGAATGGAAACCTTAATAAGCTTTGATTTATCCTCTCTTTTATTGACTATACAGTTCTTTCATCATGAACTATTCCATCATTCTTTCAAAATTACTTTTACCTATCCCATCTGCATTCCTACTGCCTTTACCATTTTCCAAAATGACAATTCAAAAAATGGATATTTACTGTAAAATTTGCATTTTTTACTAAGTAAAGATAAAAAAATGTTTCCCTCTCATTTTATAAACTATCAGTATTTCTGCTTAACTGGTTTGTGTTATGGACTGAACTATGTTCCCTCACCACCCAAATTCAAGGTTGAAGTGCTAACCCCCAATATTACTGCATTTAGAAATAGGGTCTTTAAAGAGGAGAATAAGGTTAAATGAGCTGATTAGGGTAGAGTTCTAATCCAATAGTTGTTCAATCATGTCCAACTCTTTATGACCCCACCAGCCTCCTCTGTCCATGGGATTCTCTACGCAAGAACATTAGAGTGGGTAGCCATGCCCTCCTCCAGGGGAATCCTCAGAACTGTATTCTTACAAGAAGACAAGAGAAATGCCAGGGATTCTTGTGCGCATAGGAAAGGTCATGTGAGGTCATAGTAAGGTATTCTGCAAGTCAAGGAAACACCAAGCATCCACCTTGGATTTCTTAGCCTCCAGAGAAAGGAAATTTCTAGTAAGCCACCCACTCCATGGTATTTGATGATGGCAGCCCTGAACAAAAAGGTTTACCTCTGTGATCATTATTCGTTTTCTTTATTATTTTTAGTAAGAGCTCACTAAACATTTAAGACTATTAGCTTTTTATACAAATATTTTTCCCAATTTCTTTGACCCCCACCTTTTTATTTTGTTTTACATACAGAAGCTGTTTTAGTGTAGTCACCATCTGCTGCTAATAATTTTCAGATTCCCATGTACTTAGAAAAGAAAATTCTAATTTCTAACTGGCCCAAGCTTGAATCAAGTCCCTATTCTGGGTCTAAATAAATTGTATAAAGTCAAGAAGCGTGTTATTCAAGATGGTGACCAGAGGCTCAGCATGGATTCTAAAGGAGATTTAAGTTACTGTAACCTGAACTAATAGACACATTCTATCAATTTTGATTCATTTTCCCAGTTCTCCTGAATGGAAACCTTAATAAGCTTTGATTTATCCTCTCTTTTATTGACTATACAGTTCTTTCATCATGAACTATTCCATCATTCTTTCAAAATTACTTTTACCTATCCCATCTGCATTCCTACTGCCTTTACCATTTTCCAAAATGACAATTCAAAAAATGGATATTTACTGTAAAATTTGCATTTTTTACTAAGTAAAGATAAAAAAATGTTTCCCTCTCATTTTATAAACTATCAGTATTTCTGCTTAACTGGTTTGTGTTATGGACTGAACTATGTTCCCTCACCACCCAAATTCAAGGTTGAAGTGCTAACCCCCAATATTACTGCATTTAGAAATAGGGTCTTTAAAGAGGAGAATAAGGTTAAATGAGCTGATTAGGGTAGAGTTCTAATCCAATAGTTGTTCAATCATGTCCAACTCTTTATGACCCCACCAGCCTCCTCTGTCCATGGGATTCTCTACGCAAGAACATTAGAGTGGGTAGCCATGCCCTCCTCCAGGGGAATCCTCAGAACTGTATTCTTACAAGAAGACAAGAGAAATGCCAGGGATTCTTGTGCGCATAGGAAAGGTCATGTGAGGTCATAGTAAGGTATTCTGCAAGTCAAGGAAACACCAAGCATCCACCTTGGATTTCTTAGCCTCCAGAGAAAGGAAATTTCTAGTAAGCCACCCACTCCATGGTATTTGATGATGGCAGCCCTGAACAAAAAAAGGTTTACCTCTGTGATCATTATTCGTTTTTCTTTTATTATTTTTCTAGTAAGAGCTCACTAAACATTTAAGACTATTAGCTTTTTATACAAATATTTTTCCCAATTTCTTTGACCCCCACCTTTTTATTTTGTTTTACATACAGAAGCTGTTTTAGTGTAGTCAGATTTTTCACACCTTTCCTTATGGTTGCTGCATTTGAAATTATGCCTAGAAAGTCCTTCTCATTGCTGCATTTATATTCACCCACATTCTCTTTGTGTGTCTCATCTGAATTTTATTTTTAGTGCATGTAAGATACAGATCACTACTTTTTTCATACAGCCAACCAATTATCCCTGAATCATTCACTCATTTTCCCATTTATTTGAAACTTACTTTTACCATACTCTAGGCTTCCCTGGTGGCTCAGATGTAAAGAATCTGCCTGCAATGTGGGAGACCAGAACTCAATCCCTGGGTTGGCAAGATCCCCTGGAGGAGGGCATGACAACCCACTCCAGTATTTTTGCCTGGAGCATCCCCATGGACAGAGGAGCCTAAGGGGTTGCAGTCCAGGGAGAGGCAGAGTTGGACACGACTGAGCAACTAAGCACAACCTGTCTATATGCACTTAAAACTCCTATTGCTTTTTACTTATGACAGTCATTCATTCAACGACTGGAGATTATATTTTTTCACATTATCATTCAAGAAAAAGAATTTTCTACGAGACTCAAGAAACACTATTTCGGGTGACTCAAGCTATTTTAAAAATATAGTAGGAGGGATTTCAAATTAAAATACTAACATATAATTGTTTTTAGCTAACAATAAACATCAAGATAAATACATACAAACTACTTTACCCACTAATGAACCAATAAGGGGCAGCCAGTGGGAACGGATTTAGTTATTTAGTTGAATCATAGTACTAATAAAAAATAAACAAAAATGATAAAGAAAAAACTACCTGAAGATTGGCAGTTGGCTTTTTCGGGCTCCTTTCATAAGAATAGTTGGCCTTTTTTTTTTTTAATTAGTTATCCAAAAAAACACTTTTTTCCCCCCCTCTTGGGACAGGAGGGCTGTTTTTACACGTCATTACTTATTGGTGGGAAGGAAACATGCAGGTCGCTGGGTTAAAGACTGTTGTTTTCTCAAGCAAATAAGTAACGTTAAGAACTAAACAGTAAGGCTCTACAACGTCCATTTTGAATCTGTTTAGATACCGCTTGAGTTTCCCCTGTCCTTATTCAAGATCGAAACCATTCAGGAATTTAGAGAAAATTCGAGTGCATTTTTTGGAAAAGCATGCCAAAGCTTTAGCTACTATTATTGTCCATTAGTTTCTCCTTTCCATATGGCAAGCACTTTATGCCCACATTGCAAATGTGGAATGTATTAGCAACACGGCTTCAGAGACGATGAAACGGAGACATCATAAACGTCCAAGGTCAAACTGGTAAAGCGCAGTTCATTCCACCGCAAATCTCAGGCGCTCTAGGGTGCCGCGGAATCCAAACATCTCTGCCCACGTGGAATGACACTCTGGCCAAAGGAAAGACAAAGCCGTGACGATCGCAGACCCGCAGCAGATAAAGGCCTGTCTCCGCCTCTCCATCAACTTCCGAGGTACGCAAGGCCCGTGGCCGGCCCTGATCGACGGGTGGCGCGGAAACGGCAGCTCACAGGGAGGGTGGCAGCAGAGAAACGTCGCTCAGATTTTCGAAGGCCATACGCTCGGCAAGTTAAAAACCACAGGGCCGCGCTCAGTCAACACCTCGTAAAAGAGAGCCTGTAAAAACACAGCAAGCGTCCGCACAGGGCAACTGGCGCCCTCCAGGCCCTCCTGGACGCCGAGCCCATCCCGGCATCCTTTGCGCCGCGCCGCTCCAGCTCCGACGCCGCTTGGACCCCTGCGGCCGCCGTCGGCTCGGAGTTGCCACGGGAAGCCCGGCGGCCATCACTATGTCGTTGCAACAGACCCCTCCGTCGCGGGTGTTCGTGGAACTGGTTCCCTGGGCCGACCGGGACCGGAAGAACTGTCCGCTCTCGGGCGGAGAGCCGCTGCCCGGCCTCCGCCGTCCCCTCTCCTCGGCGCCGGCTCAGCCTGCCACCCGCGAGCTGCACGTCCCCCGGGGGGCGACCGGGGGTGACCCGGTGGGGGGGGGCAAGGGCTGCCGCGGACCATCACGCCAGGCCGTCCAGGTGGGAAGGAAACATGCAGGTCGCTGGGTTAAAGACTGTTGTTTTCTCAAGCAAATAAGTAACGTTAAGAACTAAACAGTAAGGCTCTACAACGTCCATTTTGAATCTGTTTAGATACCGCTTGAGTTTCCCCTGTCCTTATTCAAGATCGAAACCATTCAGGAATTTAGAGAAAATTCGAGTGCATTTTTTGGAAAAGCATGCCAAAGCTTTAGCTACTATTATTGTCCATTAGTTTCTCCTTTCCATATGGCAAGCACTTTATGCCCACATTGCAAATGTGGAATGTATTAGCAACACGGCTTCAGAGACGATGAAACGGAGACATCATAAACGCTCCAAGGTCAAACTGGTAAAGCGCAGTTCATTCCACCGCAAATCTCAGGCGCTCTAGGGTGCCGCGGAATCCAAACATCTCTGCCCACGTGGAATGACACTCTGGCCAAAGGAAAGACAAAGCCGTGACGATCGCAGACCCGCAGCAGATAAAGGCCTGTCTCCGCCTCTCCATCAACTTCCGAGGTACGCAAGGCCCGTGGCCGGCCCTGATCGACGGGTGGCGCGGAAACGGCAGCTCACAGGGAGGGTGGCAGCAGAGAAACGTCGCTCAGATTTTCGAAGGCCATACGCTCGGCAAGTTAAAAACCACAGGGCCGCGCTCAGTCAACACCTCGTAAAAGAGAGCCTGTAAAAACACAGCAAGCGTCCGCACAGGGCAACTGGCGCCCTCCAGGCCCTCCTGGACGCCGAGCCCATCCCGGCATCCTTTGCGCCGCGCCGCTCCAGCTCCGACGCCGCTTGGACCCCTGCGGCCGCCGTCGGCTCGGAGTTGCCACGGGAAGCCCGGCGGCCATCACTATGTCGTTGCAACAGACCCCTCCGTCGCGGGTGTTCGTGGAACTGGTTCCCTGGGCCGACCGGGACCGGAAGAACTGTCCGCTCTCGGGCGGAGAGCCGCTGCCCGGCCTCCGCCGTCCCCTCTCCTCGGCGCCGGCTCAGCCTGCCACCCGCGAGCTGCACGTCAGCGGCGCCGCGGAGGTGGCTGCGACGCCGGACCGGGCGCAGGTGACCGTGCGGGTGAGCAGCACCAAGGAGGCGGCGGCCGAGGCCAAGAGGAGCGTTGGCCGCCGCCTGGACTACATCACCCAGAGCCTCCAGCAGCAGGGCGTGCAGGTGAGAGCTCTGCCGGCCGGGAGCGTCCAGCCTGACCGCGAAAGCCCGGCGGCGGGGGCTGGGGAGGGTCTTGAGCGGCTGGGGCTCCTTTGTGTCTTCGGCGGCGGCGTTAGGGGGCGCGAGGACCTGGCCGAGTGCACCGCTGGCCCACCCTGCCCAGCTCAGTTCGGTCGCTCAGGCGTGTCCGACTCTGCGACCCCGTGGACTGCAGCCCGCCAGCCTTCCCTGCCCTTCACCATCTCCCGGAGCTTGCTCCAACTCTTGTCCGTTGACTCAGGGATGCCATCCAACCATCCGCGGCCCATTCTTCTAGATGAAAGTAATCATCAGTCGCAGTGACTTGTAAAATAAAAGAATTAAAATTGAGTGGGGTTTTATTTGGTGATACTTGGTGCAGTCATTTTGGTTTTAACCTCGAAATGACGAACTGTTCAATTTGAAGCGCAGTTGTCGATGTTCGCCCTGAGTAGACACTAAATCACTGTTTTGTTTTTATTTTCCACCCCTCCTCCGAACATGGTAAAGCTTTGCATGAAGTGATTCTTGAATATTTTTCGCGAAAAGTAATTGGGGACTGGGGCGGGGTAAGGGGAATATCGTACCCATTTTCCTTTTATGAAGACTCAAAAACTGTCTCCAGATTGTTTCGTTCTAGCTTGAAAAAGAAAATTAAGCCGGTATATTGTCCATGCCACAGACATGAAATACCTCTTCTTACCGGAACGTGTTCATGAGACAGATCACTCAGTAAATCCTGCCCTAAGCCTGCTTTTAAGAAAAGAGAGAGGGGAAATGAACGAGCCTTATTTAATTAGTACAGCAACTCTGTGAAGCAGGTTTTAATATCCCCACTTTGAAGATTTAGGAGGATAAATAATATTCTGAACTTAAGCCAGGGTTGTATTTGAAAAAGAGCCTTAATTTAAATTAGTACAGTCAACTCTGTGACAGCAGGCTTATTGAGCTGCACGTCAGCGGCGCCGCGGAGGTGGCTGCGACGCCGGACCGGGCGCAGGTGACCGTGCGGGTGAGCAGCACCAAGGAGGCCCAAGAGGAGCGTTGGCCGCCGCCTGGACTACATCACCCAGAGCCTCCAGCAGCAGGGCGTGCAGGTGAGAGCTCTGCCGGCCGGGAGCGTCCAGCCTGACCGCGAAAGCCCGGCGGCGGGGGCTGGGGAGGGTCTTGAGCGGCTGGGGCTCCTTTGTGTCTTCGGCGGCGGCGTTAGGGGGCGCGAGGACCTGGCCGAGTGCACCGCTGGCCCACCCTGCCCAGCTCAGTTCGGTCGCTCAGGCGTGTCCGACTCTGCGACCCCGTGGACTGCAGCCCGCCAGCCTTCCCTGCCCTTCACCATCTCCCGGAGCTTGCTCCAACTCTTGTCCGTTGACTCAGGGATGCCATCCAACCATCCGCGGCCCATTCTTCTAGATGAAAGTAATCATCAGTCGCAGTGACTTGTAAAATAAAAGAATTAAAATTGAGTGGGGTTTTATTTGGTGATACTTGGTGCAGTCATTTTGGTTTTAACCTCGAAATGACGAACTGTTCAATTTGAAGCGCAGTTGTCGATGTTCGCCCTGAGTAGACACTAAATCACTGTTTTGTTTTTATTTTCCACCCCTCCTCCGAACATGGTAAAGCTTTGCATGAAGTGATTCTTGAATATTTTTCGCGAAAAGTAATTGGGGACTGGGGCGGGGTAAGGGGAATATCGTACCCATTTTCCTTTTATGAAGACTCAAAAACTGTCTCCAGATTGTTTCGTTCTAGCTTGAAAAAGAAAATTAAGCCGGTATATTGTCCATGCCACAGACATGAAATACCTCTTCTTACCGGAACGTGTTCATGAGACAGATCACTCAGTAAATCCTGCCCTAAGCCTGCTTTTAAGAAAAGAGAGAGGGGAAATGAACGAGCCTTATTTAATTAGTACAGCAACTCTGTGAAGCAGGTTTTAATATCCCCACTTTGAAGATTTAGGAGGATAAATAATATTCTGAACTTAAGCCAGGGTTGTATTTGAACCAAAATCTAGGTTTCTTTCAACTAGCCTAGGCTCCAGATAATTACAATGAAATAAAATTTGAAAGCACAGAATTCATCAGTTGTCTCAGATCTCTAATGTTAGACAATAGGACTCTAAAGGCCACGGCTGTGATTTGTGTCCCCTCTAACACTGCTAGAAATGACACACCCTGAAAAAGCAAGTCGTTATGTTAAGGAGAAATTATATTTGTACTACACTTATAAACACAGATTTACTTAAGTCCTTTAGGAAAAAAAGTCTCTAAATGACTATACAGGTTAGAAGGATTCTACTGCTAATTATAAATTGTGTGAATAAAGTGAATTTCATATATAGAAAAATGTTTCCCCCCAAATTGCTGCCAGTGCTTCATACTAATTTGAATAAGATAACTAATTCATAAGTTTTTTACTTAAAATGTATGTTGAGCTCACATGACTGTAACTTCTAATATGTAAAACAGGATAAATCCCTACATCCAACTTACGTTAACTACATCTAAGACTTAGCGATCAAGACATGCAAAGGTCAGTAATCTCCAGATTATCTCTGCTGATGGAGCAAAGCAGTCCTGTAAATAATTTGTTCAGTAGAAAAATGCAAAAACTGGTATTACTTTTCCGGGCGAATTACAAAGCAGGTCTTCACAAAAATCTTTATTCATTTTAAACTTTTGAATCTGTGTTTCTAAACATCACTCCCTGGCTTAAAAGGCCCTTCATATTTCAAACTCTTTTGCTTAGTAGATGGAGCTTAACTCTCTGTCATCTCCTGACATCTCTCTCCCCTCACAGACAGACTCCCATTTTTTTTTCCCTTTAAAAACCAGCCCAAGTTCACCTCTTCAGCACTTTCTTCCTACACTACTTCCTGCATACCATACTCCATTCCCCACCTTTAATAAAATGATATTTATTTATAATAATATTTATTATATTTATTGCTTTCCTCGTCTCTCCTCCATATTCTAAATCTCTCCAAAATAGAGACCATTTTTGTCTAATATTTCCTCTATATTGATAGGTTATGCTTCATAATCCTCACATAATGTGTACTTAGAAAATTGTTTTTAATAGACTATTCAGCTATCATAAAGATCATGTAGTTTTATGGTCATATATACTCTCACATATGTATGTGAAGACATATGCCTCATTTTAGTGTTGTGTTCATGGCAAAAAATATTTTAAAGTTCCAAGCAGTATTTACTCATTCAACCATGAAATGTATTTTTTTTGTTGTTTTTGTTTTCTCTAAGTGTGGGTTTATCTCAAAATTACAAAGATTTATATATTATTTTTTCAACCATAAAATATTTACTAAATATTCTTGATCACTGCATTTTAAATAAAACATTAACCATTCCCTGTCACTGTTCCTATTTTTCTGTTGTCTTTTCTTTCTAAATTTATGAGACCTTTAAAAATTAAGATTGTCAATAACTCTGTCTTCATATATTGCAGAATTTTTCCCAATTTCCTATTTAGTATGTTACCTTGTTTATAGTATTAAACATTCAAAATGTTAAAGATTTATTTAAATTCTCTTAATAGTAAAAATTTTCAGAATATTTTTGAGTCTTCTAGTAAGTCATTTAAATTTTTCAAAATTTTGTTTTCTTCATAAAGTTTCCTCATAAGGATATTGAAGCTAAGTGATGAGTTTTTTAAATCCCAAACTTTGTAAGAACTACTGTTAATCTATTTTTATTGTTTTGTTGTTCTGCTCTATGTGTTAGTTAAAATACTGTTTTTATTGTTTTTCATTTCAAATAAACATTTCTACTACCAAAAAAAATGTTTTCTGGTTTATGTGTAATGCTGATTGGGTCTGTCCCAAGCCTGAGAGTATATAACCATTAACTAATAGCTCTTGGAGTTTTTAGGGACGTTTTATAGTACATTAAATATATACTACATTTGGAATTTATTTTGGTATAAAGACAGGAGTTTTGTTTTCTCCTAAATGAGTAAGTTACTGTACTTATCCATTTAGAAGAAAACATTTATTGAAATCATTTACTGAAATGTTTCCCTTACTGCATGTGCAAGAACTTAACTGCCCATAGAAATAAAAATTACTACTTTATTTGATCTTATTGTAGACTCAATAATAAGAAAATAAGTATGTCAATTAAAAAACACAAAATATCTAAACATTTACTTCATCAAAGAATATATACAGATAGTAAGTAGACTATTCAGCTATCATAAAGATCATGTAGTTTTATGGTCATATATACTCTCACATATGTATGTGAAGACATATGCCTCATTTTAGTGTTGTGTTCATGGCAAAAAATATTTTAAAGTTCCAAGCAGTATTTACTCATTCAACCATGAAATGTATTTTTTTTGTTGTTTTTGTTTTCTCTAAGTGTGGGTTTATCTCAAAATTACAAAGATTTATATATTATTTTTTCAACCATAAAATATTTACTAAATATTCTTGATCACTGCATTTTAAATAAAACATTAACCATTCCCTGTCACTGTTCCTATTTTTCTGTTGTCTTTTCTTTCTAAATTTATGAGCCCTTTTAAAAAATTAAGATTGTCAATAACTCTGTCTTCATATATTGCAGAATTTTTCCCAATTTCCTATTTAGTATGTTACCTTGTTTATAGTATTAAACATTCAAAATGTTAAAGATTTATTTAAATTCTCTTAATAGTAAAAATTTTCAGAATATTTTTGAGTCTTCTAGTAAGTCATTTAAATTTTTCAAAATTTTGTTTTCTTCATAAAGTTTCCTCATAAGGATATTGAAGCTAAGTGATGAGTTTTTTAAATCCCAAACTTTGTAAGAACTACTGTTAATCTATTTTTATTGTTTTGTTGTTCTGCTCTATGTGTTAGTTAAAATACTGTTTTTATTGTTTTTCATTTCAAATAAACATTTCTACTACCAAAAAAAATGTTTTCTGGTTTATGTGTAATGCTGATTGGGTCTGTCCCAAGCCTGAGAGTATATAACCATTAACTAATAGCTCTTGGAGTTTTTAGGGACGTTTTATAGTACATTAAATATATACTACATTTGGAATTTATTTTGGTATAAAGACAGGAGTTTTGTTTTCTCCTAAATGAGTAAGTTACTGTACTTATCCATTTAGAAGAAAACATTTATTGAAATCATTTACTGAAATGTTTCCCTTACTGCATGTGCAAGAACTTAACTGCCCATAGAAATAAAAATTACTACTTTATTTGATCTTATTGTAGACTCAATAATAAGAAAATAAGTATGTCAATTAAAAAACACAAAATATCTAAACATTTACTTCATCAAAGAATATATACAGATAGTAAGTAGACTCATTTAAAAATCCTCCACATTTTTTGTCATTAAAGAAATACAAATTAAAACCACAATGTGATACCACTATGCACCTGTTATATTGATTAAAATCCATTGTCATTGACTATAGCAATGCTGGCAAAGATGTGAAATGACAGAAATTTTCATTCATTGCTGGTGAGATTGCAAAATGGTGCGGCTACTTTGAAAGACAGTCTTACAGCTTACAGAGTTACACTTACCATAGTAACCATTAACCCACAAGAGAATCAAAGACTTATGTTCACATAAATTTTCACAAGAATTTTTATAGCAGGTTTATTCAAAATTAGCACTAAAACTTTAGAATGTGGAAGCAGCCAAGTTCCCTGTTTTCAACAGGGAAATGGATAACTATTACATCCATGCATTGGAAATGAACTCAGCGATAAACAGGTACAAGCTACTGATTGATAGAACAACTTGGGCAAATCCTAAATCTTCTAAGTGAAAAAAAAAAAAAAATCCAAAAAGTTTGTATTCTGTGATCCATTCATGTGACATTCTGGAAAAGGGAAAACAGTAGGGACATAAATCAGTGGACAAGGGTAGTTCGATTGCAAAGTGGTTGACTATAAAAGGTGCACTGAGAAACTTTTCAAGGGGAAAAAAAAACGATTCTGTGTGGACTAGGGTGGTGAATAATTTGTCAAAACCCATAAAACTAAATCACAGACAGTAAATATTAGTGTATACAAATTTTAAAAAATCAGTTCCAGAACAGAATCCAGACTGACAAATGAACCTAACTTTATTACAAACGAATAGTGTAATTGCACAGAACATGGGAGTAGAAGGTGAAAGGAGCATCCTAAGTAAGTTTGGAAAATTAGATTCTAGAAACTAACAATAAAGATGAAAGAGACATAAACTCTATACTCTAGTTAGTAAATGTGTTTTCCAAGGTTTACAGTTCTGAAACTTTTATATGTATAGTAGGCTTGAAAAATAGGTAGTTGGTAGGTGAAGGGAACCAGGTTTATCACTATTGGAGAGGAAATTACAGATAAGAAAGCAAAGGTTAGAATGAACTCTGTGGTTGTTAATTAGAATTAGAAACATCAGTATGAACTCATGTTTAGCTCCGTATATAGCATATGTTGGACTTGCCTGGTAAATCAAATGGTAAAGAATCTGCCTGCAGCGCAGGAGACTAGGGCTCAATCCCTGGAGAAGGGAATAGCAACCCACTCCAGTGTTCTTGCCTGGAGAAGCCCATGCACAGAGGAGCCTGGCAGGCTGCAATCCACAGGGTTGTAAAGAGTCAGACATGACTGACTGACTAAGATACAGAATTATGGATATATGTGTACATGTGAGTTTGTACACATGTGTATTTTCAAACTGTCCACTGAGAGGCTCTGCAAGGAATGACACTTGAGTTATGATGAGCAGGCTCGACACCCAGGTCTTGGTTGTAAATACCAATGTCAAAGAAAAGATGGTAAGCTTTCTAGTCAAGTGGCTAATTCTAGGGCTGGGCGAGGAAACCTGTAGCATCTTGTATCAGAAAGTAAGGAAGTGCTCAAAAAAACAAAAAGATGGATGGATGTCAACGAATATAAGATCCAACCTGAAAGAAATCACAATCGCCAAAGTTAGAACAGTTTGAGCAGCAAAATAAATAATGTAGTATTTATTGAGTGAATACCGCTGAACTTCATGACTTGCCTTCTACTAATAAAGCATGGGAAAGGAAAATAATAACATTACAGTGAAGAAACCTACCAGACATTACTTTAATCAGGTGAACAAGGTTAACATCATGAGTAATGTCACGTGGATATCATGTACCTCCTAATAGGCTGCAATGAGAAGGGCACTTCACTTCTGTGATTTTCTTTCCTGAAACCTACAACCCTGGTCTGATCATGAGGAAGAACCACCAAAAAACCCCAGTTGAGGGACATCCTGCAAAATACCTGCCCAGAATTTTCAAGGTTATGAAAACAAGAATGAGAAATTCCCTTAAATTTTTGAAAATAGGTAGGTTGGTAGTTGGTAGGTGAAGGGAACCATGTTTATCATTATTGGTTAGGTAATTACAGATAAGAAAGCAAAGGTTAGAATGAACTCTGTGGTTGTTAATTAGAATTAGAAACATCAGTATGAACTCATGTTTAGCTCCGTATATAGCATATGTTGGACTTGCCTGGTAAATCAAATGGTAAAGAATCTGCCTGCAGCGCAGGAGACTAGGGCTCAATCCCTGGAGAAGGGAATAGCAACCCACTCCAGTGTTCTTGCCTGGAGAAGCCCATGCACAGAGGAGCCTGGCAGGCTGCAATCCACAGGGTTGTAAAGAGTCAGACATGACTGACTGACTAAGATACAGAATTATGGATATATGTGTACATGTGAGTTTGTACACATGTGTATTTTCAAACTGTCCACTGAGAGGCTCTGCAAGGAATGACACTTGAGTTATGATGAGCAGGCTCGACACCCAGGTCTTGGTTGTAAATACCAATGTCAAAGAAAAGATGGTAAGCTTTCTAGTCAAGTGGCTAATTCTAGGGCTGGGCGAGGAAACCTGTAGCATCTTGTATCAGAAAGTAAGGAAGTGCTCAAAAAAACAAAAAGATGGATGGATGTCAACGAATATAAGATCCAACCTGAAAGAAATCACAATCGCCAAAGTTAGAACAGTTTGAGCAGCAAAATAAATAATGTAGTATTTATTGAGTGAATACCGCTGAACTTCATGACTTGCCTTCTACTAATAAAGCATGGGAAAGGAAAATAATAACATTACAGTGAAGAAACCTACCAGACATTACTTTAATCAGGTGAACAAGGTTAACATCATGAGTAATGTCACGTGGATATCATGTACCTCCTAATAGGCTGCAATGAGAAGGGCACTTCACTTCTGTGATTTTCTTTCCTGAAACCTACAACCCTGGTCTGATCATGAGGAAGAACCACCAAAAAACCCCAGTTGAGGGACATCCTGCAAAATACCTGCCCAGAATTTTCAAGGTTATGAAAACAAGAATGAGAAATTCCCTTAAATTTTTGAAATTAAGGAGATATAATGAATTAATGTAAAAATAAAAGAAGGCTTCCCTTATAGCTCAGTTGGTAAAGAATCTGCCTGCAATGCAGGAGATGCAAGTCGATTCCTGGGTTGGAAAGATCCCCTGGAGAAGGAAATGGCAACCCACTCCAGTATTCTTGCCTGGAGAATCCCATGGACAGAAAAACCTGGCTGGCTACATTCATGGAGTCAGACTAAACAACCACCACCAATAATAAAAGAATATTAATAGGAAAACTGGTGAAGTGCAAGTAAAGTTTGGAGTTAAGTTAATGGTTATGTACCAATGATAGTTTTTTTACTTTGACATATGTGCCATAGTAATAAAAGATGATAACATCAGAAAAGTCTGAAACTGAGGTAAATGCAACTGTATATATACTATCTTGGTAACTATTCTGTAGATACAAAATTTTTCCAAAAAATTATTAAAAGGTTACAGAACAGCATGTAGAATATAATTTCATTTGTGAAGAAGCCTATACATAGATATAGAAAGGTTTATGTGCATGGGTAGATGAATTAATTAAATGTTTACTAAAATATTAACATATGGGGTGTGGAAACCCTTTTTTTGTCCTTTTTTCTCTAGTATTAGATATTCATTAATTAGCATATATCATTTTATAAAAACTATGGTTATAAGTACAACAATAAAAGATACTTTCTTTTCAATTATTTCTCTAATAATTTTTTAGTCAGAAGTCATATATTTTTATCAAGTAAAGTGGGGAAAATGAAAAAGACATCTAAGCAATAGAAGATATGTCAACATGTCATAAAAAGAGTACTAAATGATAAATGTTTCATGTATCAAGTTTCATGTTTTCAAGCAATTATACAGCACTGGTTTATTATATTTATAAATATTGTAATTTTTCTACAACCTCCTAATAGGCTGCAATGAGAAGGGCACTTCACTTCTGTGATTTTCTTTCCTGAAACCTACAACCCTGGTCTGATCATGAGGAAGAACCACCAAAAAACCCCAGTTGAGGGACATCCTGCAAAATACCTGCCCAGAATTTTCAAGGTTATGAAAACAAGAATGAGAAATTCCCTTAAATTTTTGAAATTAAGGAGATATAATGAATTAATGTAAAAATAAAAGAAGGCTTCCTTATAGCTCAGTTGGTAAAGAATCTGCCTGCAATGCAGGAGATGCAAGTCGATTCCTGGGTTGGAAAGATCCCCTGGAGAAGGAAATGGCAACCCACTCCAGTATTCTTGCCTGGAGAATCCCATGGACAGAAAAACCTGGCTGGCTACATTCATGGAGTCAGACTAAACAACCACCACCAATAATAAAAGAATATTAATAGGAAAACTGGTGAAGTGCAAGTAAAGTTTGGAGTTAAGTTAATGGTTATGTACCAATGATAGTTTTTTTACTTTGACATATGTGCCATAGTAATAAAAGATGATAACATCAGAAAAGTCTGAAACTGAGGTAAATGCAACTGTATATATACTATCTTGGTAACTATTCTGTAGATACAAAATTTTTCCAAAAAATTATTAAAAGGTTACAGAACAGCATGTAGAATATAATTTCATTTGTGAAGAAGCCTATACATAGATATAGAAAGGTTTATGTGCATGGGTAGATGAATTAATTAAATGTTTACTAAAATATTAACATATGGGGTGTGGAAACCCTTTTTTTGTCCTTTTTTCTCTAGTATTAGATATTCATTAATTAGCATATATCATTTTTATAAAAACTATGGTTATAAGTACAACAATAAAAGATACTTTCTTTTCAATTATTTCTCTAATAATTTTTTAGTCAGAAGTCATATATTTTTATCAAGTAAAGTGGGGGGAAAATGAAAAAAAGACATCTAAGCAATAGAAGATATGTCAACATGTCATAAAAAGAGTACTAAATGATAAATGTTTCATGTATCAAGTTTCATGTTTTCAAGCAATTATACAGCACTGGTTTATTATATTTATAAATATTGTAATTTTTCTACAATGAAGAAATATTACCATAAAATAATAAGAAATATTATCATAAAAATATTTTCATTAAAACAGGCCTCAGAGCTATCTTAAAATTTTCAGGTTAAAGCTTTTTAGAATTTTCTAGGTCATAAAAATAGCTTTAAATTAGTATATATCTCAAAATTCAGGTGCATCTAAGGGAGTGAGGGAGGGAGTGACAGTCACTCAATTGTATCCAACTCTTTGCAACCCCGTGGACTACAGTCTGCCAGGCTCCTCTGTCCACGGAGGTGCATCTAAACTTCTTACCGCATAACATAATTAAATCATTGAGCATAATAATCTTTATTTAGTATATATTTTAAAAGATACAGAAGTTTATAATTCTGCCTGTTCCCTAGGGTAGGACTAGGTCAAAAATTCATTTCACTAAATTTTAAAATCCTTTTGAACTTTTTTTATCAGAATTACATACCCTGTGGGTTTCCCTGGTGGTTCAATGGGTAAAGACACCGCCTTGCAGTGCAAGGGGCGCCAGTTGGATCCCTGGCCTGGGAAGATCCCACATGCCGCAGGGCGGCTGGACCCATGTGTCCAGCTACCGTGCTGGAGCTCTGGAGCGCATGCGCCCACAGCCGGTGCTCTGCGACAACAAATACCACCGCAATGGGAGGCCCCCACGGGCCAAAGAATAAAGATGGATGCAAATAGATAAATAAAAGACTAATAGAAGTGGCCCGCCCACCCCCCTCCCTCCCAACCAGCATCCCTCCTCAAAATAAATAAATATTCTTTAAAAAAAAAAAGAATTACATACCCTGTACTTACCCAAAGAATCAAAAACCATTAATGTTACTTCTGTAAGAATAGACTAGCTCTCTGTTCTTACTTGGGTCCAATATTTAAGGAAATATTTATATCATAATTGTATAGCATCTCTGTTTGCTGAGTTCCTTCTGTCAAGCATTTTATTTACAACTGTTCACTGCATTTTATTTACAACTGTTCACTAGGTCCTCAAAACAATTCAGTGTGATCTTGGGGGTAACAGCAGTGAGTGACAGCTTGAAGCAAGATCTTAATTCCCTCTCTAAGAATCAAACCTGGCTGGCTGGGTGAAAACCAAGAATCTTAACCATTACACTACTAGGGGCTAGTGACTAGAAGCAGAGCCCTGGCTCTTGACCTCTTCGAAAAAAGAATTTTACCAGAGACCAAGACTGTAAAACAGGCACAGAGATTACTAGAAGCATCATACATATAGAAGAGTACAAAGAAAAGCAGTTTATTTAGGACAGAAGCAAAGCAGAGTCACACACTCATAAGAATTTGGGCATCTTTGCTCAGAAGGAGCATTAAAGGGATGGTTTAAATTGCTTAAATAGGAGTCATCTTCTAGGTTTTGTTTTCTTCTATCTGCTCTGACTCAGAGCGCTGTCCAATGTGTGCATGCATCTTTTAGCCAAGACGGATTCCAGCACAAGGTTCTCTAGGAGGATGGCAGAACGTATTATGGGCTAACAGCCCCTAACTTTTTGACTCCCTAGGGACTTTTCTGCACATGTGCAGTCAGAGAGATCTTTTTTTTTCCCTAAAGAATGAAGATGTGTCATCTTATCTTTTTATTCCATCAGAGCTTAGGTCCTCTCTGCTCCTACTATTAACTTTTTTCTTGAAAGTTGGGGGAAGGGAAAGACAAGCTCCAATTGCTCAGCCTGGGGCCAATCTACATCCTATCTCACATGCACTGTAACCTAATTTTTAAAATAATTTTATTATTTATTTTTAGCTATTCTGGGTCTTCATTGCTGCCAGTGGGCTCTTCTCTAGTTGCAGGAAGTTGGGGTCACTCTCTAGTTGAGGTGAGCAGGCTTCTTGTTACAGTGGCTCCTCTTGTGGAGTGCAGGCTCTAGGACACATGGACTTCAGTAGTTGCAGCATGTGCGCTCAATAGCTGTGGCTACCAGGCTCTAGACCACAGGCTCAGTAGTTGTGGCTCATGGGCTTAGTTGCTCTGCAGCATGTGGGATCTTCCCAGATCAGGGGTTGAACCTGTGTCTCCTGCATTGGCAGGTGGATTCTTTACCACTGAGCTACCAGGAAGCCCTGTAACCTAGTTTTATAAATGTGGAAACTATCAAAAAGTTAAGTAATTTGCCCCAAACTGCATATTATATATGTTCGGTAAATTAGTATTATTTGTCAGTTAAACATTTTTAAAACTCTAACACCCCTACAATATTCAGAATGCTTTATGTACAAATAATCCTTCTTATATTTTGTGTGTGTATATATATATATACATATATATATGCCACTCTAAAAGTTCAAAGATCTATATAAGTCAAAGCAATGGTTTTCCAGTAGTCATGTACGAATGTGAGAACTGGACTATAAAGAAGGCTGAGCACCGAAGAATCAATGCCTTTGAACTGTGGTGCTGAAGAAGACTCTCAAGAGGAGGAGATCCTAAAGGAAATCAACCCTGAATATTCACTGGAAGGACTGATGCTGAACTGAAGCCAATATTTGGTAAATTGCTTAAATAGGAGTCATCTTCTAGGTTTTGTTTTCTTCTATCTGCTCTGACTCAGAGCGCTGTCCAATGTGTGCATGCATCTTTTAGCCAAGACGGATTCCAGCACAAGGTTCTCTAGGAGGATGGCAGAACGTATTATGGGCTAACAGCCCCTAACTTTTTGACTCCCTAGGGACTTTTCTGCACATGTGCAGTCAGAGAGATCTTTTTTTTTCCCTAAAGAATGAAGATGTGTCATCTTATCTTTTTATTCCATCAGAGCTTAGGTCCTCTCTGCTCCTACTATTAACTTTTTTCTTGAAAGTTGGGGGAAGGGAAAGACAAGCTCCAATTGCTCAGCCTGGGGCCAATCTACATCCTATCTCACATGCACTGTAACCTAATTTTTAAAATAATTTTATTATTTATTTTTAGCTATTCTGGGTCTTCATTGCTGCCAGTGGGCTCTTCTCTAGTTGCAGGAAGTTGGGGTCACTCTCTAGTTGAGGTGAGCAGGCTTCTTGTTACAGTGGCTCCTCTTGTGGAGTGCAGGCTCTAGGACACATGGACTTCAGTAGTTGCAGCATGTGCGCTCAATAGCTGTGGCTACCAGGCTCTAGACCACAGGCTCAGTAGTTGTGGCTCATGGGCTTAGTTGCTCTGCAGCATGTGGGATCTTCCCAGATCAGGGGTTGAACCTGTGTCTCCTGCATTGGCAGGTGGATTCTTTACCACTGAGCTACCAGGGAAGCCCTGTAACCTAGTTTTATAAATGTGGAAACTATCAAAAAGTTAAGTAATTTGCCCCAAACTGCATATTATATATGTTCGGTAAATTAGTATTATTTGTCAGTTAAACATTTTTAAAACTCTAACACCCCTACAATATTCAGAATGCTTTATGTACAAATAATCCTTCTTATATGTGTGTGTGTGTATATATATATATATACATATATATATGCCACTCTAAAAGTTCAAAGATCTATATAAGTCAAAGCAATGGTTTTCCAGTAGTCATGTACGAATGTGAGAACTGGACTATAAAGAAGGCTGAGCACCGAAGAATCAATGCCTTTGAACTGTGGTGCTGAAGAAGACTCTCAAGAGGAGGAGATCCTAAAGGAAATCAACCCTGAATATTCACTGGAAGGACTGATGCTGAAGCTGAAGCACCAATATTTTGGCCGCCTAATGTGCAGAGCCAACTCATTAGGAAAGATTGAGGGCAGGAGAAGGGGACAACAGAGGATGAGATGGCCAACTCAATGGAGATGAGTTTGAGCAAACGATAAGAGATGAACAATAAGGAAGCCTGGTGTGCTGCAGTCCATGGGATCACAAAGAGCCTGACATGACTGAGCAACTGAACTGAGCTGAAGAGTTCTTAATTTTTATACTAGCTAATGTAGAACTTACTACAAGTGGAGTTACAATTTATGGTGAAATTTCAGCCAATATTGTAGGTTTCTGAATTTATGTTACTTTTGGGAAAGTTTTAAAGCATTTGGCAAACCAGTTTTTTTGCATATTTTCTTAATTCTGATTTCAATAAGCTCATGTTTATACTTTATGTTTTATAGTAATGGCATTTAGTAGTCAAACATTTAGTAATCATGCTCTTGTACTTTCTGTTTCAGTCAGAAAATGTAACCGTGACAAAAGATTTTAAAAGGGTAGAAAATGCTTATCACATGGAAGCAGAGGTATGTGTTATCTTCACAAATAATTGAAAACAGCATGACGTTGTGGGGACAATTTGCATTTAATTTTATCCTTGAACAAAAAATTAATTAATAACAGACATTTTTAAATGCATTGGCAGGTGGATTCTTTACCACTGAGCTACCAGGAAGCCCTGTAACCTAGTTTTATAAATGTGGAAACTATCAAAAAGTTAAGTAATTTGCCCCAAACTGCATATTATATATGTTCGGTAAATTAGTATTATTTGTCAGTTAAACATTTTTAAAACTCTAACACCCCTACAATATTCAGAATGCTTTATGTACAAATAATCCTTCTTATATGTGTGTGTGTATATATATATATATACATATATATATGCCACTCTAAAAGTTCAAAGATCTATATAAGTCAAAGCAATGGTTTTCCAGTAGTCATGTACGAATGTGAGAACTGGACTATAAAGAAGGCTGAGCACCGAAGAATCAATGCCTTTGAACTGTGGTGCTGAAGAAGACTCTCAAGAGGAGGAGATCCTAAAGGAAATCAACCCTGAATATTCACTGGAAGGACTGATGCTGAAGCTGAAGCACCAATATTTTGGCCGCCTAATGTGCAGAGCCAACTCATTAGGAAAGATTGAGGGCAGGAGAAGGGGACAACAGAGGATGAGATGGCCAACTCAATGGAGATGAGTTTGAGCAAACGATAAGAGATGAACAATAAGGAAGCCTGGTGTGCTGCAGTCCATGGGATCACAAAGAGCCTGACATGACTGAGCAACTGAACTGAGCTGAAGAGTTCTTAATTTTTATACTAGCTAATGTAGAACTTACTACAAGTGGAGTTACAATTTATGGTGAAATTTCAGCCAATATTGTAGGTTTCTGAATTTATGTTACTTTTGGGAAAGTTTTAAAGCATTTGGCAAACCAGTTTTTTTGCATATTTTCTTAATTCTGATTTCAATAAGCTCATGTTTATACTTTATGTTTTATAGTAATGGCATTTAGTAGTCAAACATTTAGTAATCATGCTCTTGTACTTTCTGTTTCAGTCAGAAAATGTAACCGTGACAAAAGATTTTAAAAGGGTAGAAAATGCTTATCACATGGAAGCAGAGGTATGTGTTATCTTCACAAATAATTGAAAACAGCATGACGTTGTGGGGACAATTTGCATTTAATTTTATCCTTGAAACTTAATGTACAGGAGAAATGCTTCTCATGGTATTAATAACAGATCATTTTTCTCAAAATCATTTTTGTTATTACATATTGGGGTGAGACTTAAGAAAAAATGTTTTGAAATGTAATAAAAAATAGCAAGAGGGAAGTAGCATTTAATTGCCACCTGAATAAAATTTTAGCAATGTTATCATCTAGAGAGCAGAAAACACTACAAAGGAAACATTTCTTCTCAGATAAACAGCAAATTAATAGAGCACAAAGGATCGGAAGACTTCAACATTCTTTTGCCTCACAATGCAATTTTATTGTATTGTGTTAAGATTTATTGAAAACTAACAGCTGCTCAACTTCTGCACAAACTAAAAAGAACAAAATTTCTTGTACACGCAGTTAGTGAAAACATTTAGTTTCTACAGCTGTTGAACTTTATACTTATCTTTAAAGATTTTATAATCAGGACTTTATAAAATCAGAGCATGTTACATGTAATTACAGCTATGTTAGAAGACTGCTATCTCTGTTTCCAAATATCTTGGAGTATGTGCTTAGTCATACTGCTTCTTTGAAACAAGCAACAGGAAACAAGCAAGAGTGGGATTAGAATGGAATCTTGTTTATCTGTCAGAGAAAGCGAAAGTGCTAGTTGTTCAGTTGTGTCCAACTCTTTGAGACCCCATGAACTGCAGTCAGCCAGGTTCTTCTGTCCCTGGAATTCTCCAGGCAAGAATACTGGAGTGGGTTACCATTTCCTTCTCCAGGGGATCTTCCCAACCCAGGGATCAAACCTGGGTCTCCTGCATGGCAGGCAAACTCTTTACTATCTGAGCCACCAGAGAAGCCCTTAATCAGAGAACCTTTGCCTTTATAAGTGGAAAATACCTCAAGAAATCACTTAGTCCTACCTTCTGGTAGAAAATGTATTATTTTTCCTAAATTTAAGGGTGTGACCTTAGGCTTCCATAGTTTCGGCTCAGAATTTTCAAAGATCGTATTATGAAAATTAGAATGGAAAACTGTTGTCCCTATGCTTACTTAAATTAATTTGTAATTTCTTCACTTAAATTTTAACTATCTGAAGGATTTTTAAAAATACTTATAATGATTTTGGGCTTCCCCAGTGGCTCAGAAGTAAAGAACATGCCTGAAATCCAGGAGACATGGCAGGCACCTTGGGTTTGATTCCTGGGTCAGGAAGATCCCCTGGAGAAGGAAATGGCGACCCACTCTGGCATTTTTGCCTGGGAAATCCCATGGACAGAGGAGCCTGACCGGCTACAGTCCATGAAGTTGCAAAGAGCCGGACACGACTTAGTGACTACATAACAACGAAGATTAGAATGACCCATCTGGCAAATGTTGAAGTAAAACCTTGGCTTTCCAATCCTTACATCTCTACTCTTTTCACTTCATGTTGTTTTCCTGTTATAATTTCTGTGTTGGAGAGATTTTAAAAGCCTGGGACATAATAGGCAATCAATAAAAGTCTATTAAATAGGAAAAGTAGTATAACCAGTTTTCCCTCTCCTTTCCTTGCATGTTTCCATGTTTCAGGTGTTTCCCATACATTATCTCATCTAATCTTTTTTCAACTCTTCATTTTTGTTGTGAAATAATTTATATGTAGATAGATGTGACTATAAAAGCCCACTGCCATTTTCAGACATCCAATCAATATAAAATGTTCTAACATTAAACCAAGAATTGACTTACTATTACTTACCCATTTTAATAGTGTACCTTTCCAAGAACAAAACAAATAGTTCTTCCTTGAAGTATATACTTGAGGTTCAGTATCACATTGGTGTTACTTTTTTTTCTCCAAGGGTAAGAATTCCCAGTTTTTCTGTTCATTTCTTGTATGACAGGCTCTTTTCTGTTAATCAGTTTCCTCCTAAAGCATCTACAACTTTAACATCCTACTTGTGATTCCATATTAGATAAAGTTGATTATTGTCCATATTCTGGAATGTTTATTTCTAATAACACATATAAGCCAAACTTTTTGGCATTTGCATCACATTGTTCCCTTCTATTGACCTTACAGTCATAAACAATTCAGTTCAGTTCAGTCACTCAGTCACGGCCAACTCTGCAAGCCTATGGACTATAGCCCGCCAGGTTTCCCTGTCCTTCACCATCCCCCAGTGCTCAAACTCATGTCCATTGACTCAGTGATGCCATCCAACCATCTCATCCTCTGTCATCCCCTTCTCCTTTTGCCTTCTATTTTTCCCAACATCAGGGTCTTTTCTAATGAATTGTCCCTTCACATCAAGTGGCTAAAGTATTGGAGCTTCAGCTTCAGCATCATTCCTTCAAATGAATATTCAGGGTTGATATTTAGGATTGACTGGTTTGATCTCCTTGGAGACCAAGGGACTCTCACGAGTCTTCTCCAACACCAGAGTCCAAAGGCATCAATTCCTCAGTGCTTAGCCTTCCTTATAGTCCAACTCTTACACGTATAAATGATGACTGGGAAAACCATAGCTTTAACTATATGGGCTTTTGTTGCCAACTAATGTCTCTGCTTTTGAATATGCTGTCTAGGTTTGTGACAGCTCTTCCAAGGAGCAAGCATCTTTTTATTTCACAGCTGCAGTCACCGTCTGAAGTGACTTTGGAGCCCAAGAACATAATGTCTATCACTGTTTTCCATTGTTTGCCCGTCTATTTGCTATGAGGTGATGGGGCTGAAGGCCATGATCATAGTTGGGTTTTTTTTTTAAAGATTTATTTATTTATTTATTTTGGGCGGGGGTCGGGTTGGGGAGGGAGGGGAGCAGGCAGGCCACTTCTATTGGTCTTTCGTTACTCTATGTTCATCCGTCTTTGCTCCTTGGCTCCTGTGGGCCTCCCATTGCAGTGGCGTCTGTCATTGCAGAGCACCGGCTCTGGGCGCATGCGCTCCAGAGCTCTGGCTCGGTAGTTGGACACATCAGTCCAGCTGCTCCGCGGCACATGGGATCTTCCCAGGCCAGGGCTCGAACTGGCGCCCCTTGCACTGCAAGGCAGTGTCCTTACCCACTGGACCACCAGGGGAAGCCCTGATCATAGTTTTTTGAATGTTGAGTCTTAGGCCAGCTTTTTCACTCTCCTCTTTCAGTTTCATCAAGAGGCTTTTTAGTTCCTCTTTGCTGTCTGCTATAAGAGTGGTATCTCTGCATACCTGAGGTTATAGGTATTTCTCCTGGCAATCTTGATTACAACTTAAAAAAGTGTCTTTCTCACTTGAAGCTTTTAAATCATATTTCTCCTAACTTATACTTTATTATCATCCTATACTCAGCAAAAATATTGTTTAAAACTAAAGGCCAATTACAGATTTTTCAGGAAGTTGAAAGAATTCATTACCTGTAGACCTGCAATGCAAGGAATGTTAAATGGAGTTGGGTAGGTAGGAAGGAAATGGTACTAGAAAGAAATAACAGTCTGCATAGAGGAATGCAAAGCACTTAAAATAGTAACTACACAGGTAGATATGATATTTTTTTTATATCATCTCTACATCTCTTCACCTATATAAAAGATAATGGTTTAAACAAAAATGATAATGATAAACTTTATGGATTATAACATATATAAAAGTAAAGCATGTAACTACAATAGGATGAAGGGATAAATAGAAGTATAATATTGAGGTTTCTTTTATGTGAAATGGTATCTCTCCTGAGGGTAGGCATATATATGTATATAAACGTGTAATTTTTCACAATACACTGTAAACTCTAAAGTAGACACTTAAGTAACAACAGTGAGTTGCAGTATAGAAACCAATGGAGGATATCAAATAGAATAATAAACATGTACTCAATCCCTCCCAAAAATGGCAGAAAATGGGGAGAAGGAAACAAAATATGAGACAAACAGAAAATCAATAGCAAGATCAGAAGTTTCAGAAGTTTAAATGCAACAATATCAATAATCACATTAAATACAAATATTTAAGGGGCTCTCCCAATGGCCTGGCAAAGAAACTGCCTGCCAAACCCTGGAGGAGAGCATGGAAAACCACCCCAATATTCTTACCTGGAGAATCCCATGGACAGAGGAGCCTGACAGGCTACCATTCATAGCGTGGCACAGAATCAGACACAACTGAAATGACTTAACATACACATTCAGTTATGCATGCTTATGCATATTTCTTACATGTACTTAGGTATGCTGATATATGGACTTCCCAGGTGGCACTAGTGGCAAAGAACCCAGTTCAGGAGACATAGAGACATGGGCTCAACTCCTGGATCAGGAAGATTCCTGGAGGACGACATGGCAACGGTAGTGTTGCCTGGAGAATCCCATGAGCATAGGAGCCTGGAGGAGCATGGTCCACAGGGTCACAGTCAGACACAGTGGAAGCGACTTAGCATGCATGCTTGCTGATATATAAGTGAGACGAAAGACAGTGATGATATAAGAGATGGAGTCGAATAATTAGGATTATTTTATTATAAGGTACTTATACATACCTATAAAGTGATACAGTGTTATTTAAAAGTGGACTTGGATTTAGTTGTAAATATGTATTACATGCTTTAGGGAAGCCACTAAGAAAAAAGCTTAAAAATATAACTGATATGCTAAGAAAGGAGAAAAAGGAGGGCCCATGAAATGCTCAATTAAAATCACAAAAGGCCAAAGAACATACAAAAAAAGAACAAGGGCAACAAATGGAAAACAGTAAAGAATATGGTGAATATATTAATCCAACTATGTCAGCAATGCTTTGAAAATCAGTGATCTAAGTGTAGCAATTAAAAGACAGAGATGGTCCACGTGGATCAAAAAACACTACCCAACTATATGTGATCTGCAAAAAATCTGCTTTAAATATAAAGACATATATAGAATAAAAGTAAATCCATGGGCTTCCCTGGTAGTCCAGTGGGCAAAGAGTCTGCCTTGCGTAGGACAGTCCAGTGAAAATGGGGAGAAGGAAACAAAATATGAGACAAACAGAAAATCAATAGCAAGATCAGAAGTTTCAGAAGTTTAAATGCAACAATATCAATAATCACATTAAATACAAATATTTAAGGGGCTCTCCCAATGGCCTGGCAAAGAAACTGCCTGCCAAACCCTGGAGGAGAGCATGGAAAACCACCCCAATATTCTTACCTGGAGAATCCCATGGACAGAGGAGCCTGACAGGCTACCATTCATAGCGTGGCACAGAATCAGACACAACTGAAATGACTTAACATACACATTCAGTTATGCATGCTTATGCATATTTCTTACATGTACTTAGGTATGCTGATATATGGACTTCCCAGGTGGCACTAGTGGCAAAGAACCCAGTTCAGGAGACATAGAGACATGGGCTCAACTCCTGGATCAGGAAGATTCCTGGAGGACGACATGGCAACGGTAGTGTTGCCTGGAGAATCCCATGAGCATAGGAGCCTGGAGGAGCATGGTCCACAGGGTCACAGTCAGACACAGTGGAAGCGACTTAGCATGCATGCTTGCTGATATATAAGTGAGACGAAAGACAGTGATGATATAAGAGATGGAGTCGAATAATTAGGATTATTTTATTATAAGGTACTTATACATACCTATAAAGTGATACAGTGTTATTTAAAAGTGGACTTGGATTTAGTTGTAAATATGTATTACATGCTTTAGGGAAGCCACTAAGAAAAAAGCTTAAAAATATAACTGATATGCTAAGAAAGGAGAAAAAGGAGGGCCCATGAAATGCTCAATTAAAATCACAAAAGGCCAAAGAACATACAAAAAAAGAACAAGGGCAACAAATGGAAAACAGTAAAGAATATGGTGAATATATTAATCCAACTATGTCAGCAATGCTTTGAAAATCAGTGATCTAAGTGTAGCAATTAAAAGACAGAGATGGTCCACGTGGATCAAAAAACACTACCCAACTATATGTGATCTGCAAAAAATCTGCTTTAAATATAAAGACATATATAGAATAAAAGTAAATCCATGGGGCTTCCCTGGTAGTCCAGTGGGCAAAGAGTCTGCCTTGCGTTGCAGGGAGCACCAGTTCTATCCCTGGCCCAGGAAGATCCCACGTGCTGCGGAGCGGCTGGACCAGTGTGTCCAATTAGGAGACAGCTCTGGAGCGCATGCGCCCAGAGCTGGTGCTCTGCAAGGAGAGAGGCCACCGGGATGTTAGGCCCACACAGGCGGAAGAATAAAGATGGATGAAAAATAATAAAAAGGAGTCAAAAATTTAAAATAAAAAGTAAATCCATGGAAAACATTAATCACGGAAACACTAAAGAAAGCAAGAGTCACTATTATTATTTCAGACAGAGCATACTTCATAACTGGGAGTTATCCGGCATACAGAGGGTATTGTGTAATGTATGTATATGTATGTAATGTATTATGTAATCTGTCCCTTTAAAAAGAAGGGACAGATTCAGCAGGCATAAAATACAGCATGGACCTACTTGTTGAATTCAACAATACCATCAACTGGATATAAATGGATCTCTATGGGGCTTCTCAGGTGATTCAGTGGTAAAGATCCACCTGTCGAGCAGCAGACGTGTGTTCAGTCCCTGGATTGGGAAGATCCCCTGGAGAGGAAATAGCAACCCACTCCAGTATTCTTGCCTGGGAAATCCCTTGGGCAGAGGAGTCATGGGGTCGCAAAGAGTCAGATATGACTTAGCGCCTAAATAACAACAAAATGGACATCTATAAATTGCTTCTTCCAAAACAAGGATTCTTCTCAAGCTCTCATGGAACATTCACCAAGATAGAATACATGTGGGGCAGGCTAGAGCAGCCATGAGTCATATTTTACAATGCAGTACAGTTGCCTGTAATCACAAATGTTATCCACGGAAGACTGATGTTCTAGCTGATTTCAACACTTACTTTGGATTAATCTGCTTTTTCATCTAGTTTCCTAAAGTGGATTTAAAATGAATTTTTAAATGTTCAAGTCAACAAGTTAGATAAATTACGGAATTCATAAGCAAAAATAAGTTCCATAACAAAATTTAATTTCGAGTACCAAATAGGTCTTTTTTCTGCTACATACTATAAAAGGACCTCATTGTAATTTGACGTTACATTTTCTAACTCACATTTAGAGAAGAATGTGAAATAATACATCAGACATGAAAGTAATTTCAATTGTTATTTCATTTACAGGTCTGCATTACATTTACTGAATTCGGAAAAATGCAAAACGTTTGTAACTTTCTTGTTGAAAAGCTAGATAGCTCTGTTGTCATCAGCCAACCCCATTTCTATCACACTCCAGATTCTGTTGAGAACCTTCGGTAAGTTAAGCACATCTTTAAATAAAGTATCCCCTAATTAAACCAAACTACCCATGTTGCAGCTTGTTGAACGTCTTACTAATGACAGATGACAGTAGATAGCTTATGGTGAACGATGTTGGATTCGTGATCTCCAAAGGAAAAGATTTCACTTTGGGATCGAAAGACTTGGCTTTGGTCTCAGAACTCAGGGTAGCAAAAGTTTTATTAAGCAAAAAGGGGATCTTACCAAGTCTGCCTGTTCACCCCTTTCACTGATAACCTCTGCATTTCACTCCTTAGACGGCAAGTCTGTCTTGCTGCTGTCGAAAACGCGTGGCGCAAAGCTCAAGAAGTCTGTAACCTCGTTGGCCAAACTCTAGGAAAACCTTTAATAATCAAAGAAGAAGAAACGAAAGAATGGGAAGGCCAAATAGATGATCCCCAGCAGTCCAGACCCTCAAGCTTATTAACTGTACAACAGAAAATCAAAAATGCAACCATGCATGCTGCTTCCAAAGTATTTATAACCTTGGAAGTAAAGGGGAGAGAGAAGAAGAAGAAACACATCTGAAATTCTGACCAAAATATACTGGTTTGTATCTGGTATGTCTATTTTTATACTTTATATACTGTGTGCTTCTGTCCTGGATATACATACATTGTATATAAAGCGTTTCTCCCCTTAGTCTGTCAATTTTGAATATACTTCCACAAAATAAGTATGTTTACTTTCTATTTTCAAAAACTTACTATGGGAAATACTCTTTGGAAATGATTGTGTTATATGTGCACACTTACATAAAGACAGTTCACAGAAGTGCATGTGTAGATACTTTTGTATTTTTGCTATAGAAAGAAATGTTGACACAGCTATTAACATGCTTCTTAACATTCACTTATAGGACCTACAGTGAGCAATACATAACTTTTAATAAAGTTTCATAAAGTAATGAGATATGCTAAGTAAATATTCTGATGCCAGAAATAAAAGGTAATATATGGACCAGATTCTCTTCACCAGGGCTCGTTTGATTATACCAGCATTCTCCAGTACAAATATACAAATATAATCCAATTCATGTATGTAATTTAAAAATTTTTACTAGATATATTTTTTAAAGTAAAAAATAAACAGTTGAAACTAATTTTAATATTTAACCCAATATATCCAAAACATTATTTTAGCATGTAACTACTTATTAAACAATGAATTTTATATTCTTTTTTATACTAAGTTTTCAAAATCCAGTGTATAATGTCACATGTGTACCTACTAAGTCACTTCAGTTGTGTCCAACTCTTTTCAACCCTGTGAACCGTAGCCCACCAGGCTCCTCTGTCCATGGGATTTTCCAGGTATGAATACTGGGGCGGGTTACCATCCCCACCTCCAGGGTAATCTTCCTGACCCCAGGACTGAATCCACATCTGCATCTCCTCCACTAGCAAGTGGGCTCTTTACCACTAGCACCACCTGGGAAGCCCATATTATATTATAGCATCTCTCAATTCAGATGTTAAATTTTCATCAGAAATACCTAATTTGTATTTCATTTTCTTAAATTATAGGCAGAAAAAATAGATTCACACACCCAAGCTGTTCCAAACATGATCGAAAGACCTAGTAACTGGATCAAGTGTCAATTCTTAAGTTAAAAAAATGATTTTTAATTTTAACATTCAGTTCCTTAGCAGCATCCACATTTTAAGGACTTCAAAGCTGTTAGTGGGTAAGGGCTACGGTGTGGACAGAGCAAGGCCATACACTGAGATAATGCTGATCCTTAAGGCTGTTCGAGCAAGTACATGTCACTGCTCTTGCCTTATGTACCATCTACAGTGTGTCTACAGAAGCCAGGCCTGTCTGGCAGCACAGGGCTACCGTTCCCTGCCACACAGTTAGGCCCTAGGCTTTTTCCTCTGATATATCTTAACACTCATATTCCAATATTTCTTTCCTATAGCATATTCCAGAAGGTAGTTTCCATCCTTACCAACTTTCTTAAATGGCACTAAAACCATATATCCATTTCTTCTGTAGTTTCCTTAGTGGAAGGGAGTATGAAAGCTAAGAAGAAAAATTTTAGAATGTGATACCGCTGTTTTCAAATCTTGATTTTACTATTTGAACAAAGTTTCTTTAGAATGAAGATCTCGGCATTCACAGCTACATTCTCAGTCTCAGCATAGTGACTGGACCGGTTTTCAGAAAGATGCTGAGCAAATGTACCAGTTATAAAAACTTGGTAAGGCATTTAATTAAGCTTTTCTTTCCTCAGCAGTGAAATGAGACTAATAATCCCTAAAGTGGTCCTATAGGATTAAAATTGATAAATGTAAGACCTAAAGAATAATAGTACACAGCAATCACTTGGTAAATGGTATCCACTCTATCAACTCCATTCTTTACTGTTGTCAACCCAAGTAACAGTTGGCTTTTCCAAATCTTCGATTAAGGTGAATTTTAAAATAGCCCTATTAAAAATAAACTTATTAAGGTATACTAAATTTTTATTTCCAAAAAAGAAGGTTAAATAAATTACATCTTGGGACTTCCCTAGTGGTCCAGTGGTTGAGAATCTGCCTGCCAATGCATGGAACACAGGTTTGATCCCTGGCCTGGGAAGATTCCATATGCTGCACAGCAGCAAAGCCTGTGTGCCCCAACTGCTGGAGCCCACACCCCAGAGCTACTGCTCCACAAGAGAAGTCACTGCAGTGAGAAGCCACAAACTTCAACTAGAGAGTAGCCCCCCATCACAACTAGAGAGCAGCCCCCACTCAGTGAAACAGAAAAAGCCCTATGCAGCAACCAAGACTCAGTGCCACCAAACATAAATGAAATTTAAAAAATGTTTTTAATTGTCTCTTAGCTTTTATTTATCCAGTTGAGTAAAAAAAAAAGAAAAGTATAATTGAGTCTGTACATCAAGGAAAAAAACTGTTCATACACAATAAAATTTTATCACAGGGAGTGATTTTTCTCAGCTACAACTTCATTTTATTTGGGGTTTCATCATATTTGGTAAAGAAAGTTTTCAACTTAGCAAGAAATATTAATACCTAAAAAAAAATTAAGTTATCAAACACTTTTTAGAATTTACAGGCATTTTTAAAGACATTGCTTCAAAAAAAAAAACCTATAAAATGGGCAGTCCTGCAATTCTACAGAACATGAAAGAGCAGAAATCAGTGACTGCACGGGTTTGTGTATGCATTTTAAGAAAAGGAGCCAAAAATCCTAAAGGGATTTAGTGACCTGTTTTAAAAACTATTTGAACAAAGTTTCTTTAGAATGAAGATCTCGGCATTCACAGCTACATTCTCAGTCTCAGCATAGTGACTGGACCGGTTTTCAGAAAGATGCTGAGCAAATGTACCAGTTATAAAAACTTGGTAAGGCATTTAATTAAGCTTTTCTTTCCTCAGCAGTGAAATGAGACTAATAATCCCTAAAGTGGTCCTATAGGATTAAAATTGATAAATGTAAGACCTAAAGAATAATAGTACACAGCAATCACTTGGTAAATGGTATCCACTCTATCAACTCCATTCTTTACTGTTGTCAACCCAAGTAACAGTTGGCTTTTCCAAATCTTCGATTAAGGTGAATTTTAAAATAGCCCTATTAAAAATAAACTTATTAAGGTATACTAAATTTTTATTTCCAAAAAAGAAGGTTAAATAAATTACATCTTGGGACTTCCCTAGTGGTCCAGTGGTTGAGAATCTGCCTGCCAATGCATGGAACACAGGTTTGATCCCTGGCCTGGGAAGATTCCATATGCTGCACAGCAGCAAAGCCTGTGTGCCCCAACTGCTGGAGCCCACACCCCAGAGCTACTGCTCCACAAGAGAAGTCACTGCAGTGAGAAGCCACAAACTTCAACTAGAGAGTAGCCCCCCATCACAACTAGAGAGCAGCCCCCACTCAGTGAAACAGAAAAAGCCCTATGCAGCAACCAAGACTCAGTGCCACCAAACATAAATGAAATTTAAAAAATGTTTTTAATTGTCTCTTAGCTTTTATTTATCCAGTTGACAAAAAAAAAAAACACAGTATAATTGGGTCTGTACATCAAGGAAAAAAACTGTTCATACACAATAAAATTTTATCACAGGGAGTGATTTTTCTCAGCTACAACTTCATTTTATTTGGGGTTTCATCATATTTGGTAAAGAAAGTTTTCAACTTAGCAAGAAATATTAATACCTAAAAAAAAATTAAGTTATCAAACACTTTTTAGAATTTACAGGCATTTTTAAAGACATTGCTTCAAAAAAAAAAACCTATAAAATGGGCAGTCCTGCAATTCTACAGAACATGAAAGAGCAGAAATCAGTGACTGCACGGGTTTGTGTATGCATTTTAAGAAAAGGAGCATCAAGTTTAGTTGTCAGGTGGGGCTTCCCTGGTGGTCCAGGGGTTAGGACTCTGTGCTCTCAATGCCAGAGGCCCCAATTTGATCCCTGGCCAGGGAACTTGATCCCATATGCGGCAACTAAAGGAAAAACAGATCCTGCACACTTCAAGGAAGATAGAAGATCCCGTGTACTCGACTTAAGACCTGATGTAGCCAAATAAAGAAAAATACATTTTTAAAAATTTAGTTGTCAGGTTATAGCAATTAAATTTCTAACATGTGGCAGATACTGGAGTCTCTCAGTGAATTACCTCAGGGATCTGTGCCACAAAGCCTGCCGAAATAACCTATACTGAACTTAATTCTGAACCCTTTTTTAAAGAAAATCTTTCAAGAAAGCAAAAAATTATATTTGCTATTTTCTGAAAGAAAACTTTCTAATTAGGATATTTAAAAGAGACCCATTAGGTCCCCAAGCTCCCTTGTAGAAGGAAATACTATTAAAATGAGGTTTCTGAATATACTGATAAATAGGATTCCATTCAACTTACATGCTGAAGATTACATCTTTTTATAGTAGCATTTAAAAAAAAAAAGAATACTTTTATCAGTATTCTTGACAGTTAATGCGAGTTCAATGTAAATAAGTCCTGGAAAAATATTTTTAACTTAAGATTCTGTACCTCATATTCCATAAATATTGTTATGTCCTCCTTGTAAATGTAGGTGTAAGATATCCCAATTCTGTCAGAGGTGATGAGAATTTGATAGGGAGAAATTCTTCTCACTGGTCAAAAAAAATGAATTTTTAGGTCAAAAGTAGAAGTTAATACATTATATATATTACAGAACTATATGGGAAAAAACTGTTCATACACAATAAAATTTTATCACAGGGAGTGGTTTTTGTCAGCTACAACTTCATTTTATTTGGGGTTTCATCATATTTGGTAAAGAAAGTTTTCAACTTAGCAAGAAATATTAATACCTAAAAAAAAATTAAGTTATCAAACACTTTTTAGAATTTACAGGCATTTTTAAAGACATTGCTTCAAAAAAAAAAACCTATAAAATGGGCAGTCCTGCAATTCTACAGAACATGAAAGAGCAGAAATCAGTGACTGCACGGGTTTGTGTATGCATTTTAAGAAAAGGAGCATCAAGTTTAGTTGTCAGGTGGGGCTTCCCTGGTGGTCCAGGGGTTAGGACTCTGTGCTCTCAATGCCAGAGGCCCCAATTTGATCCCTGGCCAGGGAACTTGATCCCATATGCGGCAACTAAAGGAAAAACAGATCCTGCACACTTCAAGGAAGATAGAAGATCCCGTGTACTCGACTTAAGACCTGATGTAGCCAAATAAAGAAAAATACATTTTTAAAAATTTAGTTGTCAGGTTATAGCAATTAAATTTCTAACATGTGGCAGATACTGGAGTCTCTCAGTGAATTACCTCAGGGATCTGTGCCACAAAGCCTGCCGAAATAACCTATACTGAACTTAATTCTGAACCCTTTTTTAAAGAAAATCTTTCAAGAAAGCAAAAAATTATATTTGCTATTTTCTGAAAGAAAACTTTCTAATTAGGATATTTAAAAGAGACCCATTAGGTCCCCAAGCTCCCTTGTAGAAGGAAATACTATTAAAATGAGGTTTCTGAATATACTGATAAATAGGATTCCATTCAACTTACATGCTGAAGATTACATCTTTTAAGTAGCATTTAAAAAAAAAAAGAATACTTTTATCAGTATTCTTGACAGTTAATGCGAGTTCAATGTAAATAAGTCCTGGAAAAATATTTTTAACTTAAGATTCTGTACCTCATATTCCATAAATATTGTTATGTCCTCCTTGTAAATGTAGGTGTAAGATATCCCAATTCTGTCAGAGGTGATGAGAATTTGATAGGGAGAAATTCTTCTCACTGGTCAAAAAAAATGAATTTTTAGGTCAAAAGTAGAAGTTAATACATTATATATATTACAGAACTATATGGGAGAAAAATGCTTCATTATTCATTCCAGAAAAAAATTCATTTAATCAAAATAGCAAGTATTTATTACTGTATTCATATTATATTTGCAGCCAAATAGTTTCTAAAGCTATAATCTGTTGTGGCCTAAATAATTTTATCATATTCGGTTATGCTAAAAGACTAGAATTCACACTGGCTAATCCAAGTCAAACACTTTTCTCAGAGTGAGATAACAGACACTTTCCAATGATTCTTTGTACTATTTTATTAAAAGAATAATATTCTTTTATAACCTGTTAAGCAGGAGAGTATTCTGTTCAGCCACTCTCTGGAGCTCTGACTTCAACGTCTGAACCAGCAGGTCCTCTCAGACAGCCATGTCACTCGTGGAGGACCATCATTCCCACCTCAGCATGAACAAATGCTGGCCTTGGACTTCCTATGTGATTCTGTTCTAATCATGGAAAAGCAAAAAGACTAATCAAAAACAGATTTGCTATACAGAGTTTAAGGTATATCAGCGTTTCATATGTTTGGTAGAATTAATAAGACAAATTAGTGAACCAACAGTAAAACTAGTTTCCACACTAAGGGATTAAAAGCCTCGGTGGCAGAAGAAAGTACGAATCTAAATGATCCTGAAACAACATTGTGATCCCCAAATTTAAAAAAAAATCCTCCAAATATCACATTACCCTCTGGTGACCGTGCAAGGATGTATACACATGTGTGCATGTGTACGTATGTGTGTGTCCCCATTTTTTATAATATAGAGATTTTCTGCTCTTTTCCTTCTGCAAACAACTTTGAGCTGAAGAGTCAAAAACAAGTAAATAGTCCCAACACTTCAAACATAAAAATGTAGGCTGATCACATTAATTACCTCCTAATTTTTCATCTGTCTCTACTTGAGACTGTGAAATTCTCCAAAGTAGGGTCGTCTTAAATATTTCTTTTCCTAGTTCTAGCAAATAAAGGGCTGAGGGGAGAAAATTCTGGGCTGTCAGTTATTCTGCCTTATCCCCAAATGTGAGAGACAGCATGTCTAGCAGAGTGCCTGAATGCTAGCACATGTGGAGGTGGGGACAGGAAATGCGGGGCACTGATTCCAGCATGGAGTACAAATACGGTCTTCTGTACTAGGGTTTGAAAGTTAAACTAACGGCAATGGAAACAAATTCAATTTAAACATCTCTTTAGGTATAAGTTAACCGAATTCAATTTAAACATCTGTTTATTAAAAGTTGTAAGTTAACTGATGGCTTAGTTTTATTGTGGCTTCAGTCAGAATTTCAAAAGCAACTTCCGCTGGCATTGTCTCTGGCCTGTGTTTTTGTTTTCTGTTTTTTTTTTTTTTCACTTATTTTATTTTATTTTATTTATCTTTTGGAGGGTGGGGTGGGGAGGGAGGGGGATGGGCGGGCCACTTCCACTGGTCTTTCATTTCTCCATTTTCATCCGTCTTTGTTCTTTGGCTCCTGTGGGCCTCTCATCGCGGTGGCCACTGTCGTCGCAGAGCACCGGCTCTTTCTGTTGTTTTTGAGAGGGTTTTTTTTTGGCTCTAGTTTGCTGTTTTTCTTTACATAACCACCCTCAGACAAGTAACACTAGCAAAACATAAGGGAAAGATGCCTGTTGGTGACCATCCTGTTCCATTTTCTTCTGCAGAAGAGAAGCCAGTTAACACACGGAGGTGAGGCTGTATTTGCACATTTTCTAATAGGTGTGCTTTCATTTCTCCTAAGCTTAGCTTTCTCAGAAAAGAGGTCTGTGGCTATGTCACAACATACATTTTGTTTTCTAAACCAGTCTCCCAAATTGTTTCATAAAGTATATTCATTGTAAGCTTACTGGGTCAGTCCTTTCCCCAAGCCTCCTGTTACCACTGAGAGGGAATATAACAATACTTGTCCACACACTGCTCACACACAGGCCATGACAAACTCTCAAGGAAAGGTGCTTTGAAATTCTGACCACAACAGCTGTAAAACTGTATCTAAGAAATTCAGTTAATTTACAGTTTCTAATAAACAGATGGTTAAATTGAATGTTTCCATTACCATTCATTTTGCTTTCAAAACCTATTCTCAAACATGATATTTGTACTTGATAGCAATAATGAATTTGTACCTCATACAAAGACAGTGTTATGCTTTTTCCTTATACTGAATCAGTCATGTTTATTACAATTCCACTTAAGAAGAATTACTGTGATGATCCAGATAAATCAAATCTAGCCCAAGCAAGTAAATAGCATCAAAAGAATTTTTTCTTCATTTATGCTAAACTAACTATGAAAGGTCTGAAGTACTACATTCTATATTGGAGTATGAGGTGGGGTATAATTACAATTGAATGTCAGTCAATAAAATTCAAAATTACTTTTATACAGCAAAGGTTTCACTAGCTCAATACCTGCAAGGAAAGTACAGATTTCTTCTTCATTGTCCCTGTTCCTAAAATGATAAAGATACCAGATAAACACCGATATGTTCTGCAGAGAATCCAATATGAATATACAGCTGAAACCTTTGAAAATTTTATTTGCAAACCACAGAGGTCAGCATATATTTGAGGAAGAACTATACTTGTTTCATTCTGTAGGAATCCTGAGGATTCATAGTATCCTCCAATATTACTACTGTTAAACATTGCATTCATTTAAAATATTCAATTGTTCAGTAATTGGAGTAAGAAATAGAAGATCGATGATCTCACTCACATTAAACCCAGCAGTTTAGAAATGTTTCATCTAAGTGATTAGACATTTCATTGTCCAACATTAACTAAAGATTTTTTATATTATTTGGTGCAACCCTGGAAATATAACCCTGTAATAACCACACGACTGAATAACTATGAGAACACCTACACTTGAGACTTGGATTCTCGCTTACTGCAGCCCTGATGGCAGGAAGAGCAGAAACCCTCGCGGCGTCCAGAGGCCACCCGACTACTGCTGCTCCATGTGTTCAGAAAGGGAACATGGGAGTTGAGAGAATAATAACTTCTTGGAAAATAACAGGTTTGATAGGAGTTGTCACACCACTCCCAGAACTGTATGTGGAGTCAGTTCCCTCAGTGCTTATTTTGCAGTTTGCAGTCAGCTACCTGCCAGAGTTTATGAAGACTAAAAAGAAACACGTGAAGTCTGAATATAAAGAATTTGTAAAAGTCATGATCAGGAATGTATGTAGTTGTAACACTACACTTGCAAGCAACATCATTTAAGAAGAGTAAAAGTGAAAATTAAAATGCTTGAAATTAATAAAATATATAAGAAATCAAATGTTGCTTAGGTTTTTTCTTAAAAAAAATAAAAAATTTGAATACCCTACTCCCCTTCCTACCCTTCTCACAAACAAATCGGTGTTTCCTATGAATGCTGTCTCTCTAGTCATATATGGTCTAGTCATATATGCTCAAGACAGTCCAAAATCTTTCACATAAGTGCCCTTAACTAAGTTCATCAAATTGTAAATAAGGCCAGACATCTTTTCATTTCTGCCTCTGAGAAGATGACTTATCATGCTTGGTGGGGTTTTCATGACTTATTTGGAAAAAGTGGATTAACTGTCTTAAAAACTGTTTATGATCAAGTCTTAAGAATAGTTACAATAGGGTATTTTTGAGTACCTGCATCATAATTCTTTTTTCACACACTGTCCAAAAATACATCCTCCTTTCCAGCCAGTCCTAAAATAATCTGGGACAAATGTTATAATAAATGTCAAGCTACCTAATTACCTCTTACAGTTTTTTAAATGCTTTTGCATTTAAAAAAATGTCAGCATGAAAATGTCAAAAACAAAATTATTTTTATTATCAAGATTTCAAATGAACATTGGATAGTTTTCTTACATTTGCAGAATCCCTTAAACCATCCTGTTAACCAATGTCTATGGTCAGTTATATCCCTATGCCAATAATTATTGTTAGATCACTTTTGTTTCTCAAGTAGTCTTGATGCTTTTAAATTCAGGGAATGGAGTTGAGAGATTTAATAGAGCAGAAACCCTCGCGCTCAGAGGCCACCCGACTACTGCTGCTCCATGTGTTCAGAAAGGGAACATGGGAGTTGAGAGAATAATAACTTCTTGGAAAATAACAGGTTTGATAGGAGTTGTCACACCACTCCCAGAACTGTATGTGGAGTCAGTTCCCTCAGTGCTTATTTTGCAGTTTGCAGTCAGCTACCTGCCAGAGTTTATGAAGACTAAAAAGAAACACGTGAAGTCTGAATATAAAGAATTTGTAAAAGTCATGATCAGGAATGTATGTAGTTGTAACACTACACTTGCAAGCAACATCATTTAAGAAGAGTAAAAGTGAAAATTAAAATGCTTGAAATTAATAAAATATATAAGAAATCAAATGTTGCTTAGGTTTTTTCTTAAAAAAAATAAAAAATTTGAATACCCTACTCCCCTTCCTACCCTTCTCACAAACAAATCGGTGTTTCCTATGAATGCTGTCTCTCTAGTCATATATGGTCTAGTCATATATGCTCAAGACAGTCCAAAATCTTTCACATAAGTGCCCTTAACTAAGTTCATCAAATTGTAAATAAGGCCAGACATCTTTTCATTTCTGCCTCTGAGAAGATGACTTATCATGCTTGGTGGGGTTTTCATGACTTATTTGGAAAAAAGTGGATTAACTGTCTTAAAAACTGTTTATGATCAAGTCTTAAGAATAGTTACAATAGGGTATTTTTGAGTACCTGCATCATAATTCTTTTTTCACACACTGTCCAAAAATACATCCTCCTTTCCAGCCAGTCCTAAAATAATCTGGGACAAATGTTATAATAAATGTCAAGCTACCTAATTACCTCTTACAGTTTTTTAAATGCTTTTGCATTTAAAAAAATGTCAGCATGAAAATGTCAAAAACAAAATTATTTTTATTATCAAGATTTCAAATGAACATTGGATAGTTTTCTTACATTTGCAGAATCCCTTAAACCATCCTGTTAACCAATGTCTATGGTCAGTTATATCCCTATGCCAATAATTATTGTTAGATCACTTTTGTTTCTCAAGTAGTCTTGATGCTTTTAAATTCATAGGTGACATTATTATCTGAAAAATCATACGGTAGTTTAGTCACTAAGTCACGTCCTACTCTTTGCTACCTCACGGACTATAGCCTACCAGGTTCTGCTGTCCGTGGGATTCTCTAGGCAAGAAACTGGAGTGGGTTGCCATTTCCTTCTCTAGGGGATCTTCCTGATCCAGCGATCAAATCAGGGTCTCCTGCACTGCAGGCACATTCTTTACCAACTGAGCCACTAGGGAAGCCATATAAACATTTGTATATACAGATCTATACACACAGACACATACATTATCAAAATAAAAGGCATAATAACTCTTTTGCCACTTTTCCACCACTACAAACACTATAGTTTAAATAAAATGAATCTGCCTCTTCTTTTTAAACAGGAAGTAAGTATCCCTATTTTTAGCACCCTGGCCTTTAAAATATTTATGCAGGAATAACATCAGATACTGAAGGACTGATGCTGAAGTTCCAATAATTTGGTCACCTGATATGAAGAGACGACTTATTGGGAAAGACCCTAATTCTGGGAAAAGTAGAAGAAAGAAGAAGGGGATGGCAGAGGATGAGACTGTTGGATGGCATCATCATCTCAAACAATATGAGGTTAAGCAAGCTCTGGGAGATGGCAAAGGGCAGGGAACTGGCATGCTGCAGTCCATGGGGTTGCAAAGAGTCAGACACAACTAAGCAACTGAACTGAACTTAACATCAGATGGTAAAGAATCTGCCTGCCATGCAGGAGATCCAGGTTCAGCCCTTGGGTCAGAAAGATCCCCTGGAGGAGGGCACAGCAACCCACTCCAGTAATCTTGCCTGGAGAATTCCATGGACAGAGGAGCCTGAAGGGCTATGGTCCATGGGGGGGACAAAGAGTCAGACATGACTGAAGTGACTAACACTTTCACTTTACTTTTTCAACATGGAATTAAGTTTTAAGTAGATTACTAGAAGCCTCAAAAATCTTCTATATGGTCAGAAAAGACCTTTCCTAGCTTCCTTTATTTTATACACAATATCTTAGTTCAAAATATATTTTGGAAAGTATATGTATAAATCAAGAATCAGGTAGGTCTTCCGTGGTGGTCCAGTGGGTAAAGAGTCCGCCTTGAAGTGCAAGGGGCACCGGTTCAATCCCTGGCCCAGAAAGATCCCACATGCCGCAGAGCGGCTGGACCAGTGTGTCCAGTTACAAGCCAGCACTCAAGCGCATGCGCCCAGAGCCCGTGCTCTGCAAAGAGAGGGGCCACAGCAATGGGAGGCCCACACAGGCCGAAGAATAAAGATGGATGAAAATAAACAAATAAATAACCTATAAAAGAGGCGAAAATTTAAAAAAGAAAATCGGATAAAGCAAAACTTGAAAGCAGATTTATAAATACCTCCACCGTCTCTTTAACAGCCAGTACTTCATGTGAGCCACGCATGCCTCTACTCTCTGGAGTCTTAAACTATTCCAGGACTTCTCTGGTGGCAAAGTGGATGGGAATCCACCTGACAAGATAAGTTTGATCCCTGGTCCTGGAAGATCCCACTTGCCGCAGAGCAACTAAGCCTGAGAGCCACAGCTACTAGGTCTGTATGTTGCAACTACTGAAGCCCATGTGCCTAATGCCTGAGCTCTGCAACAAGAGAAGACCCACTCACTGCAACTAGAGAAGCCCACACACAGCAATGAAGATCAGTGCAACCTAAAAATAAAATAAATAAATAAAAATAAAACCATACCAACAGTCACAAAACCTTCAAAAGAAATAAATAAAACGGTTTTAAAACAAGTGGCATTATGCACATAAATATACAGTAAGTGATGCTGCTTGTTACCTTTGTCTATCAACTCTGAGAGAGGAACTTGGTTTTTATCCAACCATGTTGAGTTTATCTCCGTAAGAGTAAAAGAAAACAGACCTCTTCCGTGAAATGAGAGTTTAAAATACGTAAACAGCTAAGCACCCCATCATGTGCTGCTCCCTGAGGGTGTCGTCTTAGAGATCTGTATGGGCTGAGCTTGCTAAAGGATCAACATGCCTTTGGCTAGAGATTTACTTCATGCTTCCTTGGAAGAGGAAAAGAAAAAATATAAAAAGAAACAGCTTGTTCAAAGTCCAAATGCTTATTTTATGGATGCAAAATGTCCAGGTTGCTACAAGATTACCACGGCTTTTAGCTGTGCTCAGACAGCGGTGCTTTGCTCAGGCTGTTCAGCAGTGTTGTGCCGGCCAACAGGAGAAAAGGCCCGACTCAGGGAAGGCTGTTCACTTAGAAGGAAGCAACACTAATGATCCACACAGCTTCCTGAATTTGTGTTTTATCGCAGAAAGCTTATCAGTTCAGTAATTCTAGTTTATCTACTAAGATAATGTAATTACATGTAATTTTGTAAGGTATATAACAGTGCTCTCCTATTTTGGTCTTAGTCTTTCAGTAAAGTTTTGATTATGGGTAAATAAAGTAAACAAAATAAAATACACAAAAAGATGGGCTTTCCCTGGTGGTTCAGTGGATAGGGACACCGCCTTGCAGTGCAAGGGGCGCCGGTTCGATCCCTGGCCTGGGACGATCCCACGTGCCACGGAGCGGCTGGACTGATGATGTGTCCAATCACCGAGCCGGAGCTCTGGAGCGCATGCGCCCAGAGCTGGCGCTCTGCGACAAGAGACGCCACCGCCATGGGAGGCCCGCAGGAGCCAAAGAGCAAAGACGTATGAAAAGTGGAGAAATGGAAGACCAATGGAAGTGGCCCGCCCACTCCCCTCCCTCCCCAATCCAACCCCCATGCAAAATAAATAAATAAATAAATCTTAAAAAAAAAAAAAAATACACAAAGACAACTCACACCATATGATGACCAATAAATTTCCTGTTGTGTAAGAAATAAAGGATCAGAATTTCACATTACTTTATCTTAAGAATGTAACTTTTTAAATCAGAAAAGTATAAACTAGGTACATACTGTTTTTCTGTATTTTTATTACAGTTTTATTATTCATTAGAGCCAATTTCTCTTTTCCACAAAGGATCTTCTTCTCATTTTGCACATGTTTAGGAGGAATGTATGTCAGGTAAAATGTATTGCTTAGAAAACACTTTTATGAGCCCACTATTTTAAAAAAGTAATGTCTACCTCATGCGGCAATCAATAACTGCTGGAAAACTATGGAGCTTTTCAACCTGTAGGCTCAAACTTGACCTAATAGTAAAAAAGGAATTATAAAATCTGTTACATCAATATTCAGCATTGATATGTGATTTTATAATGATATTTAACTGCAGTTCTCTGATGTCCCAAGAGTTCACAAAACTGCAAAAAAAAAAAAGAAAGAAAGAAAGAAAATTCAGGATAAAAATCCAGATTTAGCAAGACCAGAAAACTGATACACAGTGTTTGTCTGAAACAGAGTAACTTTGTAATTTCTTTTCCTCAAAGGGTAACGAGAGTATATACCAATAAAAAGCTGAAAGTAAAATTTATCTATACTGAAATACATGCTGGAGTGTATGGAATACTGAATATTCTTATTTTCCTGAATAAACTGGTTTCCTTTCCACATCTATAGGGAAATGATATATGAGAGAAAGTGGAAAAGAACAGACTAAGATCACATTTCCATTACCCTCAGAGACTTGATTCATTTTCTTTGAGATAAAGCTAAAAAATAAATATTTTTCAGAAAATACACTTTTTCAGCTAAGGTCCCCTCAATGGCTCAACAGGTAAAGAATCTGCCTGCAATAAAAGAGATGTAAGTTCCACCCCTGGGTTGGGAAGATCCCTGGGAGGAGGGCATGGCAACCCACTCCGGTATTCTTACCTGGAGAGTTATATGGCCAGAGGAGCCTGGCAGGCTATGGTCCATGGGATTGCAAAGAGTCAGAACTAAGAAATTTACTTTCAAGTGACTTTATTTTTTTCTAAAATTGTTTTGACCCCCTATTTTCCCATCAGTGCTCAAGCCAGTTTTTACAAAGACTTTAAGAAGAGTGCTTATTTGTTCTTAAAAGTTAGCTGCAATTTTAAAGTATTCCAATCTATCAAATATTGAAAAAAAATGTACTAATTTCAATAAGTAGGTATAGTGTTATAATTAACTGAGTCACCCTCCCTTGTCTCCCTAAGATCTTCTTCTCATTTTGCACATTTTAAGGAATTTTCAGGTAAAATGTATTGCTTAGAAAACACTTTTATGAGCCCACTATTTTAAAAAAGTAATGTCTACCTCATGCGGCAATCAATAACTGCTGGAAAACTATGGAGCTTTTCAACCTGTAGGCTCAAACTTGACCTAATAGTAAAAAAGGAATTATAAAATCTGTTACATCAATATTCAGCATTGATATGTGATTTTATAATGATATTTAACTGCAGTTCTCTGATGTCCCAAGAGTTCACAAAACTGCAAAAAAAAAAAAGAAAGAAAGAAAGAAAATTCAGGATAAAAATCCAGATTTAGCAAGACCAGAAAACTGATACACAGTGTTTGTCTGAAACAGAGTAACTTTGTAATTTCTTTTCCTCAAAGGGTAGCAGTATATACCAATAAAAAGCTGAAAGTAAAATTTATCTATACTGAAATACATGCTGGAGTGTATGGAATACTGAATATTCTTATTTTCCTGAATAAACTGGTTTCCTTTCCACATCTATAGGGAAATGATATATGAGAGAAAGTGGAAAAGAACAGACTAAGATCACATTTCCATTACCCTCAGAGACTTGATTCATTTTCTTTGAGATAAAGCTAAAAAATAAATATTTTTCAGAAAATACACTTTTTCAGCTAAGGTCCCCTCAATGGCTCAACAGGTAAAGAATCTGCCTGCAATAAAAGAGATGTAAGTTCCACCCCTGGGTTGGGAAGATCCCTGGGAGGAGGGCATGGCAACCCACTCCGGTATTCTTACCTGGAGAGTTATATGGCCAGAGGAGCCTGGCAGGCTATGGTCCATGGGATTGCAAAGAGTCAGAACTAAGAAATTTACTTTCAAGTGACTTTATTTTTTTCTAAAATTGTTTTGACCCCCTATTTTCCCATCAGTGCTCAAGCCAGTTTTTACAAAGACTTTAAGAAGAGTGCTTATTTGTTCTTAAAAGTTAGCTGCAATTTTAAAGTATTCCAATCTATCAAATATTGAAAAAAAATGTACTAATTTCAATAAGTAGGTATAGTGTTATAATTAACTGAGTCACCCTCCCTTGTCTCCCTAAGAAAAAGATAAGGAGGGAAGATTTAATAGAACATTCACTACAAAAGGAGAATGCATACTAATCTTAAAATAGTTTTTATTCCAAATATTTATCAAAGGATGACTACATCACTGTGTTGTTCTTTAGTCATTGTGTCTGACTCTTTTGAGACCCCGTGGACTATAGCCCATCAGGCTCCTCTATTTATGAAATTTCTCAAGCAAGAATACTGGTTGCTGGGCTTCCCTGGTGGTCCAGTGGGTAAGGAGACCGCCTTGCAGTGCAAGGGCTGCCAGTTCGATCCCTGGCCTGGGAAGATCCCACGTGCCGCGGAGTGGCTGGACCGATGTGTCCAATTACTGAGCCGGAGCTCTAAGACGCATGCGCCCAGAGCCAGTGCTCTGTGACAACAGAGGCCACCGCAATGGGAGGCCCACACAGGCCAAAGAACAAAGATGGATGAAAATAAATAAATGAAAGACCAATAGAAGTGGCCCACCCACCCACCTCCCTCCCCAACCCGCCCCTCCAAAAAATTAAAAAAGAAAAAAGAATACTGGTTGCTATTGCCTTCTCCAGGGGATCTTTCTGACCCAGGGACTGAACCTGCATCTCCTGCATTGGCAGGTGGATTCTTTAACACTGAGCCCTCAAGGAAGCCTATATCATTGTATAGGAATTTCTATTCCTGGAGTTTACTTTTCAATTTAAATAGTAAAATGCATACATGTTATTTAATATCTTTCATTTGCCAAAAGCCACTAAGTTGATTGACCATCTTTTGCCCCTACAATCCCAAAATATTATTTTAAATAATTTTTTAGCATTTTGGTTGTCTACAGTACAATCCTTTGTTCCTGAGGCTATGGTCCATGGGTTCAAGAAAAAAGTTTACTTTCAAGTGACTTATTTTTCTAAAATTGTTTTGACCCCTATTTTCCCATCAGTGCTCAAGCCAGTTTTTACAAAGACTTTAAGAAGAGTGCTTATTTGTTCTTAAAAGTTAGCTGCAATTTTAAAGTATTCCAATCTATCAAATATTGAAAAAAAATGTACTAATTTCAATAAGTAGGTATAGTGTTATAATTAACTGAGTCACCCTCCCTTGTCTCCCTAAGAAAAAGATAAGGAGGGAAGATTTAATAGAACATTCACTACAAAAGGAGAATGCATACTAATCTTAAAATAGTTTTTATTCCAAATATTTATCAAAGGATGACTACATCACTGTGTTGTTCTTTAGTCATTGTGTCTGACTCTTTTGAGACCCCGTGGACTATAGCCCATCAGGCTCCTCTATTTATGAAATTTCTCAAGCAAGAATACTGGTTGCTGGGCTTCCCTGGTGGTCCAGTGGGTAAGGAGACCGCCTTGCAGTGCAAGGGCTGCCAGTTCGATCCCTGGCCTGGGAAGATCCCACGTGCCGCGGAGTGGCTGGACCGATGTGTCCAATTACTGAGCCGGAGCTCTAAGACGCATGCGCCCAGAGCCAGTGCTCTGTGACAACAGAGGCCACCGCAATGGGAGGCCCACACAGGCCAAAGAACAAAGATGGATGAAAATAGATAAATGAAAGACCAATAGAAGTGGCCCACCCCCCCCCCCCCCTCCCCCACCCGCCCCCTCCAAAAAAAATTAAAAAAAAAGAAAAAAGAATACTGGTTGCTATTGCCTTCTCCAGGGGATCTTTCTGACCCAGGGACTGAACCTGCATCTCCTGCATTGGCAGGTGGATTCTTTAACACTGAGCCCTCAAGGAAGCCTATATCATTGTATAGGAATTTCTATTCCTGGAGTTTACTTTTCAATTTAAATAGTAAAATGCATACATGTTATTTAATATCTTTCATTTGCCAAAAGCCACTAAGTTGATTGACCATCTTTTGCCCCTACAATCCCAAAATATTATTTTAAATAGCGTGTAAAGTTCTCTGAAAGATGGTAGCTATTTGTTTAGGGATGAAAGAAAATAAAACAGTTACAATACAGTACAATCCTTTGATTCCTCAAAGACTCTAAGCAGAACCACTGCCAATCCTGAGTCAGCAGTTTCTGGTGGCGGTCAGCCGACAGTACACTATCTTTAGGAATCTGCATGTGAAAAGTCTTCCAAGATGCTTCTTTATGCAGTGTATCAGGGAAAAAGAGAAAAATATTCACCTTCACTGTGCAAATTCCTTTAGCAAGATTTATCTATGAAACAGGGGCTTCTCAGGTGACTCAGTGGGTAAAGAATCCACCTGCAATGGGGAAGACCTAGGTTCCACCCTTGGGCCAGGGAAGATCCCTGGAGGAGGGCATGGCCACTCACTCCAGTATTCTTGCAGGAGAAATCCCATGGGCAGAGGAGACTGGCGGGCTACAGCCCACAGGGTCACAAAGAGTAGGACATGACTGAAGCGACTTAGCACTCAGTCACGTATATGAAACAATAGATGTTTTCTAATTATCACCACTGAACTCAATAACTGCTACTTTTTATTTTCCTGGTATAGGATCTTTTTTGGTAGGGGGAGGTGGGGTGGGGTGGGGAGGGAGGCGGGCGGGCCACTTCTGTTGGTCTTTCATTTATTTATTTTCATCCATCTTTGTTCTCTGGCACGTATGGGCCTCCCATCGCAGGGGCCTCTGTTGTCACAGAGCACTGGCTCCGGGCGCATGTGCTCCAGAGCTCCGGCTCAGTAATTGGACACATCGGTCCAGCCACTTCATGGCACATGGGATCTTCCCAGGCCAGGGATCGAACCAGCGGCCCTTGCACTGCAAGGCTGTGTCCTTAACCACTGAACCACCAGGGAAGCCCCTTGGTATAGGATTTAAAGCTAACTAGAAGCATTACCAGATCATTAGGTTTCTTCCACAGTACAACCACTCTTCTCAAAATAAATGATAAACACCATAACTTATTTCCCCTAATTCAAGTACCCATCTTCCCACAAAACTTGAGTTCACTTAACAAGTTTCTTAAATCTGTGAGCCTAGATAAAAGCTCATTGGATATACCTGATAAGAAAAGCTTAACAAGAGGGCTTCCCTGGTGGTCCAGTGAATAAAGAGATCGTCTTGCTGTGCAAGGGGCACCGGTTCAATCCCTGGCCCGGGAAGATCCCACATGCCTGGGAACAGCTGGACCAGTGTGTCCAGTTGCGAGTCAGTGCTCTGGAGTGCATGCACCCAAAAGCCAGTGCTCTGTGACGAGAGAGGCCACTGCAATGGGAGGCCCATACAGGCAGAAGAATAAATATGATAAAAAATAAATAATCAATAAAAAGAAGCCAAGAAAAGCTTCTTTCAATAGGAAGCAAAAATCTTTCCTTAAGGGCAAATTGAAATTCCTAAGGCCTATTTAACCCACAGTTTCTGTGTCAAAAACAGTAACAGGTTCAAAGTTGGCACTGAGAACGTTTATTTTGTGTGCCCAACACATATATATGAATAGAATACTCAGTCTAATTAACTGGGACCTTTTTGGTCAAGTAGGCTATTCTCAGTCTAATACAGCACTTGTTGGTCAGTGCAACATAGGTGCCTACATTACCACTGCAATGTGTGTGAGTGTGTGTGTGCACGCTCAGTCATGTCAGATCTTTGCAACCCCACTGAGTGTAGCCTGCCAGGCTCCTCTGTCCATGTGATTCTCCAGGCAAAAATACCGGACTGGTTGCCATTTCATCCTCCAGGAGATCTTCCCAACACAGGGATCAAGCCTCCATCTTTGCATTTCCTGCACTGGCAGGCAGATTCTTCACTATTAGCCCCACCTGGGAAGCCTCCTGCTGCAATGTATACATCAAGCAAAAGAACTCTGGAGTTAGTCACAGAGTGGGGCAGAAGCCATGTGCACTAGTTTTTTAAACCACTATTCACTGACTCTCCATCAACAGTGATCTCACTGGTCTCTCTTCTTCCTTTCGACTTCTTTCCCAACATCAGGTTTCTTTCTTGATTTATATATGCTGTGGAGCTGAAAGACCATAGAAGTCAACTCTCAGCCTTCTTTCTACCTAAACCCAAATTTCTTCTCCAGTATCTTTGATGAGCGGTCAGCCAGTCTTTGGCATCAGAGCACTGATAGAAAATTACAAAGGATGATAGCATGAAGGTCAGTTTGGGGATGAGAAAGAAAATGTGAAATGAGACGAGAGGGAAAAGTGTCTATTGAATCGAAGGAAAACTACCAATTGAAGGAAAGGTAGGCAAACAACACAGTGGCCTAAAGAGCTGCACATGCCTGAAATGTAAAGACTTTCACACTAGCCTCTCTCAGCAAATGCTTACAAAGTATATCAAGGATGCCCCTGTGACACTAAAAGCCAGTGCAATAAAGGCAGAAGAATAAATATGATAAAAATAAATAATCAATAAAAGAAGCCAAGAAAAGCTTCTTTCAATAGGAAGCAAAATCTTTCCTTAAGGGCAAATTGAAATTCCTAAGGCCTATTTAACCCACAGTTTCTGTGTCAAAAACAGTAACAGGTTCAAAGTTGGCACTGAGAACGTTTATTTTGTGTGCCCAACACATATATATGAATAGAATACTCAGTCTAATTAACTGGGACCTTTTTGGTCAAGTAGGCTATTCTCAGTCTAATACAGCACTTGTTGGTCAGTGCAACATAGGTGCCTACATTACCACTGCAATGTGTGTGAGTGTGTGTGTGCACGCTCAGTCATGTCAGATCTTTGCAACCCCACTGAGTGTAGCCTGCCAGGCTCCTCTGTCCATGTGATTCTCCAGGCAAAAATACCGGACTGGTTGCCATTTCATCCTCCAGGAGATCTTCCCAACACAGGGATCAAGCCTCCATCTTTGCATTTCCTGCACTGGCAGGCAGATTCTTCACTATTAGCCCCACCTGGGAAGCCTCCTGCTGCAATGTATACATCAAGCAAAAGAACTCTGGAGTTAGTCACAGAGTGGGGCAGAAGCCATGTGCACTAGTTTTTTAAACCACTATTCACTGACTCTCCATCAACAGTGATCTCACTGGTCTCTCTTCTTCCTTTCGACTTCTTTCCCAACATCAGGTTTCTTTCTTGATTTATATATGCTGTGGAGCTGAAAGACCATAGAAGTCAACTCTCAGCCTTCTTTCTACCTAAACCCAAATTTCTTCTCCAGTATCTTTGATGAGCGGTCAGCCAGTCTTTGGCATCAGAGCACTGATAGAAAATTACAAAGGATGATAGCATGAAGGTCAGTTTGGGGATGAGAAAGAAAATGTGAAATGAGACGAGAGGGAAAAGTGTCTATTGAATCGAAGGAAAACTACCAATTGAAGGAAAGGTAGGCAAACAACACAGTGGCCTAAAGAGCTGCACATGCCTGAAATGTAAAGACTTTCACACTAGCCTCTCTCAGCAAATCCACTGTGTGTGTATGCTTACAAAGTATATCAAGGATGCCCCTGAATGAGACTTACCTCTGTGTACTTTTTCACTTTCTGATTCCAAACCAAAATGCTGGGCTTTAAGGGTATAAAAAATGCACAGGAATTCCAGAACTCTATATCTGAATATCACTAGTGCATCTATTCACTATCTAGGAAAAGGTCTTTAAAAATTAATAATTTACTCCAATAATAACAGAAAGTGGTCCAGAGGCTAAGATGAAGTCCAGATGGAGGGAGGAACTAACAGATTACTTAAGATATAGTAACCAATTATTTGGAACTTCTTTGGATCCTGATTCAAACAAGCTATACAAAAATATAGCCAGAGACATTTAGAAATGTAACTACTGACCAGATGTTTGATGTTATTTCTATGTGTTTGCCCTTTTTCATAATATGGTTGTCTAAAACGCCATGTTTCCATTCCTGCATGCCGTTTCCAGTAAGAACACAAGAAAAGAGGAGGACAAGAATGAGAAGACTTGGGTCACCAAGGATGGGCATGCCGAGTCTGAAAGGCAGGCTGAAAAGCCAGATGCCCAAAGTGACATTTATCCACGGGATTCTAAGGATGAGCCTGAGGAGTTTTTCCAGAGAGAGGGTTGCTAGACTGTAATGGGAGAAACTGGAGCTGGTGATTAGGAGGCAGACCAGGATCTGTAAGAAGGGATGAGGGCAGGGGGTGGGGGCGGAGGGGCGGCCAGAGGGGCACGTGGGGCAGGGTGGGTTCTGTCTGGTCAGATCTGGTCAAACGAGGAGTGAGAAAAGGATACTGCTTTCTCCCTGCATGACATCGTGAGAGATGATCAGGAATATATTGAAAGTCTATCATGTGCCTGCCACACTTCTCAGGAATTATGGCATATTCTAGAGAAATACAAATCCCAGAATCCAGCTCGGGAAGCTGCATCAGAGCACAAGCGCCTGAGTAAATGATTCATGTAATTAGCGTGGCGATAACATTTGGCAGAAAAATAATCCGTCTCTGATGAAGTCCACAGTTACTGCTTTAAAACACTAAAGAGCTGCACATGCCTGAAATGTAAAGACTTTCAAAGCCCAAATCCACTGTGTGTGTATGCTTACAAAGTATATCAAGGATGCCCCTGAATGAGACTTACCTCTGTGTACTTTTTCACTTTCTGATTCCAAACCAAAATGCTGGGCTTTAAGGGTATAAAAAATGCACAGGAATTCCAGAACTCTATATCTGAATATCACTAGTGCATCTATTCACTATCTAGGAAAAGGTCTTTAAAAATTAATAATTTACTCCAATAATAACAGAAAGTGGTCCAGAGGCTAAGATGAAGTCCAGATGGAGGGAGGAACTAACAGATTACTTAAGATATAGTAACCAATTATTTGGAACTTCTTTGGATCCTGATTCAAACAAGCTATACAAAAATATAGCCAGAGACATTTAGAAATGTAACTACTGACCAGATGTTTTATGTTATTTCTATGTGTTTGCCCTCTTTCATAATATGGTTGTCTAAAACGCCATGTTTCCATTCCTGCATGCCGTTTCCAGTAAGAACACAAGAAAAGAGGAGGACAAGAATGAGAAGACTTGGGTCACCAAGGATGGGCATGCCGAGTCTGAAAGGCAGGCTGAAAAGCCAGATGCCCAAAGTGACATTTATCCACGGGATTCTAAGGATGAGCCTGAGGAGTTTTTCCAGAGAGAGGGTTGCTAGACTGTAATGGGAGAAACTGGAGCTGGTGATTAGGAGGCAGACCAGGATCTGTAAGAAGGGATGAGGGCAGGGGGTGGGGGCGGAGGGGCGGCCAGAGGGGCACGTGGGGCAGGGTGGGTTCTGTCTGGTCAGATCTGGTCAAACGAGGAGTGAGAAAAGGATACTGCTTTCTCCCTGCATGACATCGTGAGAGATGATCAGGAATATATTGAAAGTCTATCATGTGCCTGCCACACTTCTCAGGAATTATGGCATATTCTAGAGAAATACAAATCCCAGAATCCAGCTCGGGAAGCTGCATCAGAGCACAAGCGCCTGAGTAAATGATTCATGTAATTAGCGTGGCGATAACATTTGGCAGAAAAATAATCCGTCTCTGATGAAGTCCACAGTTACTGCTTGAAAAATCATAAATACAGGGCTTCCCTTGTGGCTCAGTGGATAAGAACCCGTCTGCCAATGCAGGAGACAGGTTTGATCCCTGATCCGGGAAGATCCCACATATCGCAGAGCAGCTAAACCCACACATCAACAAAGACCCAGCACAGCCAAAAATAAATACATTTTTTAAAAAAAGAAAAAGAAAAATCATAAATACAGATGCAAACTTGGGTTTTACCTCTTTTTCGCCCTTTCTTCTCAATTCCTTTGGCAGCTTCCCAAGACCAGGTCACTGGTCACCCTCCTCTGGTCTCTAATCAGAGCGCCGCAGACCCACGCCAGGACGCAGTGATCCAACGTCAACGCGATCGCCTTCTTCGCAGATGAAAAACTCTGGGTGGCTCCTGAGAGCCGGTGGCATAGAGGCCACCCCTTTGCATGGCTTCAAAGCCCCTCAAGATCTGCTCCCCATAATCTCATCCGCCCTCCTCGCAGGCTCCAGTAATTCCACAGACTCCATCCTCTGCCATGCTCCTCACCCCGCCGTGGCCTGCCAGGCTTGTCTGGCTAGTTTATTCCCCTGTGAGTTAAAAAGTCGCCTCCGACATCACATCCTCCAAGATGGCCATCCCAGTGGAGAGAGGTTACCCTCAGAGCTCCTGCCTGCTTCTCTCCAGTGTAGCAAATCTCACTACTGCAACTTCTCCGTTACAGGTATGCCTCACCCCCGCCCCCGCCTCAGCATTTTATCACCTGACACTGTATCCGGCACAGGGCTAACTAAGCAGGTGTTGTGAATTATTTAATACAACCACTCTATGAGTAGCTTCAGTAACTCCTGTTATTTCTGTCTGACACATGCCGCACAGACTAAGAGTTTAAGAAATGTGTCTAATCTCTAAATGTGCAGGGGACTCAGGCATCCATATTTTTTGAACTCACACTTCCGGTGACTCCCTTGTGCAGCCGCGCTTGAGAACCTCTTTTCAGTCTGTTTAAGTAAACAGCAAATTAGCCAAGATGGCTGCTCAAGCACTCTCGCCCCATATTTTGTGCATAATGATTATGTAACAGCTAAGATCACTTACAGCACTGCCCATGTGCCTCAGGAGATGCTCACTTGGCCATGGGCTACTTCTGTTCTGTAAGCATTTATAGGTTCCATCTGGAAAGCCCTTGGAGTGAGGTTATGTTATGTCTGCTGCTATGGCTACTGCGCCAGCCAGGAAAGAATACATGTGTCTGCTGTTCCTATGGCTCTCCAAGTGTTCGTCTGGCTTCCTCTGAGCTCGTGCCATGCCTCCCATGGATGGGTTCAGTGGACAGTGGGCAGGATGAATGCTGAGATAGCCTGTGAGGTCTTTTAGGATAAGAGGTCACCTGTCTTTCTGGATCTGGCCCAGGGACACACTTCGTATTTGTAGAGGTTTTATTTGACCCTCTAGGCTAGAATGCAGGCCATTCAGAAATCACAGCTATCTCATTTTTAGATATGCAAAGAGATCCAGAAAGTCAAGTGAGTTTCTGGTTCAAAAATGGCAGTGCATATGCTGAAAACCAGGAACAACTGCCTCACCTGGCGGGGACAGCCTCCCCGAAGAAGATTTCCTTCTGATTCTTCCTGGAAAAGTCTGATGATAAGAGATTCATTTTCACCTCTGACAAATTTAGAGCATCCGTAATGCCAGAGTACAGAGTAGGAATGGACAGGGCAGCTTCTGCTGGCCAAACAAAACAGGAGTAGCCAACCTCCTGACCAACATTGCCCTGGGGATATGTAGCCTTAAAAGGAATTGCTTCAGGGCTTCCCGGGTGGTCCAGTGGGTAAAGAGTCTGCCTGGCAGAGCAAGGGGCACTGATTTGATCCCTGGCCCAGGAAGACCCCACGTACCATGGAGCAGCTGGACCTGTGTGTCCAATTGTGAGCCAGCGCTCTGGAGCGCATGCGCCCAGAGCCCATGCTCTGCTGTGAGAGAGGCCACTGCAATGGGGGGCCCACACATACCAAAGAATAAATATGGATGGAAATCAATAAATAAAAACCAAAATGGTAAGGACACCGCCTTGCAAAGGGGGCCCAGTCTTAAGTAAACAGCAAATTAGCCAAGATGGCTGCTCAAGCACTCGCCCATATTTTGTGCATAATGATTATGTAACAGCTAAGATCACTTACAGCACTGCCCATGTGCCTCAGGAGATGCTCACTTGGCCATGGGCTACTTCTGTTCTGTAAGCATTTATAGGTTCCATCTGGAAAGCCCTTGGAGTGAGGTTATGTTATGTCTGCTGCTATGGCTACTGCGCCAGCCAGGAAAGAATACATGTGTCTGCTGTTCCTATGGCTCTCCAAGTGTTCGTCTGGCTTCCTCTGAGCTCGTGCCATGCCTCCCATGGATGGGTTCAGTGGACAGTGGGCAGGATGAATGCTGAGATAGCCTGTGAGGTCTTTTAGGATAAGAGGTCACCTGTCTTTCTGGATCTGGCCCAGGGACACACTTCGTATTTGTAGAGGTTTTATTTGACCCTCTAGGCTAGAATGCAGGCCATTCAGAAATCACAGCTATCTCATTTTTAGATATGCAAAGAGATCCAGAAAGTCAAGTGAGTTTCTGGTTCAAAAATGGCAGTGCATATGCTGAAAACCAGGAACAACTGCCTCACCTGGCGGGGACAGCCTCCCCGAAGAAGATTTCCTTCTGATTCTTCCTGGAAAAGTCTGATGATAAGAGATTCATTTTCACCTCTGACAAATTTAGAGCATCCGTAATGCCAGAGTACAGAGTAGGAATGGACAGGGCAGCTTCTGCTGGCCAAACAAAACAGGAGTAGCCAACCTCCTGACCAACATTGCCCTGGGGATATGTAGCCTTAAAAGGAATTGCTTCAGGGCTTCCCGGGTGGTCCAGTGGGTAAAGAGTCTGCCTGGCAGAGCAAGGGGCACTGATTTGATCCCTGGCCCAGGAAGACCCCACGTACCATGGAGCAGCTGGACCTGTGTGTCCAATTGTGAGCCAGCGCTCTGGAGCGCATGCGCCCAGAGCCCATGCTCTGCTGTGAGAGAGGCCACTGCAATGGGGGGCCCACACATACCAAAGAATAAATATGGATGGAAATCAATAAATAAAAAACCAATAAAAGGGCTTCCCCTGGTGGTCCAGTGGGTAAGGACACCGCCTTGCAGTGCAAGGGGCGCCGGTTCGATCCCTGGCCTGGGAGGATCCCACGTGCCGCGGAGCGGCTGGACTGATGTGTCCAGTCGCTGAGCTGGAGCTCTGGAGCGCATGCGCCCAGAGCCGGCGCTCTGTGACGACAGACGCCACGGCGGTGGGAGGCCCACACGGGCCAAAGAACAAACACGGATGAAAATAGGGAAATGAAAGACCAATAGAAGTGGCCCGCCCGCTCCCCTCCCTCCCCAACCCGACCCCCACCCAAAAATAAATAAAATAAATCATTAAAAAAAAAAAAAACAATAAAAGAGGCCAAAAATAAAAAAGAAAAGCTGTTAAAAAAAAAAAAGGGGGGGGGGAATTGCTTCAGATAATGGAGTTATCTCAAGATCATCCCAGGTCATTCTGCTAAGCCACCTGGTTGAAGGGTTTTTAAGCAAACGAGTAACATAATCAGAATTGGATTTGTTGAACACACACATACACACACACACACTCACCACCAGCAACGGTGCAGGGGATGGGCTGTCAAGAGAGTAAAGCAAACACAGGAAATGATGTCCATTAGCAGATTGTTAATAACAGCAAAAGGCTGGAAACAACCACCAGGTCTAGAGGTAAGCAGAATGGTTCAATTGTGATATTCACATAATAAATAACTAAAGAACAGTGAAAATGATGAATTAAGCCTTGTGTAAAAGATGAATAAATCTTGGAAATATTACAAAATTATAATCATTTGAAGAAATAGCCAAAGAAGGTAGGGTAAAACAGCCATCAAAAATGTAGGTAAGGGGCTTCCCTGGTGGACCAGTGGGTAAGGAGTCCACCTTGCAGTGCAGGGGACACTGGTTCGATCCCTGGCCTAGGAAGATCCCACAAGCCGCGGAGTCGCTGGACCTGTGTGTCTTATTACCAGCCAGAGCTCTGGAGTGCATGCACCCGGAGCCGGTGCTCTGTAATGAGAGAAGTCACTGCAGTGGGAGGCCCACACAGGCCAAGGGAATAAACATGGATGAAAACAAATGATGACTTAGAGGCAAAAAATAAATAAATAACTAAAAAGCAAAATAGAGCTCCTGGGACTGAAAAAAAATGTAGGTAAAAAAGATACTAGAAATCTCTCAGACTTCTTATTTGTTACATAAAAATGTGTTATCAATATATCCCCTTGCATACAATATATGGCTCCTCCATCCATGGGATTCTCCAAGTAAGAATACTAGAGAGGGTAGTTACCATTTCCTTCTCTAGGACATCTTACTAACCCAGGGATTGAACCCAGGTCTTCTGCATTGCAGGCAAGTTCTTTACCACCTGCGCCACCAGGGAAGCCCTACATATATGCAAGGGACTATTATTCAGGCACCAGAAGGAACTCCTGCCACTTGTGGCAACATGGATGAACTTGGTGAACATTATATTAAATGAAATAAACCAAACAAAGACAAATACTGTGGGATCTCACTCACTGTATTTGGAAATCTAAGAGTCAAACTCAGAGCCAGTGGAGTGGTGCTTTCCAGGAGCTGGGGAGGACGTGGAAATGGAGTAGGGCTGGTCAGACCTTCAGTTAGAAGGTGACTGAATTCTGGGGATCTCATGTGATTCAACTTAATGTTACTGTTGTTTAGTTATTAAGTCTTATCTGACACTTTTGCAACCCCATGGTCTATAGCCCATCAAGCTCCTCTATCCATGGGACTTCTCAGGCAAGAATACTGGAGTGGGTTGTCATTTCCTTCTCCAGAGGATCTTTCCCAACCTAGGGATCAAACTCATGTCTCCTGCATTGGCAGGCAGATTCTTTACTGCTGAGCCACCAGAAAAGCTCCAATAAGTCTCAGTAAGAGTAAAATAGAGTTTAAAATAAACAATAATATAGAGTTTAAAGATAAAGCAGATCAAAAGGTGATGAGAATGACTAACATATTTAAAATGAAATTTCTAGGGCTTCCCTGGTGGTCCAGTGGGTAAGGACACCGCCTTGCAGTGCAAGGGGCGCCGGTTCGATCCCTGGCCTGGGAAGATCCCACATGCCGCGGAGCGGCTGGACCGATGTGTCCAATTACCGAGCCGGAGCTCTGGAGCGCATGCGCCCAGAGCCGGTGCTCTGCGACAACAGAAGGCCACCGTGATGGGAGGCCCACACAGGCCAAAGAACAAAGATGGATGAAAATGGACAAATGAAAGACCAATAGAAGCGGCCTGCCTGCTCACCTCCCTCCCCACCCCTCCCCCACCAAAATAAATAAATAAATAAAATCTTTAAAAAAAAATGAAATTTCTACTTCTTTTCTCTAGCAGTATTTCAACAATTTCTGTCAAATGAGTAAAAAAGTGGCATTTCTTAGTTTTTTGGAAAAAATACATTCGGTAAAATAAAGAGAAATAAATAGGAAGTAAGCAGATGAAATAAACTTATGTCTTTTGACATTTTCTAGCTGCTCCTTAGTAACCACACAGTGACAAAATTTTAAATCTATATTTGTACATATAATATTTTACTATGCCAAAACTGAGTCATATGAAAAGTCTTCAAAATTTCATTTATAATGTAAGCTATTTTAACCATTATTCTAAATGAAAAGAAACTATTAAATTAGAGATCAACTAATTAATATATTAGTTAATCAGCCCCTTGGTAATTTTAATAATGTGCAAGAGAAAATTATTTATCTCAAAATTCAAGGAAAATTGTATCTCTCTTAACTTTCTTCTTAAGTAACAAGAATTATGAATATGGTAACCCAGATGCTAGCTTCTTTTAAAGTTTTAACTGAATGTTCATTTTATACATAAACTGTTACCTGAGTTTTGGTATTACCATATTCAGCTCATTTATTATAATCCTTCATGTTCCCCAAATAAAACGTCTGGCTTTTGCACACCAGGGCTATTGGTGGACTGGCATCCAAACTGTGAGAAAAAGATAACATTTCTCAGGCTGAAAAGCTCTATTTATAAAGTTGAGAATCTGATATTTCTGTATCAGTGGAGAGGTTTGGCCTAAATTGCCCATTTGCAATCTTCTGGTTGATGATCTCTTTCGTGTGAAAAAAAAAATTAATTAAAGGCAGCACCCCTCCACAATTTCTAAGCTTATTGTTAAATATAGCATATATAGAACTGCTTTCAGGGTTTTCAGTGAATCACCCACTACCTATATATGATCATGGAAAACTCTCTTGTCAGGTGATTATGGCATTTGGCTTAAAAAACTGAATACAGGGCTTCCCCTGGTGGTCCAGTGGGTAAGGACACCGCCTTGCAGTGCAAGGGGCGCTGGTTCAATCCCTAGCCTGGGAAGATCCCACGTGCCGCGGAGCGGCTGGACCGATGTGTCCAATGACCGAGCTGGAGCTCTGGAGCTCATGCGCCCAGAGCCGGCACTCTGCAACGACAGACGCCACCGCGATGGGAGGCCCACAGGAGCCGAAGAACAAACATGGATGAAAATAGAGAAATGAAAGACCAATAGAAGTGGCCCACCCGTTCCCCTCCCTCCCCAACCCGACCCCCCCAAAAAAACTGAATAGATTTTATTGGTACCAATTAATATAACAATTAAGTTATAGTTTTATAGCTTAGGTATTATTGGCAGAATTGTTATCATGCTTCACATGTATACTTCTGGCCACATTGTATGGATCCTTGTATACCAGATACATATGTGCACTAAATTATAAACAACTGAGCTAGGCAGAGAAAATTATTCAAGGAGTGTGAGTCAGCATTCCTAACCTTGTAATCCATCAAGAAGTCAGAAACAATGGCAGTCATGTTGGCAGAATTTTCATATTGACTTCATGAGTAAAATAAAGCCCAAAACTCTTAAGCACGTCATTGCAGAGGTAAGATTGGGGCTGGAAGAACTCTATCTACAGGGAGCCTAGACCAGGGGTGCCAGTAGCTGCACTTTGAATTCCATCACTGCATTTTTGCTGTGGATTCACACTTCCCTGGTCAACTTTGACTCAAAGGCTCCTCACTTGTCCTCCCAACCTTTCTTAGACTACATGATAGTTGGGACGCTTTCACCCAACTTTATTTTCTCCTTCACTGGGGTCAGACTTACACTGCAGTCTGACAGATCTCCCAGCCTTTCCTGGCTCCTTCCCAGTTTAGGGTTTTCTATTTCTGCTTTGAGCGTTTTGCTTTCATTTTGTTTTGTACCATTTCTCCGTTTACAGCCAAGTCAGTTTGGTGACATTTAAAACTTTTACTGATGTCAAATGGAGGAAAGAAACATGAAAAAACAAAAAACTGTCCTCGTCTATGATTTTCCCAGGGAGAAAAGAAAGATTCCACTTGGCTCCTAAAATCACCCAAAGCCCCATCCTAGAATTCAGCCTGGTAGGTTGATGCCAAGGCAAAAAGGCACCCCTTTTAATGGTCAGAGATATCAGCTGCTACTTACGGTTTTAGGTGTCTTGTGAATGGCTCTGTAACTATTCTGGGAAGAGACAGGGGAAAATGATGAAGTCCTTTATGTGCAAGCATTTGTGGCTATTACATCAAGGAAAATAAGGAACAGAAGGGAATAAGAGTGAGAATCTGTTGGGTCAGCACTTAACGCCTCTAGCTGAGCTGGTTGTACCAGTTCCTCTAGCTGCTCTGTCCTTCTACCTCCACCCTTTCTACCACCGCCTACTCCGAGGCTCAGGACTCCACCTTCCTCTAGGAAGTAATTAGAAAAGCCTGTGTTAGTTTATCGGGCACGGGGACCTGATCTGATATTGCCATCTATGACCTGACAGGGCACCCAATTTGGGCCTGAGTCAAGGCAGGCAAGTTTCCTTTACACTGGTATTTCACAAGGGGCCTAAATGTAGACAGCCTGGGTTTCTGGTTTCTTTAATTGGAAAAGTTGCAACCTCCTTATAGAGAGGATCCTCTACACCTGAAGCCCACTTGACAGTACCCACAGCTGAACCAAACTGAGACCCCAGGGAGGGAAGAAGGCCCTTATTAGAGTTCCTCTTGTTACTGCATCATTGGCAGGGCTCTGAAAGGCGGAACCAAAGCAGAAGAATTTGGAAAAAAAAATGCAACAAATTCTGCAAGAGAGAAAAAAATATAATGGAGACCCCTCTGAATTTTTGGAAAGGCGTTATCAGGCCCATAGAGATTATACCAGGGCAGATCCCAAGGCCACTAAACATACTAGAATTGGTAAATTTGACCTTTTAGGGGTGGGCAAAGCACTTCAGATTATCAGGAGAAAGTTGCTACAATTAGAGGTTGTACTATTTCCTGGCTCCTTCCCAGTTTAGGGTTTTCTATTTCTGCTTTGAGCGTTTTGCTTTCATTTTGTTTTGTACCATTTCTCCGTTTACAGCCAAGTCAGTTTGGTGACATTTAAAACTTTTACTGATGTCAAATGGAGGAAAGAAACATGAAAAAACAAAAAACTGTCCTCGTCTATGATTTTCCCAGGGAGAAAAGAAAGATTCCACTTGGCTCCTAAAATCACCCAAAGCCCCATCCTAGAATTCAGCCTGGTAGGTTGATGCCAAGGCAAAAAGGCACCCCTTTTAATGGTCAGAGATATCAGCTGCTACTTACGGTTTTAGGTGTCTTGTGAATGGCTCTGTAACTATTCTGGGAAGAGACAGGGGAAAATGATGAAGTCCTTTATGTGCAAGCATTTGTGGCTATTACATCAAGGAAAATAAGGAACAGAAGGGAATAAGAGTGAGAATCTGTTGGGTCAGCACTTAACGCCTCTAGCTGAGCTGGTTGTACCAGTTCCTCTAGCTGCTCTGTCCTTCTACCTCCACCCTTTCTACCACCGCCTACTCCGAGGCTCAGGACTCCACCTTCCTCTAGGAAGTAATTAGAAAAGCCTGTGTTAGTTTATCGGGCACGGGGACCTGATCTGATATTGCCATCTATGACCTGACAGGGCACCCAATTTGGGCCTGAGTCAAGGCAGGCAAGTTTCCTTTACACTGGTATTTCACAAGGGGCCTAAATGTAGACAGCCTGGGTTTCTGGTTTCTTTAATTGGAAAAGTTGCAACCTCCTTATAGAGAGGATCCTCTACACCTGAAGCCCACTTGACAGTACCCACAGCTGAACCAAACTGAGACCCCAGGGAGGGAAGAAGGCCCTTATTAGAGTTCCTCTTGTTACTGCATCATTGGCAGGGCTCTGAAAGGCGGAACCAAAGCAGAAGAATTTGGAAAAAAAAATGCAACAAATTCTGCAAGAGAGAAAAAAAAAATATAATGGAGACCCCTCTGAATTTTTGGAAAGGCGTTATCAGGCCCATAGAGATTATACCAGGGCAGATCCCAAGGCCACTAAACATACTAGAATTGGTAAATTTGACCTTTTAGGGGTGGGCAAAGCACTTCAGATTATCAGGAGAAAGTTGCTACAATTAGATGGTGCCATTTAGAATGCACTCTTTATCAGTTAGTGGATATTGCTTTTAGTGTTCAACAGGGAACAACAGGATAAAGATGCTAAACAAAAAGACACTCTTCTGGCCACATCACTGGCTTCCCAGCGGGAAAGTAACCCAGAGAGGTTACTCACTATTGGGGAGGGAACAATGTGCTTACTACAAGGAGGAAGGTCATCGGAAAAAAGATTGCCCTAGGCTAAAACATAAGAAGCAAACAAACCAAAAAAAGAAAGACAAGACCCTCACATATGGAAGAAAGAAACACTCTGATGAATGAACAGGCCCACGGGCCTCCTTGGATTTGAGGCACCTGATTCCAATTTCCCCACAGGAGGGCTGTGTACCAAATACACAAGGTACAGTTGACAGTGGGGAATGAGATGATTACCTTTCTGATAAACCTCACCCTGAAATATACTTTCTTATATATATACCAGAATGTTCAAACCCACTTTTGGGCCAAGATCGCCTTTGTACATTAAATGCTCAAGTAATTGAATGCTCGAATAATAGAATACACTGGTCTTCCCTATTACAATTTCTCACCGACAGTGATCATTCCACAATTCTATGGGAAGAGGGATGAAGACACCACTCGGGTTACTTCCTTTTGAAAGGCGGTGATAAATACAACTTTCTGTAAACTTTGTTGCTGTTCAGTTGCTAAACCATGTCTGATTCTTTGTGACCCCATGAACTGCAGCATGCCAGGCTTCCCTGCCTTCACTAGCTCCTGGAGTTTGCTCAGACTCACGTCCATTGAGTCAGTGATGCCATCCAACCCATCTCATCCTCCGTTGTCCCCTTCTCTTTCTGCCCTTTCCAGTCTACACCCCAACTACTAATGCCAAAGAAGGTGAAGTTGAACAGTTCCATGAAGACCTACCAGACTTTCTAGAACTAACACCAAAATAAAAATGTCCTTTTCACAGGGGATTGGAATGCAAAAGTAGGAAGTCAAGAGATAACCTGCAGTCACAGGCTAGTTTGGCCTTGGAGTCCAAAATAAAGACAGGCAAAGACTAACAGAGTTTTGCCAAGAGAATGCACTGGTCATAGCGAACACCTTCTTCCAACAACAAAAGAGATGACTCTACTCAGGGATATCACCAGATGGTCTATATCAAAATCAGATTGATTATTTTCTTTGCAGCTGAAGGTGAAAAAACTATACAGTCAGCAAAATCAAGACCCGGGGCTCACTCAGATTATCAGCAACTCACTACAAAATTCAGGCTTAAATTGAAGAAAGTAGGGGAAACCATTAGACCATTCAGGTATGATCTAAATCAAATCCCTTCTGATTTATACAGTGTGGTGACAGATTTCAAGGGATTAGATCTGGTAGACAGAGTGCCTGAACAACTATGGATGGAAGTTCTTAACACTGTACAGGACGTGGTGACCAAAACCATCCCCAAGATGCAAAAAGGCATACTGGCTATCTGAGGAGGCCTTACAAATAGCTGAGAAAAGAGAAGTGAAAGGCAAAAGAGAATGAAAGATATATCAAACTGAATGCAGTTTCAGAGAACAGCAAGAGAAATAAGAAAACCTATTTAAGTGAACAATGCAAAGAAATAAAGGAAAAAAGAATAGAGAGACTAGAGATCTCTTCAAGAAGATACCAAGGGAACACTTCATGCAAAGATGGACACAATAAAGGACAGAAATGGCAAGGGCCTAACAGAAGAAGAGATTAAGAAAAGGTGGCAAGACTACACAAATGAAGGGGTACAAAAAAGGTCTTAATGATTCAGATCACGATAATGGTATGGTCACTCACCTAGAGCCAGATATCCTGGAGTATGAAGTCAAGTGAGCCTTAGGAAGTATTCCTACAAATAAAGCTAGTGGAGGTGATGGAATTCCAGAGTTATTTCAAATCCTAAAATATGATGCTGAAAGTGCTGCACTCAACATGCCAGCAAATTTGGAGAACTCAGCAGTGGCCATAGGACTGGAAAAGGTCAGTTTTCATTTCAATCCCAAAGAAAGTCAGTGCTAAAGAACATTCAAACCACTGTACACTTGTCCTCACTGATAAACTTAGTATTTTCCCAAATCACAGAAAACAGCGAAACTAAATTTCTGTTACTTTTAAGTAAGACATAAAAAACAACCTTACAGAAGCAACAAGTTCACACATACTTTTAAGAATTTCAATTCATATAATTAAGCTAAGTCAAACTTACTTAAGCATAATGCAAGAGCATTTTAAAAATGAGAATTGGGTGTGCTGTCTCAAAAAGGGACATGTTAATCTGAAGCCCCTACATTTCTTATGCTGGTCTACTGACTAGGTAATTGACATTACTCTTACATCATATTTGTAAATGCTAAAAATACAAAATATGTGTTCAAACAAATTATTTTGGCAAACGTCTTTATAACAGCAATTACGTTCTGTAGTATGTATGTCAGCTTGAACATAATCTGCAAGATCTTCAGGTAACCTAAAACTTGGACTAATACTAAACTGAATTCATGAATAATCTTTGGGTACCTGTTTAATTTTAACACTCAATACTGAAATATTGCTAAACATAATTTCAAGTTCACATACATCTTTTATTTATACACTATGGAGTGGCTATCTTTGGGCCATGTATTTAACAAATAAGTTTATTTTTTCAATTTTAAGGTTTAAACATTATGTATATTTGTGAGTTTTGCACTCCACAAAAATGCTTGCATACGACAGTTTTCAAGTTCCTTTCGTTTTACTTTTCTCTAAAATCAAAGTGATCTTGGTTAAAGTTTTTAATTAGTATTGGTAGTTGAGACCAAGAACAAGTGGTGACAGAGAAATAAAAGTGAGTATCAGGATACTGCAATGAGTTTTTTTAGGACAAAGAGTTTTGTCCTGAAGTGTCTATATGTTCCAAAATATGAAAAACAACTACATATAAGTGAGAAGAGGCAGTTGAGAAAAGAAACAGAAGTGTGTTAAAAACTTGACAGTTTCCCTAGCACTTTAGGAAGGAAAGGAAGAGCTGTGAAACCTTTGCTGCTAAGTACTACGTCAATACCAACTAGAATTTGGTTTTCTGTTAACAATAATCGTGTTCTTAAAGATCATGAGAACTCAGCAGTGGCCATAGGACTGGAAAAGGTCAGTTTTCATTTCAATCCCAAAGAAAGTCAGTGCTAAAGAACATTCAAACCACTGTACACTTGTCCTCACTGATAAACTTAGTATTTTCCCAAATCACAGAAAACAGCGAAACTAAATTTCTGTTACTTTTAAGTAAGACATAAAAAACAACCTTACAGAAGCAACAAGTTCACACATACTTTTAAGAATTTCAATTCATATAATTAAGCTAAGTCAAACTTACTTAAGCATAATGCAAGAGCATTTTAAAAATGAGAATTGGGTGTGCTGTCTCAAAAAGGGACATGTTAATCTGAAGCCCCTACATTTCTTATGCTGGTCTACTGACTAGGTAATTGACATTACTCTTACATCATATTTGTAAATGCTAAAAATACAAAATATGTGTTCAAACAAATTATTTTGGCAAACGTCTTTATAACAGCAATTACGTTCTGTAGTATGTATGTCAGCTTGAACATAATCTGCAAGATCTTCAGGTAACCTAAAACTTGGACTAATACTAAACTGAATTCATGAATAATCTTTGGGTACCTGTTTAATTTTAACACTCAATACTGAAATATTGCTAAACATAATTTCAAGTTCACATACATCTTTTATTTATACACTATGGAGTGGCTATCTTTGGGCCATGTATTTAACAAATAAGTTTATTTTTTCAATTTTAAGGTTTAAACATTATGTATATTTGTGAGTTTTGCACTCCACAAAAATGCTTGCATACGACAGTTTTCAAGTTCCTTTCGTTTTACTTTTCTCTAAAATCAAAGTGATCTTGGTTAAAGTTTTTAATTAGTATTGGTAGTTGAGACCAAGAACAAGTGGTGACAGAGAAATAAAAGTGAGTATCAGGATACTGCAATGAGTTTTTCTAGGACAAAGAGTTTTGTCCTGAAGTGTCTATATGTTCCAAAATATGAAAAACAACTACATATAAGTGAGAAGAGGCAGTTGAGAAAAGAAACAGAAGTGTGTTAAAAACTTGACAGTTTCCCTAGCACTTTAGGAAGGAAAGGAAGAGCTGTGAAACCTTTGCTGCTAAGTACTACGTCAATACCAACTAGAATTTGGTTTTCTGTTAACAATAATCGTGTTCTTAAAGATCATGAGAAGAGACTGAGTTGCTCTTTACCTTCTACCTAATCTGCTCAGATTTTCCATATCTCATCAGAATAATGTTTTGCTTTGACTTTATGCTTTTTATTAACAATACCAAACAAAACAAAGAACAAACGTTTTCCACTTGTCAAAGATCTTAAGTTTTCTTAATAGTCCTGGCCCTCTGTATTTAAATATTGTATTTTATTTTTAATTAAATGGGGAACCAGGACTTTCCTGGTGGTCCAGTGGTTAACACTTTGTGTTCCCAACGCAGGGGGCCCAAGTTCGACCCCTGCTCAGGAAACTAGATCCCATGTGCTGCAACTAAATGGGGAACCAACTATTATTCTCAGGCATAAATGATCAAATTTCCTTAAAATCTTCCAATTTTGCTTTCCAAAGATTGGATCTTAAATAAAAACTTCAGGATGTGTTTTACACTAAAACCATCTTTGAGTTCAAATATTTGTTTATTGATAGTAAGTAGTATTACAGTTTATAATTTTCCCAAGGACCCTCTGAGGAATTTCAGTTTATGATGTGTTACAACAGCACAACTGAAACTAAGGGCTCAGGTCTTGTACTTATGCTGCACACTAAATGGTGTATTTCATTTAGGGATTAAGTAGAAAAGCCACAATTGAGGTGTGAGTACAGAAGACAACACGAGAAACCATCATGAACTATTTGAACTGAACTGGATCTTGCACATAGTCTGACCTTTTTTTTTTTTTTTTTCAACTTTCCAGGAGAGAAAAGTGGAACTCAGCGCTGAAAGGACTCAACTCCAAGCCTGGTTCTTCCCGTGACAACTGTGCTTCTACAGTACTAGTCTATTATCGACATGCCTACTATATTAGACAGAGAGGTACCAAATTGAATCCTTTCCACTAACTTTTCCCCAAACAAAACCAAAAAGAGCAATCAATATACGGTAAATGTGTTAAAAGCAAAAAGATTACAAGTAGAAGGTATTCTATTGCAAAGAACAGGAATTTTGAGCTTTGGCTTTTAATCTTATGTTCTCCAATAATGGAGAAGCTTAGCCTAGAACATAACATGGATGCTATTACAAAAGAGAAACTAGTAAAAAGTGATTGCTAAAAAAACCCTTTTTCTTGGCTGGTTCTCCTAAGTATAAACTAGGTATTAGTATGAGCATACTTCAGAAAAAGGTAGCTGGGAATGTTTAACTGCTTTCCTTAACCTAGAGACTTTTTTTATACGAAGTCATTTAAACAAAATTTCTAATAAAAGGAGAAATAATCACTAATTATCCCGTGCTTAACTGGAGTTATCATTTATTACAGTCTCATGTACTCAATACTAAAATTGGGATTCACAGGATGTCAATAAGAATGTATACCAATCTGAAAATTCTAGAAAAATAGCAACAGCTTTATGAATCTCATTTTGTACCTCTGCTTAACAAATGAAAATATTTTCATCATTCTTTCATTTAATTTTCCCAAAAATTTCACTTTGTATTTCTGAGAAAATACTTACGTGAACTATTCCTTTGAAATATCATCTTACAGGAAAGTCTGAATATTGAAGTATGATACCCAGTACAGTAACTTATGCACAGTAGCATATCAATGGAGTTATCACATTGAAAAAGCAAATACATCTCTAACCTTTGCTTATTTTGGAATTAAATTACCTTAGGGTACCCACAATCCTTCAGTTAGCTAATATAGTTGAACATTTTACTAAGTAGACAGGGCATTGGGAACACTAGTAACATTGGGAACATTTATGTAATGCCCCTTGAAAGGATGAACTGAGTGCTTTGTGTGTTACAAAATACAAATTAAAAAAATAAATAAATAAAGGAGGCTCTACAAAATAGCTTAGAAAAACAAGTTTTCTATTTATTTAAAAATAAGTTTATAGTTACTACATTGTAGGGACAGGAATTCTTACACATACATTCTAGTTTGTATAAAAGGATTCAAAGAATTATGCTTCAAAACTAACATAGAAAGTGTCCACCTAACAGTAAAGAAAGGTCCAATCAATATGTACAAAAAGAAAGGGCACTGTTATTCTGTTGTGTGACTGCCGTTTATGATACTTCAGGTTTCCAGAAAGAAAAGTCAAAAGCTCAATAAAGCTAAATAATTAGTTTTTAAACTCTGTTACTTATTACATACAACAGATTTGCTTGTGTTTAACATTGTTTTCTGTACAAAATAAGCATCTTAATTTGCAAATGTGTCAGTTTCATTCAACATTAACCCTCTAGGTCAGTTACTTTTCAAAAATTGAGCTACATTCTACACGTCTAAGTATCATGTGACAGGATTTAACAGTTTTCTAAAAGATCTTTAAATAAAACCCCATCTTCTTGCAGTTTTAATATGGTCCAAAAATGTAACTTTGTTATTTCTGTCTCAATTTTTAACCTTTCATCATGATCCATCAACACAGCACAATCTAAAAGTAACTAGCACGTGTGCATCTGCATCTTAGGCGTGTGTATTATTTAGCATCGCAAACCTATTTTCTTAGCTCCTTAAACGTAGAAACTCATAGCCACCCACTATTATGTATTTGGTTTGTGCCATATAGATTAATTTCCTGATGATTTTATCTGCATTAAAAAAGGATTTCAACACAGAGCTATCAAAACTAAAAATAATATATATATATATTTATAGCTCATAATAATTTCTAACTATTTCACTACAGTGTGTACAAGGTTTATATCTAGAGCATCTAAGTAGACAGGGCATTGGGAACACTAGTAACATTGGAACATTTATGTAATGCCCCTTGAAAGGATGAACTGAGTGCTTTGTGTGTTACAAAATACAAATTAAAAAAATAAATAAATAAAGGAGGCTCTACAAAATAGCTTAGAAAAACAAGTTTTCTATTTATTTAAAAATAAGTTTATAGTTACTACATTGTAGGGACAGGAATTCTTACACATACATTCTAGTTTGTATAAAAGGATTCAAAGAATTATGCTTCAAAACTAACATAGAAAGTGTCCACCTAACAGTAAAGAAAGGTCCAATCAATATGTACAAAAAGAAAGGGCACTGTTATTCTGTTGTGTGACTGCCGTTTATGATACTTCAGGTTTCCAGAAAGAAAAGTCAAAAGCTCAATAAAGCTAAATAATTAGTTTTTAAACTCTGTTACTTATTACATACAACAGATTTGCTTGTGTTTAACATTGTTTTCTGTACAAAATAAGCATCTTAATTTGCAAATGTGTCAGTTTCATTCAACATTAACCCTCTAGGTCAGTTACTTTTCAAAAATTGAGCTACATTCTACACGTCTAAGTATCATGTGACAGGATTTAACAGTTTTCTAAAAGATCTTTAAATAAAACCCCATCTTCTTGCAGTTTTAATATGGTCCAAAAATGTAACTTTGTTATTTCTGTCTCAATTTTTAACCTTTCATCATGATCCATCAACACAGCACAATCTAAAAAGTAACTAGCACGTGTGCATCTGCATCTTAGGCGTGTGTATTATTTAGCATCGCAAACCTATTTTCTTAGCTCCTTAAACGTAGAAACTCATAGCCACCCACTATTATGTATTTGGTTTGTGCCATATAGATTAATTTCCTGATGATTTTATCTGCATTAAAAAAGGATTTCAACACAGAGCTATCAAAACTAAAAATAATATATATATATATTTATAGCTCATAATAATTTCTAACTATTTCACTACAGTGTGTACAAGGTTTATATCTAGAGCATCTAAGTAGTACTTACAGTCTTCTAACCCAATGTAACCTCTTCTTGGATACTGAACATAGTACAAAATGACTTTCCATCTGGAGTGCTTAGCTCAGTATAATCAAGAACAGAAACAGCTTCTTAGTAAATGTAATACTTATTTCAAATCACATAAAAATTTGGGAAATAAGAGAACTGCAAGGAGGGCAGTGAGGAAAAGCTGTATTTTTCAATTTCAGTAGGAAAATAAGCTGTCACCTAAATTTAACTAAAGCACTTCTTAATCTATTTTAAAACAAACAAACTAAACATGGGATAATTCTCAGAATATAAAAGTACTTCACCTACTGTTACTTTTAAAATAATGTATTTCCTGCATATAAGGAGGACACTCACAGCCCTTTTAAACACTCAAGTATCTTGGTCCTTTCAACTTACTTAAAAATAAATTTCAGGTGAACAAAAACATTCACAGTAACGGTGTTTTCATTAGGTAGAAAATAATCAAAATTGCTTCCAGTTGACATCTGAGAGAGAGGTATATATATATGTATGTATAAAATGGAATGCTAGAATTAAACACTAGAAGCTAATGTATATTACAAATCATATTTCAAAACTAATGTAAAGGTTGCTGTTATCATATATGCTAAAGATATTTTCTGAATACCTTTGTTCAAATTTCTGATTAACCTATTACACTGCAGATAAGGGAGAGTTCAAGACATTAACATGTTAACATACATGCTGCACAAGGATCTTTTTGCTGATCAGTGTATATAACATAATCCACTTCCAGGTGATACTAGATTCAACCAAACTTCGTGTCTCAGATGTGGCCTAAGCAAACTCATACTCTATATAATTACTCTAAATAAACTTGAGGAAGATAGTTTTGTTAAAATGCCATCCAATAGTCTTCAAATCTGTGATGCTGTGCAGTAAGAATAATGAAAGGAAGACCAACTCTTTAGTTCATGAATACATGCAGAAAATTGTCCAATGCTGTAATAGCAGATTGCAAAAGATACAATTTTCAAAAAGTATGTTTCCTGTCCAGTTATGAGACTGTTATCAGACTGTTTAATCTTCTCATCTGCAATATTCTAAAAAAGCTTAGCTCAGTATACTAGTCAACCATGTAACCTCTTCTTGGATACTGAACATAGTACAAAATGACTTTCCATCTGGAGTGCTTAGCTCAGTATAATCAAGAACAGAAACAGCTTCTTAGTAAATGTAATACTTATTTCAAATCACATAAAAATTTGGGAAATAAGAGAACTGCAAGGAGGGCAGTGAGGAAAAGCTGTATTTTTCAATTTCAGTAGGAAAATAAGCTGTCACCTAAATTTAACTAAAGCACTTCTTAATCTATTTTAAAACAAACAAACTAAACATGGGATAATTCTCAGAATATAAAAGTACTTCACCTACTGTTACTTTTAAAATAATGTATTTCCTGCATATAAGGAGGACACTCACAGCCCTTTTAAACACTCAAGTATCTTGGTCCTTTCAACTTACTTAAAAATAAATTTCAGGTGAACAAAAACATTCACAGTAACGGTGTTTTCATTAGGTAGAAAATAATCAAAATTGCTTCCAGTTGACATCTGAGAGAGAGGTATATATATATGTATGTATAAAATGGAATGCTAGAATTAAACACTAGAAGCTAATGTATATTACAAATCATATTTCAAAACTAATGTAAAGGTTGCTGTTATCATATATGCTAAAGATATTTTCTGAATACCTTTGTTCAAATTTCTGATTAACCTATTACACTGCAGATAAGGGAGAGTTCAAGACATTAACATGTTAACATACATGCTGCACAAGGATCTTTTTGCTGATCAGTGTATATAACATAATCCACTTCCAGGTGATACTAGATTCAACCAAACTTCGTGTCTCAGATGTGGCCTAAGCAAACTCATACTCTATATAATTACTCTAAATAAACTTGAGGAAGATAGTTTTGTTAAAATGCCATCCAATAGTCTTCAAATCTGTGATGCTGTGCAGTAAGAATAATGAAAGGAAGACCAACTCTTTAGTTCATGAATACATGCAGAAAATTGTCCAATGCTGTAATAGCAGATTGCAAAAGATACAATTTTCAAAAAGTATGTTTCCTGTCCAGTTATGAGACTGTTATCAGACTGTTTAATCTTCTCATCTGCAATATTCTCTTAATTTTAAAAGATTTCATTGGAACTCGAGAATATTAGGGTGGACGGAGAGAATATTAAGGTGAGGAACTTAAAACTACAAAAACTGATCGACATTTTCTATGAAGGTAACAAACGTTCTATTTCTGAAGATTTCAGTAAACTTAAAATTCTTTTGTTGCTCACCTAAGACAACTGCCAACATTTCCTTTGACATATAAACAGTAATATATATGGCGTTAACTGTCTCAAAAGAAAATATGTTCTTAGTGGTCAAACAGAACAAGACTATGGTGATGACGTAAACTTCTTAACTTTTGCAATGTAAATTGTAAAAAATATCAAACCTAGATATATCTGGTTACTAATAATTTTAAGTGTTTCAATTACAAAGAAGCTGATGCAAGTCATTTTTCCCCTAAGAAACCAGTGTTTAATAACATCCAAGTAAGGTCATAAATATATACTGTCTTTAGATGAATAACATTCACTTGTTGCAGTTAAGATGTAAGTACTCATCGTTTTGCTCAAGAGTTAGAACTAATACACCCTACTAGTGGTATATTGAACTCTTAAGACTGCTCATCCCTTTTCTGTACACACCTTAAAACTGTACACATTATTTTTTACAAAAATGGATTTTATATAGTCTTATTTACTAACACAATGCAGATAACATCAGGAAATTACTTGTTTCAAATAGATTGCCTTCAAAAGCAACAACGTAATGACTTTAATTTCAAACATACACACTATTATTTTCAATAATGGTGTAACTGAGAGACTCCTTTTACTATACAACCAAGCCATCCATTTCTGCATTATGAAGAGTTTAACTACTGAACTTTAACCATACAGTTAAACATATTTGTTAGAAAAAAAATAAATATACAAAAAGCCTGAAAATTTTGAAATTATTTTCAACTGCAAAATCACAGCAATCCAGTTAAGATCTGGAAAATGGTTTACTTAATTTCACAGGAGGATTTCTGTACAAATTTAGTTACAAACAATCTAAAAAGCCCAAATGCATGACTTTCCATTCTTTTTCAAAGATACAATTTTCAAAAGTATGTTTCCTGTCCAGTTATGAGACTGTTATCAGACTGTTTAATCTTCTCATCTGCAATATTCTCTTAATTTTAAAAGATTTCATTGGAACTCGAGAATATTAGGGTGGACGGAGAGAATATTAAGGTGAGGAACTTAAAACTACAAAAACTGATCGACATTTTCTATGAAGGTAACAAACGTTCTATTTCTGAAGATTTCAGTAAACTTAAAATTCTTTTGTTGCTCACCTAAGACAACTGCCAACATTTCCTTTGACATATAAACAGTAATATATATGGCGTTAACTGTCTCAAAAGAAAATATGTTCTTAGTGGTCAAACAGAACAAGACTATGGTGATGACGTAAACTTCTTAACTTTTGCAATGTAAATTGTAAAAAATATCAAACCTAGATATATCTGGTTACTAATAATTTTAAGTGTTTCAATTACAAAGAAGCTGATGCAAGTCATTTTTCCCCTAAGAAACCAGTGTTTAATAACATCCAAGTAAGGTCATAAATATATACTGTCTTTAGATGAATAACATTCACTTGTTGCAGTTAAGATGTAAGTACTCATCGTTTTGCTCAAGAGTTAGAACTAATACACCCTACTAGTGGTATATTGAACTCTTAAGACTGCTCATCCCTTTTCTGTACACACCTTAAAACTGTACACATTATTTTTTACAAAAATGGATTTTATATAGTCTTATTTACTAACACAATGCAGATAACATCAGGAAATTACTTGTTTCAAATAGATTGCCTTCAAAAGCAACAACGTAATGACTTTAATTTCAAACATACACACTATTATTTTCAATAATGGTGTAACTGAGAGACTCCTTTTACTATACAACCAAGCCATCCATTTCTGCATTATGAAGAGTTTAACTACTGAACTTTAACCATACAGTTAAACATATTTGTTAGAAAAAAAATAAATATACAAAAAGCCTGAAAATTTTGAAATTATTTTCAACTGCAAAATCACAGCAATCCAGTTAAGATCTGGAAAATGGTTTACTTAATTTCACAGGAGGATTTCTGTACAAATTTAGTTACAAACAATCTAAAAAGCCCAAATGCATGACTTTCCATTCTTTTTCAAGACACAATCAACTGACAGCTAACATTATCCCTACCAGAAATATTATAGAAATAATTACGTAATGTATTTTGCCAAGGCTCAATTAAAGACTTTATTTTTCTACACCAGGGTCATGCTGATACATATTCTCCCCATCCTAGCTTTTTAAAAATGTAGTATCTGAAAATTTTGGTTACATTTTTGTACCATACCAGTCCTCAGAAAATACTACATTCTTTAAACTTAAAAAAAAAAAAAATGGACAATAATCTTTAAACAATAGAAATGGCATTTATGTTGGTTTAAGGTATAAAATAACTGTACCATAAACAAATAAATAACTGCTTTCCTTTTCCACAGCAGTACATATAGCAATACATTCTCCTAAGTCATATAATTATCATTTACAATAGACAACTTAATTTTACTAATGATGCAAAAAATAATAGAATACAAGGCACAATCATTAAATGGAATTTTTCTTTAGGGTGTATATTGACATACCAGCGTGAAGGATACCGTAAAAAGTGCAGAAAAAACACAATGTGCAATGAGACCACTGTATAAAACATGATTGCATAAAAAGTGATTTGGCCTATTTTTAAACCTTTAATAATTGAAAATAACCAATCTTCCCCTTAAAATTAAACTATAAAGTATGACATTTTAAAATTATTTTTATTCTACCACTATCTAAAAAATCCTGAAAAAAGAATTTATACCTGGGTAATAGTATATAAGTATGTGTTTGTATATATATTCAGTTATACCCATTCATCAATATATACACATACACACACAGACACATTTCTTTGTAAGTCATTTTAGCCTATATTTCTAAAGTTTAGAAATGACATTAATCCAGATTAACAAGTAAACATCTAATCCCATACCTTTTTCCTGTATTTTCCTTGAATCCTTTAACCACTTAAACATTTTCTCTAAAACATCTCTGTCAAAGGACCCGCCAGTGCATTATTTTCTACTATTAGTACCAAAAAAAGATACATCTCAGCATAACTCTTTAATAGCTTGCTCTTTAGAATAATATATAGCCTTTCCAATATTGAAAAAGTGTATGCTGTACTGACAGTCCCAAACAGGCTTTCCACTGCGCTGAGTCTCAGTCTTTGGCACAATAAACAGAGATTGAGTGATTGACATAAGAATCAAGGTCTGAAAAATTAGACAGTCAAATGTTTTCCAATGTGGATATGTTTCCTTTTCATCAGTACATTTTCTCTTAAGTTTGGCAGAAATGGAATACAGCAAAAGCCTCCTCTAGATTCTCTGTAGATGAACATTCTATAATTAAAATTAAACTTTTCAAGGTATCAAACGGTGGGAATTTTATATTTATCTTTAGAGGAAACACATTTCTTAATTCACTGCTACTCTGATAACACCTGTCCTCGTAGGGGCAAGACTTCTGTATAAACAGAAATGTACCTGGCTTGGTCAAAAATAAGTCATTTTAACATAAAATGCTCTATCACTAAGGAATAGTATATGCTCCTTAAGAGTATAGCAGAACTGTCTTTTCCAGAAATAAATTGGGTGTTCATTATAGAGCCTCAATTTGTTTTTAAACAGTAAATGAAATGAATGTTGAAATGCATAACCTACCTAAGGGCAATAAATAGCAAACATTTAAAATATATATGTATACATTTATATATATATATATATATTCATTTAAAGAAGTGAAGTGTCTTGTAAGTTGGTTTTTTGCAAATCAAATCACAACATTCCCTAATCCGTCATAGCAGCAAGGAAGCAGAAGTCCTAGTTCTACATACTCCTTAACTGTACCTGCTTTGTAGATTCTGAAGTAAAATATTTTGGTGCAAGTTACCACCCAATTAAATTAGCTTTTGCTTTTTCAGTCAACTTTCGGACTCGTCCTCTACTAGAAGTTCCAAAAGTCAAAGAAGTGTCTTCAAACAACAGCTGCCTTTGCTCCTCCTCAGAGTCATCCTCGTTATAGAAGGCTGTCCTTCGACCTTGGTTTCTAGTTCTCATGTGAGGTTCAGAGCCTTTAAGTTCCTCAAACTCTTCTTCCTCATCCATGGGATCATCTGTCTTTTTTCGGTTACTTCTCCTTAACATTTTAACACTTGTAGGAACTATGAGATCTGAGTCTAGTTTTTGTGTCTTCATCTTCCTTTTGGGTTTTCTGCCTCCACGACTCTTTTTCTGTAACAAATCCTCCTTTACAACATTAGTTTCAGAAAGAAAATTGCAGGTCGAAGAAGGAACTACTTCATCTCTGAGGGGATGCACACTATTCTGCTCCAAATCTTCGGGCTTTGTGTACTGTAGCTTTTTGGGTTTCCTACCCCTCTTCTTGTGTGTAACTTCACCACTGCTGGCATTAACTTCCACCTTAGGTTTCCTTCCAGGTCCCCTCTTCACAAGCTTGGACGGCTGCCCTCCATGGCCATTTACTTGAATGCTTCCAGGTACAAGTGCATTGTTTTTACAGTCTGCTGAAAGGGAACAACACTGCACTTAATATATGAAACTCCTTTCTTACCTGATCCTCAAACTAGTCAGTCAGTTCACTGCTATACTTACACATAATGACAGAACCCTAAATTCTGTTTTACTAGTATGAGAAAAATAACTGATGAAAGGCTAATAGTTTAATGATATCGGAGAGAAGAAATGAAGTCACTGATGAAAAGAGAGAGGAGAAATTCAGCAGATAAATACCTAAGTTACTGCTGTCAATTATGACAGAGCTAGAATGAGCCAGGTTCTTACCCCTACTATCTTTTCTACACATTCTAACGTATGAGCACTGTTTTTATTTCATAAAATTACCCTGTTTACTCATGGAACTTCACCATCACAAAGCATTTTAGTGTTTACTTCAGGAACACAAGGTTTTCCTGTATTCCTACTATCGAGCAGCTCAACTGCAGGAAATAATCTTATCATAAAATCCATAACCTTTAAACATGGTCAGATTAGAATAAATACGCATCACCACCCTTCTACTCTCATCGTTTTTTTCTCAATGACAGATGGAGGAAAAACGACTATCAAGACTGCAATGATTCTAATGCTCATTTAATCCCCTCTTGGATGTGATGCTCATGATCTCTTTGATATCAGAGAAGAATGTATAGTCTAAATACTTCCTTACAGTCCTTGGAAGGAAAAGTGAATGTCCTTCCTACTAACTCCTATGCGAGAAGCTTGGGAGTACATCTACTGGAATAATTTATGTCAGTTGTTCCCCATACACACAGCCATGGCTTTGAGACTCACTTATCCTTTTCACAAAAGGAGAAATAAGTTACTCTTGCTCATAGAATTTTTAAAAGAGGGTTAAGAAAAACAGCCAAATGGCAGTTTTCTTCACACAGGCTCTTTTTGTTTGAACAGTCCTATCTCTTTATGTTACTGAATGGCAAATGACTGACTTATCATCATAGAAATACTAGTTGCATGTATCAATCAAATCCACTATGTGACACTATTATCAGGATTAAAATCCCATTATGGGGCTTCCCTGGTGGTCCAGTGGGTAAGGACACCACCTTGCAGTGCAGGGGCCACCGGTTCGATCCCCGGCCTGAGAAGATTCCATGTGCCGCAGAGCACCTGGACCAATTTGTCCAATTATGGAGCCAGAGTTCTGGAGCACATGTGCCCAGAGCTGGTGCTCTGCAACAACAGAGGCCATCGTGATGGGAGGCCCACATGGGCCAAAGAACAAAGATGTATGAAAAACAGATAAATGAAAGACCAATAGAAGTGGCCTGCCCGCCCTCCTCCCCAACCCGTCCCCCCCACCAAAAAACAAAACAAAACAAAATCCCATCATAACAGACTTCATAATAAGGGCTATGCTTTTTTTTTTTTTTAAATCTGAAGATCAAATTCAGTATCTGTGGGATCTGAATATTATCATGAACTACTTCTCTAGGGTTAAAATATTAGTACCCTTTCAGATGAAGAAAAAGATGACAAACATGCACTACCACTTTTTTCTTTTACCTTTAACTTGCCTGAGGATTTTTTAAGATTCTCTGTATCTTTTTGTTTTACATTAGGACTACTGGCAAATAAACTGCCAGTTCATGTATACTACAAAAGTTCAACAGAGCTTCTTTAAATGGCCCAAATTCTGTGTGGATATGCCTATGTGCATTTTGGGGGTAAAAAACTGAAGGGTCTTCCAACTTGACAAAGCAATATATTACCTCAAAAGGTTAAGAATTAATGCAGTTCTTTAAAAAGGAATTCAGAGGCTAAAAAGCAGCTTTTGAAACCATTCATCTGGGTCTGTACTATCCTATGAAGTCACTCCTAACCATGTGGCTACTGAGCACTTGAAATGTAACTGCCATAGAGGAAATGAATTTTTAATTACATTTAAATTCGAATACTGAGGCAGCCTACAGTTTGAAATATTGAGTACACACTGAAATGATATTATGGACATAATGGAGTAAGTAAAATACACTGTTAAAACTGATAGTTTGGGCTTCCCTGGTGGTCCAGTGGGCAAAGAGTCCGTCTTGTAGTGCAAGGGACACTGGTTCGATCCCTGGCCTGGGAAGATCCCACATGAAGCAGAGCAGCTGTGCCAGCGTGTCCAACTGGGAGTTAGTGCTCTGGAGCACATGTGCCCAGAGCCGGTGCTCTGCAAGGAGAGAGGCCACTGCAATGGGAGGCCCACACAGGCCAAAGAATAAAGATAGATGAAAATAAATAATAATAATAAAAAAAATTTTAAAAAGTGATAATTTCACCTGACTGCTGTTACTATATGTCACTAAGAGAACACATGTGGCTTATATTTCAGTTGCAGAGCACTGCTTGTTTCTAATAGTTAATTCAAGTGCCAATATTTATGCAGGAAGTCATCATTAATGAGTTATGTAACCGCTTATATACTTACTGTTCTGGTATATGTATCTGTAATACTCAAAAACTATAAATCAAATTGGCTACTGGACTTCCCCCATCGTAATGCTAGAACCAATTCTCTATATACTTTTGATTTCTCCAGAACTCAGGCCTAACAAAAGCAAGGCCAATGTACCATTCAAAACTCTGAATTCCGTTCAGAAAGGAAGCAAATATAAAAATGTAAAAACACATACAAAGTCATGGCTGATTTACTCAAACACTGTCCACTATATACTAAGTACAGGCAATTAAAATAAGAGCCAAAATCCATATTATACTCAAAAGTTAAGAGCTTCTTTAAAAACGTGTGGATATGCCTATGTGCATTTTGGGTAAAAACTGAAGGGTCTTCCAACTTGACAAAGCAATATATTACCTCAAAAGGTTAAGAATTAATGCAGTTCTTTAAAAAGGAATTCAGAGGCTAAAAAGCAGCTTTTGAAACCATTCATCTGGGTCTGTACTATCCTATGAAGTCACTCCTAACCATGTGGCTACTGAGCACTTGAAATGTAACTGCCATAGAGGAAATGAATTTTTAATTACATTTAAATTCGAATACTGAGGCAGCCTACAGTTTGAAATATTGAGTACACACTGAAATGATATTATGGACATAATGGAGTAAGTAAAATACACTGTTAAAACTGATAGTTTGGGCTTCCCTGGTGGTCCAGTGGGCAAAGAGTCCGTCTTGTAGTGCAAGGGACACTGGTTCGATCCCTGGCCTGGGAAGATCCCACATGAAGCAGAGCAGCTGTGCCAGCGTGTCCAACTGGGAGTTAGTGCTCTGGAGCACATGTGCCCAGAGCCGGTGCTCTGCAAGGAGAGAGGCCACTGCAATGGGAGGCCCACACAGGCCAAAGAATAAAGATAGATGAAAATAAATAATAATAATAAAAAAAATTTTAAAAAGTGATAATTTCACCTGACTGCTGTTACTATATGTCACTAAGAGAACACATGTGGCTTATATTTCAGTTGCAGAGCACTGCTTGTTTCTAATAGTTAATTCAAGTGCCAATATTTATGCAGGAAGTCATCATTAATGAGTTATGTAACCGCTTATATACTTACTGTTCTGGTATATGTATCTGTAATACTCAAAAACTATAAATCAAATTGGCTACTGGACTTCCCCCATCGTAATGCTAGAACCAATTCTCTATATACTTTTGATTTCTCCAGAACTCAGGCCTAACAAAAGCAAGGCCAATGTACCATTCAAAACTCTGAATTCCGTTCAGAAAGGAAGCAAATATAAAAATGTAAAAACACATACAAAGTCATGGCTGATTTACTCAAACACTGTCCACTATATACTAAGTACAGGCAATTAAAATAAGAGCAAACAAAAATCCACATTATATCGAAAGCAGACAATGTAAAAAAGAATAACTATCAAAGGGTCACAAAATGCAAAGAAAAGGAAACTTTAACTAGTAGGGAAAAAAAAATTATAAAGAGATGACAACAATATCTAGGGACTTCAAGTGATTTAGGATGGCTGAGACAGAAAACAGAAAGAAAATTAAGGACAGCTGGAATGTTAGGCAACAGCCAAGTAATGAAAAATCTTCTGTAAGAGACAAAAAATTCTGATTCCATGTATGACTTGAAGGCAGAGAAGGAGCTTCATTTTGTGTGTGTGTGTGTGTGTGTGCGAGTGTGTGCGCACATGATGAGAGGTCACTGAAATGTGGAAGACAGAGTGAGTAAGGAAGAGTTGAGAACTGGGGTAGGAGACCAGTTAGGAGAGCATGACAGTCCATGGAAGTGGGAATAAAGCAGAGGAAATGGACTAGGGATGTTAAGGAGGCAGAAAGCAACAAGCAGATCTGGATGCTAAAGAGAAGGCTAGGATGACTCCTTGATTTTAAGCTTGTATCTGTGGGTAGATTCCAATTCATTCATCAAAATGAGATTGTTTAATTGTGTGAGAAGTTTCTCGGGGGGGGGGGGGGGGGGATACTTAAAAGGAAATGGTCTAGACATACTCTGAAAGTCATGACCAAAAATGCGTATTTTTGAACTCTTTGCTGCCAAGAAGCCGTAATTGTTTTAACATGTCATAGTGTATGTTTTATGTTACTTTTTCCATCTTTCAAACATAAAACTTTACAATGAAAATCTGCAGACCAAAGAATTTGGAGCCATAACTGTAAGTGGTAAAAAGTTGTATACCAGAAGAGACATCTGGCTATAAACCACCCTAATGAATTATTTAAAGATTAGTATGTTGAATTTTGTGATGTAAAAACCTGAAAAGTAAAAAAGAAAAGTTATACTGCCTTAACTATATTCAACTTATTTAAACTTCTTGGATATACTTTTTCAGGTTTTTCATAATGAAGTTAAAAACTATTAACTCTCATTATAAACCTTTGATTTCAGAATATATGTTTATTTTTCATTTACTCAAACACTGTCCACTATATACTAAGTACAGGCAATTAAAATAAGAGCAAACAAAAATCCACATTATATCGAAAGCAGACAATGTAAAAAAGAATAACTATCAAAGGGTCACAAAATGCAAAGAAAAGGAAACTTTAACTAGTAGGGAAAAAAAAATTATAAAGAGATGACAACAATATCTAGGGACTTCAAGTGATTTAGGATGGCTGAGACAGAAAACAGAAAGAAAATTAAGGACAGCTGGAATGTTAGGCAACAGCCAAGTAATGAAAAATCTTCTGTAAGAGACAAAAAATTCTGATTCCATGTATGACTTGAAGGCAGAGAAGGAGCTTCATTTTGTGTGTGTGTGTGTGTGTGTGCGAGTGTGTGCGCACATGATGAGAGGTCACTGAAATGTGGAAGACAGAGTGAGTAAGGAAGAGTTGAGAACTGGGGTAGGAGACCAGTTAGGAGAGCATGACAGTCCATGGAAGTGGGAATAAAGCAGAGGAAATGGACTAGGGATGTTAAGGAGGCAGAAAGCAACAAGCAGATCTGGATGCTAAAGAGAAGGCTAGGATGACTCCTTGATTTTAAGCTTGTATCTGTGGGTAGATTCCAATTCATTCATCAAAATGAGATTGTTTAATTGTGTGAGAAGTTTCTCGGGGGATACTTAAAAGGAAATGGTCTAGACATACTCTGAAAGTCATGACCAAAAATGCGTATTTTTGAACTCTTTGCTGCCAAGAAGCCGTAATTGTTTTAACATGTCATAGTGTATGTTTTATGTTACTTTTTCCATCTTTCAAACATAAAACTTTACAATGAAAATCTGCAGACCAAAGAATTTGGAGCCATAACTGTAAGTGGTAAAAAGTTGTATACCAGAAGAGACATCTGGCTATAAACCACCCTAATGAATTATTTAAAGATTAGTATGTTGAATTTTGTGATGTAAAAACCTGAAAAGTAAAAAAGAAAAGTTATACTGCCTTAACTATATTCAACTTATTTAAACTTCTTGGATATACTTTTTCAGGTTTTTCATAATGAAGTTAAAAACTATTAACTCTCATTATAAACCTTTGATTTCAGAATATATGTTTATTTTTCATAAAGCAAGTTTTTCTTTGGCTTTTAACATTTATTAACAATACTGTTTGTTTTTTGGCATAAATCAAAAGATGTCTCAGTAAATTTATCAACTAATGTGTGACTGAAATGAGAAACCTAAAAAATGGACGTAAGTGCTATCTGCAATAGAACCATCATAAGATCCATGGTACCTTGCTCAATGACAGGTGATGACTTTGACAGAGGAGGTGTCTTCGAGAGCACAGACGATTTCATTTTACGTTTGAATGGCTTTTCCTTTTCCATGTTTTCTTTTGTAGAATTATTCCTAGAGCCATGACTAAAATTGGACTGACCAGGACTTGAAAGAGTATTCAAGGTTTTGGAATGTTTCACGGAATTTTCTAGAACTAAAACATACATACAAAGATTAAAAGCTTTTCTGAGTTAAATCATTTAACCTTAAAACAAGTAAGAGGTTAAGATTACTTCTAATGTTTGTTGCGTGAATTAGCCAATATGTCAAAACCTGGAGGATGCTTAAAGCTTTTCTAAGAAATCTGCTTTCAAAAAGGGAAGAGGCAGACATAATAGTTTCAGGTCTTGCGGAAGCTGTCCAGTCACAAGATGATGAAGCACATGCTGACAAACTGTTAGCAAGTCTGGCTTCTGGGATTTAAATTTAGGTACTTTGGATCAGAGTTGCCATTTTTAAGCATTATCTTATTCCTAAAGTATACCTAGACCTCAATATTCTTTTCCTTTTCAAAAAAAGTGACAAAACAATATAGAAAAGGAAAACCAAAAAAGAAAAATCCCAGTGTCTGTTGGAATTTACTAAATCTAATATATTCCATTTGGCAAAGTAAATGCTTAAATTAAAAAAGTCATTATATATACTTCAATCCATAAACTGTAGACAATTCTTACTTGTTTTCCCCGGCATTGCAGATGTGTTAGCTTTTGAAATAAAAGTCTTTGCTGCTGAAGAAGTAGATGGTTGCTCAGTGGTTTCTACAACTACTCGGGAAAAATTCCTTACTGTTTTCGCCTTAACTATATTCAACTTATTTAAACTTCTTGGATATACTTTTCAGGTTTTCATAATGAAGTTAAAAACTATTAACTCTCATTATAAACCTTTGATTTCAGAATATATGTTTATTTTTCATAAAGCAAGTTTTTCTTTGGCTTTTAACATTTATTAACAATACTGTTTGTTTTTTGGCATAAATCAAAAGATGTCTCAGTAAATTTATCAACTAATGTGTGACTGAAATGAGAAACCTAAAAAATGGACGTAAGTGCTATCTGCAATAGAACCATCATAAGATCCATGGTACCTTGCTCAATGACAGGTGATGACTTTGACAGAGGAGGTGTCTTCGAGAGCACAGACGATTTCATTTTACGTTTGAATGGCTTTTCCTTTTCCATGTTTTCTTTTGTAGAATTATTCCTAGAGCCATGACTAAAATTGGACTGACCAGGACTTGAAAGAGTATTCAAGGTTTTGGAATGTTTCACGGAATTTTCTAGAACTAAAACATACATACAAAAGATTAAAAGCTATACGAGTTAAATCATTTAACCTTAAAACAAGTAAGAGGTTAAGATTACTTCTAATGTTTGTTGCGTGAATTAGCCAATATGTCAAAACCTGGAGGATGCTTAAAGCTTTTCTAAGAAATCTGCTTTCAAAAAGGGAAGAGGCAGACATAATAGTTTCAGGTCTTGCGGAAGCTGTCCAGTCACAAGATGATGAAGCACATGCTGACAAACTGTTAGCAAGTCTGGCTTCTGGGATTTAAATTTAGGTACTTTGGATCAGAGTTGCCATTTTTAAGCATTATCTTATTCCTAAAGTATACCTAGACCTCAATATTCTTTTCCTTTTCAAAAAAAAAAGTGGCAAAACAATATAGAAAAGGAAAACCAAAAAAGAAAAATCCCAGTGTCTGTTGGAATTTACTAAATCTAATATATTCCATTTGGCAAAGTAAATGCTTAAATTAAAAAAGTCATTATATATACTTCAATCCATAAACTGTAGACAATTCTTACTTGTTTTCCCCGGCATTGCAGATGTGTTAGCTTTTGAAATAAAAGTCTTTGCTGCTGAAGAAGTAGATGGTTGCTCAGTGGTTTCTACAACTACTCGATTGCTTCTGGTTCGCACTACAGAACTGGATTCCATTTTACCGTTTATCTGAGCAGTATTGTGCCTTGGTGGTATTGACCGTGTAGGTCCAGAGAATGGAGAGGTAGCAATATCTGACTTTAGCTGGGGTTTTAAGATCCTTTTTTTTCTTTCAGGGCTGTAAATAAAATAGCATCATTAGTCATTTTTATAGGTATATTGATGAATAAAACAGTTTTATAATACTGTCAGATTCAATATTTGTACTGTTATGAAATATGTTAAAATATGAGATTTGTAGTGGAATTCATATGGTTGTGAGCCTTTGAAAAGTGAATATTTAGTGAAGGACCACTGTAAATGCTGTAGTTATATGACAGAAAGCATGATGCCATCACTATCCTAAAAATGCTGTTTAACTGTACAGATTTAGCAGTTTGAATTTAAGCACTTACACTAGTATAGCTTTAGTTAAAAGATTAAAAATCCTCCACATCATAGGAACTTGCATGTCAAATATATCATTCTGCAATATAGGGAATAGTAAAGGAAGTATTAAAAAACACCAGGTTCTAGCACTCAGATGAAAAAGTTATAGATCAACTGATCACATTTAGGAGAAATCAAATACCTTGATGCAACACTACTGGAAACAGAGCTGCTTCTATTTCTTTTCCTCCTCCTTTTGGTTATTGTATTTCTTTTATGAAAACGAAGGGCAGATTTATAATCTGATAAAACTGAACTAATGTGTTCTTCAAAGAAAGCAGATAGGCGCAAACTCATGCTGTAAATCTACAGGAAGAAAGGAAAAAACTGTTCAAACATTCCTCAAAGGAAATGGGTGTTCAGTAAATATTAACAGATAATTTAAGTATTTTCCAAGCAAAAATTAGAATTTAAAACGCTGCTTTTTCTTAATCTCTTTGACAAAGATTAAAACTGAAGCACTATTACAATTATTTTTGTATTTAGCATTATGACAAATTATTTTTGTATTTCTCACCTGGCCAAAGAAAGGTAAGTGACATTTACAGTTTTACTCATTTTTATGAATCCTATTAGCATTATACGGAAAAAAATGTTCCTTTCCACTGAAGCAGAACATAGCTGGAAAAGTTAAGCACACGTACCTCTAACATATATCAGGACAACATGCATGTGTTACCTACTGAATTACACTATTTTCACAAAAAGTAACCATTCCAAAACAATAGTGAGTGACCTCAGTGTTTTTTCACAGAAGAAATAAAATAGATGTGAATTATTTTTTTTTCACTAATGGAAGTTTGTCAATTTTGCTCTAAATTTTAAAAGCAGCGTTTAGTTATTCAACATTCTTTTCTATCAATTTCATTTAATTTAGACAAAAAGAAAGCAATTAAATTATATACCCTTGATCTTTTGCTTGGTGTATATGCTTTGGAATTACTAAAAATAAGTCTGACATCTTTACATAACTCCATTGGTGACTCATAATTCCCAGCCTCTAAAGTCTCTCTAACAGTAGCAAAATCCATTGGCGTGTCAATGATATCTCTGTAGTCCTAAGAAAGGGAAAACAGGTTATATTATTATTAATGATGATGCATTACATCCCTGTACACTATACATGTGCAGAGATTCATATACAATTTCTGTGATGACAGAAAATCCTTGAACTATTAATAATCATTCTTTTTCCCTCACCAAGGCTCCTTTCTTCCCCAAGTCCCTTACCTTTTATTGGAATCAACACACAATTTCTCTCATTCAAGAACTTACACATTTTTTTTTCCCTCCAGAAAGAGGTAAAGCATAGAATTGTGTTAGAAAAAAGAGATTAAAATAAATACTGAAAAAAACTCATTTCTACAAGTTTCATGTAATAAATCCAACACTTTCATACTATCCATAAACTCTAAAGGCTTCTTATTCAATGAAACATAATTGTACCTTTAAAGATAATAGAAAAAAAAACAACAACAATGAAAATATAACATCACATTAATGTGAAGAGCTTAGTTATCTAGCAGGGCTTCCTGGTGGCTCAGACACTACAGAATCCACCTGCAATGCAGGAGACCCAAGTCTGATCCCTAGGTCAGGAAGACCCCCCGGAGGAAGAGGAAATGGCAACCCACTCCAGTATTCCTAGCCTGGATTACTCATTTTATGAATCCTATTAGCATTATACGGAAAAAAATGTTCCTTTCCACTGAAGCAGAACATAGCTGGAAAAGTTAAGCACACGTACCTCTAACATATATCAGGACAACATGCATGTGTTACCTACTGAATTACACTATTTTCACAAAAAGTAACCATTCCAAAACAATAGTGAGTGACCTCAGTGTTTTTTCACAGAAGAAATAAAATAGATGTGAATTATTTTTTCACTAATGGAAGTTTGTCAATTTTGCTCTAAATTTTAAAAGCAGCGTTTAGTTATTCAACATTCTTTTCTATCAATTTCATTTAATTTAGACAAAAAGAAAGCAATTAAATTATATACCCTTGATCTTTTGCTTGGTGTATATGCTTTGGAATTACTAAAAATAAGTCTGACATCTTTACATAACTCCATTGGTGACTCATAATTCCCAGCCTCTAAAGTCTCTCTAACAGTAGCAAAATCCATTGGCGTGTCAATGATATCTCTGTAGTCCTAAGAAAGGGAAAACAGGTTATATTATTATTAATGATGATGCATTACATCCCTGTACACTATACATGTGCAGAGATTCATATACAATTTCTGTGATGACAGAAAATCCTTGAACTATTAATAATCATTCTTTTTCCCTCACCAAGGCTCCTTTCTTCCCCAAGTCCCTTACCTTTTATTGGAATCAACACACAATTTCTCTCATTCAAGAACTTACACATTTTTTTTTCCCTCCAGAAAGAGGTAAAGCATAGAATTGTGTTAGAAAAAAGAGATTAAAATAAATACTGAAAAAAACTCATTTCTACAAGTTTCATGTAATAAATCCAACACTTTCATACTATCCATAAACTCTAAAGGCTTCTTATTCAATGAAACATAATTGTACCTTTAAAGATAATAGAAAAAAAAACAACAACAATGAAAATATAACATCACATTAATGTGAAGAGCTTAGTTATCTAGCAGGGCTTCCCTGGTGGCTCAGACACTACAGAATCCACCTGCAATGCAGGAGACCCAAGTCTGATCCCTAGGTCAGGAAGATCCCCCGGAGGAAGAGGAAATGGCAACCCACTCCAGTATTCCTGCCTGGAGAATCCCATGGACAGAGGAGTCTGGAGCACTACAGTCCACGGGGTGACAAAGAATTGGACATGACTGAGTCCAACACTTTCACTTAGTTCTAGTAGCTTCAGCTTCACTAATACAATTAGTACAACTGAGAACTCTGCAGAAATCAAGAATTATGAATGTAAGTGTCTGTCACAAAGTCTTTGTACTTCATTTCACAGAGGAAAAGTGCCATCGCTCAAACTCCCCTAGTCAACTGTGTAGCAACATATTAGAAGCAAGAAACAGCCAAATGAAAGGAGAAAAAAGCAATAGAACAGTATAAAATGATCTGAACATGGTATCTTTTAATACGAATAAATAATTCTACACCTTTTCCATAGGCCTAGAGTATGTAATTTTATTTTCTGAAATATAGTAACTTGACTTTGCCTCCATCATGTTTATGATCAAATATGTTTGACCATAAAACAACATTATTTCTGCCTTTTACAAACAGGGAGAGTTTTAGTTCTTCCTTAACAATCTGCAGTGCCTTAGTCCACTGGAGTTATTCAAACTAGCCAATCTTAAGCTGTTGACTAGGCCCGGCCTTACCTCTCTAATGGAAACCTCTGGACTAAGGCTCTAGCCAAAGGTTTTCCTTTGCTCTTGTCTTCTGCAACTTGACTAAGACCTTTTGTGGCCTTAAGTGGCATTTGGTGAACGTCTCGTCTCTCTGTGACCTATAAGTATAATAATTTTCTTCCTCCTGAGAGACACACTCATTTCTTCCCATAGCTATAATGATTACCACACCATACCATACCCAACATGTACATTCTTAAAACACATGAGTCCTGAAATTTTGTCAAACAATACTGAACCAACCTTATATTCCTGGGAAAAAAAACCGTTTAGCAAAGGTACAAAAATCTTTTTAATAATCTGGTGAATTCTATTTGCGAATTACTTTATTATGGATGTTTGCATTTTCTTCTTTGTACTGTTTTTGTCTGCTTTTGACATCAGGATAATACCAGCTTCATAGACTGAGTGTAGAAGCATTCTTTATCTTGAGGAAGAGATTGTGTATGATTTGTGTTAATTCTATGAACATCTGGTAGAATTTTCCAGTGATGACAGAGATTATAAAATACATACTTGGGCTTGCAAGAAACAAGTCCAAACATACCAAAATCAAAGTGGTATGTTCAAAAGTACTTACTGGATATTCAAGAAGATCTACTGGCTGGCGGAAAGGCTCAGAATCTTCACACTGAAATATGAGATTTAACAATTCTTGACACTGTTTCTTCCATGCTTGAATATCGTAAGACTGTGCTCTGTTACGTAATCTTCTTCTAGGCTGATGGTCCTAAATTAAATGTTCAAATATATTAATAAAATAACACACATAATAAAATTTTCATTTTTGACCTTGGATAATTAGGTAATACACAGCGATTCAAATAAAAGAAAGCACCATTCATCTAGCTCTGAAACCCACACCTTTTTGTGATGGAAACTGATTTGGAAGTAATACTTTGAAACTACAAAACAGTCTTTGAAACTACTGTTAAGTTAAAAAATGCTCAATACATTTTAATTCATATAAAGTACTGTTAAAACTTACTACCTTCCTTTTCCGGGTAGAAGTTCCTGGCACATCAGCGTCATCTTTCTCTTCTTCCTTTGAAGCAATAGTTTATCAGATACATAAAATATTCTAGATTTCACTATATTGTATAGTATTTTAAAACCAATAATTGTTTACATTTTGGAAAACTCACAGTATGTGTGACACCAGAACACTTAATCGACTCATTAGAAAGTTTCCCTCCACCCATCATTTAAAAAATTATAACTGAAACAAGGCAATTCTGAATCTTTTTATAAACTTAACTACAGCATTAAGCCCAAAAAACTTTCATAACAGTATTTATCTGAAAATTACTATGTGTAAATTTTTTATAATGTAGTAATCATAATGAAATCGTAAATACCTCAGAGTCAGACAAAACTTTCTTCTTCATTGAATTGTAGAGTGGAATTATGTTATAACAAGTCTGATCCCTAAATAACAAGGAAATGTTAGTATGCAAGATTGGGCTCATAAGATTTTTGTCCTCTAAATATGTTACTAAAACCAGATTTTAAGATAAAACTTGAAGCTGAAGATTTTCTTCCATTAGTTGACTCCAAAGCCCTATGCACACACATCCACACATCTGTCCCTGCCTTTTCACTCTATGTGAAGCCTCCACTTTGGTCTATTTCAGGACACCAAGTCCAGTTCCCACCTCCCAAGCTTTGCTCAGGTCACTGCTGAGATTGGAATGCCTTCATTCTTCAATTTATTAAGAACAGCTACTATACCCTCCTATCTTCTAATTCCTTCATTTATTCTTAAGTGTAGGCATTCTCTAAAATTTTGTCCTTAGTCATCATCTATACCTTCCTTCTGCCCAGATCATCTTAAAAGTCTGCAGTTTTTCTGTGTCAATGAACTCAAAATTTCTAGTACCTTGGTTTAATAAAGGTAATTAAACACAGCGATTCAAATAAAAGAAAGCACCATTCATCTAGCTCTGAAACCCACACCTTTTTGTGATGGAAACTGATTTGGAAGTAATACTTTGAAACTACAAAACAGTCTTTGAAACTACTGTTAAGTTAAAAAATGCTCAATACATTTTAATTCATATAAAGTACTGTTAAAACTTACTACCTTCCTTTTCCGGGTAGAAGTTCCTGGCACATCAGCGTCATCTTTCTCTTCTTCCTTTGAAGCAATAGTTTATCAGATACATAAAATATTCTAGATTTCACTATATTGTATAGTATTTTAAAACCAATAATTGTTTACATTTTGGAAAACTCACAGTATGTGTGACACCAGAACACTTAATCGACTCATTAGAAAGTTTCCCTCCACCCATCATTTAAAAAATTATAACTGAAACAAGGCAATTCTGAATCTTTTTATAAACTTAACTACAGCATTAAGCCCAAAAAACTTTCATAACAGTATTTATCTGAAAATTACTATGTGTAAATTTTTTATAATGTAGTAATCATAATGAAATCGTAAATACCTCAGAGTCAGACAAAACTTTCTTCTTCATTGAATTGTAGAGTGGAATTATGTTATAACAAGTCTGATCCCTAAATAACAAGGAAATGTTAGTATGCAAGATTGGGCTCATAAGATTTTTGTCCTCTAAATATGTTACTAAAACCAGATTTTAAGATAAAACTTGAAGCTGAAGATTTTCTTCCATTAGTTGACTCCAAAGCCCTATGCACACACATCCACACATCTGTCCCTGCCTTTTCACTCTATGTGAAGCCTCCACTTTGGTCTATTTCAGGACACCAAGTCCAGTTCCCACCTCCCAAGCTTTGCTCAGGTCACTGCTGAGATTGGAATGCCTTCATTCTTCAATTTATTAAGAACAGCTACTATACCCTCCTATCTTCTAATTCCTTCATTTATTCTTAAGTGTAGGCATTCTCTAAAATTTTGTCCTTAGTCATCATCTATACCTTCCTTCTGCCCAGATCATCTTAAAAGTCTGCAGTTTTTCTGTGTCAATGAACTCAAAATTTCTATAACTTGGTCTGACTCTTCTGAGATTCCCGACACCGTCTAAAATTCTGATGTCTAAACCTAATTGTCATTTCCTAGTCTTTCTCACTTGTCTTTTTAACTTAAAAAAACAAAAAAATCACACTGTAATGAATGGTCTTCCACCATTCCTTCGTTTTATGCCTTTAACAGAGTTTTGCTATTTACTGTGTGATTCTACCTTCAAAATCTCTGGGCATGTGTTTTATTTCTTGGTTGGTCATCTGTAGAAGTCAATCTGCAGTCAAATTTGTATTTTTAAGGCAATTTGCATCATGTTATTCTCATGTTAAAATAATTTCAACAGTGTCTTACTTTTTGTCTTTTCCCTACTGGTTAACATGAAACACTGTGGTCAAATTAACATTTTGAAGGCATAGAAAATATCCTGTTATTCTCATACACAAATATTTTCAGTAGCCTCTTACTTCCTGTGCCCCTATTTTAAGTGTAGTTCATTAGATCAGCATTCAAGGCCCTGTGATATGGTCCAAAGTCAAGTTCAGCACTTCTATCCCTGTTACTTATGCTCTTGTGCTCTCTACTTGATTTCAATTATTCAACTCCCTTAACAAATCTTTACTTTTCTCCTTCACGCCATTCTCTACCCCCTGAAGTGTTTTCCTTTCTTTCACCTAACTTTTGAATCAGTACCTACCTTGCCCATAACATCTTATACTTCTCCCTGTACCTGAAATTCCACCTCATAAACAGGAAGGTTTTGTCTTTCTAACAATATGTTACTAAAACCAGATTTTAAGATAAAACTTGAAGCTGAAGATTTTCTTCCATTAGTTGACTCCAAAGCCCTATGCACACACATCCACACATCTGTCCCTGCCTTTTCACTCTATGTGAAGCCTCCACTTTGGTCTATTTCAGGACACCAAGTCCAGTTCCCACCTCCCAAGCTTTGCTCAGGTCACTGCTGAGATTGGAATGCCTTCATTCTTCAATTTATTAAGAACAGCTACTATACCCTCCTATCTTCTAATTCCTTCATTTATTCTTAAGTGTAGGCATTCTCTAAAATTTTGTCCTTAGTCATCATCTATACCTTCCTTCTGCCCAGATCATCTTAAAAGTCTGCAGTTTTTCTGTGTCAATGAACTCAAAATTTCTATAACTTGGTCTGACTCTTCTGAGATTCCCGACACCGTCTAAAATTCTGATGTCTAAACCTAATTGTCATTTCCTAGTCTTTCTCACTTGTCTTTTTAACTTAAAAAAACAAAAAAATCACACTGTAATGAATGGTCTTCCACCATTCCTTCGTTTTATGCCTTTAACAGAGTTTTGCTATTTACTGTGTGATTCTACCTTCAAAATCTCTGGGCATGTGTTTTATTTCTTGGTTGGTCATCTGTAGAAGTCAATCTGCAGTCAAATTTGTATTTTTAAGGCAATTTGCATCATGTTATTCTCATGTTAAAATAATTTCAACAGTGTCTTACTTTTTGTCTTTTCCCTACTGGTTAACATGAAACACTGTGGTCAAATTAACATTTTGAAGGCATAGAAAATATCCTGTTATTCTCATACACAAATATTTTCAGTAGCCTCTTACTTCCTGTGCCCCTATTTTAAGTGTAGTTCATTAGATCAGCATTCAAGGCCCTGTGATATGGTCCAAAGTCAAGTTCAGCACTTCTATCCCTGTTACTTATGCTCTTGTGCTCTCTACTTGATTTCAATTATTCAACTCCCTTAACAAATCTTTACTTTTCTCCTTCACGCCATTCTCTACCCCCTGAAGTGTTTTCCTTTCTTTCACCTAACTTTTGAATCAGTACCTACCTTGCCCATAACATCTTATACTTCTCCCTGTACCTGAAATTCCACCTCATAAACCGGAAGTTGCTTGATCCTTCATCTTAACATTCACAGAAACTCTTTCTACTTACTCCTTATAGTTACTCACAGATTTACCTATCCTACAAAACCGTATTAAGAGGCAATCATGCATTTCTTTCCATATCCAAGTATCTATTACAATATTTTGTATATACCTACAGTATGAAATTTGGCTAAATAACTTAACAATAGTTACTAAAACTTCAAGACATCAAATATCTTGAAAAGAATATCATTATTGCCAGCTAGACTTTCTTATAAGGCATTTCAAAATAACTATTTGAAAGAAATACAATTTCACGGACTATTCCAAATGTAAAAATGATCGTTTCATCTAAATTATTTTATTAAAATATGAATTTACTCTATCATGTGATTCTACTGATTGCTACCTCTTTGGAAAAATAGATGTACAAAACATATATAAAACTTTATAGTTAAGATACTATACACTTTTATAACCAAGTTACATAAACAGTTTCCTGAGGAGAACTAAATTTTTATTATCTCAATTATCAATCCTTGATTATCAATTTTACTGAAAAAGCAGCAAAAGTTTAGCAATAGCAGCCCTGGAACTACTTGGAAGGCAACAGATTTCTCCCAGAGAGTAAGGCAGAGAAAGGGCATAAAGTTTACCTTGCTAATTTTCTTTGGTGGTTTTTTCATATTTCAATTACCTACAATCCTTACAAAATAAACAAAAATAAACTCACCTAATACCAAGAAAAAGGGCCCTATGATTATGCGGAGTAATGAGAATGAACCTGAAGACGTTTAAATAAAAAGCCTTGATAATCTTTTCATTTAAAAATGGGAGGTGATAGCAGGTGAATCTTTAAAACCTGAGTTATAAAATATCCTATTCTCCTCTTAATGAGAAAAAAAAAATCATCCCATATAAATAACCTTAATGTGAATTCAGAGCTGTATTTTATGAGGTTATGATATGATTAATTCCTCTGGCTTCAACTTAGAAGAGTCAATTCATTCTACGAATACATAAAATACGTAAGACAAGGAAATAAAAGTCCTGCTGTCTTAAGAAGCATAGTCATCACTCTTGGTATGGGATTAATGAATGAGGAAGTAAACTCGACTTTGAAGAAAAAAGCCTTGAATGTTAAATTCAGTTTCCTACTGATCTATCTGAATACTTGTTCATCAACTTGATAAGGGTAATACAAAGTTACGGTGAAATGTTCTGAAATCAAATAGGAGACACTCATAGTGAAAATCAAACAAGTTAACCTCTAAAAGACTCAACTTCTTTAATTGTAAATTCCAGATAATGACCTCCCCAACCTGTGAGATTTTTGACTTAGAAGAGCTAATTTAGCTAAAACACTATGTGTTCAATAAAAGCTTGCTATTATCCAACACTGGATTTGTAGAAACATCCATGTTTTCCTCGTTAATTGCAGAACAAAACTGTAACACAATCTCTGTGTTTTCATAGTTATTATCAGCCAATGAACTTACATATGCTTCCTATTTTGAATGGAACTATGTTTCTAGCACATGTGACATAATGTATAACAACAATGAAAAAACACTGTATTTTATGTTTTGACATCTTACATTATAAAACAGCATCATTAATTATTACAGTTATATAACTAAGTGTGGAAAAATAACTCACTTTATAAAATGTAGAAGAAGATCAGTCACAAATTTAGCAGATTTCACAATAGGGCTTCCAGGCTCATTAAACGTTCGTGTATTATGCTCTATATATCGAACTTCCCACATTAGGGAAGAAACACGCCTTTAAACAAACAAAATGTAGAAGTTTTATTAACCTTTTTATACTTAGAAATACATCAACACATTTTAAAACTAAGATATTCTTACTTTTTAACTGCAGTCTCAATTCAATTATAAAACTCACACCTTAAAAAGCTGTTTTCAAAAAAAATAAAACCTCATTTGAACTGGGGGAAAATAAGGAGGAGCAACATTATGTCTTGGCATAGCATCCCATATAAATAACCTTAATGTGAATTCAGAGCTGTATTTTATGAGGTTATGATATGATTAATTCCTCTGGCTTCAACTTAGAAGAGTCAATTCATTCTACGAATACATAAAATCGTAAGACAAGGAAATAAAAGTCCTGCTGTCTTAAGAAGCATAGTCATCACTCTTGGTATGGGATTAATGAATGAGGAAGTAAACTCGACTTTGAAGAAAAAAGCCTTGAATGTTAAATTCAGTTTCCTACTGATCTATCTGAATACTTGTTCATCAACTTGATAAGGGTAATACAAAGTTACGGTGAAATGTTCTGAAATCAAATAGGAGACACTCATAGTGAAAATCAAACAAGTTAACCTCTAAAAGACTCAACTTCTTTAATTGTAAATTCCAGATAATGACCTCCCCAACCTGTGAGATTTTTGACTTAGAAGAGCTAATTTAGCTAAAACACTATGTGTTCAATAAAAGCTTGCTATTATCCAACACTGGATTTGTAGAAACATCCATGTTTTCCTACGTTAATTGCAGAACAAAACTGTAACACAATCTCTGTGTTTTCATAGTTATTATCAGCCAATGAACTTACATATGCTTCCTATTTTGAATGGAACTATGTTTCTAGCACATGTGACATAATGTATAACAACAATGAAAAAACACTGTATTTTATGTTTTGACATCTTACATTATAAAACAGCATCATTAATTATTACAGTTATATAACTAAGTGTGGAAAAATAACTCACTTTATAAAATGTAGAAGAAGATCAGTCACAAATTTAGCAGATTTCACAATAGGGCTTCCAGGCTCATTAAACGTTCGTGTATTATGCTCTATATATCGAACTTCCCACATTAGGGAAGAAACACGCCTTTAAACAAACAAAATGTAGAAGTTTTATTAACCTTTTTATACTTAGAAATACATCAACACATTTTAAAACTAAGATATTCTTACTTTTTAACTGCAGTCTCAATTCAATTATAAAACTCACACCTTAAAAAGCTGTTTTCAAAAAAAATAAAACCTCATTTGAACTGGGGGAAAATAAGGAGGAGCAACATTATGTCTTGGCATAGAAAATATCTGGATGAGACATATTAGACTATCAACAGGGCTTCATTTAGGGAGAGAGAGTGTAAGGAGAGCAGAAGGAGGAGAGAAACAGTGGGGTTTCAGTTTTCCCATTATGCATTCCCTTCATGTATGGTATCAGTTTTAGTAATAAACATTATCTCATTTTTATATAAAGAAGTAAACAAGCAGTTTCAATCTAATGCTATCATTGGTAATCAAATCACATTTAAAAGGGAAAAGCTAAATAATAGCCTGCTTATGAGACACAAAAATATAAAAACAATGTTTTACATTTCCTAAGTTTACAAAGGAAGCTAACTAAATGAAAAAATATTTTCTATCTAATTAACAATACAGGTGATGTTTGAATAATCCAACAGTTAGTAGCAAAAACCCTCCTCAACATCCAAAATCTGAATACAACTTTAGAGTTGGCCCTCCCTATCCCTGGTTCTGCATCCAAGATTCAATCTACCATGGATTATGTAGTACTGCAGGCATGTACTTACTGGGGAAAAAATATACATGTGTACGTGGACCTGTGAAATTCAAACTCATGCTATTCCTAAGTCAACTATACTAAAATTTATTTTATTTCAGTTTTAACTAAAGAAAAAAAATCCAAAGACAACTTGCAGAGTATCAACCAGATTAAAATGATATGGGAGAAAATACTCAGAAAACCTTACTGATGTGTGAACAGAAAATAATTACATGGAATTTTAAAAAATTATATGTAATTGTGGACTTAGAAGCATACAAAGAAGTTTCTGTGCATTTCCAGTAGCATCTCCACAGCTCATTCTAATAAACCAATCACAGGCCATTTTCAAAGTACTCTATAGAAACTGTGTAAAATAAGGAATGAGGATTTAATATCAGTAGGGCAAAATAATAGTGGTTTAAGACTGAATAGAAGTGTCAAAGAGAAAAACTTTATAAGAAGTCTGAAGCCAATGAATAGAGAAGAAGCAAAAAAGCCCACCAAACAGTAAAACAGCACAGGAAGGCTTCATTATTATGAAACAAGAACATAACTCAGGTCTGTAACTACATCATCAGATTGAAAATCAGGTCATTTCTAATAATATAAGGACTGCTCCAAATATTTTTTCCAAAACTGGTTACTAAACGGGCTAATGTCAAAAACCCTACTCAAGTTGTAATGTATACTGAAATATAGTATACCTTAGCAATTCTCACACTGAGCAATATATCTAAGAGAAAGTACATTATTAACAATGTTGGAGATAGCAGAAATTTAGTCCAACTACTAGTGTGCAGAAAACAATTTATAAAAAACATGAATATAAAAAAAGATGAAAAACTTCTTAAGTTAATTAAATGGTAGTGTAAAGAACTGTAGTAATGTAAAACTGGTCACAAAAATTAAGTTTTAATGCAGTAGTATTTGAGTTAAAATGCTGCTGGCTTGCTAAGCAAAAGTCAAAAGAAATTTGAAAGCTAAAAGGATCATTTCATTTATGTGAAAACAATGAATTTAATTTTACTTTTTGATAAGACATGTTACCCAATAAATCTACAAAGCCTGTCCTAGAATCCAATGTGTATCAAAAGTGTTAGCCAGCAAATATAAAATGGAATTACATCTTTTTAAAACTCAAGTTATATTTCAAACTAAGCTACATAAAGTTATATATTTTCCTAATTTCATTTTTCAGAAGGATTCGTAAGCTAAATAAGAGAATGCACATTTTTAAATATTATTCTATGAAAAATCCATGAATAAATATCTCAATGTGGTATCTAGGATAAAAGAAAATATTTCAGACTGCTTCATAAAATACAATACAAAGATGGTGGCCATCAATTCATATCTGTTGTTAAGTGTGGTATATCTAGACCAGTAGGACCAGCATCACTGGGAACTTGTTAAGAAATGCAGAATTTGAGGTCTACTCTAAAACCTACTACCAGATCCTGCAATTTTAACGAGATCCCCAAGGTAATTTGTATGCGCATTAAAATTGCAGAAACACTGCTAACTAAGGAGGATCAGTAAATGGGTAAAAGAATCCTTTAGCTTTATTTTGGCAGTAGCTACAGCACATGGGTAAAAGAAGCCCACCAAACAGTAAAACAGCACAGGAAGGCTTCATTATTATGAAACAAGAACATAACTCAGGTCTGTAACTACATCATCAGATTGAAAATCAGGTCATTTCTAATAATATAAGGACTGCTCCAAATATTTTTTCCAAAACTGGTTACTAAACGGGCTAATGTCAAAAACCCTACTCAAGTTGTAATGTATACTGAAATATAGTATACCTTAGCAATTCTCACACTGAGCAATATATCTAAGAGAAAGTACATTATTAACAATGTTGGAGATAGCAGAAATTTAGTCCAACTACTAGTGTGCAGAAAACAATTTATAAAAAACATGAATATAAAAAAAGATGAAAAACTTCTTAAGTTAATTAAATGGTAGTGTAAAGAACTGTAGTAATGTAAAACTGGTCACAAAAATTAAGTTTTAATGCAGTAGTATTTGAGTTAAAATGCTGCTGGCTTGCTAAGCAAAAGTCAAAAGAAATTTGAAAGCTAAAAGGATCATTTCATTTATGTGAAAACAATGAATTTAATTTTACTTTTTGATAAGACATGTTACCCAATAAATCTACAAAGCCTGTCCTAGAATCCAATGTGTATCAAAAGTGTTAGCCAGCAAATATAAAATGGAATTACATCTTTTTAAAACTCAAGTTATATTTCAAACTAAGCTACATAAAGTTATATATTTTCCTAATTTCATTTTTCAGAAGGATTCGTAAGCTAAATAAGAGAATGCACATTTTTAAATATTATTCTATGAAAAATCCATGAATAAATATCTCAATGTGGTATCTAGGATAAAAGAAAATATTTCAGACTGCTTCATAAAATACAATACAAAGATGGTGGCCATCAATTCATATCTGTTGTTAAGTGTGGTATATCTAGACCAGTAGGACCAGCATCACTGGGAACTTGTTAAGAAATGCAGAATTTGAGGTCTACTCTAAAACCTACTACCAGATCCTGCAATTTTAACGAGATCCCCAAGGTAATTTGTATGCGCATTAAAATTGCAGAAACACTGCTAACTAAGGAGGATCAGTAAATGGGTAAAAGAATCCTTTAGCTTTATTTTGGCAGTAGCTACAGCAAACTGGTTCTAACCTGTAAAACCTGTTTTCCAGTCTTTGTTTAATTGTACTTAAATCCGTTGGGTATGCCACTACAGTGCAATACATGGGATACGCTTGCAGATCCACAGGAGCCACAAATGCTGAGGCAATATCTAAAATAAACAAGAAGTTTTTAAGTTCATTTTTGTATTGCTTAAAATAGTTCACAAATTCTGCCTGAATTAAGAAGTTCCAATCCACGTAACCATTACTCAACCACTATCCTTTGAAGAAAACACATACAGTTTAGCTAACAGTCTCACTTTTGATTATGTCTGCATGTGTACAGAAAAATTCTAGGAATATTATTCATTGATTCCTTAGAAAAAATGAAAGACACTAAATAAATCTGACCTATTAAAGAACATTAACATGTATTTCTGTAATTAAAACCAGCCTATTCCTGAACCTATGTTACGTGTTTGCCAGTAATTGTTTTGACAGAATTACTGAAATTACTTAAGATGATAGTATCTGAGACAATAATTTATTAAGTGTTGCTATCTTACAAAGACTTCAGATGAAAATATCATCCAGTATGTGTCTCCCAATATTTTCAGCACTTATTCACGTTAAAATTTCTCCCTTAGACTTTCTGAAGAGGATTCATTCCTGAAAGAGTAGGTATTCTGGCTACCCAGAATTCAGATAATCATTCTATGGTCACTGTTCTTATTTTAAACAAATCAAAGCCATCAATTTCCTTTCCTACAAAAGTTTGGTATCTATAAAAGAAAATATTTCAGACTGCTTCATAAAATACAATACAAAGATGGTGGCCATCAATTCATATCTGTTGTTAAGTGTGGTATATCTAGACCAGTAGGACCAGCATCACTGGGAACTTGTTAAGAAATGCAGAATTTGAGGTCTACTCTAAAACCTACTACCAGATCCTGCAATTTTAACGAGATCCCCAAGGTAATTTGTATGCGCATTAAAATTGCAGAAACACTGCTAACTAAGGAGGATCAGTAAATGGGTAAAAGAATCCTTTAGCTTTATTTTGGCAGTAGCTACAGCAAACTGGTTCTAACCTGTAAAACCTGTTTTCCAGTCTTTGTTTAATTGTACTTAAATCCGTTGGGTATGCCACTACAGTGCAATACATGGGATACGCTTGCAGATCCACAGGAGCCACAAATGCTGAGGCAATATCTAAAATAAACAAGAAGTTTTTAAGTTCATTTTTGTATTGCTTAAAATAGTTCACAAATTCTGCCTGAATTAAGAAGTTCCAATCCACGTAACCATTACTCAACCACTATCCTTTGAAGAAAACACATACAGTTTAGCTAACAGTCTCACTTTTGATTATGTCTGCATGTGTACAGAAAAATTCTAGGAATATTATTCATTGATTCCTTAGAAAAAATGAAAGACACTAAATAAATCTGACCTATTAAAGAACATTAACATGTATTTCTGTAATTAAAACCAGCCTATTCCTGAACCTATGTTACGTGTTTGCCAGTAATTGTTTTGACAGAATTACTGAAATTACTTAAGATGATAGTATCTGAGACAATAATTTATTAAGTGTTGCTATCTTACAAAGACTTCAGATGAAAATATCATCCAGTATGTGTCTCCCAATATTTTCAGCACTTATTCACGTTAAAATTTCTCCCTTAGACTTTCTGAAGAGGATTCATTCCTGAAAGAGTAGGTATTCTGGCTACCCAGAATTCAGATAATCATTCTATGGTCACTGTTCTTATTTTAAACAAAGCAAAGCCATTCATACGCCCTCACCCTTCCCTTTACAAATACTGTATTGTGTATACGTATATAAAGTTAGGGCTTCCCGTGTGGCTCAGACAGTAAAAAATCCGCCTGCAATAAATGCGGGAGGCTGGGTTCAATCCCTGGGTTGGTAAGATCACCTGGAGGAGACCGCGGCAACCCACTCCAGTATTCTTGCCTGGAGAATCACCATGGACAAAGGAGCCTGGTGGGCTGCAGTCCATGGGGTTGCAAACAGTCAGATACCACTGAGTGACTAAGCACAGCACAGCACATTAAGAAGAAAACTGGCACAGCTACTTATATAACTCAGTGTTCAGACCTCCTCTTCTGACTTACACCATATCAACCTGAGTATGTCAAGGGCTTTAAAATTAGGTTCTGGAGGATCTAAGTTTTTGACAGGTACTCTTGGCATTTCTGGAAGCCCCCACTCTGAAGGTCAGCCTGCTGTTGTTCAACTGCCACTGTGTGCTGTCATGGACTGCAGCATGCCAGGCTTCCCTGTCCCTCACTATTAATACCATCCGTCTCATCTTGTCGTCCCTTCTCCTTTTGGCTTCAATCTTTCTCAGCATCAGGGTCTTTTCCAATGAGTCAGCTCATCCCATGAGGTGGCCAAAGTATTATAGTTTCAGCATCAGTCCTTCCAATGAATATTAAAGGTTGATTTCCTTTAGGATCAACTAGCTTGATCTCTTTGCTGTCCTAACGACTTTTTAAGAGTCTTCTTCAACACCACAGTTCAAATGCATCAATTCTTCAGTGCTCAGCCTTCTTCACAGTCCAACTGTCCATGACTGCTGGAAAAACCATAGTTTTGATTATATGGACCTTTGTTGGCAAAGTGATGTCTCTGCTTTTGAATATGCTGTCTAGATTTGTCACAGCTTTTCTTCCAAGAAGCAAGCATCTTTTAATTTTAGGGCTGCAGTCAACACCCACAGTGATTTTGGAGCCCATGAAGAAAAAGTCTGTCACTGTTTCCACTTTCCCCCATCTATTTCCCTGATGGGACTGGATGCCATAATCTTAGCTTTTTGAATGTTGAGCTTTAAGCCAGCTTTTTCACTCTCCTCTTTCAGTTTCATCAAGAGGCTCTTTAGTTTGTCTTTGCTTTCTGCCATTAGAGTGGTATCATCTGTGTATCTGAGGTTGTTGATAGTTCTCTTGACAATCCTGATTCCAGTTTGTAACTCATTCAGCCTGGCATTTTGCATGATGCACTCGGCACAGAAGTTAAATAAGTAGGTTAACAGTATACAGCCTTGACATACTCCTTTCCCAATTTGGAACCAGTCTGTTGTTCCACGTCTGGTCCTTAACTGTTGCTTCTTGACCTTCATACAGGTTTCTAAGGAGTCAGGTAAGGTAGCTGGTCTGGATTCTCATCTCTTTCAGAATTTTCCAGTTTGTCGTGATCTACACAGTCAAAGGCTTTAGGGTAGTCAATGAAGCAGACAGTTTTCTGGATAATTTCCTCTGCTTTCCCGATGATTCAACGGATGTTGGCAATTTGATCTCTGGTTCCTCTGCCTTTTCTAAATCCAGCTTATACAACTGAAAGTCCTCAGTTCATGTACCGTTGAAGCCTAGCTTGAAGGATTTTAAGCATTACCTTGCTAACATGTGAAATGAGCACAATTGTACAGTAGTTTAAACAATTGCTGGCACTGATAAGATTCAGCTAGAGCATTTATAACTGTTTCAAGATATTTCAGTCTTGTGTAAAACTGCATTAAAAATGTTTGAAAACACTGACTTACATAATGGGAAAAAAATTCTGCTTAAATAAAAATGCTTTTCCTTTGCTTTCTGGCAACATTTTTATCTACCTATCTATATTTACATATTATATATTCTATTTTAATATATATGTCAAATATATATACTCATGTGAAAAGCTTTTTTTTATGCCAGTCTATTTTTGGACCTTTGTTGGCAAAGTGATGTCTCTGCTTTTGAATATGCTGTCTAGATTTGTCACAGCTTTTCTTCCAAGAAGCAAGCATCTTTTAATTTTAGGGCTGCAGTCAACACCCACAGTGATTTTGGAGCCCATGAAGAAAAAGTCTGTCACTGTTTCCACTTTCCCCCATCTATTTCCCTGATGGGACTGGATGCCATAATCTTAGCTTTTTGAATGTTGAGCTTTAAGCCAGCTTTTTCACTCTCCTCTTTCAGTTTCATCAAGAGGCTCTTTAGTTTGTCTTTGCTTTCTGCCATTAGAGTGGTATCATCTGTGTATCTGAGGTTGTTGATAGTTCTCTTGACAATCCTGATTCCAGTTTGTAACTCATTCAGCCTGGCATTTTGCATGATGCACTCGGCACAGAAGTTAAATAAGTAGGTTAACAGTATACAGCCTTGACATACTCCTTTCCCAATTTGGAACCAGTCTGTTGTTCCACGTCTGGTCCTTAACTGTTGCTTCTTGACCTTCATACAGGTTTCTAAGGAGTCAGGTAAGGTAGCTGGTCTGGATTCTCATCTCTTTCAGAATTTTCCAGTTTGTCGTGATCTACACAGTCAAAGGCTTTAGGGTAGTCAATGAAGCAGACAGTTTTCTGGATAATTTCCTCTGCTTTCCCGATGATTCAACGGATGTTGGCAATTTGATCTCTGGTTCCTCTGCCTTTTCTAAATCCAGCTTATACAACTGAAAGTCCTCAGTTCATGTACCGTTGAAGCCTAGCTTGAAGGATTTTAAGCATTACCTTGCTAACATGTGAAATGAGCACAATTGTACAGTAGTTTAAACAATTGCTGGCACTGATAAGATTCAGCTAGAGCATTTATAACTGTTTCAAGATATTTCAGTCTTGTGTAAAACTGCATTAAAAATGTTTGAAAACACTGACTTACATAATGGGAAAAAAATTCTGCTTAAATAAAAATGCTTTTCCTTTGCTTTCTGGCAACATTTTTATCTACCTATCTATATTTACATATTATATATTCTATTTTAATATATATGTCAAATATATATACTCATGTGTTATTCTTACTTACCTAGCGTCATCAACTGATTTATTCCTGTAACAATTCTTTCACATTCTTCATCCCTGGGATTGGAACCCCATTCGCCATCAAGAGGCTTATAGATCAATGATCTGGTTTCAACATCAGTTAAAGGAACACTGGTACCTAGCTCTTCAGGAAATACAGCTGAAATACAAAGAAAGAAATGAGATTTAGTGAAAATATGCAGTAATTTAACTAACATTTAAGTTACCTTTAAAAATGAAAGAGTTGATACTGTTATAAAATCAAAGCACAACTTTGTAAAGATTTGGTAAGTATATGCTTTACTTTCATTAAAGTATGTTTCAACAGTCAATAAAATTTATTTTTTATAACAATTTCATAATTAATCTTCTAGATGAGCATGTAACTACTTTTCCAAAATTATACCTGACAAGTTGCTCTATTATCAGTTACAGATGAAGGAGAAAGTAAAAATCATGAAAATTTAAAAGTTTCTTGAATCATTTCCTAATATATAATCTCTGTATTTACTTTGACAAAACATGCCAAGTGAAACTGAAGAAAAGTAGTATTTTTTTTTTTTTTAGAAATGCTTTAATCAAAGCCTCAGTTTTCTTTTTTTTTTAATGTATGAATAGAGAGAATTATGAATACTGACAGATGACTTTTATTCTGTTTGCTCTTAAATGATGAAGGTATGCTTTCTGCTTGTCTGAATCTTTAATAGAATAATTAAAGGGTGGTGGTGACAGAAAAATCTACAATTCTGCCAAGGCCAATTTTCTCTGAACTAGAGTTCATGAGAGAAACATTTGGAAATATGCTACTGTTTGTTCATGAAACTCCTCCTCCTTTAAAAATGATCATTATTGGTAATCTGGAATATACCCGTTTAAACCTTTTTAGGCATATACAATTATGTATGTTGTATTTTTTTTTAACTGGAACAAAAATAGGCAATGGATATAAAGAAAAGGCACTCTCCAGGCCTCAGCCACGTTGGTTTTTTTTTTCAGTTTCAGGAGGATGCCACACTTACTCCTGAAGGCTAACTCCCAAATCTTAAAGGGATACGTCAGGCCATATGCAAGGTGAGAGTTATAATCTGTCATTATTAATTATAATTACCTACTCGTTGAGTGAGCCCTTACATGTATCAGGCTCTCTAATAAGCACTTTACACACAGGATGTTGTCTAATCCTTACAGAAGTCCTAGAAGTAAAGGATTAGTTTACATATAGTTTCAACAGTATCTGGATTTCTAGACTTAAAGGAACTTGTCAAGATGACGCAGAAGATGGCAGAGCTAGGATATGAATCTATGCCTCACTCAAAAAAACCTGAGCTCCCAGTACTATGCTTTATTATATGTATTTTGCTAGAGTTACAAAAGTATCTTTGCTCCCAAGTGCTCAACTCTAGAGTATATAGTAATCACAAATCAGTATACTATTTTGCTGTAATTATTTTCAATCTTCCCTGTTAAGTGTGCAATCATATGTGTTGAATGAATATTTTCCACTTGCTCTTCATTAAGAACTCTATGTAGCCGCAACTCAGCTTTTTATTTAAGAAATGAATTCCATAACACTGTCACAAAAAGCTGAACATACACTTACCATTGTTAGGTATAAGCTCCATATCCCAAGGGCTCATCTTTTCTGTATCTCCATTGTCCCAGCTTAAAGGAAGGAAAACCTTTATATTAAAAAATCTAAATATTGCACTGCAATTTTAATAAAACCACATTAAAAAAAGAATTACTTCAGTGTTTAAAGGAGCTTCTTTATCCTTTAACACATGGGAAAAACATTCCAAGTGTGTCAGGCTGAACCAAAATACAATACTTTCTTACCAAACATTGTAACACTGGAACAGACTATCAGGGTACTCTGGCTGAAGTGGTTCCTGGCTTTCAATTGTTCCAAACCACCACGCGTCATCTATGACTGATCTGAAACGGTCACCTGGACAAGAATAAAGGTCATCTCATCACTCTGAAAAGAAATGCTGTTGTTGTCATTCCTCTTTCCTAAAGTATTCCTTTAAGGTACTTTAAAAGCCTGTATTATTATTAAAAGACCTATGGAAAATGACCTACATACTCCAAAATAAATAATAAAACTAGCCATATTAACGGGAAAGGTTATTTAATAAAGCACACCTTAAGTATCACTTTTCAGACCATTTCTTACATTTTTTTCTTTTTTAAGGAAAGCGTCTTTTTTTTCTTTTTTTGATTTTATTTATTTATTTTTGGCCATTCTGGGTTTCCACTGCTGCTGCAGGCTGTTCTCCAGTTGCAGGGAGTGAGGCTGACTCTCTAGCTGAGGTCAGCAGGTTCGTGTTGCAGTGACTTCTCCTGTTGTGGAACTCGGGCTCTAGGGCACATGGGCTCAGTAGCTGCGGCTCTGAGTCTCTAGAGCACAGGCTCAACAGTTGTGGCTCATGGGCTTGGTTGCTCTGCAGCATGTGGGATCTTCCAGGATCAGAGATTGAACCCATGTCTCCTACACTGGCAGGTGAACTCTTTATCACTGATCTACCAGGGAAGCCCCATTTTTTCCATTTTATTATGGTAAGAAGAAATTCACTCTTACCTTAAAACATTTTTACCAGTCTACCACTTTAAATTCATTATTAGGACTGTGTATAAACTTCCCATGCAAAAAAAAACCTCAAATAATTTCTTCCCAACAATTATCTACAGTCTATCTTTAATTTCTGAATTTCCGGGGGAAATTTCCTCTAACCAACAATTAAGAAACCAGCCTAAAAAACAAACAAAACAAAAAAAAATCCAACCTGCCTTTCTTTGCCATAATCACCCTTAAGTTATCAATACCCTCATCTCTACACTGACTTTCCCTTCCTACAGAAACCAAAACGAAACAAAAACTAACCTATGTACAACAGATAGCACTCCTTATATTCCTTCCCTTACCCTAACACATGGGAAAACATTCAAGTGTGTCAGGCTGAACCAAAATACAATACTTTCTTACCAAACATTGTAACACTGGAACAGACTATCAGGGTACTCTGGCTGAAGTGGTTCCTGGCTTTCAATTGTTCCAAACCACCACGCGTCATCTATGACTGATCTGAAACGGTCACCTGGACAAGAATAAAGGTCATCTCATCACTCTGAAAAGAAATGCTGTTGTTGTCATTCCTCTTTCCTAAAGTATTCCTTTAAGGTACTTTAAAAGCCTGTATTATTATTAAAAGACCTATGGAAAATGACCTACATACTCCAAAATAAATAATAAAACTAGCCATATTAACGGGAAAGGTTATTTAATAAAGCACACCTTAAGTATCACTTTTCAGACCATTTCTTACATTTTTTTCTTTTTTAAGGAAAGCGTCTTTTTTTTCTTTTTTTGATTTTATTTATTTATTTTTGGCCATTCTGGGTTTCCACTGCTGCTGCAGGCTGTTCTCCAGTTGCAGGGAGTGAGGCTGACTCTCTAGCTGAGGTCAGCAGGTTCGTGTTGCAGTGACTTCTCCTGTTGTGGAACTCGGGCTCTAGGGCACATGGGCTCAGTAGCTGCGGCTCTGAGTCTCTAGAGCACAGGCTCAACAGTTGTGGCTCATGGGCTTGGTTGCTCTGCAGCATGTGGGATCTTCCAGGATCAGAGATTGAACCCATGTCTCCTACACTGGCAGGTGAACTCTTTATCACTGATCTACCAGGGAAGCCCCATTTTTTCCATTTTATTATGGTAAGAAGAAATTCACTCTTACCTTAAAACATTTTTACCAGTCTACCACTTTAAATTCATTATTAGGACTGTGTATAAACTTCCCATGCAAAAAAAAACCTCAAATAATTTCTTCCCAACAATTATCTACAGTCTATCTTTAATTTCTGAATTTCCGGGGGAAATTTCCTCTAACCAACAATTAAGAAACCAGCCTAAAAAACAAACAAAACAAAAAAAAATCCAACCTGCCTTTCTTTGCCATAATCACCCTTAAGTTATCAATACCCTCATCTCTACACTGACTTTCCCTTCCTACAGAAACCAAAACGAAACAAAAACTAACCTATGTACAACAGATAGCACTCCTTATATTCCTTCCCTTACCCTACTGTATTCAGCTACTTTGTATTACTGAAACCTGCTTTCCTCAAAAGACCCTAATAAGCTATCTCTTCAGCTTCCCTCTCTTGTCACATGAAAAACTGTAAACTACCCCTTGCCTTTCTTCTGTGCTTTGCCCTTTCTTAGCTCTCATAGTACTTAAGTGATTTTTCTCCTGGCAAGTCTGAAAGACCTCAGTTCAAATAACTTACCCATGTGATTTTAAACAAATTAATCTTAAATGAATCAGTTTTGCTTACAAACCCATTAAAAAAAAGTTTTTATATTCTCCCTCTCTTTTTTTTTGGCCACTTCTATTGATCTTTCATTTATTTATCTTTGTTCTTTGTTCTATTTATCTTTATCTTTGCTCTGCCCATCGCAGTGGCCTCTCTCGTAGCAGAGCACCGGCTCTGGGCGCATGCGCTCCAGAGCTCCAGCTAGATAGTTGGACACATTGGTCCAGCCGCTCCACGGCACATGGGATCTTCCCAGGCCAGGGATCGACCCGGCACCGCTTGCACTGCAAGGCAGTGTCCTTACCCACTGGACCACCAGGGAAGCCCTCCCTGTCTCTTTTTTAAAAAATTTTTTTTTTTTTTTGCCTCTAAGTCATCATTTATTTTTCATCAATCTTTATTCTTTGGCCTATGTGGGCCTCCCACTGCAGTGGCCTCTCTCATTGAAGAGCACTAGTTCTGGGTACATGCACTCCAGAGCACCAGTTTGTAATTGGACACACTGGCCCAGCAGTTCCTCTGCATGTGGGATCCTCCCAGGCCAGGGATCGAACCGGTGCCCCTTGCACTGCGAGGCAGACTCTTTAACAACTGGACCACCAGGGAAGCCCCCTCTCTCTTTTTTCAACCAAAAAGGATTTAACAGTGTACAAAGACATGCAGTCATCCCTCAGTATCTATGTCAGACTGACGGTCTCCAGGGCACTTCAGATACCAAAATGTGTGGATGCCCAATTTCCATATGATATGTGCATATATCCTATGTTTACCCTCCTACATACTCTAAACCATCTCTAGATTATTTATGATACTTAATGCAATGTAAATGCTATGGAAGCAGCTGTAAATACTATGTAAATAGCTGGCCAAGGGCTTCCCTGGTGGTCCAGTGGGTAAGGACACCACCTTGCAGTGCAAGGGGCGCCGGTTCGATCCCTGGCCTGGGGAGATCCCACATGCAGCAGAGTGGCTGGACCGATGTGTCCAACTACTGAGCCGGAACTCTGGAGCGCATGCACCCAGAGCCAGTGCTCTGCAGCGAGAGAGGCCACTGTGACGGGAGGCCCACACAGGCCAAAGAACAAAGATGGATGAAAACAAATAAATGAAAGACCAACAGAAGTGTCCCCCCGACACACACACAAAAAAACAGCTGGTCAACATACGGCAAACTCAAATTCTGCTTATTAGAACTCTCTGGATTTTTTTTTTCTCCAGAATAGTTCTGATCCAAGATTGGTTGAATCTGTGGATGTGTAGCCTGGGGATACAGAGGGCCAACTGTATAGCATAAAAAGAATTTGAAAAAGTAAAAGAAATTTAATGATAAAAAAAGACAGATGGAGTGAGGCTAATAAAATGCAACTGCATGTTGTTATGTGTGTGTAAACACACACACACTCACATATATATGTATACACATATACATATATATACACATACACACACACATACACTCTGGGTGAGTATGCACTGGAATCATATTTAGGTTCAGATTCAGGCATTCTAACAGCCAATATTAAGAGGAAAACAAGACCTATTACTAGACTGAGACTCTCTGATTGCCCCTGAGATGTGTAATTAGTGGCACTATGCTTAGTGAGAAGCTACTACATAGTTGAAGCAACAGCATTACTGACACCACCAGTACCTAACAGTAAACATAATAATGAGTTTCATAAAACTACTTCTTAGGATCCTACTTAGACTGATGACATTATGCTGAAGAGGAAGAACTGGATAATGTGTGTCAGAAATGGTACATGGTATGTAAAAATTTCTCTGTAACTTCTGTGTCCCTAATTTTATAACTGCATTTCCCTAATTATTCTTTTTACAGCACACATGTAAATTTCTATATTCACCTAGACCAAACAAGAAATGACAAGTCACCACACGAAGGCCTTCCAATGGCACTGGAGGAAGGATGAAATGCCACACCAACTTGAGGGGCTTTTTCAAAGCAAATATGTCGAATAGGTACCATACTCGACTCCAGAGTGGTCCTATTTGAAATTCTTAAAACAAATACTCTAATAAACAGCACAGCCATCTGTACATAAATGGTGCTGCGTGCTAAGTCACTTCAGTCCTGTCTGACTCTTTGCAACGCTATGAACTGTAACTCGCCAGGCTCCTGTGTTCATGGGATTCTCTAGGCAAGAATACTGGAGTGGACTGACCTCCACGAGATCATCCAGAGCCAGGGATCGAATCTCATCTCTTATGTCTCCTGCACTGGCAGGTGGGTTCTTCACCATTAGTGCCACCTGAGAGGCCTGAACGTAAGTTAATGTACCTTAAATGTCTGCAAATTTTTAGGGTTTCATTTTTTTAAGTTTTGTGGGTTCTGATTACAATATTAGTCTTAATTTTAACAGAATTAACCAAAAAAAGAAAAATTATCAGTTCAGTTTTAGTTCCAGTCCAAGTAAACATTTTGAACTGGAAGACTTCTTTGCTTCAAGTTTGAATTCTGTCATTAATTCTTTTGGATAAAAATTTAACTCAGTACATATAATAGCAAAATAAATAGCTGTAAACAATTTTATACATAGTTATGAAATATAACAGAAAATGTTTGGAATTTCAGCATCACTTAGTTTAAAAGCATTATCATTCTTTACAACAGACAGATAAACAAAATACACCAAATACCTGATACAATTATCTTAGTTTCCTATTGACAATGCCACAAACGGCAAGATTTCGGATGATCTAAATTATGAAAAACATAAATCACTTACTGGGTAAAAGAAACACTAAAACTTTCAAATAAGATTACCCACCTATATTCCACCGCCTGTATTTTGCATCATCAAATTGTTGTCTCAAGACAAGGAAATCTATAACATCAGGCATATCATGGTACCTAATTAAAACAGAAACAAATTGTTAGGTCACATACCTACAGATATCTAAAAGACATTCAAATTTATCTGAATCTTCAAAAAGAATATTAAGAAACTACTTTGTCTTTCAACAGTCCTTACTTCATGGTAAATGATCCACCAGTCAGTTTGCCAGTATCAGGATCCAGAAAAGCAAGTTTAAGGCAGCAAAGGGTAGGCAATCCCACTTCATATTTTATGCCAACTATTTTCATCAGTTCCTGTTCCTGAGGAAGATACAGAAAGTAAGAAATCATATTCACAACATAAATAACAAAATAAAATGAAAATAGTATCCAAATAGGATTTAATATTGTTCTAAATGATTACTATGCATGTATGTGTAAAATCCATTGAGTTGTATAATTAAGATTGATACACTTTAATAGGTATGCAAGGTATATAAGAAAGATAAACTTCACTGGTTTTATACCAGCTCTAGGCAGGTCATCCAGAGCCAGGGATCGAATCTCATCTCTTATGTCTCCTGCACTGGCAGGTGGGTTCTTCACCATTAGTGCCACCTGAGAGGCCTGAACGTAAGTTAATGTACCTTAAATGTCTGCAAATTTTTAGGGTTTCATTTTTTTAAGTTTTGTGGGTTCTGATTACAATATTAGTCTTAATTTTAACAGAATTAACCAAAAAAAGAAAAATTATCAGTTCAGTTTTAGTTCCAGTCCAAGTAAACATTTTGAACTGGAAGACTTCTTTTGCTTCAAGTTTGAATTCTGTCATTAATTCTTTTGGATAAAAATTTAACTCAGTACATATAATAGCAAAATAAATAGCTGTAAACAATTTTATACATAGTTATGAAATATAACAGAAAATGTTTGGAATTTCAGCATCACTTAGTTTAAAAGCATTATCATTCTTTACAACAGACAGATAAACAAAATACACCAAATACCTGATACAATTATCTTAGTTTCCTATTGACAATGCCACAAACGGCAAGATTTCGGATGATCTAAATTATGAAAAACATAAATCACTTACTGGGTAAAAGAAACACTAAAACTTTCAAATAAGATTACCCACCTATATTCCACCGCCTGTATTTTGCATCATCAAATTGTTGTCTCAAGACAAGGAAATCTATAACATCAGGCATATCATGGTACCTAATTAAAACAGAAACAAATTGTTAGGTCACATACCTACAGATATCTAAAAGACATTCAAATTTATCTGAATCTTCAAAAAGAATATTAAGAAACTACTTTGTCTTTCAACAGTCCTTACTTCATGGTAAATGATCCACCAGTCAGTTTGCCAGTATCAGGATCCAGAAAAGCAAGTTTAAGGCAGCAAAGGGTAGGCAATCCCACTTCATATTTTATGCCAACTATTTTCATCAGTTCCTGTTCCTGAGGAAGATACAGAAAGTAAGAAATCATATTCACAACATAAATAACAAAATAAAATGAAAATAGTATCCAAATAGGATTTAATATTGTTCTAAATGATTACTATGCATGTATGTGTAAAAATCCATTGAGTTGTATAATTAAGATTGATACACTTTAATAGGTATGCAAGGTATATAAGAAAGATAAACTTCACTGAATTAAGAACTTTTAATATAGTTCCAATGACTGACAAATAATTTTAACTACTGCTGATAAATCTAGAAATAGTTTCAAATTTACAGAGAAGTTTGCCATAGATGTTAATAGTTCTCACCATAATTACATTTTATTCCCAACTTCTAAACAACTGAGATATATACATTCAATCTTAGGTTTCTTTAAAAATTAAAGAACTTCTACTCCTTTGATATCTTCATGATACAGTTTTTTATACTGAAAACAGTAACATTCAATACGATTTTCTCTATGATCACATCTTTTGGGGTTATACTTATACACACATACCCGTAATTCCATTTTATGCCATGGTTGTTTTTTAGGATTGATACTATAAATTTTATTTTTCCGGGGCCCTCTCAACATATGCTTCATGTCCTTGTCGGAAATAATAAACCTACAATTAAACAAGGTCACAATTTTAAAATCTTATTCCTTTCACTGAGGATGCATAGTACTAGCAAAAATTACAGAGATAATTTAATGTCCTGTAAACTAAAAGAAATTCTAGCATTTCCTCCTTTTCCTCGAGCTGTCTTATTGTCACTTCATCATAAACAAAGTGTCCTAAATAAAATTAAGAGGTTAGGATAAGTAGTTATTTTTTGACATTTTGGTTTCACAATTTTATGCTGCATAATAAAATGTTGTAACATGGGCCATGTTTAGTTTATGGTTTACCTACTTTTATAGCAAGCAGTTTATACAAATGCAGGTAAGTTTAAAATGAAAAATCTATTTTCAAATTTATTTTCATATATATTTTACCCTTATAAAGAGAGCAAAACATGTCTATTCTCATTTATGGATGTCAAATTTAAATGACTCCTGATCACTAACCTATAGAACTGGCACATGACTACAGCAGTCTGATACCAAGTGTTTTTCCCACAACTAAAATATTTGAGCTTACATTTATGGATAAAAGAAGGAGACATGAAATTCACAAAAACACACACCAAAACGATGACCAAACATATTTTCTTATAAAAAGAAATACTTGGAAGATAACCGATTTTTTAAATGCCTAAGAAATATATCATGAACATTATTTAAATATTGATAAACTACTTCTGGGGCTTCTCTGGTGGTCTAGTGGGTACAGAGTCCGCCTTGCAGTGCAAGGGGTACGGTTCAATCCCTGGCTGGAGAAGATTCCACATGCTGTGGAATAGCTGGACCAGTGTGTTTGCCATAGATGTTAATAGTTCTCACCATAATTACATTTTATTCCCAACTTCTAAACAACTGAGATATATACATTCAATCTTAGGTTTCTTTAAAAATTAAAGAACTTCTACTCCTTTGATATCTTCATGATACAGTTTTTTATACTGAAAACAGTAACATTCAATACGATTTTCTCTATGATCACATCTTTTGGGGTTATACTTATACACACATACCCGTAATTCCATTTTATGCCATGGTTGTTTTTTAGGATTGATACTATAAATTTTATTTTTCCGGGCCATCTCAACATATGCTTCATGTCCTTGTCGGAAATAATAAACCTACAATTAAACAAGGTCACAATTTTAAAATCTTATTCCTTTCACTGAGGATGCATAGTACTAGCAAAAATTACAGAGATAATTTAATGTCCTGTAAACTAAAAGAAATTCTAGCATTTCCTCCTTTTCCTCGAGCTGTCTTATTGTCACTTCATCATAAACAAAGTGTCCTAAATAAAATTAAGAGGTTAGGATAAGTAGTTATTTTTTGACATTTTGGTTTCACAATTTTATGCTGCATAATAAAATGTTGTAACATGGGCCATGTTTAGTTTATGGTTTACCTACTTTTATAGCAAGCAGTTTATACAAATGCAGGTAAGTTTAAAATGAAAAATCTATTTTCAAATTTATTTTCATATATATTTTACCCTTATAAAGAGAGCAAAACATGTCTATTCTCATTTATGGATGTCAAATTTAAATGACTCCTGATCACTAACCTATAGAACTGGCACATGACTACAGCAGTCTGATACCAAGTGTTTTTCCCACAACTAAAATATTTGAGCTTACATTTATGGATAAAAGAAGGAGACATGAAATTCACAAAAACACACACCAAAACGATGACCAAACATATTTTCTTATAAAAAGAAATACTTGGAAGATAACCGATTTTTTAAATGCCTAAGAAATATATCATGAACATTATTTAAATATTGATAAACTACTTCTGGGGCTTCTCTGGTGGTCTAGTGGGTACAGAGTCCGCCTTGCAGTGCAAGGGGTACGGTTCAATCCCTGGCTGGAGAAGATTCCACATGCTGTGGAATAGCTGGACCAGTGTGTTCAATTACAAGCCAGCGCTCTGGAGCGCACACGCCCAGAGCCGGTGATCTGCAGTGAGAGAGGCCACTGTGATGGGAGGCCTACACAGTCCAAAGGATAAAAAAAATGGACAAACTACTTCTGAAAAAAAAATTAAATAAAAATAAAACGCACAATAATCCTTCAGTTAAAAATAAATAAATAAAACGCTAAATGTATTTTCTCTTTACCATGTAAATATGTTTTAATTTAGGAAAAACAAAACTGGCCACCAAATCCTCTTATTAAAAAAATACATACTATGGCTTCCCTATTGGTCCAGTGGGCAGAGTCTGCCTTGCAGTACAATGGGCACCGGTTCAATCCCTGGCTGGGGAAGATCCCACATGGCACGGAGTGGCTGGACCGGTGTGTCCAATTAGGAGCCGGCCCTCTGGAGCACATGCGCCCAGAGCCAGCGCTTTGCAAGGAGAAGAGGCGACTGCGATGGGAGGCCCACATAGGCTGAAGAATTAAGACGGATGAAAATAAATAAATGAAGGACCAATAAAAGAGGCCAAAATTTTTAAAAAAAAGGATATATAATAAAAAATATATACTGATTTTTAAAATACCAACTAAATCTCTATTCTCTCACAATATTTAATTTGCTATTGCAATTTTAGAGTAGCCATAGAAAATATTATCATTAAAGTTTTCTTCTTAATTTTCCTTTTTCCACACATACCTACAAAATGTAACATGAGATACTTCATAAAACTTCTGCAAGTTTCTAGAATTGTTTCAAGAGCTATAAGAATTATCTAAAGTTATCAGAATGAAACAAAGGATATTTTTTAGATGTTAAAAAATACCTCGTCACCCATCTGTGGCACAAATGGACACCTTCGGGGAAGAGTATCTGTAATCCATGTTGAAGGTAACCATTCTTCCAATGTCAAACCATTTTCTGTTAGTTCTCCCACAGCCAATCTCTAAAAATGTAGAACAACATAAAGTAATATTAGCATGAAAGCATTTGCCTATGAATCTGCCCTTTAAAATAACAACAAACGTAGTTAAAAACACAAAAGTAGAAATAGATTTTTGTATAAAAATGTCTATTCTTTAAATGAAAAAACCTTACTCTGGGAAGACTGCAGCAATGGTAACATAGTTATATCCAATCTCTCCAAATCACTCCATAAAAAAAGTATTTAGATCAACCAAAGCTCTCTAGACAATATTTAAACAAAAATAGGGGATGACATTTCAAACAGAAGCTCTGTGTAGTCACCTTTCCTCTCAAACTTCTATCAGTTTCATAAATATTCCATCTAACAAACCACGACATATTCAAGATTTTACTTTAAAAAACCCTAGTCCTGGCATGTTGATAAGAATTAAGGAAATCAGTTTCATGTGGGCTGAGCAGCCCAGATACAGAAGGCTGTTTCCATGGGTTGGACACTATACTTGCATATAGCCTAAGAATACTCCCTAGCCTCGTGTAGCCATTTTACAGGAAAGCATCAAAAAGAAAAAATGTTTTTCCCCAACAGATTTTTTCTTTTCAAATAAAATGCTCTCAAGTCAGGCCTCTTCTTTTTAACTTTTCTGAATAGGCCTTTAAGTAAAAGCTTAAATTTTCTCATCACTCACAAGTGTCCATGATAGTCTGGAGACTGTTACCTTTGACTTTGAAAAGCCGACTTTCTAAGAGCTGAAACCTAATATGTATAAGCAGAAAAACTTCATGCAGTTGATTAAAAATGTTCTGGTTTGGTGTTTGTAAACTGAGACTTATACATTTTATTCTCTTGTGTTTCTCTTTTAAGTTAAAAGGTAGTTATCAGTGTGAGTTAACGAAAGTTCATGAAAAGCAGCAAGGTCATAATGGCACTGCACTATTGGCAGCAGGTATGCTCTTCTTAATTTTCCTTTTTCCACACATACCTACAAAATGTAACATGAGATACTTCATAAAACTTCTGCAAGTTTCTAGAATTGTTTCAAGAGCTATAAGAATTATCTAAAGTTATCAGAATGAAACAAAGGATATTTTTTAGATGTTAAAAAATACCTCGTCACCCATCTGTGGCACAAATGGACACCTTCGGGGAAGAGTATCTGTAATCCATGTTGAAGGTAACCATTCTTCCAATGTCAAACCATTTTCTGTTAGTTCTCCCACAGCCAATCTCTAAAAATGTAGAACAACATAAAGTAATATTAGCATGAAAGCATTTGCCTATGAATCTGCCCTTTAAAATAACAACAAACGTAGTTAAAAACACAAAAGTAGAAATAGATTTTTGTATAAAAATGTCTATTCTTTAAATGAAAAAACCTTACTCTGGGAAGACTGCAGCAATGGTAACATAGTTATATCCAATCTCTCCAAATCACTCCATAAAAAAAGTATTTAGATCAACCAAAGCTCTCTAGACAATATTTAAACAAAAATAGGGGATGACATTTCAAACAGAAGCTCTGTGTAGTCACCTTTCCTCTCAAACTTCTATCAGTTTCATAAATATTCCATCTAACAAACCACGACATATTCAAGATTTTACTTTAAAAAACCCTAGTCCTGGCATGTTGATAAGAATTAAGGAAATCAGTTTCATGTGGGCTGAGCAGCCCAGATACAGAAGGCTGTTTCCATGGGTTGGACACTATACTTGCATATAGCCTAAGAATACTCCCTAGCCTCGTGTAGCCATTTTACAGGAAAGCATCAAAAAAAGAAAAAAAAATGTTTTTCCCCAACAGATTTTTTTTTCTTTTCAAATAAAATGCTCTCAAGTCAGGCCTCTTCTTTTTAACTTTTCTGAATAGGCCTTTAAGTAAAAGCTTAAATTTTCTCATCACTCACAAGTGTCCATGATAGTCTGGAGACTGTTACCTTTGACTTTGAAAAGCCGACTTTCTAAGAGCTGAAACCTAATATGTATAAGCAGAAAAACTTCATGCAGTTGATTAAAAATGTTCTGGTTTGGTGTTTGTAAACTGAGACTTATACATTTTATTCTCTTGTGTTTCTCTTTTAAGTTAAAAGGTAGTTATCAGTGTGAGTTAACGAAAGTTCATGAAAAGCAGCAAGGTCATAATGGCACTGCACTATTGGCAGCAGGTATGCTCTGTTACTCAACATTTCTATTAACTCTTCTTCCTATTTCTTAGTTAAACACCTTGGGAGCACTCTCTCTGGACAGGAGGATAAGGACTTCGGCATTTGCTACACGTGAGATGGACCCACTGGAGAATTTGAGGCATGAGAGTGATTACACTAGGCAATGTACTTCTTCCCAGAATGTCGAGTGGGAGAGCTTACCGCTCTTACATGAAGCCAGCCAAACTGGATATTAAACAGAAGTTATCACTTTAACTGTAAGACTATGGCACAGCCAAGAAACATTATGATAATAAATCTTGCTCAACAATTCTTACAGAACCTAGAAGTTCCAGTTAACGCAGATTTCTGTCAGTGAGTACTTACAACCACTTAAGGGATAAAATGCATTGATAGTTTTCCAAATTTCCAGCCTCATGAACTGAGATTTAATTTTAGAGATAAAGGTAATTGATTTATCTCCTTTCTAGTCATGGAAATTCTTCTAGATCTCCTTTCTTCTGGATCTCCTTTCTAGTCATGGAAATTCTTCCAGGCCCACATAAAATACTTATTTCTTCTAGCAGGCTTATGTGAAACTTTAAGATGTCTTCATTTCTTCTAGCAGGCTTATGTGAAACTTTAAGATGTCTTCTTTTCATTTCTGAGTTATCTACAAAATTACTTTGCCAATTAAATTAAATATTGTGATAGTTCTCTTATTTTGTGGGGAGGGGATCCAAACTTTTGTTTCTGGAGTAAGTACTATGTTTCTACTTCTTTTTATTGACTGTACTGCAGGCATTAGATAAAAATTCATTGCTCCAGAGCTCCTAACAGCATAAGGGATATATGTCAGATACTGAGATAACTGTACTTATTTTTAGTAAAATTTTTCCCCGTCCATGATAGTCTGGCGACTGTTACCTTTGACTTTGAAAAGCCGACCTTCTAAGAGCTGAAACCTAATATGTATAAGCAGAAAAACTTCATGCAGTTGATTAAAAATGTTCTGGTTTGGTGTTTGTAAACTGAGACTTATACATTTTATTCTCTTGTGTTTCTCTTTTAAGTTAAAAGGTAGTTATCAGTGTGAGTTAACGAAAGTTCATGAAAAGCAGCAAGGTCATAATGGCACTGCACTATTGGCAGCAGGTATGCTCTGTTACTCAACATTTCTATTAACTCTTCTTCCTATTTCTTAGTTAAACACCTTGGGAGCACTCTCTGGACAGGAGGATAAGGACTTCGGCATTTGCTACACGTGAGATGGACCCACTGGAGAATTTGAGGCATGAGAGTGATTACACTAGGCAATGTACTTCTTCCCAGAATGTCGAGTGGGAGAGCTTACCGCTCTTACATGAAGCCAGCCAAACTGGATATTAAACAGAAGTTATCACTTTAACTGTAAGACTATGGCACAGCCAAGAAACATTATGATAATAAATCTTGCTCAACAATTCTTACAGAACCTAGAAGTTCCAGTTAACGCAGATTTCTGTCAGTGAGTACTTACAACCACTTAAGGGATAAAATGCATTGATAGTTTTCCAAATTTCCAGCCTCATGAACTGAGATTTAATTTTAGAGATAAAGGTAATTGATTTATCTCCTTTCTAGTCATGGAAATTCTTCTAGATCTCCTTTCTTCTGGATCTCCTTTCTAGTCATGGAAATTCTTCCAGGCCCACATAAAATACTTATTTCTTCTAGCAGGCTTATGTGAAACTTTAAGATGTCTTCATTTCTTCTAGCAGGCTTATGTGAAACTTTAAGATGTCTTCTTTTCATTTCTGAGTTATCTACAAAATTACTTTGCCAATTAAATTAAATATTGTGATAGTTCTCTTATTTTGTGGGGAGGGGATCCAAACTTTTGTTTCTGGAGTAAGTACTATGTTTCTACTTCTTTTTATTGACTGTACTGCAGGCATTAGATAAAAATTCATTGCTCCAGAGCTCCTAACAGCATAAGGGATATATGTCAGATACTGAGATAACTGTACTGTATCTCTGGAGAATCTTATTTTTTAGTAAGCATTTGTCTAACAGATTTTTTTTTATTTGATTGATGCTTTTTTTTAAAATATTTTAGAGTTTTGTTGTTTACTGCTATACATCAACCTGAGTCAGCCACAGGTATACATGTGTCCCTCCTTCTTAAATATCCTTTCCATCTCCCTCTCTATCCCACCCCTCTGGTTAAAGAGCTCCTGCTGGAGTTCTCTTAATTCTCACAGCAGATTCCCAATGGTTTTCTATTCTACATACGGTAATTTAAGTTTCCAGGTTATTCTTTCCATACCTCTCACTCATTCCTCCCTCCTCACAATGTCCAATCTGTTCTCTATGTCTCTAACAGGTTTTTTTTTTTTAATTAATTCAAACAATTAAGCATATGGAAAATATTTTCATTTTTTTCAGATGTAATATCAATTGATGTCTTACTTTTCAGCTTTACAAATCTATGCATAAGGAAGGAAATATTACTGTGTTTACTTCAGGTAAGATGACTAAGGAATAAGGGCAATTCTATTACCATGTAAAAAAAAAAAAATCCAAACTACATGGAGTAACCTGTAATATCCTAATCTTACACTATTTTAATACATAACAAACAAATTTAGTAGCAGACAGACCCCTGGAGTAATAGTTTAAGCAACACAGTGAAATTAAAATATGCCAAACAGTTACAGTGGATCTAAATGTGGCATGTATGAAGGATCTTGAGGTACTAGCTTATGGATAAGTATCAAATAAAAGGGTACCAGGTGAAATAAACTGCATTCTTAGGATAAATGAATTATTTGACGTAACACTGCAAACCTCAAAAGTTCATCAATACTGTCTTTAGATAAAAAAAAATGTGTGCCTCATTTGCCAGATACATGCCTAAATCAGTTTTATCTATTATGTAAAATAACGGGTCAGTCTACATTTATCAGAGGCAAGGAAGAAGAGGAACATTGTGGCTAATGTGTGGTAGTCTCTTTGGTTAATACCCCCCAAACAAAAGCAAAGGAGATGCCAAGAAAGATTATAGGCTGTGGAATCCAAATTAAAGTAATCCATAATTACATAGCTGAAACAAACAAGAGCTCAATCGATACAGATAAAATAAACATTTAAGACAGATGTAGTCTTCAAATTTTTCAAAAAATCCTACAGTTTCCCTAGAATTTAATTCTACAGATAACATCTTTCATTTAATTTTAAAAATAGCAGAGGTTTAAAATCTTCCGTTTGTTTAACCAAGGGTGCTTCCAACTTACAGTCTCCTGGAAAACAGAAAATATGTCCCTTGTAATTCACTTCCTTTAGAGCAAAAGTTAAATAGCTCAAGTTTCAAAAATATTCCAACGCCGTAAGAACTAAAAGATCTTATTCCCATAACATTTATCCCTTGTTTTTCTTTGATCTGTCTCAAATTATCCACAGACTAAAGATGTGCTAATCAAACCAATACTACTGACCTAAGGACTAGTGATGACTCACAAGCTCTGTAAATAAATGAAGGCTTGTTACCACAGTAGTATTTTTAGCAGTAATATTTTATAAGCATGGTTGAAAGGTAAAGACAATTAAACGATTAATAAACTGTATGTTTTATAGTATTATATGTCTATGTAAATAAACAAATCCTACTGGAGTCAAAAGAAAAATCTGCTCATGTTATAAGATCAAATGCTCAATATATAACTATATGATCATTCTACAAATACTCTCACACATTAAACATTAAAAAAACTGAGGAAAAACCAAACAGATCTCAATATATTTTATTTTACTACTGTGTATTTCTAAGTTTTTCCTATTACTACTTACTGGTACACCTGAACAATGTCTATTTTTATCAACTGCACTTTTAAAATATGTGCTTTCTTTTCACAGAAAGCATTTATATATATTATATACATGTATATATATAATTCAACCTTTTGTTTTCTTTCTTTGGGCTTCTTTTTCTTTGGTGATACTGGTCCATCCTTTTCTTCATTAGCTTTTTTTCTTTCCCTTTTAATCTGTTTTTGCTTTTGTTTTTCAGATTCTTCTTCTTCATCTGAACTGCTTTCTGCTTTCTTGGTTTTATGTTTAGGAATTTTCTTTGGTGGCTGCAGATTAATTCCTGCATCTGCTGTCCAGTCAGAATAATCACTGGAGTAGTCACTAAAAGTACAGAAGGGATTTTAAAAATACACAGAATAAGGAATACTCTAAGGCGTTGTTGTATGCACATGTGAAGAAAGATCCTAATAAAAGTAGTGACAGAAAAGTAAAGACTAAATGAACCAAAAATATGTCCCTTGTAATTCACTTCCTTTAGAGCAAAAGTTAAATAGCTCAAGTTTCAAAAATATTCCAACGCGTAAGAACTAAAAGATCTTATTCCCATAACATTTATCCCTTGTTTTTCTTTGATCTGTCTCAAATTATCCACAGACTAAAGATGTGCTAATCAAACCAATACTACTGACCTAAGGACTAGTGATGACTCACAAGCTCTGTAAATAAATGAAGGCTTGTTACCACAGTAGTATTTTTAGCAGTAATATTTTATAAGCATGGTTGAAAGGTAAAGACAATTAAACGATTAATAAACTGTATGTTTTATAGTATTATATGTCTATGTAAATAAACAAATCCTACTGGAGTCAAAAGAAAAATCTGCTCATGTTATAAGATCAAATGCTCAATATATAACTATATGATCATTCTACAAATACTCTCACACATTAAACATTAAAAAAACTGAGGAAAAACCAAACAGATCTCAATATATTTTATTTTACTACTGTGTATTTCTAAGTTTTTCCTATTACTACTTACTGGTACACCTGAACAATGTCTATTTTTATCAACTGCACTTTTAAAATATGTGCTTTCTTTTCACAGAAAGCATTTATATATATTATATACATGTATATATATAATTCAACCTTTTGTTTTCTTTCTTTGGGCTTCTTTTTCTTTGGTGATACTGGTCCATCCTTTTCTTCATTAGCTTTTTTTCTTTCCCTTTTAATCTGTTTTTGCTTTTGTTTTTCAGATTCTTCTTCTTCATCTGAACTGCTTTCTGCTTTCTTGGTTTTATGTTTAGGAATTTTCTTTGGTGGCTGCAGATTAATTCCTGCATCTGCTGTCCAGTCAGAATAATCACTGGAGTAGTCACTAAAAGTACAGAAGGGATTTTAAAAATACACAGAATAAGGAATACTCTAAGGCGTTGTTGTATGCACATGTGAAGAAAGATCCTAATAAAAAGTAGTGACAGAAAAGTAAAGACTAAATGAACCAAAAATATTTCCTAACTTTCAACTCATTTTCCTCTGAATAGTTTCTTAAAAGTCTGTAAGCTTAACTTACTTAAATATTTCCCAATTTTTTAAGATAAATGAGGCCACAGCTCTAATTAAATATTGAATTTAAGTCCCTTCTATGATTTTAACAACAATACAGATCTCTACACGCTACATGTGTTCAAAATATTGTAGGGTACAATAACAAGGAACAGAGAGAGGATCACTTTCCTCAATTCTAGCAACAATAGAGAGCTCTAGATAGCACAGGAGGCATCAACACTGAGGAAGAAGCACAGGGATTCCCTTTTTGAGGGTAGGTGGGTACTGCTGACAGGGTCAGAAGTATTCCTACCCAATGGGAAGATTGTGCTTGCAAACTTTAGTTAGCATCCACATATATCCTAGAGGTGTATCTTGTGCTTCAAAGCATAATGAGCTTCAGGAAAAATGCAGACTTTATCTGCATTGGTATAGCTACCAATCATGTTTGCCATTGGTTGTATCTCACTGGGAATTCATACTCACTTTTCAATCTCCCTCCAACAGATCTAAGCTTTACTAAACTAATGCTACAAAATAAAGAATCCAATTAAGTTGTCTTCAGTTTTAATTTTAGAACATGAGAATATTTAATTACTTGACTTGGTAGATTTATAGATTATACTTGCCTTAATGGAATCTAAAATATCATACTACATTAAAACCAATTATCAGGTTGCCTAGATTTATGGATGTATATATCCTCACTTCTCTAAAAATATTGCTGACAACCATGAAGGTATATTCTTCTGAAGCTTTATTCTACTACCTTGTCCCTCTGGCTCAGGTTGTCTTTTTTAAGGGCAATTTACCTGTTATCTCCCTAACAATAAAAATTAAATAATTAAAGTATTTTCAAGTATGATTTCATGACTTCATTTTAAAACTTAAAATAATTTTAAAGAACTTAAATATAAAACATTTTCAGACACTATTCTGGATACAGAGGAATACATCTGCAGGGCAAACAGCTATCCAATAGGTTATCCTCCGCACAGTAGCATTCAGTTACACTAAAGATTTATTTATTTATTTATTTTGGGCGGGGGTCAGGTTGGGGAGGGAGGGGAGCAGGCAGGCCACTTCTATTGGTCTTTCATTTCTCTATTTTCATTGTCTTCGTTCTTTGGCTCCTGTGGGCCTCCCATCGCGTGGCCTAAGATAAATGAGGCTACAGCTCTAATTAAATATTGAATTTAAGTCCCTTCTATGATTTTAACAACAATACAGATCTCTACACGCTACATGTGTTCAAAATATTGTAGGGTACAATAACAAGGAACAGAGAGAGGATCACTTTCCTCAATTCTAGCAACAATAGAGAGCTCTAGATAGCACAGGAGGCATCAACACTGAGGAAGAAGCACAGGGATTCCCTTTTTGAGGGTAGGTGGGTACTGCTGACAGGGTCAGAAGTATTCCTACCCAATGGGAAGATTGTGCTTGCAAACTTTAGTTAGCATCCACATATATCCTAGAGGTGTATCTTGTGCTTCAAAGCATAATGAGCTTCAGGAAAAATGCAGACTTTATCTGCATTGGTATAGCTACCAATCATGTTTGCCATTGGTTGTATCTCACTGGGAATTCATACTCACTTTTCAATCTCCCTCCAACAGATCTAAGCTTTACTAAACTAATGCTACAAAATAAAGAATCCAATTAAGTTGTCTTCAGTTTTAATTTTAGAACATGAGAATATTTAATTACTTGACTTGGTAGATTTATAGATTATACTTGCCTTAATGGAATCTAAAATATCATACTACATTAAAACCAATTATCAGGTTGCCTAGATTTATGGATGTATATATCCTCACTTCTCTAAAAATATTGCTGACAACCATGAAGGTATATTCTTCTGAAGCTTTATTCTACTACCTTGTCCCTCTGGCTCAGGTTGTCTTTTTTAAGGGCAATTTACCTGTTATCTCCCTAACAATAAAAATTAAATAATTAAAGTATTTTCAAGTATGATTTCATGACTTCATTTTAAAACTTAAAATAATTTTAAAGAACTTAAATATAAAACATTTTCAGACACTATTCTGGATACAGAGGAATACATCTGCAGGGCAAACAGCTATCCAATAGGTTATCCTCCGCACAGTAGCATTCAGTTACACTAAAGATTTATTTATTTATTTATTTTGGGCGGGGGTCAGGTTGGGGAGGGAGGGGAGCAGGCAGGCCACTTCTATTGGTCTTTCATTTCTCTATTTTCATTGTCTTCGTTCTTTGGCTCCTGTGGGCCTCCCATCGCGGTGGCCTCTGTTGTCGCAGAGCGCCGGCTCTGGGTGCATGCGCTCCAGAGCTCCGGCTCGGTAATTGGACACATCAGTCCAGCCACTCTGCGGCACGTGGGATCTTCCCAGGCCAGGGCTCGAACCGGCGCCCCTTGCACTGCAAGGCGGTGTCCTTACCCACTGGACCACCAGGGGAAGCCCGCACTCAGTTACACTAACCTAGCCAGGATCACTGTCCACGGCACTTGTCACTCTCTGTTGGTACCGACTGAGCACTCAGGTCTTCCACAAAATCTGCTGCTGCCAGCACAAAACAACAATCCCAGAGGGCCACATGCTTTACAACAGTTTTCCTCAACCGCTGAAGCCAACACTGTTTGTTTTTTTTTTTTCCAAAACAAGAACCTCTATGCTGTCTCAAGGTCTGAGATAAAGGCATACGCTGCCCTACTGTGCTTTGCAGATACTATGTGTTTTTGTTTAAAAAAAAAAAAAAGAAATTCAAGGTTTGTGGCAACCCTGCATTGAGTAAGTCTACTGGTGCCACTTTCCCAACAGTGTTATTCTTTTTTTTTTTTTTTAAGATTTATTTATTTACTTACTTTGGGCGGGGGTCAGGTTGGGGAGGGAGGGGAGCGGGCGGGCCACTTCTATTGGTCTTTTTTATTTCTCTATTTTCATTCGTCTTCGTTCTTTGGCTCCTGTGGGCCTCCCATTGCGGTGGCGTCTGTTGTTGCAGAGCGCCAGCTCTGGGCACATGCGCTCCAGAGCTCCGGCTCGGTAATTGGACACATCAGTTCAGCCGCTCCATGGCACGTGGGATCCTCCCAGGCCAGAGATCGAACTGGCGCCCCTTGCACTGCAAGGCGGTGTCCTTACCCACTGGACCACCAGGGGAAGCCCCCAATAGTGTTATTCTTAAATTAATGCTGTTTTTTAATGTTGAATTCTTTTTAAAAGATAATGCTACTGCACAGTTCACAGGACAGTGTAAATATAAGTTTTGTATGCAATGGGAAAACAAACATTCGTGTGGCTTGCTTTACTGCAATATTTATTGTGGTGGTCTGGAATAAAACCTGAGCTATCTCCAATGTATGCCTTATACTTATGTATTTCCACTGCTAAGTGAAAAGTGAGTTTTTCTTCCACTGTTGTGTTTTAAATACAAAAAACTACCAGACATAATGACAAACACTTTCATTCCATTACTGTGAGCAACTACTGTGGAAATAGGAAAGTCTGTGATAACAAGAGTTGAAGAATTCTTACACATCGCCTCTTGGTTTCTTTGGCAACTAAGAACTAAGGCTGGCAGGGAATAAGTATTAGGGACTAAACATAATTACCATTCTCAAAGGCACACCTCCTCCTTGCCACTAGACCTCACAAGGTCAGACAAGGCCATTAAGCCCTATAACCAGATGAATCATCAGTTAAAGGAGCTGAAGTAATCCTTGCTTATATGATCAAATGGGGTGTGCAAAACAGGAAAAAGGGAAAGTTTATTCTCATTGCCAGAAGAAATTACTACTAGCATTTAACAAATTTCACTATAAAAGAGTTATTTCTACAAAATCTCATTACTTTCATAATTTAATGCTTAAATGTTTTTCGAAACTAATAATGAAACTAGCTTGGGCTTCAGTATTACAAACATAATATTCAGAAGATAAGACATCAACTAAGGAAAAAAGTTAAAAGCACCATATTGTAGATCTAGTTACAATTTTAAACCCAAAGGGACTCCAAACTATGTTTCTGGTAGAAAAGAAACTTCACCTTTCTGAAGAATGGACATTCCATCTAGGGAAGGAACTCATTAGATTACCTAGAACTGCCATCACTGTGCCAGGCTCTCTCTTCTTCTTCAGATGTTCCACCACTAACAGCAGCAACTTCAGCTTCCTAAGAGACAGTGAATGCATATTTTATTGTACAGTTTTACAGAATACCATTCTACATGGTATTAGTTGAAAATATCAATGATATCAAATAGTACGAATCATATTAGGATATTTGTATTAAAACCTGATTTAAATTAGCTGTAAAATACAAATCTCACATTTTTATACAAAAATTATTAAATGTATTCAAATAAGTGTTTTTTAATTGCTGTTTTTAATGTTGAATTCTTTTTAAAAGATAATGCTACTGCACAGTTCACAGGACAGTGTAAATATAAGTTTTGTATGCAATGGGAAAACAAACATTCGTGTGGCTTGCTTTACTGCAATATTTATTGTGGTGGTCTGGAATAAAACCTGAGCTATCTCCAATGTATGCCTTATACTTATGTATTTCCACTGCTAAGTGAAAAGTGAGTTTTTCTTCCACTGTTGTGTTTTAAATACAAAAAACTACCAGACATAATGACAAACACTTTCATTCCATTACTGTGAGCAACTACTGTGGAAATAGGAAAGTCTGTGATAACAAGAGTTGAAGAATTCTTACACATCGCCTCTTGGTTTCTTTGGCAACTAAGAACTAAGGCTGGCAGGGAATAAGTATTAGGGACTAAACATAATTACCATTCTCAAAGGCACACCTCCTCCTTGCCACTAGACCTCACAAGGTCAGACAAGGCCATTAAGCCCTATAACCAGATGAATCATCAGTTAAAGGAGCTGAAGTAATCCTTGCTTATATGATCAAATGGGGTGTGCAAAACAGGAAAAAGGGAAAGTTTATTCTCATTGCCAGAAGAAATTACTACTAGCATTTAACAAATTTCACTATAAAAGAGTTATTTCTACAAAATCTCATTACTTTCATAATTTAATGCTTAAATGTTTTTCGAAACTAATAATGAAACTAGCTTGGGCTTCAGTATTACAAACATAATATTCAGAAGATAAGACATCAACTAAGGAAAAAAGTTAAAAGCACCATATTGTAGATCTAGTTACAATTTTAAACCCAAAGGGACTCCAAACTATGTTTCTGGTAGAAAAGAAACTTCACCTTTCTGAAGAATGGACATTCCATCTAGGGAAGGAACTCATTAGATTACCTAGAACTGCCATCACTGTGCCAGGCTCTCTCTTCTTCTTCAGATGTTCCACCACTAACAGCAGCAACTTCAGCTTCCTAAGAGACAGTGAATGCATATTTTATTGTACAGTTTTACAGAATACCATTCTACATGGTATTAGTTGAAAATATCAATGATATCAAATAGTACGAATCATATTAGGATATTTGTATTAAAACCTGATTTAAATTAGCTGTAAAATACAAATCTCACATTTTTATACAAAAATTATTAAATGTATTCAAATAAGTGAATCCAAAGATAAATACTTATAAATACTGGATTCAGGGCAATCTCTTGGATGGAGTAACATTTTTTTTTTAAGACTAATAACACAACTTCTAGATTGGATGATACCAAATTAGTAACCGAAATTAACTTCTTGGGTCTTTTTTAAAATTTAAGTTTTCTTTTTCTAAAGAGCCACTGAGAAACTTAAATTTAGGAACTTTTAGGTTTTATTTATTATAATTAGTCTTAAAATAGCTTTATCATATACAAAATTGTATTTCAATTCAGGTATTATTTTACACACACGAGGAGGATTAAAAACTAAATAGATATTTAAACTAAGGAAACTAAAGCTTCAACAGGCTAAGTACATTTACCCAAGGCAGCACAATTAATAAGTAACAAAACCTATTGTGAACTCAGGTCATTTTACGTCAAAGCTTAAATCCACTCTACAGAAGAATGGCTCAGTGTTATTAATTGCTGAGCATATTCAGACTATTTTTCATGAGGATAATGAAATATATTCTTTTTCTAATTAAATATTACACTTTTGGAAGAAAAAATTTCCCATTTTTATGTGTTAAAAATGAAGACTGTAATTATATACCTAGTCCACAGAGCTTTGAAAACTAGGCAAATATATAAAGATCAAAACATAATAGTAAATTTTATTTAGCAAACAATCTCTGCTCAATATAACTGGAAAAAAATAAACATTAAACAAAAAATAGACAACAGTGTAGATCTAGTTACAATTTTAAACCCAAAGGACTCCAAACTATGTTTCTGGTAGAAAAGAAACTTCACCTTTCTGAAGAATGGACATTCCATCTAGGGAAGGAACTCATTAGATTACCTAGAACTGCCATCACTGTGCCAGGCTCTCTTCTTCTTCAGATGTTCCACCACTAACAGCAGCAACTTCAGCTTCCTAAGAGACAGTGAATGCATATTTTATTGTACAGTTTTACAGAATACCATTCTACATGGTATTAGTTGAAAATATCAATGATATCAAATAGTACGAATCATATTAGGATATTTGTATTAAAACCTGATTTAAATTAGCTGTAAAATACAAATCTCACATTTTTATACAAAAATTATTAAATGTATTCAAATAAGTGAATCCAAAGATAAATACTTATAAATACTGGATTCAGGGCAATCTCTTGGATGGAGTAACATTTTTTTTTTAAGACTAATAACACAACTTCTAGATTGGATGATAATAAATAAGTAACAAAAATTAACTTTTTGGGTCTTTTTAAAATTTAAGTTTTCTTTTTCTAAAGAGCCACTGAGAAACTTAAATTTAGGAACTTTTAGGTTTTATTTATTATAATTAGTCTTAAAATAGCTTTATCATATACAAAATTGTATTTCAATTCAGGTATTATTTTACACACACGAGGAGGATTAAAAACTAAATAGATATTTAAACTAAGGAAACTAAAGCTTCAACAGGCTAAGTACATTTACCCAAGGCAGCACAATTAATAAGTAACAAAACCTATTGTGAACTCAGGTCATTTTACGTCAAAGCTTAAATCCACTCTACAGAAGAATGGCTCAGTGTTATTAATTGCTGAGCATATTCAGACTATTTTTCATGAGGATAATGAAATATATTCTTTTTCTAATTAAATATTACACTTTTGGAAGAAAAAATTTCCCATTTTTATGTGTTAAAAATGAAGACTGTAATTATATACCTAGTCCACAGAGCTTTGAAAACTAGGCAAATATATAAAGATCAAAACATAATAGTAAATTTTATTTAGCAAACAATCTCTGCTCAATATAACTGGAAAAAAATAAACAAATGATCTCATTATCCCCACCCTTAGTACAGTAATTTTTAAAGAGAGAAAACAGAAACGTACTTCTATATTCTAAATACAAAAAGATACTATACAGAAGTCCAAGATATTTGAATCAAAAAACTCAAGATTCTTCAGTTTTTAACTGATATACTGAGCCAAAGGGAATATTCTTTCATCATTCTCTTCTACAAATTTAAGGTATAAAGAAATTAGTTTTAAAGACCAATGAAAGAATCTGTAAAGTTTTCTTATGTAACACATGTACCTAAAAAACACTTTTGAGTTGAAGTCTATTTTTAAAATTTTATAGAAACTTAATACTTAGAAGAATACTACAAATCTTGCAAAAATGAACATTTATAATGCAAACAACAAGCACACACACATTTTATGTTTTGTGGTATATCTAAGTTACTAAATGTCAAGCTTATATAATGAGTATGTTTTTTGTTTTTGCTGGATAGAACGTATTAGTTTGATCTGGCCATACTAGGGCCTAAAGCTAATGGAGACTAACTTAATTTAGACTACTCTTTAGGTAGACTCCTCTTGGTTTGGGCTAATATTGCCCTGTCCATAGAGAATGCATGTGGAGAATTCCCACATGCCTGCCATCACAAAATGTAACATGACTTCAAAAGGGTATAGCTGTCAATATCTCAGATCATAATCTATGACTTAACTGTAGGTGAAGGGGTAATAAGGGTTGGGCAGGGGAAGAAAGAGTGTCCTAAGTGTTAAGTAAGTTTGATTTGTAAAGATAAATGGATCTCCTTTACTGAAAGAATATATAATTTTGTGAGGACAATCTTTATGGACATAATTATACCATAAGGAGCATTTTAAAAATTTTACATTAAGAAACCTATCTAAATTGGTACAGAGATTAAAAACTAACCAAAACTGTCAACTGTCTATTCATTAACTATATTAATAGTTACAGACTAGAGCTTTATGGTTTTAAAAAGCTTGGCTTTGGAACCGGGGTTTCATTCCTTGCTCTCTCATCTAATACTTAACGTGTAAATGTGCAATCTAAACATCTTTGAATTTCAGAGCCCTTATAATGGAATAATTAATTCATATGCACTTGTTTCGTGGAACTGAGGTTATGAGTATCAGTGTCATGCCCACAACACACACTAAATAGTCTTCAGCTATCACTGTTATTTTAAGGCCTAGACATACCTTCTTTGAGCTACATCTAGAAATATAATCAATGAAAGCAAAAAAAAAAAGCGTTGCATTTTAAAAAACAGGTACAAATAAAAACAGAAATTTATGAATGTGCTGAGCTCTCACATCTGAAGAACTCGTGCCATTTTCGATCTCTTCTGAAGGTCTAGGAGTCTCCTCTAATGCAGATCTTGTGCGATAATTGTGCTGATTTGCCTGCTGCTTTCTGGATTCTCCAAGATCCAGGAAATGTTCATGAGCATGATTCTGCAGAAAAAGTGAATACAATTTATTTACAGTATGCTTAAAGAGAAATCATTTTAAAAATAGTTATATTTTCTTAATTATAAAAAGCTCATTCATATTTAAGGTAGCACATAAGTAGACTATAGTACTAGCTCAGGTACTTTAATACTAAGTTTAACACAAGTTTGTGATAGGTTGAAATTCACTTGCTGATCAATAGGCTATGAAAACTTTTTCTTGGATTAAGGATTCATAAAAACAGGCTAAGCCTAATACTGAACTCTCTTGTACCTACATCAAAGCTACAGAACAGATATAGGAAAGAAGACCACCGACTGAGAGGCATAAATGATAGGCAGAGGTAAACCAGAAAACAAAATGGTGATCTGAGGTATGGGGTGAAGGTAATAAGGGTTGGGCAGGGAAGAAAGAGTGTCCTAAGTGTTAAGTAAGTTTGATTTGTAAAGATAAATGGATCTCCTTTACTGAAAGAATATATAATTTTGTGAGGACAATCTTTATGGACATAATTATACCATAAGGAGCATTTTAAAATTTTACATTAAGAAACCTATCTAAATTGGTACAGAGATTAAAAACTAACCAAAACTGTCAACTGTCTATTCATTAACTATATTAATAGTTACAGACTAGAGCTTTATGGTTTTAAAAAGCTTGGCTTTGGAACCGGGGTTTCATTCCTTGCTCTCTCATCTAATACTTAACGTGTAAATGTGCAATCTAAACATCTTTGAATTTCAGAGCCCTTATAATGGAATAATTAATTCATATGCACTTGTTTCGTGGAACTGAGGTTATGAGTATCAGTGTCATGCCCACAACACACACTAAATAGTCTTCAGCTATCACTGTTATTTTAAGGCCTAGACATACCTTCTTTGAGCTACATCTAGAAATATAATCAATGAAAGCAAAAAAAAAAAGCGTTGCATTTTAAAAAACAGGTACAAATAAAAACAGAAATTTATGAATGTGCTGAGCTCTCACATCTGAAGAACTCGTGCCATTTTCGATCTCTTCTGAAGGTCTAGGAGTCTCCTCTAATGCAGATCTTGTGCGATAATTGTGCTGATTTGCCTGCTGCTTTCTGGATTCTCCAAGATCCAGGAAATGTTCATGAGCATGATTCTGCAGAAAAAGTGAATACAATTTATTTACAGTATGCTTAAAGAGAAATCATTTTAAAAATAGTTATATTTTCTTAATTATAAAAAGCTCATTCATATTTAAGGTAGCACATAAGTAGACTATAGTACTAGCTCAGGTACTTTAATACTAAGTTTAACACAAGTTTGTGATAGGTTGAAATTCACTTGCTGATCAATAGGCTATGAAAACTTTTTCTTGGATTAAGGATTCATAAAAACAGGCTAAGCCTAATACTGAACTCTCTTGTACCTACATCAAAGCTACAGAACAGATATAGGAAAGAAGACCACCGACTGAGAGGCATAAATGATAGGCAGAGGTAAACCAGAAAACAAAATGGTGATCACAAAGCTAACTGGTCACTGTGATGCCTGGATACCAGGTGACTGGCTCACTCTCTCCTGCTGCAGGCAAATGTGGAAAAAGTCTTCTGCAGCAGAGAAAACAACTAAGAATAATCAAAATAAATGAAAGTCCAGAACAGTTAAGAGAGAAAATTCAACTCAGCCACTGAATTCTTCATTTCAAGGACAACACATTCCAAAGTAAGAGACTGGGCTTCCCCTGGTGGTCCAGTGGGTAAGGACACCGCCTTGCAGTGCAAGGGGCGCCGATTCGAGCCCTGACCTGGGAAGATTCCATGTGCCGTGGAGCGGCTGGACCCATGTGTCCAATTACCGAGCCGGAGCTCTGGGGCACATGAGCCCAGAGCTGGTGCTCTGCGACAACAGACGCCACCGCGATGGGAGACCCGCAGGAGCCAAAGAACAAAGACGGATGAAAATGGAGAAATGAAAGACCAATGGAAGTGGCCCGCCCGCTCCCCTCCCTCCCCAGCCCGACCCCCGCCCAAAATAAATAAATAAATAAATCTTTAAAAAAAAAAAAAAAAACAAAGTAAGAGACTGAAGTCAGACATAAATACAATGTATCATGCAAGAAATCATACAGTGAAAAAGGAGCACTATCTTCAAAGTACTAACAGAAAATAATTTTGAACCTATTACTTATATCCTTACTCCTTTGAATCTATAATTACATCCTCACTTTTTTTCCTCTCCTCATGAACTTTGTTTTAAATGGATCTCAAAATTCTGTGACAGATTTCTGGTCAAGCTGTTTCCATTAAAAAGTACTGATGTAAACACTGATAATTTAAAACTGCCACGTACAGAAAAGCAAACAGTCCACAAAACATTCTCCTTTACATCAAGATTTTGTTATCACTGTCATTAATTGGTCTTTGCTAAAAGACTGATTTAAATGGCTGATTGAGACGAGTCCTGAGAGTCTTTCCAACACTGACTTGAGACTGGGGTGCCAGGTACTGGTGATAATATTCATTTAGCCTTATGAGCTTTCTGGGCACACGGGGTGACATTTCTGGCTCCAGCTGCTTTCTTGTCCACTGCTCTGATGATACCAATAGCAACTCTCTGTCTCATTCATGAACAGCAAAACAACCCAGAGAAGGATCATCAGAGGAGCTCTCAACACACTGGGGGCTTGCCCAGAACCTATCAACAGTGGCAGGCTGCAACGCCACCTTTCAAGAATTTGGGTTTATCTTTCAAACGCTTTATCCAAGAACAGTGATCGATCTTCTCCTTCAACTCAGCAATTCCGCAAGCGATGTCAGCTGTGGGACAACCCAGAACAGGTGCATAGCTGACTTGTCTTGGTTGGCTCAGGATATCCACTTAAGCTGTGAAGTTAGCTTCTTACATCAATGGGTTACTTTTGCTGTCAGCAGCAACAATGCCATGGCAAGCATCTCTGACAGGCATGTTCTTGACGCTGAAGTCTACATTGTCCTCAGAAGAGCTTCGCTCAACGCTTCAAGTGCACCTCAACAGAGTTCTTTGTTTTTCACTTTAGTTGTAATCACAATTGGAGCAAAGGTGACCACATGCTGGATGTGAGAACCCCAGTCTCCAACTGGCCCACAGGGATAGGTCAGTACTACCTGAAGGGCATCAAGGTACACTACCCAGGAACCAAGGGCCTGTCAGTCAGACAAGCTGGTGAAGCTGGTGGAAGGATTCCATTTAGAGCTTTAAGCTTCACAGTTTCACTGGCACTGCCATCATTACAGGTGACTTCCCATCCCTTAAATGTTAGCACTTGGCTCCAACATGTTGTCACCATTCCAATAAGAAACTGGCATAAACACTACTGTGCTGGGGTTACAGACAATTTTTTTAATGTAAATTGATTCCTTAATATCTTATTAACTCTTCTGGCTGTAGGGTGCTCAGTGGAACCCACTTCATCAATACCAAACAAAAAATAACATTAGTCAAGTTCATGGTAACTTTAAGGTAATTCACTTATTATTCTCTCCTGATACTTTCAGAATATTTCCTTACAGATGTATTCAAATCTCACTACAATGTACTTAATTGATACTTTACATTTTTATATTTTACATTACTTTTTCCTTGTTTTAGTTGGCATACTATGCATCTGCTCAGAGATTAATTCTAGAAAATTTTTATTATTTTTTTTTCAGTTCTTCCTTCCCGCTGTGTATCTTTCTCTTCTTCAAAAACTCTTACTAAATAAAGCTTCTTTTACTATGTACTCCTAATTTCCATGTGTATGTATGTGTGTATACATATTTACAAACACACACATATACATGGTTCTCACATTTCCCTCATTCTCTCCATCATTTTATCCCTTGTTGATACATTCTGGAAGAGTTCCTCAACTTAATATTCCAGCTTACTAGCTCATTTATAAGTGTTTTTACATTCTTCTATTCAACTCAGTCACTAAATTCTCCATTTCAAGGACAATACATTTCATTCTAATTTCTCCAATGGTACTCTCTCCAAAACTGCTGCTGCTACATCATGATTCCAATATCCTTTCTTCTCTCTCTCAGAATAACATGCTATTTTGAATATCTGAATATGACTGACTCTGGTTTCACAAGTGTGTTGGATGGCACTTGGGAAGGGAAGGAAAAAGAAAATAATCTAGGTCTTGCTCTGTCTCCTAAAAAAGCTTGTCTATATGTGCATGGGGGGATAGGGAATGTACTTTAAGACCTGCAACACTGCAAACCTGAGTTCAAATATTCCCAGGTTCCTGCAAGCCCTCCACTCCCCAGCTCCCTCCCGGCAACAGTCTCATCGTGTCTTTCCAGCACTGTAGCTCTACTCTTGTTGGGGCTGTTACTTGTAAAAGTCAAGTGAAATAAAGCGCATTTTCTCATACAAAGACTCAAGATTTACTCCACACAGATTCTCTCTAAAAGAATTCCTGAAGGGTTCTGTAGTTTTGTAAAAATTTGAGAAAATATGCAAAGGCTATAAAAAAGGAAATAATGCTTCAACTATAACCTCATATTTCCATCCCAAATGATTGTCAATTTACTTTAAAAACTTTTTCGGGGTTACAGACAATTTTTAATGTAAATTGATTCCTTAATATCTTATTAACTCTTCTGGCTGTAGGGTGCTCAGTGGAACCCACTTCATCAATACCAAACAAAAAATAACATTAGTCAAGTTCATGGTAACTTTAAGGTAATTCACTTATTATTCTCTCCTGATACTTTCAGAATATTTCCTTACAGATGTATTCAAATCTCACTACAATGTACTTAATTGATACTTTACATTTTTATATTTTACATTACTTTTTCCTTGTTTTAGTTGGCATACTATGCATCTGCTCAGAGATTAATTCTAGAAAATTTTTATTATTTTTTTTTCAGTTCTTCCTTACCGCTGTGTATCTTTCTCTTCTTCAAAAACTCTTACTAAATAAAGCTTCTTTTACTATGTACTCCTAATTTCCATGTGTATGTATGTGTGTATACATATTTACAAACACACACATATACATGGTTCTCACATTTCCCTCATTCTCTCCATCATTTTATCCCTTGTTGATACATTCTGGAAGAGTTCCTCAACTTAATATTCCAGCTTACTAGCTCATTTATAAGTGTTGTTACATTCTTCTATTCAACTCAGTCACTAAATTCTCCATTTCAAGGACAATACATTTCATTCTAATTTCTCCAATGGTACTCTCTCCAAAACTGCTGCTGCTACATCATGATTCCAATATCCTTTCTTCTCTCTCTCAGAATAACATGCTATTTTGAATATCTGAATATGACTGACTCTGGTTTCACAAGTGTGTTGGATGGCACTTGGGAAGGGAAGGAAAAAGAAAATAATCTAGGTCTTGCTCTGTCTCCTAAAAAAGCTTGTCTATATGTGCATGGGGGGATAGGGAATGTACTTTAAGACCTGCAACACTGCAAACCTGAGTTCAAATATTCCCAGGTTCCTGCAAGCCCTCCACTCCCCAGCTCCCTCCCGGCAACAGTCTCATCGTGTCTTTCCAGCACTGTAGCTCTACTCTTGTTGGGGCTGTTACTTGTAAAAGTCAAGTGAAATAAAGCGCATTTTCTCATACAAAGACTCAAGATTTACTCCACACAGATTCTCTCTAAAAGAATTCCTGAAGGGTTCTGTAGTTTTGTAAAAATTTGAGAAAATATGCAAAGGCTATAAAAAAGGAAATAATGCTTCAACTATAACCTCATACACTTTGAGTAATTTCCCGTTAAAAATTTAATGGATCTTGCTTCTTTCACTTAACATAAATATTATTTACCTATGCAAATCTATTTCATTAAAAATGCTTTGCTTCATTTTTTAAAGTTTTATCCACAATCCTCTATTTCTTTTTTTTTTTTAAGTCAAGGTTTTTTTTTTTTTTAATTTAACTTTTTTTTTTTTTAAAGATTTATTTATTTATTTACTTTGGGCGGGGGTCGGGCTGGGGAGGGAGGGGAGCGGGCGGGCCACTTCCATTGGTCTTTCATTTCTCTATTTTCATCCGTCTTTGTTCTTTGGCTCCTGTGGGCCTCCCATCGCGGTGGCGTCTGTCGTTGCAGAGCGCCGGCTCTGGGCGCATGCGCTCCAGAGCGCTGGCTCGGTAATTGGACACATCGGTCCAGCTGCTCTGCAGCACGTGGGATCTTCCCAGGCCAGGGATCGAACTGGCGCCCCCTGCACTGCAAGGCGGTGTCCTTACCCACTGGACCACTAGGGGAAGCCCCCTGTATTTCTTTAGGATCAATTCTAACTCAAAGAGCATGCCTTAATGGATAACACAGAAGAAAAAGCTGGTTGTCAACCAACATCTGTTTCTCCGCTTCTTGCACAGAAAATGAAATTTTCATTCTCAGAAGTTCATGTGACTAAATTCTGGTCTGTAGGCTATCTGGTACAATGCTGTGGCAAAAGTTCAATAACATTCCTCAGTAGAGTATCTGTACCCTCTCTGTACCTCCCTCAATGGAATCACCTTTCCTCCTGCAGCCTTATATGGAAATGCTGCTATCCTAGAGGCAGGAGGTCAAATTTATGCACAAGAAAATCAGAAAAATTCAAAGAGCTTCAGTTCTCAACACAGAGGGCATCACATCAGACTGTGACCACCTACCAAGACTTTTGTATATGGGAGAAATACATTTCCCTAGAGGGAAATAAATAAATAAATAAATATTTATGAGAAATAAATAAATTTAAGGCACTGTCATTTGGGGACCAAATTTATCAAAGTCAACTTTAAAATGCTTTCTAAATAGGTTTTTTGTATTAATTTATACAACTCTCTTGTACAGTAAGCACACTCTATTATTACAGGAGAAAAACTTAAGGCACCTCTACGATGTAAGGCAGCAACTCATAATTCGTACAACTGTGATGATCAATGTTATTATCAGTTGCCTAGTAGGTGCTTTCAAACCTTTACCCATTCTCATAAAATTTGAAAAACAAAAATAAGGTCATGTTATAAGCACTGCTGTTCCAGTTGCTTTTTGTCACTGAACAAATACATCATGAACATTTTTCCATGGCAATGGAGTGAGCTCAAACGCATTTCTTCAAAAAGCTATATAGTAGGCTTCCCCTGGTGGTCCAGTGGATAAGGACACCGCCTTGCAGTGCAAGGGGCGCTGGTTCAATCCCTGGCCTGGGAAGATTCCACGTGCCGCGGAGCGGCTGGACCAATGTGTCCAATTGCCGAGTCGGAGCTCTGGCACGCATGCGCCCAGAGCCGGCGCTCTGCGACGACAGATGCCACCTCGATGGGAGGCCCACAGGAGCCAAAGAACAAAGACGGATGAAAATGGAGAAATGAAAGACCAATGGAAGTGGCCCGCCCGCTCCCCTCCCTCCCCAACCCGACCCCCGCCCAAAATAAATAAACAAATCTTTAAAAAAAAAAAAAAAGCTATATAGTAATGCACGGGTATATAGATGTCATGACATCCTAACTTTCTTTCACCAATAGACACTAAAGTTATTCCAGTTTCTGCCACCAGAGACAATAAAAATCTGCATGTATGCACACAAACATATATACATTCACATCAATCTTTCTTTCTAAAAAAGTCCTTGAAGTACTACACTTGGATTAAAAGCACATCCTTTTAATTTTATAGGTATTACCATATTCCATCCATAAAAGTGGTAGCAATAAAAGCTTACAATCAATATATGAATTTATGACCCCACATCCTTGGATTCAGAAGGAAATAAACAAACAAAAAAAGTCCATGCTTTCTAGCCAGCATGAACAAACAACTAGTAACAACAACAAAAAAAAACTTAAAAGAGAAAAAAATCATTTCAGATTATACCAACAGAAATTCTAGTAGAGTGGGGTCCTACTGATGCCAAGGTAGGATACCCTTACCTACAGGAAAAAAAAGAGTAGCAAAGAACTACTTGAGTCCAGTGAAGAGTCACAAAACAGAAGAGTTACAATAAAGGAGACTATTTTAGAAGGTCTGAGGAGCTCAAGTAAGAGGAAGGAGAACAAAGCTGAGTCAAGAGACCAGTCATCCCTGGATAGTCCAGCAAGTGAGTTCGAATCTCTCCCAGATTAGGGTATAACCAATTGAAAGCAAACAGACTGAAATTTTTTTCCAGAGTAGGATGACAGATAAACCAACAGAGAAAACTAGAAGGGACAATTAGTATCTCTTACTCAAGAAAATGAAAGTTATTATTTACAGCAGCACCAGTTACAAATAATTATCTGCAGTAACAGCTAACTTGATTATCTGCAATAATAGGTGCAAAACAATAAAGAATAAAAAAAGCACAACATAAAATCACAATACTGTTGTAGAGTTTGCCACTTAAGGCAGAACTAAAACAAAAGTCTTGCTTAGGATTAATGCATAATTTATTAGGTCTATCAGGTATATTACAATTGGAATTTGGGAGAAAACATACACTACAAAGTAGGAAATGTAGTAAAGATTTAAAGACAATCCAAAGATAACTGAGAATTAGCTATGTTAACTTCACTGAATAGCCTGTCTGTAACATTAACATTTTTAATTACAAAAAGGCCTTAAAGTGGTCACTACACTTAGGAAGCAAACATTAAACATCAAAGTAATTACTATTTACCTTTGAGACAGTGGGCACTTTATTCTCTTTTGGAACTGTGAAGTGTTTTCTTTTCTCTTCTGATCTATAAGTTTTTATTTCTTCTTCTCCCTTGGCAGTTCTCCATTCTTCTTGCCTACTGAAAGACAATTTAAAGCCACATATCTTAATCAATAATTTCTATTTAAAAATGTTCTTTGATGGCTGTTCTAGCAATAAAAGCTTACAATCAATATATGAATTTATGACCCCACATCCTTGGATTCAGAAGGAAATAAACAAACAAAAAAAGTCCATGCTTTCTAGCCAGCATGAACAAACAACTAGTAACAACAACAAAAAAAAACTTAAAAGAGAAAAAAATCATTTCAGATTATACCAACAGAAATTCTAGTAGAGTGGGGTCCTACTGATGCCAAGGTAGGATACCCTTACCTACAGGAAAAAAAAGAGTAGCAAAGAACTACTTGAGTCCAGTGAAGAGTCACAAAACAGAAGAGTTACAATAAAGGAGACTATTTTAGAAGGTCTGAGGAGCTCAAGTAAGAGGAAGGAGAACAAAGCTGAGTCAAGAGACCAGTCATCCCTGGATAGTCCAGCAAGTGAGTTCGAATCTCTCCCAGATTAGGGTATAACCAATTGAAAGCAAACAGACTGAAATTTTTTTCCAGAGTAGGATGACAGATAAACCAACAGAGAAAACTAGAAGGGACAATTAGTATCTCTTACTCAAGAAAATGAAAGTTATTATTTACAGCAGCACCAGTTACAAATAATTATCTGCAGTAACAGCTAACTTGATTATCTGCAATAATAGGTGCAAAACAATAAAGAATAAAAAGCACAACATAAAATCACAATACTGTTGTAGAGTTTGCCACTTAAGGCAGAACTAAAACAAAAGTCTTGCTTAGGATTAATGCATAATTTATTAGGTCTATCAGGTATATTACAATTGGAATTTGGGAGAAAACATACACTACAAAGTAGGAAATGTAGTAAAGATTTAAAGACAATCCAAAGATAACTGAGAATTAGCTATGTTAACTTCACTGAATAGCCTGTCTGTAACATTAACATTTTTAATTACAAAAAGGCCTTAAAGTGGTCACTACACTTAGGAAGCAAACATTAAACATCAAAGTAATTACTATTTACCTTTGAGACAGTGGGCACTTTATTCTCTTTTGGAACTGTGAAGTGTTTTCTTTTCTCTTCTGATCTATAAGTTTTTATTTCTTCTTCTCCCTTGGCAGTTCTCCATTCTTCTTGCCTACTGAAAGACAATTTAAAGCCACATATCTTAATCAATAATTCTATAAAACTGATTTCTCCCCAAAGGGAATGTTACTCCTGATGTTTTCTTTTCAGATGAGGCATGTGATAAAGGTTTCTGAATTTAAATTCACAGATTGTGAACTCTGTGCGAGTTTAGCATTAAATCACATGTATACCCATGCCTGATTCATGTTGATGAATGGCAAGAACCATCAAAATACTGTAAAATAATAAAGTTAAACAATAAATTAATTAAAAAATGACTGGAATACTGCAAAGACAGACTCTGTCCACTTAAACTTGATACTACTGATTCTGCTATGGTCTCTGGCAAATAAAGGTTTAAGATCTGGGAGCACAGTTACTTCTAAGGTACTTACTCAAAGGACTAAAATTAGAATATGCTGTGATGATCTTATGTGTCAAAGATACATGGAATCTTAAAAAAAATAAAAAAAGAACAACAGATCTTTGAAACAGAACTACTGTTAACTCCCGAAGCCCTGAAAAAAACCCATTCTCTCTGATAAAAGGCACATCAGGCCTCAGCCACTGGAAAAATTTCAGCTCTATCCAGGTATCAAGATGAATGTGAACAACAGAAGTTTTGAGGAACATTATCTGTGAACTTCAATTTCAAGGAACCTGAACTCACAAAGACAAAAAAAAAAATTTAGAATTTTAATTTCTTAAAACTTTAAAGCTTTTTAACTGCAAGGGTGTTTAATCTTTGAACTTTAATTTTTCCCTGGAGATATCACAGTTGGAAGGAAGTTAATATTCATACTTGGAAGTGCTCTATGTTGATATTTTATTACTAGGGTGAATTAATGCTGTCATTTTATACTTAATTACACAACCTCTGACATGGCTCGTTGTAACTCTGAATGGAAATGAGTGAACTTAAATCTTGTGAAAAGACAGTGTTGGCTTTTTCTTTGTTCTAAACTTTTTAAATTAAACATTTTATTGAAATAATTGTAGATTCTGACACAGTTCTAAGAAGTAATACAAAGAGGTTCATTGCATCCTTTATCCAGTGACCTCCAATTAGTATCTTGCAAAATTATATACAGCACAACATTATAACCTGAATCTGGACACTGATACAACCCACTGCTATTCAAAACTACCTAGTTTTGTGTTTGTTTTTTTTTAATTTTGGCCTCTTTTATTCTCTTTTTTTTCACCCATCTTCATTCTTTGGCCTGTGTGGGCCTCCCATTTCAACGGCCTCTCTCGTTGGAAGAGCACTGGCTCTAGAAGCCTGCACTCCAGAGTGCTGGCTCATTATTGGACACACCAGTCTAGCCGTTCTGTGGCACATGGGATTTTCCTGGGCCAGGGATCGAACCAGTGTCCCTTGCACTACAAGGTGGACTCTTTACCCACTGGACCACCAGGAAGCCCAAAAAACTACCTAGTTTTACATCCACCCATGTATGTGTATTTAGTTCTAAGTTTATCACAGAGGCAGGTTTGTGTATCCACTGGCTCAGTACAAACCCTATCATTTTCATAAAGAGCCCCCGTGTGCCTTTTTAATCATCATATCCACCTTTCTTTCCTCTCCTCAGCCCTTCCTCCCCACAATCTCTAGCAACCACTAATCTGTTCTCCATCTTTATACTTTGGTCATGTCAAGAGTAGTCCCTAAATGGAATAATACATAACCTTTGAGATTTTTTTTCTCAGCATAATGCCTGCAAGTCAATCAAGTTGTCTACAAATAGTCTACTCATTTAATGCAGCTGTATTCTATTGTGTGGACATACCATAGTTAGTTTGATTATAAACTCAATGAAGGACATTTATGGTGTTTCTATGTTCTGGCTTTTACAAATAAAGCTGCTACACACTTGTATACAGGTTTTTTTTGGAAAATAAGTTCAATTTCAGAGGGATAAGTTCCCAAGAAGCAATCAATAGATCTTACAGTAGTTTTACATTTAGATTTTTAAGAAAATGCTAAACTAATTTCCACCACACCATTTTATATGCATTGCTGGTAGTAGGAAGAATGAACTAATTCACTGGGATGCTCTAGAAGAAAAATCTAGTTTAGTATGGCCTAGTTCTATGTCTGTCTGCAATGTAAACATTCTGCTCTGCATTTTAAAGAAGCAAATCTGCTGCCTCACATGGAGAGACGTACCACTGCTGAGGTTCATTGCATCCTTTATCCAGTGACCTCCAATTAGTATCTTGCAAAATTATATACAGCACAACATTATAACCTGAATCTGGACACTGATACAACCCACTGCTATTCAAAACTACCTAGTTTTGTGTTTGTTTTTTTTTAATTTTGGCCTCTTTTATTCTCTTTTTTTTCACCCATCTTCATTCTTTGGCCTGTGTGGGCCTCCCATTTCAACGGCCTCTCTCGTTGGAAGAGCACTGGCTCTAGAAGCCTGCACTCCAGAGTGCTGGCTCATTATTGGACACACCAGTCTAGCCGTTCTGTGGCACATGGGATTTTCCTGGGCCAGGGATCGAACCAGTGTCCCTTGCACTACAAGGTGGACTCTTTACCCACTGGACCACCAGGGAAGCCCAAAAAACTACCTAGTTTTACATCCACCCATGTATGTGTATTTAGTTCTAAGTTTATCACAGAGGCAGGTTTGTGTATCCACTGGCTCAGTACAAACCCTATCATTTTCATAAAGAGCCCCCGTGTGCCTTTTTAATCATCATATCCACCTTTCTTTCCTCTCCTCAGCCCTTCCTCCCCACAATCTCTAGCAACCACTAATCTGTTCTCCATCTTTATACTTTGGTCATGTCAAGAGTAGTCCCTAAATGGAATAATACATAACCTTTGAGATTTTTTTTCTCAGCATAATGCCTGCAAGTCAATCAAGTTGTCTACAAATAGTCTACTCATTTAATGCAGCTGTATTCTATTGTGTGGACATACCATAGTTAGTTTGATTATAAACTCAATGAAGGACATTTATGGTGTTTCTATGTTCTGGCTTTTACAAATAAAGCTGCTACACACTTGTATACAGGTTTTTTTTGGAAAATAAGTTCAATTTCAGAGGGATAAGTTCCCAAGAAGCAATCAATAGATCTTACAGTAGTTTTACATTTAGATTTTTAAGAAAATGCTAAACTAATTTCCACCACACCATTTTATATGCATTGCTGGTAGTAGGAAGAATGAACTAATTCACTGGGATGCTCTAGAAGAAAAATCTAGTTTAGTATGGCCTAGTTCTATGTCTGTCTGCAATGTAAACATTCTGCTCTGCATTTTAAAGAAGCAAATCTGCTGCCTCACATGGAGAGACGTACCACTGCTACCTGTGTAGGAGTTCAGTATAAACAAGTACACATTCATGCAGATAAAGTTATGCTCTTACTAGTTGTATCAATAACAGAAGTAATATAATATTCTTTGGAGCTATTTTTCAACTACTTCAGAACTATTTTTAATATGACAGGTGCTATTTACTGCATCCTCTTCAAACCTTAAGACTAGAATTAACAAGTAGACATGAACACAACTAAAAATATACTAAGAGTTAATTTGTTATTAAGAACATCTGGGTATATTTGTCAACATATAGTTATGGTTCAAATTTAAACTGTGGGTGTATAATCCTAAAACCTAACACAAATTTCAAGTACTGTCCAATCAAAAAGCATAGTATGTATAAATATTCAGATGAATAATATTTAAACTGTAAATAATCTTATCTTTTAAGAATTAGAAACTCCTAAAATCAAACTTGATTTCCTTACTTTTCTATTATAGTACAGTATTAAAATATATATTAAGTATTAGTTGGAGTTCATATGGACCTCATCCATGAGTATTTCATTACAAAAGAATCAAAAGGAAGTAGATATAAACTCTCATAGCATGACCTTGAGAATCAGATTACATTAAATCAATTTTAAATGGGTTCCCCCAGTGACTCAGCTGGTAGAGAATCCCTGTGCCAATCCAGGAGACGTAGGTTCGATCCTTGGGTTGGGAAGAGTCCTTGGAGGAAAACATGGCAATCCACGCTAGTATTCTTATCTGGAGAATTCCATGGACAAAGGAGCCTAGCAGACTACGGTCCATGGGGTTGCAAAGAGTCAGACATGACTGAGGTGACTCTGTACACACAGAGATACTTTTTTTTTTTTTTTAATTTATTTATTTTGCAGGGGGTGCAGTGGGAGGGGGGCAGGCGGGCCACTTCTATTGGCCCCACCCCCCTCTATTTTTTGGGGGGCCCCTTGGCGCATGTGCTCCAGGGCTCCGGCTCGGTAATTGGACCCATCGGTCCAGCCGCTCTGCGGCACGTGGGATCTCCCGGTAAGAATGAACTAATTCACTGGGATGCTCTAGAAGAAAAATCTAGTTTAGTATGGCCTAGTTCTATGTCTGTCTGCAATGTAAACATTCTGCTCTGCATTTTAAAGAAGCAAATCTGCTGCCTCACATGGAGAGACGTACCACTGCTACCTGTGTAGGAGTTCAGTATAAACAAGTACACATTCATGCAGATAAAGTTATGCTCTTACTAGTTGTATCAATAACAGAAGTAATATAATATTCTTTGGAGCTATTTTTCAACTACTTCAGAACTATTTTTAATATGACAGGTGCTATTTACTGCATCCTCTTCAAACCTTAAGACTAGAATTAACAAGTAGACATGAACACAACTAAAAATATACTAAGAGTTAATTTGTTATTAAGAACATCTGGGTATATTTGTCAACATATAGTTATGGTTCAAATTTAAACTGTGGGTGTATAATCCTAAAACCTAACACAAATTTCAAGTACTGTCCAATCAAAAAGCATAGTATGTATAAATATTCAGATGAATAATATTTAAACTGTAAATAATCTTATCTTTTAAGAATTAGAAACTCCTAAAATCAAACTTGATTTCCTTACTTTTTCTATTATAGTACAGTATTAAAATATATAGTAAGTATTAGTTGGAGTTCATATGGACCTCATCCATGAGTATTTCATTACAAAAGAATCAAAAGGAAGTAGATATAAACTCTCATAGCATGACCTTGAGAATCAGATTACATTAAATCAATTTTAAATGGGTTCCCCCAGTGACTCAGCTGGTAGAGAATCCCTGTGCCAATCCAGGAGACGTAGGTTCGATCCTTGGGTTGGGAAGAGTCCTTGGAGGAAAACATGGCAATCCACGCTAGTATTCTTATCTGGAGAATTCCATGGACAAAGGAGCCTAGCAGACTACGGTCCATGGGGTTGCAAAGAGTCAGACATGACTGAGGTGACTCTGTACACACAGAGATACTTTTTTTTTTTTTTTAATTTATTTATTTTGCAGGGGGTGCAGTGGGAGGGGGGCAGGCGGGCCACTTCTATTGGTCTTTCATTTCTCTATTTTCATCCTTCTTCGCTCTTTGGCCCGTGTGGGCCTCCCATCGCGGTGGCTTCTGTTGTCGCAGAGCGCCCGCTTTGGGCGCATGTGCTCCAGGGCTCCGGCTCGGTAATTGGACACATCGGTCCAGCCGCTCTGCGGCACGTGGGATCTTCCCAGGCCAGGGATCAAATCGGTGCCCCTTGCACTGCAAGGTGGTGTCTTTCCCCACTGGACCACCAGGGAAGCCCAAGAGATACTTTTAAATATAAAAAAGAATCACTTAAAAATATCGATTTAACCTATCAATAAATAAAGTATTTTCTCTATGCCTCTGAATGACATGGTATGAATGATTAGTAAAATCCATAAAAAAATTCAATTGTAAACAAACTTTATGAAATGGGTTTTAAGATACAGTTAAACAAGACAAACTAAGATTTAAATATGCTGCTCAGTAAAATCTCATGTATCTATTCAAACCAAATTTATAATTTCCCCCATATACCTTATCATTTACATGAATCATCCTAGAAAGGAACATATATTGAAAGTTAACTTTTCTCCAAAGTCATGAAATGGTTTAAAACATTAGCTCTTCACATAAATTTAAGACAAATTAGAACTGAAAGGGTATTCTTTATTTAAATTTTTTTTTCTTTTTTTTGGGGGGTGGTGGGGTGGGGAGAGAGAAGCAGGCGGGCCACTTCTATTGGTCTTTCATTTCTCTAGTTTCATCCATCTTTGTTCTTTGGCCCGTGTGGGCCTCCCATCGCGGTGGCCTCTGTTGTCGCAGAGCAGCGGCTCTGGGCGCATGTGCTCCAGAGCTCCGGCTCGGTAATTGGACACATCAGTTCAGCCGCTCTGAGGCACATGGGATCCTCCCGGCCAGGGATCGAACCGGCACCCCTTGCACTGCAAGGCGGTGTCCTCACCCACTGGACCACCAGGGAAGCACAGTGAAAGGGTATCCTCAAGAGCAATTCAAAATGAATACAAGCAATGGTTGTACATTACAATCCCGAACTCCCCTTACCTGGCTACACCAGATGACAGCTCAGGTACTACCACCCTTCGACTCCAAGCTACAAGATCCCGCTCTGTGGCTATTTCGCTTCTTGGTGCATTACTATGCATCTGCCGCACGCCTTCGATTTGACCACTACGCCTTAGTCCCACATTAGGTGGTGAATGAACCTCTGAAGTAGAACTTGTAGAGCCTAAGTGAAAAAATTCATATAGAAAGTTCTATTTAGAGACATTTCTCCCTTAGCTTTGAATAGGAAACGAGAAAATACTAGAAGGAAAAAAAAATACATACTATCTTTTACATGAAATGTTATACTATGGCAAATAATCAAGTTATCAAAGTAGGAACCAAACCATAAGCAAAAGTTTAATGAAAACAAAACATGGTTTTTTAGTCCATCAGAGAATTCAGTGAGTCATAACTCCTGACTGTTAAGCTCCAAAGATGTAAAGTCATTACTTAAAAAAAATAAAAAGAAAAAGTCTACTGTGTATTTTTGGGAAAACCACATAAGAAGCAAAACCAGATAAACCCAAGGAAATTTATGATTCACACATTTGCTTTAAATTTTCTCTAAAGTTTAATAATAGACAACAATAAGGATGGTGAGAAATGGGCTTTGAATGTATTCCATAAATTACTGAAGAAACTGACTTTTAACATCTATGTTATACATGTTCATGACAGGAAATTTGTAAGAAATTAACATATTAAAAAACTCATTGTCCGTAGTCTGAACTCTTATATAATGAATACTTTTGTAGGATATTACGTATTCTTCAAAAGCATGATCGTGCTTATTTTAGCAATCTAATATTTCATATCATGGATTTACTATATTTGTTAAATTACTTCTCTACTGTTATAGGTTTAGACTGTTTCAATCTTTTAAATATTTCACTTAAAAGAACCACTACTTACCTCTACTTAAACGGCTGGTATTACTGATACCTGCTTCACCAGCACGCCTCAAGTCTTGCTCCTGCTGCAGTCTTTGAATCATACTATCCAGTGGACTGATCTCCTGATTTGCTTGCTGAACCCCCTACTTTCCCCCGGACCACCAGGGAAGCACAGTGAAAGGGTATCCTCAAGAGCAATTCAAAATGAATACAAGCAATGGTTGTACATTACAATCCCGAACTCCCCTTACCTGGCTACACCAGATGACAGCTCAGGTACTACCACCCTTCGACTCCAAGCTACAAGATCCCGCTCTGTGGCTATTTCGCTTCTTGGTGCATTACTATGCATCTGCCGCACGCCTTCGATTTGACCACTACGCCTTAGTCCCACATTAGGTGGTGAATGAACCTCTGAAGTAGAACTTGTAGAGCCTAAGTGAAAAAATTCATATAGAAAGTTCTATTTAGAGACATTTCTCCCTTAGCTTTGAATAGGAAACGAGAAAATACTAGAAGGAAAAAAAAATACATACTATCTTTTACATGAAATGTTATACTATGGCAAATAATCAAGTTATCAAAGTAGGAACCAAACCATAAGCAAAAGTTTAATGAAAACAAAACATGGTTTTTTAGTCCATCAGAGAATTCAGTGAGTCATAACTCCTGACTGTTAAGCTCCAAAGATGTAAAGTCATTACTTAAAAAAAATAAAAAGAAAAAGTCTACTGTGTATTTTTGGGAAAACCACATAAGAAGCAAAACCAGATAAACCCAAGGAAATTTATGATTCACACATTTGCTTTAAATTTTCTCTAAAGTTTAATAATAGACAACAATAAGGATGGTGAGAAATGGGCTTTGAATGTATTCCATAAATTACTGAAGAAACTGACTTTTAACATCTATGTTATACATGTTCATGACAGGAAATTTGTAAGAAATTAACATATTAAAAAACTCATTGTCCGTAGTCTGAACTCTTATATAATGAATACTTTTGTAGGATATTACGTATTCTTCAAAAGCATGATCGTGCTTATTTTAGCAATCTAATATTTCATATCATGGATTTACTATATTTGTTAAATTACTTCTCTACTGTTATAGGTTTAGACTGTTTCAATCTTTTAAATATTTCACTTAAAAGAACCACTACTTACCTCTACTTAAACGGCTGGTATTACTGATACCTGCTTCACCAGCACGTCTCAAGTCTTGCTCCTGCTGCAGTCTTTGAATCATACTATCCAGTGGACTGATCTCCTGATTTGCTTGCTGACTTAAGACTTGGTTCAGTCCTATGTAAATCACAAAAAGACTAAGGATACTTCAAATCATTTTACTGAACAACCTCACTTTGAGTCCAGAATTAAACATAAATTTTGCTGAATAAGAGACTTAAAATAAGCAACTGTAAATGATGGGAGAGAAAGAAAGGAAAGGAAACATGCCCTCTTCAATTTTAATTTATTAAAGATGATGATGATGACATAAATTTTACTAAATGTTTACCATGATTCAGGTACTCATATAATCCTTACAATACCACAATCCCACAGGTATTATTGATTCCACTTTATAGGTAAGAAAACCAAAATAACAATTCAAAGTCATACATCCAGTGCATGGCAAAAGAAGGATTTAATCTTAAATCTTCTCTTATAAAAGACAAATCTGATTACCCACTTTCTCAAAAAGCTTTACTGCTTCATTCAACAAATTCTTGTTGGCAACATAAGGAAAGTGATGAGAAAAATCAACTCCCATTTGAATCTCCAACTAATGTTAATTTTTACTCTATATTACTTTACCCTCCAAAGCTTTTACAGCAACATTTTTCATTCCTATCTTACTTTTTAAACTTTTAAAAGTTGATCATTTCTTAAAACAATCGTCAATGTGAATATGGCATCTAGTCTTATTCTCTCTTACATCATACTGTATTATTCACTTGAGTACATCACGACTTTTAACTAAATACTCGTTTAAAACTATTTACTAATCTTACTCCACAAGAGCAAGAATTGCATCTGTCTAATTCACCACTGAATGCCACAGCTTAGCAAGCGTCAGGGACAGAGGAGATTCACAAGCTATGTTGCTAAATGAATAAGTGAACCGACTCATCCTCAGGGAATAAGAGAGTGAGGTATGGTTATAAATAGATACAGACAAAAATTAATTAAACCTCCAATATTCCTAACTGTCTTGCAATATTTAAGCATTATTCAAAGAACTTTTGAAAAAGTACAAAAAATCATTTTACTTCTCATTTGTTCAAAGCAATCAAAAACAAAGTTCTATCCAATTATCAATTTTAAAAGATTTCAAAAGGAAACGGGAAATGTGGATTTCTACTCAAACGAGCATTTACCTGAGGAAGTCACACCCATTTGAGGGATGAGCTGCTCCTCCCTGCAATTTTCACGACCAGGAACTAATCTCTGATATCTTGATGGATGAGGGTTACCATCAACATCAACCAAAAAAGGTGGTGGCATGAGATGAGGTGCTTGCTGAGTCTGTTCATCTAATACAAAATTGTTGGCATCACGGATAAGGGGCCGATAATCACTATGAAAGAACATCTGATCTGCTATCTATAAAAAGAAAGTTCCATCAAAGATTGGAGAAAGAAAAATTTATCATTATAGATTTCTAATAAAAGGCAAACATTTAAATGTAAATCATGGCATCTATAAAAGAATATTATTTTCTAGAATCATTTGTAAATAACTGTTTATCTGTACTTTCTACATTATATTTTATGATTAGAAAAATAGGCACTTCGAATTTTCCCTTGAACAGGATGAGACTGTATTCATAAAAAACATTAAAGGTAATATAATTTGACACAGGCCAAAGAACAAGGATGGATGAAAATAAATGAATAGAGAACCAATAAAAGAGGCCAAAAGAAAAAAGTAACATAATTTGAAATTAAATGTAAAATTAAATCTACACATAAACCTTTCAATAGTACTTTTACTTTCCCAAAGCTATCATTTCTAAAATTGCTAAGCATGGTTATGTGTTTTAGTATTTTACAATGAGAAATCAATTTATTCTTAAAATTAGACTCTTCAATAAAACCACTCATACAAGAAAATCTTTAAGTATACAGTAAATATGGTTTATATAATATCAAAAATTATGGGCTTCCCTGGTGGTCCAGTGGTAAGGAAACCACCTTGCAATGCAAGTGGCACTGGTTCGATCCCTGGCCTGGGAAGATCCCACATGCTGCAGAGCGGCTGGACCCATGTGTCCAATTACCAAGCCAGCGCTCCTGAGCGCATGTGCCTAGAGCCAGTGCTCTGCAACGAGAGAGGCCACTGCAATGGGAAGCCCACATGAGCCAAAGAACAAAGATGGATGAAAATAAATAAATGAAAGACCAATAGGAGTGGCCAAAAAAAAAAAAACCCTCTACATTTCCTGAAATAATATAAAAATTTAATATGAATTAATATTCGACACAATTGTAACTTCAAAATTTTATCATTTAATTTGGAATTTCTTAAATCTGAACTCTTCCATTTTTATTATAACTTTTTAAATAACTCTACCACAAATAAACAACTTAAATCCTTTGGTCACTAATTTCAGATAAGATCTTTAATATTATTTTAAAAAATAGTTACCACCAAAGTAGGCCATATATATTTTGAGAACCATATAAAAGCCACAGAACTGTACCCAAATAAATGCATATTATCCACATAAGAAAAACATTTTACATAATTTCAACAAATCCCTCTATGAACATCTCCCACAGCCATCTAATACACCCCAACTTAAGTACTGCAATCTAGATTGTTCTAGTTGGCTAAGCAAAGTTATTTTTTTCTGAAATATAAAGATTATCACTTCCCTCCCCAAAATACAACTCTTAAACATCTACAGATTTTAAGACAAATAAACAATTATAATGAGAAGATATAGCAGCACCATCATACTCTACCTTATCATATTTGCTACTTGAGCCAAAGCCAAAAATTAAAAGATGTCCATGAGAGTCTGTGCATGCAAAATGCTGACCATCAGGAGAGCATTTGCAGTCAAATACTGCACCATGTCCTTGGCCTTCAATCTGAAAAGTATTTAACCAACAATCAGTAAACTTCCATTAAAATATAAAGAACAGGTTGGTCACTATTGTTACTAAAATTCTATGGTAAAAGATACATAAGTATATGGCCTATTGAAGTAAAGATATAACAAACACAGAATAGTACAATTTTGTGAATATTCAGAAAAGTGCCAGATTAAAAGCCTCGAAAAACAATGTATTAGCTTTATCCGTAGACCAGACACAAGTCAGGAACTAGAACACCACCAATCTCCCCCACCCATAGAATTCTGTTCCATGTCTTTAACCCATATTTAAAATGTAATTGCACCTTAGAGTCCATCTTATCTGCATTTAATCAAGCCGTTTCAGCGAAGGCTGACAATGTGGAATAGCTGTAGTGATTTTTTGTTAACTCTTGAAGTAACAGCCAGAGATCACTGCTCATAGGACACCAAATTTAATATGAATTAATATTCGACACAATTGTAACTTCAAAATTTTATCATTTAATTTGGAATTTCTTAAATCTGAACTCTTCCATTTTTATTATAACTTTTTAAATAACTCTACCACAAATAAACAACTTAAATCCTTTGGTCACTAATTTCAGATAAGATCTTTAATATTATTTTAAAAAATAGTTACCACCAAAGTAGGCCATATATATTTTGAGAACCATATAAAAGCCACAGAACTGTACCCAAATAAATGCATATTATCCACATAAGAAAAACATTTTACATAATTTCAACAAATCCCTCTATGAACATCTCCCACAGCCATCTAATACACCCCAACTTAAGTACTGCAATCTAGATTGTTCTAGTTGGCTAAGCAAAGTTATTTTTTTCTGAAATATAAAGATTATCACTTCCCTCCCCAAAATACAACTCTTAAACATCTACAGATTTTAAGACAAATAAACAATTATAATGAGAAGATATAGCAGCACCATCATACTCTACCTTATCATATTTGCTACTTGAGCCAAAGCCAAAAATTAAAAGATGTCCATGAGAGTCTGTGCATGCAAAATGCTGACCATCAGGAGAGCATTTGCAGTCAAATACTGCACCATGTCCTTGGCCTTCAATCTGAAAAGTATTTAACCAACAATCAGTAAACTTCCATTAAAATATAAAGAACAGGTTGGTCACTATTGTTACTAAAATTCTATGGTAAAAGATACATAAGTATATGGCCTATTGAAGTAAAGATATAACAAACACAGAATAGTACAATTTTGTGAATATTCAGAAAAGTGCCAGATTAAAAGCCTCGAAAAACAATGTATTAGCTTTATCCGTAGACCAGACACAAGTCAGGAACTAGAACACCACCAATCTCCCCCACCCATAGAATTCTGTTCCATGTCTTTAACCCATATTTAAAATGTAATTGCACCTTAGAGTCCATCTTATCTGCATTTAATCAAGCCGTTTCAGCGAAGGCTGACAATGTGGAATAGCTGTAGTGATTTTTTGTTAACTCTTGAAGTAACAGCCAGAGATCACTGCTCATAGGACACCAAATTTTTCATTTTGGTAATAAATTCCCTTGATGGTCTGACTCATCTTTTAAATGGTGAATTTCAAAGGTTAAAGAAAAGGTTTTTTTTACCTGATAATTGTTTTCTGTTTTCCAGTTCCATTAATCCAGAACGAATGGGTTTCTCCCTGCAACCTGTCAATCAAACAGAGGTGGCCAATCACCACTCTGAATTTTTTGCTCTCAGTGCTTCTTCAGACTATGTTCCAGTTGAAAACTTCTTTAGCAGTGCTCTGAAAGAGGTAAAAATTCTACCCTATCTAAAGCACATCTAGGGACTGAATTTCAGAAAACAACTAAAATAGGGAGTTGACTCCCTAACAAATAACAACTAAGGATGATTTTCAACAAATGTGACTGGATTTCTGGATTAGCAGAATCGGAACACACACACATTATCAGGTAAGAAATACCTCCTCTCTGTTCCGGTATCCACTTATCTAGAACAAAATGAGTTTTATTAGTAATATCCCAATATGCCAGTAATGCTTAGAAAAGAGAGAAGCGGTAATTTTTTCTTTAGTGATAAAAATACAATATAGGGACATTTCACCAAGTACAGAAGTGCAATTAAAATTGAGAAGAATAGCTGACTTTTCGAGGAAAGTTTGTGTCTTGGTCAAGAGAAAAAACGTTCTAAAAGGAAGGGCTCTGTCGAAGAAGTTTCCAGAGTACCACAAATGCGTTTACTTCAAAAAGAAAAGGGTTTTTTTTCCTTTGGCTTGTTGAAAAGAAGGAATGAAGACACTGGTGCCTAATTAATGTTGTTTTGAATGTCAATAATAATGGGAAAGAAACATCTTTCCTTAAAATTTAATTACATGAAAGAAACTTGGTGAAACAATCTATGCCTAAAAGATATACATAAAAGAAAATGAATACACTAAACAGGATCATTTCCTGGTTGTGAAGAAAGCTGGAGGATAAGATAACAGAGACAGGAAGTGATCCCAACTCTACTTTAAAACTATTCAAAAATAAGAAAGGAAAAAACTACTTCTCCAAGTTAACCTAAGGGCGTTAGTAGCCAGACAGCTTTGTATTTTCTAATAATGACAGGTTACAAATAGAAATGTCAGGATTCACATCTCTATTTTCCAGTACTGTCTAGGGAAATAAATGTCACATAAACTGTTATAAATAACTAACTAACTACATGAACAAAGCTTGCCTCTAAGTAGACTTTTATGTAAAAAAAATTCAACACAAAAGAATTAAAGCTGTCCTGGCCATGTACTGTTAAGATGTTTTATTACCTCAATTCACTCAAAATTTCACAAAAGAGAAAACTTTATAAACCTTACATAATAAGTGATTCCGGAACTGTAATATTACTGTAAGTCTAAGTTTCCAATTCAAAATATACAGCAGAACAGAGGAAGAGATCTGAGAGTTTGACTCAGCAGTGTTAGAGGATGTTTGACAAGACATTCCTACGTATGGTATCCTTCATATAATGTTTAGGCAATCTTGCTCAAGGTCATGCGACTCAGTCAACCCTATATCTGCACTATCTACCTATGTTTATAGTTAACAGAGGATCTCTAAAAGAATACTTGTGACAGGTGAACTTCTAAAGTACTAAAAAAGAAAGAAAAAATACCAACCCTACTGAAGATCACTGTTTTCCTATACAGTAACACATGCCATTGTGAACATGGCAGAAGGGTACCAGTTCTCTTGGAATAAGCAATCTGTGTAGTTCCACAGTTATGGAGAATATGAAAGTGTATTTTAAAACTACATTATTTGGATTAACTATTCACTAAAGAAAATAGATTTGTTTTTACTTACAAATCAATTAGAATAGGTACCCATAACCTTATTATTTAAAATGCCAAATTTATCTTTAGAAAAATGTTCTGAGATAATAAACAGCCCTAACTACAAAATGCAGTCAAGGGCTTCCCTGATGGTCCAGCGGGTAAAGAGGTGGCCTTGCAATGTAAGGGGCACCGGTTCGCTCCCTGGTCAGGAAAAATCCCACATGTCAAGCAACGGTTGGGCCGGTGTGTCCAACTGCAAGCCAGCGCTCTGGAACGCATTTGCCTAGAGCCACTGTCCTGAACTAAATTAAAAAGAAAGGAAAAACTACTTCTCCAAGTTAACCTAAGGGCGTTAGTAGCCAGACAGCTTTGTATTTTCTAATAATGACAGGTTACAAATAGAAATGTCAGGATTCACATCTCTATTTTCCAGTACTGTCTAGGGAAATAAATGTCACATAAACTGTTATAAATAACTAACTAACTACATGAACAAAGCTTGCCTCTAAGTAGACTTTTATGTAAAAAAAATTCAACACAAAAGAATTAAAGCTGTCCTGGCCATGTACTGTTAAGATGTTTTATTACCTCAATTCACTCAAAATTTCAAAAAAGAAAACTTTATAAACCTTACATAATAAGTGATTCCGGAACTGTAATATTACTGTAAGTCTAAGTTTCCAATTCAAAATATACAGCAGAACAGAGGAAGAGATCTGAGAGTTTGACTCAGCAGTGTTAGAGGATGTTTGACAAGACATTCCTACGTATGGTATCCTTCATATAATGTTTAGGCAATCTTGCTCAAGGTCATGCGACTCAGTCAACCCTATATCTGCACTATCTACCTATGTTTATAGTTAACAGAGGATCTCTAAAAGAATACTTGTGACAGGTGAACTTCTAAAGTACTAAAAAAGAAAGAAAAAATACCAACCCTACTGAAGATCACTGTTTTCCTATACAGTAACACATGCCATTGTGAACATGGCAGAAGGGTACCAGTTCTCTTGGAATAAGCAATCTGTGTAGTTCCACAGTTATGGAGAATATGAAAGTGTATTTTAAAACTACATTATTTGGATTAACTATTCACTAAAGAAAATAGATTTGTTTTTACTTACAAATCAATTAGAATAGGTACCCATAACCTTATTATTTAAAATGCCAAATTTATCTTTAGAAAAATGTTCTGAGATAATAAACAGCCCTAACTACAAAATGCAGTCAAGGGCTTCCCTGATGGTCCAGCGGGTAAAGAGGTGGCCTTGCAATGTAAGGGGCACCGGTTCGCTCCCTGGTCAGGAAAAATCCCACATGTCAAGCAACGGTTGGGCCGGTGTGTCCAACTGCAAGCCAGCGCTCTGGAACGCATTTGCCCAGAGCCACTGTCCTGCAACAAAAGAGAGGCCACTACAATGGGAGGCCCACACATGCCAAAGAACAGAGATGGATGAAAAATAAACGATGACTTAGAGGCAAAAAGGAAAAAAAAGCAGTCAAGGCTTTCTAGCTGATACAAAGTAGAAAAATATTTTATTTTCCTATATAATTAAATAGAGCTTTCCAGGTGATAGAGTGGTAAAGAAATGACCTGCCAATGTAGGAGACGAGAGAGACATGGGTTTGATCCCTGGATTGGGAAGATCCCTTGGAGAAGGAAATGGCAACTAACTCCAGTATTCTTGCCTGGGAAATTCCATGGATAGAGAAGCCTGGCAGGCTACAGCCCATGGACACGCAACAGAGTTGGACATAACTGAGCACACACACATACACACACATACAAATATAAATATACTGTGTTTATGACTTATGCTATAATTAACTAAGCCAACCACAAAAAATAGTTAAATACTTCTCTCTGAAAAGGATTTCATCTTAAACCAGGGTCAGAATATTAATGATCAAGAATTTTTTGAGGAGGGGGGGTTGGGAAGGAGGGAGCGGGACGAGCGGGCCACTTCTATTGGTCTTTCATTTATTTATTCTCATCCATCTTTATTCTTTGGCCTGTGTGGGCCTCCCATAGCAGTGGCCTCTCTTGTCGCAGAGCACCGCCTCTGGGCGCACATGCTCCAGAGCTCCGGCTCGGTAATTGGACACATGGGTCCAGCCACTCTGCGGATCCAGGCCAGGGATGGAACCAACGCCCCTTGCACTGCAAGGCGGTGTCCTTAACCACTGGACCACCATGGAAGCCCGATCAAGAATTTTTTAAAGAAAAAACTGAATAACGAAGACAGTATCTGAATATACATGTGTAACTAAAAATCAATGAGACATTCAAAAACTAAGCGGAAGAAAATAAGTGTTTTATTTATATTAAAGTTATAAAGTTATATGAAACTATATTATACATCAATTATACTTCAATAAAAAACTAATTAAAAAGTTATATGAACCTATCATAAATGAAATGCTCAACAGAAGAGGAAGTCAACATTAAATTTAATAAATATAACATTACTAGTACTTACAGCTTGCTCTAGTTAAGTTTAAAAACAGAAAGAAATGAAAAATAACAAATAAATAAGTAAATTTTATATGAACTGTTCCCTAATAACTGAGCATGCCTGCTATATACTCTCTGGGACATACAAAGACTACTCAAGAAAACTCATACTTGTTTAATTACAATAAGAATGCTTCTCCAAAAAAAAAAAAGGGTGATAGAGTGGTAAAGAAATGACCTGCCAATGTAGGAGACGAGAGAGACATGGGTTTGATCCCTGGATTGGGAAGATCCCTTGGAGAAGGAAATGGCAACTAACTCCAGTATTCTTGCCTGGGAAATTCCATGGATAGAGAAGCCTGGCAGGCTACAGCCCATGGACACGCAACAGAGTTGGACATAACTGAGCACACACACATACACACACATACAAATATAAATATACTGTGTTTATGACTTATGCTATAATTAACTAAGCCAACCACAAAAAATAGTTAAATACTTCTCTCTGAAAAGGATTTCATCTTAAACCAGGGTCAGAATATTAATGATCAAGAATTTTTTGAGGAGGGGGGGTTGGGAAGGGAGGGAGCGGGACGAGCGGGCCACTTCTATTGGTCTTTCATTTATTTATTCTCATCCATCTTTATTCTTTGGCCTGTGTGGGCCTCCCATAGCAGTGGCCTCTCTTGTCGCAGAGCACCGCCTCTGGGCGCACATGCTCCAGAGCTCCGGCTCGGTAATTGGACACATGGGTCCAGCCACTCTGCGGATCCAGGCCAGGGATGGAACCAACGCCCCTTGCACTGCAAGGCGGTGTCCTTAACCACTGGACCACCATGGAAGCCCGATCAAGAATTTTTTAAAGAAAAAACTGAATAACGAAGACAGTATCTGAATATACATGTGTAACTAAAAATCAATGAGACATTCAAAAACTAAGCGGAAGAAAATAAGTGTTTTATTTATATTAAAGTTATAAAGTTATATGAAACTATATTATACATCAATTATACTTCAATAAAAAACTAATTAAAAAGTTATATGAACCTATCATAAATGAAATGCTCAACAGAAGAGGAAGTCAACATTAAATTTAATAAATATAACATTACTAGTACTTACAGCTTGCTCTAGTTAAGTTTAAAAACAGAAAGAAATGAAAAATAACAAATAAATAAGTAAATTTTATATGAACTGTTCCCTAATAACTGAGCATGCCTGCTATATACTCTCTGGGACATACAAAGACTACTCAAGAAAACTCATACTTGTTTAATTACAATAAGAATGCTGAGAAAATCAATGAGATAATACTTACTTAGTGCAAAAATTTCAAGAAGAATAGGAGTTAAAAGAAAATAGAAAATATATTCAGTGATTATAAGGCTATTTTGTTGTTTTTTTAAAAGTAAGAGATTAAAAGACCAGAAGTTAACATAATTCCTTTGTAGGAAATCTCATACTGACTAAAGAATTTTAGAAACGTTTCCAAGAAATGAGCAGCACTATCTTGTTAGAGGTTTATACTCAATTTGGAAAAAATTAAATCAATACAAAAATTATGAATTAAGAGCTATGATCATGATATTTAATAAACGTTCTTTTAATTGCTAAGTCATGTCCAACTCCTTTGTTACCTCATGGACTGTAGCCCTCTAGGCTCCTCTTATCCATGGGATTTTCAAGGAAATAATATTGGAGTGTGCTGCCATTTCCTTTCCAGGGGATCTTCCTGACCCAGGGATCAAACCTGAGTCTTCTTCATGGACAGGCGGATTCCTTACCACTGAGCCACCACGGAAGCCCTTAATGAAGAATACTAATATCCTTTAAAAAGCAGAATGCAACCCATAACTTCTAAGACAATTCTTGGTAAGTAAAAGATGAATACTTAAAAAGAGAAAAGTGAGGTCCAGGAGTGAAAACACCTCACCTCTAGTAATGGGCATGCCATCCAATTCTGGGAAGCCCCAGAAGCATCTTCTTAATGGCATTATTCCAAGTCTATGACCCGTGTCAATTTTTGGGTGGCTCAGATGGTAAAGAATCCATCTGCAATGCAGGAGACCAGGGTTCAGGAAGATCCTCTGGAGAAGGGAATGACTACCCATTCCAGAACTCTTGCCTGGAAAATCCCATAGACAGAGGAGCCTGGTGGCCTATAGTTCATGGGGCTGTAAAGAGCTGGATACAACTGAGAGACTAAGATTTTCACTTTAAAATATGTCATTAAAAAAAAAAAAAAAATACATATATATATATATATATACACACACACACACACACACATATTGATTAGAAGGGAAAAGTATCTCACCTATAAAATACTCCATAATTAAAACTTATGAATCTTTTAAAATACCCTAATACTTTTATGAGATAGATTCATAACACAAGAATAAAAGAGCTGAGAAATTAAATTTAAGCTAAAAAATACCCTTAGAAAGTCTTTCCTTATGTATAAAGAACTTTAAAGCTTATCAACCTGGGGAAGAAAAAACTTAATTACCAACGTACACAACATACTAGAGATACACACCCTCACACCTATGGTTAAAATATGCTTTGTTTACTTTCTAATTACCCCTCTAGTTAAGTGTAAACAAAGAATGTATCTTAGGAAAACTAGCAGATGCCAATGGTCCAGGTGTCATCAAATTATTTAAATAATGTTTGTAAATAATGTTTTAAATAACTTTTAAATAATGTTTACTTTAACACTGAAAATTCTTTAATTAATGGCAACATTATTACATATGAATTAAAGATAGCTATTTAGAATTAACAGTGCCAATATAAACAAATTTGTATAAAAAAGGAAACTGTTGTAACTGGCTTGATAAAACCAGGAGACATATAAACGTGATTCTGAAGAATCAGCTCAAACATTCACCAGAAGAAAATGATGAATTATTACCACCATTAATTGTGTGTGTTGGTGGTACAGTGGTGAGCATAGCTGCCTTCCAAAATAAACAACTCATTTTCAAATTTAACACCATTTGGGAAGTAGTACCATTAAACAATCAAGTCCTTCTTGAAATTTATTCTTTTCCTTTTACCTCTCGACACAGTAATAGCATGATGTTTTTCCAACAAACTTCTGGAAAATCCGGCATGACCCAATTTGGGTGGCTCAGATGGTAAAGAATCCATCTGCAATGCAGGAGACCAGGGTTCAGGAAGATCCTCTGGAGAAGGGAATGACTACCCATTCCAGAACTCTTGCCTGGAAAATCCCATAGACAGAGGAGCCTGGTGGCCTATAGTTCATGGGGCTGTAAAGAGCTGGATACAACTGAGAGACTAAGATTTTCACTTTAAAATATGTCATTAAAAAAAAAAAAAAAATACATATATATATATATATATACACACACACACACACACACACATATTGATTAGAAGGGAAAAGTATCTCACCTATAAAATACTCCATAATTAAAACTTATGAATCTTTTAAAATACCCTAATACTTTTATGAGATAGATTCATAACACAAGAATAAAAGAGCTGAGAAATTAAATTTAAGCTAAAAAATACCCTTAGAAAGTCTTTCCTTATGTATAAAGAACTTTAAAGCTTATCAACCTGGGGAAGAAAAAACTTAATTACCAACGTACACAACATACTAGAGATACACACCCTCACACCTATGGTTAAAATATGCTTTGTTTACTTTCTAATTACCCCTCTAGTTAAGTGTAAACAAAGAATGTATCTTAGGAAAACTAGCAGATGCCAATGGTCCAGGTGTCATCAAATTATTTAAATAATGTTTGTAAATAATGTTTTAAATAACTTTTAAATAATGTTTACTTTAACACTGAAAATTCTTTAATTAATGGCAACATTATTACATATGAATTAAAGATAGCTATTTAGAATTAACAGTGCCAATATAAACAAATTTGTATAAAAAAGGAAACTGTTGTAACTGGCTTGATAAAACCAGGAGACATATAAACGTGATTCTGAAGAATCAGCTCAAACATTCACCAGAAGAAAATGATGAATTATTACCACCATTAATTGTGTGTGTTGGTGGTACAGTGGTGAGCATAGCTGCCTTCCAAAATAAACAACTCATTTTCAAATTTAACACCATTTGGGAAGTAGTACCATTAAACAATCAAGTCCTTCTTGAAATTTATTCTTTTCCTTTTACCTCTCGACACAGTAATAGCATGATGTTTTTCCAACAAACTTCTAGAGACTGTAATCTCTTCTCCAATGAAGGAGGTTAGGGCTGCCAACCCCCTGCACAAAAATCCACATATAACTTAGAGCCAACCCTCCATCTATGCAGTTCCTCTATACTGAAGTGTACACCACATGGATTCAACTAACTAATCGTAGACTGGGTAGTGCTGTGCTATCTATTACTGGAAAAAATCTGCATGTAAGTCTATCTGCATAGCTCAAGCCAATGGTGTTCAAGGGTCAACTGTACTTCTTCTGAAGGTTCAGTTCTAATTCGCTACACTGTCCTCTCTATCTCCACAAGGAGGTGGACAGTGTTCTATGTAGAAGACTACACTTCCTTCTCTCTACAACTCGTCTTTCCAAATAGTCTTTCTCCAAGTGCTGACTGTCCATTTACACAAAGGCAGTCAACACTATATCACAATAAACATGAAAATATCAGTTTTCTTTCTCATCTTTCATCTTTCCATCAATAGCATCATTGCTGTCAAGATCATCTAAGCTCTCAACCCTTTTATTAAATTTCCTGTCACTCTCTACCTTTGATCCTTCTATCATCACAAAACACAAAGTCTTATATATTTTTCTTTCACAATTTTACTACCCATTCCTACAATGTTTCATTATGATTTCACTGATGAGTAGATCTCCACCTATCCAATTTTGTATCTGAAATAGAACCACTGGCAACCACCAAACCATTTTTCTCTTAAGCTTCTGGAATATAAAGCAATTTGCAAATTAATTTACCAATTAAGTCCCATTAGGCTAACCATTTTTAATGTCCACAAATAATTTGAGGGCACCAACAAGCCACTTCATTTTATGCTTTTCATTACTCATTTTTCAAAATCTATTCCAGAAAAACTTTCTAAATTACTCTATGAACGTGTCTTAACATTTTTTATTTGGTTATTGATATACTTCTCTTACTTCTTCCTCCTCTGACTATCCACACTGAAGTTATCCTTACATTTTTACCAATTATCTTTCTTCATAAGCTATGCTATTATTTGAAACTATTTAGTCACATTTATCTTTTCAGCTATATTTTATCTTCCCAACTTGACTGCAAGGTGGATAAAGAAAGAAAAGGTCATCTATATTTTGTGCTTACATACAAAGTCAGTACTTAAGTATCTACTAATCAAAATGTTTATACTTGTGTATTACATTTTATAAGCTTTCCCTTATAACTATCAAATCTCAAATATCCCTGTGATAGTAAATCACAGAACACATCGAAAAATTATTACATAGAAGTAGTTCACCAAATATAGTATGACAATCTTGAGAGACAAGTTCACATTCATGGCAACAAAATTTAAGGTATGTTTTTCATCCCAAGATATAGATGAGAAAGAGACAGAATCAAAAGAACCTCAGAAATCTGAAAGAAAAGGACAATCACTAAAGTTTATAATCAGAAGACTGAAAGTAATTTCTAGTACAGGGAGGCTGAAATGAAGACTGGAAGCATAAAAAGAAATTCTTTTAACAAATCAGACTGCAGGTATATGATATCTTAAGAGGATGATAAATAGTCAGATAAAAAGGATGGAAGGAAAAGAGGAGAAAAAAGATGAAGACAGGAAAAGTCTTGAAATTCTGATTCACAAGAGAACACAACATGAGATACACCTATTTCAAGTTTATTTCTCCCGTTCCTAGATACATGTAGCTATAATTATCTAAAAAACTAAAACAAAGGCAAAAATTCACAGTACTTGCAAGGAGAAATACATAATTTTTTTTCACAATTTTTGAGGGCACCAAACAAAGCCATTTTTCTCTTAAGCTTCTGGAATATAAAGCAATTTGCAAATTAATTTACCAATTAAGTCCCATTAGGCTAACCATTTTTAATGTCCACAAATAATTTGAGGGCACCAACAAGCCACTTCATTTTATGCTTTTCATTACTCATTTTTCAAAATCTATTCCAGAAAAACTTTCTAAATTACTCTATGAACGTGTCTTAACATTTTTTATTTGGTTATTGATATACTTCTCTTACTTCTTCCTCCTCTGACTATCCACACTGAAGTTATCCTTACATTTTTACCAATTATCTTTCTTCATAAGCTATGCTATTATTTGAAACTATTTAGTCACATTTATCTTTTCAGCTATATTTTATCTTCCCAACTTGACTGCAAGGTGGATAAAGAAAGAAAAGGTCATCTATATTTTGTGCTTACATACAAAGTCAGTACTTAAGTATCTACTAATCAAAATGTTTATACTTGTGTATTACATTTTATAAGCTTTCCCTTATAACTATCAAATCTCAAATATCCCTGTGATAGTAAATCACAGAACACATCGAAAAATTATTACATAGAAGTAGTTCACCAAATATAGTATGACAATCTTGAGAGACAAGTTCACATTCATGGCAACAAAATTTAAGGTATGTTTTTCATCCCAAGATATAGATGAGAAAGAGACAGAATCAAAAGAACCTCAGAAATCTGAAAGAAAAGGACAATCACTAAAGTTTATAATCAGAAGACTGAAAGTAATTTCTAGTACAGGGAGGCTGAAATGAAGACTGGAAGCATAAAAAGAAATTCTTTTAACAAATCAGACTGCAGGTATATGATATCTTAAGAGGATGATAAATAGTCAGATAAAAAGGATGGAAGGAAAAGAGGAGAAAAAAGATGAAGACAGGAAAAGTCTTGAAATTCTGATTCACAAGAGAACACAACATGAGATACACCTATTTCAAGTTTATTTCTCCCGTTCCTAGATACATGTAGCTATAATTATCTAAAACTAAACAAAGGTCACACTGAGAACATGTTAATGTCAGAAGTATGCATGTGCAAAAATTCTGAGTGGTGGATTGGCAGTCTCTGCTTGCTTGGAACGTTGCAAGGAGAAATACATTGTTCTGGATTAGTGGACACTGGAACATTTTTTTAAAATCTCTTAATTAAAAGAAAGGTTAACAATTATAAAAATAAGAAAAATTTGATTACACAAATGAAAATTGTTATTTGGAATTCACCCATGAAACAACAAAAGCAAAGCAAAAATCAAATTCAGTAAAATTGATTTCTAGCCAGAGACATCGTACTCGTCAGTTAAAATCAGAACCAGACAAAAGGCAAAAACTACAGCTTTGAATAACACAGAAATAGAAAGATATGGAGAGAAAGAGAGACAGACAGACACAGACACAGCTAGAACAACAGAAAGAGAAAAGAGAGCAGAAAAGATACAGCAGAAGTGACAAAGACAAGACGAAATCTACTAATGTGGGGTCTACAAGTACCACTCCAAACACCTTCTATTACTACCTAACAATCGAATGGCCTACTACCAAGAAATTCTAGTCTCTTCTCATATCTTTCCAAATCAACGTAATATTCATTCAGTTAAACTTATAGCTAAAACTTAGCTGCACTGTGATAATTTAAAGGGAAAATGGGCTATAAAAACAACTCTGGAATATTTATGGTTGTATTAAACTTCTAAACTTGCCTATCTCTTTCAGAGAATGGGGAATATTTCAAAAACCCTCAGCTTTAGTTCAGAGTTTGCACACATTTTTAAGTTATTTGGAGGATTAATTTATCTGCCCCTTTGCATTTAATAGGATTTTAGAGCCTTTTAATCAGAAGTCAGAACAACCCTTATAAAAACAAGATAAAGCGATGTTTATTTTCTGCCACTGCCAAAGACAAAAAACATGGGCTTGCTCAACTCTGTGCAGATAGTTTGAAACAGTCTTAATATACACTGTCAGCCTTCAATAAAATATTCCCAAATACCCAACCTTTACCCAGAATACTCAATTTCTATAGGATCTATTTGGCTGAAACACGAATAAACTAAGCTTTTAAGGTCTAGAATTCATTTTTTTGTTTGTTTGTTCATTTGAAAATAAAGCAATCTTATGTTAACAATCTTCTCTTTAGCTTCTTTCTCTGGTTCACTAAAAAAAGAAAGCTCAAGTTTTCTGCCTTAGATTATGCTTTCCCAACAAATGCTTTTAAAATTTTATGTTAAGATCATTTTATTTGTAGTTAAAGATGAAACAACAGAGGAGCAGGAGAGGGCAAGGAACATCTAACTTCTAACGCATTTCATACCCTGAGTTATACATACATCCAACACAATCCTCACCCAACTGATTTTATCATCCAGACCCTCTATTAAGAGGAAAGCTAGCAATAATTATGGGGAATGTAACCCCACCAGTTTTTCTATACAATATCACCAATAAGTTGAGAATCTATTTATAAGATTCTGAAATGTTAGGGAATTATGTAAGCAGATGAGAAAGTAAACATTTTTATTTCAATTCTCAATCTTAAATCTTTCAATCTCTGTACAGATTTAGGTGATCCTAAAAGATTTTAAAAACTGTGCTTGATAAAGAAAAAAGGAATTAGAATATTCATCTGAAGGATGCCATGTGCCATACAAAACATAATCATGTTTTGCATTTTAAACTTTACTAATAAATGTATTAAAATATAATTACTATTTGTGAAATATGGATTTTTAAAAAATCCTTTGAAGATAGAATTTTTACTTTTACTACAAAATAACTACTTGTCACATGATTTCATTACCTTTTTCAAAGGTATAAATATCAAGTACAAAATTCAATTGTGAAAAGAGGGACTAATATTAAAGCAGTATTCTTAAAATGTACTTGATATTTTTAAGAATTTGTATACAGAATTTTTGTTCTTTTAAAGGTACAATTTACATTCCTTATTTTCTGGTTTAAAGGGGAATTTGTAAACTTCAATTTTAAAACTCACATGAAGCAGTACTTAATCTCATTACTTGGTGTAAACTTTTACCATTTCTAGTCTAAAAATGGGGCATATTCCACTAGAATTATCCATCCTTAAATCATTCAAGGCACTCTAATGAGTCCCTCCTACATGGTGTTCAAAAAGTGTTTAGCAAACTCAACTCATGAATACTAGGTACAATTAATACCATGAAGTTTGTACTTAATCAACTTTTATGTTAACAATCTTCTCTTTAGCTTCTTTCTCTGGTTCACTAAAAAAAGAAAGCTCAAGTTTTCTGCCTTAGATTATGCTTTCCCAACAAATGCTTTTAAAATTTTATGTTAAGATCATTTTATTTGTAGTTAAAGATGAAACAACAGAGGAGCAGGAGAGGGCAAGGAACATCTAACTTCTAACGCATTTCATACCCTGAGTTATACATACATCCAACACAATCCTCACCCAACTGATTTTATCATCCAGACCCTCTATTAAGAGGAAAGCTAGCAATAATTATGGGGAATGTAACCCCACCAGTTTTTCTATACAATATCACCAATAAGTTGAGAATCTATTTATAAGATTCTGAAATGTTAGGGAATTATGTAAGCAGATGAGAAAGTAAACATTTTTATTTCAATTCTCAATCTTAAATCTTTCAATCTCTGTACAGATTTAGGTGATCCTAAAAGATTTTAAAAACTGTGCTTGATAAAGAAAAAAGGAATTAGAATATTCATCTGAAGGATGCCATGTGCCATACAAAACATAATCATGTTTTGCATTTTAAACTTTACTAATAAATGTATTAAAATATAATTACTATTTGTGAAATATGGATTTTTAAAAAATCCTTTGAAGATAGAATTTTTACTTTACTACAAAATAACTACTTGTCACATGATTTCATTACCTTTTTCAAAGGTATAAATATCAAGTACAAAATTCAATTGTGAAAAGAGGGACTAATATTAAAGCAGTATTCTTAAAATGTACTTGATATTTTTAAGAATTTGTATACAGAATTTTTGTTCTTTTAAAGGTACAATTTACATTCCTTATTTTCTGGTTTAAAGGGGAATTTGTAAACTTCAATTTTAAAACTCACATGAAGCAGTACTTAATCTCATTACTTGGTGTAAACTTTTACCATTTCTAGTCTAAAAATGGGGCATATTCCACTAGAATTATCCATCCTTAAATCATTCAAGGCACTCTAATGAGTCCCTCCTACATGGTGTTCAAAAAGTGTTTAGCAAACTCAACTCATGAATACTAGGTACAATTAATACCATGAAGTTTGTACTTAATCAACTTTTATGTTATTTCATAACTCAAAAATTTACTGAATCAGCCACACACATCCAAAGAGTTACAACTAAGCCAAAACTCAACATTCATGATAGCAGATAGTGAACACAAGCTTCCACTTCTCCCTCAAATGGTTTGTATTTTCTTAATAGCAATACTGGATGCTTGGTCTTCTACCTGCCTATAGATTAAAAAAAAAAAACTGAAATTAAGGAGTGACGAGCTAAAAGTAGGGCACTTAGATAACTTATAAATTAAGAGAAAAACCCATCAAGCTAAATAATAAGATCTCAAAAGACATACCTTAAAACTACTATCATTATGAAAATATTTTCCCTCTGGACATATTACTAACTGGACATAGCTGGAAATTAGCTATGTAATGACCAATTATAATTAGAGATAGCATAGCATTAAGAACACATTAGCAGAGGACAAAAAACATGGGTTTAATTTTCAAGTGCCCATATGATAGCTTTGTGATCTAGGTAAATGTGGGCATACAGTTTCTCCATTCATAAAACCAGTAACAATAAAATCTACTCCAACTACAATTACACAAGGTTTTCATGAAATTTAAATGAGGTATTATGCATTTTGGAAGTAGAGTACTTTAGAAACTATAAAATATCAGGCAAAAAATTAACTGGAGTATCTGTGTTTTAATGAGATAAAGGGCAGCTAAATTCCAGATTTTTAAATGCATCTTAAGACACATTTAACTCTTTTTAGCCTGTGTTTTGTTTTTCCCAATTTGAGAATTCTACAGGATACCATTCAATTCTACTATTACAAAAGTTTGCTTCTTCTACCCCATATGGCCCTTTCTCTCTTATTCATAGAAAGAACAGGAAGATAGCTTTATCTAAAACTCTTATTACACAAATAATACTTTTTAAGGCAGTAATGTAACTAAGCCCTTACGTAATTTCAAGGAGTATACAACATTATACGGCTGACTTCTACTGCTGGTTACATCACTAATTTTTAATGTTCTAAGAGCAACTCAGGTTCAAAAATTCCTGACAAGGGGTTTTGGGTTAAAATAAGGTACAATTAATACCATGAAGTTTGTACTTAATCAACTTTTATGTTATTTCATAACTCAAAAATTTACTGAATCAGCCACACACATCCAAAGAGTTACAACTAAGCCAAAACTCAACATTCATGATAGCAGATAGTGAACACAAGCTTCCACTTCTCCCTCAAATGGTTTGTATTTTCTTAATAGCAATACTGGATGCTTGGTCTTCTACCTGCCTATAGATTAAAAAAAAAAAACTGAAATTAAGGAGTGACGAGCTAAAAGTAGGGCACTTAGATAACTTATAAATTAAGAGAAAAACCCATCAAGCTAAATAATAAGATCTCAAAAGACATACCTTAAAACTACTATCATTATGAAAATATTTTCCCTCTGGACATATTACTAACTGGACATAGCTGGAAATTAGCTATGTAATGACCAATTATAATTAGAGATAGCATAGCATTAAGAACACATTAGCAGAGGACAAAAAACATGGGTTTAATTTTCAAGTGCCCATATGATAGCTTTGTGATCTAGGTAAATGTGGGCATACAGTTTCTCCATTCATAAAACCAGTAACAATAAAATCTACTCCAACTACAATTACACAAGGTTTTCATGAAATTTAAATGAGGTATTATGCATTTTGGAAGTAGAGTACTTTAGAAACTATAAAATATCAGGCAAAAAATTAACTGGAGTATCTGTGTTTTAATGAGATAAAGGGCAGCTAAATTCCAGATTTTTAAATGCATCTTAAGACACATTTAACTCTTTTTAGCCTGTGTTTTGTTTTTCCCAATTTGAGAATTCTACAGGATACCATTCAATTCTACTATTACAAAAGTTTGCTTCTTCTACCCCATATGGCCCTTTCTCTCTTATTCATAGAAAGAACAGGAAGATAGCTTTATCTAAAACTCTTATTACACAAATAATACTTTTTAAGGCAGTAATGTAACTAAGCCCTTACGTAATTTCAAGGAGTATACAACATTATACGGCTGACTTCTACTGCTGGTTACATCACTAATTTTTAATGTTCTAAGAGCAACTCAGGTCAATCTCAAAGAGCTGTAGTGTTTTTATCTCCTGACAAGGTGGAGTATTAGTGTGATTAACTTACCTGACGAGGAAAAATTCACCTTTATAACTGAAAGGTGAAAGCAATATTCAATACTTTCCCTCCAAACACTCTATTAATACATCAGAGATCTTTGAAAATATGAAACTAACATGTGTAGCCCACAATTTGTGTTGTTTTGAAGCTATAAAGGTAAACTGAGACAGGACTTATTTCCTTATCCAACAAAGATGTTCCAAAAAGAGCAAATCAGAGACACAAGGACAGAGAAGGAGGAAAGAAAAAAATTCTTCATGAGCATATTTAAGGATTTGCTTTTTAAAAATTCTCCTCTATATACATAATCACTAAGGAAATCCATCTATCACTAACATCTGTACTCCAAATAATTAAGCCTTTTTAGAAAAATATGAATCTGACCCATCTTTTATTTTATCTTATGTAGACTAAGGCAGATCCACTGCAACAGCTAATTTCTTTCACATTCTTTCTGCTTATCACATAGAAGTAACTTTACTATGATAATCAGTCAAGTAGAGTGTCACTTTTATGAAAAAATTTCACAAGCCATTATATCAATAACTGTTTTTGTCAAATAGTTTTTGGCAAAATAATTCTGGCCACACACTATTAATTGCATTGCTTTAGTATTTATTACTGGAGGTTTTTATAACTGATATTCAAACTTTTAAATATGTTAAAATAGTAGAAACACATGCCTCCCTTTCTGTTTGCTCTGCTGAAAGTCATCCCTGATATATAGGAAGGGAAGAAAAAAGATGCGTAGATACACATCAGCATCTGCAGGGCACTTTTGTCTTTAGAGTAGTCAGAGGAGTTGCCCAAGTTGCATGTGGTATTAAACTGCTGAAATTTAAATATTCAGCAAATTATGCCAAATATTTATATAAGGAATAAAATGTGGAGGGAAAAGGGCTTAACCCAAAGAAATATGTAACATACTATAATGATAAAAAGGCAAGAATACCTTTCCTTGGCTCTAATTTTAAAACTTATATATGTGCATAAAATTCTATAGAACTGCAGGACTGCTGATGAAATACAATGACACAATACAAATATTTATTTGTACTTTCTTCACATGGTTTTCCAAACATTTTTCTTATCTATATTGTCTTTTCATACTTGTGAGTTTTTCATCAAAGTTTCACTACTAAAATTCTTTTAAAAGCTTAAGTACTATCACAAAAAACATATATTGTAATAAGCACAATTATCTTTGAAATTTAATATCTCAATGAAAGTACGGAATAAATAACTCTTTTTTGAAACTTACGGTAAAAATGTCTGACCAAAAAGAGCAAATCAGAGACACAAGGACAGAGAAGGAGGAAAGAAAAAAATTCTTCATGAGCATATTTAAGGATTTGCTTTTTAAAAATTCTCCTCTATATACATAATCACTAAGGAAATCCATCTATCACTAACATCTGTACTCCAAATAATTAAGCCTTTTTAGAAAAATATGAATCTGACCCATCTTTTATTTTATCTTATGTAGACTAAGGCAGATCCACTGCAACAGCTAATTTCTTTCACATTCTTTCTGCTTATCACATAGAAGTAACTTTACTATGATAATCAGTCAAGTAGAGTGTCACTTTTATGAAAAAATTTCACAAGCCATTATATAAATAACTGTTTTTTGTCAAATAGTTTTTGGCAAAATAATTCTGGCCACACACTATTAATTGCATTGCTTTAGTATTTATTACTGGAGGTTTTTATAACTGATATTCAAACTTTTAAATATGTTAAAATAGTAGAAACACATGCCTCCCTTTCTGTTTGCTCTGCTGAAAGTCATCCCTGATATATAGGAAGGGAAGAAAAAAGATGCGTAGATACACATCAGCATCTGCAGGGCACTTTTGTCTTTAGAGTAGTCAGAGGAGTTGCCCAAGTTGCATGTGGTATTAAACTGCTGAAATTTAAATATTCAGCAAATTATGCCAAATATTTATATAAGGAATAAAATGTGGAGGGAAAAGGGCTTAACCCAAAGAAATATGTAACATACTATAATGATAAAAAGGCAAGAATACCTTTCCTTGGCTCTAATTTTAAAACTTATATATGTGCATAAAATTCTATAGAACTGCAGGACTGCTGATGAAATACAATGACACAATACAAATATTTATTTGTACTTTCTTCACATGGTTTTCCAAACATTTTTCTTATCTATATTGTCTTTTCATACTTGTGAGTTTTTCATCAAAGTTTCACTACTAAAATTCTTTTAAAAGCTTAAGTACTATCACAAAAAACATATATTGTAATAAGCACAATTATCTTTGAAATTTAATATCTCAATGAAAGTACGGAATAAATAACTCTTTTTTGAAACTTACGGTAAAAATGTCTGACCCAATTCTTAAATGGATTTCCTTTGTGATATGCAGGGAATCTGTATCAACAACTCCCCAAATCTTTAACAGCTATCAAATGAAGAGACTGATAATTACCATATTGAAATAAGATCGAATTTTGACTCCTCTTGCCAAATCCCACACTATCACATTTCCATCATGACCAGCGGAAAACAGAACTCTTGGATCAAATGGGTGTGGCTCAAGAACAAATACTTCATCTTCATGACCCTGAAATATTTTTTAAGCAGCAAATAATTATAACTATTAAAAGATAAAAAGAAAACTCAAATACTAATGCAACATTTCTAAAATCTCAAGTTTTAAGAATTATTAAAATGGTAGAAAGTCTTCAAATTTATCACTGTATAATAACAAAGCTGAACTAATTATCACTCTCCAGGGATCTGCTATCATAATTTAGTGAAACCTGAGAATACTATTTAATGATCTAGCCCTGCATACTAAAAATACAGCAAGATCAACATTTCTAAACCAAACCTGTTTAACTCCATTTTAAAATTATTTCCACTCTCCCAAAAAGACTTGTTAGCCAACAAGTAAGAGATTTCAGATAACATGAAAGACTTTATTTCTTAACAAAAAATATTCTATTTTACAATCAGCTTCAGTTTATAGCAAATAAAAAGTAGTCTTGTTTCTCACCATCAGGACATGAATTAGTTGACCGGTGTAAGAATTCCAAACTTTCAGAGTCATGTTATTAACTGCAGTTATCACTGTATTGTCATGTCGATCCCATGCTACCATAGTTACTTTCATTTTTGTGATTTTATCTTCTATCCCTTGAAGGTTTTGGCTGAAAGTAATGAAGGCAGCATTTGTTTACACTGATATTATTTATTAAAATACCAGTATAACAAAAACCTAAGCATATTTTCTTAGCTTACTACATTCATTAACATGGATAACTACTGTTTAACACAGTATTTAAGAATAGTTTAAACCAACAAAAAACAATGGCAGAAATCAGTGCATGGAGTCAGCAAAACCAGGATTCCACTGCTCCTATGATCTTTAATGACAGATGACCTTGAGTAAGAATGACTGGCTTTAACTATTTCTGGGCCTAGGAACTCCGTGCCATGCTGCTCACCCTCCATCTTTCACTACTACTATCATACCCTGATACTTTGCTCCCCATCCAAGGTTACTGTATGTAAATACAAACAGAGAAAAATGACAAAATACTAAAACCAAATGACAGTTTCAACATACAGTATAATTTCTGTTGGCTGAAGATAATCAGTAGATATACCAGATCATCGCTGTGTCAGATGGAACATTATATGTTCTAGTTTTCTTTAAAAAGTAGCAAAACTTCCAGCTATTCTTACAGCACTATCACCTTCTCAACTAAACTGAGCTGCAAAATATCTTTAATGTGCCAAGTCTTCTCATACAGGGCAAAACCTCATTTTATACAAATCAACGTTTTCAAAAAGTACCTGTACTTATCATAGAAAGTACTCATTTTAACATGGATTACAATACATGCGTTCATAGGCTGAGTCTCACATTAACCTGAACAGAACTTTACAACTTTAAATGACTTAGCTTTACCTATGTAATATTTCAAATGTAATCTCTTACCCTGCTGGACGAGTAGCCATATCCAGCAAAATACTCTTCCATTCTCTTCGTTTAAATTGCCAAATACGTGCTGTCCCATCGCGACTGCCACTTACAAACCTGCAAAGTCCATCCCCATCAAAGAAAGAAAAAAAAAAAAAAAAAAAACACATGTGCTTTACCAAAATGCACTTTCCAATAGCTGTATTCTAAAAACTGCTAAAAAGACACCATTCATCTTTCCTTACACAGCATTCTAATATCATAGAGATTACTCCACCTGATATTTTCTGCAAATCTAAGAATTTCTGAAACATTACAGGCTTTAAAAATGTTATATACATACACACATTCTGATGTGCATGGCTAGGTCTCGTAACATTCAAAAGTGATTCGAGGTCACTATTTACTAGCCTAGAGAACTGATAGTTTTCAATGGAAAAACACTGGTTTTCCTCTCAATTTTACTGAAGAAGTAGAAATATCTTTTAAATTTAAAACAATATGAGAAAACTTAATGTCCTCTATGTTTATCATCAATAAATAGTTCTGTTTCAAATATTACATTATAATACATTTCCAATATCTACTAAAAGTTTCCTTATACCTTGATATGTATTAAAAAATATGTAGGGTGGATGACAGTCCCTATTATTTAAAAAAATGTGGCCAAATAAACTAACATTATTACAGATAAAACATAAACATACATTATCAGGCATGTGAAGGCTATATTGACTTTGCATTGTAACTGGTCAAGATCTTTATATTAGGTGACTAGTTAATATACAAGTCTAAGTAAAACCTGACGACATGAACTGCCTGTATTTCATACTTTAAAAACTAAAATTCAATTTGACAAACAAAAATAATTATTTTACCTGTTACTAGTGTTGGAAAACTCCCAGTACTTTCAACAACTTAATATCTTTAATGTGCCAAGTCTTCTCATACAGGGCAAAACCTCATTTTATACAAATCAACGTTTTCAAAAAGTACCTGTACTTATCATAGAAAGTACTCATTTTAACATGGATTACAATACATGCGTTCATAGGCTGAGTCTCACATTAACCTGAACAGAACTTTACAACTTTAAATGACTTAGCTTTACCTATGTAATATTTCAAATGTAATCTCTTACCCTGCTGGACGAGTAGCCATATCCAGCAAAATACTCTTCCATTCTCTTCGTTTAAATTGCCAAATCGTGCTGTCCCATCGCGACTGCCACTTACAAACCTGCAAAGTCCATCCCCATCAAAGAAAGAAAAAAAAAAAAAAAAAAAACACATGTGCTTTACCAAAATGCACTTTCCAATAGCTGTATTCTAAAAACTGCTAAAAAGACACCATTCATCTTTCCTTACACAGCATTCTAATATCATAGAGATTACTCCACCTGATATTTTCTGCAAATCTAAGAATTTCTGAAACATTACAGGCTTTAAAAATGTTATATACATACACACATTCTGATGTGCATGGCTAGGTCTCGTAACATTCAAAAGTGATTCGAGGTCACTATTTACTAGCCTAGAGAACTGATAGTTTTCAATGGAAAAACACTGGTTTTCCTCTCAATTTTACTGAAGAAGTAGAAATATCTTTTAAATTTAAAACAATATGAGAAAACTTAATGTCCTCTATGTTTATCATCAATAAATAGTTCTGTTTCAAATATTACATTATAATACATTTCCAATATCTACTAAAAGTTTCCTTATACCTTGATATGTATTAAAAATATGTAGGGTGGATGACAGTCCCTATTATTTAAAAAAATGTGGCCAAATAAACTAACATTATTACAGATAAAACATAAACATACATTATCAGGCATGTGAAGGCTATATTGACTTTGCATTGTAACTGGTCAAGATCTTTATATTAGGTGACTAGTTAATATACAAGTCTAAGTAAAACCTGACGACATGAACTGCCTGTATTTCATACTTTAAAAACTAAAATTCAATTTGACAAACAAAAATAATTATTTTACCTGTTACTAGTGTTGGAAAACTGGATACTGTCAACTTTGTCCTATATACAAACAGATGAACAGAAAAGAAGATCCTGAATACACACTGTTAGAGTCATTTACGTTATATACTCATCTAAGTCTTTTCAGCAATACTTACAGTATGAAACTCCAATTCTGATATTTTTTCTGGCTGACCTGATCCAAAAAAATAAACCCTAATAATGTGATCTGTGCTTCCTGTGGCCAGAAACATTCCACCTAAGGAATAACACCAAACATTTATGAGTAAAACATATGTTCAAAATCTCTGAAAATTAAATGCAAGCAATATTATCATAATATAGATGGAATGAGTAATATTTCATTCTAAAAATATTCACATGTATCCTAATGCATGTAATACATCTAACCTGAAATTAAGAAAGTCTGCTAACATAAGCTTAGACTGGAAAGAATTTTTGAATGCTTACAGAAGCTTTCTTCTACAAATGATTTCACTAATCATAATTACATAATCATGTTAATATTATCAGAAAACATGTCTTAATTCTGCTAAAATCCCTTTCTTGCCCCATTTCCTATCTGTTAAAATCCTGTCAAATATTTAAGGCCTAACTCCTTCACTACAGGCTTACAGATTTGCATTCAAATGAGCCTGCTCTCCTCTGAACTCTCATTATGAGACTGTCTTATGGCACAAACATTTTACTCTTCATTGTAGTTATTTCTATATGCAATTTACTCTCTTGGAATCAATAACCCTCAACAGTGTTGAAATCAATGCTATATAAAATTGCATCTAGAGTACTCTGAAGCATATCCAGCACCTATATTTGTATTATTACTGGAAGTAAAACTATCTTCATGACAGTAGTTTCCTTATACCTTGATATGTATTAAAAATATGTAGGGTGGATGACAGTCCCTATTATTTAAAAAATGTGGCCAAATAAACTAACATTATTACAGATAAAACATAAACATACATTATCAGGCATGTGAAGGCTATATTGACTTTGCATTGTAACTGGTCAAGATCTTTATATTAGGTGACTAGTTAATATACAAGTCTAAGTAAAACCTGACGACATGAACTGCCTGTATTTCATACTTTAAAAACTAAAATTCAATTTGACAAACAAAAATAATTATTTTACCTGTTACTAGTGTTGGAAAACTGGATACTGTCAACTTTGTCCTATATACAAACAGATGAACAGAAAAGAAGATCCTGAATACACACTGTTAGAGTCATTTACGTTATATACTCATCTAAGTCTTTTCAGCAATACTTACAGTATGAAACTCCAATTCTGATATTTTTTCTGGCTGACCTGATCCAAAAAAATAAACCCTAATAATGTGATCTGTGCTTCCTGTGGCCAGAAACATTCCACCTAAGGAATAACACCAAACATTTATGAGTAAAACATATGTTCAAAATCTCTGAAAATTAAATGCAAGCAATATTATCATAATATAGATGGAATGAGTAATATTTCATTCTAAAAATATTCACATGTATCCTAATGCATGTAATACATCTAACCTGAAATTAAGAAAGTCTGCTAACATAAGCTTAGACTGGAAAGAATTTTTGAATGCTTACAGAAGCTTTCTTCTACAAATGATTTCACTAATCATAATTACATAATCATGTTAATATTATCAGAAAACATGTCTTAATTCTGCTAAAATCCCTTTCTTGCCCCATTTCCTATCTGTTAAAATCCTGTCAAATATTTAAGGCCTAACTCCTTCACTACAGGCTTACAGATTTGCATTCAAATGAGCCTGCTCTCCTCTGAACTCTCATTATGAGACTGTCTTATGGCACAAACATTTTACTCTTCATTGTAGTTATTTCTATATGCAATTTACTCTCTCTTGGAATCAATAACCCTCAACAGTGTTGAAATCAATGCTATATAAAATTGCATCTAGAGTACTCTGAAGCATATCCAGCACCTATATTTGTATTATTACTGGAAGTAAAACTATCTTCATGACAGTAGTAGTGGGAATCTAGAAGCTAGAAATTAAAGATTAAAGAAAGTCTTCAACCAGAGGTACTGGTATGGCAATAATAGATTCATGTTGTCAGTTTGCAATCGCTTATCTCTGATACCACTGCTATCCACAACTATGAAAGGCAAAGATAAAATTGGAAATAAATCTGGAAAGAACTAGAATTAGGAACATAAATTCACGTTTCATTTTTTCGTCCATTAACTTAAAATCTCCAGATCATGATGTTTTAAAAGGCTCTAATATGGAAAAAAAAAAAAAAAAAGGCTCTAATATCCATTCAGAATGCTGCTACATAAGCTCAAAATGTAACTGGAATTTCAGTACTGCTACAGAGCTGCATTTTAAAGAGCAAATAAGAAAAATATGGAGCAAAGTAATTAGCAACGATGTACAAATAACTATCTATCAATCTATTTTACTTAGCTATAAGTACCTCCCAGATCCTTGAAAACAGAAAAGATTTAAAATACTTTTCTTTCAATGAGATAACTATTCAAAGGTTTATTCTTCAGCAGTAAATTTTGAAACTATTTCCTCCTACCAAAGAATTACGGTCTTCTTAAAGAAAAATCTTAATCATTAATACACACAATCAAATGAGTATATAAGTTAAACTCGAACAAAAGTTCGAATATTTATAAACCAATTTATCACCACCCCCTGGTACATGCAAGACAATATGATTTATATTACAACAACTACAACAGTAGTAGTAGTTTAGTTGCAAAGTCATGCCCAACTCTTGCAACCCCATGGACTGTGGCCTGCCAGGCTCCTCTGTCTATGGGGTCGCATAGGCAAGAATACGGAGCAAACTGACATTTCCTTCTTCAGGGGATCTTCTCTATCGAGGAATCGAACCTCTATCGAGGGTCTCTTGCACTGCAGGCAGATTCATTACCAACTGAGCTAGTTAAAACAACAGTTAAGTATATTCCAAAATTTTGCATGTTCTACTAGAAGCTTTCGAATATACAATTTTAAGTAAAGAGGAACAAAAAAAAAGTCTTACCAGCACTAAAAGATGAACAGATCATTTGAACCCCAGGCCGAGGGCGCTCTGTAAATTTTGCAGGTCTTGGACTATAATACAAAAAAATAACTAATTAAAAATATCCCAAAGGTACCAAAAACATCAGAATTTATCTGTCTCAAGAAATAATTACAGGACAAAATTTAGTAAGAAGCAACACATGGCTCTCTTTTCTAAGAAATTCAAAATCACTGTGTGTCATGATCAGCAGGATCATGGGAAAACTTTATAGATTTTTATAGGTGCTCCTGATTATACAACAATCCATACATGAAACAAAATCATTGTCACACTTGACATATAGTTGTTACACTCACTTCTGATCAAATTTAACAGGTTCTCAGTTTCATACAGGACATCAATGCACAAATATAAACAATGAACAAGGAAATATAAGTCACAAATATATAAGCAACTATACTGCTCATTTAAAATGCTTTTCTATAGAAAATAGGTCACACTCAACTTTATCTACATTAACTGTGTACTTATATTGCACATTATGTTTATATTAACACTACTGACATTAAATGATTATCATTACAATCATACTAAAGAAAAATTACAGATTTTACCCATACCAGTTCTAATACATACACAATGTACATGTAATGTTCCAACACAGTGATTACATCTAAAGCCCTTAACACATATTTCAGCCTAATTTTTCTCACAATATTCGGAGAGAAAAATAAAATACTAGAGTCTTCAACCAGAGTGACTGCGCAACTTTCACTACCTACAACTATCAAAACCAGAATGGTTTCAGTCTTGGGATCATAGAGGGGAAAAAAGTACGAAATATTTCTGATCTATAATCACATGTTCTGGACAACAGAGCACAACAAGAACTACTTTCTAAAATTTAAAAAAAAAATCAATTTGTAAATAAATTTTTAACTGGCATTTAACAATTTTTATTAATATTTGTAAGTTCTGATACAGTTGAGCATAACTGATACAGTTTAGAGAAAGTTACTAAAGTGTTTTTAAAACCTAAAAAAAATTAAAGTAAATTTACCTGAAATGATAAATGCAATCAAATGCACTACTTTCATTAATATCATATAGACTGTGGCTCACTCATAACTGTCTATGCTTGGACACCTTCAACTTACTCAGAGATCTCAAGTCAGTTTCAAGTCAACCAGCCCACTCAGATTACTCATCTAAGAAGCAGCATCTTTACTACTAGGAGTTGTCACCTACTACACACATAAGCCCTGTATAAAAGTGAGTTCATCAGGAGACTGGAGTTTCTAAAATAGATTTCATTTACTGATAGAATTGATTCTTTCAACGAACGCAGACTGGTTTGCTCACGTCACTTACTCAAGACTGTACAAAATCACTACAACTCTACAAATTTTGCCTCTATTAGTACCTTAAAGCCACATTTTTAGCAGTTATTGATGCATACATTAAGGCAAATTTTCCTACATGTAAGGAAAATTACATTTACATCCGATTTCAACCTAAAAGCTTTCACGAGACAATTATAGTAACAAATAGAAAAGAATACTACTTATAAATAACTAGAAAAAACTTTTATGTCCAAAATAGGAATATGACTCAACTTTATCTACATTAACTGTGTACTTATATTGCACATTATGTTTATATTAACACTACTGACATTAAATGATTATCATTACAATCATACTAAAGAAAAATTACAGATTTTACCCATACCAGTTCTAATACATACACAATGTACATGTAATGTTCCAACACAGTGATTACATCTAAAGCCCTTAACACATATTTCAGCCTAATTTTTCTCACAATATTCGGAGAGAAAATAAAATACTAGAGTCTTCAACCAGAGTGACTGCGCAACTTTCACTACCTACAACTATCAAAACCAGAATGGTTTCAGTCTTGGGATCATAGAGGGGAAAAAAGTACGAAATATTTCTGATCTATAATCACATGTTCTGGACAACAGAGCACAACAAGAACTACTTTCTAAAATTTAAAAAAAAAATCAATTTGTAAATAAATTTTTAACTGGCATTTAACAATTTTTATTAATATTTGTAAGTTCTGATACAGTTGAGCATAACTGATACAGTTTAGAGAAAGTTACTAAAGTGTTTTTAAAACCTAAAAAAAATTAAAGTAAATTTACCTGAAATGATAAATGCAATCAAATGCACTACTTTCATTAATATCATATAGACTGTGGCTCACTCATAACTGTCTATGCTTGGACACCTTCAACTTACTCAGAGATCTCAAGTCAGTTTCAAGTCAACCAGCCCACTCAGATTACTCATCTAAGAAGCAGCATCTTTACTACTAGGAGTTGTCACCTACTACACACATAAGCCCTGTATAAAAGTGAGTTCATCAGGAGACTGGAGTTTCTAAAATAGATTTCATTTACTGATAGAATTGATTCTTTCAACGAACGCAGACTGGTTTGCTCACGTCACTTACTCCGAAGACTGTACAAAATCACTACAACTCTACAAATTTTTGCCTCTATTAGTACCTTAAAGCCACATTTTTAGCAGTTATTGATGCATACATTAAGGCAAATTTTCCTACATGTAAGGAAAATTACATTTACATCCGATTTCAACCTAAAAGCTTTCACGAGACAATTATAGTAACAAATAGAAAAGAATACTACTTATAAATAACTAGAAAAAACTTTTATGTCCAAAATAGGAATATGACTAAGCACAGTATGGAACAACTCAATGGAATATAATGCAGTTATTAAAATTATGTAAAAACAAATTGTTAGAGCAGTGGGTTTAATGGGTAAATCTACTGATACATAAGGTTTGTGGAAAAAAGTCATTTATATGGAATAACTCACTTCTCACTTTCAAATATTACTGTACTTAGCTACCCTGATAGCTCAGCTGGTAAGTTTGATTCTTGGATCAGGAAGATACCCTGGAGAAGGGATTCGCTACCCAGTCCCATATTCTTGGGCTTGCCTGGTGGCTCAAATGGTAAAGAATCTGCCTGTAATGTGGTAGACCTGGGCTAGATCCCTGGGTTGGGAAGATCCCCTGGAGAAAGGAGGAGCTACCCACTCCAGTATTCTTGCCTGGAGAATTTCCTGGCTCGTCCATGGGGCTGCAAAGGGTCGGAAACAACTAAGCCACTTTCACTCACTCAGTAGCAATATAATCCTCTAGAAGTACAACGTGGGAGTTTAATTTTGCAAACACATTATTTTTGTTGCTTTGTTGATTTAAAGACTGATCACTGTTTTTTGCTTGTGTTTTTTTTCCCCCAAAAAACAAGACAGGAAGAAATGAAGATGTCAAAATCAGATCCATAAGGAGGCAAAAAATATTCAAAGGGAAACAACAATTAACTACTGTAATTATCCATACATATCAGTGAAATATTCCAACTATTACCTAAATGTTGGTAGAAAGCCTTTACTATTCTAAATATTAAGAATGCAACTACGGGAAATCAATTTGCTCTCTCCAAAGAGCTAAGTCTTTGATCACAATGCTACTCACACTGCCACAGCCTCCTAATGCCTTGTCATAAGAGGGATTTTTCACGAATGTTCATGCACATAAAGTTTATCTGAATATTACTATTTCAAAATAACACTGAAATATACAAATCATTTTATTAAATAACTCAATTTGGGTTGATAATTCATAAACAGAAGTTAGAGACAATTACTAAGATACATCTAATCTGAATGACTTTCTACTCAGAGATGGCCATTTCAACACTGTGGAATCAATGAATGCACCACCTTCTCCATTCACAGACTGTCCATGGAGTAAATACAGTGCTTTTCCACTTGAGGTAGCATGAAACAGCACAGAACCAGAGGGCAGAGAAATGTTATAGTCTGGCCTTGCCATTTTTGAAAACTATTTTTAACTGTGAGAACGTCGCTTAATCCTTCTCTGCCTCAGTGTCCTTAACCCAAACATAGTATTATCCAGACAACTTATTTCGATAAACCAAGACACCATTATAGGTAAAAGTATAAATCTAAAATGCTATTATGGGGCAGAAGGAAGGATGCATCTATCTACCTTGATTTAGCTCAGTGAAAATTTAATGACCCCATTTTCCTAAATTTCCCTAGATCTATAATAAAATCTAGTCTGTAGATGCGATAACAGAAATAATCACAATTCTTCTAAAGACCTAGGAAGGATTGCCATCTAGTCTACGCTAGATTTAAAACGTAGAAAAAGTCCCCCAGTATTCTTGCCTGGAGAATTTCCTGGCTCGTCCATGGGGCTGCAAAGGGTCGGAAACAACTAAGCCACTTTCACTCACTCAGTAGCAATATAATCCTCTAGAAGTACAACGTGGGAGTTTAATTTTGCAAACACATTATTTTTGTTGCTTTGTTGATTTAAAGACTGATCACTGTTTTTTGCTTGTGTTTTTTTTCCCCCAAAAAACAAGACAGGAAGAAATGAAGATGTCAAAATCAGATCCATAAGGAGGCAAAAATATTCAAAGGGAAACAACAATTAACTACTGTAATTATCCATACATATCAGTGAAATATTCCAACTATTACCTAAATGTTGGTAGAAAGCCTTTACTATTCTAAATATTAAGAATGCAACTACGGGAAATCAATTTGCTCTCTCCAAAGAGCTAAGTCTTTGATCACAATGCTACTCACACTGCCACAGCCTCCTAATGCCTTGTCATAAGAGGGATTTTTCACGAATGTTCATGCACATAAAGTTTATCTGAATATTACTATTTCAAAATAACACTGAAATATACAAATCATTTTATTAAATAACTCAATTTGGGTTGATAATTCATAAACAGAAGTTAGAGACAATTACTAAGATACATCTAATCTGAATGACTTTCTACTCAGAGATGGCCATTTCAACACTGTGGAATCAATGAATGCACCACCTTCTCCATTCACAGACTGTCCATGGAGTAAATACAGTGCTTTTCCACTTGAGGTAGCATGAAACAGCACAGAACCAGAGGGCAGAGAAATGTTATAGTCTGGCCTTGCCATTTTTGAAAACTATTTTTAACTGTGAGAACGTCGCTTAATCCTTCTCTGCCTCAGTGTCCTTAACCCAAACATAGTATTATCCAGACAACTTATTTCGATAAACCAAGACACCATTATAGGTAAAAGTATAAATCTAAAATGCTATTATGGGGCAGAAGGAAGGATGCATCTATCTACCTTGATTTAGCTCAGTGAAAATTTAATGACCCCATTTTCCTAAATTTCCCTAGATCTATAATAAAATCTAGTCTGTAGATGCGATAACAGAAATAATCACAATTCTTCTAAAGAACTAGGAACTCTGAAGATTACGTTCTCAGCACCAAAAGGAGTTACTGATATGTAACTGTAGCATAAAAAATCAAGCAGTAGTAAGACAGGTATATTCAAAAAGAGCGAGGGCTAGGAAAAAAGGTAAGAGAAAAAAAGAAACATGTGAACATAAAACTTTTTCTTTAAAGCATGAAAACAAAAAGTTAAGCATAAAAGTGAAGGAGGTCAGTAAAGAGCCAAGACGAATTTCTGTCTCCTTGTTTCTCAAGGAGAAAAAGTAAAATTATTCCTATTGCTGATGACTTCTACGACTTCAACCATTAAATTAAAACATATTTATTCTATGAAATAAAAGAGTGACTGACTTTATTTTAAGGGTTCCAGCATCCCAGAGCCAAAAACAAATAGTGCCATCTGCACCAGTAGAAGACAGGTATCTCTTTGAACCACTGCACAATGGTGAGAACTGAAAAAGAAAAAACAATTTTACAAGAAGAATAACACAGTCTAAATAATAAGCCCATTTTTACCATACAAATAGCAAATAAAAATAATGGTTAGAGGGCTTCCCTGGTGGTCCAGTGGGTAAGGACATCGCCTTGCAGTGCAAGGGGTGCCGGCTCAATCCCTGGCCTGGGAAGATCCCACGTGCCGCAGAGCGACTGGACCAATTGTGTCCAACTACCAAGCCAGAGCTCTGGAGGTCATGCAGCCAGAGTTGGTGCTCTGCAGTGAGAGGGTCACTGTGATGGGAGGCCCACACAGACCAAAGAACAAAGATAAATGAATGAAAGATCAATACAAGTGGCAGTGAGAAAGGGGTCACTGTGATGGGAGGCCACTATACAGAACCAGAGGGCAGAGAATTTATAGTCTGGCCTTGCCATTTTGAAAACTATTTTTAACTGTAATTAATCCTTCTCTGCCTCAGTGTCCTTAACCCAAACATAGTATTATCCAGACAACTTATTTCGATAAACCAAGACACCATTATAGGTAAAAGTATAAATCTAAAATGCTATTATGGGGCAGAAGGAAGGATGCATCTATCTACCTTGATTTAGCTCAGTGAAAATTTAATGACCCCATTTTCCTAAATTTCCCTAGATCTATAATAAAATCTAGTCTGTAGATGCGATAACAGAAATAATCACAATTCTTCTAAAGAACTAGGAACTCTGAAGATTACGTTCTCAGCACCAAAAGGAGTTACTGATATGTAACTGTAGCATAAAAAATCAAGCAGTAGTAAGACAGGTATATTCAAAAAGAGCGAGGGCTAGGAAAAAAGGTAAGAGAAAAAAAGAAACATGTGAACATAAAACTTTTTCTTTAAAGCATGAAAACAAAAAGTTAAGCATAAAAGTGAAGGAGGTCAGTAAAGAGCCAAGACGAATTTCTGTCTCCTTGTTTCTCAAGGAGAAAAAGTAAAATTATTCCTATTGCTGATGACTTCTACGACTTCAACCATTAAATTAAAACATATTTATTCTATGAAATAAAAGAGTGACTGACTTTATTTTAAGGGTTCCAGCATCCCAGAGCCAAAAACAAATAGTGCCATCTGCACCAGTAGAAGACAGGTATCTCTTTGAACCACTGCACAATGGTGAGAACTGAAAAAGAAAAAACAATTTTACAAGAAGAATAACACAGTCTAAATAATAAGCCCATTTTTACCATACAAATAGCAAATAAAAATAATGGTTAGAGGGCTTCCCTGGTGGTCCAGTGGGTAAGGACATCGCCTTGCAGTGCAAGGGGTGCCGGCTCAATCCCTGGCCTGGGAAGATCCCACGTGCCGCAGAGCGACTGGACCAATTGTGTCCAACTACCAAGCCAGAGCTCTGGAGGTCATGCAGCCAGAGTTGGTGCTCTGCAGTGAGAGGGGTCACTGTGATGGGAGGCCCACACAGACCAAAGAACAAAGATAAATGAATGAAAGATCAATACAAGTGGCCAAAAAAAAAAATGGTTAGAGACATGACATTCAAAACTGATGAAGGTCATGGCTATCATGGTATTTAAAGTCCATGAACTTATGAAGAAAAGAGAACTATTCCTTTACTTTAGTTGGCTTTATACAATGGATTATCAAAGTGACTTCTTAAAATTTACTTTAAATTTTAACTACAGAGGACTTTGCAAGGATTAAAAAGATTACCTGTAGTGATGTTATAGATGCACTGTGGCCCTGAAGAACAGCCAAAGGTGCACATGTTCGAAGACACCAGACTCGGATCATTTTATCACAACTTCCAGCTGCTATCATGGTGTTCTCGTAGTTCACAGCCATGTCTGATATTTCAGCAGCATGTCCTCGCAAAGTAGCTAATAACCTCCCATCATCTGTTGCCCAGATTTTCACAAGACAGTCATCAGAACCCTTAGATAAAAATGGATATTAATTAACTGTAAATTTTAATTCAAATACTTAACACAATTAAAAAGAAAATACTACTATATATACTTCCCAACAATCGTAACTTTACAAAAATAAAAAATATTAAACATTTGTGTTAAAAATTTCAAAGAGTACTATTCATTTTATAAGTTATTTACTTATGAAGAATACGCACACACACACACGCACACACACATATGTATGTGTCCACCATCTAACAGGAAAAGTAGGATGTTACCAACAACTAATATTAACCTATGACCCCTATCCACTACCCATGGTAGCCTATATATGTCATCTTGTGAAAGAAAATGAACTTTGAAAATAACAAAATTATAACTAACACAAATGTAATATACAATAGTGACTAATCCTACCTACATTAATGTAAAAATGGGAGGAAGCTTATTGGAGCTTTTCCTCCTACAAAGACAAACTATAATACATTTGAGTTTCCCACCACTCATCTTCAGCTAAATACATTACACACAAAATCACCAAACATCAGCTATAAAAAAAAAAAGTTAATTTTATCTGACTGAAGTCAATAAACATGTATGTATACTACTTGTTTACTCTGTTGCAGCAGCAGAAGCTGAAGGATAAAATGTAAAGAATATAGAGCTTCCTACAAATATTTTCAAATAAACATCTCACTTTCACTTAGTCAAAGCAGCAGTAAGAACTTCTAGACTTTTTTTTTCTTCTCTAATTTTTCTTCTCAAAGTTTACTCTTATACCAATCTCTCCATTTCTCCCTTAGTTTTATTACTATTAAAAAGTTTTTAATAGGGCTTCCCTGGTGGTCCATTGGCTAAGGACACCGCCTTGCAGTGCAAGGGGCTCCGTTCGATCCCTGGCCTGGGAAGATCCCGCATGCTGCGGAGCGGCCGGACCGATGTGTCCAATTACCGAGCCGGAGCTTTAGAGCGCATGTGCCCAGAGCCAGTGCTCTGCGACAACAGAGGCCACTGCTATGGGAGGCCCACACGGGCCGAAGAACAAAAGATGGATAAAAATAGATAAATCAAAGACCAATAGAAGTGGCCCGCCCACCCCTCTCCCCCACCCAAAATAAAAAGATTTTTAAAAAGTTTAAAATATACATATAATAGAGAATATTACCATTAACCTCATTTATCCATTCCCCAGACTCACAGTTTTATCTGACACTAGAAACTACTAAGAGGAGCTACAACAGGAAGTGACACAGAAAACTAGCTGCTTCATACTGATAGCAGACAAGACATAGAAATATAAACACAGTACTAACAGAGCATATTAAATGCTATTCCCCAGACCAAATGCCACCAATACAACTTGGAGCACTCTCAATTAACTGTAAAACCAGCTCCTCTGATGGACCTTTGAAGCAAATTAAATGGGTTACCAACCACTGAAGACTAGTAATAAAGCTTAGGAAAACAAATTTGGCCCATCTGCATTATCACAAAATTTTGGAAAATGAATTTAAATACATTAAACACACAAATGATCAAGGACTAATCCTACCTACATTAATGTAAAAATGGGAGGAAGCTTATTGGAGCTTTTCCTCCTACAAAGACAAACTATAATACATTTGAGTTTCCCACCACTCATCTTCAGCTAAATACATTACACACAAAATCACCAAACATCAGCTATAACAAAAGTTAATTTTATCTGACTGAAGTCAATAAACATGTATGTATACTACTTGTTTACTCTGTTGCAGCAGCAGAAGCTGAAGGATAAAATGTAAAGAATATAGAGCTTCCTACAAATATTTTCAAATAAACATCTCACTTTCACTTAGTCAAAGCAGCAGTAAGAACTTCTAGACTTTTTTTTTCTTCTCTAATTTTTCTTCTCAAAGTTTACTCTTATACCAATCTCTCCATTTCTCCCTTAGTTTTATTACTATTAAAAAGTTTTTAATAGGGCTTCCCTGGTGGTCCATTGGCTAAGGACACCGCCTTGCAGTGCAAGGGCTCCGTTCGATCCCTGGCCTGGGAAGATCCCGCATGCTGCGGAGCGGCCGGACCGATGTGTCCAATTACCGAGCCGGAGCTTTAGAGCGCATGTGCCCAGAGCCAGTGCTCTGCGACAACAGAGGCCACTGCTATGGGAGGCCCACACGGGCCGAAGAACAAAAGATGGATAAAAATAGATAAATCAAAGACCAATAGAAGTGGCCCGCCCACCCCTCTCCCCCACCCAAAATAAAAAGATTTTTAAAAAGTTTAAAATATACATATAATAGAGAATATTACCATTAACCTCATTTATCCATTCCCCAGACTCACAGTTTTATCTGACACTAGAAACTACTAAGAGGAGCTACAACAGGAAGTGACACAGAAAACTAGCTGCTTCATACTGATAGCAGACAAGACATAGAAATATAAACACAGTACTAACAGAGCATATTAAATGCTATTCCCCAGACCAAATGCCACCAATACAACTTGGAGCACTCTCAATTAACTGTAAAACCAGCTCCTCTGATGGACCTTTGAAGCAAATTAAATGGGTTACCAACCACTGAAGACTAGTAATAAAGCTTAACTTTGGCGAATTATCACATTCAAATTTGGTATTCCCATCGTGTTCACTTAATCTCAGGCTCTTCCTTTATAAAACATGGAAGTTAAATTGGATGCTCCCCAAGGTTTCCCTTTTAAAATTCAGTGATTAATGTGCCTTGTGATTATACTTGTGCCAAACACTGGAGTTTCAAGGATAAAGACATAGTATTCCTCTCCTTAGGAAGCAAGACAGAAGAATATAAATGCAATAACATGTCCTAAATCCTACACTGTTCCTCAGTCAGGATCCAAAAGGACAGCAGTCTGTTTCCCTTCAAATGTGGAGAGGTAGCATCTGGAAAGGAATCCAGAAGAAGAGGAGCCTGAGCAGTCAATGCAGAGTAGCAGCTTAAGAGCAGACTTTAGAAGATAAACATCTGTATTCATAACCTGGCACAACTACTTTCTACATGTGTGACCCTGGAAGAGCTTATGTCTTGTCTCATTTTTCTAATATACATATATATATACCTATTCATAGGGTTGTTGAAAAAAATAAATGAATAAATGAAGGTGGAGCTCCTGGCACAAAGCAAAAGATACCTATATATGGACTATCTACTATTACTGCTTTGGTTGTTGCTAGTTTTCTTATTTTAGTAATATTATTTTAAAAAGAACAGTATGATCAAAGGCATGAAACCATGAGAAGTTCAGGAAAATGCCAGTAATCTGTAAGTTAATTTAACATGTGAGGTGAGGCAAGAGGATGAAGTCAGGGATAAACTGTGAAGGACCTTTTACGGGATGCTAAGGAATATGCTATGCAATGGGAATTACTGAAGGGGGTCAAGCAGGTGAGCATCAGGATCAGATTTATTTTCCAGAGATCATCCTGGCATGCAGGATTAGGCTAGAAAGCAAAAGACCAATTGACAGTTGTCAAAATAGTACAAGCAAAAAAAGGGAAGAAATTTTAAAAGAGAAACACCTATGGCCAATAGGGGAATGGAAATCTATTAGCCCTAATTGGAGCACTCTCAATTAACTGTAAAACCAGCTCCTCTGATGGACCTTTGAAGCAAATTAAATGGGTTACCAACCACTGAAGACTAGTAATAAAGCTTAACTTTGGCGAATTATCACATTCAAATTTGGTATTCCCATCGTGTTCACTTAATCTCAGGCTCTTCCTTTATAAAACATGGAAGTTAAATTGGATGCTCCCCAAGGTTTCCCTTTTAAAATTCAGTGATTAATGTGCCTTGTGATTATACTTGTGCCAAACACTGGAGTTTCAAGGATAAAGACATAGTATTCCTCTCCTTAGGAAGCAAGACAGAAGAATATAAATGCAATAACATGTCCTAAATCCTACACTGTTCCTCAGTCAGGATCCAAAAGGACAGCAGTCTGTTTCCCTTCAAATGTGGAGAGGTAGCATCTGGAAAGGAATCCAGAAGAAGAGGAGCCTGAGCAGTCAATGCAGAGTAGCAGCTTAAGAGCAGACTTTAGAAGATAAACATCTGTATTCATAACCTGGCACAACTACTTTCTACATGTGTGACCCTGGAAGAGCTTATGTCTTGTCTCATTTTTCTAATATACATATATATATACCTATTCATAGGGTTGTTGAAAAAAATAAATGAATAAATGAAGGTGGAGCTCCTGGCACAAAGCAAAAGATACCTATATATGGACTATCTACTATTACTGCTTTGGTTGTTGCTAGTTTTCTTATTTTAGTAATATTATTTTAAAAAGAACAGTATGATCAAAGGCATGAAACCATGAGAAGTTCAGGAAAATGCCAGTAATCTGTAAGTTAATTTAACATGTGAGGTGAGGCAAGAGGATGAAGTCAGGGATAAACTGTGAAGGACCTTTTACGGGATGCTAAGGAATATGCTATGCAATGGGAATTACTGAAGGGGGTCAAGCAGGTGAGCATCAGGATCAGATTTATTTTCCAGAGATCATCCTGGCATGCAGGATTAGGCTAGAAAGCAAAAGACCAATTGACAGTTGTCAAAATAGTACAAGCAGGAAAGAATGGTAATAGAAATGAAATGATTTTAAAAGAGAAACACCTATGGCCACCATAAGTGTTTGGGAAATAAAAGGGATAAGGATTATGTCACTACAAACTGTGGCAAATGAAGAGGGAGCTTGTGTGTAGACTGATTTCCAGAAAGCTTCTCTACAACACCACCTGGCACACAGAAGTGCCACTAAGTACTTGCTGAAAAACAGAAAAGGTTTTAAAAATTTTATTCAACGCTCAGTTTCTCTAAATTCCACAAATTAAGTAAATCTATTCACTTCCTTTGCTTAACTTCTAAAAACTAAGGCAATATTTGGCTCTGACCTACATTCACAACAAAAATAAAATTTTAATTATGCCAATACAGGTAGAATATGTGCAAAGGGTAAAATCAGGTCATCTCATTATTCATGCATTTCTATAAGAGTTTGCTTTATATTCTACTATAGAAGGTGTTTCGCTATTTTTTCTGTTAACAAATAGAAAACAAACAAAAAAATCTACACACATTTTTTTGACCAAAATTCCAGCTTTTAATGAAAAGAACAGGGGCAACCTGTTACCCCAAATCAATTTCCAGTGAGTTTTCACCAGTTAAAATTGAACAGAAGGTCCCATTATATTCATAATGAATTTATCATGTTCACCAATTCAGTATTACTTTATAATTCTGCTTTGTTTTTACTAGTACAAACAAAACCCCACAAAACCAAAATTAAAAAAAAAAGCACCCAGAAATAAAACACTGTACACAATTCACTTCAGTGTGTATTATCTTAATTAAACCTTTCTTTTCTTAAACTATAGGAGTAAGTTTCCATCTTACTTTCAGGGAAATCTTTCTTCACCATCCTGTAATATTATTTTAAAAAGAACAGTATGATCAAAGGCATGAAACCATGAGAAGTTCAGGAAAATGCCAGTAATCTGTAAGTTAATTTAACATGTGAGGTGAGGCAAGAGGATGAAGTCAGGGATAAACTGTGAAGGACCTTTTACGGGATGCTAAGGAATATGCTATGCAATGGGAATTACTGAAGGGGGTCAAGCAGGTGAGCATCAGGATCAGATTTATTTTCCAGAGATCATCCTGGCATGCAGGATTAGGCTAGAAAGCAAAAGACCAATTGACAGTTGTCAAAATAGTACAAGCAGGAAAGAATGGTAATAGAAATGAAATGATTTTAAAAGAGAAACACCTATGGCCACCATAAGTGTTTGGGAAATAAAAGGGATAAGGATTATGTCACTACAAACTGTGGCAAATGAAGAGGGAGCTTGTGTGTAGACTGATTTCCAGAAAGCTTCTCTACAACACCACCTGGCACACAGAAGTGCCACTAAGTACTTGCTGAAAAACAGAAAAGGTTTTAAAAATTTTATTCAACGCTCAGTTTCTCTAAATTCCACAAATTAAGTAAATCTATTCACTTCCTTTGCTTAACTTCTAAAAACTAAGGCAATATTTGGCTCTGACCTACATTCACAACAAAAATAAAATTTTAATTATGCCAATACAGGTAGAATATGTGCAAAGGGTAAAATCAGGTCATCTCATTATTCATGCATTTCTATAAGAGTTTGCTTTATATTCTACTATAGAAGGTGTTTCGCTATTTTTTCTGTTAACAAATAGAAAACAAACAAAAAAATCTACACACATTTTTTTGACCAAAATTCCAGCTTTTAATGAAAAGAACAGGGGCAACCTGTTACCCCAAATCAATTTCCAGTGAGTTTTCACCAGTTAAAATTGAACAGAAGGTCCCATTATATTCATAATGAATTTATCATGTTCACCAATTCAGTATTACTTTATAATTCTGCTTTGTTTTTACTAGTACAAACAAAACCCCACAAAACCAAAATTAAAAAAAAAAGCACCCAGAAATAAAACACTGTACACAATTCACTTCAGTGTGTATTATCTTAATTAAACCTTTCTTTTCTTAAACTATAGGAGTAAGTTTCCATCTTACTTTCAGGGAAATCTTTCTTCACCATCCTCTTCTATGATATAAAGTAGTACGCTGTACCCAACCCTTATCTCTGCTCCCTAGAACTGCTGGCAGAATTTCAAATACAATCCTAAAGCATCCTCAGGCAATTTCTATCACTTGAATCATTACTTTTGATCATCTTATTTTTATGGAATGTGAAACTGAATATGATCTGACAAATTCGACTGAGTTCTTTTAAAATGACTATTAGAAATACAAGTACACATAAATAATTGCTTAAAAGAAATACAGACAAGAATTTACCAGGAAAATATTTTTAAAAGCACCATAAATGTGTTTAAGGTGAATGTGGAAGGATGAATTAAAAATTGATAGAACTACTCTTTTTAAAAAGACCAAAATGTAGAGCAGAATTTGAACAGATGATCTTTCTTTACACAATCCTGTCTCAAATGTTAGTAAAAGTGGAAAAGTGTCAGTCACTCAGTTGTGTCCAACTTTTTCCGATCCCATTGACTGTAGCCCACCAGTTTCCTCTGTCTATGGAACTCTCTAAGCAAGAATACTGGAGTAGGTAGCCATTCCCTTCTCCAGGGATCTTTCTGACCCAGGGATTGAACCCTGGGTCTCCTGCATTGTAGGCAGTTTCTTTACCATCTGAGCCATAAAGGCAGTCCCCAATGTTAGTAAAGTCTGCAATAGATCGAAAACTAGAATGTAATAATAGGTCTTTCAAACGTTAACTTATAAACAAAAAAATTTTCAATAAGAAAGGTCGAAAACTAGTAATAGTATAAATAGGTCTGGAACCAGCTTTTAATGAAAAGAACAGGGGCAACCTGTTACCCCAAATCAATTTCCAGTGAGTTTTCACCAGTTAAAATTGAACAGAAGGTCCCATTATATTCATAATGAATTTATCATGTTCACCAATTCAGTATTACTTTATAATTCTGCTTTGTTTTTACTAGTACAAACAAAACCCCACAAAACCAAAATTAAAAAAAAAAGCACCCAGAAATAAAACACTGTACACAATTCACTTCAGTGTGTATTATCTTAATTAAACCTTTCTTTTCTTAAACTATAGGAGTAAGTTTCCATCTTACTTTCAGGGAAATCTTTCTTCACCATCCTCTTCTATGATATAAAGTAGTACGCTGTACCCAACCCTTATCTCTGCTCCCTAGAACTGCTGGCAGAATTTCAAATACAATCCTAAAGCATCCTCAGGCAATTTCTATCACTTGAATCATTACTTTTGATCATCTTATTTTTATGGAATGTGAAACTGAATATGATCTGACAAATTCGACTGAGTTCTTTTAAAATGACTATTAGAAATACAAGTACACATAAATAATTGCTTAAAAAGAACTACAGACAAGAATTTACCAGGAAAATATTTTTAAAAGCACCATAAATGTGTTTAAGGTGAATGTGGAAGGATGAATTAAAAATTGATAGAACTACTCTTTTTAAAAAGACCAAAATGTAGAGCAGAATTTGAACAGATGATCTTTCTTTACACAATCCTGTCTCAAATGTTAGTAAAAGTGGAAAAGTGTCAGTCACTCAGTTGTGTCCAACTTTTTCCGATCCCATTGACTGTAGCCCACCAGTTTCCTCTGTCTATGGAACTCTCTAAGCAAGAATACTGGAGTAGGTAGCCATTCCCTTCTCCAGGGATCTTTCTGACCCAGGGATTGAACCCTGGGTCTCCTGCATTGTAGGCAGTTTCTTTACCATCTGAGCCATAAAGGCAGTCCCCAATGTTAGTAAAGTCTGCAATAGATCGAAAACTAGAATGTAATAATAGGTCTTTCAAACGTTAACTTATAAACATAAAAATAAAAAGTAATGTCACTTAAATGGTGAAAGGAAAGAGGTGGAAAACAGGCACAGCGGTTTGCATGGCAGGAGGCATGCATGGGCTCCTAGGCCTCATGGAGGAGGATATAGTAACTGTAAAGCAAGGAGGAAAAGGAAAAAAATCTGGAACACAGTGAACTTCTAGCTAAAATAAGACAAATATGATTTTAGAAACAAACCTCAACTGACAAGTTTTTTTTTTTCCTTTTTATAAGCTTTTTATTATTTAATTTTATTTTTTGGCTACACTGGGTCTTCAACACTGTATGCAGGCTTTCTCTAGTTGCGGTGAGTGGGGGCTATTCCTCATTGTGCTGCTCAGGGTTCTCACTGTGATGGCTTCTCTTGTTGCGGAGCATGGGCTCTAGATGTGTGGGCTCCGTAGTTGTGGCACATGGGCTTAGTTGCTGAGCAGCAATGTGGAATCTTCCCAAACCAGGAAATGAACCCATGTCTCCTGTATTGGCAGGCAGACTCTTACTAACCACTGTGCCACCAGGGAAGTCCTCAACTGACAAGTTTTTTAAGCAAAGTTCTAGCTCCAGGGGAAAACAAATATTCACTTACTATCAATAACATCTAGACGTTGCTGATAGGACTGAGGATTTGGCAAGGTGAGAAAAGTTGGGAGTAAAAAAGTTTAAGTGGGAAGTTAAAAACAAAAAATTAAGCTCGAAAAGTTTTACATGAGGAAGGTCAGAGAGGGTAGGGTTTTTAAATGTCTGTTCAGGAGTTTGAATTTAACCTGGCAAGGAAGCTACTGAAGAACTGTAAGCAGACAAGACATGGTTACTCTAATATTTTAACTACAAGTTTTAAGAAATATATGAGCAAATTGAAGATGCTTTTCTAGAATTAATTTTAAAATCAAATTAATATTACACTAGTATTTACTGCCAGCAAATGTAAAAGATACAATAGATCATTAGTTTTACTTTTCAGTAATGTAAAATTGACATAATTACCATGAAACAGTGCTCATTAATGTTATCATTTGTTTATATCAAACTGAGTAGAACATGTAGCTTTAGCTTACATAAATCCCTAAACAAATGAGATATATCAAATTTACAGTATTTTCCCTTAAATGTCAAGATATCCTGTCAATGCAAAGATAAAGCCAGGAAAAAAAAAAAAAGATAAAGCCAGAAAAGCTGAAGGAGTAACTTATTTCTATCCTGAAAGAACAGACACCACTCATAAAAAGCATGATAAACGGTGGAACTTAAAAACAAAATTTAGAGTTGCCTAAACTTAAGAATTTAAAGTACCCTATAAACTTTCTTATTCCATAGCCACACTTAAAGCTATACACACAAAATGATGAAAGCCAAGTGCTTTTAAAAGCTATCAACATGCTCTGTAGCTTACGACAGTGGAAGGAAACTGAACCAGACATTTACTTTGGAATCATTGTTATTTCTTTAGTATTTTTAAGTAAACTATGGAAATGGTGCCATCAATAACCTTCACTTGGAGAATATAATTAGATCTCTTACATGGCAGGTAATCTCCCTCCACCCTCAATTTTTCCCTATCCCAAGGAAGTCCCTATTTTGTGAATTCCTCTTTGAAACTACAAAGTTTCGTCAAAATAAAAAGTGTGAGGCAAATTTCAGATAAATAAAAATGAACGCTGACACTCTTCATAGTTAAAAGCTCAGTCAATCAATGTACTACACATTGCTATCCATGCATGCATGCTGAATCAGATCATGTTGAACTCTGCGACCCTAAGGACCACAGTCCAAAACGCTCCTCTATCCATGGATTCTCCAGGCAAGAATACTGGAGTGGGTTGCCAGCTCCTCCTCCATGGGATCTTCCGGATCCAAAGATCAAACATGCATCTCCTGGGTCTCCTGCACTGGTAGGTGAGTTCTTTACCATTAGCACCACCTGGGAAGCCCATACATTGCTATATGTATATACAAAAGCAATGTGCTGTATGTTTGCTTTTGGTATCCTGGTAAAAGAAAGTTCCACAGGTCTCTATGACATTGCTTTCTACTCTGCCGTGCACTTGGGTATTAAAATTCTCCTTAAAATCTACAAAAAAAAAGTCCTACCTACTGATACAAAAACTTTATGAAACAACTTCAATCATTTAAGTTCTATGTAAAAACTAAAGCAGAACCTGAAGTCAAATTTAAAACTTCTGAAAGACAAGTTTTAAAGAGCTTACTCAAACTATTCAAGTATATATGTAAACATTAATTTTAACTAAAAGCTAGAAGATAAGCTATAATTATGTGAACTATTCGATGATAAAAGTACTTATAACATGGAACAGTAAATGCCAAAGAATTGTTGATTTCTGTGAGCAGAAAACCACACATATCTGGGCAAGGGTACAGCAGGTTAATAGTGCTCAGACAACTTTAAAAGTTTAAAAGTACATCTGTAAACCTTTCCCTACTAAAAAAGAAGCATCAGCTGAACAGGCCAACCAAAGACTACCACTTTGACATGAAGATAAAAGAAATCAGGTGATTTTTAAACTTAGAGTATCTTGGAGAATTTGGCAGTCCTTGGGCAGAATCAACAAACAGAATTCTAATTTCTCTTGCTACTGCTATGAGTCAAATTTCACCTCTTGATGTCATTACAAAAAACAGACTAAAATGTTAAAAATATCATGTATTTATGCATACTATGATGTCGTTTTCTTTTCAAGCTAAAAAGTAGCCTGTTCAAGCAGTTAAAAATTGCTTATAATTTAAATTTAGTTCATTGCCTTTGCAAGAAGAGGCCAATGATTTTCTTAACAATCTATTAGATGTGTATTTCATTTCCCTTAAAATTATCTTAAACCTTAATGTCAATTGTTTCAACACGAAAAAGGGCCCAATGAAAATTTGTCTTCCCTTCAACAATCTTAATCTGCAGCACTCCGTTTATAACGCTCTTCCGGATCCAAAGAATACTGGAGTGGGTTGCCAGCTCCTCCTCCATGGGATCTTCCGGATCCAAAGATCAAACATGCATCTCCTGGGTCTCCTGCACTGGTAGGTGAGTTCTTTACCATTAGCACCACCTGGGAAGCCCATACATTGCTATATGTATATACAAAAGCAATGTGCTGTATGTTTGCTTTTGGTATCCTGGTAAAAGAAAGTTCCACAGGTCTCTATGACATTGCTTTCTACTCTGCCGTGCACTTGGGTATTAAAATTCTCCTTAAAATCTACAAAAAAAAAGTCCTACCTACTGATACAAAAACTTTATGAAACAACTTCAATCATTTAAGTTCTATGTAAAAACTAAAGCAGAACCTGAAGTCAAATTTAAAACTTCTGAAAGACAAGTTTTAAAGAGCTTACTCAAACTATTCAAGTATATATGTAAACATTAATTTTAACTAAAAGCTAGAAGATAAGCTATAATTATGTGAACTATTCGATGATAAAAGTACTTATAACATGGAACAGTAAATGCCAAAGAATTGTTGATTTCTGTGAGCAGAAAACCACACATATCTGGGCAAGGGTACAGCAGGTTAATAGTGCTCAGACAACTTTAAAAGTTTAAAAGTACATCTGTAAACCTTTCCCTACTAAAAAAGAAGCATCAGCTGAACAGGCCAACCAAAGACTACCACTTTGACATGAAGATAAAAGAAATCAGGTGATTTTTAAACTTAGAGTATCTTGGAGAATTTGGCAGTCCTTGGGCAGAATCAACAAACAGAATTCTAATTTCTCTTGCTACTGCTATGAGTCAAATTTCACCTCTTGATGTCATTACAAAAAACAGACTAAAATGTTAAAAATATCATGTATTTATGCATACTATGATGTCGTTTTCTTTTCAAGCTAAAAAGTAGCCTGTTCAAGCAGTTAAAAATTGCTTATAATTTAAATTTAGTTCATTGCCTTTGCAAGAAGAGGCCAATGATTTTCTTAACAATCTATTAGATGTGTATTTCATTTCCCTTAAAATTATCTTAAACCTTAATGTCAATTGTTTCAACACAGGCTGAATTTTCTCACTCCATCCATCTAAAGCGCCGATGACTAACCTTGTATCAATGAAATCATCATTTGCTCTTACCCTGCTGCCAAGCATCATTATGGAAAAGAAGACAAGCACACTTAATCTGCAGCACTCCAAGTTTATAACTCCTGTTTATTCGGATGGCTAAGGCTAATCAGCAATCCTTTTTCTCCCCTATTCATCACTCTCCCCACTACCAGGTTTTATTACTCATCTCTAGAACTCAGTCCCATTCCCTAACCAACACTCTCACTGTATAAAACATTTCACTTTGAAAAGCAGAATCTGTTCACTGTAAACCTAATTATCATTCTAAATAGTCCACATAAACTGCTCTTTATTCATTCATCTATCCTCTATAAAGACCACTGTATATCAGTTATCTCCTCTTATATCTGCTCTCCTAGCTCCTTACTCTTGACCTAGTTTTTCAAAAATGTATCTTATAACTGCACTCTACCTCTGCTTGCCATTACTACCAAACTTACTGAATATGCAGTATTATCCCTACACTACCTCCCATGTACTTCTAAAAAGTAATTTTGCACTTCAGACTTAAAGGAGTTTCAAGAACAGTACCAAGGTCTTCCATCACCCAGACTGATCATCTATTAACAATTCACTGCACTGGCTCCATCACCACCTTTCTTTCCTGTCTCTTCATACAGTACCTACCCCACCCCCCGCCCCCACCGGTGCACAGCCGTTAAAAGTCTTTTCCTGCACCATGTAACAGTAGGCTGCAGACTTAATGCCCCATCACTTCTAAACATCTCAGTGTGCATTCCTCTAAAACAAGGACACACATTTTAAATTAATATTGATAAAACTGCCATCCAAATCACAGGTCCCATTCAGATTTTATCAACTATCCTGACATTGTTCCCTTTCCTTTTTGGCCGACTAAAATGTTAAAAATATCATGTATTTATGCATACTATGATGTCGTTTTCTTTTCAAGCTAAAAAGTAGCCTGTTCAAGCAGTTAAAAATTGCTTATAATTTAAATTTAGTTCATTGCCTTTGCAAGAAGAGGCCAATGATTTTCTTAACAATCTATTAGATGTGTATTTCATTTCCCTTAAAATTATCTTAAACCTTAATGTCAATTGTTTCAACACAGGCTGAATTTTCTCACTCCATCCATCTAAAGCGCCGATGACTAACCTTGTATCAATGAAATCATCATTTGCTCTTACCCTGCTGCCAAGCATCATTATGGAAAAGAAGACAAGCACACTTAATCTGCAGCACTCCAAGTTTATAACTCCTGTTTATTCGGATGGCTAAGGCTAATCAGCAATCCTTTTTCTCCCCTATTCATCACTCTCCCCACTACCAGGTTTTATTACTCATCTCTAGAACTCAGTCCCATTCCCTAACCAACACTCTCACTGTATAAAACATTTCACTTTGAAAAGCAGAATCTGTTCACTGTAAACCTAATTATCATTCTAAATAGTCCACATAAACTGCTCTTTATTCATTCATCTATCCTCTATAAAGACCACTGTATATCAGTTATCTCCTCTTATATCTGCTCTCCTAGCTCCTTACTCTTGACCTAGTTTTTCAAAAATGTATCTTATAACTGCACTCTACCTCTGCTTGCCATTACTACCAAACTTACTGAATATGCAGTATTATCCCTACACTACCTCCCATGTACTTCTAAAAAGTAATTTTGCACTTCAGACTTAAAGGAGTTTCAAGAACAGTACCAAGGTCTTCCATCACCCAGACTGATCATCTATTAACAATTCACTGCACTGGCTCCATCACCACCTTTCTTTCCTGTCTCTTCATACAGTACCTACCCCACCCCCCGCCCCCACCGGTGCACAGCCGTTAAAAGTCTTTTCCTGCACCATGTAACAGTAGGCTGCAGACTTAATGCCCCATCACTTCTAAACATCTCAGTGTGCATTCCTCTAAAACAAGGACACACATTTTAAATTAATATTGATAAAACTGCCATCCAAATCACAGGTCCCATTCAGATTTTATCAACTATCCTGACATTGTTCCCTTTCCTTTTTTGGCCTAGGATTCCATAATAACATGTTAAATTTTACTTACATTGTCACATCAATCTCTTCTATCTGCAGTATTTCCTGAGGTTTTCTCCATGTTTCATTCCTCAGAAGTTTATAAAGTACAGACTTTACATTCTACAGGATGACCCTGAACCTCAATCTGTCTAGTGCCCTTTTAATAACCAGACCCAGATCATCTTGTCTTGCTAGGGATCCCACTGACAAGATGCTGTACCACTTCAAAGATTACACAATGTCAACCCATCCCACCACTAGTGAAGTTAGTAACTTTGTCATGTTAGTGCTTCCCATATTTCCCACTCCCCTCTTCAAAAGTTGCAATTTTTCCCCTTTTAATTAAATCAGTATCTTGTGGGAACATATGTTAGATTGTGCTAAGATCTTCAAACCGGTATCTACCAATCTTAGCCTCCATCAATGACAGAGAAATGAATCAACCACCACTATGACAGCTGCCAAACCACCATTCTTTCTATAATTACCAGTTGGCACTCTACCACAAAAAAATCATTTTCCCCTTTTTCTCACTTATTTACTTACTTACACCAGTATAGACTCATAGACACTTCAGTCAGTGGTCATAAACAATTCAAAGTCCTACTCGTCCTCTTGGAGTTTATTAGTAAGAAAATAAAATAAAAGCTAATTTAAAAAATTAAGAATTTCAGACAGTGATATTTTAAGAAATATACAGTACGGTAATGTGATAGACAATGATAGCATATGAAGAGGGAAGGCAGTCAAGGAAGCATCTCTAAGAAAGCAGTGTTTGCACTAATCTTGGCTATGTAACCCTATAAAATCCTTCCAAGACAAACCTATCCCTTCTCATTACCCATACACTCTCCTCCTCCTCACCCTCAACACATGTCTTAGTTAAAAATTGCTTTCAATGAAATAGTCCAAGCCAGGACTCCGTCCCGGATCTATTTTTCCAGGCACTATTTTAATTAATTCAGAGCTTAACAGGCAAGTATCATCTTTGATTGCGTCATTTGCCAGAAAAATTTCCTATGCTTTATCTCTGTAAGACTGGTTAGATGTGGTTACTGCTGTGTATGTATGTATATTTTAACGACTATGTTAAGAAAGTAGTGTTTGACCAGAACTGCTAAAAAGGAATAAGCCACAGCAGTATTTCGGAGAAGACAATTCCAAGCAAAGGGAATAGATAGTACAAAGGCTGTAAGCCATAAATGGGCTTTGCAAAAATCCCACAGGGGAGAAAAAAAAAAAAAAAAGTGTAAATGAAGCACAGTAGAAGGAGGGAATTCATCTTATAGACATTTATATATATATATATATATATATCTTCCTTAACAGAAGTTTCTTACAAGAAAGGACATTACTCACTTCTGTGTCTGACTGACTGGTTCATTCATTCATCTTTTGTTGAATACCTACTGTATACACCAGATACTCTGTAAGGCACTACAGATCTAAAAAGGTTTAAGAAAAAGGCTTTGTTGTTTGTTAGGAAATTCACAGCTTAATAGAGGCAGACACCCAAACAAATTCACTGCAACAGAGGATAATATGGTAAGCATATTCAGTGGTAGTACATCACATTCAGAAAACAGCCTATTTTTTTTAACTCTCAAGCTTTTTGAAAGATTACCCTATATTGTCGCTTTAAACTTTCAATTCCTAATCTTTCCTTATTGGACTGGAATCTCACTCCTTTTCCTAAAACTTAAAAAGAAGGTCTTTTTCTTAAGTTCACTAAGCGCCTTGCCAAATCCAAAAGATGCCTTTCAGTTCTAACTTCACATTAAGTTTTTATGTTTAGTGAAATACTAATCCTTTGACTTTAAAGACATCACATCTTTTTTTCTGCTGTGCCCTCTTAGGCAGCTCTTTCCCAGCCTTAATTACTCACTCTTTCCACACCTCTTGTTTAGTTTGCTTTAAAGTTGAATCTTCATACTTCTTACATCACATATATGAGGTAAAATGAGCAATTTCCATATTCAACAATTCTCAAGTTGAATCTTCTAGCCTAGACCACTTCTGCGCTCCCGCCACCTGTTGAACATTTCTATTCGGCAATCAGTGTATGCGTATCAAATTAAACATGTCCCAATCTTCGCAAACTTCTCCACTTAAATCCCTACCACAATAAATGACACAACTTTCAAGTTGCACAAGTTAAAATACATGTTATTCCATATTATTGCCTCTCAATTCTTCCTTACATGCAAATGAACCTCTTAAATCCTAGTTCTAATCTGTTTCCATCCCTATGTCCCCTATGACCATGAAGGATGACTGCTAGAACCTTTTCACCAATACCTCTGAATATAAACTTAGCTTCAATTTATCCTCTAAAATAATGCTAAGGAGATCATTAAAAAGAGAAATTCTACTTATTCTCTGTCCAAAGCCACCATCTTTGTTCCATGTCTTCAGGGAAAAATCCCTTCACAAGTCACAAAAAAATCTTGACTTTGTCCTCTAACAACATCTCTAGCTCTTGCTTAGACAGTGGTCCATATATATTCTCTGCCATATAAAAACTATACAACTGAGTTATAGTCTTTCAATGATTATGAACACCTTTCCCTAAACTCTGGAATACCCGCCTTGGCTCAGCTGAGCTGTCACTTCTCTAGAAAAGGTTCTCCTACTTCCTCCCGCCACACCCTGAATTAGATACCTCTCTCTATGACCCCTCAGCATTTTGTGTTTCCTCTATCAAGCTTCTTATCACATCATACCAATGCTGTGTGCTGATCATCTGTGAACTCTCACAGATACCTAGGTCACTTCTATACTAGAACAGTGTCTACTTCCTAAAAGACTGAAGTTCACTAAAAATGTGAATAAATTCATAGTATCTATTATAAATTACTGAAGTTATGGAAACAGTTTATGCTGTTTTTGCATTAATTTGAAGAGATATATTTTATGGTTTTGAAAAAAGAGAAGAAATCCTTTTCCACAGTCCTCAACATTCATTTAACCATAGTTTTCTCTGCTGACTCAGACAGTAAAGAATCTGCCTGCAATGCAGGAGACCAGGGTTCGATTCTTGGGTTGCGAAGACCCCTGGAGAAGGAAATGGCTAGTCCCATGGACTGAAGAGCCTGGCATGTTACAGTTCATAGGGTCACAAAGAGTCAGCACAATGGAAGTGACTACACACGCAATACATTTATGAGTAAATGTCTTACTCCTGAGAGAATTAATTAACTCTGTTTTGCTCTGGTAAATATTACTTGACACAATGATTCTGAAACCAAATAAAAAGATTTAGAACACTAATAAAGAAGAGAATGGTGATAACTACACTATCTCCCTCCCTGGGTTCTTCTCATTATTCTACTCAAAAACATCCATTATTAAAATACTCTAGTACAAAATACTGGATCTAAATGAACCTCTTAAATCCTAAGTTCTAATCTGTTTCCATCCCTATGTCCCCTATGACCATGAAGGATGACTGCTAGAACCTTTTCACCAATACCTCTGAATATAAACTTAGCTTCAATTTATCCTCTAAAATAATGCTAAGGAGATCATTAAAAAGAGAAATTCTACTTATTCTCTGTCCAAAGCCACCATCTTTGTTCCATGTCTTCAGGGAAAAATCCCTTCACAAGTCACAAAAAAATCTTGACTTTGTCCTCTAACAACATCTCTAGCTCTTGCTTAGACAGTGGTCCATATATATTCTCTGCCATATAAAAACTATACAACTGAGTTATAGTCTTTCAATGATTATGAACACCTTTCCCTAAACTCTGGAATACCCGCCTTGGCTCAGCTGAGCTGTCACTTCTCTAGAAAAGGTTCTCCTACTTCCTCCCGCCACACCCTGAATTAGATACCTCTCTCTATGACCCCTCAGCATTTTGTGTTTCCTCTATCAAGCTTCTTATCACATCATACCAATGCTGTGTGCTGATCATCTGTGAACTCTCACAGATACCTAGGTCACTTCTATACTAGAACAGTGTCTACTTCCTAAAAGACTGAAGTTCACTAAAAATGTGAATAAATTCATAGTATCTATTATAAATTACTGAAGTTATGGAAACAGTTTATGCTGTTTTTGCATTAATTTGAAGAGATATATTTTATGGTTTTGAAAAAAGAGAAGAAATCCTTTTCCACAGTCCTCAACATTCATTTAACCATAGTTTTCTCTGCTGACTCAGACAGTAAAGAATCTGCCTGCAATGCAGGAGACCAGGGTTCGATTCTTGGGTTGCGAAGACCCCTGGAGAAGGAAATGGCTAGTCCCATGGACTGAAGAGCCTGGCATGTTACAGTTCATAGGGTCACAAAGAGTCAGCACAATGGAAGTGACTACACACGCAATACATTTATGAGTAAATGTCTTACTCCTGAGAGAATTAATTAACTCTGTTTTGCTCTGGTAAATATTACTTGACACAATGATTCTGAAACCAAATAAAAAGATTTAGAACACTAATAAAGAAGAGAGAAATAGGGAAATTGATAACTACACTATCTCCCTCCCTGGGTTCTTCTCATTATTCTACTCAAAAACATCCATTATTAAAATACTCTAGTACAAAATACTGGATAATTTTCCTGACATAGAATTTCACTTATCAATCACAATGATTTCAGTTTCAATCCTATACAGCATTTATAAAAAAGATTTTAGTTAGGTAAGAAAACAAAATGGATACAATTTATTTAAATCTATCTATAAAATTAAAAGCAGTAAGTGAAAACTTGACTGCTTCCTGTGTATCCTGTTCTATGCTAAATACATACAATATTTCATATGATCCCACAAAAATCCTGTGGGATTGCTACTATTACTACTATTATCTATCTCCCTACTGTTTTTTTAAGAGCTGAGAACACTGTAGATTAAAAGGGTGAGGTAATCTTTGTAAACTGCACTGCTAGGAAGTGGTAAAGCTGTGAGCTGAACTAAGAGCCCCCTAATGCCAAAGCTGATGCTCTTAACCACAGGGCTATACTGCCTCTAGCTGTGCCTACCCACGGACTCAGAAATTCCTTGGAATTAGTCCCTTGGAAAAAGCTTCCAAATATATCTAACACTAAAACTTAATGATAAACGTACAAAGTCTTAAGATACCAAATATATAAGAAGGAAAGGCTGAGCCGTCCATTACTGAACTGGAATCTTTCATCTACTATCCTAAAGTCTTATCCTCTCTGCTTTCAAGACTGAACTTCAGAGTATTAATTAGTGGCTAGTTTGTGACGAGTGGAATAAAAGAATGTGAACAGTGAATACACAGGTACTCTAACCCCACTTAAAGTGATAAGGTAAAAATATAAAGAGATTTTAAGTAACAATGATATCATATTTTGGCATTTCTTATCACAAAGTAACATTTTCAAATTTGTCACCACAAACCACCAGCAAAAAATTTACAAATGAGACTGGCACAAATAGAAAATTATACCACATATATATAACACCAACATTTCTAGATTCTTGATAAGACCACAGTGATAATGTTCTCCCCTTTTTTTATGTATCTTCAATCAAAGGAAAATAATCAGAAAATAGCTTCCTCTTCACATATCATTCCTGTCCTTCCAAAATTAAATGTTCTTAAAAGTAGGAATAAGTATGAGGAACAACAGCTGCAATTTTTTTCTATACAGGGCCAGATAACAATTATCTTAGGCTGTGTAGGCAAAACAATCTCTCATAACTACTCAACTCCAATGTTGTGGTACAAAAGCAACTGCAAACAATGAAAATGACTGAGTGTGCCTGTATTTGAATGAAACTTTATTTACAAAACCAGGTGGTGGGCTGGATTTAAGCTATGGGTAGTTTACTAACCCCTAGTGCAAAGTGCTCTCCCAACTCAACGCCTAATACTCCACTGAACTCTCAAGTCAGCAACAGCATATTTTATTACTCACTGCATTTTTACCTCAAAGAGGTATAGGAGATCTTGTGTCTAATTCAAATCAACACTCACACAATGCTTCATAAAATACGACAAACAAATGCTTACCATCTCTCATTTTCAAAGAAAAGAATTCCAACAATGTATTTTACAGCGTCAAAATTTAAGTAAGAAGCACTTTTTTATAATATTAGTACAATGATATAACTTAATAGCAAAATGAAATATAAAAACAATAAATGCTTCTCATTCTTTCAATTATTTTTGAAAGAATATTTTTAAACATTCAAAATGCCAAATTAACTTTGTTTTGAGAGCTATTACCATTTGAGAGCAAATTACTATTGTATGTATTATCAAGGACTTCAGTAAATATAGGGCTTACTGTTCCCCATTTTAAAAATAACAACCTGTCAGAAATTTTTGAAAATTCTATTTTTATTCTGCTTCATAAAGAACAGCAGACATAACAGAAATGGTGAAAGGGAGAATACTAATGGAGGAAATGACCTGCAAACACTTGAAGAGGATTCTAGAACCAGGGAAAAGATAAGTATGGAAATCTTCTCCCACATCCTGCCATTTAGCTGTTTCATAGATGACTGGGTATGTGGCTAAAGAAGAGAAAGTAGATATAAATAAATCTCAGTTTACAAGCATATCTACTTAAAAGAGGCATCTATAATTGTTGTGACTGAATAAAATTCACAGTTGCTCTCTTCAAAGACAGAGAAAGGAATTTTCTTGTTAACTTCCATTTTCCATTTAAAATCAGGAACCCTGTAAATGAGTGCATACCTTCAGTCCACTATTTAACATAAGTAATAATAGTTCATTATAAGTGCAATCATAATAGTGTAATATTAATTACCCTTTGTGGATATTATAGTTAAGACACCTAAAATAAATTGAAATATTTCCAAATGTGTAGGCAAAACAATCTCTCATAACTACTCAACTCCAATGTTGTGGTACAAAAGCAACTGCAAACAATGAAAATGACTGAGTGTGCCTGTATTTGAATGAAACTTTATTTACAAAACCAGGTGGTGGGCTGGATTTAAGCTATGGGTAGTTTACTAACCCCTAGTGCAAAGTGCTCTCCCAACTCAACGCCTAATACTCCACTGAACTCTCAAGTCAGCAACAGCATATTTTATTACTCACTGCATTTTTACCTCAAAGAGGTATAGGAGATCTTGTGTCTAATTCAAATCAACACTCACACAATGCTTCATAAAATACGACAAACAAATGCTTACCATCTCTCATTTTCAAAGAAAAGAATTCCAACAATGTATTTTACAGCGTCAAAATTTAAGTAAGAAGCACTTTTTTATAATATTAGTACAATGATATAACTTAATAGCAAAATGAAATATAAAAACAATAAATGCTTCTCATTCTTTCAATTATTTTTGAAAGAATATTTTTAAACATTCAAAATGCCAAATTAACTTTGTTTTGAGAGCTATTACCATTTGAGAGCAAATTACTATTGTATGTATTATCAAGGACTTCAGTAAATATAGGGCTTACTGTTCCCCATTTTAAAAATAACAACCTGTCAGAAATTTTTGAAAATTCTATTTTTATTCTGCTTCATAAAGAACAGCAGACATAACAGAAATGGTGAAAGGGAGAATACTAATGGAGGAAATGACCTGCAAACACTTGAAGAGGATTCTAGAACCAGGGAAAAGATAAGTATGGAAATCTTCTCCCACATCCTGCCATTTAGCTGTTTCATAGATGACTGGGTATGTGGCTAAAGAAGAGAAAGTAGATATAAATAAATCTCAGTTTACAAGCATATCTACTTAAAAGAGGCATCTATAATTGTTGTGACTGAATAAAATTCACAGTTGCTCTCTTCAAAGACAGAGAAAGGAATTTTCTTGTTAACTTCCATTTTCCATTTAAAATCAGGAACCCTGTAAATGAGTGCATACCTTCAGTCCACTATTTAACATAAGTAATAATAGTTCATTATAAGTGCAATCATAATAGTGTAATATTAATTACCCTTTGTGGATATTATAGTTAAGACACCTAAAAATAAATTGAAATATTTCCAAAAGCAACTTTCTCACTTGAGAAGCTCTGCTTTTCTCCATTCGATAAATTAAAAGAAATGGTAACAAACAAACCCAAAGAGAGTTTTTGAACACAAGATATACTGAAGAATAAGGTAGGTCCTAAAGATAAAACGTTAATATGCTTACATATGCCCAGAATATTTTCTATCACCACTTTAATGGACATTTTTCAGACTCTAATCTGCTTATCACACTTTGGATGAAACGCCTTAGTTTAGAATTAAAACTATTGTATGACATTTTACAAAATGTCACACTACATTATTTGATACAATGCCAGGAATTACACTTATCCATGAGGACAATAATGTAACTGTGTTATATGTCTTTCAAAAACGTTCCAAACTTGAAGTCAAACTTTAAATAACAGTTTTGTCATAATAACAGTTTATTTCAATGTTCAACTATAAGCAAGGCTTCTAAAATTCTATATATGAATTAAGATAATACTTTAATTAAAAATTACTTACAGTAAATATTCGTCTGCCAGTTCGATCAAAAGTTACACAGTACACAGATGACAAGTGTCCAAGAATTCTTTTATGCATTTTCATGTGCTGATACACTGCAGTTGGAACCAGTCGCTCCAGCCTGTATTTTCCATTCAGCTTCCTTGAAAACAAAGTATCCGCTACCAAGAAAAGGGGGGCAGATAAGTATAATTAAGAAATTAATTTTCTTAATTATCCTCTTTTCAGAATTCACATATTTCGGTTTCTCATATGTTGATAAAAATATTTTCTAACGTATATGGCTCCTAGTTAAGTCTTCAAAATAGTCAGTAAACCACATTACTTCCACCTGAAATGTCAAGCACTATTCATTTACAAACAAAAGAATTCTGCTAAATAACCTATCTAAAGTCACAAAGTAAGGCATGATGCTAGGATTAAAAACTCAGGCTTCTTTATTCTCTGTCTAGTGCTCTTTAAAACCCAGAGTGACTTTATATGACACTATTTCTTTATAAGACTCTTACAAGATTTTCTGTAAAAGCAGGTAAAATTGGATCCAGCGATTTTTACTTTTTATCAAAACAGCAATTCTTGAACACTCTAAATATGACACACTGAAAGATGTTTTTAAAAACTTTGCAACATTTCATGAAAGAATCATTTGTTCCACTGTTAAAAATAAAAAAAAATTAAGGGCTTTCCTGGTGGTCCAGTAGTTAAGAATCCACCTGCCCATGCAGGGGACGTAGGTCTGATCCCTGGCCGAAGGATTCCACTGCTGCAGGGCAACTAAACCTACGCGCCACAACTATCAAAACCAATGCCTAGAGCCTGTGCCCCTCAGTGAGAGAGGACATGGCAATGAAAAGCCCACACACCACGGCAAAGAGTAAACCCCCTGCCCCTCGCCAACTGGAAAAGGCCCACGGGTAGCAATGAACACCCAGCACAGCTAAAAATAAAATCAATCCTTACAAAAAAAAAAAAAAATTAAACTGAGAATCTTGCCAAAGACCTGCATAATTCCTTTTCTAGAACCTATAGTCTTCTTTTTCACCCGACCCATTTTAACCACCTTTAAAGAGAGGAATGAAATGTATCTTCTGCCCCAGAGCCTGATATGCTGAATCCAGCCCAAGAAGTTCTTCTCCATCTAAATTATTACCACTGTACTTTATTTTCTATACCAATAATTATAAGCAAAGAAGGTGCTCAATAAATACACGCTGACTGATCTGCAGGCACATAACTCACCTGTAAATTATCTTTCAATACAAGGCTATTTTTTCTGACTGCCATATACACTGGACAATAAGCATTACAGTTTCTCACATTCAAATTTAGTCCCAAAGTATTGTATTATCAATATTTAACCTAGGTTTAGAGCCTACAACTATGCAATAAGTTGATGAAGTATCTCAGGTGTATTATAAAGAATCTCAATGCTTATCATCTTATTCACATACAATACATGTTTGGCTTACACTACGATTTATAAGCAAAAAAGAAAATTTTGGAGACTGATGAGGAGGTAAGTAGAACACAGGTTCCAAAGCAATAACATAATTTGAGAAATAATTACACTGTGCTTATATGCCCTTTTATTACATCAATTATTTTATATTCTGATAGTGTACCGGCTCCTGTTAGTGCACAAGTTCTAGGATGCACTCGATTTCAACATCTGGAACAACTAAGACGAATGTTCAAGGTTGTTAGTATACAGGCTGAAACTAGTTATACAACAATAGTGATTTGATAAGTTTCTAATGAACTCTGATATATTTTCCCTTATACACAGAAATGGCCTGGTGAATGATAACCCACCTATGCTTTAGCTCAGAACTGATCTGGAGCAAAGACTACACAAAACCAAATGTATCAACAACTGTCCTGCCAAATGAGAACTCAAATGATCTTATTCAAATACTAGAGATCAATGACATATCACTTATTGTCTGTTTTGTAGAAAAATAAGTGATGATAAACAGCACAAATACTGAGTGTACTGTGTTACCAAGATATACTTTAATTCTCCCCACCCAAAATTTTAAAAATGTAAAATTTTACCAAAACATTTAACACCATTCAGGTATAAAAATAAGATTTTGCAGATAAACACAATACCAAAACTATTATCTTAATAATGATCAGGTACTTTAATATGTGTCAGAATTTTTTAGATGAACTTCTTATAAAGACTATTTATAATTCAGAGCTGAAAATGCAAAAAATACTTCCCTTAAGAGAAAATGTTACTATTCTCTTAAACATACTTTTTACTGAATCTCTACCTAAATAGGTATTAAATATTTATTTTCATTTTGAGAGTCGATTGAGACAAAGAATATTCTTTTTACTTTAAAGTCAACATTTCAAATAAAACTTTTCAGAAACAACACTAAGTGAAATATATACATAGTTAAAACTATATTCCACACTAACCCCTGTTATGCTTGGCTACCAATTAACTACTGAGTATTTCTTATTCTTCATCCTAAAGGAGAGGGTACCTAGCAGAGTCCTTGCTCTCAATTCATTAACACACTTGTCCAACAGTACTAAAAGATATGACATACAGAGAAAACAGTATGTAGGGCTCCTGGGTAATAAGGGGTATGGTAGGGCTTAAACATTATAAGAAAAAAATTTTGGAGACTGATGAGGAGGTAAGTAGAACACAGGTTCCAAAGCAATAACATAATTTGAGAAATAATTACACTGTGCTTATATGCCCTTTTATTACATCAATTATTTTATATTCTGATAGTGTACCGGCTCCTGTTAGTGCACAAGTTCTAGGATGCACTCGATTTCAACATCTGGAACAACTAAGACGAATGTTCAAGGTTGTTAGTATACAGGCTGAAACTAGTTATACAACAATAGTGATTTGATAAGTTTCTAATGAACTCTGATATATTTTCCCTTATACACAGAAATGGCCTGGTGAATGATAACCCACCTATGCTTTAGCTCAGAACTGATCTGGAGCAAAGACTACACAAAACCAAATGTATCAACAACTGTCCTGCCAAATGAGAACTCAAATGATCTTATTCAAATACTAGAGATCAATGACATATCACTTATTGTCTGTTTTGTAGAAAAATAAGTGATGATAAACAGCACAAATACTGAGTGTACTGTGTTACCAAGATATACTTTAATTCGCCCCACCCAAAATTTTAAAAATGTAAAATTTTACCAAAACATTTAACACCATTCAGGTATAAAAATAAGATTTTGCAGATAAACACAATACCAAAACTATTATCTTAATAATGATCAGGTACTTTAATATGTGTCAGAATTTTTTAGATGAACTTCTTATAAAGACTATTTATAATTCAGAGCTGAAAATGCAAAAAATACTTCCCTTAAGAGAAAATGTTACTATTCTCTTAAACATACTTTTTACTGAATCTCTACCTAAATAGGTATTAAATATTTATTTTCATTTTGAGAGTCGATTGAGACAAAGAATATTCTTTTTACTTTAAAGTCAACATTTCAAATAAAACTTTTCAGAAACAACACTAAGTGAAATATATACATAGTTAAAACTATATTCCACACTAACCCCTGTTATGCTTGGCTACCAATTAACTACTGAGTATTTCTTATTCTTCATCCTAAAGGAGAGGGTACCTAGCAGAGTCCTTGCTCTCAATTCATTAACACACTTGTCCAACAGTACTAAAAGATATGACATACAGAGAAAACAGTATGTAGGGCTCCTGGGTAATAAGTTGGTGGCTCGAACTTAATACAGGGGTTTAGAGAAAAACATACAAGTATGTTCAGTGGTTGAAGTTCAACTGAGGAGGCTGGATTTGAAGAAGGCCTGAGGTTAAATAGGCAGAAGATACTGTAGGATTCTCATTCAATGAAATGTCATTTTCTTTTACTACACCACTGGCCTAATGTCTTCTCTCCTACCAGATCTTAAGTACCTTAAGGGCAGAAATTGTGCCTTATTCATATTTCCTACAACTGTGCAATACCTTTTAAATTAAAAACTGTATTAAGTGGATCTTAGTTAGTAGTAAGAAACACAAGATGGTTCGATTAAATTTATAGTTTTATGGTAGAAAAGCAAATGGCAACCATTCACTTTCTCAAGAAACTGTTAATAGACTAATTGGACTTCTGAGCAAAAAGGAAACATCTCTTGGATTATATAGAAACTCCTTAAATTTTATTAAACTAGAACATCAATTTTTAAAATGAGCATGGTTAAACAGACACAAGAGGTCACAGAGGAATACGCTCTTTATATGACATTATTATAGTTTTAACCTTAAATCAAGTAACATATATGACTTAGGTTTAAAAGTACATTTATTTTCTTAAGTATGGTGATGGGAAATATTCTTAAATTAAGCCTGCCAAAGCAAATTTCTATCTTCTTCACTTGGAAAATTCTTTCTTACCCTCCAGGGCCAATTTAAATGTCACCTCCTCTAATAAAGAGTGAATTTTAATTTAAAATTTAAAATTTTTTAATTTTAAAAGCACCCAAACTGGTTGCCCTGTAGTATCACTCATGTGTTCATAACTGCAATGTTCTTAATTTGATTCAGAATAAACACCAAATTCATTATACATCAGCCTACCAAGACTTAGTACAACTTTGGGTTCCATTACCTCTCCAACCCCTTTACATGGTCTATTCCAACCATTCTAATTGCCCCCATTCTTCCAATGTGTCAGGTAATGAATGCTCCTAACTTGGGGTCTCTGCAACCACTATTCTGTCTAGCCAGAATACCCTCCCTTCATGTGGCTAATTCCCTGACATCCTTCTTCATGTCTTCCCTTAAATGTCTGTTACCTTCTCAATGAAACCTAACCTGATCAGCCTACTGAACACTACAACCCATCTCCACCACCACCCATAACTCCTGAGCCCCTCTACAAAGCTTAGTATCTGTTCTTTTTTCATCAGTTATCACTTTGCATTTGTTCACTGTTTATTTTCTATCTTCCCCACTATAACATACTAAGCTCCACACGGGCAGAACATTTGTTTTGTTCTAAAACAATCAGTCTAAAAGCTAACAGTGGTGGCTGGCACTTGGTAAAGGATAGGCAATTTTTAAAGATGAAATACACTTGTTAAACAATATTATATAAGTTATAGATATACATATAGTGATTCACAATTTTTAAAGAATACACTCCAATTACAGTTACTATAAAATACTGGCCATATTTGCTGTGTTGTACAATATAGCCTATTGCTTACTTTAATCCTAAACCTGTACCTCTTAATTCTTTACCCCTATATTGACCCGCCTCCTTTCCTCTTCCCAGGTAATCACTAGTTTGTTCTATCTTATGTGAGTCTGCTTCTTTTTGTTATATTCACCAGTTTGTTGAAGTTTTTAGATTCCACATATAAGTGACATGATATAGTGACTGTCATTCTCTGTCTGACATATTTCACTTAGCATAATACCCTCTAAGACCAACCTGCTAAGTACTTTAAAAAATGCAGGAATTTCCTAGCAGTCAGTGGTTAGGACTATGCACTCTCACTGCTGAAGGTCCAGATCCAAGGTTGTGTTGTCTCACAAGCCACATGGTGCAGCCAAGAAATAAATAAATGAAAATGGACAAGGACATACAGTAAAGCTGCAATAAATTACCCAAGATCAAAATTAGCCATGTTAAAAAAGATGAATTGGAAAAGTTTTAATTCCTATTAATTAACAAAAATGCAGAAATTGGGCTTTTGCTATTGTTTCAACTCTTCTGAACAACATAACACTCTATACAACATATAGTTTAGTATAGGTTAGCTGTTCCCCCTAAACAATCAGAGCCATGGTGACAGCATAAGGGATGCAAGGAGAGGCAGGTGGCAGTAGATTCCAAAACCTGGCGAATGAACATGCTGCATTAGAAGAATTATATGAGGAAGCAAAAAGAAGAAAGAATATGTATTTCAAATGGTGCAAAGATCCTTTTCTGATAACAGCAAAAAGGGTACTCAGACAAGAAACATCAGAGCATTTTACCAGAAGACTAATTTTTTACTACCTTCATTTTTTTACTATATTTTGACCAACTTTATTCTGTGATTCTGGTCTAAAGAAAGCACTCAGAAAGCTTCCAGGGTTTCTGTAAATAAAATGCAAAAGCAGTTATAATTAATACCCAAATACACAATTCTTAAAGTACAAAAAAAAGTGGATTCTGGATAATTGGTACATAGATTTCATTTCAATCTCCACAATCTGTTAATAAAGGCTTTGCCAGAGTATGGAAACCTACAGAATTAAACTTGAGTAAATTACAAACATACCTCATTTCACCGCACTTTGCTTTTATTGCACTTTGCAAAACACTGGAGTGTTTTACTTTTTACAAATTGAAGGTTTGTGGCAACCCTTCATTGAGCAAGTCTATTGGCACCATTTTTCCAACAGCATTATTTTCTAAGGCACTACCTTTTCCTTTAAACATAATCCTATTGCACAATTCATAACTACAGTACAGTGTAAACCTAACTTACACGCATTGAGAAACCAAAAAACTGGTGTGACTTGCTCTACTGTGATGACTCCATTGCAGTGGTCTAGAACCCAACCTACATTATCTCTGCCTGTACAAAAATAATGAAGATCATGTAAACAAGACCATGTGAAAAAAAAACTGCAAAATGGTTTACCTCTTTAGACAATGATTAGCTTTCCCAACAAAGTAATCCTACATGCTTGATCAGGTACTCAGAGGTAAATTCCATAGAGATAACCTTCCAAATTCACTACAAGTCCAAAAAGTTGTCTCTTCACGGTGTTGGTGATTTCCATTAAGTAAAGTATTGTGCAGTATCAGGTACTGACTAATGCATAACATTACATAAAATGTTTTTTAAAGAATCACAAAAATGTTTGAATGGAAAGACGATGCAACTATGCAGGTCATAAAACAAAACAGCTATAATAATTCTCCAGAAGAAAACAATGCTAAAGCCAAGAATCATGTATCTTCAGAAAATGCATACTAAAGAAGATGAAAGTCAACTGGAATTGAAGCAAGAGATAAAGGTTCTTATAGGGACTTCAAGAATCTGACAGAAAAAAAAAAAAAAAGTATTATTTGGGGAGCAGGGGAGACTACAGAAAACTATTATAGCAGGTTTGGAAAATAATAGCCAATATTTACTGAGTGCTTTTATTATATGCCAGGCAGTGTTCAAAGATCTTCATATACAGTCTCACTAAATCCTCACATACCTTTTAAGACGGGTACTACAATTGCTCCCTAGTGGGGACACTGTTTACCAATAACAGAACTGAAAAAGAGAATGCAACTTTCCCAGAGGTAAAGTCCAGGTTTGAAATCAGGCTGACTTATTCCAAAAAGTACAGTCTTATCATGCTGGTTAGGAAGACGAATATTAGAAAAAAAGACTGAGAGGAAACATGCCAAAGTATTAGTAACAGACAACTAATGAGGCTATGGTTAATTTTTCAGCTGTTCGCTTTCCAAGTTTTATCTACTGAGCATATTGACATCCTGATTAATTATTTATCAAATTAAGTATACCTCAGTCTACCTCAAGGAGCTCAAGACTGTATGAAAAATATAAACTATCTAAAGAGACTGGCTTAAATTCAAAGACGGACAAAAACAGATCCAAGGATAAATATACAAGGAATTTAAATTTATTTAATCACAAAAAAAGAAACTCTAAAGGTTAAGTATATTGAAGTATTTGAATATATACTACACTACAGAGAACAACCACTGTATCTGACAATGGACTGAAAGATACACTACAAAGAATTCACATCTAGTTTGATTCAAAACCCACGAAATACAAAGGGCCATCAATTTTGTTTGTAAGTTTGTTTCTAAAATATTTCCCATTAAGCTTTCTAAGTTCAAAGTTCAGGTACTGACTAATGCATAACATTACATAAAATGTTTTTAAAGAATCACAAATGTTTGAATGGAAAGACGATGCAACTATGCAGGTCATAAAACAAAACAGCTATAATAATTCTCCAGAAGAAAACAATGCTAAAGCCAAGAATCATGTATCTTCAGAAAATGCATACTAAAGAAGATGAAAGTCAACTGGAATTGAAGCAAGAGATAAAGGTTCTTATAGGGACTTCAAGAATCTGACAGAAAAAAAAAAAAAAAGTATTATTTGGGGAGCAGGGGAGACTACAGAAAACTATTATAGCAGGTTTGGAAAATAATAGCCAATATTTACTGAGTGCTTTTATTATATGCCAGGCAGTGTTCAAAGATCTTCATATACAGTCTCACTAAATCCTCACATACCTTTTAAGACGGGTACTACAATTGCTCCCTAGTGGGGACACTGTTTACCAATAACAGAACTGAAAAAGAGAATGCAACTTTCCCAGAGGTAAAGTCCAGGTTTGAAATCAGGCTGACTTATTCCAAAAAGTACAGTCTTATCATGCTGGTTAGGAAGACGAATATTAGAAAAAAAGACTGAGAGGAAACATGCCAAAGTATTAGTAACAGACAACTAATGAGGCTATGGTTAATTTTTCAGCTGTTCGCTTTCCAAGTTTTATCTACTGAGCATATTGACATCCTGATTAATTATTTATCAAATTAAGTATACCTCAGTCTACCTCAAGGAGCTCAAGACTGTATGAAAAATATAAACTATCTAAAGAGACTGGCTTAAATTCAAAGACGGACAAAAACAGATCCAAGGATAAATATACAAGGAATTTAAATTTATTTAATCACAAAAAAAGAAACTCTAAAGGTTAAGTATATTGAAGTATTTGAATATATACTACACTACAGAGAACAACCACTGTATCTGACAATGGACTGAAAGATACACTACAAAGAATTCACATCTAGTTTGATTCAAAACCCACGAAATACAAAGGGCCATCAATTTTGTTTGTAAGTTTGTTTCTAAAATATTTCCCATTAAGCTTTCTAAGTAAAAGATATCAAAGATAGTTCAGGTTCAATTTTATTTGGTAAGGAATCACAAAACAAAGAACTTTTAACATTTAATTCTCTATAGAGCCACAACTGAAAAGCTCACCACAGTAATTCTTCTGGGGTTACTAACAGATATTAGTAGGAAATTACAACCAAATATTCGTAATTTGAGGACCAGAGATAATCTAGGAAATAATTCAACACAGGTTGCTTTATTTCTACAGCACCATCTGGTCTCTATCATATTATATCAGCAACTAGTAATGAACCAACATAAGAACAAATAAAATGCTGTAATGGTAACCACAAAAACATCAACTTTAAAATACAAGGAGTTGCAAAATTTGAATAATCCTATAATTAGCTATTTTGTCCACAAAAAAGGTGTGTGGGGGGTTGGGGGCTGTTGGGGGGTGATGAGGCAAGAGAGAATAAACAGCAAAGGGAAATAATTACCTGGGTGACACAATGCCCAAGAGAGCATCTCTCCTTATTTTACAACTATATCTAAAATAATCAATATGCACAGCAGCTGCTCTCCAAATCTCTACCTATTCAATCTCAAGTTTAGCTGTAATTCCCATTTGAAAGATACCAGGTTTTTTAAGATTTAGCAGGTATCACAAATATGAATAATATATGAAAAATAAAACCCAAATACTAACTACAATATAGAAAGTAAAAACTGTTTCTCAAGAGTTACGCAAAAAATATCATGAACCAAATACAAAAATAAGCAATTAAAAGACCAAACAAAAAAAAACATTACAGTACTAGAGCTATAATTTATTAGGACTGTATAACTGCCTGATTTGTATTATTCTTCCTTCTCATTTCTTTCCTGTGATAATACAGAAAATACTACAATGGTATAGTATTTTCAGTTCAAATATTTTAAAATATTTTAATAGCTATTTCAGTAAAAATAAATTCTTTAAAAAGCTACGCTTTATTTTATTCTCAAACACTGTGATCATTTAACTCTGAGTCAACAAACATTTATAGAGAACCTATATGAGCCAATTATGAGCTAAAGGACATAACAGAAAAAGAAAAGACAGAACTTACCATCATGGAGACTGCAGTTTAGCAGGGAAGAAAGACATGAAACAAGGACTTACAACAATGAAAAGTGCCATCAAATAGCAGGTACAGGGAAATCTTGAAATATATAGCAAAGGGTCCTAAACATACAGGGCAGGGGGATATTGGGGAGTCAGAGTAGACTGTCCTAAACACTGATAATTAAAAACCTGAACAATGAACAGCCAGGAAGTGGGGAGGGAAGAGGGAGATATTCTATCTCGGTGGAGGGGCCTGTGCTATCGTCTGAGGCTGGAAGAAGCGTGCACCGTAACTAAGTCAGGTGTGACCAGCCCTGGGCACAGATGGGCAAACATCAGAGGAAGAGACTCAGAAGGAAGAGGACAGACTGCAGACTGCTTTCTATGCCAGGCATTTTGGGTTATTTTCCAAGGATAATAAGTTGAAGTTTTCTAGGGAGAAAGAAGTGGAAATAATATGGTAAAAGATTTGCTTTGGGATGACTGCAGTTCTATCTCTTGACTACAAAGAGTATAGATCCGTAGGTATATAACTAAAAGCAAAAGCTGATTTTAAAAACAAATCAGAGAGTTCAAGAAACAAAATTTCATTTTACAACTATATCTAAAATAATCAATATGCACAGCAGCTGCTCTCCAAATCTCTACCTATTCAATCTCAAGTTTAGCTGTAATTCCCATTTGAAAGATACCAGGTTTTTTAAGATTTAGCAGGTATCACAAATATGAATAATATATGAAAAATAAAACCCAAATACTAACTACAATATAGAAAGTAAAAACTGTTTCTCAAGAGTTACGCAAAAAATATCATGAACCAAATACAAAAATAAGCAATTAAAAGACCAAACAAAAAAACATTACAGTACTAGAGCTATAATTTATTAGGACTGTATAACTGCCTGATTTGTATTATTCTTCCTTCTCATTTCTTTCCTGTGATAATACAGAAAATACTACAATGGTATAGTATTTTCAGTTCAAATATTTTAAAATATTTTAATAGCTATTTCAGTAAAAATAAATTCTTTAAAAAGCTACGCTTTATTTTATTCTCAAACACTGTGATCATTTAACTCTGAGTCAACAAACATTTATAGAGAACCTATATGAGCCAATTATGAGCTAAAGGACATAACAGAAAAAGAAAAGACAGAACTTACCATCATGGAGACTGCAGTTTAGCAGGGAAGAAAGACATGAAACAAGGACTTACAACAATGAAAAGTGCCATCAAATAGCAGGTACAGGGAAATCTTGAAATATATAGCAAAGGGTCCTAAACATACAGGGCAGGGGGATATTGGGGAGTCAGAGTAGACTGTCCTAAACACTGATAATTAAAAACCTGAACAATGAACAGCCAGGAAGTGGGGAGGGAAGAGGGAGATATTCTATCTCGGTGGAGGGGCCTGTGCTATCGTCTGAGGCTGGAAGAAGCGTGCACCGTAACTAAGTCAGGTGTGACCAGCCCCTGGGCACAGATGGGCAAACATCAGAGGAAGAGACTCAGAAGGAAGAGGACAGACTGCAGACTGCTTTCTATGCCAGGCATTTTGGGTTATTTTCCAAGGATAATAAGTTGAAGTTTTCTAGGGAGAAAGAAGTGGAAATAATATGGTAAAAGATTTGCTTTGGGATGACTGCAGTTCTATCTCTTGACTACAAAGAGTATAGATCCGTAGGTATATAACTAAAAGCAAAAGCTGATTTTAAAAAACAAATCAGAGAGTTCAAGAAACAAAATTTCATTTTAGAAAATCTTAGTGGGTCAACAAGGTTATGAAGGCTTTCTCAAGGAACCAAGTATTTTCTCTCTCGAATTTAAGGATTTACCTGGCAATATATAAACTTGAGAGAACACATCATGTTTTACTAGAGTTTCTAGAGTTCATATACTGGGGCTTAATTCAAAAGGCTCCTATACCCAAATTAGTAAATGGACACAGGTGGTACAACACTAATGATGAATAAAAAATTTCACGGAAAAGGTAAAAAGGTGCTATATAAACGTGATCCAAGTTAAAATGCAAAAGATCAGAAACCAAATATCCAAGAATATAACTGAGCTACTTACCACCTCTCTTAAGTTTCAGTTTTCTCATTAATAAAAAGTGGGGGCATTTTGCAGAGCTATTACAAAAAGCAAATAAACCATTTTTGTAAACTTGAAGGTTACATACTAACATCTGAACTGACTGTCCTTAGTCAAATCTTCACGCTATAAAAGCAATCTTACAAGAAAACAAGAAAGAAAAACAAGAAAAAAAAAATCTTGTTTTTCCTTTTTTTTTTAAGAGACTTGTGGGAGATCATTTGCCCCCTATATCTTCCTTAAGATGCTGAACAAATTGTTGCTGTTTATATAAATATCCACTTAGCTTAATCATGGACTTCCCAGTTTTCAAGATGCCTAGTTAGATGTTCAATTTTACTTCAAAGTTTCTGAAAAATTCAAAATAAAGAGTCAGAGACTCTATGAAGAAAATGTGATAATTTACTTTACTTACAGAGCTTTCATGAAAAAAAAATTCAAAATAAAAAGAGTCAGAGACTCTATGGCACAGAGGGAAAATCAGAGGAAGAGACTCAGAAGGAAGAGGACAGACTGCAGACTGCTTTCTATGCCAGGCATTTTGGGTTATTTTCCAAGGATAATAAGTTGAAGTTTTCTAGGGAGAAAGAAGTGGAAATAATATGGTAAAAGATTTGCTTTGGGATGACTGCAGTTCTATCTCTTGACTACAAAGAGTATAGATCCGTAGGTATATAACTAAAAGCAAAAGCTGATTTTAAAAAACAAATCAGAGAGTTCAAGAAACAAAATTTCATTTTAGAAAATCTTAGTGGGTCAACAAGGTTATGAAGGCTTTCTCAAGGAACCAAGTATTTTCTCTCTCGAATTTAAGGATTTACCTGGCAATATATAAACTTGAGAGAACACATCATGTTTTACTAGAGTTTCTAGAGTTCATATACTGGGGCTTAATTCAAAAGGCTCCTATACCCAAATTAGTAAATGGACACAGGTGGTACAACACTAATGATGAATAAAAAATTTCACGGAAAAGGTAAAAAGGTGCTATATAAACGTGATCCAAGTTAAAATGCAAAAGATCAGAAACCAAATATCCAAGAATATAACTGAGCTACTTACCACCTCTCTTAAGTTTCAGTTTTCTCATTAATAAAAAGTGGGGGCATTTTGCAGAGCTATTACAAAAAGCAAATAAACCATTTTTGTAAACTTGAAGGTTACATACTAACATCTGAACTGACTGTCCTTAGTCAAATCTTCACGCTATAAAAGCAATCTTACAAGAAAACAAGAAAGAAAAACAAGAAAAAAAAAATCTTGTTTTTCCTTTTTTTTTTAAGAGACTTGTGGGAGATCATTTGCCCCCTATATCTTCCTTAAGATGCTGAACAAATTGTTGCTGTTTATATAAATATCCACTTAGCTTAATCATGGACTTCCCAGTTTTCAAGATGCCTAGTTAGATGTTCAATCCTTAACTTCAAAGTTTCCCTGAAAAAATTCAAAATAAAGAGTCAGAGACTCTATGAAGAAAATGTGATAATTTACTTTACTTACAGAGCTATGAAATTTAACATGAAACACAATAATAAATCTAGAAAAAGCATATGATGCAAACTAAAAAAGGAAATGGCCAGTGTTTCCTAATTACTACTGAAATTATTTGCCAGACATATTACATAGTAGGAGGTGGGTGGGGGGAAGAAACCCCCATACACATTCATAATCTAAAACCAAATTTCATCTTATGATTTACAAAAAAACATAAAACATAGCTACAAGAACAACAATTTAAACTCACCCAAGGACACTGTCATTCTTCCAAGTGCCTCCCTTTTTTGGGTCAATCATAATTTGAAAAGAAGTTTAAGCAAAAGAAAAAAATATAAATGTCTATTTTACATATTTGGCATAACGAACATTAGCTTTATTTCCCTTAAAAAACAAAAAAGCAAATACATTTTAGTAGTCTCTCATAGCTACCTGTTCTTACACAGCAAAGAAGGATGTGGCAAGCAAAGGAGGAGGAGGGAGAAGAGGTAAAAATCCCCAAAAATCTGACAAGCAAAAATATGAATATTATTCTGAACTTTTCCTATTCTAACCCAGTTCATCAATTACAGCAATTATATATTATCTCTTCATTTAATATTTACTAATGCTGAGAAGCTCAGTCTGTAACAACATAACCTCTATCCTCCAGGTCCTAAAAGTATAGTCAGGAAAATGTATGTATATAAATATCATGCAGGTGACAGATTAACCAAGGAATGCCCCCCAAATATATACACTTACATATAGCTAAGTCATAAATGGTTAAAGAACAACACAAATTATAAAAACAGAACTATTTTCTAGTTAAAAGATGATGACTAAAATTCCAGAAGAAAATAAGTTCTGAAAGAAAAAATGGTTGTGAGAAAATAACAGATCAAAATAAATGTATTCAAATAAATGATGAATGGACACCTAATTAAGGAATAAAGTATGTATTGTACAGAAGGTAAGAAAAGGTACAAAACTGAATAGAGAGTATTAGGGAAAACAATGAATACACAGAATCTTAAAATTTACCAAATTACTAGCCAAATGTTAAATTAAACATTATGTGCTAAAGCTCAAAGATTTATAGTAATATTAAACAATTTTTCTAAGAACTATGAAGGAAATATAGTCATATAAGGGAAAAATTAACCCTACAATTCCAGATCCTAGCCCAGTGCCAGATATGTTAAGAAACAGTCGTTGGAAAGTAAGTCAAATACAATACTGGAAATATGGAAAAATATAACAGTGAAAACAAGAAGGGAAAAAAACATCACCGATACTCTAGACTTACTAGCAAAATAATTCATTAAATGATAATCACAGGAAGGGCAGAAAATAACATTTATTGTTACACACTTTGTGCCTCACTTTGCTAACTCATTTAAGACTCCAAGTAACTAGATATGGTAGATAGTGAGGCTTCACAGGTGGTGCTAGTGGTAAAGATCTCGCCTGCTAATGCAGGAGACAAGACGTGGGTTCCATCCCTGGATCAGAAAGATCCCCTGGAAGAGGGTATAGTAACCCACTCCAGTATCCGTTCGTGTCTGGAGAATTCCATGGACAGAGGAGCCCGAGAGGCTGCAGTCCATGGGATCACAGAGAGTTGAGGACACGGCTGAAGCACATGGTAGGTAGCATATCCCCACTTTACAGATTAGGAAGTTAAGAGTTTAAAGAAACAATTTGTCTAAGACCATACATCTGAGCAAAGTCAAGATTCATAACTACTTTTCACTGAATATTTGCTACCCTTGTTCGAACTAGTTTCTACAGAGAAACCAGAAATGCAGGTAACATGTAAGAATTCTTTTAAAGTATATAGATAGTTCCCCCTTATTCATGGTTTCTCTTTCTAGAGCTTTAGTTATCTGTGGTCAATCATGGTCTGAAAATATTAAATGGAAAATTCCTCAATAAACAACCCCTAAATTTTAAATGCACACTATTTTGAGTAGTGTGATGAAATTTTGCTCCCTCCAGGTCCATGCTACTTAGGATGTAATCATCCCCTTGTCCAGCGTTATCTGGTTCATTCAGTTAGCAGTCATTTGAGTTACCAGATTAGATCACACTGGTTATCAGATTGACTGTCCCTGGTATTGCAGTGGCTGTGTTCATATAACCTTTATTTCACTTAACAATGGCTAAAGTACAAGAGTAGTGATGCTGGCAATTCAGATAAGCCAAAGAGAAGCTGTAAAGTGCATCCTTTAAGTGAAAAGGTGAAAGTTTTCAACTGCGTAAGTAAAGAGGAAAAAAAAAAAAAAAATCCTGAGATTTCCAATTTCCTGGTTGTCCAATAATCAGAGTTTGGTACTCACTACCAGGGCTTCAGTTCAATCTCTGGTTGGGGAACTAAGACACTACAAGCCGCAAGATGCCACACTCCACCCTGCAGAAGAAGGAAAATTCTATCTGTGAAACTCTGAAGAAGGAAAAAGAATGTGTGCTAGTTCAGCTGTTGCATTTCAAACCACAAAAACTATAGCCACACTTTGTGATAAGTGCTTAGTTGTGGCTAAAAAAAAAGGTATTAAATTTAAATTTGTACAATAAGATATTCTGAGAGAGAAAAAGTGAGAGACCACATTCACAGAACTTTTACTACAGTGTAGCTGACCACAGAACAGCACGGATTCACTTATATTAGGATTTTTTTCAAGAGATACTTACTACAGTACTACATAACTGCAGGAGATGCAGAAGCCAGTTTCCCTAACCTCGGCACTGCTCAAGGGTCAACTGTATGATGCTGTAATTTTTCTATTTATTAGTTACTGTTGTTAATTTCTTGCTGCGCCTAATTTATAAATTAAACTTTATCAGATATTTATGTATAGGAAAAAACAGTATATATAGGGTTTGGTGCAATCTGCCGTCTCAGGTATCCACTGGAGAGCTTAGAACAACATATCCACATGGATAAAGAGGAACTACTCTATGGGATTTTTACTCTTAACTAGATGCTATTTTTCAAGGCAAAGCTACTTCCTTACGCACATACATTTTGAAGAATCAGGTTCCCCAAAACCGATCACCAAGACTGGCAAAAAAAAATTTGCCCAGGTCCATGCTACTTAGGATGTAATCATCCCCTTGTCCAGCGTTATCTGGTTCATTCAGTTAGCAGTCATTTGAGTTACCAGATTAGATCACACTGGTTATCAGATTGACTGTCCCTGGTATTGCAGTGGCTGTGTTCATATAACCTTTATTTCACTTAACAATGGCTAAAGTACAAGAGTAGTGATGCTGGCAATTCAGATAAGCCAAAGAGAAGCTGTAAAGTGCATCCTTTAAGTGAAAAGGTGAAAGTTTTCAACTGCGTAAGTAAAGAGGAAAAAAAAAAAAAAAATCCTGAGATTTCCAATTTCCTGGTTGTCCAATAATCAGAGTTTGGTACTCACTACCAGGGCTTCAGTTCAATCTCTGGTTGGGGAACTAAGACACTACAAGCCGCAAGATGCCACACTCCACCCTGCAGAAGAAGGAAAATTCTATCTGTGAAACTCTGAAGAAGGAAAAAGAATGTGTGCTAGTTCAGCTGTTGCATTTCAAACCACAAAAACTATAGCCACACTTTGTGATAAGTGCTTAGTTGTGGCTAAAAAAAAAGGTATTAAATTTAAATTTGTACAATAAGATATTCTGAGAGAGAAAAAGTGAGAGACCACATTCACAGAACTTTTACTACAGTGTAGCTGACCACAGAACAGCACGGATTCACTTATATTAGGATTTTTTTCAAGAGATACTTACTACAGTACTACATAACTGCAGGAGATGCAGAAGCCAGTTTCCCTAACCTCGGCACTGCTCAAGGGTCAACTGTATGATGCTGTAATTTTTCTATTTATTAGTTACTGTTGTTAATTTCTTGCTGCGCCTAATTTATAAATTAAACTTTATCAGATATTTATGTATAGGAAAAAACAGTATATATAGGGTTTGGTGCAATCTGCCGTCTCAGGTATCCACTGGAGAGCTTAGAACAACATATCCACATGGATAAAGAGGAACTACTCTATGGGATTTTTACTCTTAACTAGATGCTATTTTTCAAGGCAAAGCTACTTCCTTACGCACATACATTTTGAAGAATCAGGTTCCCCAAAACCGATCACCAAGACTGCAACTTTGCTGCAGAAGCAACAAGTAAAATAACAAATATATGGTGGCACCTGCCAAAACAACAAAAGAGACGAAAACTGGGAAGTCTAGAGATTAAAAGGTTTACTTTGCTGACTGGGTAAATCTAAGAAAAATGCAAGTTAAGGCAATTAGCAAATGACTGCTTTAATACAATCTTTTTCACAAGATAAACAATTACATGAATCTACAAGTTTAACTTTAAAGACAATCTTAATGTATTTAAGTATCTCCTCTCCCATTTTCTTTCCCAACTCATGTCACTGTTGAAGTAGGGTTGCTTAACATAGGCAAATGAATACAGAATAAAATATATTTGAAAAGAGGCATAACATGAGTAAGGAGGTGAGAAAGAAGAGTACCAGAGATTCAACAGTACTTCTGAAAGCAAATGTTGCCATGCCAAGCACATGTTCACAACTCTTCCAAAGGAAATTATAAGAAGCTATTGATGATGGATTAATGGCATCTTATCATTTTTTTGCTTCTCAAAAATATTTATTAAAGGAGATTATAAAGGGCTGGAGAGGCACCAACCACTTTGGTTCTTCTGACCTGAGACTGAAATTCAAGCAATTTTCACAATTTACATCAAATAAAAAGAGCGACAAAGTAGTCAGGATTTATAAGCAAATTAACACAATAAAGCACTGTAAGAAAGCACTGAGAAAAACTCAAGAGTTGGTTTTGAAATTACAGGTATGAGTTTTAATATTCCAAGTATAATGAACCAATAACCCAGTTTCACTAATAACCTTAATTTCCTAAAAATCAGTTTCTGGGGTTTTTGCTTACCTCAAAGTTATCCTTGGACCAAGTTTCTCTTTTCTTCCAAGCATCTATTCTGTTTTTTTATACTCCCAATCCACTTCTGAACTTTTCTTGTTCCAATTAAGGTCACCAATTACATCAATTACCTACTGCCTCTTTATTTAATATTTACTAATGCTGAGGAGTTGGATCTATACAAAGCACAAAAACAATTTCCAACCTCCAGAACCTAACAGTATAGTAGAAAAACAAATGTAAATAAATGTAAATAACATGACTGTGTGATAAAAGATCTAGCAGAGGTGAGTATAAGCACTTAATTCTCTGGTTACATTTAGATTTTAAAGGATAAATAGATAAATGTTTGTAGAATGAGGGACACTGCAGAGAGAAAGGAATGAAGAGAATTTGGCTGATTTTAAGAACTGCCAAATAGCTGTACAAAACTATAGTGCAAGGTACAGGTGAGGAAAAGGTGAAGAAAGGTCTGTTTTGTGAGCCACATGGCAGGGTTAAGGCTATTCACAGTCACTGGGGAAAGAAGGTATAACACGATCATGTCTGCATCTTAGAAAGTTCAAAGCAGTGGTTCTCAACTGGAGGCAGTTTTACTCCAGGCGCATTTGGGAATGTCTGAAGACATTTCTGGTTGTCATGACTGCACAAAAGGAGTTGGCTACAGGCAACTGATAAACATCCTACAATGCACAGGACAGTCAATTACAAAAAGGAATTACATGGCCCAAACAGAAAACAGTGCTGAGGTTAAGAATCCCTGGTTCAGGGGCTTCCCAGATGGCCCAATGGGGAAAGAGTCCCTCTTGCAGTGCAAGAGACACTGGTTTGATTCCTGGCCCAGGAAGATCCCACGTGCTGCAGAGCAGCTGGACCGATGTGTCCAATTATCAAGCCAGTGCTCTGGAGCACATGTGGGAGGCCCACACAGGCCAAAGAATAGAGATGGATGAAAATAAATAAATAAATAAATAAATAAATAAATAAATAAAAGAGGCTAAAATTTAATAACAACAACAAAAAAAGAATCCTTGGTTCAGAGCTAAATTCTAGGGTGGAGAAATAAGACTGGAGGCAGGAGATCGGGTTATCTGTAAGCTCCGGGAGAACAAAGGCCTTGTTTCTCACTATCCTGCAACTCCAGATCGAACTCAGCATCAGATATAATGTAGGGACTCAATATTCACTTGGTAAGTGAATGAATGATGCAGAGCTTCAGTCAAAAAGTATAAGGCCCAATATGTCGCTACGGCAACGGAAAACAAGATTTAAAAGACTGAAACAGAATGTACAGGCCTTATTGAAAGAAAAAAGAAAAAAATCTAAGACAGGAAAATCCAACTTACCATCACCCTGATCTTAAATGATCTTCTGAGTTACAGTAAGAAGTTAATTAAAACACTGAGCAGAGGTGAGTATAAGCACTTAATTCTCTGGTTACATTTAGATTTTAAAGGATAAATAGATAAATGTTTGTAGAATGAGGGACACTGCAGAGAGAAAGGAATGAAGAGAATTTGGCTGATTTTAAGAACTGCCAAATAGCTGTACAAAACTATAGTGCAAGGTACAGGTGAGGAAAAGGTGAAGAAAGGTCTGTTTTGTGAGCCACATGGCAGGGTTAAGGCTATTCACAGTCACTGGGGAAAGAAGGTATAACACGATCATGTCTGCATCTTAGAAAGTTCAAAGCAGTGGTTCTCAACTGGAGGCAGTTTTACTCCAGGCGCATTTGGGAATGTCTGAAGACATTTCTGGTTGTCATGACTGCACAAAAGGAGTTGGCTACAGGCAACTGATAAACATCCTACAATGCACAGGACAGTCAATTACAAAAAGGAATTACATGGCCCAAACAGAAAACAGTGCTGAGGTTAAGAATCCCTGGTTCAGGGGCTTCCCAGATGGCCCAATGGGGAAAGAGTCCCTCTTGCAGTGCAAGAGACACTGGTTTGATTCCTGGCCCAGGAAGATCCCACGTGCTGCAGAGCAGCTGGACCGATGTGTCCAATTATCAAGCCAGTGCTCTGGAGCACATGTGGGAGGCCCACACAGGCCAAAGAATAGAGATGGATGAAAATAAATAAATAAATAAATAAATAAATAAATAAATAAAAGAGGCTAAAATTTAATAACAACAACAAAAAAAGAATCCTTGGTTCAGAGCTAAATTCTAGGGTGGAGAAATAAGACTGGAGGCAGGAGATCGGGTTATCTGTAAGCTCCGGGAGAACAAAGGCCTTGTTTCTCACTATCCTGCAACTCCAGATCGAACTCAGCATCAGATATAATGTAGGGACTCAATATTCACTTGGTAAGTGAATGAATGATGCAGAGCTTCAGTCAAAAAGTATAAGGCCCAATATGTCGCTACGGCAACGGAAAACAAGATTTAAAAGACTGAAACAGAATGTACAGGCCTTATTGAAAGAAAAAAGAAAAAAATCTAAGACAGGAAAATCCAACTTACCATCACCCTGATCTTAAATGATCTTCTGAGTTACAGTAAGAAGTTAATTAAAAACACTGAGCAAACCCTAACAAGTGCAGCATCATATTCTAAACTGGATCTTGAAACAAAAAACGTAATTAAGATGGAAAATGTGGTGATATATGAGTAAGGTCAGGTGTTAATAACATACCAATGTTGTCAGAGTACTTCTAAGAAATTCTAGATAACATAGGACTATAACTTTAGGGTAAACTACATAAAGGGTATACAAGAGCTCTTTGTGCAACTTTCTAGTAAGTAATTTCTTATTTCAAAATTAGAAGTCTGTGTAAAAATAAAAGCCTATTTCCCAAATGCATCAAACCTTAAATATTTGAATCTACATAAAACACAAAATAAAACTTGTATTTTAAGAAAAGCTACAATGCTGAAGGTTTTTTTTATTTACATGGGTCCTTGGCAACACTAAACTGACCAAGGATAAGAGCAAGGAAATTCTGAGAGGCAGCCAGACAGAAAATAACAGAGGAATCAACAAAATAAGATACTAATGTTCATATTTAAAAATAAAAAACTTCTGACTTACACTGTGGTAACTTGAAATGACACACTGTATCACTATGCAGGCAAACCATTCTACCAAAAAGCCTAATGAATTTTTCTTCCCATTACCATCCTAGTTACACATTCATAGCAATGACAAGACATTCAATACTGTCAGCAAGGTGAACTGACAAGACATGACACTCAACTATGACTATTAATAAGTAGAGTCATTTTTCAGTCCAGTTTCTCTTTAGAGATGTCAAAAACTATACATAAATCCAAAAAAAAAAGTCAGTGAAACTGGCTTTCTAGTATAGCCATTTATTTTTAAATAAAAAACATTTTCTTGAAAAGTTAAACACAAAAATGTATCATAAACTTTAAAAATGAGATACAACTCTTTCAGAAGAACAACAATTACATGGTTGAAAATTAATTCTATTACCTGAATTGAAAACAAAAAAACTATCCTGCAACTCAGATCGAACTCAGCATCAGATATAATGTAGGGACTCAATATTCACTTGGTAAGTGAATGAATGATGCAGAGCTTCAGTCAAAAGTATAAGGCCCAATATGTCGCTACGGCAACGGAAAACAAGATTTAAAAGACTGAAACAGAATGTACAGGCCTTATTGAAAGAAAAAAGAAAAAAATCTAAGACAGGAAAATCCAACTTACCATCACCCTGATCTTAAATGATCTTCTGAGTTACAGTAAGAAGTTAATTAAAAACACTGAGCAAACCCTAACAAGTGCAGCATCATATTCTAAACTGGATCTTGAAACAAAAAACGTAATTAAGATGGAAAATGTGGTGATATATGAGTAAGGTCAGGTGTTAATAACATACCAATGTTGTCAGAGTACTTCTAAGAAATTCTAGATAACATAGGACTATAACTTTAGGGTAAACTACATAAAGGGTATACAAGAGCTCTTTGTGCAACTTTCTAGTAAGTAATTTCTTATTTCAAAATTAGAAGTCTGTGTAAAAAAATAAAAGCCTATTTCCCAAATGCATCAAACCTTAAATATTTGAATCTACATAAAACACAAAATAAAACTTGTATTTTAAGAAAAGCTACAATGCTGAAGGTTTTTTTTATTTACATGGGTCCTTGGCAACACTAAACTGACCAAGGATAAGAGCAAGGGAAATTCTGAGAGGCAGCCAGACAGAAAATAACAGAGGAATCAACAAAATAAGATACTAATGTTCATATTTAAAAATAAAAAACTTCTGACTTACACTGTGGTAACTTGAAATGACACACTGTATCACTATGCAGGCAAACCATTCTACCAAAAAGCCTAATGAATTTTTCTTCCCATTACCATCCTAGTTACACATTCATAGCAATGACAAGACATTCAATACTGTCAGCAAGGTGAACTGACAAGACATGACACTCAACTATGACTATTAATAAGTAGAGTCATTTTTCAGTCCAGTTTCTCTTTAGAGATGTCAAAAACTATACATAAATCCAAAAAAAAAAGTCAGTGAAACTGGCTTTCTAGTATAGCCATTTATTTTTAAATAAAAAACATTTTCTTGAAAAGTTAAACACAAAAATGTATCATAAACTTTAAAAATGAGATACAACTCTTTCAGAAGAACAACAATTACATGGTTGAAAATTAATTCTATTACCTGAATAGACCAGTTGTACTTCTCTCGACAAGACACAAAGCTCAAGGTGTTTTTGCCATATTTACACTCCCTATATCCATGTCAGCAATACTTACTGATCTGACAATTAATGACTGGCCTAAAATATTTATTGATTTAATAAATACTTTTTGTTTTTTCCCCCAAATGTGACTAATAACCAACTTTCTTAAGTAGCCAAGTATTAACTATTAGCTTACTGAGAATAAGACACAGCATAATGTGAGTCACCGTAGCGTCACAGCTCACTACTCCATGAATAACCCTGGTCAAGTCACCAAATCTTTATCATGCCTCAATTTCCTTCTCTGTAAAGCAAGAGTATTTCGTACCTACAGATCATTTAAGGTTTTAAAAAGGCAAATAAATGGAAAACAGAGTAGTGCTTGGAACGGTACTTACTCACATAGCAAATGTTAAGAGGAAAATTACTACCAATAACCTTTGCACTGCCAACCACAGGGTTGCCTGATGATGTTTGGAAGAACAATACAACATATTCCCCTTATTATATGGATCTTCATTTTTTTTTAAAAAGAGGACAAACTTCTCCCTAGAGAGGGCATACCTATTAAATTCACCTTTCCCTTCTTTCACAACACCTTCCCGTTCTTTCACAAAAACTTCTCTATTCCCTAGTATAATTTTCTAAGTGAAAATACACTCCTGTCTCTCGTATCCTTTGTTGTTTTAATAGCTGTTCACTGCAGTAAAACAACACAGAAATAATTACTGAACCAGGACGAGCATACATTTAAAAAGAAGATCACTAATGATTATGCACCATACAAACATAGGATAGCTTTGGAAAACAGGTCAGAGCAATCAAGATTGCATTAGAGACTAAAAGACATAACTCATAAAAACAGAGGGTAAGAAAGAAGACAAGTCTAGCATCTGTTTAACTGGAGTCCCAGAGGAAAGGAAAGAAAATGGAGCAGACATGGTATTTTAAAAGATAAGATAATGGCTGACAATTTTCCAATGCCGATGAAAGATATTACAGATTCAAGAAGCCTCATAAACCTCCGGCTTGATAAAAAGAAAAAGATGACACTAATGCCTATCAGTCAAACTTCAGAAAACCAATGAGAGAGAAAATCTTAAAAGCAACCAGAGGAAAAAGAGATCATCTTCCCAGCAGCAACATTACCCAAATATATCAATAAATGTATATGAAGGACAAAATGCCCCAGGTAAAACACCAACTTGTCATATTTTATTTTTTAAAAAAGTACTTCTACGCTATTTTTAAGAGATATGGAAAATAAAAGGACACAAAAGGGTTAAAAGTAAAACAAGAGAAAAGGATATTCTATATAAACATTAAACAAATTATATAAAACTGTAATAATGACAGATTATAATAATGACAGTAATTATCCAGAAAAGGAAGAGAAGTAAGTAGAATTTGAAGAGGTGGAAGAAAGAGGGATAATAAGATTTCTGGCCAGGCAAGAGAGTGGAGATAGAACAGGCTATGGTTAAAATATGAAGTCAGAAGTAAGACTTGGTAATAGAGGAATTTGCAACGCCATTAAAATAGCATAAGCTACCCCTTATATTACCTTAAGCAGAAGAGCAACACAGCAGAAGCAGAATTAAATAAGAGCAATATTACAGTGTTATACAGTATGAAGACACCAGAAGAAAGACTAGTGTAAAGAATGCTACAATAATTTAGGTAAAATAAGGGCCTTGCAGCAGTAGAGGTAAAAGGGATGAATCTAGAAGTTGTTTCAAGAGAAGACCACCTGTCTGCATCAGTTTTCCTTCTTTGAAATTTTAAAAGCAAAAAAAACCCACCATGATTATTCATAGAAATAACCAAACTATTACAACTAATCTGCATTAAGATACAGCTGCCCACTAAATCAACTGTTTACTAAGATGATATACATTTTAGTAAACAATTTTTTGTAACAATACCAATGAGCTGATTAGCTTAGACAGGTACGATATATACAATCCATGATAAAACATTATTATGACTTCTTCACCACAGATTACTAATAAAAGAAAAGCATCTGGGAGGTTTTTCCTCTTTGAATGCATTGCAGTGAAAAATATTTTTATTTTCAAAAGCTCTTTACCAAGAGGGTTTCAATTTGATAATGAACTCGAAACAACTCACCAATGCTGGGTGGGCTACCGTAGTTAATTGGTGACTCCGGTGGTCTTCCACAGTGCAATGCAGCAAGAGCAGATCCTTTCCACACAACATGCTTGCAGCCTATTAAACACATACATTTTTAATGGATACAAAGATAGGACACAAAGACAAAGAGTGAGAAAAAGAACTTCTCAATGCTATCACAATTTTTCATACTTTTATTTGTGCGTAGCAAGGACTGTCTTCCAGCTCCTAACAAAGTCTGTACTCCGGGAACACTTTGTGGAATCTCTTGTTCAAGAAGAGGTCCTAATCGATGACATATTTGCAGCAGGTGATCAGGTGCTAAATGTCTGTAATACTTCACCTATTATGTGAAAGACACAGATAAAATATTTGCTGAATAAAGTGATACAACTCTTTATAGGAAATAAAATACACTTTACAAAATGCCGTACCCTGTTCTGGCTAGTCAATATTTCCTTTCACTAAGGGGGAAGTTTACATTCATTCTATGAAACCATTTGACTCACAGTATAAAATGACTATTCAACCATGATTCAATCCACCAAGGAAGAAAAATGCTGAAGAATTAACATTACACTACATATACCAAGCTATAAAGTAGCAAATGCTAGCCAATACAACAAATACCAAACAATGAAAAAACATACAGCATTATAGCCTAAAATGGTATGTTTCAGTTTAACATTTAATTTTCAAACACTTCAAACAAAAAAAATCATCTAACCACAAATGTAATAAACATTTTATATTTCCAATGATATTAAAAATCTCCAGAATAGTTCAGGATTACAGAAACTTGGTAATTCATGTTCTCATTACAAAGTCTAAAAACACATAATTTCCACGCTGAATTTTGTAATTTACCAACATCACAAAGAAAAAGGTCAAATTTCAACCGTTAAACAACTTTTGACTACAATAGATCTACAAACTACAAAAGATGATATACATTTTAGTAAACAATTTTTTGTAACAATACCAATGAGCTGATTAGCTTAGACAGGTACGATATATACAATCCATGATAAAACATTATTATGACTTCTTCACCACAGATTACTAATAAAAGAAAAGCATCTGGGAGGTTTTTCCTCTTTGAATGCATTGCAGTGAAAAATATTTTTATTTTCAAAAGCTCTTTACCAAGAGGGTTTCAATTTGATAATGAACTCGAAACAACTCACCAATGCTGGGTGGGCTACCGTAGTTAATTGGTGACTCCGGTGGTCTTCCACAGTGCAATGCAGCAAGAGCAGATCCTTTCCACACAACATGCTTGCAGCCTATTAAACACATACATTTTTAATGGATACAAAGATAGGACACAAAGACAAAGAGTGAGAAAAAGAACTTCTCAATGCTATCACAATTTTTCATACTTTTATTTGTGCGTAGCAAGGACTGTCTTCCAGCTCCTAACAAAGTCTGTACTCCGGGAACACTTTGTGGAATCTCTTGTTCAAGAAGAGGTCCTAATCGATGACATATTTGCAGCAGGTGATCAGGTGCTAAATGTCTGTAATACTTCACCTATTATGTGAAAGACACAGATAAAATATTTGCTGAATAAAGTGATACAACTCTTTATAGGAAATAAAATACACTTTACAAAATGCCGTACCCTGTTCTGGCTAGTCAATATTTCCTTTCACTAAGGGGGAAGTTTACATTCATTCTATGAAACCATTTGACTCACAGTATAAAATGACTATTCAACCATGATTCAATCCACCAAGGAAGAAAAATGCTGAAGAATTAACATTACACTACATATACCAAGCTATAAAGTAGCAAATGCTAGCCAATACAACAAATACCAAACAATGAAAAACATACAGCATTATAGCCTAAAATGGTATGTTTCAGTTTAACATTTAATTTTCAAACACTTCAAACAAAAAAAATCATCTAACCACAAATGTAATAAACATTTTATATTTCCAATGATATTAAAAATCTCCAGAATAGTTCAGGATTACAGAAACTTGGTAATTCATGTTCTCATTACAAAGTCTAAAAACACATAATTTCCACGCTGAATTTTGTAATTTACCAACATCACAAAGAAAAAAGGGCAAATTTCAACCGTTAAACAACTTTTGACTACAATAGATCTACAAACTACAAAAAGTTCAAGCAGTTTTTCGAACAACTTCAAAGTACTGCATACCTTAGGCTACAATTTGAAACCAAGATGTAAAATGATCTTTATTATCCATCAAGAAAAGTATTATAGTAAAGAGACAATATTTGCATAAAAATATAATGAAAATTAAATTAGGGAAAAAGTACACTATTCTTTCACTTTATTCTTAGATTACAGATTACATCAATATTCTCACTGTAGTACCTACCTATCCTACTTTGACTGTTTTCAGTGTGTTCTGGGGAATCAGGGATTTCTCAAGTAAAAAGTACAAATAAGCACTTCCTGTGTTAAGACTTCAAACTTCCACTGCAGGGCATACAGATCCAAATCCTGGTTAGGGGAACTAAGACTCTGCACGCTGTGCAATGTGGCGAATTTTTTTTTTAAATGAAAAATATGAAGATGTTATTTGCTTTTTCATTCTCATTTTCTCGTAAGTGTACTGTTTTCCAGTGATGTTCCAACACACTGAATGCAGAGGCGAATTAAGAATCTAGCTTCTATTAAGCTAGACATTAAACATCCCCAAAGATACAGTAACACTCTTCCCATAAATCTGTTTTTTGTTTGGGGAAATAAGCATGTTATAAAAAAAAATTTTACTTTTATTAACAAGAAATGAGTTTACTACATTTAAATGATTCAAATCTCACATAGATTCAATCCACCAAGGAAGAAAAATGCTGAAGAATTAACATTACACTACATATACCAAGCTATAAAGTAGCAAATGCTAGCCAATACAACAAATACCAAACAATGAAAAAACATACAGCATTATAGCCTAAAATGGTATGTTTCAGTTTAACATTTAATTTTCAAACACTTCAAACAAAAAAAATCATCTAACCACAAATGTAATAAACATTTTATATTTCCAATGATATTAAAAATCTCCAGAATAGTTCAGGATTACAGAAACTTGGTAATTCATGTTCTCATTACAAAGTCTAAAAACACATAATTTCCACGCTGAATTTTGTAATTTACCAACATCACAAAGAAAAAGGTCAAATTTCAACCGTTAAACAACTTTTGACTACAATAGATCTACAAACTACAAAAAGTTCAAGCAGTTTTTCGAACAACTTCAAAGTACTGCATACCTTAGGCTACAATTTGAAACCAAGATGTAAAATGATCTTTATTATCCATCAAGAAAAGTATTATAGTAAAGAGACAATATTTGCATAAAAATATAATGAAAATTAAATTAGGGAAAAAGTACACTATTCTTTCACTTTATTCTTAGATTACAGATTACATCAATATTCTCACTGTAGTACCTACCTATCCTACTTTGACTGTTTTCAGTGTGTTCTGGGGAATCAGGGATTTCTCAAGTAAAAAGTACAAATAAGCACTTCCTGTGTTAAGACTTCAAACTTCCACTGCAGGGCATACAGATCCAAATCCTGGTTAGGGGAACTAAGACTCTGCACGCTGTGCAATGTGGCGAATTTTTTTTTTAAATGAAAAATATGAAGATGTTATTTGCTTTTTCATTCTCATTTTCTCGTAAGTGTACTGTTTTCCAGTGATGTTCCAACACACTGAATGCAGAGGCGAATTAAGAATCTAGCTTCTATTAAGCTAGACATTAAACATCCCCAAAGATACAGTAACACTCTTCCCATAAATCTGTTTTTTGTTTGGGGAAATAAGCATGTTATAAAAAAAAATTTTACTTTTATTAACAAGAAATGAGTTTACTACATTTAAATGAATAAAAATATTTTAACATTTGTTTTAACATTTTTTTCTTCTTCCCCATCATGCCTCTTTTATTTATATTTATTTTCATCCTTGTTTTTATCCTTTGGCATGTGTGGGCCTCCCACTGCAGTGGCCGCTCTCACTGCAGAGAACCGGTTCTGGGCACATGCATTCCAGAGTGCTGGCTTGTAACTGGACACACCAGTCCAGTTGCTCTGCAGCACATGGGATCTTTCCGGGCCAGGGATCAAACCAGTGCCCCCTTCACTGCAAGGGGGACTCCTTACTCACTGGATCACCAGGGAAGCCCTAAATTTTTTTTTAATTTTTAACTAATATGAACAGATCATTATCCACATAAGCAAAGGAACTGCAATAGTTTTTATTAATGTAAAGAGGTGCTGAAGTGAAGTTTCAGAGTTGCTAGTCAAGTTGATTTAGATTAAAAAAAAAAACTGGAAGGCTGCACCCTTTGATTGCCTTTACCCATTTCATTCACTCCCACAGATGAAGAGTCAAAAGGTACAGACTGTCCAGTTATAAAATAGACAAGCTATAAGAGTATACTGAAGGGCTTCCCTGGTGGTCCAGTGGATAAGGACACCGCCTTGCACAAGGGGCGCCGGTTCGATCCCTGGCCTGGGAAGATCCCACGTGCCGCGGAGCGGCTGGACCGATGTGTCCAATTACCGAGCCGGAGCTCTGGAGCGCATGCGCCCAGAACCGGCGCTCTGCAACAACAGACGCCACCACAATGGGAGGCCCACAGGAGCCAAAGAACAAAGACGGATGAAACTAGACAAATGAAAAACCAGTGGAAGTGGCCCGCCCACCCCCCTCCCTCCCCACCCCCACCTAAATAAATAAATAAATAAATGTTAAAAAAAAAAAAAAAGAGTATACTGTAGAGCGTGGTGACTCTAGTTACTAATACTGTACCACTCAACTGCAAGTTACTGACAGAACATATCTTAAACATTCTCATGAGGGCTTCCCTGGTGGTCCAGTGGGTAAAGAGTCCACCCTGCAGTGCAAGGGGCACTGGTTCGATCCCTGGCATGGAAAGATCCCATGTGGCTGGACTGGCGTGTCCCATTACTCGCTCCAGAGCCAGTGATCTGGAGCGCATGTGCCCAGAGCTGGTGCTCTGCAACCAGAGAGGCCACTGCAATGGGAGATCCACACAGGTCAAAGAAAAAAGATGGATGAAAATAAATAAATAAAAAACCAATGAAAGAGGCCAAAATTTAAAAAAAAAAAAATTTAAAGAAAAAGTCTACAATACTTACAGGGTGCCTTCGAGTTGTACATAATAATTACTCTAATGGGACTTTTTTAAATTAATCAAAATTCTTTTTAAAATTTTTACTTTGAGAAGAAAGTTCATTACTTGTTAACTTTAGTTTTGTGATGATCCTATTTTAGCGATCATCTTACAAAATACATTTCAAGCAGCACACTTGAAAATCTTGAACTGTCTTTTTAATAAAACTATGAACCTATTTTTTCCAACGATATCTTTCCTTGATTATTTAGTGTATTTCAGTATTTCAAAGTCAACTTTCATTTAAGTTAAAAGAGATACTCTCAGTTCTTCAATTTCTCATGCTTTCTGGCTTTGAGACCCTTACACAAACTGACCCTACTGCTGGAAATCTTCACACATGCACCTGCACACACCATTCTCCTCCATGGCAGCCTGTGCTTCACTGCCTTCCATGACCTGCCTCTGTCCCTTCTTTTGGGGACATTCTGTGTTTCCACAGCACATTAAACTTCTTCCCTAACTGTGCTTTACTCCACTCTCCAGAACTCCTTAGTACTTAACGCATGATATTGTTCTTAAGATGTAGGAATCTAATGATAGCTATGATCCTATTCCCCCACCCCCAAGAAAACCAACACATGGGCCCTACCGTTATTTTGTCCTATTCTGTGGCTTGTAAGATTCTGCACTATACTAAAGTTGTCATTTACTTGGTCCATTTCCTACCTAAGAACACATGGGATTAGATCTTGTTCACTTATCTGCCCAGTACCTAATGCAATACATAGCAAGTTTAATTATTAGATAAATGAATATGTGAAACAGGCAAAAAAAAAAAAAAAAATCCCCCCAAACCAAAAACCACTGACTTCTCTAGTCATTGAATGGTGAGGTTCCTTAAGGTCTGAGATCCCAGAGCTCAGTTCCAGACCCTCTCTTACTCTCACTCTATACTCTCTTAACTATCTTTATGCCAAAGTTTCCCAAATTTGTATCTACAGACTATGTTTGCACTTAAAACACTGCTCTCCTTGGAGTCCAAAAGCCACCTCTGTTCAATACATCCAAAACTACACTCATGACGCTCATGCCAACACCTGCCTCAAGTTCCGTACCTTGGTAACTGGCAACACCATCTATTCAACCTAAAATCAAAAAGTCACATTTTTTGCAGTGTCCAATCCTCTTTCCCACTTCATAGCAAATATCCAAGCAGTCACCACATTCAACTGAATTTTTCCTGCCTAGCCATAAACCCATCTATCTCTATCTCCATAATAACAGTCCAAGTTTCAAATCATCTTTGCAATGAACTACCATCTTTCCCACATCCAACCACTTATGCCTTCTACACCTCATTCAAATCTATTCCCCATTTTGTAATTAGAACGCTCTTTCCAAAACACAGAGCTGGTGGTCACCTCTACCTAAAGCACTTTAGAGGCTTTCCTTGCTCTTTGGAGACTCCAAGTTCCTAATGTGGTCTATGATCCCTGAGGTACATGTGGTGTCCATCACTATTTCTCTGCCTTCTGCTGGCACATTCCCAGTCCTATACTCTCCAGTCCCTACTTTGCACATTTAGACATACTGGCTTTCTTTCAGGTTCTTTACCTGCACTCTCTGCTGTCAGGCTTTTCCCATGTGGTATATTCTCTGCATGTCCCACCTCCCCTTGCCCAGACAACTTTATCTGTTTCAGATCTTCCCTTCAATGTCACTTACTTTGTTTTCCTTTACCCTAGTCAGTCTAGGTATATCCACCTTGATGGAACACTCCTGGTGATTGTTCCCTAACTCATGTACCAGTGCATGATTATACCTTCAACAATGTAATGGCTTAATGCTTTCTTTCTCAATTTCACCATAAACTATATGAGAACAGGAACCGTCTCCTTTCATTCCCAAATGCATCACACACACACACACACACACACACACACAACCCCAATACCTTTTTTTTTTTAATTTTGGCCTCTTTCATTGGTTTTTTTATTTATTTTCATCCATCTTTTAATCTTTGGCATGTGTGGATCTCCCACTGCAGCGCCCTCTCTGGTTGCAGAGCACCAGCTCTGGGCACATGTGCTCCAGAGCACTGGCTCATAATTGGACACGCTGGTTCAGTTACTCCACAGCATGTGGGATCTTTCCAGGCCAGGGATCAAACTGGTGCCCATTGCACTGCAAGGCAGACTCTTTACCCACTGGACCACCAGGGAAGTCTACATCCCCAATACATTTAAAAAAAATGAATAAAGCTTATTTTTGCTACTGTCTTTTTCTCAACATTATTCTTCAAGAATATACATCCATGTAATTATGGCCAATACTTAAAATGTTAAAAACAAAACCAAATTAAGAAAATTAAAATAGCTTATTTATAGCTATATACACACATGATTTTCATTTTTTCAAATTATTAAAACCCTTGTATCTTTATTAACTCAAGCTTTATCATCTGAATGAACTTTTAATTTACTAATAATTAAAAGGCAAATTGAAACAATATTATAATAAAATCCTTATCCAAAAATGTCTCTATCTGGATGTAATTGTCCATACACCTGCTATTCAGGAAAAACAAACCTTGACATTCTCAGTTTTAACACGCCCATTACTTTTCACAACCGGAACTGCTTTCAAGCTCTTAAAGATATTCAACACACAGAAAGTATGACCAAATGCTAAAGTGTGATAAATATTAATAATAATAACATATATAACGTGTATTGGCTGCATACTAAATCCTAGGCCTTGTGGTAACTGCTGTTTTCCATGAAAAAGCTGAGCCAATGATTTTAATAACTGTAAGAGGTATGTTCTATTATTATTCCTATTAATAAAGAAATAATGGTACAAAAAGATAAAAGCAACCCTTCCAAGGTCACACACATGTAGTGGATGGCAACGATGAGACAAAGCAAGGCAGCCTTAACTCCAGAGCCACTATCAAACTGCCTGCCCTCTAGCGACCACCGAACTACCTACTTCCCCAAATACGTATAAATCTGTGCAAACAAGGTATATGTTAGACATTCTGAATAGTTTTCAAAACGCATATTAAAGTGAGCCAGGTAGAAATGTTTTAAAAGTTGACTTTCACTACTAAGCAAACTTGCACAGACACATAAATTGCTATAGGTAGTAAAGTGGAACACTTAAAAATCTAAGGACAGAAGGAGAAGATAAATGATATAACGATGACCCTAAATACTCTCTTCTAAAATTGTTAAAGGAAATCAAAGTGGACCAACCCTACTTTTCTCAAAATTTCTAAGATTAAAATTTTAAACTCTTGAAATTAAAAGTGAACATTTATCAGCAGTGTTCTACTTTTCAGGTCTATGCCCCCTTCAATAACATTTCATCTCCTTCTCCACTAATAAGAGCCTGCTATATGAATATAAACCATGACTCCACTCCCACTGAAATTCAGGGGGTGAGACAGAGTTTTTATCTCCACCCTCTCACCTCCAACCCCAATTAGAAAAAATCGACAATCTTTGGTTAACTGCCCATAACTGAGAGCGAAAAACATACATTAAATAAATGCATCCTTTCTGTAAACATGTTACATTATCTAGAGCAGAGGTAAGCAAACATTTTCTGTTAAGGATCAGACAGTAAATACTTCTCGCTGTGAGGGCTACTATGCACACACACACACACACACACACACACACATATATATATATATATATATATATATATATGAACAACCTTTAAAAATGTAAAACTTAGGGCTCTTGCAAAAACAGATTTCCTACACAACTGACCCACAACAGCTGTAGCTAACCCACCCCTGATCTAAAGAATGACCTTCGGTTTCCAGCAGCAGAAGGGTAACAGAATTTTGCAAAACAAAGGCAATTCTGCTCTTGCCTTGTCCATCTTGGCCCAAATCATAAACTCGTATCATTCCTTTCTCAGATTGCACATATAAAGTCTTCTAGAATTATCAATTACAACAAAATCATCTTCTGACATTGTGAATTACAGCAAGAAAGGATCAAGAAAGAAACAGCTCTCTGGGGTTATTTTGCTGTGTTTTTGGCGAAGTTAACCTGCATCTGCTTGACAGACTACGTTATACATGGGCATCCCTTTCGGTCAAGAAAATTTTGCCATTATCAGTGGGCAACTTGCACAGACACATAGAATTGGCAAAATTTAAAAGTTGACTTTCACTACTAAGCAAACTTGCAAAGACACATAAATTGCTATAGGTAGTAAAGTGGAACACTTAAAAATCTAAGGACAGAAGGAGAAGATAAATGATATAACGATGACCCTAAATACTCTCTTCTAAAATTGTTAAAGGAAATCAAAGTGGACCAACCCTACTTTTCTCAAAATTTCTAAGATTAAAATTTTAAACTCTTGAAATTAAAAGTGAACATTTATCAGCAGTGTTCTACTTTTCAGGTCTATGCCCCCTTCAATAACATTTCATCTCCTTCTCCACTAATAAGAGCCTGCTATATGAATATAAACCATGACTCCACTCCCACTGAAATTCAGGGGGTGAGACAGAGTTTTTATCTCCACCCTCTCACCTCCAACCCCAATTAGAAAAAATCGACAATCTTTGGTTAACTGCCCATAACTGAGAGCGAAAAACATACATTAAATAAATGCATCCTTTCTGTAAACATGTTACATTATCTAGAGCAGAGGTAAGCAAACATTTTCTGTTAAGGATCAGACAGTAAATACTTCTCGCTGTGAGGGCTACTATGCACACACACACACACACACACACACACACATATATATATATATATATATATATATATATGAACAACCTTTAAAAATGTAAAACTTAGGGCTCTTGCAAAAACAGATTTCCTACACAACTGACCCACAACAGCTGTAGCTAACCCACCCCTGATCTAAAGAATGACCTTCGGTTTCCAGCAGCAGAAGGGTAACAGAATTTTGCAAAACAAAGGCAATTCTGCTCTTGCCTTGTCCATCTTGGCCCAAATCATAAACTCGTATCATTCCTTTCTCAGATTGCACATATAAAGTCTTCTAGAATTATCAATTACAACAAAATCATCTTCTGACATTGTGAATTACAGCAAGAAAGGATCAAGAAAGAAACAGCTCTCTGGGGTTATTTTGCTGTGTTTTTGGCTAAGTTAACCTGCATCTGCTTGACAGACTACTTTATACATGGGCATCCCTTTCGGTCAAGAAAATTTTGCCATTATCAGTGGGCACTGTAAAGGATAAGCGCTATTGGTGGGAAAGGAACATAAAGAATCTGGAAGACATCTGCTACACTGTCATTAAGAACGTCTCAATTGGGCTTCCCTGGCGGTCCAGTGGGTAAGGACACCGCCTTGCAGTGCAAGGGGCGCCGGTTCGACCCCTGGCCTGGGAAGATCCCACGTGCCGCGCGGAGCAGCTGGACCGATGTGCCCAATCACCGAGCCGGAGCTCTGGAGCGCACGCGCCCAGAGCCGGTGCTCTGCGACAACAGAGGCCACTGCGATGGGAGGCCCACACGGGCCAAAGAAAAAAGATGGATGAAAATGGACAAATGAAAGACCAATAGAAGTGGCCCGCCTGCTCCCCTCCCTCCTTACCCCATCTCTACCAATAAATAAATAAATAAATAAATAAATCTTTAATTTAAAAAAAAAAAAAGAACGTCTCAATTTTTAAAGGAAAGATCAATAGTTTGGATTAAGAATTCTGAAGTCAAGAGCCCAGGTTTAAACTTGATGAGTGGAGGAAAACATTTACTTGGTGTCCTAATCCCTACAACTGGGACTCCAACAGCCATTCCCTTGGGAGTTGGTCACAGTACCTGATACCAAGCTGGTTGTTGTATCTCCACATTACATACTTCTGTGTTAAAAAAAAAATCCTTCTAGACCAGAACAGAGGGAAACAAGTTGGGTATCATTTTAAAAGTGAATTTAGATCAATATATTCATTCCAGCTACTCAATTTACCTGTGAAACCAAGAAATGCCAGACTTTCCTCAGCATGTAATTAATAAGTCTTAATGAAAATAAGCTCCACCTAATATTTGGCACAAGAAATGTCTATTAGAGCTAACCCACCCCTGATCTAAAGAATGACCTTCGGTTTCCAGCAGCAGAAGGGTAACAGAATTTTGCAAAACAAAGGCAATTCTGCTCTTGCCTTGTCCATCTTGGCCCAAATCATAAACTCGTATCATTCCTTTCTCAGATTGCACATATAAAGTCTTCTAGAATTATCAATTACAACAAAATCATCTTCTGACATTGTGAATTACAGCAAGAAAGGATCAAGAAAGAAACAGCTCTCTGGGGTTATTTTGCTGTGTTTTTGGCTAAGTTAACCTGCATCTGCTTGACAGACTACTTTATACATGGGCATCCCTTTCGGTCAAGAAAATTTTGCCATTATCAGTGGGCACTGTAAAGGATAAGCGCTATTGGTGGGAAAGGAACATAAAGAATCTGGAAGACATCTGCTACACTGTCATTAAGAACGTCTCAATTGGGCTTCCCTGGCGGTCCAGTGGGTAAGGACACCGCCTTGCAGTGCAAGGGGCGCCGGTTCGACCCCTGGCCTGGGAAGATCCCACGTGCCGCGCGGAGCAGCTGGACCGATGTGCCCAATCACCGAGCCGGAGCTCTGGAGCGCACGCGCCCAGAGCCGGTGCTCTGCGACAACAGAGGCCACTGCGATGGGAGGCCCACACGGGCCAAAGAAAAAAGATGGATGAAAATGGACAAATGAAAGACCAATAGAAGTGGCCCGCCTGCTCCCCTCCCTCCTTACCCCATCTCTACCAATAAATAAATAAATAAATAAATAAATCTTTAATTTAAAAAAAAAAAAAGAACGTCTCAATTTTTAAAGGAAAGATCAATAGTTTGGATTAAGAATTCTGAAGTCAAGAGCCCAGGTTTAAACTTGATGAGTGGAGGAAAACATTTACTTGGTGTCCTAATCCCTACAACTGGGACTCCAACAGCCATTCCCTTGGGAGTTGGTCACAGTACCTGATACCAAGCTGGTTGTTGTATCTCCACATTACATACTTCTGTGTTAAAAAAAAAATCCTTCTAGACCAGAACAGAGGGAAACAAGTTGGGTATCATTTTAAAAGTGAATTTAGATCAATATATTCATTCCAGCTACTCAATTTACCTGTGAAACCAAGAAATGCCAGACTTTCCTCAGCATGTAATTAATAAGTCTTAATGAAAATAAGCTCCACCTAATATTTGGCACCAAGATGATCTGATTAGACTTTATACCAATGTCTTGAACACTTCATTGGTTATAATAGTTTTTCAGATCATCTTACATCTTTTTTCTCACAATTTTTTTAGACTTGAAAAGTTACATGCTTCTGCTTTCTACTATAGTTCTGAGTTCTAAAAATGTCAGCTTAAATGTAGTATAGTTCTTATTTTAGGCCTATTCTAGCATATAACAAAATCATAAAATTAAAAGATCTCTTCACTGTTTAGTCACTCTATAAGGCCTATTACTAAAACCCAGTCCCTAAAATTCTAAAAACTTCTAAAATTATAAATGTTACACCGTTGTTACAAAGCATAGATTAAACTATATTCATACGCTAAAACAAGTTTACATTTTCTTAGTTTTTAAAATTCTAATAATTTTTCCACATAGGAAAATATTGTTGTTTAAGTCACTAAATTATATCTGACTATTTTGCAACCTCATGGACTATATAGCACAACCAGCTCCTCCGTCCATGGGATTTCCTAGGAAGAATACTGGAGCGGATGCTGTTTCCTTCTCCAGGGGATCTTTCCAATTAGGAATCAAAACTCTTGCATTGGCCACTTCACCACTGAGCCACCACAGAAGACCAGGAAAAAAATATACTTCAATACTTGAATATACATTCTCAACATTTATCTTCAAAAGCAAATAAGGTTAAATATTTTCCTCATTTCACAGAATGAGTAGGAGAAAACAGCATTCAAACCCAGGTTTCCTGATTCTAAGTTCAGTGTTATTTCTATCACATTATAGTTTCCTTCTCAAAACTTCAGTTTCCCCCTCACTGCCAAACAGGCTTTATGATTACAAACTTAATAGAACCTATATAACCAGTTGGTCCAGTATGCGTGGTTGTTGTATCTCCACATTACATACTTCTGTGTTAAAAAATCCTTCTAGACCAGAACAGAGGGAAACAAGTTGGGTATCATTTTAAAAGTGAATTTAGATCAATATATTCATTCCAGCTACTCAATTTACCTGTGAAACCAAGAAATGCCAGACTTTCCTCAGCATGTAATTAATAAGTCTTAATGAAAATAAGCTCCACCTAATATTTGGCACCAAGATGATCTGATTAGACTTTATACCAATGTCTTGAACACTTCATTGGTTATAATAGTTTTTCAGATCATCTTACATCTTTTTTCTCACAATTTTTTCAGACTTGAAAAGTTACATGCTTCTGCTTTCTACTATAGTTCTGAGTTCTAAAAATGTCAGCTTAAATGTAGTATAGTTCTTATTTTAGGCCTATTCTAGCATATAACAAAATCATAAAATTAAAAGATCTCTTCACTGTTTAGTCACTCTATAAGGCCTATTACTAAAACCCAGTCCCTAAAATTCTAAAAACTTCTAAAATTATAAATGTTACACCGTTGTTACAAAGCATAGATTAAACTATATTCATACGCTAAAACAAGTTTACATTTTCTTAGTTTTTAAAATTCTAATAATTTTTCCACATAGGAAAATATTGTTGTTTAAGTCACTAAATTATATCTGACTATTTTGCAACCTCATGGACTATATAGCACAACCAGCTCCTCCGTCCATGGGATTTCCTAGGAAGAATACTGGAGCGGATGCTGTTTCCTTCTCCAGGGGATCTTTCCAATTAGGAATCAAAACTCTTGCATTGGCCACTTCACCACTGAGCCACCACAGAAGACCAGGAAAAAAATATACTTCAATACTTGAATATACATTCTCAACATTTATCTTCAAAAGCAAATAAGGTTAAATATTTTCCTCATTTCACAGAATGAGTAGGAGAAAACAGCATTCAAACCCAGGTTTCCTGATTCTAAGTTCAGTGTTATTTCTATCACATTATAGTTTCCTTCTCAAAACTTCAGTTTCCCCCTCACTGCCAAACAGGCTTTATGATTACAAACTTAATAGAACCTATATAACCATTTTTCAAGTTAAATCCTCTAAGCTGAGTAGTCTCAGAAGGACTCTTACAAGCTTATGATTTATTTGTACTCAGAGTATAGTAAAATTAATACAGACTCTTACTACATGTCAAAGTTAATCGTGGGGGTGGTATATTTACTCTTAAATAACTATTAATAAACATGCTTCAAAGACTCTTATTTTCACAATTTAATCAAGCAACTAAGAATTCATTTAGATAATTTGGTTAGTATTATCAATACATATTTGTGATTCAAATAAAATGCAATACTGCTTCTCCAAATTTTATTCATTTATACCATCTGACTGTATTTGTTAAAAAAAAATCTCTATCCAGAATTAAGCTTTCCACAATCCACAAAGTATGCATGCTCTATAAAAATAATTTAAAACACAACAAAATGACAAAGCTGAACTGTTTAAAATAACATTCTGAAGTTTTGCTTTTAAATCAAGTCATACTGACTAAGCAAAATTCGAGCATAAGAAATCTTCTTTATAATATTATTTACTTAGTGCAGTATAATTTAAAATGTAAATCTATGATTCTGCTAAAAAAGTTACTGTCCACTAACTTAAAGATTGAGAATTCGTAAACTGCTTATTCTTAAAGTGCCCATGTAAATAACCTTAAGAGAAAAATCAGTTTCATTTTTAGTAATGTTTCAGTTTCAAACACTATACTCAAAATAACTAACATCACACATATAATGGCAGTGTAAAGTTGTTTCTATATTTTCAAGTTGACTAGAATTTAGCACAACCAGCTCCTCCGTCCATGGGATTTCCTAGGAAGAATACTGGAGCGGATGCTGTTTCCTTCTCCAGGGGATCTTTCCAATTAGGAATCAAAACTCTTGCATTGGCCACTTCACCACTGAGCCACCACAGAAGACCAGGAAAAAAATATACTTCAATACTTGAATATACATTCTCAACATTTATCTTCAAAAGCAAATAAGGTTAAATATTTTCCTCATTTCACAGAATGAGTAGGAGAAAACAGCATTCAAACCCAGGTTTCCTGATTCTAAGTTCAGTGTTATTTCTATCACATTATAGTTTCCTTCTCAAAACTTCAGTTTCCCCCTCACTGCCAAACAGGCTTTATGATTACAAACTTAATAGAACCTATATAACCATTTTTCAAGTTAAATCCTCTAAGCTGAGTAGTCTCAGAAGGACTCTTACAAGCTTATGATTTATTTGTACTCAGAGTATAGTAAAATTAATACAGACTCTTACTACATGTCAAAGTTAATCGTGGGGGTGGTATATTTACTCTTAAATAACTATTAATAAACATGCTTCAAAGACTCTTATTTTCACAATTTAATCAAGCAACTAAGAATTCATTTAGATAATTTGGTTAGTATTATCAATACATATTTGTGATTCAAATAAAATGCAATACTGCTTCTCCAAATTTTATTCATTTATACCATCTGACTGTATTTGTTAAAAAAAAATCTCTATCCAGAATTAAGCTTTCCACAATCCACAAAGTATGCATGCTCTATAAAAATAATTTAAAACACAACAAAATGACAAAGCTGAACTGTTTAAAATAACATTCTGAAGTTTTGCTTTTAAATCAAGTCATACTGACTAAGCAAAATTCGAGCATAAGAAATCTTCTTTATAATATTATTTACTTAGTGCAGTATAATTTAAAATGTAAATCTATGATTCTGCTAAAAAAGTTACTGTCCACTAACTTAAAGATTGAGAATTCGTAAACTGCTTATTCTTAAAGTGCCCATGTAAATAACCTTAAGAGAAAAATCAGTTTCATTTTTAGTAATGTTTCAGTTTCAAACACTATACTCAAAATAACTAACATCACACATATAATGGCAGTGTAAAGTTGTTTCAGAAAATGTATATTTCTCCAAGTTGACTAGAATTTAGCACTTCTACATTCTAAAACTAAACCAGAGTCAAGCGACACAAGTTATGGTGAGTAGTTCTTGGATTTACATTATAACCTCTGCCGAGACAAACTATGTGCCTGTTCTTTATCCAGATGGAGACCAAATGGGTCATGCTATTGTGACCATGACCATCCGGAGGCCAGAATACATGGATTTTGTTAAGTGTTTTCTGTGTAACAGGTTACCATCATCTGTGCTGCTATGAATAACCTAAACCTTACATTATGAATGTCACTCCTCTTTACTATTTAAATTAGTTTTAACTAAGGCAGAAGCTGTATCAGACCATGTTGCAACCTCAATTTTCTTAATATCAAAAACTTCTCATCCAACCACTCTTTTCCTTATCTGTGATCCCTGAGCTCAAATAAAGCTGCTTTCGTGTCTGTATACAGGTGTGTGTGTAACTAAAGGTGGACCTACTTCATATCTGATGACTGCCTTTTCTATAGTGACCAAAGATTCTCACATTTTTTGTATTTCACTGCTTAATGTCACCATTTAAAAAAAATTTTAGTACCTGAATTATCGAATGCCATAATGAAAAAATTATTATTTTCCCTAACCTGTTATAAAATGCTTATAGTCCTCTGTATTTGCTATGCTTAATAATATATTAATTACAAAATGACTTATTTTCACAAATTACTCATATGTCACCAACATAGCTTCTCACAAAATAGAATCTTTACACATTTAAAATACTCCCGAATTTTCAATTTGGTTCCTATTATATAATAGCCTTTACACTTTGAAATATAATTACAAAAGCAATGTAAATATCCTAAACAAATTTGCTGTTAAAATTCTTTTATCCCTTTCCTGAAGTCAACTAAAGTATGTTAAAAATGGGAAATTATTCTAAACATACATGCTTAGTACTCTTAGCTAATGGCCACTCTGCTTAGTATTAGGGTATTTTATAAATTCTAAATTTTCAGCCCATGTAAATAACCTTAAGAGAAAAATCAGTTTCATTTTTAGTAATGTTTCAGTTTCAAACACTATACTCAAAATAACTAACATCACACATATAATGGCAGTGTAAAGTTGTTTCAGAAAATGTATATTTCTCCAAGTTGACTAGAATTTAGCACTTCTACATTCTAAAACTAAACCAGAGTCAAGCGACACAAGTTATGGTGAGTAGTTCTTGGATTTACATTATAACCTCTGCCGAGACAAACTATGTGCCTGTTCTTTATCCAGATGGAGACCAAATGGGTCATGCTATTGTGACCATGACCATCCGGAGGCCAGAATACATGGATTTTGTTAAGTGTTTTCTGTGTAACAGGTTACCATCATCTGTGCTGCTATGAATAACCTAAACCTTACATTATGAATGTCACTCCTCTTTACTATTTAAATTAGTTTTAACTAAGGCAGAAGCTGTATCAGACCATGTTGCAACCTCAATTTTCTTAATATCAAAAACTTCTCATCCAACCACTCTTTTCCTTATCTGTGATCCCTGAGCTCAAATAAAGCTGCTTTCGTGTCTGTATACAGGTGTGTGTGTAACTAAAGGTGGACCTACTTCATATCTGATGACTGCCTTTTCTATAGTGACCAAAGATTCTCACATTTTTTGTATTTCACTGCTTAATGTCACCATTTAAAAAATTTTAGTACCTGAATTATCGAATGCCATAATGAAAAAATTATTTTTTTCCCCTAACCTGTTATAAAATGCTTATAGTCCTCTGTATTTGCTATGCTTAATAATATATTAATTACAAAATGACTTATTTTCACAAATTACTCATATGTCACCAACATAGCTTCTCACAAAATAGAATCTTTACACATTTAAAATACTCCCGAATTTTCAATTTGGTTCCTATTATATAATAGCCTTTACACTTTGAAATATAATTACAAAAGCAATGTAAATATCCTAAACAAATTTGCTGTTAAAATTCTTTTATCCCTTTCCTGAAGTCAACTAAAGTATGTTAAAAATGGGAAATTATTCTAAACATACATGCTTAGTACTCTTAGCTAATGGCCACTCTGCTTAGTATTAGGGATACTTTTCTATAAATTCTAAAATTTACATGTGAAAACTACTAGTAACAATGAAATTCACCTACCTGGTACTACTTATCCAAAATAAATTGTGCACAATACAATCTTATTTGCTGTAATTTTGTGGCAACATGATAGATAACCACCAAATTTAGGAAAGAGAAGAATGGCTGCAGGAGGTGAGAAAATTTTCTAGATAAAAGAAACAAAAACTTGTAATCTGACAAGGAAATTCTGTATGGACTTAAAAATGACATTCATAGGAATTACTTAACCTAATACTTAAGAATAAATTCAAAAAGTTATTTTTAAAACTCTTCCTAAAACAGAAATGTCTTTAAGCCAGATTACAAAACATCTTCTCCTGACAATTTCCAAAAGGTATACAAACTATTGTGATGATTTTAAATTACAAAAATGTCTGTACAGAAGGAACCAGATGCAACAGCCAAGCTCCCTTCACATATTTCCAAGTGCCATCTGATCATTACCAAAGCAAGAGCTTCATATATCCTCTAATCAATTCTGCATATTTCAACCACCCAAACATTACTTAATCTTAACTATTTCACGAATATAGTCACAGTTAAAATTACTATACAGACTGACAAAATTTTTCTAGAAATCTACCCAGAATGCTTTAAAAACTACTTATTTTTTTATATTCACTATGCTTTTATCTTTATGTCTTTGGCTTAATTATTTCACCCTTGAATCTACAATGTAACTTATACTAATAGTATCTTCTGAAGTTCTAAGCAGCCAAATTTTATATAGTAAAAAATACTATATTCAGAAAGTTATGCATACTTGTTTCTGAAATAAAAATGTTTTTTCTTAAATTTTCGTACACCATTATAAAGCTATATTTGGAACAATCTCTACTACTAAAGTTCTGATCACAAACCCTTAGACAGTAGAGCACTTGATCTCCACCAGTCAGTTAGCACTCACGTAATCTTACAAAGTAGGAGCTGCCATTAACCCCTTGTACAGAAAGGCAAACAGACTTCAATGGGATTTTTCTGCCTTATAAAAATCATAAAAAAACCACTATGCAGTATGGAATGGAATCATTCAACTCCCCCTTTATATTCATGCTACTTAATAATTATTCTGTTAAGAATTTAACAGGTATTTATTTTCAAATTTGTGCAAATGCCTCCAGTTCTTTAAAAAAAAAAAAGTAAAGTATCAATAAAATAACTACATGTATAAGAAAGGATGAAGATTTACCTCAGTCCTTCAGCGTGTACAATTCCCCTCACATATAGCATTTTTTTCCTTCATTACAACGACTGAAGACACAAAAACCATGCTATGGAGACCAAGCAAAGCTTACTAGTTCACTGATGTTCTATTAAATAGGAAAAATAGGTCTATTAAGACATTTACTTCATTATATGCCACCATCCTCCAAAACTGACACTGATTAAATTTTGACAGTTCTATATCATCTTTAATATAGAATAAGAATCCCTGATTCAAAAAATGTTACCTTTTTTATTTTTACCTAAAACTGGTCTCCTAGGTTTTACACCTTAACTTTCACATTAATCAGTATGCTCTTAAATAAGTACTTAAGATACTTAAGTAAATGGTATTGATAGTTTCTATCCATCTCTGAATTGGGGTTTCCTTTTTATTTTTACCTAAAACTGGTCTCCTAATCGGTATCTTAAAATTATAGTACAAAATTTTTCTAGAAATCTACCCAGAATGCTTTAAAAACTACTTATTTTTTTATATTCACTATGCTTTTATCTTTATGTCTTTGGCTTAATTATTTCACCCTTGAATCTACAATGTAACTTATACTAATAGTATCTTCTGAAGTTCTAAGCAGCCAAATTTTATATAGTAAAAAATACTATATTCAGAAAGTTATGCATACTTGTTTCTGAAATAAAAATGTTTTTTCTTAAATTTTCGTACACCATTATAAAGCTATATTTGGAACAATCTCTACTACTAAAGTTCTGATCACAAACCCTTAGACAGTAGAGCACTTGATCTCCACCAGTCAGTTAGCACTCACGTAATCTTACAAAGTAGGAGCTGCCATTAACCCCTTGTACAGAAAGGCAAACAGACTTCAATGGGATTTTTCTGCCTTATAAAAATCATAAAAAAACCACTATGCAGTATGGAATGGAATCATTCAACTCCCCCTTTATATTCATGCTACTTAATAATTATTCTGTTAAGAATTTAACAGGTATTTATTTTCAAATTTGTGCAAATGCCTCCAGTTCTTTAAAAAAAAAAAAGTAAAGTATCAATAAAATAACTACATGTATAAGAAAGGATGAAGATTTACCTCAGTCCTTCAGCGTGTACAATTCCCTCACATATAGCATTTTTTTCCTTCATTACAACGACTGAAGACACAAAAACCATGCTATGGAGACCAAGCAAAGCTTACTAGTTCACTGATGTTCTATTAAATAGGAAAAATAGGTCTATTAAGACATTTACTTCATTATATGCCACCATCCTCCAAAACTGACACTGATTAAATTTTGACAGTTCTATATCATCTTTAATATAGAATAAGAATCCCTGATTCAAAAAATGTTACCTTTTTTATTTTTACCTAAAACTGGTCTCCTAGGTTTTACACCTTAACTTTCACATTAATCAGTATGCTCTTAAATAAGTACTTAAGATACTTAAGTAAATGGTATTGATAGTTTCTATCCATCTCTGAATTTAAGACCACCAAGGGTTTACAAAAATTAGTGCTTTACATGGTAAAAACATATTATAAAAAGATAGTCTACAAAGTGGTTGTGTCTCAAAACTCTCCATCTTTTCAAGGGGAAATGACACTATCATCTAAAACTGGCACTACAAAAAGTGTTTATACAATTTCCTAATAAGTATGATTTGTCTAGGTCTACTTTTCTGTGTTTTAAGTAATTAAGCTCCAAAATTGAAAAGTTGAACTCTTAGAAACAACACACTGCTACTTCTAGTTAAAAATCAGGGCTTCCCTGGTGGTCCAGTGGGTAAGGACATCACCTTGCAGTGCAAGGGGCGCCGGTTCGATCCCTGGCCTGGGAAGATCCCACGTGCCGCGGAGCGACTGGACCCATGTGTCCAGTTACCAAGCCGGGAGCTCTGGCACGCACGCGCCCAGAGCCGGCGCTCTGCAATGACAGACACCACTGCGATGGGAGGCCCACAGGAGCCAAAGAACAAAGACAGATGAAAATAGAGAAAGACCAATAGAAGTGGCCCACCCGATCCCCTCCCCCCCCAACCCACTCCCCCTGCCAAATAAATATATAAAACACTTTAAAAAATAAATAAATAAAATAAAATAAAAATCAGATTTCAATCCATTTATTTTACAAGAATGAGGTATCAGGAGCCCAAAGAAATTCCTGACTTGCCAGAGGCTAACCTGCAGGCTAACTGTTGGCAGAGCTAAAATCACAACCCACAATCTCCTGATTCCCAACTCCTTTACCTGGAACACAAAGATTTCTAATCAAGTGGAATCATTTTTCAAAAGCAAATACCACTACAAAAAATAATAATATCTATCTGATTAGCAAAACAAGAACACAGTTTTGGAAAATAATACCTTATAAGCAAGAAATGCAATCGGAATCCGAAACCTGGCAAAAACACTTAAAAATATGTTAATGCCTCAAGATCTCATAAATATGCAACTTAAGTATGTCACTGTTACTTAATGTGTCAACTGGAGAGCAATTTAATAAACCAACTAATTTCACTGTTCAAACTAAGAAATAAATAAATGGCAAAGCTGTCTCTTAGCCCCAAAATTAGTTGTTTTCTTATTCTGTAAAGTTTGTCTTCTGAGTGAATAAATAAGAACTCCAATGAAAGCTTAAAAAATGTCCTTTTGATTTAAAAGCAACCTCATACTTTTTTAAAAGAGAAAATTTTATTAAACATATACCACTGGGCTAAAAACAAAATAAAAACCTTGTAACTTCCTATCAAATTCTATTTCCCATTAAAAATGCTTTATCTTAAGTAGACAATAATGATCACAATCCTCTTTTACAATACCTTTATCAGTGACACTTGAAATAAATGCATTAATGTAATTTTTATTTTTTCACTCTGGCAACTTTTAAACCGCTCCTGAAACTCCACTTTCTGCTTGGTCAAAACTAAACTACTGAGATTTTTCTCTGTAACCTGACTGCAGATACTGGTCTATGCCTTTCAAGCTCACAAGAACAAATATTATACTTTATCCGAAATGGCTGTAACTTGAGGTTCTCCAGAAATTTCAATCTGACATACAAATTCTCCCATTTAAAATATTACCCAATTTATTAGCTAACATAAGTAATAAATTTCCAAGTAGAGGCAAATGCTACTGAAATCACAAACATTAGCCGTTATTTTGGCTTCACTCACCAAAACAATCTTCAAACCAATGTTAAATTCAACTTGATAGGAAACAAATTTTTTCTTCAGTCTTAAGAATAAATTAAGACAAAAAAGAACGATGTCCAAGAGACTCTGCACATGCTCACCTAGCTCACCACAAAATTTTGAAATCCTGCTGTTAAACAAAAATGTACTCAAATACTTGGGTTCAAAAATGTTTTTAGAGCAAACTAAATCTCGAAAGTCAGTTTAACAACCATATACCACATAATTAGATACATAGTTTGATGGCTATGAAAGTACTCAAATGGTGCCTCAGATCCAGTTATACAGAGTGAGTAATACATTGAACAAATGAAACAAGAAAATGAGCCAAAGAACTCTGAAGTCTAACAAAAAACTTTAACTGTTATCTCATGAGCATCCAGATACGACTGCTCTGGTCAGAAGTTCTGAAAACCCTGAGCAAGAAAGACCACTTCCATGCAAAATATAGGTGGATTCTGATAAACAACACTGATAATCACACTGCTTACAGTAACCTAAATCTGACTATGAGTCTGAGGAATATAAACTCATTATATTAATAGGAGAGACAAGAAACTTGCTCAAAAAAAGTTAAAAAACGTTGGTAATCTTGTTTTCATTGGAAAATAAATTGTACTCCCATAAGGACTCAACATTCTCAAAAACAGGCCAGATACCACTGGCTACTTCAATTTTAAAAACATAAACGCAACATTAACCAATAATCCCCATACTTAAAAAAAATCCAGCAACCTTTGGTGACTTGGGGTTTGTGGGGCTTATGAAATGCAAAGATAAAGTTTGCTTAAAACATGGCAAGGATGAGTTCTGTCTCTCCAATTCTTAAAAATGGAATATTACAATCTTTGTAATTCTTCAAACAAATAAGAACATGGACATCCACGTTTAGATTTTATCAAGTATTTACAAACCTGAAAATTTAAAATACTGCTGTTATTGAATTCTGGAGTTTGTTTCAAACTCCATTGATTTTAGCCAAGTGTTGAGTAACACTAACCGAAATCACGACATACTTGAAAACTAACAGTATGGAAATGAATGCGCCATTAAATCTCCATTAAATTAACTAAACCCAAGTATGCTTGCTTACTTCAATTGCTGCAAACACCTAACAACAACCTACACTGAATCATAACACATTTAGACACGAAAGTTAGATGTTCTTCTATATGCAAATGAAAAAAAAGCCATCAAAACCTTGTCAGGCCTTCAATCTCACAGAAGAGATTCAAAGCTAGCTGCACCTTTCTGATCCTTTCTGAAGCCCTCTTGATATAACCTTACAACTATCTCAAAACAACAGTTGCAAACATGCCCCAGAAAAATCAAGGCACGGCACAGATTTCAAAGGCTTGATCTGCCCCTGTGACTGCCTGAAATATCCATCACACACAGATGCAGACACCCTCGATCAGTTGAAGAGGAGAAATTAACACGACAAAACTACTGAATACAAACAACTATCTCATGAGCATCCAGATACGACTGCTCTGGTCAGAAGTTCTGAAAACCCTGAGCAAGAAAGACCACTTCCATGCAAAATATAGGTGGATTCTGATAAACAACACTGATAATCACACTGCTTACAGTAACCTAAATCTGACTATGAGTCTGAGGAATATAAACTCATTATATTAATAGGAGAGACAAGAAACTTGCTCAAAAAAAGTTAAAAAACGTTGGTAATCTTGTTTTCATTGGAAAATAAATTGTACTCCCATAAGGACTCAACATTCTCAAAAACAGGCCAGATACCACTGGCTACTTCAATTTTAAAAACATAAACGCAACATTAACCAATAATCCCCATACTTAAAAAAAAAAATCCAGCAACCTTTGGTGACTTGGGGTTTGTGGGGCTTATGAAATGCAAAGATAAAGTTTGCTTAAAACATGGCAAGGATGAGTTCTGTCTCTCCAATTCTTAAAAATGGAATATTACAATCTTTGTAATTCTTCAAACAAATAAGAACATGGACATCCACGTTTAGATTTTATCAAGTATTTACAAACCTGAAAATTTAAAATACTGCTGTTATTGAATTCTGGAGTTTGTTTCAAACTCCATTGATTTTAGCCAAGTGTTGAGTAACACTAACCGAAATCACGACATACTTGAAAACTAACAGTATGGAAATGAATGCGCCATTAAATCTCCATTAAATTAACTAAACCCAAGTATGCTTGCTTACTTCAATTGCTGCAAACACCTAACAACAACCTACACTGAATCATAACACATTTAGACACGAAAGTTAGATGTTCTTCTATATGCAAATGAAAAAAAAGCCATCAAAAACCTTGTCAGGCCTTCAATCTCACAGAAGAGATTCAAAGCTAGCTGCACCTTTCTGATCCTTTCTGAAGCCCTCTTGATATAACCTTACAACTATCTCAAAACAACAGTTGCAAACATGCCCCAGAAAAATCAAGGCACGGCACAGATTTCAAAGGCTTGATCTGCCCCTGTGACTGCCTGAAATATCCATCACACACAGATGCAGACACCCTCGATCAGTTGAAGAGGAGAAATTAACACGACAAAACTACTGAATACAAACATCCTACTGGTCCACTCACAAATACTTAAAAGTGATAGGTGCACTTACAGACTTGTTTTTTTAGAAATGACTAAAGTACTCACTTCGAAAACCTAAATTAGGAGAGAGGTATTTTTTCAACCTACTGAAATATGAAATAAATCCCGCTATAAACTGAGAAAGTTTTACTTGCCAATCGCCACTCCACTGAAAGCACACGGGTTAAAAAAAACAAACAAACAAAAAATCAAAACTCTTCAGTGGCCTCGAATATTAGCTTTCAATAGAACGAGAAGCCTAACACGAGAATTAAAAAAATGAGAAAAAGCCTGTTACACTTCTGGCTTTAGGGTATTACAGGCTTTACACTTAATGCGAAAAAAGCTTGGGCAGATGCAAGAGGTGCCACTGGCCCACGATCACCGCGTATCCTCCGAACCCCTCCAACCAAAAGAAAACAAATCCAGGTCTGAAAGGAAAGGCGATTCCAAAAAAAGAAAAAGGGAGAGAAAACACAACAAAAAAAGACCCACGCCTCGCCACGGTTCCGCCGCGGCTGAATAGCCCGCTTGTGAAATGCTAATGCCACTTCGGAGCAGTTAGTCACCAGCTATTGTGTGCGGCAGGGAGAAAGCCGAGCCGAGCCGAGCGCGCGTGCAGAGCGAGCGCGCCCTCCTTCCTCGCGCCGCCGCCGCCGCCGCCGCCGCCTCGCGCGCGCCCCCGCGGGCGCCCGGACGCGCGCGCCGGCCCCTCCTCCTCCGGCCTTGCACTGCACAACACTCATGACGTATCTTTATTTCTAGCACATTAACAAAATATCGCAAATAAATTGTCGGCAGCCCCTGCGGCCCCGGAGTGCGGGTCCCCCCGGCCACTGCCCCCCGCAAGCCCCCGCGCCGGCCTCCCCCGTCTCCCCGTGGCCTTGGGCGCTTTCGGGTGCTGGGGCCAAGTTTTTGTCTCTGTAAAAAAATTGCGGGAAATTCAATTTTTATTCGACTCGGGGAAAAGTTTCTTTGCTCCGCGACGTGAATGTCTCACCAGATTCTGGTAGGTCCTGGGATGCTCCTTCCCGGTCCAGTCGGTGCGCCGGGGCAGCAGCTGCGGGGAGAGGACGCCCCGTGAGCCCGGCCCCCGGCCCCGGCCCGCCCGCGCCCCTCCCCCGCCGCCCCGCGCCCCGCCGGGGACCCCGAGCCCCGCGCCCCGCGCCCCGCGGGCGGCGGCGGCGGCGGCGCGGCGGCCCAAGGGCGGCCGCGCGGCGGCGGCGGGACGCGGCGGGCCGCCGCCGCCCTTACCTCCTTCTCGGCCACCTCGCGGATCAGCACCTGCAACAACAAAGCGGGGAGAGCTGAGCCCCGCGCCCCGGGCCGCGGCCCCGCCGCCGCCGCCGCCGCCCTCCCCCACGCCCGCGAGCGGCGAGCGCCGGCCCGGCCCGCGCCGCGCGCCGCCGTACCTGAGCCGCCTGCTGACAGGGTCCATCTTCCAGGAACCGGGCGATGAGGAAGTAGAGCTCTGCGCGGGAGAGAGGGACGGGAGACACACAGGCTGAGCGGCCGGGCGGCGGGGGGCGGGGGACCGCGGGCGGCATCGCCCGGTGCCAGCGGCCCCGGAGCCCCCCGACTTACCCGATCGCAGCTCCGAGAGGCCTTTCCTCTCGCAAGACATGTTTATGGGTCACTTCGGGGCCGCCGGCGGGACGCCCCGCCGCCGAGGGAAAGCGGGGATGGTGCCGCCGCCTGCCCTATAGCTGTCAGTGTGTGTTCACGAGCCGAACCTCGGCTCCACCATTCAAGCAACGGCGGCGGAGGCGGAGGAGGAGGAGGAGGAAACAACAACTCTCAGGCAGCGGCTACAGCCACGGCCGCCTCCGCCGCGGATCCCTCCGCCGCAGAAAGGAGTCCGCCGCCTTCGCGGCCCCGGGCTCGGCCTGCCCTCGGCCCGCGCCCCCGCCCCCCGGCACAGAAAAAGGAGTGCCTCCGACCCCGCGGCCCCGGCGGCCCCGCGGCCGGCGCGGCCAGACCCCCGCCCGCGGCTCCCGGGCCGAAGGTGCGATTTATTTATTTATTTCCAGTCGAAGATGTCGGAGCCGGAGCCGCCGGTTGGCTGGAAGGCGCTTTCTCTGTGGAGGCCGATCGCGGGAGGGAGGGGGCCGGGGACGGCTCCGCGGAGGAATCTGACGCACACGGAGCCGCAGCACAGGCTCTATTCAGCGGCGCTGGCTGGGTCTGAGATGGAAGTTAGTTTCTATGTAGCAGAAATAGGAAACAAATGAAGCAAAACTGCCCAAAGAGGGGAAATGCCCCGAGGATGGGTCTCACTCTCACGCGCGCGCACAGACACACGCAGAGAGCACTCTCACGCTGGGCAAACTCGGGATCGCGCTGCCCTGCCCGAGTTGAATGATAGTGTTTGGTTTCTGTCTCTTGCCATGTGCATGTGTATAAATGCTGCGGATTGGCATCTGTGTAAGTCTTGTCCTGCGTTATTTCTGCAGCCTATGCAAAGTGTTGTGTAATTTATTGGAGTGCTGTATATTGGAATAGAGGTTCAGGCGCTTTTTGTTAAGCACTTGCGTTTGCGAGCCCGTTATTTGCTGTAGCCACCTCTGCATATCTTTTATTACTGCCATTGCCTTAAGCGTACATTTTAAAAATGTTTTTTATTGTTATCTGGGCAAAGCGAACTCCTGATCTCTACTTCAGATACTCTTTTTTTCTTCGTACAAAAAGGCTAGTAATGGCTAATTAGAGATTTGGGATTAAAGAGCCTTAAAGCTTTTTTAAGTGTTTTACAAGGAGTAATGTAAAACTGAAAGGAAAGAACGCTAGTATTTATCTCTAACTGATCTGGAGGTAATGTAGTTACAGATCAATAACCTACCGAAGGATAATGAAAGAGTATAGAACACTTTAGTCAAGGTGATTGGTGATTAAATAATTTAAATTATCTGTGTATCTTGCAGTTGACTTCGTCATGCTAATTAATGGCTTCTAATTTGAGGTGTAAACCATTCCTGTTTACAGTTTCACAGGAAGACTTCTTGAAAACTGACGAAAGAGAAAGAAAATTAGTCTTTCGTAAATTAGTATGTAATTACCGGGTTTATATGCTAAATCATACGTCTGTCTTTTGCTGATGAGGATAAGGGCCTTGTTTTTTTGAAAAAAAACGAATATGGGTGAAATTAATGGAAACAATGGAAAAAGCCATTTGTTAGGCAACAAGGACACCAAGTGATATTTATCTCCAGATGATTTAAGCACTTCTCAAAAAGACTTGAGAGTTGATTTTTGTTTTTAAGGATTGCATTTTAAAGGGAATTAGGAGAGTCGTTCTTTTGTTAGCATTTAACAAAAGAGGCTCCCTAAAAAAATTTAGATAATAAGCTGCATTTTATGGACCTGGTCTGAAAAGGTCATTTGTGGGGAAATGACCAACGAGCTGCCTTGTGGTTTTCTGGGTTGCTTGTTCAACCCTTGTACCCTCCTATCTCCTTAACATTCCTAGTGGGAAATACTTGCTGCAACTGCCTTGGGCTGCATTGCAAGACTGCACCGGGGTGATGCCTTGTACTGAAACAGCCAGAAATCACCACAAGTGTGAGAAAGAGAAGAAAAACACCTAAACCTATTTGGAATAATGGGAAGTAAGAAAAATTTTTTTAAAAATTGCCTCTTGTAACAATCTTAACCAAATTGTACTTGCGAGCCACCTCTGCATATCTTTTATTACTGCCATTGCCTTAAGCGTACATTTTAAAAATGTTTTTTATTGTTATCTGGGCAAAGCGAACTCCTGATCTCTACTTCAGATACTCTTTTTTTCTTCGTACAAAAAGGCTAGTAATGGCTAATTAGAGATTTGGGATTAAAGAGCCTTAAAGCTTTTTTAAGTGTTTTACAAGGAGTAATGTAAAACTGAAAGGAAAGAACGCTAGTATTTATCTCTAACTGATCTGGAGGTAATGTAGTTACAGATCAATAACCTACCGAAGGATAATGAAAGAGTATAGAACACTTTAGTCAAGGTGATTGGTGATTAAATAATTTAAATTATCTGTGTATCTTGCAGTTGACTTCGTCATGCTAATTAATGGCTTCTAATTTGAGGTGTAAACCATTCCTGTTTACAGTTTCACAGGAAGACTTCTTGAAAACTGACGAAAAGAGAAAGAAAATTAGTCTTTCGTAAATTAGTATGTAATTACCGGGTTTATATGCTAAATCATACGTCTGTCTTTTGCTGATGAGGATAAGGGCCTTGTTTTTTTGAAAAAAAACGAATATGGGTGAAATTAATGGAAACAATGGAAAAAGCCATTTGTTAGGCAACAAGGACACCAAGTGATATTTATCTCCAGATGATTTAAGCACTTCTCAAAAAGACTTGAGAGTTGATTTTTGTTTTTAAGGATTGCATTTTAAAGGGAATTAGGAGAGTCGTTCTTTTGTTAGCATTTAACAAAAGAGGCTCCCTAAAAATTTAGATAATAAGCTGCATTTTATGGACCTGGTCTGAAAAGGTCATTTGTGGGGAAATGACCAACGAGCTGCCTTGTGGTTTTCTGGGTTGCTTGTTCAACCCTTGTACCCTCCTATCTCCTTAACATTCCTAGTGGGAAATACTTGCTGCAACTGCCTTGGGCTGCATTGCAAGACTGCACCGGGGTGATGCCTTGTACTGAAACAGCCAGAAATCACCACAAGTGTGAGAAAGAGAAGAAAAACACCTAAACCTATTTGGAATAATGGGAAGTAAGAAAAATTTTTTTAAAAATTGCCTCTTGTAACAATCTTAACCAAATTTTTTTAAAAAGAGAAATTACCATGACTTGTCCTATGGCAAATGAGTTATCAGAGTCACTGTTATTTATTAAGATGGCTATCCTCAAAGTCCTGAAAATATTTGCATTTTTAAAGACATTGATTCCATTTTAGGTATTAGAGGTAAAGTAGCTTGTTTCTAACTGGTTAGGTTTGAAAAGATAGACATTTAATATGCCTCTTTGCAGTTCTATTTATTTATTATTTCTATGACGAATGCTTTCTGTTTTAACTTTGAAAAAGTATTACAGTCTTCAAATAATTGTGATTTCTTTTTTATATTATGATCTTCAAATAAACAGAATTTTAGAAACTTACAATTAGAATTTTGTGGTTTTAAAATGCATGTGTTAGCCGGATTCTTACTAATAGATGTTTTATCCTTGCTAAGGAAAATAAACCAAATTATAACATGGAATATAAAATTGCTCTGGGTAAAGTTTTCTATATATATCTTGTGAGTATTATGTAAACATGGAGAGCTAGTATGAATATTTCATGTGTGCTTTTCATTTATAAGCTTTTTAAAGTATGCTACTAGTGCTTAGCTGCAAAAATAAATTTTTAAGGAAAATTCTCCTTGTAAATTTTCTGAATATGATGTTCCTGTCATTTTGCCTAACCTTTGACAGTGTTTATAATTTCTTTTTCAAAGACCTAATTTAAAGATAGGTGTAAACTTTCTTTTGAACTAATTTATAACTATCAATTTGTTATGAGAAAATACAGGTTAACTACTAAAAATGAAAACTTCTTTTCAGCTGAATAAAACTTTGTTTTCAACAACAGATGTTAAATAGAATTTTACTATGTTCTTCAAATGTAACAAACAATCCTTTATAACATTTTAATTTCTTTAAACATAAAACATTTCTGGAATCTGACATCATCAGTGAACTATAGATTTTAATATGTCATGTATTCTGGATGTGTACACAAAAAAGTCTGCACATATCAAATAGGAAGAAAATCTTACTTTGGAATCCTATATTATAGTTCCCAGGGCCACGGCATTCTCTGCTCTTTTGCACTTCTATAAGGACAGTTCCAATTCCATCTATATCCCTTTCTATTTGTTTATTTTAACCTTTTCATGGGCTTCAGAAGTAAAATGCCAATTTAAAAAGTTTTCATGTCTTTTTTTTATAAGGCTAACAAAAATAGTAAAAGTTTGGAAAGTGAACAACTACTATTTTAATCTAATAAAAGTCTCTAGAAGACTACAGATGGTGAAATTCATTGCTTCACTTGGCATCATGTGAAACAGAAAAACATTAAACAGAAAGTTTGTCTTGATTGTGATAAGTAGTTATAAAATACTATCCTAAAGAAATAATTAAATGCTGCCACTCAAGTTTTATCTCTGAAACAAGAGAGTGGATAGTTTATAAATAAAAAGATCCAGCCACATTCATGAAATTTAGTTTGTCTCCACTAGTATGGTGAACTAATACATAGCTCAAAAACACTTTTCAATTACAACTTTTAAGATTATATATTAAATTGTGTGTGTGTGTGACATTATGCTTTCTTTAATAGCAGAAACTTTGTCCTATAAGGTGTAGAAATGGAAAAGTAAAAACCGCTCTTTTTCAAACAGTACCTTCTTTTTTAATCCTCGTCTGTCCTAACAAAATAGCAATTGTCAAAAGTTTGCACACACCACACTCCTGCTTCTGGATTGTCCCCCTGGTATGGTTTCTGTCCCTGTCAATTGATTTATTTCCTCTCAGTGTACATGCTCTTCTTTCAAAGACCTAATTTAAAGATAGGTGTAAACTTTCTTTTGAACTAATTTATAACTATCAATTTGTTATGAGAAAATACAGGTTAACTACTAAAAATGAAAACTTCTTTTCAGCTGAATAAAACTTTGTTTTCAACAACAGATGTTAAATAGAATTTTACTATGTTCTTCAAATGTAACAAACAATCCTTTATAACATTTTAATTTCTTTAAACATAAAACATTTCTGGAATCTGACATCATCAGTGAACTATAGATTTTAATATGTCATGTATTCTGGATGTGTACACAAAAAAGTCTGCACATATCAAATAGGAAGAAAATCTTACTTTGGAATCCTATATTATAGTTCCCAGGGCCACGGCATTCTCTGCTCTTTTGCACTTCTATAAGGACAGTTCCAATTCCATCTATATCCCTTTCTATTTGTTTATTTTAACCTTTTCATGGGCTTCAGAAGTAAAATGCCAATTTAAAAAGTTTTCATGTCTTTTTTTTATAAGGCTAACAAAAATAGTAAAAGTTTGGAAAGTGAACAACTACTATTTTAATCTAATAAAAGTCTCTAGAAGACTACAGATGGTGAAATTCATTGCTTCACTTGGCATCATGTGAAACAGAAAAACATTAAACAGAAAGTTTGTCTTGATTGTGATAAGTAGTTATAAAATACTATCCTAAAGAAATAATTAAATGCTGCCACTCAAGTTTTATCTCTGAAACAAGAGAGTGGATAGTTTATAAATAAAAAGATCCAGCCACATTCATGAAATTTAGTTTGTCTCCACTAGTATGGTGAACTAATACATAGCTCAAAAACACTTTTCAATTACAACTTTTAAGATTATATATTAAATTGTGTGTGTGTGTGACATTATGCTTTCTTTAATAGCAGAAACTTTGTCCTATAAGGTGTAGAAATGGAAAAGTAAAAACCGCTCTTTTTCAAACAGTACCTTCTTTTTTAATCCTCGTCTGTCCTAACAAAATAGCAATTGTCAAAAGTTTGCACACACCACACTCCTGCTTCTGGATTGTCCCCCTGGTATGGTTTCTGTCCCTGTCAATTGATTTATTTCCTCTCAGTGTACATGCTCTTCCTTCACAAAGCTTGAATAGATAGCAAATTCGAGCCATATAAACAGGTATACTACTAGGCTGCTACAGAAATAATAGACATAACCAACTTTTTAGTAAGTGAACTCATTATTTAACACTGTGTATTGTCTCATATCTCACCTTTTTACTTAAATTAGAGCACAGGTTCTTTTAATCTATAACAAAGATTACCTGGTTATCAATAATGAATGATTCCTTACTTATTTAAATGTTATTAGTATTTACCACTAAAAATTTTTTTCCCCCAAATTAAATTATTCTAGTGTATTAGATTTTTTAAATGTAAATCTTAGTTCGCGTGAAAAGGAGAAATATATATCTTAATTGAAAAAATACACACACACATACACACTCACATATCATGAGTTAACAGTGCAACTACAAAGATTGTAAGAGAAAAACAATTTTAGAACATTTTCCCCTAAGATTTGGAGCAACACAGTGGATAAAGTAGAAAAAGCTGTTCCAGATGGCAGGAAACTTAAAGGAGAAGTCTGTAGGCATGTTCTATTATATGATGGTGTCTGATGGACTGAGAGTGGGCTGAACTGAACAGAGAAAAAAGAGAAGGAAGACTCAGGAGAAGAGATACAGAGAGTTACTGGTGGGAGTGCATTAAACAAAGCATACTATTATCAATGTGGTCTTAAGATGGCATTTGAGAACAGAAGCTATGCAGTCACTTGCCTTCATAAGTACCTGAATTTATAAACTTCGAGAACCCTCAAGAAGAAAAATTATTTGATTCATGAAAAGGGACAGGTTTGTCTGACATGTGAATGAAGACCTTCTAAATAATTAGAATCAAGAGTATCAAAGTGGACACTGGTGAAGGAGAATGGCTGTTAAAAAGAGTAAGACCTGACCAGCCAAGTGTCCACAAGGTTGTCTTGAGATGCAAATATGAGAATAAAACGTATAAAAGTAAGATCCAACTAAATGTTGAGAATGAAGCCAATTTGGATGTAAACTGACTTCGTGGTCAAAAATGATGTTTCCATTTTCTGAATTCCTATAGAAAGTAACAACTCATTATACCACCTTATTGGTAAATTGACTTCATTTTTCTTTATATATACAGCATATTCAGCAAAGATTGCCTTGACATATTCCTCTGTTGCTTTATTTTCCTCAGTGGGTATAATCATACCTATTTGTTGACATGGTGATTAGCTAACTAGCCCAAACAAAGAATGAATTCTGTTATACAATTACAAAATTTAAAATGATACTGATACCAAATAGATCTTTTAACTGAGATGTGTGTGTTCAAAATTTAAGAAAAAAAGAAAACTTTAGACTTGGATTTTGAGATTACCTCTTCAAACCCCATTGTGTTCAAAGATTTTTCTGCTTACATTTGAACACATACAAGTAAAGGTGCCTGTTAAGTGGTTATGGTGGATTTTTTCGTGCTTATCCAAACTTACCAACTGACAGCGATTTATAGAAAGACTAATATAGCCTCTAATTGGAATCTCCTGGTAAGAACATATGTGTTACTTCCTCTCAACAGTTATCAGAAGTGGTGTCACTGAATATCATTAAGGAACATCTTTCTTAAGAATATTGAGTAAGTGGTATCATATGAGAAGGAGGAAATGTGTTGCCTTTTTCTCTTGCCATTCTCACCTCTTTGGTTTGCACATGTTATACTTTAGATTGTACTATCATTCAGTGTTTTGGAGTTTTGGGTAAGTGTATGTGTAAGAGGTCAGCATTTCCTGAAACCCAGTTTTCCAGGTTTTTTTCATGTCTCTATAAAATTTCCCTTCTCTTCTACCACTGAAACTTTAATGGTAACAGCAAACCAAAATAAAGGAATTAACATGTGATTAATTGAAATATGTCCTAAGAGCTCTAAAAATATGAAAATGAATCTATTGTTATTTCTTATAGCTGAAACTGTCAACACATTAAAATCTTCCATACTCTTACTATTTTGCTTCCCGGATATTTTACAAAAGACTGGAAAAACCATGTACACACCTGGTGTGGAAAAAAAAGTTTTCCTTCTTTTCTTTACTGTTCCATAAGTAAAGAAATGAAGTACCAAGCAGTAAACATTCTCTGTGTATGAAGTATATGTATACAATTTGATGTTACTATATTTTTCCCGTTTCAATATTTTGCCATAGTTGAGGTAGATGTGGCCTCTTTAGACATTGGATTTTCTAAGAGGAATTACTGATTTTTTAAAAAACAATTATTATTGGAGTAATTAATGCATCTTTAAGACTCTAGTTTGTAAAGTTTCCAGTTTAATAATGACTAAAGAGGGTTTACATTGACTCAAACCACTCTCTGGTCACCTCTTTGAAATATTTAGGATGGAAATTCACTTCATTTTCAGAGCCAGATCTCATCATGCCTAAAAAATGTTTGTAAAAGAAATCCTTGATGAACACACAATGGCAAATTTCCATGGTAAAACAGTAAGACATTTTTCCTTTCTGTCTGTTAATATCACATTTTTAATTAGGATAATAATTACAAAGGTCATATCCCCTTTCAGTCAGCCAGTTTTTCAGGTAGCGTCTTCTTTTTCCTTGTTATTACTAAGAATGTTTTAATAGAAATTTATTTTTTAAATAAGAAAAAAACCTTCTGCCACAAGTTCCAGCAGCGTGTACTACTTTGGTAAAACTCCCTTTCTTTTTCCCCGGGTAAAATTGTTTGAGTTGACTTAAGGATCCAAAGTCCACCTTTACTATCTCTGCCTGATCTCCAAGGGCCGTTCTTCCTCCCATGGTATCCTCACTACAGCAGTCCGTGCATCAGCTGACAAACTATCATTTAAACAGTGGCTTGCAGTTTGACCTTCACTGTGTACTTTAGTCCATGGGGGCTTGACATGGTAGATGGATCGCACCCACTGATCAATATGTCAGATTTCCTGAAACTTCAACATAAAATCTTCCATATTTTCCCTTACTGTGATTAATTGAAATATGTCCTAAGAGCTCTAAAAATATGAAAATGAATCTATTGTTATTTCTTATAGCTGAAACTGTCAACACATTAAAATCTTCCATACTCTTACTATTTTGCTTCCCGGATATTTTACAAAAGACTGGAAAAACCATGTACACACCTGGTGTGGAAAAAAAAGTTTTCCTTCTTTTCTTTACTGTTCCATAAGTAAAGAAATGAAGTACCAAGCAGTAAACATTCTCTGTGTATGAAGTATATGTATACAATTTGATGTTACTATATTTTTCCCGTTTCAATATTTTGCCATAGTTGAGGTAGATGTGGCCTCTTTAGACATTGGATTTTCTAAGAGGAATTACTGATTTTTTAAAAAACAATTATTATTGGAGTAATTAATGCATCTTTAAGACTCTAGTTTGTAAAGTTTCCAGTTTAATAATGACTAAAGAGGGTTTACATTGACTCAAACCACTCTCTGGTCACCTCTTTGAAATATTTAGGATGGAAATTCACTTCATTTTCAGAGCCAGATCTCATCATGCCTAAAAAATGTTTGTAAAAGAAATCCTTGATGAACACACAATGGCAAATTTCCATGGTAAAACAGTAAGACATTTTTCCTTTCTGTCTGTTAATATCACATTTTTTTAATTAGGATAATAATTACAAAGGTCATATCCCCTTTCAGTCAGCCAGTTTTTCAGGTAGCGTCTTCTTTTTCCTTGTTATTACTAAGAATGTTTTAATAGAAATTTATTTTTTAAATAAGAAAAAAACCTTCTGCCACAAGTTCCAGCAGCGTGTACTACTTTGGTAAAACTCCCTTTCTTTTTCCCCGGGTAAAATTGTTTGAGTTGACTTAAGGATCCAAAGTCCACCTTTACTATCTCTGCCTGATCTCCAAGGGCCGTTCTTCCTCCCATGGTATCCTCACTACAGCAGTCCGTGCATCAGCTGACAAACTATCATTTAAACAGTGGCTTGCAGTTTGACCTTCACTGTGTACTTTAGTCCATCACAGGGAGATGCCTCGTTCACTTGAGGCTGATGGTAGAGATGAGAGCTGAAGCCGCTGACACCCACTCTGATGGCTACACCTGGAAAGCATGGGTTTCAGTGATAGTCTGGCCAGTCTCCAGAAAACAAGTGATTAAAACTTGACTGTATTTAGCAGCAAAAACAATTTATTGAATGGACTGCAAGAGATATGAATCAGTAGTTATACATACCATTTGAATTTTAACTACTAAGAATTCATGTTCCTGAAACAGAAACAAATAGTACTTATAGACTGTTTTTGTATTTAACCTAATTGCTTTTAGTATGAAATTTTCATATTTGATAATTAATACTAGCATGATTAAATTCCTTACTTTTATTAACTGCAAAATAACATAAAATGTGAATCAATTGAGTTTGATATAGATTAATGTGAACGCATTTTTTGAAAACACTGCTTTGAAACGAGTGTATGATTTCCATATTTTTAAAAAACGTAACAACTAACTTCTAACAGATTAGTTTTTGTTCTACAGTATAAACTGAAGAGGTTCGAGTCAAGAAGATTTCTAGCCAAAATCAGATTGAAAATTTACAAACCTAGAATCAAGCATTGCATTGACTCCAAAATTTTTATAATGTTCAAGGTTTTTCTTTTCCTATAGTTTCTTAAAGTTACACACATATGTTATGGTTCTTTTCAAATTTACTTCTTTTTCACTAAGATATTTATGTTTCAAGACATTAATGTTTGAAGTCTAAAAATCAACTCTCTTTGACTCAGGGAAATTTTTAAAACCTTTTTATTGTGTAAGAATATCAAACATTCCAAAAAAGTCAAGAAAATACCATTGTATATTACTAAGAATGTTTAATAGAAATTTATTTTTTAAATAAGAAAAAAACCTTCTGCCACAAGTTCCAGCAGCGTGTACTACTTTGGTAAAACTCCCTTTCTTTTTCCCCGGGTAAAATTGTTTGAGTTGACTTAAGGATCCAAAGTCCACCTTTACTATCTCTGCCTGATCTCCAAGGGCCGTTCTTCCTCCCATGGTATCCTCACTACAGCAGTCCGTGCATCAGCTGACAAACTATCATTTAAACAGTGGCTTGCAGTTTGACCTTCACTGTGTACTTTAGTCCATCACAGGGAGATGCCTCGTTCACTTGAGGCTGATGGTAGAGATGAGAGCTGAAGCCGCTGACACCCACTCTGATGGCTACACCTGGAAAGCATGGGTTTCAGTGATAGTCTGGCCAGTCTCCAGAAAACAAGTGATTAAAACTTGACTGTATTTAGCAGCAAAAACAATTTATTGAATGGACTGCAAGAGATATGAATCAGTAGTTATACATACCATTTGAATTTTAACTACTAAGAATTCATGTTCCTGAAACAGAAACAAATAGTACTTATAGACTGTTTTTGTATTTAACCTAATTGCTTTTAGTATGAAATTTTCATATTTGATAATTAATACTAGCATGATTAAATTCCTTACTTTTATTAACTGCAAAATAACATAAAATGTGAATCAATTGAGTTTGATATAGATTAATGTGAACGCATTTTTTGAAAACACTGCTTTGAAACGAGTGTATGATTTCCATATTTTTAAAAACGTAACAACTAACTTCTAACAGATTAGTTTTTGTTCTACAGTATAAACTGAAGAGGTTCGAGTCAAGAAGATTTCTAGCCAAAATCAGATTGAAAATTTACAAACCTAGAATCAAGCATTGCATTGACTCCAAAATTTTTATAATGTTCAAGGTTTTTCTTTTCCTATAGTTTCTTAAAGTTACACACATATGTTATGGTTCTTTTCAAATTTACTTCTTTTTCACTAAGATATTTATGTTTCAAGACATTAATGTTTGAAGTCTAAAAATCAACTCTCTTTGACTCAGGGAAATTTTTAAAACCTTTTTATTGTGTAAGAATATCAAACATTCCAAAAAAGTCAAGAAAATAGCAGTATGATCCCCAATGCCAGGTTCCCAGCATTCATATTTTTCCACAATTTGGACACTCCTATAGTACCTATCCTCTGACCAACCCCTTTCTTGCTTTTTAAAGCAGATGTCACCATAGTCCCTATAAATAATTTGGTATGTAGTCCAGAAACAAAACAAGTTTAATTTTCATTGATTGGTTCATTAATTTACTTACCACCTCATATATTAAGCATTTGTAGAGCATCTACTATATTCTAGATGCTGTATTAAGCACTGGAAGTTGATGGGCTGGATATGGTCATCTGGGACTCTTTCTAAGAAGTTCTGATTGGAAATGTAAACTGTTAGGAAATAATATGCCACTCAACTGTTTAAATCCCATCCAATGATGCTACATGAACTTCTGGGCATTTCTTAGTATAACGTGAGATCCCTCATAACCCGGCCCTCTCAGTCTGTCCACAGTCACTTTTACCCCTGGACCAGGAGCGTGCTCAACTCCTGAGTGAAAATAGTATCCCAAATAGGCCTTTTGTTTTTTTGAACATGCCAGTCCCTATTTCTGAAATCTTGATCTGAAAACCAGACCAATTCTCATGTAGTTTTCAGGATAGCTCCAGTCAGTACTTCTTTGAGAAACCCAATATACCTCTCCTCCAAGAAAACAAATAGCTAGGTGTTCATCCTCTGTGACCCCAGAACATCTCCCGTGTGCCTCTGCTGTAGCACAGCTGATACATCAGAGTTGCCTGTTGCTCTGACTCACTAAAAAATTTTTAGGCCAGTGTCTGAATTTTGCATTTATGTATCCCCATTATATACAACTATCAGAATACACAACAGGCACTTAATACACTCACTGTTTTGTTTATCTTAACATATGTTTATCAGATAAATAAAATCTGACCACCATTCGCCATGATTTCACAGGGTAGCCAGAGGCCCATGAACCAGTGATTGTTTTCCCATGGAAATAAAGCAGACAAAGTAAATGTAATATTTAAAGAAACACCAGAATATCATGTAACATTTGGATATCAGCTCTGCCCTTTCAGAGTGTTTATTACAGTATTCTTTGAATATAAAATGAAGAGATGTTGAACTGGTCACTAAAAGAAGGTCACAGAATATCAAAATAATGATCAAAGAAGGAAGCTAAACCTAAAGTGAATGACTTCAGGTCATTCTCCCACTTGCCACTTAACTTTAACATGTTTTTTTTTAGTACATTTTTCTGACATTTCTTTTGTCTCCATCTTATAACTTCTGCCCTAAAGGATCAAATGGAAAAGAAATATACACATAAATAAGGTATCAAATAAGTGGAATAGTGCATCAGCCGAGCTCCTATAGCAAATGGATAACAGGTCCATGTTCTGACATCCATAATTATGGGGATGCTGCACAAAGGGTCACAGAATTTTAGAGCTGGAAGGAACCCTAAAGATTATCTAGTCCAGATTCCTTTTCAAAGAGATAAAATGATACCTCTAAACTCACAACCTCCTTTTCAAATTTTTCAGCCTTACAGTCTTTCTGAGGTTATTGGTGAAGGGTTGGATAGCTCATTAGCTAAGAGAGAATAATTTGGCATGGAGAAATCAACATAATTTCTGTACTAGAAATGATGTTTCTTGGTTTCACTAGAGTTGTTCGAGGGGATAAATAAGCGTAACTAAGGAGATTTAGAGAAAAATTTATATTTACACTTTCAAAGAGCCTTTTACCTCTCCAAAATATACCTCTCCTCCAAGAAAACAAATAGCTAGGTGTTCATCCTCTGTGACCCCAGAACATCTCCCGTGTGCCTCTGCTGTAGCACAGCTGATACATCAGAGTTGCCTGTTGCTCTGACTCACTAAAAAATTTTTAGGCCAGTGTCTGAATTTTGCATTTATGTATCCCCATTATATACAACTATCAGAATACACAACAGGCACTTAATACACTCACTGTTTTGTTTATCTTAACATATGTTTATCAGATAAATAAAATCTGACCACCATTCGCCATGATTTCACAGGGGTAGCCAGAGGCCCATGAACCAGTGATTGTTTTCCCATGGAAATAAAGCAGACAAAGTAAATGTAATATTTAAAGAAACACCAGAATATCATGTAACATTTGGATATCAGCTCTGCCCTTTCAGAGTGTTTATTACAGTATTCTTTGAATATAAAATGAAGAGATGTTGAACTGGTCACTAAAAGAAGGTCACAGAATATCAAAATAATGATCAAAGAAGGAAGCTAAACCTAAAGTGAATGACTTCAGGTCATTCTCCCACTTGCCACTTAACTTTAACATGTTTTTTTTTAGTACATTTTTCTGACATTTCTTTTGTCTCCATCTTATAACTTCTGCCCTAAAGGATCAAATGGAAAAGAAATATACACATAAATAAGGTATCAAATAAGTGGAATAGTGCATCAGCCGAGCTCCTATAGCAAATGGATAACAGGTCCATGTTCTGACATCCATAATTATGGGGATGCTGCACAAAGGGTCACAGAATTTTAGAGCTGGAAGGAACCCTAAAGATTATCTAGTCCAGATTCCTTTTCAAAGAGATAAAATGATACCTCTAAACTCACAACCTCCTTTTCAAATTTTTCAGCCTTACAGTCTTTCTGAGGTTATTGGTGAAGGGGTTGGATAGCTCATTAGCCAAGAGAGAATAATTTGGCATGGAGAAATCAACATAATTTCTGTACTAGAAATGATGTTTCTTGGTTTCACTAGAGTTGTTCGAGGGGATAAATAAGCGTAACTAAGGAGATTTAGAGAAAAAATTTATATTTACACTTTCAAAGAGCCTTTTGACAAGTTCCTATATCAGTCTGTTTAAATAGCCCTCAGTAGAAATTGGCTTGAAAGAGAAATAAGGAGAAATTTGAGTAGTTTATATTATAGGCAAAGAATCAAGTCCTATTTTCTGGTTTTTACTGAGTGTTGCTGAACAAATTATTTTGCCTCACTTATAATTTTCCCATAAATAGTATAAGAAAAGTAATTTCACTTAACTCACTGGCTACTGTGAAGATTGAATGAGATAATAATACTGTTTATAACAAAAGCTAACCTATAGTAAGTACAACTTGTTAAGTAAGAAGAAATATCTCACTTAAGTGGCTGAGATGGTAAATAGACTGCCTGTGATGTGGAAGACCTGGGTTTAAACCCTGGATCTCGAAGATGCCCTGGAGAAGGGAATGGCAACCCACTCCAGTATTCTTGCCTAGAAAATCCCATGGACAGAGGAGCCTAGAAGGCTATAGTCCATGGGGTCACAAAGAGGCAGACAGGACTGAGCAACCAACACACTTAGCCCTCACAGAAAAAGATACTATTATTATCTTACCACTTTAAAGATGAATAAGTAACTTGTTGTGAGACCTGAAGCTAATGATTAGTAAAGTTAGGAACTGAACCCAGGAGGCTGGTCCTAGAGATCTCGGTCTTAGCGAGTCTTCTGACTTTCGTGTTATTAATATGCAAAAAATCCTTTTCAGGCACAGCCCAGGTATGTAATAAGGGCTTAATAAGTTTGGTTATTAGTATTTTTATAGTTTCTCAGATGGAAGAAGAAAAGGAGGCTTAGTATTGACGCTTTCATAATGCATTCTGTGTACAACCAGCCTGGAAGGCCATAGATCCGGTAGAGGTTGCATGGTTCAACCAATCAGAAATGGAACATTGGTCTTTCTCCAAGGCCTATGTTCTTTTTACTACATTCCATCTCATTCTCTTGTTGTTCCTCTTATACCCAAAACACACTTAGGCATAGGAGTAGGTATGTACCAAAGATGTGAGGCACACATATACATAAAATCAATGTTTTATTTGACCTATAGGTGAGTAAATTTTAGCAAAGAGTTTATGAAGAATAGGAAAGGAAGAATGTAGTAAGTTTCTGAAGAGCAGAACCTGAGGGGTACTGTCTGCAGAGTCAATACTGGAACCAGTTAAGTTTTCTATTTAGAGAGTGATGGTGTACATAAACATTAATAAATATAAAATTGATCAATTTTCAGTTGATAGTAAGCTCTTATGGGGCAAAAAGGGCCAAGGCAATGATATCAAATGGTTAGATCCTAAAATGAACTGCTAGACAAGGGATCAATTGTCATTTTAGGTTATTCCCTATAAAACATTGTCTAAAAAAGTTTTGGACCTAAAACTAATGCAAAGTGCCACAAGGAAGAATATCAGAAATAGAAAGCATTATCTTATGATACTTTTCATCAGCATTAGAAATATTTTGTGGTTCTAGTTATCACATCTCAAAGAAGACGTACAGCCCTAAGGCTAGAAACCAACTGTGTGTCGCATGCTAAATTGCTTCAATCGTGTCCAGCTCTTTGTGACCCTATGGATGTGTAGCCCACTAGGCTCCTCTGTCCATAAGACTGTAGCCCTCCAGGCTCCTCTGTCCATGGGATTCTCCAGGCAAGAATACTGGAGTGGGTTGCCATGCCCTTCTCCAAGGGATCTTCCCAACCCAGGGATTGAACCCGAGTCTCTTAAGTCTCCTGCAGTGGCAGGCAAGTTCTTTACCACTAGAAACCATCTAGACAAAGATAATTAAAATTACATAAAGAAATAGAAAGATGGCTATGAGAAATAGACTAAAAATATTAATAGCTTTGAAAAGTGAAATAAAATATAGTGTAATAAAGTCAGGATGAAAATGAGTAGAGTAAACACAAACTTACTCAACAAAATCTAGAATTCCAGAGCCAGCAAGTACCTTGTTGCTCTTGCTAACCCCTGAATTCTTCAGAATACATCTCCCCAGAGAAAGGGTATCATCTTTATAAGGATCACATGTATTAATCACACTTAGGAAATTTAACATTAGTCTTATAATATATAATCAATCTAATGTCAGTGTTGATTATGTGGTGGCATCCATGTGTAGAGTTGTCTCTTGTGTTGTTGGAAGAGGATGTTTGCTCTGACCAGTGTGTTCTCTTGACTAGATTCTGGCAGCCTCTGCCCTGCTTCATTTCGGGCTCCAAGGCCAAACTTCCCTGCTACTTCAGGTATCTCCTGACTTCCTACTTTTGCATTCCAGTCCCTTATGATGAAAAGGACATCTTTCTTAGGTGTTAGTTCTAGAAAGTCTTGTAGGTCTTCATAGAACTGTTCAACTTCTTCAGCATTAGTGGTTGTGGCATAGACTTGAATTATTGTGATGTTGAATGGTTTGACTTGGAAACAGACCGAGATCATTCTGTTGTTTTTGAGATCGCACCCAAGTACTGCATTTTAGACTCTTATATTGACTATGATAATTACTCTAAGGATTCTTTCCTAAGGATTCTTTCTCACAGTGGTAGGTATAATGGTCATCTGAATTAAATTCACCTACTCCTGTCCATTTTAGTTTATTGATTCCTAAGATGTTGATGTTCACTCTTGCCACCTTTTGCTACATCCAATTTACCTTGATTTGTATATCTAACATTCCAGGTTCCTATGCAAAGAATGTTCAAACTACCACACAGTTGCCTTCATTTCACATGCTAGCAAAGTAATGCTCAAAATATTCCAAACTAAGCTTCAACAGTATGTGAATCAGGAAAGGATTAAAAAGTGGCAAGAATACATAGAAAAAAATATACAAAAAAAGGTCTTAATGACCTGGATAATGATGATGGTGTGGTCACTCACCTAGAGCCAGATATCCTGGAGTGTGAAGTCAAATGGGATTTAGGAAGCATCACTATGAACAAAGCTAGTAGAGGTGATGGAATTCCAGTTAAGCTATTTGAAATTCTAAAATATGATGCTGTTAAAAATGCTGCACTCAATATGCCAGCAAATTTGGAAAATTCAGCAATGGCCACAGGACTGGAAAAGGTCAGTTTTCTTTTCAATCACAAAGAGAAACACCACAGAATGTTCAAACTACCATAAAATTGTGTATTTCACACACTAGCAACATAATGCTCAGAATCCTCCAAGCTAGGCTTCAACAGTACATGAACCAAGAACTTCAATATGTACAAACTGGATTTAGAAAAGGGAGAAGAACCAGATACCAAATTGCCAACATCCACTGGATCACAGGAAAAATAAAGTAATCCGCCACCCCAGAAAATCTGCTTCTGCTTCATTGACTACTTGAAAGCCTTTGACTGTGCTGAAAAACTGTGGAAAATTCTTAGAGATGGGAATACCAGACCACCACCTTACCTGTCTTCTGAGAAACCTGTATACAGGACAAGAAGCAACAATTAGAACTGGACATGGAACAACAAATGAAGTGGTTCAAAATTGGGAAAAGAGTATGTCAAAGCTTTATATTTTCACCCTGCTTATTTAGCTTCTATACAGAGTACATCATGTGAAATACAAGCCTGGATGAATCACAAGCTGGAATCAAGATTGCCAGGAGAAATATCAACAACCTCAGATATACAGATGAAACCACTCTAATGATAGAAAGTGAAGAGGAACTAAAGAGCCTCTTGATGAGGGTAAAGAGAAAAAAGCTGGTTTAAAACTCAACATTCAAAAAACCAAGATCATGGCATCCAGGTCCAGCACTTTATGGCAAATGCATAGGGAAAAAGTGAAGGCAGTGATAGATTTTATTTTCTTGGACTCAAAAATTACTGCAGATGGTGATTGCGGTCATGGAATTAAAAGATGCTCGCTCCTTGAAAGAAGAGCTATGACAAACCGAGACAGCATATTAAAAAGCAGAGGCATCACTTTCCCAGCAAAGATCTGGATAGTCAAAACTGTAGTGTGTTCAGTAGTCACGTACAGATGTAAAAGTAAGACCATAAAGAAGGCTGAGCACCAAAGAATTGATGCTTTCAAATTGTGACACTGGATAAGACTCTTGAGAGTCCATTGGACAGCAAGGAGATTAAACCAGTCAATCCTAAAGGAAATCAACCCTGAATATTCATTGGATGGACTGATACTGAAGCTGCAACACTATGGACACCTGATGTAAATAGTTGACTCCTTGGGGAAAGATTGAATCACAAAGAGAAACACCACAGAATGTTCAAACTACCATAAAATTGTGTATTTCACACACTAGCAACATAATGCTCAGAATCCTCCAAGCTAGGCTTCAACAGTACATGAACCAAGAACTTCAATATGTACAAACTGGATTTAGAAAAGGGAGAAGAACCAGATACCAAATTGCCAACATCCACTGGATCACAGGAAAAATAAAGTAATCCGCCACCCCAGAAAATCTGCTTCTGCTTCATTGACTACTTGAAAGCCTTTGACTGTGCTGAAAAACTGTGGAAAATTCTTAGAGATGGGAATACCAGACCACCACCTTACCTGTCTTCTGAGAAACCTGTATACAGGACAAGAAGCAACAATTAGAACTGGACATGGAACAACAAATGAAGTGGTTCAAAATTGGGAAAAGAGTATGTCAAAGCTTTATATTTTCACCCTGCTTATTTAGCTTCTATACAGAGTACATCATGTGAAATACAAGCCTGGATGAATCACAAGCTGGAATCAAGATTGCCAGGAGAAATATCAACAACCTCAGATATACAGATGAAACCACTCTAATGATAGAAAGTGAAGAGGAACTAAAGAGCCTCTTGATGAGGGTAAAGAGAAAAAAGCTGGTTTAAAACTCAACATTCAAAAAACCAAGATCATGGCATCCAGGTCCAGCACTTTATGGCAAATGCATAGGGAAAAAGTGAAGGCAGTGATAGATTTTATTTTCTTGGACTCAAAAATTACTGCAGATGGTGATTGCGGTCATGGAATTAAAAGATGCTCGCTCCTTGAAAGAAGAGCTATGACAAACCGAGACAGCATATTAAAAAGCAGAGGCATCACTTTCCCAGCAAAGATCTGGATAGTCAAAACTGTAGTGTGTTCAGTAGTCACGTACAGATGTAAAAGTAAGACCATAAAGAAGGCTGAGCACCAAAGAATTGATGCTTTCAAATTGTGACACTGGATAAGACTCTTGAGAGTCCATTGGACAGCAAGGAGATTAAACCAGTCAATCCTAAAGGAAATCAACCCTGAATATTCATTGGATGGACTGATACTGAAGCTGCAACACTATGGACACCTGATGTAAATAGTTGACTCCTTGGAAAAGATCCTGATGCTGGAAAGGATTGAAAGCAAGAGGAGAAGGGGGCAACAGAAGATGATATGGCTGGATGGCATCACTGACTCAATGGACATGAGTTTGAGCAAACTGTAGGAAATAGTGAAGGACAGGGAAGCCTGGTGTGCTACAGTTCATGAGATCACAGAGAGTCTGACAAGACTTAGTGACAAAACAACAACATTCTGGGTCGTTTTCCTCTTTGAATAAACTTTAGAATCAATTAGTCAATATTCACAAATAACTGCTAGAATTTCCAATGGGGTTGCATTGTATCTATAGGTCAAGTTTGGAAAGCACTGACAGCTTAACAGTATTGAGTCTTTCTATCCAAAAACATGTAATATCTCTGCAGTTTCTTCACTCTTCTTTGATTTTTTTAACTAGAGTTTTGTAGTTTTCTTCATTATATCATACACTTATTTGATTACTTTTGGGTGATTTTGGGGTGCTATGGAAATGGTATTGTGTTTTTAATCTCAAATTCCATTTGTTAATTATTGGTATATGAGAAATAATATTTTGTCAAAGATCTCTTCGTCTATGTTTGTTCATTAAAGATATTGGTCTGTCATTTCTTTCAACGTCTTTTTCTTTTTTTCCTATTATGGTAATATTGGCCTCATATTTTAAATTAAGAAGTATTCTCTCTACTTCTATATTTGGAAAGAAATTGTAGAACATTGGTATAATTTCTTTCTCAAATGTTTGGTAGATTTCACCAGTGAAGCCATCTGGGCCCAGTATTTTCTATTTTGGAAGGTTAATTGGTTCAATTTGTGTACTAATATTGGGCTTCCCAGGTGGCACGGGTGGTAAAGAATCTGCCTGCCAATGCAGGAGACACAGGGTTACATCCATCTATTTCTTCTTGTATGAGTTTTGACAAACTGTCTTCAAGAAATCAGTCCATTTCATCTAGTTTGTCACATTTGTGGGTATAGAGTTACTCAGATTTTTTCCCCTTTTTTCTTTTCTTTTTTTTCAAATTGTGACACTGGAGAAGACTCTTGAGAGTCCATTGGACAGCAAGGAGATAAAACCAGTCAATCCTAAAGGAATTCATCCCTGAATATTCATTGGAAGTACTGATACTGAAGCTGCAACACTATGGACACCTGATGTAAATAGTTGACTCCTTGGAAAAGATCCTGATGCTGGAAAGGATTGAAAGCAAGAGGAGAAGGGGGCAACAGAAGATGATATGGCTGGATGGCATCACTGACTCAATGGACATGAGTTTGAGCAAACTGTAGGAAATAGTGAAGGACAGGGAAGCCTGGTGTGCTACAGTTCATGAGATCACAGAGAGTCTGACAAGACTTAGTGACAAAACAACAACATTCTGGGTCGTTTTCCTCTTTGAATAAACTTTAGAATCAATTAGTCAATATTCACAAATAACTGCTAGAATTTCCAATGGGGTTGCATTGTATCTATAGGTCAAGTTTGGAAAGCACTGACAGCTTAACAGTATTGAGTCTTTCTATCCAAAAACATGTAATATCTCTGCAGTTTCTTCACTCTTCTTTGATTTTTTTAACTAGAGTTTTGTAGTTTTCTTCATTATATCATACACTTATTTGATTACTTTTGGGTGATTTTGGGGTGCTATGGAAATGGTATTGTGTTTTTAATCTCAAATTCCATTTGTTAATTATTGGTATATGAGAAATAATATTTTGTCAAAGATCTCTTCGTCTATGTTTGTTCATTAAAGATATTGGTCTGTCATTTCTTTCAACGTCTTTTTCTTTTTTTCCTATTATGGTAATATTGGCCTCATATTTTAAATTAAGAAGTATTCTCTCTACTTCTATATTTGGAAAGAAATTGTAGAACATTGGTATAATTTCTTTCTCAAATGTTTGGTAGATTTCACCAGTGAAGCCATCTGGGCCCAGTATTTTCTATTTTGGAAGGTTAATTGGTTCAATTTGTGTACTAATATTGGGCTTCCCAGGTGGCACGGGTGGTAAAGAATCTGCCTGCCAATGCAGGAGACACAGGGTTACATCCATCTATTTCTTCTTGTATGAGTTTTGACAAACTGTCTTCAAGAAATCAGTCCATTTCATCTAGTTTGTCACATTTGTGGGTATAGAGTTACTCAGACTATTTCTCTCTTTTCCTCTTAATATCTATAGCATCTATAGTGAAGTCTCTTATTTCATGTTTCATATTAGATTTATGTCCTGTTTTTTGTTGTTGTTAGTCTGGTTAAAAGCTTATCAATTTTCTTTATGTTTTCAAAGAACCAACTTCTGATTTTGTTGATTTTCTCTGTTGAACTCATGTTTTCAGTGTCTTTGATTTAGCTCTAATTCTTCTTATTTTTTCTGTTTACTTTGAATTTAATTTGCTCTTCTTTTTCTAGTTTCCTCAGGTGGAAACTTAAGTGATTGATTTTTGCTCTTTTTTATTTTCTAATATATGCATTCAATGTTTTAAATTTCTCTGTAAGCACTACTTTCACTGTATCTCACAAGTTTTAAGTTATGTGTTTTCATTTCCCTTAGTTGAAAATATTTTTAAATTTCTCTTGAGAATTCTTCTTTGACTCATATATTATTTGAAAGTGTGTTGTCTAATCTCCACATATTTTGAGAATTTTAAGTTATATTTAAATTGTTGAATTCCAGTTTAATCCCATTGTCATCTGAGAGCAGATATTGTTTGTCTGAATGCTATTGTTTTAAATTAGGGTATATTTTATGGCTCAGAATGTAAATTGTTTTGGAGAATGTTGCATGTGAATTTGATATGAATGTGTATATTGCTGTTGTTGCATAGACTAGTCTATAGATGTCAATTATATCCAGTTGATTGTTGGTGGTGTTGAGGTCAACTACATCCTTTTGATTTTCTGCCCACTAATATGCCCATTTCTGGTAGAAGGATGTTGAAATCTTCAACTATGATAGCAGACTTAACTATTTCCCCTTGAAGATCTGTCAGTTTTGTCTAATGTATTTGACCCTATGCTGTTAGGTAAATACCTATTATGGATTCTGTTTGTTTGTTTGTTTGTTTGTTTTTTGAGAATTGACTCCTTTATCATTATGTCATGCCTATCTATTTCTGATAACTTTCTGTGCTTTGAAGTCTGCGCTGTCTGAAATTAATGTAGCTACTCCTATTTTGTTCTAACTACTGCATGGTATATTTTTCTCCATCCAGTTACTCTTTTTTTTTTTAATTTTATTTTTTTCCTTTATTTTAAAGATTTTACAGAGTTTTGTTGTTCACCAACATGTATGTTCCCAGATCATTCATATGCATATCCCTGGACCCTCCCCCCACCCAGTTCTCCCCCTCCCATCCCTCCAGACCATCGCCCCAAGTGGTTATCCAGTTACTCTTAATCTATGTATATCTTTATATTGAAAGTAGAATTTCTTGTATACAACATACAGTTGAATTTACTCTGTCTTTTAGTTGGTGCATTTAGACCATTGATATTCAAAGTGATTATTGATATAGTTGAATTACTATCTGATATATTTTAGCTATTTCTTTTTGTTGTCCTTGTTCTTTGTTCTTATTTTACTTTTCCAATCTTTTGCTGCTTTTTGTGATTCTGCTTTTACCCCTTTATGTACATTAATTACATATCTTTTTAAACTTTTTTCAGTTGTTGCCCTAGAGTTTGCAATATACATGTTCATATAACACTATACAAAATAACACAATATAACACAATTTCACATAACACATAACAAAATAATAACAAAATAATCCTAGTTTCTCCCTCTTATTCTTTGTATCTGTGCTGTCATTCATTTCACTTATATGTTAACATAAAAATGGCAAAATATCTTCAGTATCAGTTTGTCTGAGAAAGACTATTTCTCTTTGCTTTGACAGATATTTCATGGGATACAGAATTCTAGGTTCATGGGGTTTTAATCTTAACACTTTGAATATTTCACTGTTATGATTGGTGTGTCTGAGTGATAGCAACTACATCCTTTTGATTTTCTGCCCACTAATATGCCCATTTCTGGTAGAAGGATGTTGAAATCTTCAACTATGATAGCAGACTTAACTATTTCCCCTTGAAGATCTGTCAGTTTTGTCTAATGTATTTGACCCTATGCTGTTAGGTAAATACCTATTATGGATTCTGTTTGTTTGTTTGTTTGTTTGTTTTTTGAGAATTGACTCCTTTATCATTATGTCATGCCTATCTATTTCTGATAACTTTCTGTGCTTTGAAGTCTGCGCTGTCTGAAATTAATGTAGCTACTCCTATTTTGTTCTAACTACTGCATGGTATATTTTTCTCCATCCAGTTACTCTTTTTTTTTTTAATTTTATTTTTTTCCTTTATTTTAAAGATTTTACAGAGTTTTGTTGTTCACCAACATGTATGTTCCCAGATCATTCATATGCATATCCCTGGACCCTCCCCCCACCCAGTTCTCCCCCTCCCATCCCTCCAGACCATCGCCCCAAGTGGTTATCCAGTTACTCTTAATCTATGTATATCTTTATATTGAAAGTAGAATTTCTTGTATACAACATACAGTTGAATTTACTCTGTCTTTTAGTTGGTGCATTTAGACCATTGATATTCAAAGTGATTATTGATATAGTTGAATTACTATCTGATATATTTTAGCTATTTCTTTTTGTTGTCCTTGTTCTTTGTTCTTATTTTACTTTTCCAATCTTTTGCTGCTTTTTGTGATTCTGCTTTTACCCCTTTATGTACATTAATTACATATCTTTTTAAACTTTTTTCAGTTGTTGCCCTAGAGTTTGCAATATACATGTTCATATAACACTATACAAAATAACACAATATAACACAATTTCACATAACACATAACAAAATAATAACAAAATAATCCTAGTTTCTCCCTCTTATTCTTTGTATCTGTGCTGTCATTCATTTCACTTATATGTTAACATAAAAAAATGGCAAAATATCTTCAGTATCAGTTTGTCTGAGAAAGACTATTTCTCTTTTGCTTTGACAGATATTTCATGGGATACAGAATTCTAGGTTCATGGGGTTTTTAATCTTAACACTTTGAATATTTCACTGTACTCTTCCCACTAGCTTGGTTTCTGAGGAGAAATCAGATGTAATTATAATCCTTTCTCCTCTATAGGTAAGGTGTTTTTTTCCCCCTCTGACTTTTGCAATATTTTTTCTTCATCTTTGATTTTCTATAGTTTCAAAATAATATGCCTAGCCATAGGAATTTTTGTTTTGTTTTAGTTACTCCATACATTCACTGACACTTGGTATGGTAATTGTTTTTAATTTTAGCCTCTGGAATAGACATGGGATAGTATCTTTTAATTTGCATTTCCCTAAAGACTAATGATGTTGAACATCGTTTCATGTAGTACTTATTTTCTATCCTTATGTCTGTTTTGGTGGAGTTTATACTGAAATCTCTTAGCCAGTTGAAAAAATGTGTTATTTGTTTTCTTATTAATGAGACCTGAGAGGAGTTTTTCATATTTGGATATAAATTTGTGTGAGAGATATATAGCAATTACTTGCAAATAGTTTTCTCTCAGCCTGCAGTTTTTCTCTTCATTCTCTTAACAGCATCATCTGAAGAGCAATTTTGATGAAGCCCAGTTTATTAATTTTTTTTCTTTCATGGACCATGCTTTTGGAATCAGATCTATAAAATCTTGGCCTAACCCAAGTTTTTCTCATGTGTTTCTTCTAGAAGTTTTATGGTTTTAAGTTTTATTAAGTACTATGATTCATTTTGAATTAATTTTTGTGTATGATGTGAAATGTTGATCAAAAACTTTTTGTACATGCATATCCAAATTTTCTTTTTTCAGTTGTTGCCCTAGAGTTTGCAATATACATGTTCATATAACACTATACAAAATAACACAATATAACACAATTTCACATAACACATAACAAAATAATAACAAAATAATCCTAGTTTCTCCCTCTTATTCTTTGTATCTGTGCTGTCATTCATTTCACTTATATGTTAACATAAAAAAATGGCAAAATATCTTCAGTATCAGTTTGTCTGAGAAAGACTATTTCTCTTTTGCTTTGACAGATATTTCATGGGATACAGAATTCTAGGTTCATGGGGTTTTTAATCTTAACACTTTGAATATTTCACTGTACTCTTCCCACTAGCTTGGTTTCTGAGGAGAAATCAGATGTAATTATAATCCTTTCTCCTCTATAGGTAAGGTGTTTTTTTCCCCCTCTGACTTTTTGCAATATTTTTTCTTCATCTTTGATTTTCTATAGTTTCAAAATAATATGCCTAGCCATAGGAATTTTTGTTTTGTTTTAGTTACTCCATACATTCACTGACACTTGGTATGGTAATTGTTTTTAATTTTAGCCTCTGGAATAGACATGGGATAGTATCTTTTAATTTGCATTTCCCTAAAGACTAATGATGTTGAACATCGTTTCATGTAGTACTTATTTTCTATCCTTATGTCTGTTTTGGTGGAGTTTATACTGAAATCTCTTAGCCAGTTGAAAAAATGTGTTATTTGTTTTCTTATTAATGAGACCTGAGAGGAGTTTTTTTCATATTTGGATATAAATTTGTGTGAGAGATATATAGCAATTACTTGCAAATAGTTTTCTCTCAGCCTGCAGTTTTTCTCTTCATTCTCTTAACAGCATCATCTGAAGAGCAATTTTGATGAAGCCCAGTTTATTAATTTTTTTTCTTTCATGGACCATGCTTTTGGAATCAGATCTATAAAATCTTGGCCTAACCCAAGTTTTTCTCATGTGTTTCTTCTAGAAGTTTTATGGTTTTAAGTTTTATTAAGTACTATGATTCATTTTGAATTAATTTTTGTGTATGATGTGAAATGTTGATCAAAAACTTTTTGTACATGCATATCCAAATTTTCTTGTATCATTTGTAGAAAAGATAATCATTTCTCCAGTGAATTCCTCTGCTTCTTTGCCAATGTTTTTCAGTTTTTAATTTTTCATTGCCAGTATATAGGAAAACAGTTGAATTTTGTATAATGACCTTGTACGCTTCAAATTCACTAACCTCTGGTAGTTTTGAAACATTTTCTGTGATTCCACAAAATTTTTCTGATAGGAAAATCATGTTGCCTATGAATAAAGGCAATTTTACTTTCTAATCGCTATACCTTTTATTTCTTTTTCTTCCTCTATCCTACAGTGAAATGTTGAATGGAGACAGTGAGGGTAAATATACTTGCCTTGTTGTTGACATTAGGGTACAAGCAGTCAGCCTTTCACCAGTAAGTCTGATGTTAGCTATGGGATTTTCATAAATGTTCCTTATCAGATATCAGATTAAGGAAGTTTCCTTTTTTTCCTCTAGTTTGTGGACATGGTTTTTTGTTGTTGTTGTTGTTAATCAGGAATGGATGTGGATTTTGTTCAGTGCTTTTCTGCACCAGCTGAGATAATCATGTGATTTTCCATTTTTAGTTTGTTAATATGATGAATTACATTGATGGAGTTTAAAATATTAAACTAACCTTGCATTCCTGAGAAAAACCCATTTGGAACCCACTTTAAAATTTGAGTTACTAAAATTTTGTTAGGACAATTGTCATCTATGTTTATGAAAAATATTAGTTTTCTTCCTGTAAAGTCTTTAACTGGTTTTCGAAATCTGACTAAAACTGATCTTGTAGAATGAGTAGGGAAGTAGTTTCTTTTCTCTTTTCTTTTTTCTGATAGAGCTTTTGTAAGATTTTTATCTCTTAAAAATCTTTGGATCGAATTAACACATAGAGCTATCTGGACTTGGAGTTTTCTCTGTAAAAATTCAATTTCTTTAACAGATAGGCGATCTTTAAAACAATCTATTTCTTCCTGAGTGAACTTTGGTAGTATATGTAGGATATCTCTGTACATAAAGTTCTCCCTCTGTGCCCTGAAAGCTCTAGCATCCGTGGCCTCCCTGGATTCCAACTAAGCTTCCTGATCTGAGAGAGACTGCCCTGTCTCCACCTGAATTCTTCCAATCTTTGCCACTATCTAGACACTGTTTCTAGGCAATAATTTGAGAATGTCTTGGTGCTGACCTGATTTGTTTCCTGTTTTTAGAATCTCTATCAACTCATTTTATTCAGTCTTCAATTTGTTTCAGGCAGGAAAGTAAATCTATTCCCTACTATTCCATCTTAGCTGAAAGCAAAGTTCCATCCTTCGACTTTTAAAATATTTATTTCACCCAAATTTGACTTTTATGCTTATCTTTTTAGTAATATTTTAAAACTTTGACACTGTAAAAAAATGTGACTTTTCCCCAAGGAGGAGAAAAAGCTTTTCACTTTTGTATTCATCTTAATACTTGACTCATAATTTTCACCCATCAGCTTCATAAAAGGTCTTCAGTGTAAGCTATTGGGATCAATTTGACAGTAAGACTTTGTATGATGAATGCATTCTTTAATTGTGAAAAAAAGTCTAAGCAAGAGACTTAAATGCTGTGCCTAATTCTTCTTCATCACTGCACTATTCTTTGCAGAAAAACTTGGAAACCAGCCATACTCTCTTTTGTGTCTATATATATATATTTTTTTCCATTAGGGTTAGTTAATTAGAATGTCATAAAGACAAGAAAAATATAAACTTTTCTACAGTTACTTAAGTAAAGCATGCATTTGTCTATCAAGTCTACCAGAAAATCAAGAGTTAAACTTTGAGCATTAGACAAATCTGAGGTTTACCTTCGTTAGGGCTGTCAGTGATGACAGACTGTTTAAGGCTTGTTCATTCTTTATTGTGTGTGCTTGTGTGCACCCTTCTGGAGTCTACTACTGCCAGACAAAGCTCCTCTTCTTTGCTGTTCTATCTTCCTGTGAGCATTATACCTGCTAGCAGGTGAGACTGTCATATCATTGAAGTTACATAGACTTCAGTGGCAGAGGAAAGGCTGTGCTCATATCAAGATCAGAGCACTTGTGATATTACAAAATAGTTTCTTAACCTGGAATTGGGTACACAGAGCTTTGAGATCTGTGAGCATCTTGTAACTCTGTGCAGATGTTTGTGTATGTGTTCATATTTTTTGTACATGGAATCTGTAAGTTTTATTTGATACACAGAGAGTTAAATGAGTCCTCCACGTAGAGTAGAACAACAGGACAGCCAAACCTGTTGTAAAAGTACTGTGGAAGGGCATCCCCATAAAATTATCCTCTGAGGTTAAATTAGGAATCTAGATCACTCAGAGCTCAGAGGGGACATTTTTGGTCTGATGAGCTCCTGCTGTATACCAAATTATAACTGGTGGTTTAATACCAGATTAATCATATCATTTGGTGCCCTAAAAATATGACTGTTTTGTATTTGGTTTTTATTTTTCCTGTCAGGCTAATGTGTGTGTGTGTGTGTGTGTGTGTGTGTGTATTCAGGCAAAGCTTATCCTGAAGACTACAAAATATTTTCTAGGAAACTCACATTAAAAAATAAAAAAGGAAAAGTTGCCCATCTGCATGATGAATTTTTCAGGTGAAGGCCATGAGGGGTTAGTTTACCAGTGCCATACTAAATCATGAAGCCAGTTGATAAGATTAGTTGCATCATGTATCAAGACTTGAAAGACTTTAAAGTCACATCAGTCTTTGCCACAGTAAACCATTCTTGGCTACTGTCCTCTTTCCAGTCAAGCAGTGGTAGGTCTCAAGCTATAAACTCATCATGTTAATCATTTTAGAATAATTCACTCTATCTTGATTTATATAGGAGAAGTGCAATGTGATTTTTAACAAACCTGAACCTCCAAAACAGCTTATGTTTATGAGAAAGTCCATTTTCTTATTTTTGAATTATGTTTATTAAGCACCATAATTTGACCTAAAGTTCTATTTAGTTTAATTTTTGATACCTAGACCTGTTTCCCTGGTGAAAAGAATGGTAATAATGAAGTCATATATCAAAACATGTTCCCATCATCCATACATAATTTTATTTTTCATGTCGTGTCTCAAAATCAACTTATACTCACTTTTCCCTTTGGCAGTTTCTCATTTTTGATTTCTTCAGTTCAAGAATTAAACATTGTATATCAAAAAAGGCAATTCACATCATAACAGCAGAGTGAGTAATATACTAAAATCAAATATATTTCAAGAAGAAAGTACTTTCTTTGATCACAGATGCATTCTACTGCATTATTATTTGAGGGTATATTTTAATTGCCAATGAACAAATATAATAAATAGAGTTAGATATTCTGAGTTGTTTCTACTAAGTCTCTCTCTCTTTTTTGGTAAGAACTACATTTTTAAAATTAATTGCAACCCACTCCAGTATTCTTGCCTGCGAAATCCCTTGGACAGAGGAACCTGGCTGGCTATAGTCCATGGGGTTGCAAAGAGTCAGACACGACTGAAAGCTAAGCTTAAATATGATGAGTGAATATTAATTTAAAAATACCAAGTTTTTTAATAAATGAAAATCCATCTCTCACGTATGTTCTTTCTAAAGTTATTAATTTAAATTATTTAGGTATTCCCATTGTACCCACTATGTTGGGTAAAGTATTTTTCTCCCTGAAAGGAAATTATCATTTACCTATGTGATAATAATATAAAATATCAGGGTTCAAAAAAACTAAATCTAATGCCAGCAACTGTCATCTCAAAAGTAGTATATGATTGTAGGAAATGCTTTTAATGTATTCTCTTAACTTAAGGACTATGATAACAATGATAAAGATAATAAAGTCTAATCATAGTTTTATGTGGCTTCCCCGGAACACTGGTGGGCTGTTGGTGGCACAGGTGGCAAAAGTGACAAATTGCCATATCTTAGCACAATGTGGAGATGATTTTAACATCCATTCTTATGGAAAATTAAGCTGATCAAAGGCGTTGAATCTGATCTGTTAGTATCAAGCAATCCCCGATTTTACTGATCCTGATAAACAAAGGTATTTCGTTTCATTTTTGATACCTAGACCTGTTTCCCTGGTGAAAAGAATGGTAATAATGAAGTCATATATCAAAACATGTTCCCATCATCCATACATAATTTTATTTTTCATGTCGTGTCTCAAAATCAACTTATACTCACTTTTCCCTTTGGCAGTTTCTCATTTTTGATTTCTTCAGTTCAAGAATTAAACATTGTATATCAAAAAAGGCAATTCACATCATAACAGCAGAGTGAGTAATATACTAAAATCAAATATATTTCAAGAAGAAAGTACTTTCTTTGATCACAGATGCATTCTACTGCATTATTATTTGAGGGTATATTTTAATTGCCAATGAACAAATATAATAAATAGAGTTAGATATTCTGAGTTGTTTCTACTAAGTCTCTCTCTCTTTTTTGGTAAGAACTACATTTTTAAAATTAATTGCAACCCACTCCAGTATTCTTGCCTGCGAAATCCCTTGGACAGAGGAACCTGGCTGGCTATAGTCCATGGGGTTGCAAAGAGTCAGACACGACTGAAAGCTAAGCTTAAATATGATGAGTGAATATTAATTTAAAAATACCAAGTTTTTTAATAAATGAAAATCCATCTCTCACGTATGTTCTTTCTAAAGTTATTAATTTAAATTATTTAGGTATTCCCATTGTACCCACTATGTTGGGTAAAGTATTTTTCTCCCTGAAAGGAAATTATCATTTACCTATGTGATAATAATATAAAATATCAGGGTTCAAAAAAACTAAATCTAATGCCAGCAACTGTCATCTCAAAAGTAGTATATGATTGTAGGAAATGCTTTTAATGTATTCTCTTAACTTAAGGACTATGATAACAATGATAAAGATAATAAAGTCTAATCATAGTTTTATGTGGCTTCCCTGGAACACTGGTGGGCTGTTGGTGGCACAGGTGGCAAAAGTGACAAATTGCCATATCTTAGCACAATGTGGAGATGATTTTAACATCCATTCTTATGGAAAATTAAGCTGATCAAAGGCGTTGAATCTGATCTGTTAGTATCAAGCTACCAAAGTCCACACTGCATTTTACTAGGATCCTGATAAACAAAGGTATTCAATTAATTTTAAAAAATAAAATCTTTACATAATGAAATTTGCGTTACAAAAGAACATATTAACAGGCATGTGTGCTCAATCATGACTCTTTGCGACCCCATGGGAGCCCACGAGACTCCTCTGTCCCTGGGATTCTCCAGGAAAGAATACTGGAGTGGGTTGCCATGCCCTCCTCCAGAGGATCTACCTGATCCAGGGATGGAACCCACATCTCTTACATTTCCTGAATTGGCATTTGGTACCACTAGTGCCACCTGGGAGGTCCTGTGCTATACAGTAGGTTCTCATTAATTACATATTTTATGCATAGTAGTGTATATGTATTAATCCATATCTCCCAATTCATCCCATCCCCCTTACCCTCCTAGTATCCATCCATCCATCCTTTATGTTCTGTGTTTCTATTTCTGCTTTTCAAATAAGTTTATCTGTATCATTTTTCTAGATTCCATCTAAGTGTAGTGTTATACAATATTTTTCTCTTTCTGACTTACTTCACTGTGTGTCTGGATTCATCCATGTCTCTACATGTGGCACCATTTCATTCCTTTTTATGACTGAATAATAATCCATTTTGTGTGTGTGTGTGTGTGTGTGTGTCATTTTCTTTATCCATTTGTCTGTTGATGGACATTTAGATTGCTTCCATGTCCTGGTTATTGCAAGTAGTGCTGCAATGAACCTTAGGGTGCAGGTATCTTTTTGAATTATGATTTTCTCTGGGTATATGCCCAGGAATGGGATTGCTGGGTCATATGGTAATTCTGTTGTTAGTTTTTCAAGAACTCCATAGTGTTATCTATAGTGGTTCTATCAATTTACATTCTTACCAAGAATGCAAGAGTATTCCCTTTTCTCCACACCCTGTCCAACATTTATTGTGTGTACATTTTTTGATGATGGCCATTCTGACTGGTGTGAGGTGATTCCTCTTTGTAGTTTTGACTTGCATTTCTCTAATAATGAATGATGTTGAGCACCTTTTTGGGTGCTTCTTGACCATCAGTATGAATTCTTTGGACACATGTCTATTTAAGTCTCCTGCCCATTTTTGATTTTTTTTTTTTGGTATTGAACTTCATAAGCTGTTTGTGTATTTTGAAGATTAATTGCTTGTTGGTTGCTTTGTTTGCAAATATTTTTTCCCATTCTGACTATTGCCTTTTCATTGTTTTAGGTTTTCTTTGCTGTGCAAGAGCTTTTTTGTTTAATTAGGTCCCAGTTGTTTATTTTTGTTTTTATTTTCATTACTCTAGGAGGTGAGTCAAAAAGATCTTAATGTGATTTATGTCAAAGAGTGTTCTCCCCTATGTTTTCCTCTAAGAGTTTTATAGTGCCCAGCCTTACATTTAGGTCTTTAATCCATCTTGAGTTTATTTGTTTGTATGGTGGGGCTTCTCAGGTGTCAGTATTGGTAAAGTACTTGCCTGTCATTGCAGGAGACGTTAAATATGTGGGTTAGATCCCTGGGTGGGGAAGATACCCTGGAGGAGGGCATGGCAACTCATCCCATTCTTACCTGGAGAATCCCATGGACAAGTGGAGCCTGATGAGCTGTAGTCCATAGGGTTGCAAAGAGTCGAACACAACTGAAGTCATTTAGCACAGAGATAGAGAGTGTTCTAACCTCATTCTTTCGCATGTTTCTGTCCAGTTTTCCTAGCACCACTTATTGAAGAGACTGTCTTTCTTCCATTGTATATTCTAGCCTCTCTTGCCATAGATTGGGTGACCATAGGTGCATGGATTTACCTCTGGATTTTAAGAAAGCTGGTGGTGCTAGTGGTAAAGAATTCTGTCAGAGAAGGAGACACAAGAAACTTGGGTTCAGTTCCTCTGTTGGGAAGATTCCCTGGAGTAGGAAATGGCAACTCACTTCAGTATTCTTGCCCAGAAAACCCCACGGACAGAAGAGCCTAGCAGGCTACAGTTCATGGGGTCATAAGGAGTCAGACACCACAGAGTGACTGAGCAGATACATGTATTCTTGACATAGGCCACAAATTCTAGTTAGGCTGTAGAATTAAATTAAATGAGAGATTATAAAATAGAAAGTCTCAAAACTGGTCAAACTCTGAGCTAAAGATCACTTAACTATTCTGAGTCAGGTCAATGGATGCTGGAAGAAAATCAAGGTTGTATAAGACCCAATGCATTGTCAACAATAGTCACCATTTGTCTTCCTAATGATCCCCCTAGGAATCTCAGTAACCACTAGGCTCAAGCATACAGATTTCAGTTTTTTCAAATCTAGGCCATTCAAATGTATTAAAGTTGGAGAATTCCAATGGGTTTAAAAATTTCCAAGTTTATTTTTGTTTTTATTTTCATTACTCTAGGAGGTGAGTCAAAAAGATCTTAATGTGATTTATGTCAAAGAGTGTTCTCCCCTATGTTTTCCTCTAAGAGTTTTATAGTGCCCAGCCTTACATTTAGGTCTTTAATCCATCTTGAGTTTATTTGTTTGTATGGTGGGGCTTCTCAGGTGTCAGTATTGGTAAAGTACTTGCCTGTCATTGCAGGAGACGTTAAATATGTGGGTTAGATCCCTGGGTGGGGAAGATACCCTGGAGGAGGGCATGGCAACTCATCCCATTCTTACCTGGAGAATCCCATGGACAAGTGGAGCCTGATGAGCTGTAGTCCATAGGGTTGCAAAGAGTCGAACACAACTGAAGTCATTTAGCACAGAGATAGAGAGTGTTCTAACCTCATTCTTTCGCATGTTTCTGTCCAGTTTTCCTAGCACCACTTATTGAAGAGACTGTCTTTCTTCCATTGTATATTCTAGCCTCTCTTGCCATAGATTGGGTGACCATAGGTGCATGGATTTACCTCTGGATTTTAAGAAAGCTGGTGGTGCTAGTGGTAAAGAATTCTGTCAGAGAAGGAGACACAAGAAACTTGGGTTCAGTTCCTCTGTTGGGAAGATTCCTGGAGTAGGAAATGGCAACTCACTTCAGTATTCTTGCCCAGAAAACCCCACGGACAGAAGAGCCTAGCAGGCTACAGTTCATGGGGTCATAAGGAGTCAGACACCACAGAGTGACTGAGCAGATACATGTATTCTTGACATAGGCCACAAATTCTAGTTAGGCTGTAGAATTAAATTAAATGAGAGATTATAAAATAGAAAGTCTCAAAACTGGTCAAACTCTGAGCTAAAGATCACTTAACTATTCTGAGTCAGGTCAATGGATGCTGGAAGAAAATCAAGGTTGTATAAGACCCAATGCATTGTCAACAATAGTCACCATTTGTCTTCCTAATGATCCCCCTAGGAATCTCAGTAACCACTAGGCTCAAGCATACAGATTTCAGTTTTTTCAAATCTAGGCCATTCAAATGTATTAAAGTTGGAGAATTCCAGTCTATGAAAGTTTAAAGAGGATTCCCAATGTGACGAGGAAACTCATTGAATCATCACTGATTGTTTTCAGTAAACTTCCTGGTGAAAACCTCTCATAAAAAGTTTTTCAATTCTTTTTTTAAAATATAAGTTTTTCCAACTCTTTTTTTGAAAAGATAACTTTTAAAACACAGTAGCAGAAACTTATAAAACCTTCAAGCTTCAATGTATTATTAACTAATCATGTCCTGGAAGTCTTAGAGGATGAAGAGAATAATTTTGTTTGTTATGGACTTCAAATGGACCTGGATATACTTATTTAGCAATATTCTTTAGACCCACATATTTGAAAAGCAAGCATTTGAGTCACAAGTAGCCATTTGTTAGAAGCATAGGAAAAAATGCACGAATCCCTCAATTTAAGTTGTCACCTTAACCATTTTATAGCAGCTTTCAAGGGGGAAACTAGATTAAATGAAAATAATTTATTTTAACTTGCCAATAATACCCTTCTTTTATCCATATATTTTCTTATATATATATATGTTTTTTTATTTCAGCAGTAAGTCGAAATTTAATAGTAAATCTGTATGTCTGGGGTCTAAGAGGTCTGCCATGGTGATCCACTAAGTTTCATAGTTCATGTCCAAACCTTTACCCTTTTAACATCTGAAGACTTGACAGAAGAATCTGTGGGCATATTAAGGAATACAGCACTTTCCCTGTGCTTTCTATTTGGGTAAAAATCATAGGGGTTATATTTTCTCCTTTTTTTTGTAAATTAAAAATTTCCTCTCTTAAAATCCAGGTTGGAGTTTTTGACAGATAAATATCCAAGGCTTTAGTGAAAGACTTTCACTTCACATAAACAAGATCCTCATCTAACTTAAAATTCCAACAAGCTGAACAGGTACCCTTGAAATGCATGTTTACGCATGCATCATTACGTAGGTTTTTTTCTTTTTCCCCCTCTTGATAACTGGAGGGTTTTTAAGAAGATATCGCTATAGAATACATTCCAACTTTAGAGAGATTAAATGCGAAGAGAGAAGGCTAGACTGAGAAAACATGATATATTTTAACTTCTGTTTTTCTATTTTGTGCGTCAGAGTCCCCAAAGCTTCCATGTTCCTGTCACATGTTTGAATATTAGCTATGGCAGCACATTGAAAAGGTTAAAGGCCTGAAGCAAAGCTAATGTGAACAATAATTACAACACAATCAATGGAAACTTTATAATAATATCTCCTAGTGTTTGTAAAAGTAGTGACAGTATCAGACAGTTCACTTAATGGTTCTTTCAATTCTAGGTTGATGATGCTGTGACTATTTACTCATTAATACTCACTAGATGAAGTTTTTGCATCTTCCCATGCTGCATGATTTTTTTTCTTTGTTGCCAGTTTAATGATCCTTTCTATTCCATACTTTTCCACATGACAAACTCAGCTCAGTATCACCTCAACCATGTAAACCTTAGTTGTAGCAGATTTTTGTTGGGTGGTAAGAGAGGTCTCAGTTTTTAACACATTAAGGCAAAAGAAAAAATAAACTGGCTCGTGTAATCCAAGAAAGTATTGAACAATCAAATCATCAGTAAGGCAGGCATCAGTGACCTTCAGGAAACTCTGGAAACATGGACCAATGTTAATTATGTGGATGTAAAGAGAATTTCTAGAAGAGAATGATAGATAGCAGAGTTGTGGACATGTTAGGAAGGAGAGGTGGGATGAACTGAGAGAGTAGCATGGAAACATACATTACGATAGATTTAAGAAGAGGAGTGTTAGACCCTTTCAGACATTCCCAACATAGCAAAGGATAAAGTTTGCACATTGTTTATAATTTGTGAAGACTTTGTGACTCTAGTTGGGAAAATCTGGTGTATAAACACTACGGTAATGTTTAGCAAAAATAAAGTATTGCAGTCGTGGATCACTGACACATTCTGAAATTCTCCTCTCCAGTGACTGACTTAAGATTTAAGAAGTCATTGTGGCTCAGTTGCTAAGTCACATCTGACTCTTTTGTGATCCCACGGACTGAAGCATGCCAGGCTGCCCTGTCTTGCATAGGTTACAGTGATATTAAATATTTTTCCTCAATGTCATTTACTCTTTTACTGCTTCAAACCCCATAAATATCAGGGAGCACAAATATCTAATGATTTTCATTTTTTGTGCATAGTCGATGAATACTTTGAGACTGATTATGTAAGCGAAGGAATGACAAAAGTGTCAAAGAAAATGTGTTTCCCAGCATCCCAATATTGTTAACGAATAGCTAAAATACAAGAAGAGCAGGAGAATGTTGTTCCAGGTGGAATGAGAAGAAAAATCAAACAACTGATAACATCAAAAGACACATATTTTCTTCCCCTACTGTGTCCACAGTTTGTTCTCTATGTCTCTATTGCTGCCCTGCAAATAGATTCATCAGTGCCATCTTTCTAGAGTCCATATTATGCATTAATATATGATATTTTTTCTCTTTCTGACTACTTTGTATAATGGGCTCTAGGAATGATATCCATACTTTTCCACATGACAAACTCAGCTCAGTATCACCTCAACCATTAAAAGTTGTAGCAGATTTTTGTTGGGTGGTAAGAGAGGTCTCAGTTTTTAACACATTAAGGCAAAAGAAAAAATAAACTGGCTCGTGTAATCCAAGAAAGTATTGAACAATCAAATCATCAGTAAGGCAGGCATCAGTGACCTTCAGGAAACTCTGGAAACATGGACCAATGTTAATTATGTGGATGTAAAGAGAATTTCTAGAAGAGAATGATAGATAGCAGAGTTGTGGACATGTTAGGAAGGAGAGGTGGGATGAACTGAGAGAGTAGCATGGAAACATACATTACGATAGATTTAAGAAGAGGAGTGTTAGACCCTTTCAGACATTCCCAACATAGCAAAGGATAAAGTTTGCACATTGTTTATAATTTGTGAAGACTTTGTGACTCTAGTTGGGAAAATCTGGTGTATAAACACTACGGTAATGTTTAGCAAAAATAAAGTATTGCAGTCGTGGATCACTGACACATTCTGAAATTCTCCTCTCCAGTGACTGACTTAAGATTTAAGAAGTCATTGTGGCTCAGTTGCTAAGTCACATCTGACTCTTTTGTGATCCCACGGACTGAAGCATGCCAGGCTGCCCTGTCTTGCATAGGTTACAGTGATATTAAATATTTTTCCTCAATGTCATTTACTCTTTTACTGCTTCAAACCCCATAAATATCAGGGAGCACAAATATCTAATGATTTTCTTTTTTTGTGCATAGTCGATGAATACTTTGAGACTGATTATGTAAGCGAAGGAATGACAAAAGTGTCAAAGAAAATGTGTTTCCCAGCATCCCAATATTGTTAACGAATAGCTAAAATACAAGAAGAGCAGGAGAATGTTGTTCCAGGTGGAATGAGAAGAAAAATCAAACAACTGATAACATCAAAAGACACATATTTTCTTCCCCTACTGTGTCCACAGTTTGTTCTCTATGTCTCTATTGCTGCCCTGCAAATAGATTCATCAGTGCCATCTTTCTAGAGTCCATATTATGCATTAATATATGATATTTTTTCTCTTTCTGACTACTTTGTATAATGGGCTCTAGGTCCACCCACCTCATTCAGACTGACTCAAAGGCATTCTTTTTCATGGAGAGGGTGGAATGAATTGAGAGAGTAGTGTGGATACATGCACATTACTGTATGTAAAATAACATGTATGAGGCAGGCTTAACTCAGTGCTCTGTGACAATGTAGATGGGGAGCAGGGGGACAGGAACGAGGTTCAAGAGGGAGGGGACATATGTATACCTATGGCTTATTCATGTTGATATATAGCAGAGATCTACACAATATTGTAAAGCCAGTATCCTTCGATTAAAAATAAATTTAAAAAATTTTCAAGAAGAATTACATTGGTGATGTGGGAGCAGAGAAGAAAAGGAAGTTTATTTTGGAGTAACTTCTTAAAATCAGGGGTATTTGAGTTATCAGAACAAATAAAACATGAAAATCAAAGTTCATGGAGTTCATTATACCTTAACCACAATTTTCACATCAACTCTATTATTATCCCTGTTTGGTCACACAGCTGCCAGTGGCAGCTAGTCCAAGTCCTCTGGCAACAAGCTAATGTTCTTTCTCGCTCTATACTGCCTCCCATTCAGGCTCTTCACAGGCTTTAAATTAAGCTTGCTTCCTGCATGCTTAGAATCGGAAGTCTACCTCCAATGACTAAGAGCTCAGTGACCTCAGGCAAGTTACTTTAACCTCTTCACACTTTGCATTACTTACGTAGGCATTGAGAATCGGGACATCTTTCCTTCATTATCGACTTGTTGGAAGATCAAATAAGACAGTGCTTTGTAACAATAAAATTTATACATGTAAGGGATTGTTATAATTAAAATGCATAAAGAAAAAGGTTGATGAGATTTCCTAGCCAGTAGTTATTTTCTTTAAGGACGCATGGTAATAACAATGCTTCAAATCATTTCTGTCTCAATTAGTCACACATTGGGCCATTGTGGAGTTAGTATTATATTCAGTTTATGTCACCTCACCTTGAGGATACTGTGAAGTGGAGAAGTTCAGAGTAGTTTAATAATATGATTAAAATGGTGAATAAATAAGACCCGAGAGAACAGGTAGAAGGAGTTGGAATTAATTAGTCTGGAGACAATAATCGCCTCCTTATACGTGAGGCATTATCATAAGGAAAATGTAGACCAACTTTTATCCATCTTCTCTGAGAAATGACTGGAAAGTAACTGTGAAAATACACTATGTACAAAGAAAGAATTTACTGATAGGATTGTTTGCTGAATAGTAAAACAGGCTGTTAAAAGAAGATGCAGAGTCCATTCTGTTGATGACTTTTCCAAAGATGAATAGACATACGTCAATTTGATATGGTCAGGGAACAGATATACTTGCAATCAGGAAACTATAAAAGCTTTTATTGAGATCTTTTCGCTCTCTAGAATTCTACAGGTCTCTGGCTAATTTTCCTGATTCATCATAAAATTGGTAAATAGTAAATTTTTGTAATTATTATTGTTCAAATATGCATACTATGTGAATTTGTTACTATCCTATATGTACATAGTTTTCTTCTTTTGCCTTTTCTTATCTTTTTGAGAGGAGGGTATAATAGATGCAGAGGTTGAATTCATCTGTTTGGTTCATGGCACAGTATCATCATGGATCTGAGCAAGGCAAAAAACAATTTTAAATAGATTTCCTTCCTTTACAAATTCCTCACTCCCATCCTCCCCCTCCCTAACAGGTCTCTTGTCTAATGTGTTTAGTGTATATTCTTAAGCCTAAATGCATCTTTGAAAATGTGTAGTGTCATTTTGTGTGTATATATTTAAAATTTACATAAATAGACCTTATTCTTTTTCTTCTGTTTTCAACAAACATTATGTTGTTAAGAGCTAAGGAGTTTCTCACTGCTGTGTCATGTTCAGGGTGTTGCAACCAGTGCTTTTTTCCTCTAGTGGTGGACAACGAGGTTGTCTCCAATTCCCTACTTCCACAATGTTGTGAAAAACATATTCTTTTATATGCTTCGTTTTGTAAAGTTTCTCTCTTTCCTTCTTCCTTTGGGAGTGTGGTTGGATGATCATAGATAATTGGTACAAGTAATTTGTACAAGTGCAATTACTGTGCCAGATTGTCCTCCAAGATGTCAGCGTCCAAGTGTGAAAGAGTTCTTGTTTCCTCATCAACCCTTAGCATTACAGAACTGGGCCATTTCCCCTTATTTCTGTTGGATGCGAAGTAGTATCTCCTTGTTGATTTTTCTTCTCTACTAACTGACACAATACATTATTTATTTATATATATGTATACTTCCATCTCTCTAGAGTTTTCAGTCTGTTAACTCTAGGAATTCCCTTTATAGTATTGCTATAGCTCTTATTCCTTTATATACTCTTACATCTATTCTATTCATCTCTTGTCCATGTCAACTGATGCTTAGATTGAAGTTACAGAGTAATTCAGGGCTAGTTGACATCTTTACTCTTGTCAAGTCACTCCATCTATATGCATGGACTAGATCTCTGTCTATTCAGATTTTTTAAAATGCCATTGGTATTAGATATCTCATTCAATATGAGGGCTTCCCAGGTGATCCTAGTGGTAAAGAATCTGTCTGCCAATGAAAGAGTTGTAGGTTCAGTCCCTGGGGCAGGAAGATCCCCTGGAGAAGGAAATGGCAATTCACTGCATTAATCTTATCTGGAAAATCACATAGACGGAGGAGCCTGGTGGGTTACAGTTCATGGGATCACAAAGAGTTGGACACAGCTGAGCAACTGAGCACACACATGTCTAACACATAATAATCCCTTTACAATTGGCATTATTAACTAATTTAATGTACATGTACTAGCCCTGTTTATGCCCTGTATGTTTGGAATGTTTATAAACTCAAGACAAGATATGTTTAACTTCAGGGCTTCCCTGGTGGTCCAGTGGGGAAAGACACCGCCTTGCAGTGAGATGGGCGCCCGTTCACTCCATGGCCTGGGAAGATCCCACGTGCGCGGAGCGGCTGGACCAATGTGTCCAATTACCGAGCCGGAGCTCTGGAGCACATGCGCCCAGAGCCAGTGCTCTGCGACAACAGAGGCGACTGTGATGGCAGGCCCACACGGGCTAAAGAACAAAGATAGATGAAAACAGATAAATGAAAGACCAATAGAAGTGGCCCGCCCCCCAAAAAGAGATATGTTTAACTTCATCTGTGCAGTGTCTACACAGATTCATGCAAAGATGGATGTTGATATGTGCTTTTGATTAAATAATTTCTTTATTCTCTTATAAAATGCCTCAAAAATAATGAATTCTAAGGCCTAATTATTTTTAGAAAAAAGAGTTGCTGAATCAATAATTATGGATTCAAGTAGATGAATTATCGAGTTCTTCATTTATATTACAAAAATTTTATTAAGACTTCCTACCATGTGTCAGGCTACTATGTGTTCTGGCATGGTCTCTGGATCCCTATGTTACTGAGACCCTTTCAGGAGGTATGTGAGATAAGATTATATTCATAACAATTCTAAGATTTATTTGCTTTTTCCACTCTGTGTACATTTACATGGATGCTACAAAAACAACAGTCAGTAAAACTGCTAGACTCTTAGCATGAATTGAGGCCATAGCACCAAACTGTCCCACAGTAATTGTGTTCTCCACTGACATGCATTCATAGTGAAAAAATTAAAAAACACCAGTAATATAAGGTAATAAAATTATTAATTTTATTAAATCTGACCTTTGAGCATTAATCTTATCTGGAAAATCACATAGACGGAGGAGCCTGGTGGGTTACAGTTCATGGGATCACAAAGAGTTGGACACAGCTGAGCAACTGAGCACACACATGTCTAACACATAATAATCCCTTTACAATTGGCATTATTAACTAATTTAATGTACATGTACTAGCCCTGTTTATGCCCTGTATGTTTGGAATGTTTATAAACTCAAGACAAGATATGTTTAACTTCAGGGCTTCCCTGGTGGTCCAGTGGGGAAAGACACCGCCTTGCAGTGAGATGGGCGCCCGTTCACTCCATGGCCTGGGAAGATCCCACGTGCCGCGGAGCGGCTGGACCAATGTGTCCAATTACCGAGCCGGAGCTCTGGAGCACATGCGCCCAGAGCCAGTGCTCTGCGACAACAGAGGCGACTGTGATGGCAGGCCCACACGGGCTAAAGAACAAAGATAGATGAAAACAGATAAATGAAAGACCAATAGAAGTGGCCCGCCCCCCAAAAAGAGATATGTTTAACTTCATCTGTGCAGTGTCTACACAGATTCATGCAAAGATGGATGTTGATATGTGCTTTTGATTAAATAATTTCTTTATTCTCTTATAAAATGCCTCAAAAATAATGAATTCTAAGGCCTAATTATTTTTAGAAAAAAGAGTTGCTGAATCAATAATTATGGATTCAAGTAGATGAATTATCGAGTTCTTCATTTATATTACAAAAATTTTATTAAGACTTCCTACCATGTGTCAGGCTACTATGTGTTCTGGCATGGTCTCTGGATCCCTATGTTACTGAGACCCTTTCAGGAGGTATGTGAGATAAGATTATATTCATAACAATTCTAAGATTTATTTGCTTTTTCCACTCTGTGTACATTTACATGGATGCTACAAAAACAACAGTCAGTAAAACTGCTAGACTCTTAGCATGAATTGAGGCCATAGCACCAAACTGTCCCACAGTAATTGTGTTCTCCACTGACATGCATTCATAGTGAAAAAATTAAAAAACACCAGTAATATAAGGTAATAAAATTATTAATTTTATTAAATCTGACCTTTGAGCATTTTTTATATTTTGTGGTAAAATGGAAAGCATGCATATTGAAGTAAAATGGTCATCTTTAAGAAAAGGACTTTTTTTATCATTTAAAAGCTGAATTAGTTTTCTCACAGAACATCGTTAACAATTGAAAAAATATGTATATGTCAATCCCAATCTCCCAATTCATCCCACTGGTACTATCTATAAAATGATAACTAATGAGAATCTACTGTATAGCACAGGGAACTCTACTCAGTGATCTGTGGTGACAAAAATGGGAAGGAAATTCAAAAAAATTGGGGTATATATATATATATATATATATATGTTTAGCTGATTTTCTTTGCTTTACAGTACAAACTAACACAAAATTGTAAAGCAACTATACTCCAATAAAAATTAAAAAAAATAATTTATAAAAATGACTGGGTGACAAACCATGATTATTACTTGGCATTTGGCAAATATTTTCTCAGAAATGAGAAAAGTGAGTATTTCATTCCAAAAGAAGCAATACATGATGCAAATAAAAACTAGGCTTCCAAATGAAAATTACAATTTTGGAGAATTTTTATCTATCACCACAAGCTTGATGACTTCCCAATATTTAAAGTCTTTTCTGATAAAATTAGGACAAATGTGCCTTTTTGATACTGTCTGATAAACTGTGTCACATTTGAAAAATCTGCATAAACTAGTTACTAAATAACCAATGCATGAAGTTACAAAATCATTCAAAAACAACTGATCTATTCACGTTTCAAAAACAGACCAATGAATTTTAGTGCACAATTGATATGATTTCAGATTCCATGTTGCAACTGTCCTTTAAAGAACTACTTTATACATATACAGATGGTCCCCAACTTTAATAGTTCAACTTACAATTTCTTGACATTAAGATGGTGGAGAGTGATACACATTTAGTAGGAACTATACTTTGAATTTAGAGTTTTCCTTTTTGCCTGGGCCAGTGATATGCCCGCCCTATGATATTCTCTAGAGATGCGGGGCAGAGTCATTGAGCGGCAGCCACATGGTCAGCAGAGCAAACAACTGATATACTTACAACCATTCTCTACCCAGATAACTGTTTCATTTTTTACTTTCATACAGTATTCAATGAATTACATGAGATATTCAAACTTCATTATGAAACAGGCTTGATTTTAGATGATTCTGCTCAATTGTAGGCTACTGTAAGTGTTCTGTGCATATCTAAGGTGGACTGCGCTAAACTATGATGTTCAATACGTTAGAGGTAGCAAATCCATTTTTGATTTATGGTATTTTCAACTTATGATGAGTTTTTCAGGTCATAACCCTACTATAAGCTAATGAAAATCTGTACATAAGTATCTTAAAAGCCTATAAAGTACTCTTCCCTTTCCAACTATACATCAGGGTAAGGACAGATTTTCTTCATATATTTCAACCAAAAAATGTATGACAACAGATTGAATACAGAAACAGATATGAGAATCCACATGTCTTTTATTAAACCAGACACTAAAGATATTGCAAAAATGAATAATACCACTCTTTTCATTATTTTTTCTGTTCTAGAAAATGGAATTATTTTTCATAAAAATGTTATGTTAACATGTAGTAGATTTATTATTGTTATTTTTAAATCAAGGAATACATAATTTTCTAAATGTATCAATTTAAATTTTTATATGTAATAGATGATACTAGATATAATGCACTTATACTCACACTCTTCAGGTTCCTGAATGGTTTTTTGTTTGTTTGTTTTAAAACCTTTTATTTATTTTTTTTGGCTGTGCTGGGTCTTTGTTGATGTGTAGGTTTAGCTGCTCTGCGGTATGTGGGATCTTCCCGGATTAGGGCTCGAACCTGTGTCTCCTGCATTGGCAGACGGGTTCTTATCCACTGAGCCACAAGGGAAGCCCCCTGAATGGTTTTTAAGAGTGAAAAGACCCTGGGAATTACCTGGCAGCCCAGTGATTAAGACTCAAGACTTTCACTGCTGAGGGCATAGGTTCAATCTCTGGTGAGAGCACTAAGATCTCACATGCTGTGTGCTGTGGACAACAAAAGAGTGTAAAGTGTCTGAGACAAATAAGTTTTAGGAGCACTACTCTAAGACTAGACAGGAAAATGAAAGAGACAGAGTATGTGACCTCATTCCAGTTGGGATGCGCAGGTGAACAAGTGTATAAACATGATTTCAAAGATGTAACGCTCTAACACAAATGGGGTGATACATAACAGGTGAAAGTGCTTTCAATACAAAGCTCAGGGAAATCTCTGAGAAAGTTACCATTTGATCTGAGACTTGAAGAATGAGCAAAGGAAACCAATTAAAAGAGCCAAAGGAGGGCTTCCCTCATGGTCCAATGGGTAAAGAGTGTGCCTTGCAGTGCAAGGGGCACCAGTTCGATCCCTGGCCCAGGAGGATCCCACGTGCTGCCGAGCAGCTGGACCCAGTGTATTCAATTGTGAGTGGGCACTCTGGAACACATGTGCCAGAGCCAGTGCTCTGCAGCAAGAGAGGCCACTGCAATGGGAGGCCCACACTGGCCAAAGAATAAAGATGGATGAAAATAAATAACTAAAAAAAAAAAAACAATAAAAAAGGCCAAAAAAAAATTAGAAAAGAAAAGAGCCAGAGGAAGAGCATTTCAGGTAAAAGGAGAAATAATTTCATCCATCTGAGACAAAAAGAGTGTGCATGCTTGAAAATCAGAGATGAGACTAGTGTGACTGGAATACAGCGGTCATCAAAGAAAGTGGTGCTACAGGAGGTTGGTGAACTGGGCAGAGGAGCAAAGACCTTGGTGACCATCATCTGGATTCAAACAGGAAGTTGAGTGGGAAGTCACTAAAAGTGAAATAGGTGACTATATAATTTGAGGAAGATGTTAGAAGGTGACTCTGGAGGGCAGATTGCTGGGTAGTAAGAATTGAAGCAGGTAGACCAGTTGGACAGCCAAGACCTTGGCACCAAAAGGAGACAAGTGGCTAAGCCAAGATGGTGGCCATGGGGATTGAGAAAAACTGACAGATGCCAGACATATAGTAGAAGTAGCAATAGGATCTCCTGATGGAACGACTGTGGAGAATGAAAAAAGGAAAGAACTAAAGTTTACTCATATCTTACAGTGGAAACCAAGTCATTAAGAGGGCATTTGCTGAAATGGCCAATTCCTTGCCCTGCTCCACCAAACTTACGTGGAAAAACCACAAACCTGGTTAGATATATCTCCAGTGACTCTTCATTTGCACCTCAGCAACACAACATGGATTGAGAAAAAGCACACCTGCAAGCTGACTGATCTCACTTAAGGACCCCAGACTTCAAATGGGCCTTTGTCCTGCCATGCAGTCCTATTCTAAGATCTAAGTAATTCATCATCCTGCTCTCCTCAGTAACTATTTTAAATGCTCCCCTCTCTCTCCCTTCACCTCCATTTACCTCGCGATTCTCTGTCTTCTCAGCTGATCATGACCTTGCTTTCTATTTCAGTGAAAAGTGACCTTCCACATCTCTGACTGTATCTGCCAACCTACTTAAAATGGACCCTTTTGACTTTCCTGCAACTGCCATGAATGACCTATCTGGTCTTCCACCAAAGCCCACCATCTCCATTTGAAATCTGGATCATGTCATTCTTGCCTAATTGTGAGCATTGTCCCAACAAGTAATGCCTGTCTTTCCTGAGTCATCATTCAGCATCTGCAGCACTCTAGTTAAGCATCTGTTTCCTCTATTCCACTGCAATTATCTTTGTCAAGGTCATCAGTGACCTCCACACTATTAATTCACACTGATCATTTTTCAGACTTCTTGTTATTAAACTTCTTAACATCACTTTCTTCTAAAACACATTCATTTTCCCTCCAGGCACCGTCCTCTCTTCCCTTTCCTGTATCACTAGACACTCCATGCCTTCTCCTCAGCGAGTTTTTCATCATCTTCACATCAGTATATGTGCACCCTCTCAGATCTCAGCTGTTGGAGCGCTACACTTTTTCTATCCACTCTCCCTCCCTTGTTGAGATTCTAATTCGGTTTTGTACCTTGAAATCCTATTCATACACTGATGAGCCTTAATTAGTATCTTCCACCTACACACTCACTCAAACCCCAGACTATCACCATTTGGTTGTCTTACAGTTATCTCAAATTTAACATGTCTAGCTAATAGGATCTCCTGATGGAACGACTGTGGAGAATGAAAAAAGGAAAGAACTAAAGTTTACTCATATCTTACAGTGGAAACCAAGTCATTAAGAGGGCATTTGCTGAAATGGCCAATTCCTTGCCCTGCTCCACCAAACTTACGTGGAAAAACCACAAACCTGGTTAGATATATCTCCAGTGACTCTTCATTTGCACCTCAGCAACACAACATGGATTGAGAAAAAGCACACCTGCAAGCTGACTGATCTCACTTAAGGACCCCAGACTTCAAATGGGCCTTTGTCCTGCCATGCAGTCCTATTCTAAGATCTAAGTAATTCATCATCCTGCTCTCCTCAGTAACTATTTTAAATGCTCCCCTCTCTCTCCCTTCACCTCCATTTACCTCGCGATTCTCTGTCTTCTCAGCTGATCATGACCTTGCTTTCTATTTCAGTGAAAAGTGACCTTCCACATCTCTGACTGTATCTGCCAACCTACTTAAAATGGACCCTTTTGACTTTCCTGCAACTGCCATGAATGACCTATCTGGTCTTCCACCAAAGCCCACCATCTCCATTTGAAATCTGGATCATGTCATTCTTGCCTAATTGTGAGCATTGTCCCAACAAGTAATGCCTGTCTTTCCTGAGTCATCATTCAGCATCTGCAGCACTCTAGTTAAGCATCTGTTTCCTCTATTCCACTGCAATTATCTTTGTCAAGGTCATCAGTGACCTCCACACTATTAATTCACACTGATCATTTTTCAGACTTCTTGTTATTAAACTTCTTAACATCACTTTCTTCTAAAACACATTCATTTTCCCTCCAGGCACCGTCCTCTCTTCCCTTTCCTGTATCACTAGACACTCCATGCCTTCTCCTCAGCGAGTTTTTCATCATCTTCACATCAGTATATGTGCACCCTCTCAGATCTCAGCTGTTGGAGCGCTACACTTTTTCTATCCACTCTCCCTCCCTTGTTGAGATTCTAATTCGGTTTTGTACCTTGAAATCCTATTCATACACTGATGAGCCTTAATTAGTATCTTCCACCTACACACTCACTCAAACCCCAGACTATCACCATTTGGTTGTCTTACAGTTATCTCAAATTTAACATGTCTAGCTAAGATCCTGTCCTCCAACCCTCAAACCCAAATATTTGTTCCACTTATAACAACCATCATTTCAATAACATTATAATTCTACTTATTCAAGTGAAAAACCTTGAAATGGTGCTTGACTCTTCTTTTACCCAATCTGGAAGTAAAATTCTGCTGACCCTAACTTCAAAGCATATCCAGAATCGTACCATTTCTCACTAAAACAGAAGGGAAGGGTCAGGACTCAATCTTTAAGAGAATGATATGGCCACAGGACATGACAAAGACTGGTTAAAATCAAATAGGTCCAAGATGGAAGAAGATTGACTTCATCATATGCTCATTGTAATACACCAGCATGCTAAATGATGCACCTATCAGCTCTATGACAATTCTGAGGCTAATCATTAAAAGGCCAAAAATGGGTAATGGCCCAATTTCTGGATATCCCCACCCCTTCTCCTAAAATAATTGATAAAATCTTCCCACTCGTTAGTCTATGAAATTACCCAGTCCATAATAACTAACCACACCATATTTCAAAGCTCTCCCCCTCTCTCTCTCTCACTGTCTGAGATGGTCCATACTCTGCCTGCTTATCTATCACTTTGTCTTCAGATTCTTTCGTGATGAAGCAAGAACCTCAAATTCACTGGCAACGTCACCACATTTATTGGCCACCATTCTAGCTCAAGTCATCATCCTTTCTTGCCACTACACTCCTAATTGATGTCTCAGTTTCTATCTTCATCTCCCTACAAGATGTTGTACAGCATTCAGAGTGATATCTTTAAAACATAATTTAATAATTTCTGCTTAAAATCATCTAAGACCTTCCCATTTCATTCTGAATAGAATTAAAAATCCTTACCATGGCCTCCAGTAAATGATCTGGCCCCTCGCCACCTCTCTACCTCCCTTTGCTAATCATGCTCCTTCTCCATCCTACCTCTCAATCCCACTCTGGCATCACCAGGCTCCTTGCTGTTCCTTGAGCGCATTAAGCACACGCCCACGCTAGGACCTTTCTCACTTGCAACTGCCTCCATCTGGGATGCTCTTTTTTTAGATATCTACATGGCTTACTTCCTCACTTACTTCCTTACTGCCTGCAGGTTTCTGTTTGAATATCATTTTCTCCTAAAGACGTTCCCTTCACACTTCATCTTCTAAATGAAGATGGGAGATTGAACACATGTATGTTCTTCAGCACGCTCTTCAAGCTGCACTAAACAGCAGTTAATGGCAGTATTTTAAGCCCATGGACTTGAAAAGATAAAGAGAGCAAAAGAGGAGACACTTAATGACAACATTTTGGAAGCTGGAAAGAAGAGATAACAAAACACACACCCAAGACTATCCATTCCTCTTGCTTAGGTTTACTTTTCTCAATAGCACTGAACCTGGGTAAACGTGAATAAATACAAACATAATATATATGTTTACTTTAAAAGTTTTGATTGTCTTCTCCTATTTCCTTCACCTCTCCAACCTGGAGGATGCATGGCAGCATTCTTTTCAGTTTCATTTAGCATTGTATTCTCAGGCTTTGGAATCTATAGATATTTAATACACATTTTTGACTAAATAACTAGTGACCTGGACAAGGTGCAGTCTGTGGAGGGTGTGTGGTTGTGGCAATCAAGATCTTTGACTGGATGTTAAATTTGAGGTACCTAGTAGACATACAAGTGAGGATATCAAATGGGAATCTGTATTTCTGGGGCTGAATGGAGAGATCAAGCTTAAACATAAATTTTGGAGTTGCTGGCATTTGGACTAGGTAAGTTCACCCAGGGGAGTAGGAACACAGAAAGAGAAAAATGCAAGCACTGAGTCCTGGAAGACTCCACCATTTAGAGGTCAAGCAAAGCGGTGGGCTTCAAACCTCTCTTATGTCATACCATTATCTGTAAGAAGAAAAAATAATGATTGAAATTGAGCAGTGGCATAGTAGATTTTTATTTATAAATGACATACATATTGTTATATAAATATATTACATGTATTATAAAAAACACAGACATGACACTGAAAGAAAAAAGAATGAACTGAAGGATTTTCAGTTAAAAAGTACTGAATGCATGAATTTTTCAGTTCCTTCCTTAAGACCACTACAGTGATAGTAAGTGGATTTTTAAAAAAGAAAGTATAAACCCACAAGGACAAAGAGAACAAGAGTAAAAGAATAACACCAGAATATGGGAAGCTGAAAGAAGACAGATGAATGGCAGTAACTGATCTTTACTTGTCATAACAGGAGAGCTGAGACTGCCTGACTTACAAGGACTCAGAATCTGCCCCCCAGCTCCTCCCTCACCCCCAAGGCACAGGAATTGGTGTCTGGCACCTCTGACAGAAGTGGTAAGTGCTGGGTCACAACAGACGCAGCTGGAAGTCTGTTTGAGAAGCAGTTACACCCACAGCACCTTCTCCATTCTGCATTGCAGGTGATTAACCATCTCCTACACAGCAACAGATTGGAGGTTCATTTTTTGGAGAGGATTAAAGAAAGGATCTTGACTGAAGAACAAGAGGCACACTAGAAGATGAAAACTCAAAATACAAAAACTTTTTCCACCACTTTGGAGGATGCATGGCAGCATTCTTTTCAGTTTCATTTAGCATTGTATTCTCAGGCTTTGGAATCTATAGATATTTAATACACATTTTTGACTAAATAACTAGTGACCTGGACAAGGTGCAGTCTGTGGAGGGTGTGTGGTTGTGGCAATCAAGATCTTTGACTGGATGTTAAATTTGAGGTACCTAGTAGACATACAAGTGAGGATATCAAATGGGAATCTGTATTTCTGGGGCTGAATGGAGAGATCAAGCTTAAACATAAATTTTGGAGTTGCTGGCATTTGGACTAGGTAAGTTCACCCAGGGGAGTAGGAACACAGAAAGAGAAAAATGCAAGCACTGAGTCCTGGAAGACTCCACCATTTAGAGGTCAAGCAAAGCGGTGGGCTTCAAACCTCTCTTATGTCATACCATTATCTGTAAGAAGAAAAAATAATGATTGAAATTGAGCAGTGGCATAGTAGATTTTTATTTATAAATGACATACATATTGTTATATAAATATATTACATGTATTATAAAAAACACAGACATGACACTGAAAGAAAAAAGAATGAACTGAAGGATTTTCAGTTAAAAAGTACTGAATGCATGAATTTTTCAGTTCCTTCCTTAAGACCACTACAGTGATAGTAAGTGGTTTTTTAAAAAGAAAGTATAAACCCACAAGGACAAAGAGAACAAGAGTAAAAGAATAACACCAGAATATGGGAAGCTGAAAGAAGACAGATGAATGGCAGTAACTGATCTTTACTTGTCATAACAGGAGAGCTGAGACTGCCTGACTTACAAGGACTCAGAATCTGCCCCCCAGCTCCTCCCTCACCCCCAAGGCACAGGAATTGGTGTCTGGCACCTCTGACAGAAGTGGTAAGTGCTGGGTCACAACAGACGCAGCTGGAAGTCTGTTTGAGAAGCAGTTACACCCACAGCACCTTCTCCATTCTGCATTGCAGGTGATTAACCATCTCCTACACAGCAACAGATTGGAGGTTCATTTTTTGGAGAGGATTAAAGAAAGGATCTTGACTGAAGAACAAGAGGCACACTAGAAGATGAAAACTCAAAATACAAAATAGGTAGAGTCAGTCAAAACTAACATTAAAATGCTTAAAACTAAATTATCAAGAAGGTGCTCTCTGTGTTGCTTAGGGATACAGAAGCACATAGCAAAAATACTATTATTAGATGTGTGATTGCCAATGGCATTCACCTACATAAAGGGAACATTAAGAAATGAAAGTGATATAAAATTTTCTTTACTTCTTAGAGCCATTTCAAATATTTATTCTAATTCTTTTAAAGTGCACGAACTGTCTGAACATTATTTGGTACCTTCAGAATTCAGGCATTTTAAGAATTTCATGTGTTGTATCCTGGATTGGAAGTAGGCATAAATATTGATTTCTTCTGTTTTATGTGAATAATGTCATGGGGTCTACTTTGAGTACCATGGCACCACCAAAAGTTATTTTACACTTCACATGGTGTCTATATCTACAGAATCAATTCTTTAGAGATATAATAATAGTATACTTTGATATTTATATACCTTGATTATCCAACATATTCTGCACTGTTTCTGTTCTTGGAAATCACTATGCTTTTATTATTCTTTCTCTGCAATGTCCTTTCCTTCCTAATCTGCCTGTAAAACTTCCACCTACCTTGGAAGAACTATCTCAAATATGACCTCTTCTTTAAGAGTTTCCTTACCTCCCCTCAGCTGTTTTTGCTCCATTGTTTATGTAATATAACACTTTGTTTGTACTTCCATTATGGCAGTTCCTGTGTTGGTTTTATGGGCTTCCAATGTGGCACTAGTGATAAAGAACCTGTATGCCAATGCAGGAGACGTGGGTTTGATCCCTGGAAGAGAGTACAGCAACCCACTCAACTATTCTTGCCTGGAGAATCCCATGGACAAGGTAGTTTGGCGGGCTACAGTTCATAGGGTCACAAGAAGCTGGACATGACTGAAGTGACTTAGCATGCATATGTTCTGTCTACAGTTATATTTATAAGTCTGTTACCTCTCTTAGCCCAGGTTTACATTTGTGGTCTTTAACCTAACAGTGCTGGGCACAAGATTGGAGAGGATTAAAGAAAGGATCTTGACTGAAGAACAAGAGGCACACTAGAAGATGAAAACTCAAAATACAAAATAGGTAGAGTCAGTCAAAACTAACATTAAAATGCTTAAAACTAAATTATCAAGAAGGTGCTCTCTGTGTTGCTTAGGGATACAGAAGCACATAGCAAAAATACTATTATTAGATGTGTGATTGCCAATGGCATTCACCTACATAAAGGGAACATTAAGAAATGAAAGTGATATAAAATTTTCTTTACTTCTTAGAGCCATTTCAAATATTTATTCTAATTCTTTTAAAGTGCACGAACTGTCTGAACATTATTTGGTACCTTCAGAATTCAGGCATTTTAAGAATTTCATGTGTTGTATCCTGGATTGGAAGTAGGCATAAATATTGATTTCTTCTGTTTTATGTGAATAATGTCATGGGGTCTACTTTGAGTACCATGGCACCACCAAAAGTTATTTTACACTTCACATGGTGTCTATATCTACAGAATCAATTCTTTAGAGATATAATAATAGTATACTTTGATATTTATATACCTTGATTATCCAACATATTCTGCACTGTTTCTGTTCTTGGAAATCACTATGCTTTTATTATTCTTTCTCTGCAATGTCCTTTCCTTCCTAATCTGCCTGTAAAACTTCCACCTACCTTGGAAGAACTATCTCAAATATGACCTCTTCTTTAAGAGTTTCCTTACCTCCCCTCAGCTGTTTTTGCTCCATTGTTTATGTAATATAACACTTTGTTTGTACTTCCATTATGGCAGTTCCTGTGTTGGTTTTATGGGCTTCCAATGTGGCACTAGTGATAAAGAACCTGTATGCCAATGCAGGAGACGTGGGTTTGATCCCTGGAAGAGAGTACAGCAACCCACTCAACTATTCTTGCCTGGAGAATCCCATGGACAAGGTAGTTTGGCGGGCTACAGTTCATAGGGTCACAAGAAGCTGGACATGACTGAAGTGACTTAGCATGCATATGTTCTGTCTACAGTTATATTTATAAGTCTGTTACCTCTCTTAGCCCAGGTTTACATTTGTGGTCTTTAACCTAACAGTGCTGGGCACATGATAGTTTTTCAGTGAATGTGTAAATGGATATTTGAAAATATATTCATTATCTCATTTGATTTTCTCTGACTCAACCGTTATTATACGCCATTGCTCTAAATATTTATTATTAATATATCCATCACTTCTCACCCCTACCAATGTCTACTGCCAAGAATTTATACTCCTGCTGTATGTTGTTTGGACTACTAGCATCTTAAACCTGACTTGTTCCCTAGTCTCACTCTCCTCCTATTAATATTTACTTGCCCACCAGAGTGACTTAACTATCTTTTTTCCCACGTTCTCCATATCTTCAAAGCTCTAAATTGGCTAATTGACTTCTAGACATGATAGAACAAGAAGAGTATATTAATTTTCACTTTAAACGATTAGATACTGACAGATAACTTTTAGACTATGGGCTATGCAGGACACTGATCCTGAAGAGAAGCAGACTAACAAAGTGAGTCCTTTGATTGCCCCAGCTAAGTGCCTGGGAAGAGTCAGAGACAGCTTGGCAGCCTTGCTCAGTTGGAGAGACAAGAGTTTAGAGTTCAAAGAGATGTGAAATAAAATGCTGACGAGATTGGAGAACTTTTTTAGTGGTAGTGCGTAGCTACAGAGATCTTTCATGGGTCCCCTTAAGTCATGAGGCTGAATACTAATTTGTGAATATATGAAAGGAGTTGTCTGAGACTAAAGAAAAATACTTTTAAGTCCTTAGGCTCACGAGGCTGAATACTAATTTAGTGAATTATGTAATATAACACTTTGTTTGTACTTCCATTATGGCAGTTCCTGTGTTGGTTTTATGGGCTTCCAATGTGGCACTAGTGATAAAGAACCTGTATGCCAATGCAGGAGACGTGGGTTTGATCCCTGGAAGAGAGTACAGCAACCCACTCAACTATTCTTGCCTGGAGAATCCCATGGACAAGGTAGTTTGGCGGGCTACAGTTCATAGGGTCACAAGAAGCTGGACATGACTGAAGTGACTTAGCATGCATATGTTCTGTCTACAGTTATATTTATAAGTCTGTTACCTCTCTTAGCCCAGGTTTACATTTGTGGTCTTTAACCTAACAGTGCTGGGCACATGATAGTTTTTCAGTGAATGTGTAAATGGATATTTGAAAATATATTCATTATCTCATTTGATTTTCTCTGACTCAACCGTTATTATACGCCATTGCTCTAAATATTTATTATTAATATATCCATCACTTCTCACCCCTACCAATGTCTACTGCCAAGAATTTATACTCCTGCTGTATGTTGTTTGGACTACTAGCATCTTAAACCTGACTTGTTCCCTAGTCTCACTCTCCTCCTATTAATATTTACTTGCCCACCAGAGTGACTTAACTATCTTTTTTCCCACGTTCTCCATATCTTCAAAGCTCTAAATTGGCTAATTGACTTCTAGACATGATAGAACAAGAAGAGTATATTAATTTTCACTTTAAACGATTAGATACTGACAGATAACTTTTAGACTATGGGCTATGCAGGACACTGATCCTGAAGAGAAGCAGACTAACAAAGTGAGTCCTTTGATTGCCCCAGCTAAGTGCCTGGGAAGAGTCAGAGACAGCTTGGCAGCCTTGCTCAGTTGGAGAGACAAGAGTTTAGAGTTCAAAGAGATGTGAAATAAAATGCTGACGAGATTGGAGAACTTTTTTAGTGGTAGTGCGTAGCTACAGAGATCTTTCATGGGTCCCCTTAAGTCATGAGGCTGAATACTAATTTGTGAATATATGAAAGGAGTTGTCTGAGACTAAAGAAAAATACTTTAGGAAGGAATAGACTGAACAATCCTTAGGCTCACGCAGTAAAGCAATAGTTTATATTCTTACTAACCAGAGTGAAACAGCCTCCTGAGTTATGGGCATTAAATAGAGTCCTCAGAAGGATGATGCCTCAGTAATGGGAACACATTAGCTGAAATGGCTTCACAAAACTAAAATCAAATCTCTAAAACTGATTTCAAGCAACTAAGTAACCAAGTCCAGCAATATTTAAGTGAATACTACAGAAATGAGCATCTAACAGTGTAGAAATTAATGCTGTCAGCATTCAATCTGATATTTCCAAACATGAGAAGAAGCAGAAAGTGCAACTCATAACTGGGAGAAAAATCAATCAATATAGACCCAGAGATGTGAAGATAGAATTGGCTAACAAGGGTATTAACATAGCTATTGTGAATATATGCTACATGTTCAAGAAGGTAAATAAAATATGAACATGAAGATGAGAGAAATGGAAGGCATTAAGGAAAAATAAGTTGAACTTCCAGGTATTAAAAAAAAATACATGATCTGAACTGAAAATTAACTGAATAAGATTAATAATATTTATGTACTACAGAAAAAAATAGTGGATTTGATGACATAGCAATATAAACTATACAAAATCCAACAAAAAGAAAGATTTCTAAAATAATCATAATCATTATGATCATTAATCATAAGGTTAATGATCTGTGTGACAATATCAAACAATCTAATAGGATATGTATAAGTGGAGTATCAGCAAGAAAGATAAAAACAGAAAATGTATTTTAAAAAGCAATGGCCACAGTTTCTCCAACTCTGATGACAAATTACATCCAGAGATCCAGGAAACTCAATGAGCCTCTATCAGCATAAAGATGAAGAAAAGCACATTAAAACACGTTATACCCAAATAACTAAAAGTCAGTGACAAGATAAACATCTCAAAAGCATCTAGAGGTAAAAGACACATTATAAACTTTTTGGTTTGTGAGAGAGTTTTAGTTGTTTCTTAGTTTTATTTCAGCCGATCTCTTGATTTTCTTTGATAAGTAATATACATATATGTGTGTGTATATTATATATATTTGCCTTTTAAATGTAAATGTTTAAAAGTAAGCCATTAATGTATTTCCACAATTAGCATCTGATGCAGACCTCATTTTCTCCCCTTTTCCACCCACCTCTTCACCCTCTTTTCATATTCTTGCATTGGTTCTAACAAATGGTTGGTTTTCAAAATTTTAAAAAGGGAATAAAGATAAAATGACAGCAGACTTCCAATCAGAAACCATGTAGTCCAGAAGATAATGGAGAAACTTCATTAACTAAATGGAAACAAAATTAAAAATTTAACCTATATTTCTATACCCAGAAAAAAACCTTTTACTAATGAAGACTTCTGCTCTCTCTTAGTGTATAAAGTTGGAAAGAGTGCTGTTTGTATCATAAAAATGAGAAAACATTGTAACAATGGGTGACAAATTCATATGTTTTCTTGAATCCATCAGAAAACTAAGGTTACAGGGCAACCAGGTCTGAAATGCTAAACCAAACAGGCTCTGCAAAGAGAAAGAGAACTTGAGAACTGGTTTATCCATGGCATGGTATAGGAAAAAGAGATGATATGGATCACAAAAGTATGGAAGATGAGAAACTTCCTGACCTCTCTGCAGATTGCAAACACTGACTAATAGACAATAGTGGGCTACCACTGTGGAGAAGGGAATGGCATCCACTCCAGTATTCTTGCCTGGAGAATCCCATGCACAGAGGAGCCTGGCAGCCTACAGCCCATGCGGTCGCAAAGAGTCGGACACAACTGAGAGACTAACACACACACAACAACAACAGGCTACCGCTGGGATCAGTTAACATTGTAAAAAAGGATCTCCAATGTGGCATCGTTGCACAGGAAAGATCAAAAGCTGAGACTGTTTCAGGGACATTGGAACAAAAACCCAAACCATTCAGCATAGAGTTTCCAACTCTAATCACAAGGTAAGGCTAGAGGAAACTGAAATCAGTAGAGAGAGAATAGTTATTACAGAACAACAAAACCAAAAACCCTGTCCAATTTCTGACTAGATTGGCTCAACATCCAAAATTCATGATCTTATAGAATAAGTGCATGTGTGCATGGTCACTCAGTTGTGTCCTACTCTTTGCGACCCTACAGACTGTAACCCACCAGGCTCCTCTGTCCAAGGGATTTTCCAGGCAAGGATACTGGAGTGAGTTGCCATGCCCTCCTCCAGGGGATGTTCCTGACCCAGGGACTGACCCTGTGTCTCCTACATCTCCTGCATTTGTAGGTGGATTCTTTACCACTGTGCCACCTGCGAAGCCTATAGAATAAGTGTGCCTATTTCCATGTACAGTTGACCTTTGAATGACATGGGTTTGAACTGTACAGGTCCACTTAAATGTGAAATTTTTTTCAATAGCAAATCCCACAGTATTACATAGTCTACAATGCAGTTGGTTGGATCCATGAATGCAAAACTCTAGCTATAGAGGACCAACTGAAAGTTATACTTAGATTTTCAACTGTATGGAGGATTGACACCCCTTATTACCTTTTCAGGGTCAACTGTATAAATAACATCTACCTCAGTTTCTACTCTTCTACAAACATTGTCTAGTATTCAATAAAATTATCAGAAACACACAAAAAAGTGAAGAGAGGGCAGCCTATTGTCAAAAACCAAAGTGATTCACAGAATCTGACTCAGAGATAATGCAGTGGTTGGAAATCATGCAAGAAATTTAAAATAACTAGTATGAAATTAAAGATTCTACTTGGAAACATGGGCAGCATACATGAACAAAAGGGGAATTTTAGTACAGAGATGAAAATCATGAATAAAATCCAATAAAATGCTAGAATTTTTTTAAACAAAGCAGCAGTGATGGAGAATACCTTCAACATGCTCCTCACTTGACTTAACACAAAAAAAAATCAGTTAACATTGTAAAAAAGGATCTCCAATGTGGCATCGTTGCACAGGAAAGATCAAAAGCTGAGACTGTTTCAGGGACATTGGAACAAAAACCCAAACCATTCAGCATAGAGTTTCCAACTCTAATCACAAGGTAAGGCTAGAGGAAACTGAAATCAGTAGAGAGAGAATAGTTATTACAGAACAACAAAACCAAAAACCCTGTCCAATTTCTGACTAGATTGGCTCAACATCCAAAATTCATGATCTTATAGAATAAGTGCATGTGTGCATGGTCACTCAGTTGTGTCCTACTCTTTGCGACCCTACAGACTGTAACCCACCAGGCTCCTCTGTCCAAGGGATTTTCCAGGCAAGGATACTGGAGTGAGTTGCCATGCCCTCCTCCAGGGGATGTTCCTGACCCAGGGACTGACCCTGTGTCTCCTACATCTCCTGCATTTGTAGGTGGATTCTTTACCACTGTGCCACCTGCGAAGCCTATAGAATAAGTGTGCCTATTTCCATGTACAGTTGACCTTTGAATGACATGGGTTTGAACTGTACAGGTCCACTTAAATGTGAAATTTTTTTCAATAGCAAATCCCACAGTATTACATAGTCTACAATGCAGTTGGTTGGATCCATGAATGCAAAACTCTAGCTATAGAGGACCAACTGAAAGTTATACTTAGATTTTCAACTGTATGGAGGATTGACACCCTTATTACCTTTTCAGGGTCAACTGTAGAAATAACATCTACCACAGTTTCTACTCTTCTACAAACATTGTCTAGTATTCAATAAAATTATCAGAAACACACAAAAAAGTGAAGAGAGGGCAGCCTATTGTCAAAAACCAAAGTGATTCACAGAATCTGACTCAGAGATAATGCAGTGGTTGGAAATCATGCAAGAAATTTAAAATAACTAGTATGAAATTAAAGATTCTACTTGGAAACATGGGCAGCATACATGAACAAAAGGGGAATTTTAGTACAGAGATGAAAATCATGAATAAAATCCAATAAAATGCTAGAATTTTTTTAAACAAAGCAGCAGTGATGGAGAATACCTTCAACATGCTCCTCACTTGACTTAACACAGAAAATAAGCAATGAACTTGAAAATAGCTGAATAAAAATTATCCAGACTAAAACACAGAGAGAAGAAAAGGAATGGAAAAATAATAACAAAGCATCCAAAAGCTGCAAAACAATTTGAAAGTGGCTTAATATACGTGTAACTGGAATTGCAGAAGGAAAAGAATGAGATAATGACACAAAATACATCTTGGAAAAGGTAACCGCCAAACTTAAAGAAGACAAAGATAGATCTAAGAATCTCAGAAAATACCAAAAAATCCCAATGTATACAAAACATAAAACCTCCTACACTTATCATGTTCAAAGCGTGTAAAACTGAAACTAAACAACTTTGAAGGTGTCAAGAGATAAAACACATTATATACAGGGGGATAAAGGCAATAATTAAAGCAGGCATTACATACGAAATTATGCAAGCCAGAAGACAATGGATTGACATCTTTAAGGTAATGAAGGCAAAAAGCTGTCAACCTAGAATGTTTACTTTAAAAAAAAAATTTCAAAAATAAAGAAAATAAAGATTTTTTTCATAAAAGTAAAAGCTGAATGAAATTATTGCCAACAGACTTGTGCTATAAGAACGTTAAGGGGAAATTTTCACGTAGAAAGAAAATGATACCATGCAAATACCTAGATCTATGCAAAGAAATGGGGGCACCAGTTAAAATGAAGTTAATATTAAAAGACATTTCTCCATTTCAAACTGCTTTAAGAAATTATTGACTGTTAAGGCAAAAACAGAAGCAGTGTATTGCAAGTTTATATAAGATATAAAGGTCTAATGTATGATAAAAAATAACATAAAAGAAGGGAAGAAGGAATTGGAAGTATCTTGTTATAAGATTTTTATACTATATAATGGAAGTGTAACATAATTTAAAGGAGCCCGTGGTAAATAAGAGGCTTCTCCAGTGACTCAGCAGTAAAGAATCCACCTGCAGTGCAGGAGATGCAGAAGACTTGGGTTTGGTCCCCGAGTCAGAAAGATTCCCTGAGGAGGGCATGGTAACACACACCAGTATTCTTTCCTGGAAAATCCCATGGACAGAGGAGCCTGCTGGACTACAGTCCACAGGTTCGCAAAGAGTCGAACATGATAAGTGACTGAGCATGCACACGCATAGCAAAAAATGTACTGCAGTGTAACCTAATGCACATTAAATACACTAAATGTAGTCCTAGGGAAACCACTAAAAACTTTAAAAATTAAAATAAGCCAGTAATATATAAAAATGAAATAACAAATTAATCCAAAGGCAGGCAGAGAAAGAGAAGAAAAAGGGAAAAGGTAACAGACAGAAACCAAATAGCAAGATGGTAGATTTTAATAAAATCATATTAACAATTAAATGAAATTAAAGTGGCCTAAACCTGTAGAGTCCTATAGAACTTTAAAGTGAGTAAAGTATGTAATTTAAAGTCTTCTGGTATCCATGTTAATAAAGAAAGAGAAACAGGTGAGGTTAATATTAATAATATACTTAACAGAATCTATGAAAAATCCTGCTATTTCAATACAACACCAATATACAAATTGTTAGTGAGGTATTTTACATTCTGCTTTGAAAAATTTCATGTGTACTTTACACTTACAATACATCTCAATTCAGACCAGTGATATAAAAAGTTCTTCAAAGCTTTATGTGGCTGGAAGCTATCTTATTTTACACGATAGTTCCAATTAACCACACATATTGAAAGACAGAGATTTTCTGATTAGATTAGAAAGTAAAACCTGACTAAATGCTATTTATAAGAAAACCAGCACTTCCCTGGTGGTCTAGTGAGTGGAGAGTCTGCCTTGGGGTATAGGGGGCACCGGTTCGATCCCTGGCCCGGGGGGATCCCATGTGCCGTGGAGTGGCTGGATCAGTGTGCCAGTGCTCTGGAGTGCATGTGCCCGGAGCTGGTGCTCTGTGGCGAGAAAGGCCACTGCAATGGAAGGCCCACATAGGCGGAAAATGAAGATGGATGAAAAATAAAAAATCAATAAAAATAGTTCAAAATTTAAAAAAAAAATCCACTTTAAACATAAACACATAGGTAAGTCAAAATAAACCGGAGGGTCCACAGGTAAATCAGCAAAGAGGTTTCGAAAACCAATAAAAAGTATTCTTTCCTGGAAAATCCCATGGACAGAGGAGCCTGCTGGACTACAGTCCACAGGTTCGCAAAGAGTCGAACATGATAAGTGACTGAGCATGCACACGCATAGCAAAAAATGTACTGCAGTGTAACCTAATGCACATTAAATACACTAAATGTAGTCCTAGGGAAACCACTAAAAACTTTAAAAATTAAAATAAGCCAGTAATATATAAAAATGAAATAACAAATTAATCCAAAGGCAGGCAGAGAAAGAGAAGAAAAAGGGAAAAGGTAACAGACAGAAACCAAATAGCAAGATGGTAGATTTTAATAAAATCATATTAACAATTAAATGAAATTAAAGTGGCCTAAACCTGTAGAGTCCTATAGAACTTTAAAGTGAGTAAAGTATGTAATTTAAAGTCTTCTGGTATCCATGTTAATAAAGAAAGAGAAACAGGTGAGGTTAATATTAATAATATACTTAACAGAATCTATGAAAAATCCTGCTATTTCAATACAACACCAATATACAAATTGTTAGTGAGGTATTTTACATTCTGCTTTGAAAAATTTCATGTGTACTTTACACTTACAATACATCTCAATTCAGACCAGTGATATAAAAAGTTCTTCAAAGCTTTATGTGGCTGGAAGCTATCTTATTTTACACGATAGTTCCAATTAACCACACATATTGAAAGACAGAGATTTTCTGATTAGATTAGAAAGTAAAACCTGACTAAATGCTATTTATAAGAAAACCAGCACTTCCCTGGTGGTCTAGTGAGTGGAGAGTCTGCCTTGGGGTATAGGGGGCACCGGTTCGATCCCTGGCCCGGGGGGATCCCATGTGCCGTGGAGTGGCTGGATCAGTGTGCCAGTGCTCTGGAGTGCATGTGCCCGGAGCTGGTGCTCTGTGGCGAGAAAGGCCACTGCAATGGAAGGCCCACATAGGCGGAAAATGAAGATGGATGAAAAATAAAAAATCAATAAAAATAGTTCAAAATTTAAAAAAAAAATCCACTTTAAACATAAACACATAGGTAAGTTAAAATAAAATACACTAAAAGATTGGAAAAAGCTAGTCAAGAGAAACCTGAACTCACTACATTAATATCAGCCAAAGACTTCATAATAAGAAAAACAGACATTACATGATGGTAAGGAGCCAGTTTATTACAAAGACAGAATATAATGTGTATGTACCTAATAACAGTTTCAAAATGCATAGAGCAAAGAGTGATGGAGCAGAAAGGAGAAACTGACAAAACCCCACAATTATTGTTAAGACCAATGGTCCTCACAATTTTGGCACCAAGGACTGGTTCCATGGAAGACAAATTTTCCATGGAATGTGAGAAAATTTTACACATAAAAACGTGTAAACAAATGATAATGATTATTAATTGTGGTAATTGTGATGAAGGAAATAATAGGGAATAAGAGAAAGCATGGGAAGTGATTTATTTACATGTGGGTTTCAGGGAAAGTCGCTTCGGGGAGGATGTTTAAGTTGAAGTCTGAAGAATGAAAGGAGCTAACTAAAGGGTGTGTGTGTGTGTGTGTGTGTGTGTGTGTGTGTGTGTGTGATGGGTGTGAATGCTCCAGAGGAGAGAAATGTGTAAAGCCCTACAATGGGAAAAAGCAAGGGGAAAAGCCCTACAATGGGAAAAAGAGTGAGAGGCTGAAGGAAGGCCAGTGGATGATTCCAGCAAGAGCTGACACTGGAGAGGCAAACGCGTGATCATACAGGACTGTATGAAACAAAGTACTTGATCTGGATTTTATTCTACTGACATGGGAAGCCTTTGCAGGATTTTAGCAATTACATCATATGACCCTATCTATACTGAAGAGAAAACCAGCACTTCCCTGGTGGTCTAGTGAGTGGAGAGTCTGCCTTGGGGTATAGGGGGCACCGGTTCGATCCCTGGCCCGGGGGGATCCCATGTGCCGTGGAGTGGCTGGATCAGTGTGCCAGTGCTCTGGAGTGCATGTGCCCGGAGCTGGTGCTCTGTGGCGAGAAAGGCCACTGCAATGGAAGGCCCACATAGGCGGAAAATGAAGATGGATGAAAAATAAAAAATCAATAAAAATAGTTCAAAATTTAAAAAAAAAATCCACTTTAAACATAAACACATAGGTAAGTTAAAATAAAATACACTAAAAGATTGGAAAAAGCTAGTCAAGAGAAACCTGAACTCACTACATTAATATCAGCCAAAGACTTCATAATAAGAAAAACAGACATTACATGATGGTAAGGAGCCAGTTTATTACAAAGACAGAATATAATGTGTATGTACCTAATAACAGTTTCAAAATGCATAGAGCAAAGAGTGATGGAGCAGAAAGGAGAAACTGACAAAACCCCACAATTATTGTTAAGACCAATGGTCCTCACAATTTTGGCACCAAGGACTGGTTCCATGGAAGACAAATTTTCCATGGAATGTGAGAAAATTTTACACATAAAAACGTGTAAACAAATGATAATGATTATTAATTGTGGTAATTGTGATGAAGGAAATAATAGGGAATAAGAGAAAGCATGGGAAGTGATTTATTTACATGTGGGTTTCAGGGAAAGTCGCTTCGGGGAGGATGTTTAAGTTGAAGTCTGAAGAATGAAAGGAGCTAACTAAAGGGTGTGTGTGTGTGTGTGTGTGTGTGTGTGTGTGTGTGATGGGTGTGAATGCTCCAGAGGAGAGAAATGTGTAAAGCCCTACAATGGGAAAAAGCAAGGGGAAAAGCCCTACAATGGGAAAAAGAGTGAGAGGCTGAAGGAAGGCCAGTGGATGATTCCAGCAAGAGCTGACACTGGAGAGGCAAACGCGTGATCATACAGGACTGTATGAAACAAAGTACTTGATCTGGATTTTATTCTACTGACATGGGAAGCCTTTGCAGGATTTTTAGCAATTACATCATATGACCCTATCTATACTGAAGAGAATTGAGAACATGAGAGTGAAAGAAGTCAGGTTAGTCAGCCCACTCTCTTGGTCTGGACTGTGAGAGCAAACAGACAACAGGTGCTGCTCTTTAGAGGGCAGCCCTGGGCACCAAGAAGGCGTCCATGCATGCTGATTGACTGGATGAATGGACTATTACCCTTTATGATATGGTGTACTCTTCTATTTTAATAACACTTAAAATAGTAACTAAACGAAAGGGGAGAGCATCCAAAGAACTTGCACTATGAAACTTACTCTTGTTTTATTTTTACATTTAGAATTGGGTAGAAAATGAAAGCCACATTCAGCCAAGCAAAGAAGATGAAGAGCAGAGGGAAGAGCGATGACAATTTTTTTCCTTTTGCCCACGATCCTATTTCCTCCAACTCATCTCTCTGTGAATGTCTTTGGCTAATTTAAGGAACCTATTCTTGACGACAAGAACCATATGTTGTTTCTAAATGTTATGCCCTTAGAAACAGCTTAAGTTTTTTTCAGGTTACTCATACTTGATCTTTATAAAAAGCATCATTGTAATAATAAATAATTTGAGTAGGAGTATACTATTTGAATGTTTTATGGAAAGAGTAAGATATTTCACTTTTGCTTATTCATTAAATTTATGAAATTCCACTATTAACTATAGATGTAAAATATGATGTGGACTTTCATTCTGTGATAACCCAGTTTTGAATAATGAGTCATTTGCTTCAGCAGTTATTTGATTTACATATGGAGGTCTGCAGCACTGAAAGGATCAGGAATATATTTTGTGCCATATTTCACATTTCTATTTTTGGTATGCTCACCTAGCCTAACTGATAAAAACATGTTGATAGTAATGCCTCTTTAATAGGATCCTAATTATTTATTACTATTATTTTTAAATTTTGGCCTCTATTTATTTTCATCCATCTTAATTCTTTGGCCTGTGTGAGCCTCCCATTGCAGTGGCCTCTCTCGTTGCAGGGCACCGGCTCTGGACTCGTGCTCCAGAGTGCTGGCTCGTAATTGGACACACCAGTCCAGCTGCTCCACGGTGTGGGATCTTCCCCTGCTAGGGATCGAACTGGTGCTCCTTGCACTGCAAGGCAGACTCTACCCACTGGACCACCAGGGAGGCCCTTATCAACATGCTTTAAATGCAAGCAGAGGTTCAGAGAGTTTTAAAAGTTAACAATGCTAGTGAATGGGGGAATCATAGTCATAGCCAAACCTAGCTCTGGCTCTAAAGTTATGATTCTAATCTTAAGCAAGATATCCATTTACTCTTAGTTTCAGTTTCTTCAACTGTCAAATAGAAATACCTTGTTACTAATTTAACACAGATCCTGACACACAATTGCAGGTTGTCTAGAGATAAAATATTTGAAGTTGTGCGCAGATGACAAAGATACTGGCCTGTCTCTTCCAAGAGTAGGGAGAGCAGTATATTCCAACCAATTTCATCCCTAAGGAAGCACTTATGCAAGGGACTTTAGGAAGTCATGGTTAAAAAGTAGGGGTGAGTATACTGTATTTGTCCTTCTATTTCTGATTGACTTCACTTTTTATGATACGTTCTAGATCCAACCACCTCATTAGGGTTGATTCTTCTGCATTTCTCTTTACAGCTGTGTAGTATTCCATTGTATATATGTACCAGAGCTTTTGGATCCATTCGTTCGTCGATGGGCATCTAGGTTCCTTCTATGTTCTAGCTATTGTATAGAGAGCTGCAATGAACATTGGGGTACAGGTGCTTCTTTCAGTTTTGATTTTGTCAGGGTATAAGCCTAAGAGTGGGATTGCTGGGTAAAAAATGTTGCCTTTTCATTTTAGTTAATGGACTCCCTCAGGAATATATTTTGTGCCATATTTCACATTTCTATTTTGGTATGCTCACCTAGCCTAACTGATAAAAACATGTTGATAGTAATGCCTCTTTAATAGGATCCTAATTATTTATTACTATTATTTTTAAATTTTGGCCTCTATTTATTTTCATCCATCTTAATTCTTTGGCCTGTGTGAGCCTCCCATTGCAGTGGCCTCTCTCGTTGCAGGGCACCGGCTCTGGACTCGTGCTCCAGAGTGCTGGCTCGTAATTGGACACACCAGTCCAGCTGCTCCACGGTGTGGGATCTTCCCCTGCTAGGGATCGAACTGGTGCTCCTTGCACTGCAAGGCAGACTCTACCCACTGGACCACCAGGGAGGCCCTTATCAACATGCTTTAAATGCAAGCAGAGGTTCAGAGAGTTTTAAAAGTTAACAATGCTAGTGAATGGGGGAATCATAGTCATAGCCAAACCTAGCTCTGGCTCTAAAGTTATGATTCTAATCTTAAGCAAGATATCCATTTACTCTTAGTTTCAGTTTCTTCAACTGTCAAATAGAAATACCTTGTTACTAATTTAACACAGATCCTGACACACAATTGCAGGTTGTCTAGAGATAAAATATTTGAAGTTGTGCGCAGATGACAAAGATACTGGCCTGTCTCTTCCAAGAGTAGGGAGAGCAGTATATTCCAACCAATTTCATCCCTAAGGAAGCACTTATGCAAGGGACTTTAGGAAGTCATGGTTAAAAAGTAGGGGTGAGTATACTGTATTTGTCCTTCTATTTCTGATTGACTTCACTTTTTATGATACGTTCTAGATCCAACCACCTCATTAGGGTTGATTCTTCTGCATTTCTCTTTACAGCTGTGTAGTATTCCATTGTATATATGTACCAGAGCTTTTGGATCCATTCGTTCGTCGATGGGCATCTAGGTTCCTTCTATGTTCTAGCTATTGTATAGAGAGCTGCAATGAACATTGGGGTACAGGTGCTTCTTTCAGTTTTGATTTTGTCAGGGTATAAGCCTAAGAGTGGGATTGCTGGGTCATATGGTGCTTCTATTTTTAGTTTTTTAAGAAATCTCCAGACTGTCTTCCAAATTAACACATATATATGGAATCTAGTAGGATGGTGATGATGGCACATGCAGTGAAGCGACAGAAAGACAGACATGGACAGTGGACATATGGACATTGTGGGGAAGGAACAGTGGGTGAGAGGCGTAAAGGAAGTAGCATGAAGGCCTGTACTATCATAAGTGAAGAAAATAGCTCTAGTCATTGCTCTGTGAGAAAAGGGGATCCTTCAGGGGTGCTGTGTGATGGTCGGGAGGGGAGGGAAGGGGGGGATATACATATGACTAATCTGAGAACATACATATCTGTAAACAACAAAACTCTGTAAAAGTTAAAAGTGAAATAAAGGTTTAAAAAAAAAAAAAGTAGGGGTGATAATATCTGGCTCATGGAGTCATTGTTTAACTGTTTAACCCGGAGCTTGCATGTAGTAGTCAGTCAAAACATGTTAAAAAGTATTAAGACTAATGATGATGATGATGATTGAGGGTGATGGAAACGCTATGTATCAATCTTGGATTAGAATTACCAGAGGGAATAATGCTGTTAACAGCTTCTAAAAATATAAAAAAACTCCTGAGTAACTGTAGCCCACCAGGCTTCTCTTTCCATGGGATTCTCCAGGCAAGAACACTGGAGTGGGAAGCTATTCCCTTCTCCAGGGGACCTTCCCAACCTGAGGATCAAAGCTGGGTCTCCTGCCTTGCAGGCAGATTCTTTGCTGTCTGAAACACTGGGGAAGCCCAAGTAACTGTAAGTTACTTTTGAAATAAAACAGTTTTCATGTCCCTAACTTCCTGGAGAATTTTGCTTTGTAGGATCTGCTGTTTTAAGTAGAAGACGGATGATGATTCTCTTCGATTTGTACTTAAAGTGCTTGACGCTGAAAATATGATTGGCCAGCTTTGGGGCCATCCATGCACATTTCTCTGAAGGAGTAGTGTCTAGAACTCAAGGACGTCATGGTTGGCTCCCATTCCCACTCTTAGCCATTATCAAACTGGACATATTCACAGAGACCTCCAAAACACACATCTTTGACCTGGGCATAGTTTTGGCCACAGAGCCATTTAATCTTAGTGAAGACTTTTTAAAATTATTAATGCAAGTTAAATAGAAATTATAGGCAAATGTATTGTATATATGAAGAACCAAAAAAGCATGTTAATAGTAATGCCTCATTAATAGGATCTTAATTGCCAGGATCCTATTGTGAAAATTTAAACAAGGACCTATGGTACTGCCTGCTATAGAGTAGTGCTCAGTGAAGGTAGATATCACTATGATTTTGATTTGTGAACCTCACACAAGAGAAGAGTAGATGCCTACTTGTCTCTAGACACTCACAGACACCATCTGGAATCTGTTTTCCTTGTCATCTAAGTAGGACAGTTCCATGAAGCCATCACCGTGCAAGATTCTTGGCCCAAGTTTCCTTCTGGAAATGAACCTGAAATTTCATTTTTGCCACAGGATAGTGACTGCAACGTATGACCATTAGTTGTGTAGGTTTATATGCTCTTTCCCCAATGTATCATCATCTTTTATAAAATAAATAAAATGGCAAAGAGATAACCTGAATACTTTCCATTCATTCCTACTTAGTAGAAGATGAATGAATCGGTGAGATGGAATAGAACATATAGAATGGTTGACAAGTATCTATGATTGCTGTCTTCCCGGAAGAAAAAGTGTATATGTGTGTGTGTGTGTGTGTGTGTGTGTGTGTGTGTGTGTGTATACATGTAGATACATTCCTCTTGTATATATAGATATATATTCCTCCTGTAGGAGGGAATTTGAAACAACATATGGAGCTAAAAAGACTCATATGAATTTTTAAATGATTCCACAGTGTTAAAAAAAAATAGTCTCAGTTAAATGCTTTTACCTTTGGAGTTTGAAATGTTAAGACCTTTACACTTTTTCTTGGAGAGAAAGAAAATGTTTGTAAAAGTTGAAATGTCAGAAGCCATTCTTCCTGCCCTCAAGACCTGAGATCAAAAGCTCCAGGATGGAAGGATTAAGAATAAACAAAGGTAGAGCAGAGTGAGATGTACAGCAGAATTCTAAACAAGTGCACTTGCTCTTTGAGCTATCCTTCTGGAACTAATTCATTCCTGACTAACTTCTCTGTCCCTGCCTTGATTCTCTTTGTGTGTGTGTGGTTTTGTTTTTTTTTTTAATTTTTTTTTTTTTGTTCATCACCTTGATTACCTAGACTACTTGCTTGATCTTTTTTTCTTTTTCCTTTTCAATTTTTCTGTGTACTAGGGCCCAACTTAATTTTGATCCTTGGGTTCAACTTCTTACCATGATTCCTTTTGGTTCCTAATTCTCATTTCATGGCAAACCTTTGATGAATATTTGCATAGTTAACTACCTGTCCTGACAGCTTCGTGGCTCCTCCCCAGCTACCTCCAGAGTATGGACCAGGTTATGTTAAAAACGAGGAGGGCAAGCTTAATGATCAGTGGTCTCCATTTTGGGGACTGTGATGAGCTTAGTTCGTGAAAAAAAAAACCTTACTTTAAAAAGGGATTTTCTGGAGGCGGTGGGGTGGGAAACAGGTACAAGAAAGATGGCACATGTGTATCTTTATATTTACATTGTTATACACCAGAAACCAACATGACATTTTATAAAATAAATAAAATGGCAAAGAGATAACCTGAATACTTTCCATTCATTCCTACTTAGTAGAAGATGAATGAATCGGTGAGATGGAATAGAACATATAGAATGGTTGACAAGTATCTATGATTGCTGTCTTCCCGGAAGAAAAAGTGTATATGTGTGTGTGTGTGTGTGTGTGTGTGTGTGTGTGTGTGTATACATGTAGATACATTCCTCTTGTATATATAGATATATATTCCTCCTGTAGGAGGGAATTTGAAACAACATATGGAGCTAAAAAGACTCATATGAATTTTTAAATGATTCCACAGTGTTAAAAAAAAATAGTCTCAGTTAAATGCTTTTACCTTTGGAGTTTGAAATGTTAAGACCTTTACACTTTTTCTTGGAGAGAAAGAAAATGTTTGTAAAAGTTGAAATGTCAGAAGCCATTCTTCCTGCCCTCAAGACCTGAGATCAAAAGCTCCAGGATGGAAGGATTAAGAATAAACAAAGGTAGAGCAGAGTGAGATGTACAGCAGAATTCTAAACAAGTGCACTTGCTCTTTGAGCTATCCTTCTGGAACTAATTCATTCCTGACTAACTTCTCTGTCCCTGCCTTGATTCTCTTTGTGTGTGTGTGGTTTTGTTTTTTTTTTTAATTTTTTTTTTTTTGTTCATCACCTTGATTACCTAGACTACTTGCTTGATCTTTTTTTCTTTTTCCTTTTCAATTTTTCTGTGTACTAGGGCCCAACTTAATTTTGATCCTTGGGTTCAACTTCTTACCATGATTCCTTTTGGTTCCTAATTCTCATTTCATGGCAAACCTTTGATGAATATTTGCATAGTTAACTACCTGTCCTGACAGCTTCGTGGCTCCTCCCCAGCTACCTCCAGAGTATGGACCAGGTTATGTTAAAAACGAGGAGGGCAAGCTTAATGATCAGTGGTCTCCATTTTGGGGACTGTGATGAGCTTAGTTCGTGAAAAAAAAAACCTTACTTTAAAAAGGGATTTTCTGGAGGCGGTGGGGTGGGAAACAGGTACAAGAAAGATGGCACATGTGTATCTTTATATTTACATTGTTATACACCAGAAACCAACATGACATTTTAAAGCAATTATCCTCCATTTATGGAGAAGGAAATGGCAGCCCACTCCAGTGTTCTTGCCTGGAGAATCCCTTGGACAGAGGAGCCTGGTGTGGTGGGCTGCAGTCCATGGGACTGCACAGAGTCAGACACGACCTAGTGATTAAACAACGAACATCGTCCTTCAACTAAAACTTTAAAAAAATATTTTCTAACAAAAGCAAGATCCACATTGGATAAATTCTACATGGATGACTTATGATGAGTGAATGAAAAAAATGGTGTCTTATTTGGCCAGGATCCCCTCATCTATTTGCTTATGTGCTGCTTACTCACCCAGTTGTGTCTAACTCTTTGCAACTCTTTGAACTGCAGCCTGCCAGGCTCCCCAGCCCATGGAATTCTACAGGCAAGAATATTGGAGTGGACTGCTGTGTCCCCCTCCAGGGGATCTGCTCGATCCAGGGATCAAACCCATATCTCCTGTGTCTCTGCATTATAGGCAGATTCTTTACTCACTGAGCCATTCAGGAAGTCCCATATTTGCTTATAATTTAAGACAAAAGAAAGGGTCAAAAGATAATCATTTTGTCCTGAAATTCAAATGAAACAGTGGAATGTGTAATCAAGTGAATACGCATTATAGGAATACTCAAAATTAATGGTTTAAGTAATATCTTAATATTTTAGCTTTATTCGTGACCCTAATCTGATCATCTATTTCAAATTTAAATTTCAAGAAGTCTGGCTCATCATTCTAATTTTCCTCAGAGTGTCTTAAAAGACCTTTCTTTAAACAACTGGTTAGCCTTATTATAATTATTAACTAGTTACTCAACTCCTTTCCAACATTAATATTATATATTGGAGGGGATATATTCATTTATAACATCTATACTTCATATAGAAGTAAATTCACTTCTATATTACTGTTATTAACATTATCACCAATCATGGGAGACATGCCAGAGTGCCTCAGCCTTTACTGCAAGGCATTGTATCATAAATATGGAGACATATTTCAACTTCTTGAAATGAACACTTTGTCTAGTACTTTGTGTCATGCTATGTTTATTTAATGTTGTCACTCAGAAAAAATCCAACAAATTTTGAAAAAAATGACATTTTAAAGCAATTATCCTCCATTTATGGAGAAGGAAATGGCAGCCACTCCAGTGTTCTTGCCTGGAGAATCCCTTGGACAGAGGAGCCTGGTGTGGTGGGCTGCAGTCCATGGGACTGCACAGAGTCAGACACGACCTAGTGATTAAACAACGAACATCGTCCTTCAACTAAAACTTTAAAAAAATATTTTCTAACAAAAGCAAGATCCACATTGGATAAATTCTACATGGATGACTTATGATGAGTGAATGAAAAAAATGGTGTCTTATTTGGCCAGGATCCCCTCATCTATTTGCTTATGTGCTGCTTACTCACCCAGTTGTGTCTAACTCTTTGCAACTCTTTGAACTGCAGCCTGCCAGGCTCCCCAGCCCATGGAATTCTACAGGCAAGAATATTGGAGTGGACTGCTGTGTCCCCCTCCAGGGGATCTGCTCGATCCAGGGATCAAACCCATATCTCCTGTGTCTCTGCATTATAGGCAGATTCTTTACTCACTGAGCCATTCAGGAAGTCCCATATTTGCTTATAATTTAAGACAAAAGAAAGGGTCAAAAGATAATCATTTTGTCCTGAAATTCAAATGAAACAGTGGAATGTGTAATCAAGTGAATACGCATTATAGGAATACTCAAAATTAATGGTTTAAGTAATATCTTAATATTTTAGCTTTATTCGTGACCCTAATCTGATCATCTATTTCAAATTTAAATTTCAAGAAGTCTGGCTCATCATTCTAATTTTCCTCAGAGTGTCTTAAAAGACCTTTCTTTAAACAACTGGTTAGCCTTATTATAATTATTAACTAGTTACTCAACTCCTTTCCAACATTAATATTATATATTGGAGGGGATATATTCATTTATAACATCTATACTTCATATAGAAGTAAATTCACTTCTATATTACTGTTATTAACATTATCACCAATCATGGGAGACATGCCAGAGTGCCTCAGCCTTTACTGCAAGGCATTGTATCATAAATATGGAGACATATTTCAACTTCTTGAAATGAACACTTTGTCTAGTCTGTACTTTGTGTCATGCTATGTTTATTTAATGTTGCATAAATAATACACTATAATATTCTGAGTAATTCTTTGCCTCATTCTACTTCTGCTGTCAACTAATTTTTAAAAATAGTTATGTATTATATTCTCCAGAAATAAAACAATTTTAATATAAATAGTACCTCAAAAATTGCAACATACTCCCTCCACTATCAGTTTTCAGAAATTTTAGTGTTCACTGATTTATTCAGCCATTTAAACATTTATTCTACATGCCAAGTACCACTATGCAAGTTGTTGAGTATATGGTAAATAAAACATGCTTATTCTCATAGTTTAGATGGAAGGTGAGGAAATCATGGTCTCATAGTTTAGATGGAAGGTGAATAAATTATGCAAATAATTATAATACACGGTGATATAGGTTGAGATAGAGTTATTCATACATTGCAGAGATGGGAGCCTTCTCTCTGTCTACAGGACTTAGGGAGAGCTACAAAAAGAAGGTACAAGTTGGGCTGACTCTGAAGAATGAGCAGGGATGCTTTAGAGGCAAGAGAGGTAGAAAGCACATTCCAGGAAGAAGTGTCTACATGCTTGGAGGATGGAATCACATGTGAAGGCACGGGCATATATGTAGGTAACAATAGGCAGTGCTGTACTGTATGTACTTAGGCACTCAGTCGTGTACGACTCTTTGCGATCCCATGGACTGCAGCCCACTAGGTTACTCTGTCCATGGGATTCTCCAGGCAAGAATACTGGAGTGGGGTGCCATGCCTTCTTCCAGGGGATCTTCCCAACCCAGAATTGAACCCAGGTCTCCCATATTGCAGGCAGATTCTTTACCGTGTGTGCCATCAGGGAAGCCAGGCAGTGCAGTGTGGCTGAAATGTGGGGAATACACAGGAGAAGGTATGCAGATAAAATGGCAGGCGGGCATTTTCAAAATGGTTTAAACTTGGCACTACTTGTGACAGAGACAAAGGATCCAGCAAAATGAGAGAGATGGATGAAAACAAAAGAAGAAACAATTCTACATAGTCCTCAAATATGGAGACATATTTCAACTTCTGAATTTTTGAACACTTTGTCTAGTCTGTACTTTGTGTCATGCTATGTTTATTTAATGTTGCATAAATAATACACTATAATATTCTGAGTAATTCTTTGCCTCATTCTACTTCTGCTGTCAACTAATTTTTAAAAATAGTTATGTATTATATTCTCCAGAAATAAAACAATTTTAATATAAATAGTACCTCAAAAATTGCAACATACTCCCTCCACTATCAGTTTTCAGAAATTTTAGTGTTCACTGATTTATTCAGCCATTTAAACATTTATTCTACATGCCAAGTACCACTATGCAAGTTGTTGAGTATATGGTAAATAAAACATGCTTATTCTCATAGTTTAGATGGAAGGTGAGGAAATCATGGTCTCATAGTTTAGATGGAAGGTGAATAAATTATGCAAATAATTATAATACACGGTGATATAGGTTGAGATAGAGTTATTCATACATTGCAGAGATGGGAGCCTTCTCTCTGTCTACAGGACTTAGGGAGAGCTACAAAAAGAAGGTACAAGTTGGGCTGACTCTGAAGAATGAGCAGGGATGCTTTAGAGGCAAGAGAGGTAGAAAGCACATTCCAGGAAGAAGTGTCTACATGCTTGGAGGATGGAATCACATGTGAAGGCACGGGCATATATGTAGGTAACAATAGGCAGTGCTGTACTGTATGTACTTAGGCACTCAGTCGTGTACGACTCTTTGCGATCCCATGGACTGCAGCCCACTAGGTTACTCTGTCCATGGGATTCTCCAGGCAAGAATACTGGAGTGGGGTGCCATGCCTTCTTCCAGGGGATCTTCCCAACCCAGAATTGAACCCAGGTCTCCCATATTGCAGGCAGATTCTTTACCGTGTGTGCCATCAGGGAAGCCAGGCAGTGCAGTGTGGCTGAAATGTGGGGAATACACAGGAGAAGGTATGCAGATAAAATGGCAGGCGGGCATTTTTCAAAATGGTTTAAACTTGGCACTACTTGTGACAGAGACAAAGGATCCAGCAAAATGAGAGAGATGGATGAAAACAAAAGAAGAAACAATTCTACATAGTCCTCAAATCAGTTTCATACTTTTCCTTCCTGTGCACAAGGAAGGCTTCATTTTCTGCTCCTTTGCTGTTAGGCAAGGTCATACGAATGGTCAGGCCAATCCGCTGTAAACAAAAGTTTAATGCGTTACTTCTGGGCTGAGATAGTAAAAAGTCCCTGTGTTATTTTCTCATGTCTCTCTTTCCCATCATGGAAATCAAGGGGGTCTTAGGTTGATATGAGGAACTGCAAGATCGTAGCTGTCTGAACTCATGATTCACCATATCAAAGACAATTGCACTGGAGAGGTGCCCAGATCCACAGTAGATATGGTGAAAGGAATACATTTAAAAAAAAAAAAAACAACTTTTTTTTTTGTTAAGCCATTGATTGAGTTTAGGTTTTTTGGTTTTTGTTTTTTTTACACTGCAGCATAGCACAGCTGACCAAAACACAAATTTAAAAGTTAGCACATATATGTACCACATGAGTATATAATTCAAAGGAAGTAGTGGATGGAATCAACGGTATAAGAGGTCTGGAGAGAAATTGGGCTACTTCCTTCTCTATAAGATGTAGGAAAGTTTAGGGGGAGGACAAAATGTAGAACGATGTGGAGGTCAAAAAGGGAACATTAAAGCAGTTTATTCATGATGGCTACTACATTTCTGTGATAATTGAAATTAAGTCTTCTCTTGAGCAGGTAAGTGGGAAGGCTGAGGGAAATAAAATGACTGAGCAGCTGCTGAGAGGACAGTTACTATACAGAAGAGGAAAGACAGTCAAAAAGTGAAGGGGACTCAGTGTCGACTCTTTGCGATCCCATGGACTGCAGCCCACTAGGTTACTCTGTCCATGGGATTCTCCAGGCAAGAATACTGGAGTGGGGTGCCATGCCTTCTTCCAGGGGATCTTCCCAACCCAGAATTGAACCCAGGTCTCCCATATTGCAGGCAGATTCTTTACCGTGTGTGCCATCAGGGAAGCCAGGCAGTGCAGTGTGGCTGAAATGTGGGGAATACACAGGAGAAGGTATGCAGATAAAATGGCAGGCGGGCATTTTTCAAAATGGTTTAAACTTGGCACTACTTGTGACAGAGACAAAGGATCCAGCAAAATGAGAGAGATGGATGAAAACAAAAGAAGAAACAATTCTACATAGTCCTCAAATCAGTTTCATACTTTTCCTTCCTGTGCACAAGGAAGGCTTCATTTTCTGCTCCTTTGCTGTTAGGCAAGGTCATACGAATGGTCAGGCCAATCCGCTGTAAACAAAAGTTTAATGCGTTACTTCTGGGCTGAGATAGTAAAAAGTCCCTGTGTTATTTTCTCATGTCTCTCTTTCCCATCATGGAAATCAAGGGGGTCTTAGGTTGATATGAGGAACTGCAAGATCGTAGCTGTCTGAACTCATGATTCACCATATCAAAGACAATTGCACTGGAGAGGTGCCCAGATCCACAGTAGATATGGTGAAAGGAATACATTTAAAAAAAAAAAACAACTTTTTTTTTTGTTAAGCCATTGATTGAGTTTAGGTTTTTTGGTTTTTGTTTTTTTTACACTGCAGCATAGCACAGCTGACCAAAACACAAATTTAAAAGTTAGCACATATATGTACCACATGAGTATATAATTCAAAGGAAGTAGTGGATGGAATCAACGGTATAAGAGGTCTGGAGAGAAATTGGGCTACTTCCTTCTCTATAAGATGTAGGAAAGTTTAGGGGGAGGACAAAATGTAGAACGATGTGGAGGTCAAAAAGGGAACATTAAAGCAGTTTATTCATGATGGCTACTACATTTCTGTGATAATTGAAATTAAGTCTTCTCTTGAGCAGGTAAGTGGGAAGGCTGAGGGAAATAAAATGACTGAGCAGCTGCTGAGAGGACAGTTACTATACAGAAGAGGAAAGACAGTCAGGAAGACAGAAGGGAAAGAACTGCACAGAAGAGGTTAGGCGCTCCACTGGGTCTGTGGCTCTTGCATTTACAGTAGAGTCAGCCAACATGACTTTGTCATTTTCTACAGCAATGATTGCCAGCCTGAGCATAAAAACAAACAATTATGCATATACAAAGGCTTGGGGAAAACGTTATGGTATGAAGAGGAGATCTTTATAAAACTTGGGAGGCTTGAGAAAGTAGAGCTGAAGTGAATGACAATAGCATTAAATACAAACAGGAAGAAAGTAAAGCCAGGAGTTGATGGAGCAAAAGATTCTCCAATAAACTGGATATTTTAGTGGGTTAAAGGGAAAATTTTGCAGGACTAGTTGTATAGAACTGGTTAAAAGTCATGGAATTATGCTTATAGAGATGGTAGTGTAATATACTGGTTAAAAGAAAGTCATTTGGGTTTCATTTGCTGCTCTGCCCTTTACTAGGAACATATGATATTAATCAAGTTAGCCTCATTTTTTTTGCTGTGCCTCAGTCTCCTCATAGGATATTTTAAGCTCCATTGAAAGATTTTTGTGATGATTGACTGAGTCAGTATACATACAGCTCTTAAAATAAGAGCTTGGCATAAAGTACCCTGTAAGCACGAATTGTTATTACTATAGTGGTAGAAATTATGCAGTCATGGAAATGGGTACTGAGGTGAAAGGAGATGAGCATTGTGGATGGAAATGGGGTTCAGAAATTGTAAGATGAGAGAGTTGGTGAATTGTAAGTGTGAGCACTGTGTATTCTCAAGGCACTGAGAAGAAACAAAATTGTGAGTTAGTGTGATGTCCACTGTCAGTTGATGCTATGACATCATAAGATAATGACCATGAGGAGAGGAGCATGGCTTAACTGTGGCATGACCTTTAAGACTGGTAACTTAGTAGTCTAGGAAGGCCGTGAACCCCTACAACTTGTTACTGAGACAGAGAGCACAAGAAACTGACAACCTCTTCTTTCAAGAGTTTTCAGGAAATTTTTCTGGAGAGGGTGTGGAGAAAAGACAACCCTCCTACACTGTTAATAGGAGTCTAAATTAGTGCAACCGCCATGGAGAACAAATGAAGGTTCCTTAAAAAATTAAAAATTGAGTTACTGTGTGATCCAGCAACTCCACTCCTGGAGAAAACTCTAATTCAAAAATATACATGCAACCCAATGATCAGCCAACATGACTTTGTCATTTTCTACAGCAATGATTGCCAGCCTGAGCATAAAAACAAACAATTATGCATATACAAAGGCTTGGGGAAAACGTTATGGTATGAAGAGGAGATCTTTATAAAACTTGGGAGGCTTGAGAAAGTAGAGCTGAAGTGAATGACAATAGCATTAAATACAAACAGGAAGAAAGTAAAGCCAGGAGTTGATGGAGCAAAAGATTCTCCAATAAACTGGATATTTTAGTGGGTTAAAGGGAAAATTTTGCAGGACTAGTTGTATAGAACTGGTTAAAAGTCATGGAATTATGCTTATAGAGATGGTAGTGTAATATACTGGTTAAAAGAAAGTCATTTGGGTTTCATTTGCTGCTCTGCCCTTTACTAGGAACATATGATATTAATCAAGTTAGCCTCATTTTTTTTGCTGTGCCTCAGTCTCCTCATAGGATATTTTAAGCTCCATTGAAAGATTTTTGTGATGATTGACTGAGTCAGTATACATACAGCTCTTAAAATAAGAGCTTGGCATAAAGTACCCTGTAAGCACGAATTGTTATTACTATAGTGGTAGAAATTATGCAGTCATGGAAATGGGTACTGAGGTGAAAGGAGATGAGCATTGTGGATGGAAATGGGGTTCAGAAATTGTAAGATGAGAGAGTTGGTGAATTGTAAGTGTGAGCACTGTGTATTCTCAAGGCACTGAGAAGAAACAAAATTGTGAGTTAGTGTGATGTCCACTGTCAGTTGATGCTATGACATCATAAGATAATGACCATGAGGAGAGGAGCATGGCTTAACTGTGGCATGACCTTTAAGACTGGTAACTTAGTAGTCTAGGAAGGCCGTGAACCCCTACAACTTGTTACTGAGACAGAGAGCACAAGAAACTGACAACCTCTTCTTTCAAGAGTTTTCAGGAAATTTTTCTGGAGAGGGTGTGGAGAAAAGACAACCCTCCTACACTGTTAATAGGAGTCTAAATTAGTGCAACCGCCATGGAGAACAAATGAAGGTTCCTTAAAAAATTAAAAATTGAGTTACTGTGTGATCCAGCAACTCCACTCCTGGAGAAAACTCTAATTCAAAAATATACATGCAACCCAATGATCATTGCAGCATTATTTACAATAGTCTTGGAAGTGACCTAAATGTCCATTGACAAAGGAATGCATAAAGATGTGGTACATATACACGATAAAATATCTGTTCTTGTTGTTTAGTTGTTAAGTCATGTCCAACTCTATGGGAACCATGTCCCCATGCTCAGCCATAAAAAAAGAATAAAATAGTGTCATTTGCAGCAACATGGATGGACCAAAAAAATATCATATGAGGCAAAGCAAGTCAGATAAAGAAAAACATCATATGATATTGCTTATATGTGGAATCTAAAAAAAATGATATAATGAACTTATTTACAAAACAGAAATAGATGTACAGATATAGGAAAGAAATTTATGGTTACCAAAGATTAAAGGTAGGGGAAGGGATATAGTAGGAGTTGGGATTAAAGTATATATACTACTATTATAAGGACCTACTGTTTAGCACAGACAACTATATTCAATATCTTGTAATAACCCTTAATAGAAACTAATCTGAAAAAGAATATATAGATATTTGTATATATGAATAGGAAAAAAACCGAGTTTTCGGTCACTTTAATCAAGTAAAATCCATGTTTAGGACTTTCCTGGTGGTCCAGTGGTTAGGACTCTATGCTTCCACTGCTGGGGGTGCAGGTTCCATACCTTGTCAGAAACTAAGATCCCACATGCTTTGGGGCACAGGCAGAAAAAAAAGAAGAAAGAAAGAAAGAAAAAAAACATGTTTTAGTCAATGGAGTGAGGAGAAGGAAAGGAAGCATAAGTAAGCAAAATGTGTGGATATTCATGAATGAAGAGTTCCAAAGTTATTTTAGAAAAGGTTTTTTTTTTTGTTTTTTTTTTTTTTTTCTAAGCAGAATCAGTGAGGATAGACTTGGAGAAAGAAAAAGTAAGTTTTCTGAAGGGGAATTGAAGAACACACCTTGAGCCATTATCATGGGATAAGAGATGGGGAGTTAAGTTACTTTGGGCTTTCATATAACTTAACACAACCATTTTCTTTTCTACATTGACCATTTTTACTATGTTTAGAGTGTATGTAGTCTCAGGTATAACCCAGAGCTGACTGTGGCACTCTTTTATTATGTACATAAAACTAGTAAATTTATCACATTTAAAATTATTGAAGAATAAATAATTCCAATGTTATTAAACCATTTCAAATTATAGAAAGTTATACTAAGCTTGTTAATATATTTTATGAAGTTGGCATAATGTTAGCAGCAAAGCTAAATAATGATAGAAAAAATAGTAGTCCAATATAACTTAAGAATATAGATGCAAAATTATTAATAAAAGTACTAGCAAATAAAGTCCAGGATACTTTACTGCCATGATGCAAAGATAGTTTCATGTCAGGAACTCTTTCAATAAGAAAGTTCTTATAATAACATAACTTCCACCTGAGCCATGAGGGAAGCCCATTACACCAGTAGGTTAATGGATTAAAATGATTCTAATAGATGCTGAAAAGGCATTTGGTTAAATTTAGTAGCCATTTCTACTATCAAGCACCAATCAATCTACTATCAATCTCCAACCAATCTACTATCAATCTCCAATTAATCTACTATCAATCTCCAACCAATCTATTATCAATCCAATCAAAATAGGAATAAAAGGAAATCACCTAAATATCATAAATATGTATGCAAAACCAAAAGCAAACGTCATTTTAGATATTCAAGAGACAATTTTAAAACTATTATAAGGAAATTTAGTAACAAACCTAGCCACAAACAAATTTAGACACAATATTTCAAAAGCAATAGTAGTTCTTTACTAGAAATAATCAAATAGAATTAGAAATGAAAACAATAAGCCACGCAAAATAATATAAAAGTTTTACACATTTTGAAATAAATTTAACAGAAAAGCTACAAAGCCTATTAAAAAGAATCATAGAAACTTCTTAAAGGGCCACATCGAGAGCTGAACAAATGGAAAAACATACCTTGCTCTTGCAAGGGAAGATTTAATTTTACAAATATGTCAATTCTACCCATATTGTGACATATCTAATGAATTTTTAATCAAAATCTCTCTGGTCTTAGAAAAATTAATTATCCTACATTTTATATGGAGGAATAAATGCCTATGAGAAGCTAAGAAATGTACAAACACAAAAAATGATGGTGAAATTCCTTGCAAGATATTAAAATGTTATAAAGTCAACATAAGCAAAAGGGTTGGTGATTAACATATGGACAGACTAATCGATTGAACAAAACAAAACCTGCAGAACACCTGGGAGCACCATACAGGAAAGTGGTAGTATTTCACTTCAAAGAGGAGGGAATGGTTTAGTAAATGAGCGTATTTTATTTTTATGTTAGGAAGTAGCATAATCAGCTATTCATTTGAAAAAAAAAAGAATGAGCGTATTTTATTTTTATGTTAGGAAGTAGCATAATCAGCTATTCATTTGAAAAAAAAAAGAAAAGTGGACCACTATCTCACATGATACATAAAAACTGCACAATTTTTTTAAATCAAAGCTTTATTTATTCTTTGTTATGTCATTAGTTCTCAAAATGTTATTCCTACTTCTCACCTGTGCTTCAGACATATGTATTCAATCGCCAATTTCACATTTTCACTCATTCATCAACTCCATGTGCCCCAAACATAATTATGCTATCCATCAATTACTCCCACAACAGGCATGCTCCAATGTTTAGTGGGTGCTACTATCCAAATGGTTACATTAAAAGTATCCTCAACAAGGCTTCCCTGGTGGCTCAGTCGTAAAGAATCCCCTGGCAATGTAGAAGACACAGGTTCAATCCCTGGCCCAGGAAGATCCCACATGCTGTGGAGTAGCTAAGCCCATACACCACAACAACTGAGGTCCCTGCTCGGCAACAAGAGAAGCCACTGCAATGAGAAGCCCATGCACTGTAACTAGAGAGTAGCCCCTGCTCTCTGCAAGTAGAGCAAGGCCCATGCAGCAATGAAGACCTAGCACATTTCAAAATAAACATACATAAATAAAAAATTTAAAAACATGTCCTCAACAATTATTTCTCCCATTTGGCCACATGCCCAATCATCAAAACCTATTGATTTTGCCTATTATTTATAAGATTCCTCAAATTAATTAATTAATAAGATTCCCCAGTGCGTGTCTTTTCATCTTGTTAACCATTTTCTTAGACAAATAGAAGATATTTATCTTGACCATTGCATTTACCTCTTAAATAGTATTTCTATTTCTACTTGTGTACTCTCCAACTCATTTGTAAAAAAATAAATGAATAAAAGAAAGAAAGAAAGGAAGAGAAAAATGCATCCTATATAAAGGACTTGTATATGGAAAATATAAAGAAATTTCAAAACTCATTAATAAGAAAATGAACAGTCTAATCTAAAAGGGCAAAGCATTTGAACACTTTACAACAAAAGACATAAGGCTGGCAAATAAGCATGTGAAAGATGGTCAATATTAAATTCTTCAGAAAAATTCAAATCAAAGTCACAATCACATGCCACAGTATACCCACTAGAATAAAAGGTAAAATATCTGATACATCTAGTGTTTACAAGAATGAGCAGCAACAGTAATTCTTATGTCTTCTTGTGGGAATGCAAAATGATATAGATACCAACTTCTGAAAATAGATTGGTAGTATTTCATAAGATTAATAGTATATTTATCATAGAATCTAGCAATCCCACTTCTAGGTATTTTTCTGAGTGAAATATGCCCACACATGAACATACATCAGTGTTCACAGGAGCCTTATTTTATAATAGCCACATCCAATGGAAGATGAATAAAGACATCGTGATTTATTCATACTATGGAAAGGTTTTCGCATTTTAAAAAGAACAAAACATGAATACAGCAACAACATGATAAATCTGAAAATGATCAAAATAATGTTAAACAGGAAGATCCCAGCTAAGCCCATACACCACAACAACTGAGGTCCCTGCTCGGCAACAAGAGAAGCCACTGCAATGAGAAGCCCATGCACTGTAACTAGAGAGTAGCCCCTGCTCTCTGCAAGTAGAGCAAGGCCCATGCAGCAATGAAGACCTAGCACATTTCAAAATAAACATACATAAATAAAAAATTTAAAAACATGTCCTCAACAATTATTTCTCCCATTTGGCCACATGCCCAATCATCAAAACCTATTGATTTTGCCTATTATTTATAAGATTCCTCAAATTAATTAATTAATAAGATTCCCCAGTGCGTGTCTTTTCATCTTGTTAACCATTTTCTTAGACAAATAGAAGATATTTATCTTGACCATTGCATTTACCTCTTAAATAGTATTTCTATTTCTACTTGTGTACTCTCCAACTCATTTGTAAAAAAATAAATGAATAAAAGAAAGAAAGAAAGGAAGAGAAAAATGCATCCTATATAAAGGACTTGTATATGGAAAATATAAAGAAATTTCAAAACTCATTAATAAGAAAATGAACAGTCTAATCTAAAAGGGCAAAGCATTTGAACACTTTACAACAAAAGACATAAGGCTGGCAAATAAGCATGTGAAAGATGGTCAATATTAAATTCTTCAGAAAAATTCAAATCAAAGTCACAATCACATGCCACAGTATACCCACTAGAATAAAAGGTAAAATATCTGATACATCTAGTGTTTACAAGAATGAGCAGCAACAGTAATTCTTATGTCTTCTTGTGGGAATGCAAAATGATATAGATACCAACTTCTGAAAATAGATTGGTAGTATTTCATAAGATTAATAGTATATTTATCATAGAATCTAGCAATCCCACTTCTAGGTATTTTTCTGAGTGAAATATGCCCACACATGAACATACATCAGTGTTCACAGGAGCCTTATTTTATAATAGCCACATCCAATGGAAGATGAATAAAGACATCGTGATTTATTCATACTATGGAAAGGTTTTCGTCATTTTTAAAAAAGAACAAAACATGAATACAGCAACAACATGATAAATCTGAAAATGATCATAAGCAAAAAGAATCAAATGTTAAATGTTACAGACTGTGTGGTTCTATAAATATTTTTATAAAATTCAAGAAAGGTCAAGGTTATAATGATACTAGATAGATCATTGATTGTTTGAGCTTGAAGGTGAGAGTGGATATAATAGATTGCAGAGCTACCATAACAAAGTACCACAGACTAGGAGGCTTAAACAAAAGAAATTACTTTCTCACAGTTTTGGAGGCTAGAACTGAGATCAAGACATCTTTGGCAGGGTTGATGTGACAGACAGGGGTCCCCGCACTCTGGGGTCAAATGCCTGATAATCTGAGGTGGAGCTGATTTAACAACAATAGAAATAAAGTCAATAACAAATGTAATGCACTTGAATCATCCTGAAATCACCCCTCCCGTCCTCACCACCCCCAGGCTATGGATAAATTGTCTTCTATGAAACTGGTTCTGGGTGCCAAATAGGTTGGGTACTGCTATGATAGGTATAGAGACATTGCATTAGGAATAAAAGTTAAAAACTTTTTAAATAAATAAAATTTTAAAAAGGTAAACTTTAGACCCCCCCCCCCCATATATATAAAGTGTCCCAGATGGCACTAATGTAAAGAACCCACCTGCCAACACAGGATATATAAGAGATGTAGGAGCGATCCCTGGGCCTGGAAGATTCCCTGGAGGAGAGCATGGCAACCCACTGCAATATTCTTGCCTGGAGAATCCCATGGACTGAGGAGCTTGGTGGACTAGAGTCATGGTGTCACAAAAAGACAGACATGACTGAAGTGACTTAGCTCACTCGTATGTATGTATATAACCTGCACATTGAAGATACTTTTTAAAGCTAGTTAGTAACCCAGAAATTATTAAGAAAATATACAACAGACCTTACATCAATACTAAAATTTTCTTAGGGCAAAATATACCTGTGTTAGTTAGGACACATTCAACTTCAAGTACTGAAAAAGTCAAGTCAAACAAACAATAAGGGAATTTATAGGCTCACGTGCTGGGAAGTCCAGAGGTACGGTGGCTCAGTGTGGTGTCCTCATCACAATCATTTTCTGTGATCATCGCATCTTTGCCCACATTTTTCCTTTGGCTTTCACAAGGCTGGTATGGAGGTGGCGCCGGCAGTTTTCCTGGAAGAGGCATCTACACTTGGCAGTGGCCAGAAGGAAAACAGTCTACTTTTCCCAATGGTCCATTGAGAGCGAAGAAAAAACCTTTCAGCAAGTGTCTTCCCACACCTCATTGGACATGGCTGGTCCTTTCTGAGTCCCTGTGGGGAGGGAAATTAATTCATGGGCTTCAGCCTAGATGTGTCTGCATGGAAGGACTGTCACAAAATTTGGTTTTCTCAGTGTGAGGGATTTTGTGTACTTTTACTTTCTTCTTTATATTAGATTGTATTTTTAGAAATAAACATATATTATTAGTATAATCAGAAAACATGGATAAAGCTATTTTTCACACAAAAAAAGTGTATCTCATAATAACAGAGCTGGAGAGTGTATGTATGGGTTTACACAGATTTTCTTTTTATCATTTCATTGCCATCTTTGTCCTGGCAGAAAGCCTTTTTTAAAAATGGAATCTTTTTTAAAAAAACGGCCCTCCAAACATTTTGTATGTGTTAGAAAAGATCTGCAATGAGTTTAATTATGTTTGTTAAACATTAGAAGTTCAATTAACATTTAATTCTCATCAAACTTATCTGCTTAGTTGAAACAAAGGTATAGTGGACAGACAGGCTTGAATTATAGTTCTGTGATTACACTTCTTTTAAGCCCTTGAATCAATGATAAATTATACACCCTCTCATCTGAGAAGAGGAAACACACCATTTCCTTTTGATCTGATCTTACAAAGACAGACATGACTGAAGTGACTTAGCTCACTCGTATGTTTTAACCTGCACATTGAAGATACTTTTAAAGCTAGTTAGTAACCCAGAAATTATTAAGAAAATATACAACAGACCTTACATCAATACTAAAATTTTCTTAGGGCAAAATATACCTGTGTTAGTTAGGACACATTCAACTTCAAGTACTGAAAAAGTCAAGTCAAACAAACAATAAGGGAATTTATAGGCTCACGTGCTGGGAAGTCCAGAGGTACGGTGGCTCAGTGTGGTGTCCTCATCACAATCATTTTCTGTGATCATCGCATCTTTGCCCACATTTTTCCTTTGGCTTTCACAAGGCTGGTATGGAGGTGGCGCCGGCAGTTTTCCTGGAAGAGGCATCTACACTTGGCAGTGGCCAGAAGGAAAACAGTCTACTTTTCCCAATGGTCCATTGAGAGCGAAGAAAAAACCTTTCAGCAAGTGTCTTCCCACACCTCATTGGACATGGCTGGTCCTTTCTGAGTCCCTGTGGGGAGGGAAATTAATTCATGGGCTTCAGCCTAGATGTGTCTGCATGGAAGGACTGTCACAAAATTTGGTTTTCTCAGTGTGAGGGATTTTGTGTAATTTTTACTTTCTTCTTTATATTAGATTGAATTTTTAGAAATAAACATATATTATTAGTATAATCAGAAAACATGGATAAAGCTATTTTTCACACAAAAAAAGTGTATCTCATAATAACAGAGCTGGAGAGTGTATGTATGGGTTTACACAGATTTTCTTTTTATCATTTCATTGCCATCTTTGTCCTGGCAGAAAGCCTTTTTTAAAAATGGAATCTTTTTTAAAAAAACGGCCCTCCAAACATTTTGTATGTGTTAGAAAAGATCTGCAATGAGTTTAATTATGTTTGTTAAACATTAGAAGTTCAATTAACATTTAATTCTCATCAAACTTATCTGCTTAGTTGAAACAAAGGTATAGTGGACAGACAGGCTTGAATTATAGTTCTGTGATTACACTTCTTTTAAGCCCTTGAATCAATGATAAATTATACACCCTCTCATCTGAGAAGAGGAAACACACCATTTCCTTTTGATCTGATCTTCCAAGAGAGCGACTATGAACCAATTCCTGCGGAAGTCTCAGGATTCCAGCAGTGGGTGCGGGGAGAGGTATGGGGTGTCCCCAGACGCACTGCAGAGTTTGATCGTCTGGTCTCAACAGTTGTTTTTACCGGCACTTTCCTAGCCCAGGAAATGCCACGAGCGCCATTAGGTAAAGCGGGCTATTTTTAGCACTGGGCCTGCCTGGGGAAACTGGAGAACTTGAACGCTCACCGACAAGGAAGTGGTAGAGAGCAAAGGCTTAAGAGAGAAAGATGAGATGCTTTATCTTTTCCTCCTGTGATTTAATTTGGCAGCTAGTCATCCAGTTAGCAAGGTCTAGGAGATAACAAAGAGATATAAAGTGCTGAGTAGCGGAGATGGTTGGGGGAAGGGAAGACAGTGCTCTGAAGGAAAGAGTGCGGAACCTTTCTATGTGGAAAAAAAGAAAAGCTGCGAAATTGAGTTTCTTAAAGACAGAGAGAAAGTTAAGGGCACAGAGGCTCTTTTGGGAGAAATCGGTGAAGACCCGAAGTGAAAATCTTTAAAAGTTTTGAAAGAGTGGCTGGGAAAAAAAAAAAAAATCAGATAGCACCTACGATAACTTTGCAGCTGTGGGAATTTAGGCAAATTACTTAAACCTATCTGAAGTCTCAGAGTTTTTTAATTTATAAAATACGGGTAGTAAATACTTACTTCAGAGGGCTGTGAACCTTAAGTGGGCCAAATATATGTAAAACACTCAGCATGGTACCTAGAATATAGGAACCCTTACCAAAAATGATGATTATTATTACTTTGGTTTAATTCCCATGTTCTGAATAAAATTGCTCTATTTCATAAAGATGCCACAAAAAAATCTTAAATGGCAAAGGAGACATTCTCTTGTTCCTCATACACACATACTTACACAAAGGGAAACAAATTCCAGATGCATTCTGGTAGCATAATCCACTCATAATGAGGCAATGCTCAAGACAGTTGTTATACTACATAACTTGGACACCGTTCACCTCTGTTTTGTAGTTTTTTCAGCAACGAGGGAAAACCTGAATGATCAGGAACATGGATGGGTTAAGAGTGTTATGAGTTTAGAAGAGGAAACACACCATTTCCTTTTGATCTGATCTTCCAAGAGAGCGACTATGAACCAATTCCTGCGGAAGTCTCAGGATTCCAGCAGTGGGTGCGGGGAGAGGTATGGGGTGTCCCCAGACGCACTGCAGAGTTTGATCGTCTGGTCTCAACAGTTGTTTTTACCGGCACTTTCCTAGCCCAGGAAATGCCACGAGCGCCATTAGGTAAAGCGGGCTATTTTTAGCACTGGGCCTGCCTGGGGAAACTGGAGAACTTGAACGCTCACCGACAAGGAAGTGGTAGAGAGCAAAGGCTTAAGAGAGAAAGATGAGATGCTTTATCTTTTCCTCCTGTGATTTAATTTGGCAGCTAGTCATCCAGTTAGCAAGGTCTAGGAGATAACAAAGAGATATAAAGTGCTGAGTAGCGGAGATGGTTGGGGGAAGGGAAGACAGTGCTCTGAAGGAAAGAGTGCGGAACCTTTCTATGTGGAAAAAAAGAAAAGCTGCGAAATTGAGTTTCTTAAAGACAGAGAGAAAGTTAAGGGCACAGAGGCTCTTTTGGGAGAAATCGGTGAAGACCCGAAGTGAAAATCTTTAAAAGTTTTGAAAGAGTGGCTGGGAAAAAAAAAAAAAATCAGATAGCACCTACGATAACTTTGCAGCTGTGGGAATTTAGGCAAATTACTTAAACCTATCTGAAGTCTCAGAGTTTTTTAATTTATAAAATACGGGTAGTAAATACTTACTTCAGAGGGCTGTGAACCTTAAGTGGGCCAAATATATGTAAAACACTCAGCATGGTACCTAGAATATAGGAACCCTTACCAAAAATGATGATTATTATTACTTTGGTTTAATTCCCATGTTCTGAATAAAATTGCTCTATTTCATAAAGAGGCCAAAAAAAAAAAAATCTTAAATGGCAAAGGAGACATTCTCTTGTTCCTCATACACACATACTTACACAAAGGGAAACAAATTCCAGATGCATTCTGGTAGCATAATCCACTCATAATGAGGCAATGCTCAAGACAGTTGTTATACTACATAACTTGGACACCGTTCACCTCTGTTTTGTAGTTTTTTCAGCAACGAGGGAAAACCTGAATGATCAGGAACATGGATGGGTTAAGAGTGTTATGAGTTTGAAGGCTTAAAGCAAATCAATGTATCTCCTTTAGGCATTCTGTGCTAACTAAAGGTACTAGATCCCAAGGGCAAGATTAAACAGAACATGGTAAAAGCATCAGTATTAACATAATCAAGGAATAAGAAAAAGCAATATAGTGCATATAGCCTCAAGTTAATAGTTAGCAAAGATTATTAAACAAGAAAATATAAAATTAATACTATGCTTGTGTGTCCTAAGCAAAAGTAAAATAACTCACAGAAGATATTCGTGCAGTGGGCAGGACTTTACAGACTATGATTTCTAAGATTCTTCTACCATTCAGGAAAACAAAAAAGAATATTATTCCTTTGCATAAAAAAACCCCCACAGTGAACGTTGTCTCCTTTAGTTTTACCTTTTCCTCAGCTTGATTCTCTTCCATTTTCCAGGGAAAAGCAATTGATATTAAAAGTCTTGGCATATGGTATTTCCAAGTCTGCATATATACATCATCTCTACTCTTTAAGATGACATGTTATTTTGGTTTTAGAGACTTTTACAAGATTTTATCATTTGTACTTAAAAATCATCAGCAACTTTCACTTATATGTCGTTCTTATTTTTAATTCTACAAGTTTTCCCAATATGTCTGCATAAAACCCTCCTCAATGCAATCTAAGAAGAATAAATGTGAAAATTCTTTTCTCCTTTATCTTCCCCCCCCGCTTTACAACAGTATCCCCATTGACTGTATCCAATATCTAAAATTAACAGAAATACGCTGTAATTCTTCTTCTATATGACTTGTTCGAGGGACGATTCCAAGCAATCTAAAATTCTACCCCCTCACTTTTAGGCATTTGAAATTGAGAGATAGATGGATGAAAAATACATTTAGTCACAGACAGATGAAGTCTAACGTTATCTGTTGCAGGCTAAGTCTCCCAGGAAGTAGATTCTGAGATAGAGATCTGTGTGCAGACAGTTTATGGAGAACAGGTCTTGGGATCAACACCAATAGGGAGAGAAAAGAGGGTAGGAATGGGACTAAGAAGATGGGCTGTAAGGCAGTCACAAGTCTTCAATCAACTGGGAGGATTAGGTTAGGAAAAGGGGCCATGTTTTATCCTGGATATGAGATATTGAAGGGAAAAGAGGTTTGAACCCAGGCAAGGAGGCTCTCTATCACTGAGGGCAATTCCCAAAGAAAGCTGCAAAGTGAGAGCTGTCAACAGGCAAAATTGCTAACTCCCCAGAGAATATGACCTTTAGTCATAGAGGGAGAATCTAGGCAGTACGGCATGGAATCCAGAAGTCACAGAAATCAGGTGGCATCTTTGGGGCAGGTGCTGGGTATGAAGGTGAGGTGGACTGACAGCTGAGATAAGTCTGAGCAGTCCCCTCCCCCATATATACATTCCTATAGTGGATACTTCTCTGCCTTTGTCTCCACAGTAGGATGAAACAGCAGAATGCAGAGAACAAAGGGATCAATTCTTCCCTTTTGAGTTTCAAACACTTTGCCCTTGGCAAAGACAAAATATTTGGAAGAAAGCATAAAGTGTCAGATGTTTTCTCAATCCCTTCCAAATTAGACAGAGATTCCCTGGGCTTTGGCCGGGAAAGTCAAGAGACTTTTAGAAGTCTGTAGATTCCTGGCGTATAGCTTGGGGAGCTGGTAGTACAGGAGTGAAGAATCCAAGAGCCCTGTTACTGCCCTCAGAGAAGTTACAGGGGAGATACACTCAACAAATAAATGCAATAAAATGAATTAAGTTATTATGATAGAACATCCAGGAATGGACCTTCATCTGGTCTATGCATCTGGGGACAGCTCATTAAAAACGAGACATTTAACTGGAAAACTGAAGCATAAGCAGACACTGTCTAAATGAAGAGTAAAGAGAAACAATCATTTCAAGGAAAAGATGACGTGTGGAAAAATCTGGAGGAAGAGACTGTGGCCTGTTTTAGAAATCAAGAGAAGACTGAGATAATGACTGGAATGCAGAAAAAGAGGAATGGCAAGAAAGATAAGCAATGTGCATGCTTAGTCACTCAATCATGTCCAACTCTTTGCAACCACTGCAGCTTGCCAGGCTCCTCTGTCCATGGGATTCTCCAGGTGAAGTTTAATTTGGAGAACAGGTCTTGGGATCAACACCAATAGGGAGAGAAAGAGGGTAGGAATGGGACTCAGAAGATGGGCTGTAAGGCAGTCCCACGTCTTCAATCAACTGGGAGGATTACGTTAGGACAAGGGGCCATGTTTTATCCTGGATATGAGATATTGAAGGGAAAGAGGTTTGAACCCAGGCAAGGAGGCTCTCTATCACTGAGGGCAATTCCCAAAGAAAGCTGCAAAGTGAGAGCTGTCAACAGGCAAAATTGCTAACTCCCCAGAGAATATGACCTTTAGTCATAGAGGGAGAATCTAGGCAGTACGGCATGGAATCCAGAAGTCACAGAAATCAGGTGGCATCTTTGGGGCAGGTGCTGGGTATGAAGGTGAGGTGGACTGACAGCTGAGATAAGTCTGAGCAGTCCCCTCCCCCATATATACATTCCTATAGTGGATACTTCTCTGCCTTTGTCTCCACAGTAGGATGAAACAGCAGAATGCAGAGAACAAAGGGATCAATTCTTCCCTTTTGAGTTTCAAACACTTTGCCCTTGGCAAAGACAAAATATTTGGAAGAAAGCATAAAGTGTCAGATGTTTTCTCAATCCCTTCCAAATTAGACAGAGATTCCCTGGGCTTTGGCCGGGAAAGTCAAGAGACTTTTAGAAGTCTGTAGATTCCTGGCGTATAGCTTGGGGAGCTGGTAGTACAGGAGTGAAGAATCCAAGAGCCCTGTTACTGCCCTCAGAGAAGTTACAGGGGAGATACACTCAACAAATAAATGCAATAAAATGAATTAAGTTATTATGATAGAACATCCAGGAATGGACCTTCATCTGGTCTATGCATCTGGGGACAGCTCATTAAAAACGAGACATTTAACTGGAAAACTGAAGCATAAGCAGACACTGTCTAAATGAAGAGTAAAGAGAAACAATCATTTCAAGGAAAAGATGACGTGTGGAAAAATCTGGAGGAAGAGACTGTGGCCTGTTTTAGAAATCAAGAGAAGACTGAGATAATGACTGGAATGCAGAAAAAGAGGAATGGCAAGAAAGATAAGCAATGTGCATGCTTAGTCACTCAATCATGTCCAACTCTTTGCAACCCCGTGGACTGCAGCTTGCCAGGCTCCTCTGTCCATGGGATTCTCCAGGTGAGAATACTGGAGTGGGCTGCCGTTTCCTACTCCAGGGGATCTTCCCGATCCAGGGATGGAACCTGAATTTCCTGTTACAAGTTTAGAGCTCTAATCAAGAAGGGAAGGGAGGGACTTCCCTGTTGGTCCATTGGCTATGACTGCTCATTCCCAATGCAGGTGGCCTGGGTTAGATCCCTGGTCAGGGAACTAGATCCTATAAGCCACAACTAAAAGTTTGCATGTCACAAATAAAGATCCTGCACTCGGCAACAAAGACTCTGTGATCTCCACTTATTGATTCATTTTTTCAAACTTGTTTTTATTGAAGATCTATTCTATAAAAGGTACCACTCCAGGTTTTATGAACGACCTAAAGATGAATAGCAATTAAAGAGCACTCAGTCTTCTGGCAGTTCTTTCAAGGCTGCCTACACATCACTAGCCTTAAAGGATCGCCACTGAACCTAATTTTGTTTATCAGCACTGTAGGATTGAAAATACGAAACTCTTCAAATTAGATTGAAACCCGTCCAGTATACTTTTTTCCACTTACATATTTTGGTAGATAGCCTGATCTCTTTCAAGTGCAATTAGCTATTTCAACCTTTGAGTACCAAGCCCTGTTGTGAGGCGCGCTCAGGGAAGCACCCAACTCTGCTCGTGGTAGGTGAACCACCCGCAAGGAACAAAATTTCCTGCAAGGGCCCCAACTGGAGGCAAAGGGTGGTTTTTAAAGGCTGGTCGAATCAATGGCGCAAAACCCTCCCCTTTGATTGAAATTGGCACACCTGCACATTCCCTTTTACAATCAACATGATAGTCTAGGGGCTTCTTCGTAAATTGCAGTCAGTTACAATCAATAAAGATTAACAGAAAACAATCAATGCTAACAGATGAATCACTAACCAGTAACCATTAGTAAACCATTATGCATTCCCTTTTATACCCCCAAATGATACTTTAGAATTCTCTTTCACTTTTTTCCTGTCCCTTGGCCTAATAATGATAATGCTATTATTTAATTGTTAACATGACCATCTTCTATTCTGTCCTACCCATGTAAGTCATCATTGAGTATATCTAAATCTTAGAAACAAGCTTATTGCCTCAGACATTTTTAAAAATAATATTTATTTTCTTTCTTTCTTTCTTATTGACTGCATAGATCTGTCATTGCAGCATGTGGGCTCTTCATTGCTATGTGAAGGCTTCTCTCTAGTTGCAGAGCGTGGACTCCAGAGTGCATGGGCTCTGTGGTTTGCAGCACAAACTTCAAACTCTTTCGCGGAGGAACAGGCTCAGTATTTGTGCCTTGCAGGCTTAGTTGCCCTGTGGGCATGTGGATCTTAATTCCTCCATGAGGGACTGAACCCCAAACCATGCATTAGAAAGTTGATTCTTAACCATTGGACCACCAAGGAAGTCCCTGCTTCAGACCTTTTAGTCCATGGTAGCCCACAGACAGCTTGGAAGGCACGTGCTAGTAGGGTTGACATGGCTATGGACTGGTAGCTCAGTGGTAAAGAATCTGCCTGCTAATGCAGGAGACACAGGAGTCGCAGGTTCTATCTTTGGGCCAGGAAGGTGCCCTGGAGAAGGAAGTGGCAACCCACTCCAGTGTTCTTGCCTGGGAAATCCCATGGACAGAGGAGGTTCACAAGCTATAGTTCATGGGGTCACAAAAACTTGGACATGACAGTGACTGAGCACACACCGTTCTTCTCTGTTGCCTCTCTCAATGGAACAACCTCTGGCTCCACCTGTTCCCTTCCCTCCTTTTCTCCAGGCTTTCCCTCTTTCTCTGTTCCTCTTGCTGAGTATGTAACGACAGGAGCAGAGATCTGTAGCATTCAGAGCTAGGCAGGAGTTGAGTTCTCTCTCCAACTCTCCATTGGAATACTTCAGGCCATAGATCACTGAGATATAAATAATTCTATTAGAATAATAAAATACTGCAATTAGCTTGCTTAGGCATTTTCTAGGTGTATGTATAATTTTAGGTAAGTCATTTCTCTGGACCTCAGTTTATTGCCTGTATAATGAAACTATGAATGATGAGTAGAGATGGATTTCTTAGGAAGCCTACGAAGCTTAGCTTAAAGGTCCCTCATTTGCTCAGATTTCACACCAAGGTCCTGTGAAGAACCTTGGTAGTTTTGCATTATTTTATTAAAGACCCATCTTTCCCCAATCATGTAAACATCAAACCCTACCATACCACTCTCTGCCTCTACTGATAAGATTTTATGAGAATGAAATAGATAATGTATGTAAAGTACTTAACCCAAGCCCTGGGCAGCTACTGGTATCGTCATTATTGTTAATTTTTAACTGCCATTATAAATACTGCCTCAGAATTATTTTTAGTGCTTGATGTAACATTCTGCTTGCATATATACAGTCACCCAAGAAAGAGTTAATAGATTACACGTCTTAAAACTACACAACTGAAAGGAGGCATGGTAAAAAAATTTCCCAGTGTTATTTATTGAAGACCTCTGTGTCACACTTTTCCAAAAATAATCATTTTTCCAGAGAACATATATCATTATTCTTGAGTCCATGGTAGCCCACAGACAGCTTGGAAGGCACGTGCTAGTAGGGTTGACATGGCTATGGACTGGTAGCTCAGTGGTAAAGAATCTGCCTGCTAATGCAGGAGACACAGGAGTCGCAGGTTCTATCTTTGGGCCAGGAAGGTGCCCTGGAGAAGGAAGTGGCAACCCACTCCAGTGTTCTTGCCTGGGAAATCCCATGGACAGAGGAGGTTCACAAGCTATAGTTCATGGGGTCACAAAAACTTGGACATGACAGTGACTGAGCACACACCGTTCTTCTCTGTTGCCTCTCTCAATGGAACAACCTCTGGCTCCACCTGTTCCCTTCCCTCCTTTTCTCCAGGCTTTCCCTCTTTCTCTGTTCCTCTTGCTGAGTATGTAACGACAGGAGCAGAGATCTGTAGCATTCAGAGCTAGGCAGGAGTTGAGTTCTCTCTCCAACTCTCCATTGGAATACTTCAGGCCATAGATCACTGAGATATAAATAATTCTATTAGAATAATAAAATACTGCAATTAGCTTGCTTAGGCATTTTCTAGGTGTATGTATAATTTTAGGTAAGTCATTTCTCTGGACCTCAGTTTATTGCCTGTATAATGAAACTATGAATGATGAGTAGAGATGGATTTCTTAGGAAGCCTACGAAGCTTAGCTTAAAGGTCCCTCATTTGCTCAGATTTCACACCAAGGTCCTGTGAAGAACCTTGGTAGTTTTGCATTATTTTATTAAAGACCCATCTTTCCCCAATCATGTAAACATCAAACCCTACCATACCACTCTCTGCCTCTACTGATAAGATTTTATGAGAATGAAATAGATAATGTATGTAAAGTACTTAACCCAAGCCCTGGGCAGCTACTGGTATCGTCATTATTGTTAATTTTTAACTGCCATTATAAATACTGCCTCAGAATTATTTTTAGTGCTTGATGTAACATTCTGCTTGCATATATACAGTCACCCAAGAAAGAGTTAATAGATTACACGTCTTAAAACTACACAACTGAAAGGAGGCATGGTAAAAAAATTTCCCAGTGTTATTTATTGAAGACCTCTGTGTCACACTTTTCCAAAAAAATAATCATTTTTCCAGAGAGAACATATATCATTATTCTTGTAGGTTAATTCTTAGAGACTTTTTATAAATGCTTTCTCACATGAGCACCTTTGATGAAATTTCTAGTTAAATTTATTAAGTGGAATTAAAAATTAAGGAACAACTACAGTTCATGGTGTAAAAATTAACATAGAATTTTACAGAATTTTGCATATATTTATATATTCATAAAGTGCAGAGGATTTGTAGCTAAATGTAATAAACATGAATAAGCTACAATTACATATTGTTTGGTCTAATTTATAAATTTGACATGTTTTATTATTTTACTCTTATGATATAAATAAAGCAGTTTCTTTAAAATACTAAATTATAAGGAAACTATATGTCAGTTAACAAAGAACCTAAATTTAAAATATATACTACAGAAAGAAGTCTATAATATTTGCATAATATGTTTTATAAAAGTGTATGACAACTTTAAAGATGCAAGGAAAGTTGAATAATTAAAATTCAAGGCCATCTTCAGACACATTTCCATTGTGAAATCAGTTGGCCTGTCTCCACTTTGTATATATAGTAACACAAAGTCTGTTTTCTCTTGTACAGTTACTTAGTGGAAGACACACACACATACACACACACACATATCTTTTATTTCTTTTTCTACTAGTTTGGTTTATACACAAACGAATTTGCAGTCTAAGCAGTAGAAGATGTCATTGCAAACAAACTCTACCACTTCAATAGTAAAGAAGTTTGTTGGAAGGATATGGGTTAGCTCACAGAACCAAAGATAAAGCTGATAAGCCACTCTGGTAAGGACAGACCCTAGAACAATTCCAGGGATTCAGGTTGGAGGAATCCACAAACATTATGCTTAGAAACTTATTGGAATGAAAATGCATTCGTCATTTTCTGCGCTGATACGCCACATTCCTGGTGCTCAGATATTTTTATTGTTTAGAAAGCTTAACCCAAGCCCTGGGCAGCTACTGGTATCGTCATTATTGTTAATTTTTAACTGCCATTATAAATACTGCCTCAGAATTATTTTTAGTGCTTGATGTAACATTCTGCTTGCATATATACAGTCACCCAAGAAAGAGTTAATAGATTACACGTCTTAAAACTACACAACTGAAAGGAGGCATGGTAAAAAAATTTCCCAGTGTTATTTATTGAAGACCTCTGTGTCACATTTTTCCCAAAAAAATAATCATTTTTCCAGAGAAAACATATATCATTATTCTTGTAGGTTAATTCTTAGAGACTTTTTATAAATGCTTTCTCACATGAGCACCTTTGATGAAATTTCTAGTTAAATTTATTAAGTGGAATTAAAAATTAAGGAACAACTACAGTTCATGGTGTAAAAATTAACATAGAATTTTACAGAATTTTGCATATATTTATATATTCATAAAGTGCAGAGGATTTGTAGCTAAATGTAATAAACATGAATAAGCTACAATTACATATTGTTTGGTCTAATTTATAAATTTGACATGTTTTATTATTTTACTCTTATGATATAAATAAAGCAGTTTCTTTAAAATACTAAATTATAAGGAAACTATATGTCAGTTAACAAAGAACCTAAATTTAAAATATATACTACAGAAAGAAGTCTATAATATTTGCATAATATGTTTTATAAAAGTGTATGACAACTTTAAAGATGCAAGGAAAGTTGAATAATTAAAATTCAAGGCCATCTTCAGACACATTTCCATTGTGAAATCAGTTGGCCTGTCTCCACTTTGTATATATAGTAACACAAAGTCTGTTTTCTCTTGTACAGTTACTTAGTGGAAGACACACACACATACACACACACACATATCTTTTATTTCTTTTTCTACTAGTTTGGTTTATACACAAACGAATTTGCAGTCTAAGCAGTAGAAGATGTCATTGCAAACAAACTCTACCACTTCAATAGTAAAGAAGTTTGTTGGAAGGATATGGGTTAGCTCACAGAACCAAAGATAAAGCTGATAAGCCACTCTGGTAAGGACAGACCCTAGAACAATTCCAGGGATTCAGGTTGGAGGAATCCACAAACATTATGCTTAGAAACTTATTGGAATGAAAATGCATTCGTCATTTTCTGCGCTGATACGCCACATTCCTGGGAGAGTCTGGCCTGACTAGTCAAGTTCACAAGGCCACGCCTTGACTGAGAAACCTGGCTGTCTTCCCTGAAATTACCATAAAGAAAGCTGGCAGCTGGGAAGACATAGACACCCCAAAGGGGCATCTAGGTGTGGTCACCAGAAAGGAGGGAAGATTCTGGGCAGGCAAAAGCAGTACATGCTTTCAGATTCTAAAATGTAAGATAAGAACACTTATTTATAGTTGCTATATATTGCTTTGATCGTTAATAGATAAAACATTCATATGGGAGGATATTATAACCAGTAATGCTTTTTGTTAAGAATAACAAATAAGGGCTTGCCTAGTGGTTCAGTGGGTAAAGAGTCTACCTTGCAGTGCAAGGGGCACTGATTTGATCCCTGGCTGGGAAAGATCCCACATGCTGATGAGAGGCTGAGCTGGTGTGTCCAATTGCTGGCCAGTGCTCTGGAGCGCATGCACCCAGAGCCACTGCTCTGCAACTAGAGAGGCCACTGCAATGGGAGGCCCACACATGCCAAAGAATAAAGTTCTTGTTTCTTACTTAGGAGTTATTTGAACCAGAATCTGTGAGTTTCTCCAGAGTAGTAGCTGTCAGCTGCATTGCCTGATGCTTGGTAAATGTTACATGTCAGTCTTGAAAAGAGGGGAGTTTGGGAGAGAATAGATACATGTATATGTATGGCTGAGTCTCTTTGCTGTTCGCCTGAAATTATCACAACATTGTTAATCAGCTATACTTGTATATGTATGGCTGAGTCTCTTTGCTGTTCGCCTGAAATTATCACAACATTGTTAATCAGCTATACTCCAATATAAGATAAAAAGTTTAAAAAATAAAAAAGATTAAACCTGCCAAAATCGCCTAGCATATTAGAGAAGCAACTGGAAATACAGTCTAGATATCCTGGCTTGCTATCTATACCTATGCAAGTGCAAAGAGGTTTTTCATATAAGGCTTAACATTGAGCAGAATTCCACATGCTATATAGTAGGTCCTTGTTGTGGGTTGAACCTTTTTTTAGGGTTTAGTTTTTTCATTTGTAAAACGAAGGTGTGGGGTACAAGAAATTCCAGGAATCACATTCTTTCTGTGGTAGATGGTAGCAGGCAGAACTCTCTGCTATTGGTTTATGCCATCCTCTCCCAGGATCAGACCACTCTACAGAGGACCATAAAGAAAGCTGGCAGATGGGAAGACATAGACACCCCAAAGGGGCATCTAGGTGTGGTCACCAGAAAGGAGGGAAGATTCTGGGCAGGCAAAAGCAGTACATGCTTTCAGATTCTAAAATGTAAGATAAGAACACTTATTTATAGTTGCTATATATTGCTTTGATCGTTAATAGATAAAACATTCATATGGGAGGATATTATAACCAGTAATGCTTTTTGTTAAGAATAACAAATAAGGGCTTGCCTAGTGGTTCAGTGGGTAAAGAGTCTACCTTGCAGTGAAAGGGGGCACTGATTTGATCCCTGGCTGGGAAAGATCCCACATGCTGATGAGAGGCTGAGCTGGTGTGTCCAATTGCTGGCCAGTGCTCTGGAGCGCATGCACCCAGAGCCACTGCTCTGCAACTAGAGAGGCCACTGCAATGGGAGGCCCACACATGCCAAAGAATAAAGTTCTTGTTTCTTACTTAGGAGTTATTTGAACCAGAATCTGTGAGTTTCTCCAGAGTAGTAGCTGTCAGCTGCATTGCCTGATGCTTGGTAAATGTTACATGTCAGTCTTGAAAAGAGGGGAGTTTGGGAGAGAATAGATACATGTATATGTATGGCTGAGTCTCTTTGCTGTTAGCCTGAAATTATCACAACATTGTTAATCAGCTATACTTGTATATGTATGGCTGAGTCTCTTTGCTGTTCGCCTGAAATTATCACAACATTGTTAATCAGCTATACTCCAATATAAGATAAAAAGTTTAAAAAATAAAAAAGATTAAACCTGCCAAAATCGCCTAGCATATTAGAGAAGCAACTGGAAATACAGTCTAGATATCCTGGCTTGCTATCTATACCTATGCAAGTGCAAAGAGGTTTTTCATATAAGGCTTAACATTGAGCAGAATTCCACATGCTATATAGTAGGTCCTTGTTGTGGGTTGAACCTTTTTTTAGGGTTTAGTTTTTTCATTTGTAAAACGAAGGTGTGGGGTACAAGAAATTCCAGGAATCACATTCTTTCTGTGGTAGATGGTAGCAGGCAGAACTCTCTGCTATTGGTTTATGCCATCCTCTCCCAGGATCAGACCACTCTACAGAGGAGCCATGGGCCTGTGCTTACAATTCTTGAAAGCTGACAAGTGGTGGGAGACTATCCAGCCTCTGCTGAGGAGTTGAGATGAGTCATATCATTCATTCCTACACTCATTTAATCATTCATTTACCAAGCATCAGGCAATGCAGCTGACAGCTACTACTCTGGAGAAACTCACAGATTCTGGTTCAAATAACTCCTAAGTAAGAAACAAGAACTTGTGAATTTGAAGAAACATAAAGGGAAAAGAGTGTCATATATGGATCAATCAAGCCTACAGTGTTCACTGTAGAAAGTGTGTTCATAAGGGCTTATGGGAGCAAGAAGAAGGGCTCTCTCTTCAATACAGAAGAGAATCAGGAGTCAGGGATAGTTCTGAGGGGACTCAGGAAATAACTGAAGTTTGGTTCATTCATTCAGTCAACCTTTCCTGAACACCTTTGTCAAGACACCGCCCCGTGTTAGGCAATGGAAATGAAAGACAGATGATCTAGGAGATGGGAGGGAGGGTGGTGGAAGAGAGGAAAGAAAAGAGGTTTTAGATAGAGAAGTTAAGAAAACCAAAGCAGTATACTTACAGTTACCACTACATGAAAACTGAATGATAGTAAGTGGATGACTCCGAGTGATTGTTCTTTGCTAGGGACATCTTAAATTGCTTTTGATGTACTGACTTATTTTTGAAACAGGTATTATTTTTATTCCTGTTTTAAAGTTGAGAAAATTATAGAGTTGAAGCTATCTGCCAAGGATAATGTTCTAAAAATGCAGCAGGTTTGGGGTTTGAAACCAGGCAATTTGGACTGTAGGGTCTGGGGTCTAGGCATTTAACTCTTATGTTATATGGCCCTCTGCACATAAGTAATAGCTGAGCAATCATCCAATACAAATTTAGTAGGGTTTGTCTGTTTTAGACCAATTCTTAATTCTGAGGCAGTTTGAAAGAATGACTTAGTACCCAAAGCTATGATATTCTTCTTAAAAATTACAGTTTTACTTCCTTTACATTGCTTTTTTTTTTTTGCCTAGGGTTAAATCTCCTCGAAATTTAGCCTTTATGACAGAATTGTTGGCCAGAAGTTAGCACTTGGCTAAGAAAACCCTGGGAAAAATCTGATCTATTTGGATTTTCTTAGGTTAGAAAAAGGAAACTTCTTTTCGAAAATTGAAAAATTTGTGGTTATTTTGTTGTATGAAAGGTAGTGACTCTGGGTCATACTAATTCCTAAGTAAGGAATTAGATCTTATGAATGTAAAGAAAACTCGAAGGACAATACATCAATGCACGATTGTAGAACAACTGATCACCACTCAAATTTAAGCTATAATGTCATTAACAGTTACAGAATTTCTTATTCATTACAGGGTCCTTTGTTAATATCACTTGTCTTTATAACTATATAAAATCTATATAAATTTGTTATCAGGAGATACTGACAGTTTTTTTGTTGGTTTCTAATTGATAATTGGAAGAATTTAGAAACTAAAATCATCAAAACTTAAACAGTATAGCATACACAAAAGCACAACAGAGTCATATAGGACCAACAAGTTTGATGGCTCAGGTAAGAAATAATTAATTCCTTGGTCACTGTAGAATTATGCTCCACTAAATAATGAAAATCTTCACTCTAAAGCCTAACCTGTTCCTCTCTGAAATCTTGCTAGACCCTCATAATTTGTAGATACCCTTTCTTCCACTGAACTTCTAAGATATTCATACTTTTCCATCTGTTTGACCCTTATCACATCTTGCCTGAATGGTAAATGACTATTGTTCACGTAACATTGCTATTATCTCGCTGTTGTTGTTTAGTCTCTAAATTGTGTCTGACTCTTTTTGCAACCCTGTGGAGTTGTAGTCTGCCAGACTTCTCTGTCTATGGGATTTTTCCAGGCAAGAATACTGCAGTGGGTTGCTATTTCCTCCTCCAGAGGATCTTCCTAACTCAGGGATCAAACTCGTGTCTCCTGCATTGGCAGGTGGATTCTTTGCCACTGAGCCACCTGGGAAGCACTGTTATTATCTTTCTGGACTATAAAGGCTCCTAACATAGAAACAGTAGTCTAGAGGATTTCTCTGCATCCTCTAAAACAATCAACCACACAGCAGGCCCTCAGTAAATATGTATAAAAATATGAGGCTCCAGTAGTTTCGTCACATGATGTTAAGATATTTAATCAATCAGATGCCACATGGATAATTCAGGCTAAAAAATTTCATTCAAGATCACTATTTAAACTGTCTGGGAAGTCTACATTCAAATGGGTGACTTCAAAGTGCCTTTTCACATTTACTGTTTATACCGATATCTGAATACATGCATCAGGAAAGTCAGATTTAAATCAAACAATTGTTTTAACTGTAAAAACAGTGTTGGCCACATAAGCCTTGTTTTCTATTTCCTTCATATATATTTTTCTCAGCAATCAGTCTGTTCATAGGAAAAGCTCAATGAATGCTGTGTGATTTTTAAATGTATATCCACATAACTATAGCTTTGCAAATGCTGTTTTTATCATTATTTTCTAAAATGTAAGCCAATAGATTTCTACATCTCTTTTTCATACTCTATTTTCAGTAAATCATTTGAAAGTCGAAAAAAATTAATTGTCCCTAGCTAATGTAAGAAAATAAAATAGGGCTTCCCTGGTGGTCCAGTGGGTAAGGACACCGCCTTGCAGTGCAAGGGACACCAGTTCAATCCCTGGCCTGGGAAGATCCCATGTGCCGCGGAGCGACTGGACCGATGTGTCCAATTACCGAGCCGGAGCTCTGGAGCACATGCGCCCAGAGCCAGCCCTCTGCAACGACAGACGCCGATGGGGGGCCCACGGGAGCCAAAGAACAAAGACGGATGAAAATGGACAAATGAAAGACCAATAGAAGTGGCCCGCCTGCTCCCCTCTCTCCCCACCCCACCCCACCCCAAATAAATAAATAAATAAATCTTTTAAAAAAAAAAGAAAAGAAAAAATATCTCTCTTCTGATAAATAAGTCACATTTTGTGTATGTCCCTAAGCCCCACCCCTTTCTTTCTTTTGGCTTGCTCCTTAGAAGGAAAGCTATGACAAACCTAGACAGTATATTAAAAAGCAAAGATACTTTGCCACCTGGGAAGCACTGTTATTATCTTTCTGGACTATAAAGGCTCCTAACATAGAAACAGTAGTCTAGAGGATTTCTCTGCATCCTCTAAAACAATCAACCACACAGCAGGCCCTCAGTAAATATGTATAAAAATATGAGGCTCCAGTAGTTTCGTCACATGATGTTAAGATATTTAATCAATCAGATGCCACATGGATAATTCAGGCTAAAAAATTTCATTCAAGATCACTATTTAAACTGTCTGGGAAGTCTACATTCAAATGGGTGACTTCAAAGTGCCTTTTCACATTTACTGTTTATACCGATATCTGAATACATGCATCAGGAAAGTCAGATTTAAATCAAACAATTGTTTTAACTGTAAAAACAGTGTTGGCCACATAAGCCTTGTTTTCTATTTCCTTCATATATATTTTTCTCAGCAATCAGTCTGTTCATAGGAAAAGCTCAATGAATGCTGTGTGATTTTTAAATGTATATCCACATAACTATAGCTTTGCAAATGCTGTTTTTATCATTATTTTCTAAAATGTAAGCCAATAGATTTCTACATCTCTTTTTCATACTCTATTTTCAGTAAATCATTTGAAAGTCGAAAAAAATTAATTGTCCCTAGCTAATGTAAGAAAATAAAATAGGGCTTCCCTGGTGGTCCAGTGGGTAAGGACACCGCCTTGCAGTGCAAGGGACACCAGTTCAATCCCTGGCCTGGGAAGATCCCATGTGCCGCGGAGCGACTGGACCGATGTGTCCAATTACCGAGCCGGAGCTCTGGAGCACATGCGCCCAGAGCCAGCCCTCTGCAACGACAGACGCCGATGGGGGGCCCACGGGAGCCAAAGAACAAAGACGGATGAAAATGGACAAATGAAAGACCAATAGAAGTGGCCCATCTGCTCCCCTCCCTCCCCACCCCACCCCACCCCAAATAAATAAATAAATAAATCTTTTAAAAAAAAAAGAAAAGAAAAAATATCTCTCTTCTGATAAATAAGTCACATTTTGTGTATGTCCCTAAGCCCCACCCCTTTCTTTCTTTTGGCTTGCTCCTTAGAAGGAAAGCTATGACAAACCTAGACAGTATATTAAAAAGCAAAGATATCACTCTGCTGATGAAGGCCTGTATAGTCAAAGCAACGGTTTTTCCAGTAGTCATGTACAGGTGTGAGAGTTGGACCATAAAGAAGACTGAGCACTAAAGAACCGATGCTTTTGAACTGTGGTGCTGGAGAAGACTTTTAATCCCTTGGACAGCAAGGAGATCAAACCAGGCAATCCTAAAGGAAATTAACCCTGAATATTCATTGGAAGGATTAATACTGGAAGCTGAAGCTCCAATACTTTGGACACCTCATGTGAAGAGCCAACTCATTGGAAAAGACCTTGATGCTGGGAAATATTGAAGGCAGGAGGAGATGGGGACGACAGAAGATGAGATGGTTGGGTGGCATTACTGACTCAATGGACGTGAGTTTGAGCAAACTCTGGGAAATAATGAAGGACAGGAAAGCCTGTCTTGCTGCAGCCAATGGAGGTGCAAAGAGTTGGATACAATGAATGACTAAACAGCAACAGCCTGGTTTTAAAGAGCTGTACGAATATAGCTAGTAGATCTAGAGAGGTAAGTTTTGCCTACTGAACAAAGTTTAACAGTTCAAAGTTTCTCTGATATTTGGATTTAAAATCAAAACTCCAAATAGTATTTTTATATAGTAGTTGCCCAAACTCACCTCTAACAACTGACAAACACACTGGCTTTGATACAGAATTTTCACCCTCTGGGACTTTGCCAAGCTATGAATATGTATGACAGACAGGAACTCTGGATGCATTAGATCTGGTAAACAGATTTCAAATGCTTAGTTTATGTCACAGTTTCCTTGGAAGTTTTGTAACATTATGATAAAATAGAAACTCATACATGGAAGGACAATTGTCTTCTTGCATAAGTCAGCTCTCTGTCTAGCCTAACTATTCCATTTGTGTTGAATAAAGAACCCTCAGTGAACACAGGGCATGTTGTGCAGTGTTTTAGTAAGGCCTTGACCTTGTAGACACTGGGCTCACAGTCAAGCAGCGTCAGCCTTGGGCAAAGGCCACGATTGTGCAGGGCCTCGTGGTCGGGCAGGGCTCAAGGCTTGCCGTCTGATTTTCAGCCCACCTGCTTCTGTGGAGAAAAGAACAAAGATCAGCATTTTAAAATCAAAGGCATTTCCAGTGTTCAGCAGCGTGCTGGGCTTAAGTCACAAGTTACTGTACAGGTATAAATAAGGTCCCAATCATACCAGTCCAGGTTGTTCCATGCTAGTATTTTTCCAATTTATTGACAATGAAAGACTCAAAACTTTGGTGCTCGAAGCTGGTAAGTGGTAAGACTCTGAGCTTCCAATGCAGGGGTCCCAGCTTTTATCCCTGGTCAAGGAACTAGATCCCCCATGCTGCAACTCAGACCCAATGCGGCCAAATACGGAAATTTTAAAAAAAGCCCTCATATACACCTTAAACTTGCACAATGTTATATGCCAACTATATCTCAATAAAAACAGAAGAAACATTAATAAATGAAATGACCTCACCAATTAATTGACTTCTGTAAGAAACAATTAAAACTTGATTTGTAGCTTGAAAAAAAATTCTCTCCTAGTTCCGATAACATTAATAAGACATTAGAGAAATCAAAAGATTATAAGGAACTATGTATAAATTAAAGTGAAAAGTGAAAGTATTAGTTGCTCAGTCCTGACCCCATGGGACTCTTTGCCACCCCATGGACAGTAGCTCACCAGGCTCCTCTGTCCATGGGATTCTCCAGGCAAGAATAATGGACTGGATTGCCATATCCTTCATGTTCATTTAATAATTTTGTTAGAAAATATGTCATATCAAAAACCTAACATTTTTTGTTGGAGAGGTGGGGTGGGGAGGGAGGGGGGCGGGTGAGCCACTTCTATTGGTCTTTCATTTATCTATTTTTCATCCATCTTTGTTCTTTGGCCTGTGTGGGCCTCCCATCGCAGTGGCCTCTCTCGTTGCAGAGCACCGGCTCTGGGCACATGCGCTCCAGAGCTCCGGCTCAGTAATTGGACACATCAGTCCAGTTGTTCCACAGCACATGGGATATTCCCAGGCCAGGGATTGAACCGGTGCCCTTTGCACTGCAAGGCGGTGTCCTTACCCACTGGACCACCAGGGAAGACCAACCCCTAACATTTTAAATCAGTAAGCGGATTTTTTTTTAAATTACTATGTACCTATTTAATATTAAGAATGATATTCCTAAGTCACACTTTAAATATACCTTGAAACTTTGTTTTTGCCATATGCAATCTGAAGAATAAAGAGTATTTTACACATCTGTACAGGTATAAATAAGGTCCCAATCATACCAGTCCAGGTTGTTCCATGCTAGTATTTTTCCAATTTATTGACAATGAAAGACTCAAAACTTTGGTGCTCGAAGCTGGTAAGTGGTAAGACTCTGAGCTTCCAATGCAGGGGTCCCAGCTTTTATCCCTGGTCAAGGAACTAGATCCCCCATGCTGCAACTCAGACCCAATGCGGCCAAATACGGAAATTTTAAAAAAAGCCCTCATATACACCTTAAACTTGCACAATGTTATATGCCAACTATATCTCAATAAAAACAGAAGAAACATTAATAAATGAAATGACCTCACCAATTAATTGACTTCTGTAAGAAACAATTAAAACTTGATTTGTAGCTTGAAAAAATTCTCCCCTAGTTCCGATAACATTAATAAGACATTAGAGAAATCAAAAGATTATAAGGAACTATGTATAAATTAAAGTGAAAAGTGAAAGTATTAGTTGCTCAGTCCTGACCCCATGGGACTCTTTGCCACCCCATGGACAGTAGCTCACCAGGCTCCTCTGTCCATGGGATTCTCCAGGCAAGAATAATGGACTGGATTGCCATATCCTTCATGTTCATTTAATAATTTTGTTAGAAAATATGTCATATCAAAAACCCCTAACATTTTTTTTGTTGGAGAGGTGGGGTGGGGAGGGAGGGGGGCGGGTGAGCCACTTCTATTGGTCTTTCATTTATCTATTTTTCATCCATCTTTGTTCTTTGGCCTGTGTGGGCCTCCCATCGCAGTGGCCTCTCTCGTTGCAGAGCACCGGCTCTGGGCACATGCGCTCCAGAGCTCCGGCTCAGTAATTGGACACATCAGTCCAGTTGTTCCACAGCACATGGGATATTCCCAGGCCAGGGATTGAACCGGTGCCCTTTGCACTGCAAGGCGGTGTCCTTACCCACTGGACCACCAGGGAAGACCAACCCCTAACATTTTAAATCAGTAAGCGGATTTTTTTTTAAATTACTATGTACCTATTTAATATTAAGAATGATATTCCTAAGTCACACTTTAAATATACCTTGAAACTTTGTTTTTGCCATATGCAATCTGAAGAATAAAGAGTATTTTACACATCTCTATTGGGGCAAAGAAAAGGATACAGACATGATTTTTCAATAGTCAGGTATCTTAAATTAAGCTGACCACTTTCACATTTGCCTCTCCAGCCCAATCTCATTTTAGAAACCTGGATCCAAGAGACCTGGATCCAACTCTTTCTCCAGGGATCCATTTGGATTTCTCATGGGAATTTCAAACTCAGCAAGTCCCAGCTGAACATGGTGTGCTTTTGCTCTGCTCACCTGCTCCCCTTGCCTCTGAAGGGGCTTCTCCTTCAGCTACCGGCTCAGTAATTGGACACATCAGTCCAACCATACCACAAGCAGCTGGACTGGTTTTGAGCTCCTCTTTCTCTGCCCCAAGGTCCACTCAGTCCCCAAACTCTGTCACCTGGACAAGCCAAAGAGCTCTTGCATTCACCCAGTTCCCCTGTCTCCCGTGGTCTGCGCCCCCCATTGCCAGAGTGTCTCTGCTTATTTCCCCCTCCCTCCCCAACATCTCCTTCCTTCACATTCTCTGGTGGTGCTCAAGCATGTGCGGACTCTCCAGTACGCAATCTTCTTTTGTTTCAGGTCTTTGTCCAAGCTGTTGCCTCACCCACTAGTTCACCTAGCCTCTGTGCACTTCTTCGTGTCTCAATTTACATATGACTTGCTCTGACAACATCCCTTTCCCCTTCACTTCTGTGTTTTCCAGGACAATCTCCCACATTGCAGGTCCGTCATGAATATGTATTAAGGAGAGGTTTTGTCAGCTAAACACATTGGCAGGTTCAGGATAAATGTCTCCCCTCACCCCCCTCACCATCCTTTATACTCCCATACCTCCCCCATTTTTTTTCCACCCCATTATTGTGCCTTTGTTTTAAAGGTCCATTGATGTATCTGTGTTCCTAAGGATAATTAGCAAGGGCTCCTTAAATACCTGACAAAGAACAGGGCACCTACTAGTTGAACCACTGCAAGGCGGTGTCCTTAACAGAAAATTTTAAATCAGTAAGCGGATTTTTTTTTAAATTACTATGTACCTATTTAATATTAAGAATGATATTCCTAAGTCACACTTTAAATATACCTTGAAACTTTGTTTTTGCCATATGCAATCTGAAGAATAAAGAGTATTTTACACATCTCTATTGGGGCAAAGAAAAGGATACAGACATGATTTTTCAATAGTCAGGTATCTTAAATTAAGCTGACCACTTTCACATTTGCCTCTCCAGCCCAATCTCATTTTAGAAACCTGGATCCAAGAGACCTGGATCCAACTCTTTCTCCAGGGATCCATTTGGATTTCTCATGGGAATTTCAAACTCAGCAAGTCCCAGCTGAACATGGTGTGCTTTTGCTCTGCTCACCTGCTCCCCTTGCCTCTGAAGGGGCTTCTCCTTCAGCTACCGGCTCAGTAATTGGACACATCAGTCCAACCATACCACAAGCAGCTGGACTGGTTTTGAGCTCCTCTTTCTCTGCCCCAAGGTCCACTCAGTCCCCAAACTCTGTCACCTGGACAAGCCAAAGAGCTCTTGCATTCACCCAGTTCCCCTGTCTCCCGTGGTCTGCGCCCCCCATTGCCAGAGTGTCTCTGCTTATTTCCCCTCTACCTCCCCAACATCTCCTTCCTTCACATTCTCTGGTGGTGCTCAAGCATGTGCGGACTCTCCAGTACGCAATCTTCTTTTGTTTCAGGTCTTTGTCCAAGCTGTTGCCTCACCCACTAGTTCACCTAGCCTCTGTGCACTTCTTCGTGTCTCAATTTACATATGACTTGCTCTGACAACATCCCTTTCCCCTTCACTTCTGTGTTTTCCAGGACAATCTCCCACATTGCAGGTCCGTCATGAATATGTATTAAGGAGAGGTTTTGTCAGCTAAACACATTGGCAGGTTCAGGATAAATGTCTCCCCTCACCCCCCTCACCATCCTTTATACTCCCATACCTCCCCCATTATTTTTTTTCCACCCCCATTATTGTGCCTTTGTTTTAAAGGTCCATTGATGTATCTGTGTTCCTAAGGATAATTAGCAAGGGCTCCTTAAATACCTGACAAAGAACAGGGCACCTACTAGTTGAACCATACACTTGAACCCATTTATATTTATGGTATCTGGTCCTCTAGAATTCCTGAAGCAGTTTTCTTTTTCCCAGATTCTTGCAAAGGTTGTCTTTTCCTCAATTTGAAACTTTGAGCAAAATTTTCTCATGAATTAATGATCCTGATCTCACTTAGGTTTTTGATCTCTCCTTTTTGTATTTCTCGACCCCGACAAGATGGTTCTTAATTTTAATTCAAGACTCCTTCTGTGCTACTAATAGTCACACTCAATGCATACTTTCAGTGAAAATGCTTTCAGATATTCAACCTTTTGCACCATACATCTAGTTCAGGAAAATGTCGGGTATCTCTTGGCCTGTTGTCATTCCTGGAGATTGTAGCTCCCTGTTTCCTCAGAAGAGAGGTTGTGCTCAGTCCTGGTCCTCTGCTACCACTTGGCTTCCCTTTAATGACTTCTCAGCTGAATCTGCTGCTTTCCTCTCCTGGTCTCTTTTACTTGGTGACTTGTCATTGACCTGAACTTGGCTTCTTGTCTGCACGCTGGCCTCCTGGCCCAAGGCTGTGCCATGCCCACTGCTTGTCTGGTTCTGATAGTGAGAGATATATATTTACAGATTCATTATCATTTTGATGAATTTTGAATTTTTGGTGATCTATTCAGTCTCTTTTGGGAAAATGCTAATTATTTAAAAATTTTTCTCTTCCTCTTCCTCAGCTCCAAGGTACAGTCATGATATCATATAAGGGGGGTCGGGGTGCAGGGAGCAGTAGTCAGAAGGATTCAGATGGTGACCTCTGTGGACCCTCCCTGGTCTCTGCAGCTGAGTGCTTGGTCTGGTCCCAGGACTTGTGACTGTGGGTTGCTGATGGTCGTGTTGGCCCTGTGACTCACAGTGTGGACACACACCATTGGACCATCTTTGCCTCACTGTTGAATCGTGTTGATCCACTGGGCTTTCCTAGATCTTTGTTTTCCCCACCAGGACACACAGTTACTTTTGGATCCCCTGCTCACCAAACACAGACCAGGCTGCACACAGGCCAGGGGAGCTGTGAGACTGGATCCTTTGGTCTAGATAACTTCTTCTACCAAATGCTATTGTGGGTGCCACTGTCACCCCATGTGTCCTCTCGGGTCCCACAGAGACAGCAAAGCAAAGGTCTCTGCTTCCAAGCTTCTATGGTATCTTCAAAGCACCACCCTTCTGGAGAAGCTTTTGCCTGCAAAGTGGTAGTGGGTCTTCCTTGCTATCTCCCTCTCTTCTCTTGCTGCAAATCTTCCATAGGACAAAAGAGATAGCCCAACTTTTCCCTGACCTTGGCAAACTACAAGGTCTTCCCTTAAGTCTTATCCTGAATCCTGTCTCTCCCAGACATTTGAGAACTGCCATGGACAAAGTCAACACAGAGCTAAAACAATTTGGAAAATTGCAGTCTTTTGACAAAACCTGGATGTTAGGATTATTTGTTTGCTACAAATTCAAAAAGCTGTAAATAGAAACCCTCCTTATTTTTGCATTCCAGCTATAACATAATCTTAACACCTTGGGCAGAATGAGCAAAGGTCATACACACTAAAAAATGCAAAAGAGAAGAACTCAATAATATATATATATAAATTCCCCTTACAGTATTAATTTAGAAAAATCACTTTAGCTACAGCAAAATTCCACTGACTTGGACTGAATAGTGAAGTCAGTCTGAGTTAGCAAAATGGTTAAATTATTGACTATTTCTAAAGAAAAGTAGCATTAAAGTATGTAGAAAGAAAAGGAAAAAAACTATTAAGAAGGGACAACTGTTATTGAACATTTGGATGGGCTAGGATTTACTTTTTTATTTTATTAGTATGTACCCCAAAAGGGGGGACTAGTCAGAAGGATTCAGATGGTGACCTCTGTGGACCCTCCTGGTCTCTGCAGCTGAGTGCTTGGTCTGGTCCCAGGACTTGTGACTGTGGGTTGCTGATGGTCGTGTTGGCCCTGTGACTCACAGTGTGGACACACACCATTGGACCATCTTTGCCTCACTGTTGAATCGTGTTGATCCACTGGGCTTTCCTAGATCTTTGTTTTCCCCACCAGGACACACAGTTACTTTTGGATCCCCTGCTCACCAAACACAGACCAGGCTGCACACAGGCCAGGGGAGCTGTGAGACTGGATCCTTTGGTCTAGATAACTTCTTCTACCAAATGCTATTGTGGGTGCCACTGTCACCCCATGTGTCCTCTCGGGTCCCACAGAGACAGCAAAGCAAAGGTCTCTGCTTCCAAGCTTCTATGGTATCTTCAAAGCACCACCCTTCTGGAGAAGCTTTTGCCTGCAAAGTGGTAGTGGGTCTTCCTTGCTATCTCCCTCTCTTCTCTTGCTGCAAATCTTCCATAGGACAAAAGAGATAGCCCAACTTTTCCCTGACCTTGGCAAACTACAAGGTCTTCCCTTAAGTCTTATCCTGAATCCTGTCTCTCCCAGACATTTGAGAACTGCCATGGACAAAGTCAACACAGAGCTAAAACAATTTGGAAAATTGCAGTCTTTTGACAAAACCTGGATGTTAGGATTATTTGTTTGCTACAAATTCAAAAAGCTGTAAATAGAAACCCTCCTTATTTTTGCATTCCAGCTATAACATAATCTTAACACCTTGGGCAGAATGAGCAAAGGTCATACACACTAAAAAATGCAAAAGAGAAGAACTCAATAATATATATATATAAATTCCCCTTACAGTATTAATTTAGAAAAATCACTTTAGCTACAGCAAAATTCCACTGACTTGGACTGAATAGTGAAGTCAGTCTGAGTTAGCAAAATGGTTAAATTATTGACTATTTCTAAAGAAAAGTAGCATTAAAGTATGTAGAAAGAAAAGGAAAAAAAAAAAACTATTAAGAAGGGACAACTGTTATTGAACATTTGGATGGGCTAGGATTTACTTTCTTTTTTGTTAATTTTGGCCTCTTTTATCAGTCCTTCATTTATTTATTTTCATTCACCGTAATTCTTTGGCCTGTGTGGGCCTCATCACAGTGGCCTCTCTCATTGCAGAGTAGCAGCTCTGGGCACATGTGCTCCAGAGCACTGGCTCGTAATTGGACACACCGGTCCAGCCGCTCCGTGGCCTGTGGGGTCTTCTCATGCCAGGAATGGAACCAGTGCCCCTTGCACTGCAAGGTGGACTCTTTACCCACTGGACCACCAGGGAAGCCCAAGATTTACATATTTTGTGGATCTATCTATCTATCTATATCTAAATATGGGATTTCCCAGGTGGTGCTAGTGGTAAAGAACCGACCTTCCAATGCAAGAGACAGAAGAGATGCAGGTCTGTTACTGGGTGAGAAAGGTCTCCTGGAGGAGGGCATGGCAACCCACTCCATTATTCATGCCTGGAGAATCCCATGAACAGAGGAGCCTGGCAGGCTACAGTCTATTGGTTCACAAAGAGTCGAACATAACTGAAGCAACTTAGCATTCATACGGGCATATGTTTATATATATATATATATATATATATATATATATATACATGCCTATATATGTACATATACCATACATCACACATGCTTGTAGATGTATATATTAAGTACTTTACATATATGAGACTTCCCTGGTGGCTGAAATGGTAAAGAATCTGCCTGCAATGCAGGAGACCTGGCTTTGATCCCCGGGTCAGGAAGATTCCCGGGGGAAGAGGATGGCAACCCACTCCAGTATTCTTGCCTGGAGAATTCCATGTACAGAGGAGCCTGGCTGGCTATGGTCCATGGGGCCACAAAAAGTCGGACACGATTGAGTGAATAATACTTTCACTTTACATATGTGAACCAATTTATCTCTACAACCAATTTTACAGAGGAGGAAACAACAGAGAAAGATTGACTTGCCCATTGTAGTTAGTTGGTAAGATTTTTTGCTAGGGTAGCCTGACTTTATAAACCTAAAAGTAGCATTAAAGTATGTAGAAAGAAAAGGAAAAAAAACTATTAAGAAGGGACAACTGTTATTGAACATTTGGATGGGCTAGGATTTACTTTCTTTTTTGTTAATTTTGGCCTCTTTTATCAGTCCTTCATTTATTTATTTTCATTCACCGTAATTCTTTGGCCTGTGTGGGCCTCATCACAGTGGCCTCTCTCATTGCAGAGTAGCAGCTCTGGGCACATGTGCTCCAGAGCACTGGCTCGTAATTGGACACACCGGTCCAGCCGCTCCGTGGCCTGTGGGGTCTTCTCATGCCAGGAATGGAACCAGTGCCCCTTGCACTGCAAGGTGGACTCTTTACCCACTGGACCACCAGGGAAGCCCAAGATTTACATATTTTGTGGATCTATCTATCTATCTATATCTAAATATGGGATTTCCCAGGTGGTGCTAGTGGTAAAGAACCGACCTTCCAATGCAAGAGACAGAAGAGATGCAGGTCTGTTACTGGGTGAGAAAGGTCTCCTGGAGGAGGGCATGGCAACCCACTCCATTATTCATGCCTGGAGAATCCCATGAACAGAGGAGCCTGGCAGGCTACAGTCTATTGGTTCACAAAGAGTCGAACATAACTGAAGCAACTTAGCATTCATACGGGCATATGTTTATATATATATATATATATATATATATATATATATACATGCCTATATATGTACATATACCATACATCACACATGCTTGTAGATGTATATATTAAGTACTTTACATATATGAGACTTCCCTGGTGGCTGAAATGGTAAAGAATCTGCCTGCAATGCAGGAGACCTGGCTTTGATCCCCGGGTCAGGAAGATTCCCGGGGGAAGAGGATGGCAACCCACTCCAGTATTCTTGCCTGGAGAATTCCATGTACAGAGGAGCCTGGCTGGCTATGGTCCATGGGGCCACAAAAAGTCGGACACGATTGAGTGAATAATACTTTCACTTTACATATGTGAACCAATTTATCTCTACAACCAATTTTACAGAGGAGGAAACAACAGAGAAAGATTGACTTGCCCATTGTAGTTAGTTGGTAAGATTTTTTGCTAGGGTAGCCTGACTTTAAAATCCTGATGACTTTTATAAACCTATCTTTAAAAATAAATTACATGAAGAGACCTCTAACCAATAAATGAAAAAATGTAATTAGTATATTTTGTATAGAAATGACACTCCTTGAAAATGCTATTTTATTCTTCTAGTATAAGATACAAAAATTCCCACTATTTATTTTCTTAAGAAATAGTTCACAAATTTTACAGTGAAAATCTTTGTTACTGATTTACCTAGCTATGTAGAAAAGTTTACTGTAGAAGGATTTGCCTTCATGAATATTCAACTGGATGATTTTCATATAACTAAACATCATTATTCCTTATGATATTTGCCCCATTATCTACTTTCTTGAGATACTTTGCAATTATAAGATGTCAAAATATTTAGTTGGTTCACTAAAAAGTTTTTAGAAACAGTCACAGGTGCCAGACACTTAGTATTTCTTAACCAAATGGCCACTCGAACTGATTGAATGGGCAGAATGTAGAAAAATTCATGTTTTCAGACTCTGAGCTTAATGAAGACACATAGAAACAAAATTGTTCAAATGACTTGCTTTAAATAAAAGGCTTCATCTTCAATATAGGCAGAAATTTTCGACTAAAAATGACTTTGGCAAATTGGAACTATGAAGTATCAAAAACTTATAACAAACTGTAGCAAAAATAATCCAGAGTTTTCAGAACGGACTAAATGGCATCAAAAGAATGAATTTTAAATATTTTATTAAATTTGTACTCATATCTTTTATTCTCCAGTAAAAGAGACTCCTTGGAGAAATGATTGATTCTAGGAAGGGAGCAGAGAATATTCCTAATGAGCTTGGGGTATATTGTGTGCCAGAAAGTAAGGAAGTGCTTAAGAACTCCCCCCTAAGACACATAATGACAAAGGAGCCACTGTAGAGAGCTTCCAAAGATCAAATCTGGAACATTTTGAGCCACAAAATAAATAGCATAGTTTTGGATTATAATCCAGAGTATAAAATAAATACCATGAGTCCATACTGATATAAACACAGAATTAACTGATTCAATAAGAAAAAAATTGACTTGCCCATTGTAGTTAGTTGGTAAGATTTTTTGCTAGGGTAGCCTGACTTTAAAATCCTGATGACTTTTATAAACCTATCTTTAAAAATAAATTACATGAAGAGACCTCTAACCAATAAATGAAAAAATGTAATTAGTATATTTTGTATAGAAATGACACTCCTTGAAAATGCTATTTTATTCTTCTAGTATAAGATACAAAAATTCCCACTATTTATTTTCTTAAGAAATAGTTCACAAATTTTACAGTGAAAATCTTTGTTACTGATTTACCTAGCTATGTAGAAAAGTTTACTGTAGAAGGATTTGCCTTCATGAATATTCAACTGGATGATTTTCATATAACTAAACATCATTATTCCTTATGATATTTGCCCCATTATCTACTTTCTTGAGATACTTTGCAATTATAAGATGTCAAAATATTTAGTTGGTTCACTAAAAAGTTTTTAGAAACAGTCACAGGTGCCAGACACTTAGTATTTCTTAACCAAATGGCCACTCGAACTGATTGAATGGGCAGAATGTAGAAAAATTCATGTTTTCAGACTCTGAGCTTAATGAAGACACATAGAAACAAAATTGTTCAAATGACTTGCTTTAAATAAAAGGCTTCATCTTCAATATAGGCAGAAATTTTCGACTAAAAATGACTTTGGCAAATTGGAACTATGAAGTATCAAAAACTTATAACAAACTGTAGCAAAAATAATCCAGAGTTTTCAGAACGGACTAAATGGCATCAAAAGAATGAATTTTAAATATTTTATTAAATTTGTACTCATATCTTTTATTCTCCAGTAAAAGAGACTCCTTGGAGAAATGATTGATTCTAGGAAGGGAGCAGAGAATATTCCTAATGAGCTTGGGGTATATTGTGTGCCAGAAAGTAAGGAAGTGCTTAAGAACTCCCCCCTAAGACACATAATGACAAAGGAGCCACTGTAGAGAGCTTCCAAAGATCAAATCTGGAACATTTTGAGCCACAAAATAAATAGCATAGTTTTGGATTATAATCCAGAGTATAAAATAAATACCATGAGTCCATACTGATATAAACACAGAATTAACTGATTCAATAAATATTCAATAAATAGGAAAACATATAGAAGAAATTAAAATAATGTATGTAGTTACTTCACCTAAAGAAGATGGAAAACAATTTTCCACTCTGTGAATAGGGGCTTCAGATAGAGCTTTCCTCCGAAGGATCCTGTAGGGAAATAGGGGAAAAAAGAGTAGGTTTATAATGGAGAAGTCTGACAAATACAGCCTCAGCCAGGTGACCAAGGGGAATAGCAACAGTGGTAAAGCATGTGTATAGAATGTACTTTTGATGAAAATGGCATTGTGCTTCTATGATCTTCCTCCCCAAAGCTCTTAAATCCCAGTTTAACCATGAGAAAGACACCAGACAAATCTCAATTGGGGGATATTCTGCAGAACACCTCCCTCGTACTCTTCAACACTGCAAAGATCATCAATACCAAAAAAGATCCGGTAAGCTGTCACAGCTAAGAGAAGTCACAGAGATATAGCAACTCAATGCCACATAGTTTCCCAAATGGGATCCTGGCACAGAGAAAGGACATTAGGTAACAACCAAGAACATCTGATAGAAGGATGGATATTAGGTAATCATAGTGTATCAATATTTGTTTATTAGTTATAACAAATACATCATACTAATTTCAGATGTTATTCGTAGGGGAAACTGGATGTGAACTTTCTGTTTTGTCTTCACATTTTTCTGTATACCAAACTGTTCTAAAATTTTAAAAAATTATTTTAAAAATGATGTTCTATGCAGATATAGTTTTAGTTACTAATATTCAAGAAACACGGAGGACTGAAAAACAGACTAAACTGTACTGCAGGTTGCTGTCAGTAAAAAATCTAGGCTGGAGAAAAGACCACAGGACAAATGACCCAGTTTCTTCAACAAATAAATTGCAACCAGGAGAAAAAAGAGAGAACTGGAGATTAAAATAGAATTACGAGACATTTCAACAAATTGCAGTATGTGGCCCTTATTTGAATACTAAATGAAACAAATTGCAAAAATAATAATGAATAAAATAGTTGGAAATTGAAACACACGCTGAATATTTGATAATATTAAGGAGTTACTGTTAACTTTATTTTGGGTGTGATAATAGTGGTTATTTTGGGGGGAGGTGAATCCTTGTCTTTTAGAGGTACATATTGAAAAATAAAAGGATTAAATTACATATCTCTTATGTTTGCTCCAAAGTGATATACAGTAGGGAAGGCTTGATTGAGGGTAGAGGTGAAGCAAGATGGACCATGAATTGCTAACTGCTGAAGCTGGGTTAGGTGTATGAGCATTTCTTACATCATTTGCTTTTGCAAAGTGTTAAGTGTTAATCACTCAGTTGTGGCTGACTTTTTGCAACTCTATGGACTGTAGCCCACCAGGCTCTGTCTATGGAATTCTCCAGGCAAGAATACTGGAATGGGTTGCCATTTCTTTCTCCAGGGGATCTTCCCCACCCAGGGATAGAACCCAGGTGTCCTGCATTGCAGGCAGATTCTTTACCATCTGAACCACCAGGGAAGCCATAGTTTCCATAATAAAACGTTAAATAAAATGAAACCTACAAAAAAAGAAAAAAAGAAAATGAAACCTACAGAGTGAAAACAACTGTCTAATAAGTACTGTATAGTACTCTATTTCTAAATAGTAAAGTGTTTTCCACCTACACATCACCAATTCTCAAAATAGCAGTTTGAAGATAGAAAATGACATTTAAGCAGTGTCTACAGGAAGTCAGAAACCTACTAGCTGATTTGATTAATTCAGACAAAGAGCTAGTCAATTTAGAAACAGAAAAAAATCAAACTGCTCATTTTTGCTGAGTTTACTGAGTAGTACCTTGTACAGTGCTAGGCACATAATATGTGATTAATACTTGCTGGTCAGTAAATCTGTGAACATAGCATTTATTCTGACACCTTTATGGATACATGGTTTGACTGCCAACAACCAATGTAAGAGAACTCAGAAACAAAGGAGAAAGGCTAGCTCTAGGCAACGCCATGGAGAAGACAACATTTATTTTCCAAATATTTATATGCAGTGAGCATACTGTAAATGTACACAGCCTAAGTTGACGATAAGGTCCTGATCATGAAACTATGATACAATTAAAGTTCTGTAAAACTCTGTCAAGTGTTATAACAATATATATTTATGCTGAATTAGTATTTCAATGATATATGTACTATTTTATATACATTTTTAAGCATAATGTGTATAGGACCCTTTAAAATTTACAAAGCACTATCATCTTGTGGTATATCGTATTACCTCATTTTGTGAATCAGACAAAAACAGGTAATATTATCTCTGTTTTTCAGGTACAGAACCGGCTTTAGGAGGCCTCCAAGTGCTGTCAGCGCCAGAACCAGAGGAATAGCGGCTGGAACCCAGGTGTCCTGGCAGCAAGGCCAGAGCCCGGTGTTAGACTTAGCTATTTCTCAAGGGGAAAAACAGTATAGCCATGTCGCTTCCACTCCCACTCTAGTGGAAAGAAAATTGGCACGCATAAATATTTCTAATTTAGTAACACAAATAACCTTCTCTTTTTCCAACCGCTAGTATTTAAATTGTATCAGTAAAGTGGTGCTTCTTTTTAATGACTATAATATTATAAATAGTCAATATTCTGGGCAAAGCAATGCTCCATTAATATTACATTCTGTTTGTTCAGTGATGCACAGCCAAAATCCAGAAATTAATCTCTGTGCGGATGCTAAACTCTCTTCTCAGCATTATTGAATCCTTTGATGTTGAAAAAGAATATGCATTAAGACATATTAAGATATTATATAATAACTTTATAATGCCAATGAATACGAAGGTCATCATTCTGGTCCACTATTTGGCAAATGGCTTTATTCTTTCAGTGTCTTTCTCCAGGAGAATTTCAGTTCCTTCTCAATAGAGTTAGCCCATTTATTTAACATACCTTCACTGCTGCTTGAATCCTTTTTTCAACCTATGTGCAAAGAAAACCATTCATTATAGCTTATGTGTGATTGTTTTTTACTTCCAGTCAATGATCAATTTCATTCAAACTATTTTAAACAACACTCCAGAGTCAGCCCATTCCTTCCCATTGTGTATATGTTATATTTTTCTCCCTAATTCTCCCAAATGACTCACTCTTGTCTTTGTTTTTAATTAAAATTTTCTATATTTATGATACTATGTACTAAGTTCTTGATATACATTTTAAGCAATCTGTCAAGTGTTATAACAATATATATTTATGCTGAATTAGTATTTCAATGATATATGTACTATTTTATATACATTTTTAAGCCTAATGTGTATAGGACCCTTTAAAATTTACAAAGCACTATCATCTTGTGGTATATCGTATTACCTCATTTTGTGAATCAGACAAAAACAGGTAATATTATCTCTGTTTTTCAGGTACAGAACCGGCTTTAGGAGGCCTCCAAGTGCTGTCAGCGCCAGAACCAGAGGAATAGCGGCTGGAACCCAGGTGTCCTGGCAGCAAGGCCAGAGCCCGGTGTTAGACTTAGCTATTTCTCAAGGGGAAAAACAGTATAGCCATGTCGCTTCCACTCCCACTCTAGTGGAAAGAAAATTGGCACGCATAAATATTTCTAATTTAGTAACACAAATAACCTTCTCTTTTTCCAACCGCTAGTATTTAAATTGTATCAGTAAAGTGGTGCTTCTTTTTAATGACTATAATATTATAAATAGTCAATATTCTGGGCAAAGCAATGCTCCATTAATATTACATTCTGTTTGTTCAGTGATGCACAGCCAAAATCCAGAAATTAATCTCTGTGCGGATGCTAAACTCTCTTCTCAGCATTATTGAATCCTTTGATGTTGAAAAAGAATATGCATTAAGACATATTAAGATATTATATAATAACTTTATAATGCCAATGAATACGAAGGTCATCATTCTGGTCCACTATTTGGCAAATGGCTTTATTCTTTCAGTGTCTTTCTCCAGGAGAATTTCAGTTCCTTCTCAATAGAGTTAGCCCATTTATTTAACATACCTTCACTGCTGCTTGAATCCTTTTTTCAACCTATGTGCAAAGAAAACCATTCATTATAGCTTATGTGTGATTGTTTTTTACTTCCAGTCAATGATCAATTTCATTCAAACTATTTTAAACAACACTCCAGAGTCAGCCCATTCCTTCCCATTGTGTATATGTTATATTTTTCTCCCTAATTCTCCCAAATGACTCACTCTTGTCTTTGTTTTTAATTAAAATTTTCTCTATGGTTTCTTCCTGCGGATCCCCTTTAGAGTGAGATAGATAACGTGTTTGGCACAGCAGTATGTCCAGCAGAAAACAAACAAAAAATACAGACATGCCTTGCCACAAGGTTTAAGTGGATTTAATCAGAATACCGTTAAACAGTTCAGATATTTCCTGGATCACAGAAACACTTAACATTCTCTGCTCTGTGTTTCAGCAACATGAACAAACTGTCAAACACTATACCAGGAGAAAATGAATGTACTTCCCAAATCACTTCCCTGATCCACTACAAACAGCTTGATCACACTGAAGAATGTGACCCTGTTGGTTGCCAAAGTGTATTTTCCCACTTTATCTCATGCAGAATAATCAGACTAAGAGGATCTGAAATGTCACTTCACAAACACAAACTGAGGAAATTGGAAGAGATAAACTAGAGATTTCTGTGTTGGAAAACATGCCTGGTGGCCCATGATAGAGTGGCAGTGTACATACCTAGGAGAAGCCAGAAACTTGTAGAGCTAAGATTTGGGGGATTTGAGCTTCCTGAAACATTCACACCAACAAATAAAAGGCACCATCTACATGTGTCACTTCCCTGCTTCACCAAGTGTTTTTTGTTTTTAATGGCTACAGTAACAAATTGCAACAAATTTCATGACTAAAACAACACACATGTATTATCTTATAATTCTGTAGGTTGAAAGTCCAGTAAGAATCTCACTGGACTAAAATCAACTCGTCAGCAGGACTGTGTTTGCTTTTAGAGGTCAGCACAGCAGGTCAAGTCTCTCTTGCAAGTCTTGCTGACCCTTTGGTCATCACATCTCTTTCTCTGACCACAGCTGGAAAAGGGTTTCCGCTTTGAAGAAGTCATGTCATTAGATGGGGTCCATCTGGATATTTCCTGGGCTTCCCAGGTGGCTCAGACAGTAAAGAATCCTCCTGCAATCCAGGAGACCTGGATTCGATCCCTGGGTCAGCCTGGAGAAGGGAACGGCTACCCACTCCGGTATTCTTGCTTGGAGAATCCCATGGACAGAGACACCTTGGTTAGTAATATAACTGTGTTTTGGCCATTCCAAAGCAGTCTTTGTTTTTAATTAAAATTTTCTCTATGGTTTCTTCCTGCGGATCCCCTTTAGAGTGAGATAGATAACGTGTTTGGCACAGCAGTATGTCCAGCAGAAAACAAACAAAAAATACAGACATGCCTTGCCACAAGGTTTAAGTGGATTTAATCAGAATACCGTTAAACAGTTCAGATATTTCCTGGATCACAGAAACACTTAACATTCTCTGCTCTGTGTTTCAGCAACATGAACAAACTGTCAAACACTATACCAGGAGAAAATGAATGTACTTCCCAAATCACTTCCCTGATCCACTACAAACAGCTTGATCACACTGAAGAATGTGACCCTGTTGGTTGCCAAAGTGTATTTTCCCACTTTATCTCATGCAGAATAATCAGACTAAGAGGATCTGAAATGTCACTTCACAAACACAAACTGAGGAAATTGGAAGAGATAAACTAGAGATTTCTGTGTTGGAAAACATGCCTGGTGGCCCATGATAGAGTGGCAGTGTACATACCTAGGAGAAGCCAGAAACTTGTAGAGCTAAGATTTGGGGGATTTGAGCTTCCTGAAACATTCACACCAACAAATAAAAGGCACCATCTACATGTGTCACTTCCCTGCTTCACCAAGTGTTTTTTGTTTTTAATGGCTACAGTAACAAATTGCAACAAATTTCATGACTAAAACAACACACATGTATTATCTTATAATTCTGTAGGTTGAAAGTCCAGTAAGAATCTCACTGGACTAAAATCAACTCGTCAGCAGGACTGTGTTTGCTTTTAGAGGTCAGCACAGCAGGTCAAGTCTCTCTTGCAAGTCTTGCTGACCCTTTGGTCATCACATCTCTTTCTCTGACCACAGCTGGAAAAGGGTTTCCGCTTTGAAGAAGTCATGTCATTAGATGGGGTCCATCTGGATATTTCCTGGGCTTCCCAGGTGGCTCAGACAGTAAAGAATCCTCCTGCAATCCAGGAGACCTGGATTCGATCCCTGGGTCAGCCTGGAGAAGGGAACGGCTACCCACTCCGGTATTCTTGCTTGGAGAATCCCATGGACAGAGACACCTGATGAGTCAGAGTTTATACAGTCACAAAGAATTGGCCTAACTGAACGACTAAGCACATCATCTGAATATTATCTTGCCTATTGCCCTAAGGAAGAGTAGAGTGATAGACTTTGGGTAATTTCTTTCTGGCCTCCAACTTTCATGTTATCCTTAGGTCTTAACTTACTGATGCATCTGGGATTACCACCATATACTTCAACATATTCCAACCTTATTCTCTACTTATTGTTTAGTTTTAACCTACTTGGCTTGAAAATTATACCATTCCATCATTGTTTTCAATAATATTGGGGAGTGCAGGAAATTTATAAGAAATAAATTACTTTCTGTGTTGACTGAAAAAATACATCAATTAATGCTTAGTAAAATCTTGCATCTGGGCTTCCCTGGTGGTCCAGTGGGTAAGGACACCCGCTTGCAGTGAAAGGGGCGCCAGCTCGATCCCTGGCCTGGGAAGGTCCCATGTGCCGTGGAGTGCTGGACTGATGTGTCCAATTACCGCGCTGGAACTCTGGAGCGCATGCGCCCAGAGCCAGTGCTCTGCGACAACAGAGGCCGCTGCGATGGGCAGCCCACACGGGCCAAAGAACAAAGATGGATGAAAATAGATAAATGGAAGACCAATAGAAGTGGCCAAAAAAAAAAAGAAGCTGAGTCAGAGTGATTCAAGGCCATGAGTTTGGACAGCATGCACTGCCCTCATCTCTTGCGTGTACTGGGGCTTTTTCCCCAAGAAGGGTTTTCACTTCTTGTTCAAAGACAAGGATAAATAAATGAAAGATAATAGAAGTGCCCCTCCTTGAAAATCTTGCATCATCACATCAACTGTCTTGTGGGGTCACCATGGGTCATAATATATTTAACAATAACAGTCAGTTGGATTCTTTGAATAAATAAAAACAGTTTTCTTCAGACAAAGACCTCTGGGGAATTCTCACCTTCCTTTAAGTCTGTGACCCAAATGGCCTCAGGAAGACAGAGATTATTTTATTATATTAAATCCAAATTAATAAATGACCACTATCTTATTCAAAATTACAGTATTTTATTTTTAAAGAACTGTGCCAATACAGGTTTTAAAGTGGAGGATGTAAGTTTAAGCAAGCTCCAGGAAATAGTGAAGGACAGGGAAGCCTGGCGTGCTAAAGTCCATGGAGTCACAAAAAGTTGGATATGCCTGAGTGACTGAACAACAGCAATATATATTTTGTTACAATTTTATTGATGAATAGAATCAGAGTTTTTACAATAAATACACTGAAGACAAAATTGAATTTACCATGAAGATAATTAAACTTCAGGGACTTTAGTTTTGAAATAGCAGTATTTTATCAGTTTCTAAAGAAGATCACAAAAATTGCATGAATTTAAGCCCCATAAAACTTGAGTCCAGCACTGACTGGAGGAGTTTTCTGTTGCAATTCAATGTGTTTAATAATCATAATGTTTTCTCTAAAATGTATACATTTAGTCATATTATCTTGCTGCTTTCTACATCTTAGGTGTGATAAATATTTATTTGTTCACAATTTTTCATTCCTCTCCACTTTAGCCACACTTTCTTGTAATGTGACAAACTTTTTCACCCTGCTGACTTTGGGCTTTCTTTGGCCAAGAGGTGAGCAACGAGAAGCATGCTATGTTTTAGCAGATAATTATGATGCCCTAGTGTGGTTTGGCTCTACCTCTCAACTTCTATCCTCCACTATGAGGACTGCATGCCCCAAATGGTGGCAGCTCTTTTTACCTGGGTCTCAGAATAAGACACAGAGTGCTCAGCCACATTCAGCACAATCCCCGTTGACCTACAGCCCCGATGTAATGTGAACAAGAAATAAATATTTGTAGTTGCACTGAGATTTAGCTATTGTTATTTGCTATTATTTGTAGCAAAATCTAGAGTGATGGTCATTCTGCCCACTTTTTTCTTTCACCATAAGTTATCTATATCTATCTGGCTATCCACAGTAGTATTTTCCTGGACTTGCAACATGTATATTATATTCTCTGTTGCCTTTCACTAGCATACTTATTGATGGTTGCCAAGGACTCAATCATTAAATGCATACCTTCTTGTCCCTGGAGACTGTCCTATGTAAATGTTTTCTTCTTTTCTTTTTTAAAAAGTGTATTGGCAGGTTTTCACAAGGAAGGAAGCTTGCATCACTGGGGACTTCAGATTCCAAGCCTGTGCTACATGTTTACCACCTTCTGAAAATGCAAAATCTGCTTTCTTGAAGTTATTTTATAAAATACGTGGGGTTAGTTTTCTAATTATTTTTAATTATGCCCCTATAGAATTAGTGCAAACTCCCTCTACTTGTTTATCTGAAAACCCATTATGTGAATGAGGCTATGTTCCCTGATGGGCACTATTTACATTTTAAAGCATCTAAACATGAGTCTCTTCTGCAGATCATCTCCAATGTGGCCAAATTAATGTCATTTCAATTTTTGCAGTTCCACTAAATTTCCCTAATCAGTGATAACAGATGTTATTTGTGTGTGTGAGTTCATTAAATATGTTATTTCCTTAAACATACAAGCTTTTCAGGAAATTTTTCCTTCCCTAAAAGATATTATGATTCTACATTACCAATTTTTTGAATATGTGAGCTGTTTCACTCCTGAGGTATTGTAATGTATAGCCATTGAAAAACTCATCCTTGATAGCAAGGACAAGTTATCTTTGAAAACATCATGATATTTTCTTTATTTTATAATTGCTTTGATGGACCTGATTTGAATGTGCACCCTGAACCCATTTGAAACTGTTCCTAAATCTAAACTGTAAAAAAAAAAAAAAAAAGCTTTATTTAAAGAAAATAATTTTTAGAAGTAGCCAGTTGCAGTTATGTAAAATCTTACTCTATTTAAAACATCCTAAATTTAAGCAAAGGAAAGGAATAAAACAAAATGTTAATACTCTATAAAGCACATTAAAAAATAATCTAGGATGTAGAAACTGCCAGGATATCTTCATACCATTTCTGTGTGTGAGTTCAAATGTATTCTTACCCTAAAATTAAAATGTCCATAATAGGGGAAGAAGGATTTCAAGGGAGGTTAGACCATAAATTATAGTAGGTACTCAACAAATGTTGAAAGAATAAATTAAACTGGACTGAAGAAATGTGTCTTTTTTTTCAGGGTATAAGAAAATGGAAAAAGGCACTTTGGGAACATTGCACAGATATCTAAATTTAGGTTAGTTGGATACCTATTGGAATTGTGGTAGAATACATTTAATCGCATGACTGTATTTCTTCTTATATTAAGTGGAATGCTCTTTTGCAGAGAACATTTACTTCTTTTAGGCCAAGATCAGTGGAGTATAGGGTCACCTGTGAACATGGCTACTTTTGTACTGGTGAGGACAGCACCCTGTAACTGCCCAGGCACCAGGCATACCCTATCAACGCTACATCCAAGGGGCAGGAGCTTCAGGGTGAATCTCAGCTCTGGAAGGCACCAGGACACTTGGGTCAAGTATTTATTATTTATCAATTTCAACATATTCATTTATAAACAAGAGATAATGATGTCTTCATCATAAGATTTCTGGAAAATTTAACACAATGATGGATGAAAGTATAGTGGGCTGAGTGGTGGCCCGTCACTCCTCAAAGACATCCAGGTGTGTACATGCATGTATGCTCAGTTGCTCAGTCGCTCAGTCGTGTCCAACAACCTGCCAGGCTCCTATGCCCATAGAGTTTTCCAGGCAAAAATACTGGGGTGGGTGATCATTTATTCCTCCAGGGGATCTTCCAGACCCAGGGACTGAACCCACGTCTCCTGTGTCTCCTTCACTGATAGGCACATTCTCCTGCATTAACTGAGTCACTTGGGAAGCCCAAAGATATCCATGTTCTAAGCCCTAAAGTCTGTAAATGTTTGGGGAAAATGGTCTTTGGCATTTAGTTAAGGACTCTGAGATGAGGAGGTCATCTTGGTTTGGGAGGTGTGCTTTAAAGCCAATAATGAGTGTCCTTATAAAAGAGTCAGATGACAGTGGAGGAGGAGGCAATTGGAGCCAGCTATTGGAGGAAAGGAGCCCAAGACAAGAAAGGCTGGCAGCTACCAGACTCTGGAGGAACAGGGGACGCATCCTCCCTAGAATTTGTTGCATAAATACAGCCCTCCAAAAGCTGGGATCTTGACTTCAGAGGTTAAATTTTACTCAACAAATGTTGAAAGAATAAATTAAACTGGACTGAAGAAATGTGTCTTTTTTCAGGGTATAAGAAAATGGAAAAAGGCACTTTGGGAACATTGCACAGATATCTAAATTTAGGTTAGTTGGATACCTATTGGAATTGTGGTAGAATACATTTAATCGCATGACTGTATTTCTTCTTATATTAAGTGGAATGCTCTTTTGCAGAGAACATTTACTTCTTTTAGGCCAAGATCAGTGGAGTATAGGGTCACCTGTGAACATGGCTACTTTTGTACTGGTGAGGACAGCACCCTGTAACTGCCCAGGCACCAGGCATACCCTATCAACGCTACATCCAAGGGGCAGGAGCTTCAGGGTGAATCTCAGCTCTGGAAGGCACCAGGACACTTGGGTCAAGTATTTATTATTTATCAATTTCAACATATTCATTTATAAACAAGAGATAATGATGTCTTCATCATAAGATTTCTGGAAAATTTAACACAATGATGGATGAAAGTATAGTGGGCTGAGTGGTGGCCCGTCACTCCTCAAAGACATCCAGGTGTGTACATGCATGTATGCTCAGTTGCTCAGTCGCTCAGTCGTGTCCAACAACCTGCCAGGCTCCTATGCCCATAGAGTTTTCCAGGCAAAAATACTGGGGTGGGTGATCATTTATTCCTCCAGGGGATCTTCCAGACCCAGGGACTGAACCCACGTCTCCTGTGTCTCCTTCACTGATAGGCACATTCTCCTGCATTAACTGAGTCACTTGGGAAGCCCAAAGATATCCATGTTCTAAGCCCTAAAGTCTGTAAATGTTTGGGGAAAATGGTCTTTGGCATTTAGTTAAGGACTCTGAGATGAGGAGGTCATCTTGGTTTGGGAGGTGTGCTTTAAAGCCAATAATGAGTGTCCTTATAAAAGAGTCAGATGACAGTGGAGGAGGAGGCAATTGGAGCCAGCTATTGGAGGAAAGGAGCCCAAGACAAGAAAGGCTGGCAGCTACCAGACTCTGGAGGAACAGGGGACGCATCCTCCCCTAGAATTTGTTGCATAAATACAGCCCCTCCAAAAGCTGGGATCTTGACTTCAGAGGTTTCACCTCCAAAACTGTGAGAGAATACATTTCTATTATTCTAAGCCACCCAATTTGGGGTAACTTGTTACAGTAACCATAGGAAGCTAATACACAAAGTTTGTTGGCATAGAACAAGTTTTTAATTAATATAAACTTTCTCCCTTTATTCTCTACCCATCATCATTGAAATGTACATTTTAAAAATGTATTGGAATATAGCTGATTTACAATGTGTTCATTTCTGCTGTACAGCAAAGAGCTACCCAATGATCCAGCAATCCCACTCCTGGGCATATGTTCAGAGAAAACCACAATCCAATAAAATACACATACCCCAATATTCATTGCACCACAATTTACAATAACCAGAACATGAAAGCAATCTTAAATGTCCTTCAACAAAACAGTGGACAGAGAAGATGTGGTACATATATACACAATGGAATATTACTCAACCCAAAAGAAAGAAAGAAATATTTTTAAAGGGTATAAAACATTCGGTAATCTACATATAGGGATGTTGAAGCTATTTATTTGCTGAATGGTCACAATTTATGTCCTTAATGGCAAAAGAAACAGAATACAGGGTGGTCCTTGGAGTTTAGATATGCCAACACAAAACACTGGGAGAGATACTGGCTTTAGGGGCTGAAAAATTATTTTAAGAGAATAGTCTCAAACCGTGTGATGCCTCTTGTCTTTCTTGCCCCTGCCCACTAAATGCTGGCACTATCCTCCCAGTCACTGTGACAACCCCAATATCCCCCTTTTCCAGTTGTTTCCAGGTGTTATACTGGTCTTATTGAAGCCACAGCTCTGTACTTAAAGTCCAGTCTACCTCAGACCATTAAGGCTCATTCTACATTTCTTCAGAAAAATCACTCTCTGCCTTGCCCTCTGCCTTCAAGACCTTTGTTATAACCAGCTCCATGGTTGTTCTTACCTGGTACAAGTAGAGGAAGCTACTCTACCCCAACCTGGCCCCTGGGAACCCAACCTTCAGTACTGGCTCTCTGGTATCCAACAAGGAGAAACAGGTTTTAGAAAGGAATGCAAAAGTCAACAAAAGAACTCAACATTAAACAAACAAAAGTCCAGGGCCAGATGGCTTCACAGGTGAATTTTAGCAAAAGTTTAGAGACAAGCTAACACCTATACTGCTCAAAGTCTTCCAGAAAATTGCCACAGGAAGCAAAACTCCTGAACTCATTCTATGAGGCCACTCCCACCCCAATTCCAAAACCAGATAAAGATGCCACAAAAACGAAAATTACAGGCCAGTATCACTGATGAGCATAGATGTAAAAATCCTCAACAAAATGCTAGCAAGCAGAATCCAACAGCACATTAAAAGGATCATACATCATGATCAAGTGGAGGGATGAAAGGATTCTTCAATATGTGCAAATCAATCAATGTGATATACCACATTAACAAATCGAAAGATAAAAATCATATGATTATCTCAATGGATGCAGAGAAAGCTTCTTACAAAATTCAAAACCCATTTATAATAAAACCTTTGCTGAGAGTAGGCATGGTAGGCATCGGCATAATAAAGACTATCTATAACAAACTCACAGCAAACATTATGGTTAATAGTGAAAAACTGAAAGCACCTCCTCTAAGATCAGGAACAAGACACGGGTGCCCACTCACACCACTATTATTAAACATAGCTTTGGAAGTCTTAGCCACAGCAATCAGAGAAGAAAATGAAATAAAAAGAATCCAGATTGGAAAAGAAGAAATAAAACTTTCACCGTTTGCAGATGACATGATACCATACATAAAAACCCCTAAAGATGCGACTAGAAAATATCTAGAGCTAATCAATGAATATAATAAAGTCATAGGATATAAAGATAATACACAGAAATCTCCTGCATTCCTATACACTAACAATGAAAAATCAGAAAGAGACTTTAAGGAAACCATCTCAATCACAAATGCAACAAAAATAATAAAACACCTAGGAATAAACATACCTAAAGAGACAAAAATCTGTATGCAGAAAACTGTAAGACACTGATGAAAGAAATCAAAGATGATACAACAGAAATAGCTACTCTACCCCAACCTGGCCCCTGGGAACCCAACCTTCAGTACTGGCTCTCTGGTATCCAACAAGGAGAAACAGGTTTTAGAAAGGAATGCAAAAGTCAACAAAAGAACTCAACATTAAACAAACAAAAGTCCAGGGCCAGATGGCTTCACAGGTGAATTTTAGCAAAAGTTTAGAGACAAGCTAACACCTATACTGCTCAAAGTCTTCCAGAAAATTGCCACAGGAAGCAAAACTCCTGAACTCATTCTATGAGGCCACTCCCACCCCAATTCCAAAACCAGATAAAGATGCCACAAAAACGAAAATTACAGGCCAGTATCACTGATGAGCATAGATGTAAAAATCCTCAACAAAATGCTAGCAAGCAGAATCCAACAGCACATTAAAAGGATCATACATCATGATCAAGTGGAGGGATGAAAGGATTCTTCAATATGTGCAAATCAATCAATGTGATATACCACATTAACAAATCGAAAGATAAAAATCATATGATTATCTCAATGGATGCAGAGAAAGCTTCTTACAAAATTCAAAACCCATTTATAATAAAACCTTTGCTGAGAGTAGGCATGGTAGGCATCGGCATAATAAAGACTATCTATAACAAACTCACAGCAAACATTATGGTTAATAGTGAAAAACTGAAAGCACCTCCTCTAAGATCAGGAACAAGACACGGGTGCCCACTCACACCACTATTATTAAACATAGCTTTGGAAGTCTTAGCCACAGCAATCAGAGAAGAAAATGAAATAAAAAGAATCCAGATTGGAAAAGAAGAAATAAAACTTTCACCGTTTGCAGATGACATGATACCATACATAAAAACCCCTAAAGATGCGACTAGAAAATATCTAGAGCTAATCAATGAATATAATAAAGTCATAGGATATAAAGATAATACACAGAAATCTCCTGCATTCCTATACACTAACAATGAAAAATCAGAAAGAGACTTTAAGGAAACCATCTCAATCACAAATGCAACAAAAATAATAAAACACCTAGGAATAAACATACCTAAAGAGACAAAAATCTGTATGCAGAAAACTGTAAGACACTGATGAAAGAAATCAAAGATGATACAACAGATAGAGAAATATATCATGTTCTTGGACTGGAAGAATCAATATTGTGAAAATGACTATATTACCCAAAGCAATCTACAAGTTTAATGTGATGTCTACCAAACTACCAATGGTATTTTTCACATTACTAGAGAAAAAAGATCTCACAATTTATACAGAAACACAAAAGACCTTGCAGAGTTAAAGCAACCTTGAGAAAGAGAAATGGAGCTGAAGGAATCAACCTTCCTGACTACCAACTATACTACAAAGCTACAGTCGTCACAATAGTATGGTAGTGGTACAAAAACAGAAATATAGGGCAATGGAACAATCTAGAAAGCCCATTATTCTAGGAGGTGGCTCATAGAGGATCTTGCTGTGATTCATATCAAGAAGTGAGCTGCATATATTTTCCTCTAGGAGCTTTATAGTTTCTGGCCTAATATTTAAGTCTTCAATTCATTTTGAATTTATTTTTGTGTGTGGTGTTAGGAGGTGTTCTAGTTTCTTTCTTTTACATGAAGCCATTCGATTTTCCCAGCACCACTTATTGACGGTGCTATCTCTGTTCCATTGTATATTCTTGCCTCCTTTATCAAAGATAAGAAGCCCATGGGTGTATCAGTGTATCTCTGGGCTTTCTAGCTTATTCCTGTGAAGAAAAGTGTATTGTATATGACATCCGGTGATGGTCAGTTCAGTAGCTGGACCAAGAAGTTTCAAAATACTTCCCAAAGACAAACTTGCACCAAAAAAAGGTCATGGTCATTGTTTGGTTGTCTAATGTTGATCTGATCCACTACAGCTTCCTGAATTCCAGTGAAACCATTACATCTGAGAAGTAAATTTAGCAAGTCTTGAAAACTGCAATCCCTGCAGCAGGCATTGAACAACAGAAAGGGCCCAATTCTTTTGCACAACAATACCCAACTGTACGTTGCACAAACAACACTTCAAAAGTTGAATGAATTGGGCTACGATGTTTTGCCTCCTCTACCACATTCACCTGATCTCTTGCCAACCTACTACCACTTCTTCAAGCGTTTTGACAACTTTTTGACAGAAAATGCTTTCACAACCAGCAGGAGGCAGAAAATGCTTCCCCAGAGTTCGTCAAATTCTGAAGTATGGATTTTTATGTGACAGGAATAAGCAAACAGTTCTCATTGCAAAAATGTGCTGATTGTAATGCCTCCTATTTTGATTAATAAAGGTATTTGAGTTTAGTTATAATGATTTAAAATTCAGAGTCTGAAACCTCTGTTACTTTTGCACCAACCTAAGAGATACAGAGAACAGATGGGTGACTGCCAGAGGCAGGGGTGGGGAGCTGAGAAGAGGGGTGAGATGGCTACAAGGCAGGAGGCTCCAGTTACATAAATACATTCTAGGGATGTAGTCTACAGCATGGTGACTATAGTTAACAATATTGTATTTTTTTCTTGAAAATTAAGACAGTTTATCTTAAAAGTTCTCATTACAAGAAAAAAGATGTGTACCTATGTCAAGTGATGGATATTAACTAAACTTATGTTGTGGCCATCATTTCACAATATAAACACATTTCAGATCATTGCATTGTGCATCTAAAATGAATACAATATGATAGGTCAATTATATCTCAAGCAGGAATATTTTTATTATATTAAAAACTGTTTATTATATCTAAATCAGAAATGAAGAAATAAAATCAGTTCTGTTTGCAAATGACATGACCTTATTTAGAACCAATGAACAAATCTAGCTAAGTTTCTAGATATACAAATAGACACAAAAATCAGGTGCATTTCTATACATGAACAATCAGAAAAGGAATTAAGAAAACAGTTCCATTTACAATAGTGTCAGTCACAAAAAGACAAATATGGCATCATTCCATTTATAAGAGGTATGTCTGCATGTTAAGTTGGTTCAATCATGTCCAACTCTTTGCAACCCTATGTGTCTAGCCTGCCAGGCTCCTCTGTCAGTGGGATTATCCAAGCAAGAATACTAGAGTGGATTGCCGCACCCTCCTCCAGGGCATCTTCCCGACCCAGGGATCAAACCCAAGTCTCCTGTGACTCTTGCACTGCAGGAAAATTCTCTACCATTGAACCACAGGAGAAGCATATGAGTTATCTAGGGTAGTCAAATTCATAGACACAGAAAGTAGAATGATGATCACCAGAGGATAGAGGGTGCAGGGAATAGGTGTTATTCAATGAGTCTAGAGTTTCAGTTTTGCAAGATTATAATATGAATATATTTAATACTACTGAAAAGAGCACTTGAAATATTTAGGATGGAAAACTATTTATTTTGGAAAGCATTTAGAGTGTCTTATAGAAATACATATAATAAAACAAGACTAAATATAGAAATAAGAGATGATGGAAAGTAGGACAGAAGAAATTTGAATAGAAAAGCATAAAATTAAGCTGAGAGGAGTCTGTCCACAGCATGAATACTGGGAGGCTTTGTACTTTTGATGCTAGGCTTTTCAGCAGTTACTGCCTACAGGAAGACTAGTTATATGGTTCCTGTAATCCACAAAAATGAATATACAGTGTGCTCTCAACTAGGTAAAGAAAATGATATATATAATTTTAGAGAGAAACATGCTAAAATGTTTAAAACAAAGGTTATTACTAAGTAACGGCTATATTTTCTTCTTTCTAGTTCCAGGTATTTTCTGAAAATTTCACAATTGACTGATGACATAATTAGGAGAGTGCTGTCATGTTCTTGATGACATTAGTAGAAATTTGTTAAATGTCTCAAAGGGGGAAAACCAAAAAGTGTCACATGTGCAGATCTAGTGCCAGATAAAGCTGGCTGTAGTGAGAAATATAGACATTGTCCAGGAGGAAGATGGTGGTTTAAGGGCCATGGGCCTTAGTCTCTGCATGGAAGAGATGTATGAAGCCCTGGGTCCTTTATGCGGATGGAGTATTAAGAGAAAGAGTTGCTGAACCACCGTCTTCTCTCACAGCCTCTTGCCAAGAGTAAGAAACGGTACAGGAGAAGGATTCAGTGAGAGTGTGGAGACATGGCTGAGATTCTAACATTTTCTCAAAGACAAGCCACACACTTATTGTTTGATTTTGTTGTTCTTCCTCAAGAAATCAACTTTACTCTCAGGCTAATCAAGACAGCCGCACTGCAAATTTTTTTCCCTAGGGCATCTTCCCGACCCAGGATCAAACCCAAGTCTCCTGTGACTCTTGCACTGCAGGAAAATTCTCTACCATTGAACCACAGGAGAAGCATATGAGTTATCTAGGGTAGTCAAATTCATAGACACAGAAAGTAGAATGATGATCACCAGAGGATAGAGGGTGCAGGGAATAGGTGTTATTCAATGAGTCTAGAGTTTCAGTTTTGCAAGATTATAATATGAATATATTTAATACTACTGAAAAGAGCACTTGAAATATTTAGGATGGAAAACTATTTATTTTGGAAAGCATTTAGAGTGTCTTATAGAAATACATATAATAAAACAAGACTAAATATAGAAATAAGAGATGATGGAAAGTAGGACAGAAGAAATTTGAATAGAAAAGCATAAAATTAAGCTGAGAGGGAGTCTGTCCACAGCATGAATACTGGGAGGCTTTGTACTTTTGATGCTAGGCTTTTCAGCAGTTACTGCCTACAGGAAGACTAGTTATATGGTTCCTGTAATCCACAAAAATGAATATACAGTGTGCTCTCAACTAGGTAAAGAAAATGATATATATAATTTTAGAGAGAAACATGCTAAAATGTTTAAAACAAAGGTTATTACTAAGTAACGGCTATATTTTCTTCTTTCTAGTTCCAGGTATTTTCTGAAAATTTCACAATTGACTGATGACATAATTAGGAGAGTGCTGTCATGTTCTTGATGACATTAGTAGAAATTTGTTAAATGTCTCAAAGGGGGAAAACCAAAAAGTGTCACATGTGCAGATCTAGTGCCAGATAAAGCTGGCTGTAGTGAGAAATATAGACATTGTCCAGGAGGAAGATGGTGGTTTAAGGGCCATGGGCCTTAGTCTCTGCATGGAAGAGATGTATGAAGCCCTGGGTCCTTTATGCGGATGGAGTATTAAGAGAAAGAGTTGCTGAACCACCGTCTTCTCTCACAGCCTCTTGCCAAGAGTAAGAAACGGTACAGGAGAAGGATTCAGTGAGAGTGTGGAGACATGGCTGAGATTCTAACATTTTCTCAAAGACAAGCCACACACTTATTGTTTGATTTTGTTGTTCTTCCTCAAGAAATCAACTTTACTCTCAGGCTATAAATTACATTAATTCAGACAAATCTGGGATAAAGGCAAATAGAAAGCTATGGAGTTTAGTTTATGATTCTGAAAAAATGTAGTAACTTTTGTGACGTATAATCTATACACCATAAAATTCACCTATTTAATTGAATGATTTGAATACATTTAATAATAAAATGATTTAATACATACTATCCAAAGTTGTGCAACCATCACCGTATTTCTTCACTCCAAAAAGAAATCTCATGTTTATTAACAAACACTTCCCATTCTTTTCTATCTCAGCCCCAGGTAACCACTAATCTACTTTCTCTCTTGAAAGATCTGTGAGTGATGCACATTTCAAGATAAATGTAATCATATAATACATGGTCTTTTGTGATTGGCTTCTTTCACTAAGCATAATGGCTCTTTGAATTCATTCATGTTGTAGTACTTATCTGCAATTCATTCTTTTTTATGCCTGAATAATATTCCATTACAGAGCTACACCATATTTTATTTACTCATGGACATTTGTATTATTATAATATTTCCATTTGGGGGACAGATTCTTCAGCTGATAATTTTTCTACATAGAGCTTATTTCTTAAAAGTTGCTCTGTCTGAAATTTTATTGGCTGATTAATCCATTTATATTAATCAAAGACATTAAATGGCTGTAAATCAGAGTTTCCAAATAGCATGAGATAATCAATTATCAATCAATTATCCACTGAGACAATCAATTACTATACTAAGATGATGCAATCTCAGTCAAAAAACTGAAACTTGACATTTCAAATAGCTCATACAGCTTGAAGTTAAATTTCCCATTTCTGAAAGGTTTTCTGCTATCATGAAAATAATGCATAGATTCCCCTCATTACCTCTGAGGCCATCAAGGGGCCTAGAGATAGGACATGAGGTTGGGCCTCCCTGCTTCAAATTGCAGAAGGATATAACAGGCACTTAGCATTTTTACTGTAAAGGTTTTCAAACATTTCTCAAAGACAAGCCACACACTTATTGTTTGATTTTGTTGTTCTTCCTCAAGAAATCAACTTTACTCTCAGGCTATAAATTACATTAATTCAGACAAATCTGGGATAAAGGCAAATAGAAAGCTATGGAGTTTAGTTTATGATTCTGAAAAAATGTAGTAACTTTTGTGACGTATAATCTATACACCATAAAATTCACCTATTTAATTGAATGATTTGAATACATTTAATAATAAAATGATTTAATACATACTATCCAAAGTTGTGCAACCATCACCGTATTTCTTCACTCCAAAAAGAAATCTCATGTTTATTAACAAACACTTCCCATTCTTTTCTATCTCAGCCCCAGGTAACCACTAATCTACTTTCTCTCTTGAAAGATCTGTGAGTGATGCACATTTCAAGATAAATGTAATCATATAATACATGGTCTTTTGTGATTGGCTTCTTTCACTAAGCATAATGGCTCTTTGAATTCATTCATGTTGTAGTACTTATCTGCAATTCATTCTTTTTTATGCCTGAATAATATTCCATTACAGAGCTACACCATATTTTATTTACTCATGGACATTTGTATTATTATAATATTTCCATTTGGGGGACAGATTCTTCAGCTGATAATTTTTCTACATAGAGCTTATTTCTTAAAAGTTGCTCTGTCTGAAATTTTATTGGCTGATTAATCCATTTATATTAATCAAAGACATTAAATGGCTGTAAATCAGAGTTTCCAAATAGCATGAGATAATCAATTATCAATCAATTATCCACTGAGACAATCAATTACTATACTAAGATGATGCAATCTCAGTCAAAAAACTGAAACTTGACATTTCAAATAGCTCATACAGCTTGAAGTTAAATTTCCCATTTCTGAAAGGTTTTCTGCTATCATGAAAATAATGCATAGATTCCCCTCATTACCTCTGAGGCCATCAAGGGGCCTAGAGATAGGACATGAGGTTGGGCCTCCCTGCTTCAAATTGCAGAAGGATATAACAGGCACTTAGCTTTATTGTTTTCAATTACATAAAGTAACAAGGACTAATTTCCAAAGCATTGGCATAAAATGGCCCCAGGGGATTTGGTTTAATGAACAGCTAAAAGTGATCTACAATAAACATATTTGCAATTGTATATAAATGGTGCTTTAAATGGCTTTTGCGTTTTCTTCTTAGGGAGGTGAAATCTGGTTCAGCCTATGCATACATTTTGGTGCACAGAAGGGGATCATCACGGCTGCAGTCTGTCCCATTGATGGCCAGTGGTCCCTAGAAGAGTGAGCATAAGTCCTCTCCTTCTTTGCTGCCCTTCTACACTGCTTGCTTCCAGCCTAGGTGGTCGGAGGAGGGCTGATCCCAGTGATCTGACCTCAGCACGTGGAAGGGTCTACTTTTCCAGGGGTGGAACTAGTAAAGGTCCAGCAATTTCAAGCAGAGTCCCTTTTCTCTGATTCCATTTTAGCGCATTTTTCCCTTTTCCCAAAACTGGATTCAGCTTTGCTGCCCTGGCCCAACAAGCAGGACCAAAGTAAAGAAATAGCAGTTCTTTTTATTTACTTATTTATTGTTAGCTGTGCTGGATCTTTGTTGCTGGGAGCAGGGGCTACTCTAGTTTCAGTGCTCTGGCTTGTTGCAGAACATGGGTTCTAGAGCATGCAGGCTTTAATAGTTGTATCTTGAGAACTCAGTAGTTGTGGCAGATTCACGGGCTTAGTTGCTCTCACCATGTGTGATCTTCCCGGACCAGGGATTGAACCTATGTCCCCTGCACTGGTAGGCAGATTCTTAACCACTGGACCACCAGGGAAGTCTGGAAATGGCAACTCCTGAATGAATTTTTGAGAAAAGTGTCTGCTGTTGATGGGAAGAAGGAATGTAAAATGTCATGAAACTTAGCTGTTTGAAGAGTAATGCCATTTTTCATACTCCTCTATAAATTCAACTTGGTCTTCCTGTGTCCAGAAGCTATATAACCTTGACCTAATTTTACCATTGTTAAGAAGATTTGTAGCAGAAGGTTTAAGTTAGCTGTCAGTCTAACTGCTAGACCAAACAGTCCCACGCCTCAGTGGTTTAATCTGATACAAATGTATTGCTTGCTCCCATCACCCATTTGTAAACAGACAGGTAGTTAGTTCAATTACATAAAGTAACAAGGACTAATTTCCAAAGCATTGGCATAAAATGGCCCCAGGGGATTTGGTTTAATGAACAGCTAAAAGTGATCTACAATAAACATATTTGCAATTGTATATAAATGGTGCTTTAAATGGCTTTTGCGTTTTCTTCTTAGGGAGGTGAAATCTGGTTCAGCCTATGCATACATTTTGGTGCACAGAAGGGGATCATCACGGCTGCAGTCTGTCCCATTGATGGCCAGTGGTCCCTAGAAGAGTGAGCATAAGTCCTCTCCTTCTTTGCTGCCCTTCTACACTGCTTGCTTCCAGCCTAGGTGGTCGGAGGAGGGCTGATCCCAGTGATCTGACCTCAGCACGTGGAAGGGTCTACTTTTCCAGGGGTGGAACTAGTAAAGGTCCAGCAATTTCAAGCAGAGTCCCTTTTCTCTGATTCCATTTTAGCGCATTTTTCCCTTTTCCAACACTGGATTCAGCTTTGCTGCCCTGGCCCAACAAGCAGGACCAAAGTAAAGAAATAGCAGTTCTTTTTATTTACTTATTTATTGTTAGCTGTGCTGGATCTTTGTTGCTGGGAGCAGGGGCTACTCTAGTTTCAGTGCTCTGGCTTGTTGCAGAACATGGGTTCTAGAGCATGCAGGCTTTAATAGTTGTATCTTGAGAACTCAGTAGTTGTGGCAGATTCACGGGCTTAGTTGCTCTCACCATGTGTGATCTTCCCGGACCAGGGATTGAACCTATGTCCCCTGCACTGGTAGGCAGATTCTTAACCACTGGACCACCAGGGAAGTCTGGAAATGGCAACTCCTGAATGAATTTTTGAGAAAAGTGTCTGCTGTTGATGGGAAGAAGGAATGTAAAATGTCATGAAACTTAGCTGTTTGAAGAGTAATGCCATTTTTCATACTCCTCTATAAATTCAACTTGGTCTTCCTGTGTCCAGAAGCTATATAACCTTGACCTAATTTTACCATTGTTAAGAAGATTTGTAGCAGAAGGTTTAAGTTAGCTGTCAGTCTAACTGCTAGACCAAACAGTCCCACGCCTCAGTGGTTTAATCTGATACAAATGTATTGCTTGCTCCCATCACCCAGTCCAATGTGGTTAAGAGTTATTCAGGAGGAGCTCAGGCTCCTTCAATCTTGTGATGCCACCTCTGTCAACACCTAGCCTTGTCATTGCAGAAGTTGTAGCCAGGCCTGCAAGTACTATGCCTTGTTCTTCAGTTGCCCATTCGTGTCCAGCTCTTTGTGATCCCATGGACTGCAGCAGGCCAGGCCTCCCTGTCTCTCACCATCTCCCAAAGTTTGCCCAAGTTCATGTTCATTGCATCGGTGATGTCATCTAGCCATCCTATCCTCTAATGCCCTCTCCTCCTTCTGCCTCAATCCTTCCCAGTGTCAGGGACTTTTCCACTGGTCAGCTGTTCGCATCAGATGACCAAAATACTGGAGGTTCAGCTTCAGCATCAGTCCTTCCAACAATGCATTACTAGCTCTTAATTTCCATTGACCAGAATTCACATGGCCCCAGCCTAACTGCTAAGGGGCCCACGAGGGAAGAAAGCAAAATGGGCTTGGTAAAGACTTGCCAATGTGTCTCTTGGCTAAGTGCATGAAAGATATTTTCTATTGCTCTCTGGAGGTCTGATTCCATTGTCTGTGGGAGAGGTTCCTTGTCACCTTTTAGTAATACATTCTGAGATTTGGGTTTGAATTTAGTAATTAATGGGGACTCATCTGAGGTTGGATTCCTAGATATTCCTTGCTCTGCAGGCTGAAACATCATCTCAATAACATCTACTACTACCCAAATGAATAGAGATTATAAATAAGTAAAATCCAAGAGCTTTTGTAGATATACCTGTTTAAGTGGATCTTATTTTATATTATAAAGGGAAAGAGGATCTTGAATAGAAAACTTGCTCTTCTCTGATTTTCTTTGCCGGAATTTTAAAATCATTTTTAAAAAATGAAATACAGTTGATTTACAGTATCATGTTAGTTTCAGGTATATAATATAGTGATTCAACATGTAAATATATTACAAAATGATCACCATGATAAATCTAGTAACCATATGTCCCTACACAAATTTATTACAGTATCATTGATGCTATTTCTTATGATGTATAATATCTCATAACATATATTTCCTAATTGGAAGTTTGTACCTCTTAATTCATCTAGTTCACCCTGTACCACAACCTCGGGCAAACAGCAGTTTGTTTTCTATGTTTCTTTTTTCATTTTCTTTTGTTTGTTTATGTTATTTTCTAGATTCAACATGTAAGTCAGATCATATGGTATTTGTCGTCCTCTATCTGACTTATTTCATTTAGCATAATACCATATAGAACTATCCATGTTGCTGCAAATGGAAAGATTTCATTCTTTTCATGGCTAATAGTCCATTGTGTGTGCACATGTGTGTGTGTATCACATCTTCTTTATCCATCCATCTATTGATAGACACTTAGGTTGCTTCAATATCTTGGTTATTGTAAATAATACTGCAGTGAACATAAGGGTGCATGTATCTTCTTGATTTAGTGGTTTTGTTTTCTTCAGGTAAATACCAAAAGGGTATGATGGCTTCTCTGATGGCTGAGAAGGTAAAGAATCTCACTTGTAATGTAAAAGACCTGGGTTCAATCTCTGGGTTGGGAAGATCCTATGGAGAAAGGAATGGCAACCCACTCCAGTTACTCTTGCCTGGAAAATCCCATGGACAGAAGAGCCTGGTGGGCTACAGTCCATGGGGTTGTAAACAGTCAGACATTTCTGAGTGACAGATACTTCCACAAATACCAAGAAATAAAATTGCTGGACTGTATTAATACAGTAATTCTACTTTCAATTTCTGAGGGAACTTTATGCTGTTTCCACAGTGGTTGTACCGATTTACGATTCCACCAACAGTGTACAAGAGTTCTCTTTCTCCATAGCCTCACCAACACTTGTTATTTCTTGTCTTTTTGATAATGACCATTCTGACAAGTGTGTGGTCATACCTGATTGTGGTTTTTGATTTTCATTTCCTGGATAATTAATGATGTTGAGCATCTTTTCATTCATGTGCAGTTTGGCCATCTGTGTGTCTTCCACGAAAAATGTCTGTTCAGGCCTGCTCTAGCAGTGTGTCATCCAGCAGCAAATCAAGTGGAGCTTAGTTGTACACAATGAATTTGCCACATTACCTTATACACATTAATTCAGGAAAAGCTATTTGGCCCTGTGCTGACCCCATCATATAGATAATTGCTATTTCACCTGTTCCTAAAAGGACACAATCCCAAATTACTCTTTAACTCTTTGACTTTGTAAGAGCACTGTTGGAAACACAAATTATCAGAAATGGAGGTATTTTATTAAAATCTCTCTTTTAAAATCAATTTATTTAATTTTGGATGCCCACTAAATATGAATAATTGATTATTCTAAAGCAAATGCTAATATAAAAGAAGAAAATTTGAAATAAAACAATATAGTATTATTGTGGTTACTCTGCAACTTCCTTTGAGACTTAAAAAGCCATATTTAACAGTCATCCTGAAGTTCATTTAGTAGCCTTTATCATAAATTAAATTTTTAATGAATGCTTTGCATTAAAGCTATAAAAATTATTCTCTTTGCTGCTCTTCTTTTTTTTTTTTAAAGATTTATTTATTTATTTATTACTGGGGGGGTTGGGGTTGGGGAGGGAGGGGAGCAGGCGGGTCACTTCTATTGGTCTTTCATTTGTCTGTTTTCATCCGTCTTTGTTCCTTGGCTCCTGTGGGCCTCCCATAGCAGTGGCCTCTGTTGTCGCAGAGCACTGGCTCTGGGCACATGTGCTCCAGAGCTCCGGCTCGGTAATTGGACACATAGGTCCAGCTGCTCCACGGCACGTGGGATCTTCCCAGGCCAGGGATCGAACCGGCACCCCTTGCACTGCAAGGCGGTGTCCTTACCCACTGGACCACCAGGGGAAGCCCTTTGCTGCTCTTCTTATTGAGCCTATTTTTAAAATCCAAAGTAGCCATTGACCTGCCATGTCTGAGGAATTTCCCAGTTCAATTTCATTAAAAGAAGTTGCATGACTTTTGAAGGGAATGAATGGCAAATGTTTGTCATCAATGATGATAACAAAAGGAGATTGTAGTGAACTAGTTTTTCTTGGACATTATAACCATTTATTTTTACATTGACAACCTTGCTGAACTTGACATATTGACAACCTTGCATCCTTTCCCATCAAAGAAGAATTGGAAGATGTTACATAAAAGAGAGGAAGAATACAGTATACAACCAGGTAGACTCTGATGAGATTATTTCTACAACTTTTATTGACAGTTTTGGACAAGAATTTTTTCTAAATCCACATTTCTTTATCTGTAAAAAAGAGCAAGTTTCCCCTTAGATTTATTATTATGATTAAAGGTCATTAAGTATACAAAATGCTTAGCAAATGTCTGGCAAAGCAAGTCTATAAGCTGCTACTTGTGACCACAAACAAGATGTTAAGTTTCTTCACTAAAATTTCTTTCTGCAATATTAAAATAAGTTTTGGTCAAGGCCTAGTACATGCATATAGCTATTATTATTATTATTCTTTGTGAATAGTCAACTCTCTTTGAACCAGTGTATTTGGCTAACATAGTACTGCTAAATTATGACAGATAACACAGGATTACTGTATTTGTCATAAGTCTCTCAATAGTTCTCAAATACAAAAGATTAAAAAAACCAAACACAGCTTAAATAAAAATGGCTATAGGCCTAAATGCCATACAATCAGTTCATGTCTTGCATTGTTGCATTAAAAAAACAGAATTGTTTGTTGAGCACCTGTTTCTTTTAATCACCAAAAAATGGGAGATTATATCTGAAAACTTTGTTTCTGAGCCCAGAATGTAAATTTACTTCACTGATGGTTTTCATGATATTTCTAAACAGGAACTACACATTATTCATGAGGGTATTAAATATTCTTACAGTTGTTCCTAGGAATGTTTTATGTTTACAAATGTGATTTGAATTATAAGTGTCTAGGGCTTTGCAAAGCCTCAGGCAGAGGGCCATTGGTGGGAATGGTACCATTTACATTTTTTGTAAGGATTATTTGTAAGCGTTCAGGACTGTTTTCAACTTGATTTGCAAAGATGTTGGGAGTTGTGAAGAGTCGAATGTTGAGAGTTGTGCATTTTTTTTACTTTGGTTATTAAAGTTAGAATTCCTTGTTGGTGTCCAGTCACTTAACTGTGTCTGACTCTTCGTAACCCGATGGACTGCAGCATGCCAGGCTTCCCTGTCCTTCAGTCTCTCCTGGAATTTGCTCATATTCATGTCCATTGAGTCAGTAATGCCATCCAACCATCTTGTTCTCTGTCACCCCCTTCTCCTCCTGCTCTCAATCTTTCCCAGAATCAGGGTCTTTTCCAATGAGATGGCTCTTCACATCAGGTGGCCAAAGTATGGGAGCTTCAGCTTCAGCATCAGTCCTTCCAATGAACATTCAGAGTTCATTTCTTTTAGGGTTTTCTGATTTGATCTCCTTGCTATCCAAGGGTCTCTCAAGAGTCTTCTCCATCACTGCAATTTGAAAGCATCAATTCTTTGGTCCTCAGCCTTCTTTATGGTCCAACTCTCACATACATACTTATTTGCAAAACCATAGCTTTAACTATACAGACCTTTGTCAGCAAAGTGCTTTTTAATATTCTGTCTAGGTTTATCATAAATTTTCTTCTGGTACAAAAAATCAACTGAGTCCTAGAAGTTGAGGATGTGGTTTCCTTCCAAAGAACCAGGGCCTGTTGTCCCATTAGGGTGCAATCCAACCCAGGAAATATTGATCCTAACCCCTCAGAACTGTTCTTGATCATTTTTTTGTGTGATCAGGCTCATCAATACTCAGCCAAATAATCAAGTCCTGCCCACTGGTGTCAGTGCTGGCACCTCACAACTTTTACTCCAGGAGTGACCTAGAAATACCCCCATCCATGCTCTACCCCTCAAGGCTAGAGTATCTGACACGAAAGGCTACAATACAGAAACCAGGAATGATAGATCATGAGTAAAAACTTTTTTATGGAAAAAACTATCTTTCATTGACTTTTGACATCTCCCAATTTAAAAAACTATTGAGGCATAATTAATATACCATAAAATATATTCATTTTAAGTGTACAATGATTTTAGGGGATTAATTTACCAAGTTTTGCAACCATTGCTAAAATCCAGTTTTAGAGCAATTTGGATTGTTCACTGTTAGCACAAAGAGATAATTGATTTTTGTATATTGATCTTGCATCCTAAGATTCCTTGTTGGTGTCCAGTCACTTAACTGTGTCTGACTCTTCGTAACCCGATGGACTGCAGCATGCCAGGCTTCCCTGTCCTTCAGTCTCTCCTGGAATTTGCTCATATTCATGTCCATTGAGTCAGTAATGCCATCCAACCATCTTGTTCTCTGTCACCCCCTTCTCCTCCTGCTCTCAATCTTTCCCAGAATCAGGGTCTTTTCCAATGAGATGGCTCTTCACATCAGGTGGCCAAAGTATGGGAGCTTCAGCTTCAGCATCAGTCCTTCCAATGAACATTCAGAGTTCATTTCTTTTAGGGTTTTCTGATTTGATCTCCTTGCTATCCAAGGGTCTCTCAAGAGTCTTCTCCATCACTGCAATTTGAAAGCATCAATTCTTTGGTCCTCAGCCTTCTTTATGGTCCAACTCTCACATACATACTTATTTGCAAAACCATAGCTTTAACTATACAGACCTTTGTCAGCAAAGTGCTTTTTAATATTCTGTCTAGGTTTATCATAAATTTTCTTCTGGTACAAAAAATCAACTGAGTCCTAGAAGTTGAGGATGGGGTTTTCCCTTTCCCAAAGAACCAGGGCCTGTTGTCCCATTAGGGTGCAATCCAACCCAGGAAATATTGATCCTAACCCCTCAGAACTGTTCTTGATCATTTTTTTGTGTGATCAGGCTCATCAATACTCAGCCAAATAATCAAGTCCTGCCCACTGGTGTCAGTGCTGGCACCTCACAACTTTTACTCCAGGAGTGACCTAGAAATACCCCCATCCATGCTCTACCCCTCAAGGCTAGAGTATCTGACACGAAAGGCTACAATACAGAAACCAGGAATGATAGATCATGAGTAAAAACTTTTTTATGGAAAAAACTATCTTTCATTGACTTTTGACATCTCCCAATTTAAAAAACTATTGAGGCATAATTAATATACCATAAAATATATTCATTTTAAGTGTACAATGATTTTAGGGGATTAATTTACCAAGTTTTGCAACCATTGCTAAAATCCAGTTTTAGAGCAATTTGGATTGTTCACTGTTAGCACAAAGAGATAATTGATTTTTGTATATTGATCTTGCATCCTAAGATCTTGTTGAGTTTATTTTTTCTCTTTGTTCTAACAACATTTTTTTTGTGTGTGTATTTGCTTCCCTTAGGGTTTTCTATATACAGGATCCCGTGGTTTGTGAATAAAGACTGTTTTACTTCTCTTCAAATTTTTAATCCAATCATATATATCAAATCTGTTCTCTTCATGGAAAGGTGATACTGGTAGGAGATACTGAGCTTGGTCCTTACAAGCCTTCAGAGGATGTGTGTGTGCATGTGCTCAGTTGTTCAGTTGGGTCTGGCATGTGGAAAGGGATAAAAACCTATTCTTTGGTTTCAGGAATAGGCTACCCCTTCCCAGTTATTTAATTATAACTGTGGCTATTTATCAAAGCTAATGAGGATGTTTTCCTTCTTAGGTTGAAAAATACTGACAATTCAAATATCTTTCAATGGCATTTATAGTATAACCTGTCTGTGATGGATATAACCTTATGTTATGTACTGTAATTTCTACTAGGCGTTCAACATCATTACTTCTTACCCAACTGTGTAATGAAAGTACTCACTCCCTACAAAATTGTCGCCTTTCTTTTCCTTCATAATTTCTTAACAGCACTTGATAACATCATCAACTCCCTTTAAGTCCATGTCCATTACTAATTTATTGCTAAATCTCACTCCTTTTTCTCACCATATTGCTGCTAACCCAATCACTCTCCCTCTTTCCCCTTGACCATCTAAGAAGCCAAGGATATTTTCTCCATTATTAAAGCTATTCAAGGGGACTTCTCTGGTAGTCCAGTAGTCAAGAATATGCTCCCCTCAGTGTAGAGGATGTGGGTTTGATCCCTGCTTAGGGAACTAATATCCCACATATTGCAGGACAACTAAGCTTATGCACCACAACTGGAGAGCCTGCATGCTGCAACAAAGACACAGAGAAGTCAAAATAAAATAACAAGAAAAAAAAAAAATAAAACTACCTCATTCTTCCATATAAAATATCCATTCAAAATCCAGTTTTAGAGCAATTTGTTTTCACTGTTAGCACAAAGAGATAATTGATTTTTGTATATTGATCTTGCATCCTAAGATCTTGTTGAGTTTATTTTTTCTCTTTGTTCTAACAACATTTTTTTTGTGTGTATTTGCTTCCTTAGGGTTTTCTATATACAGGATCCCGTGGTTTGTGAATAAAGACTGTTTTACTTCTCTTCAAATTTTTAATCCAATCATATATATCAAATCTGTTCTCTTCATGGAAAGGTGATACTGGTAGGAGATACTGAGCTTGGTCCTTACAAGCCTTCAGAGGATGTGTGTGTGCATGTGCTCAGTTGTTCAGTTGGGTCTGGCATGTGGAAAGGGATAAAAACCTATTCTTTGGTTTCAGGAATAGGCTACCCCTTCCCAGTTATTTAATTATAACTGTGGCTATTTATCAAAGCTAATGAGGATGTTTTCCTTCTTAGGTTGAAAAATACTGACAATTCAAATATCTTTCAATGGCATTTATAGTATAACCTGTCTGTGATGGATATAACCTTATGTTATGTACTGTAATTTCTACTAGGCGTTCAACATCATTACTTCTTACCCAACTGTGTAATGAAAGTACTCACTCCCTACAAAATTGTCGCCTTTCTTTTCCTTCATAATTTCTTAACAGCACTTGATAACATCATCAACTCCCTTTAAGTCCATGTCCATTACTAATTTATTGCTAAATCTCACTCCTTTTTCTCACCATATTGCTGCTAACCCAATCACTCTCCCTCTTTCCCCTTGACCATCTAAGAAGCCAAGGATATTTTCTCCATTATTAAAGCTATTCAAGGGGACTTCTCTGGTAGTCCAGTAGTCAAGAATATGCTCCCCTCAGTGTAGAGGATGTGGGTTTGATCCCTGCTTAGGGAACTAATATCCCACATATTGCAGGACAACTAAGCTTATGCACCACAACTGGAGAGCCTGCATGCTGCAACAAAGACACAGAGAAGTCAAAATAAAATAACAAGAATAAATAAAACTACTCATTCTTCCATATAAAATATCCATTCATACAGCTATCATTTCCTACCTCAATTCATGTAAACTTCTCCAGTTGGTCTTACTTATAAATCATTCCCATTCACCAAAACTCATGTTCCATCTTTGTTCTTGTAAAAATACTGTTACTGGCCTCCTCTTTGTTAACTTCACTACCCTGTCAGGATCTTCATTATTTTCTGAATCGAGTTTGTCTTGTGTGTGTGTCTCTTTCAGTCTGATTTGGCTAATCTTTCAAGTTTTAAGGTGCAAAGCAGCCAAAATCTGGGTCTCTATGTAGCTGTCCTGCTGAGTCATTGCTCCTTTCTCCATTTCAGAGAGTAGATTACGCATTCACGGATTTACCAGTGGGAGGCTGGAAGAGGGAACATGTTCTGTCCTGGTACTCTGTGTACCTGGTCACTAAACACAGGTACAACTTCCACCGGATGAGCTGCTGGGGTCTGAGGACAGAAAGAGGAGGGAGAAGCTGCTTAGGGCAGCATGAAAAAGACACCTAATGAGTTACTGTGGTGAGTACCAAGATGGAGGCCCCGAAGCTCAGAGAAAAGACATTCATGGGGAGGTCAGCAAAGGTGCCATGGGAATGGGACCTCGAAGGAGTTTTTGCTAGAAGGAAATCTAAGCAGAATAATCTATGGCACTTCAGCTATCAAAGCAAAGTTAAAAACAGCAGCCTAAAAAAGCAAACATTCTGGACTCTAGTCCTGTGTTTGCTATTTCACAGTTAGGTGATCTTGAACATGTTGCTTATCTGTGTTCCAATTTCCTATCTTTTACATGAGAATGCTATTAATGACATTCCTTACAAAACTTTTGCACAGGCCACATAAAACGATGCCTGTGCAAACTCATTTGTAAATTCTAAAATGCTGTATGGCAATAGCTTAAGTGTGATATCTGCTGCACACATGATATGAAAGTTTATTTCCTCTATTTGAAAGTCAATAGATAATACTTATGATTACAAATTCTTTTAATCCGTTACAATATATATTGTTATAGTTTATAATTAAAATTATTATGATTAAAAAAATCACACTCCAGGGAGAGAAAAGCACATCACTTTGAATTATAGAAGCAAACACGAGAAGAAATATCTAAGAGTATATGCCTTTGGGGAGACAGTTTAGGGTAGTGTGTAGCAGGGAACTGTTAAGACTACTTGACTTTTCAGACAGAGAAAGACAAATATCATATGATATCACTTGTAAGTAGGATCTAAAAAATTGAAACAAATGAAGTTAAGGACAAAACAGAAATAGACTCACAGACATAGAAAACAAACTTATAATTACCAAAGGGGAAAATGGGCCTGGGGGCGGGAAGAGTGTTCAGTTAGAAGTTTGGCCTTTATATGTACACACTAATACATGAAACAGACAAACAACAAAAATCTCCTGCATAGCACAGGGAACTGTATTCAATATCTTGTAATGACTTATAATAGAAAAGACTCTGAAAGAGAGTATCTGTATGTATATGTATAGAACTGAATCCCTTTGTGGTACATCTGAAACTAGCACAACATTGTAAAAGAACTACGTTTCAATAAAAATAATCTATTGTTTAAAATAATGGGCTTCTTGACCTTTAAAACATATGATTAAAAACAGTAATATATGGCAAGTCCCCTACACAGGAACCTTCAAGTTGTGAACTTACAAAGATGTGAATATACTACTACCCCAAATATCACTGGATCCTTGTCTTTTTTTTTATTTTCAAGAGGGTAAATAGAATTTAATTCAGCAAGGAACCAGAACCTGTGCCACCAGCATCAGGCAAGAGTGAAATTACAGTTTGCCCTCTGTCTCCTATTGTTGACGACCCTCAGCTCTCCCATCTCCCACGGCCTTTCCCTCCTCCAGTCAGTAACTCTTCTTGCCTGTTCACTGGCCGTGCATGCCAGCTGTTGTACTGTGCTACTGTACTTTTCAGTGTACTGTAAGGTTAAACTGTACTGTACTATAAGATTAAAAAGGGTTTCTTTATGTTTTGTGTTGGTTTTTTTAATACAGTATTTGCATGAAAAGTATTATAAAGCTATTACAGTACAGCATTTTATAGCTGGTTGTGTTAGTTGGGTACTTAGGCTATCTTTGTTGGACTTACCAACAAATTATGAACAAGCCCTCAGAATGGAACTTGTTCATATATAGGGGATCTACTGTAAGTTAAAATTGGAAAGTTAGAGTGGGAGAAAATAGGGAATGAAGTGTATCTGTGATCTCAAACCTCCCATTTCATCCTGCCCTCAAGGAAGAACACAGACTTCACAGACCTTCACAGACACAGACCTCTAGGGCCTGATCTCTCACCCAGACTCCCATGGTGACCTCACAGGGGAGGTGACCAAGGTTTCAGAGCAGTACTTCTTAGTGTGGCCTGTTCTCTGCTCTTGGATGGTGTGAGTATTATTAGTTGTCACAATATCCAGAGTGGCGAGATGGGTGAGAGTAGTCCCCAGGGGCTGACTAGCATTTCCTGGGCAGGAACCAGGGATGTCAGACATTCTACAATGTGCGAACAGTCCTACATGATGACACATTGTTCCACATTTCCCATGAATTTAACACATCCACCTGGATATGTATGTAGAGTTTTTTGTTTTGTTTTTTTTTTAATCCTCTTTACATGTCTCTAAGCTTAGACTCTGTTTTAACCTATACACACTGAGTATTCTGAATACACTTTGAGCAGTTTTAGCTACATGTTAAACATTAACTAAACTGTTTAATTTTAACTAAACTAAATGTCGTGCTTAGTTTGAAACTTTAACAAGCATTGTGTGCCATATCAGGAAATCACATCACCAAGATCAATGTCATCTGTAGTGTCTGAGTCTCTAATGCAAATGTGCTGTTGCATCACTGTGATTCAATGCTGACAAACATTTATCTCCTATTTTAGAGTTTCAAGTGTAACGGAAATATGCCAATAACTCTCTGAATATGTCATGCTTTTCTTGGACATGATCTTGTTTTATGCATCTATCTATATTCTATTATGTCTTCTTGTGAAGTCATACCCAAACACTTACATTTTGGGATACATAGGTTATTATAAATGACTTTGATTTGCATCCTTCTCTATTTTATGGTTAGAGCAGTCTATGGAGTTTTTTTTTTTAACTGCAGTATAATTGACATGCAGTATTAGTTTCAGGTGCGCAACATAATGATTCCATATTTGTATCAAAGATGACATGATCACCACAATAAGTCTACTTAATGCCCTTCTACCATAATGTCATAGGCATGTTTTTCTTTTTTCTTGTGATGAGGACTTTTAAGACCTCTTCTCTTAGAAACTTTCAAATATGTAATACAATACTTACTCTACACTATATTCCCATGACTTTTTTTTTTTAATAGCTGCCCCATCCCACCCAAAACCTGCAAGAACCAATTTGTTCTCTGTATCTGTGATCTTAGTTTTTCTTGTTTTTACTTTTTTTTTTTTTTAGATTTCACACGGAAGTGAGATCATATGGTATCTGTCTTTCTCTGTCTGACTTCTTTTACTTAGCATAATGCCTTCAAATCCGTCCATGTTGTCATAAATGACAAGCTTTCATTGTATGGCTAAATTGTATTCCATTTTAATATATTACACTTTCTTTATCCATTCATTTATCAGAGGTTGATTTCTACCATGTGCGAACAGTCCTACATGATGACACATTGTTCCACATTTCCCATGAATTTAACACATCCACCTGGATATGTATGTAGAGTTTTTTGTTTTGTTTTTTTTTTAATCCTCTTTACATGTCTCTAAGCTTAGACTCTGTTTTAACCTATACACACTGAGTATTCTGAATACACTTTGAGCAGTTTTAGCTACATGTTAAACATTAACTAAACTGTTTAATTTTAACTAAACTAAATGTCGTGCTTAGTTTGAAACTTTAACAAGCATTGTGTGCCATATCAGGAAATCACATCACCAAGATCAATGTCATCTGTAGTGTCTGAGTCTCTAATGCAAATGTGCTGTTGCATCACTGTGATTCAATGCTGACAAACATTTATCTCCTATTTTAGAGTTTCAAGTGTAACGGAAATATGCCAATAACTCTCTGAATATGTCATGCTTTTCTTGGACATGATCTTGTTTTATGCATCTATCTATATTCTATTATGTCTTCTTGTGAAGTCATACCCAAACACTTACATTTTGGGATACATAGGTTATTATAAATGACTTTGATTTGCATCCTTCTCTATTTTATGGTTAGAGCAGTCTATGGAGTTTTTTTTTTTAACTGCAGTATAATTGACATGCAGTATTAGTTTCAGGTGCGCAACATAATGATTCCATATTTGTATCAAAGATGACATGATCACCACAATAAGTCTACTTAATGCCCTTCTACCATAATGTCATAGGCATGTTTTTCTTTTTTCTTGTGATGAGGACTTTTAAGACCTCTTCTCTTAGAAACTTTCAAATATGTAATACAATACTTACTCTACACTATATTCCCATGACTTTTTTTTTTTAATAGCTGCCCCATTCCCACCCAAAACCTGCAAGAACCAATTTGTTCTCTGTATCTGTGATCTTAGTTTTTCTTGTTTTTACTTTTTTTTTTTTTTAGATTTCACACGGAAGTGAGATCATATGGTATCTGTCTTTCTCTGTCTGACTTCTTTTACTTAGCATAATGCCTTCAAATCCGTCCATGTTGTCATAAATGACAAGCTTTCATTGTATGGCTAAATTGTATTCCATTTTAATATATTACACTTTCTTTATCCATTCATTTATCAGAGGTTGTTTTCACATCTGGGGTACTATAAATAATACTGCAGTGAACATGTAGCTTCTCAATATAGTGTTTTATTTTCCTCAGATAAATACTAAGAAGTAGAATTATGAGGTCATGTGGTAGTTTAATTGTTAATTTCTAGAGGAACCTCCACCATAGCAGCTATACCAATTTACATTTCCACCAATGATGTTAACCTTTGAATGCCTGTAAGCATGTTATATCGTCTGTGAGCTTTAGTTCAGGACAATAAAAGGAATATTAACAAATATTTGTTATACAAAGTGGGTGGGTCCAATAGGGATGACTACAAGTATTCAACTGACAGCCTGAAGGTTCTTCTCTGTACTAGACCTGTCACAGTTTAATGCTGTTTTCCATTTGAAGTCATTTTCCCTCTCTCTTTGGAGATGGACGAGAGCTATTGAAAATGACCTTAAAATTTTCTTTCTTTTTTTTATATCCCAAAGTGCAAATGATGTAATATCTTATGCTCACTAAGTTTGGCATTACAAAGGCTTCTCTGGGTATAAATATAATTTTGCATGGCTCAAAGTTCAAAATCCACATTCCCGTGGAAGCAGCCAAAAGATGGCAGCAGCTTTTCTGCAGTCTTTTCACTGCAGCCATTCTTGAGCCTTCCTGACCAGCTGTGGGAATGTTCCCGCTTGGTGATCGGAGCCTCCTGAGTCTCCACCCCCAGGGCTGGGTCAGCTGCACCGTGCATTCTGGCCTTCACACTGCTAATTCACCAAGCTAATTAGGCTAGTTAAGGGTCCATAAAGGCAGAAATCTGTCGGAGTTTAGTCTCATTCATTTCTTTCAGAAAAATTTGCAAGGAAGCTCCTGTCAGCTTTTGGAATGGGAACAGAATCTTGCAGGCTTGGCATGAGAAACAGTTGAAGGAGCCAAGGCCAAAAGATTCTAGTCACAAAGAATCCCAATTCAACTTTTTCCCTTGAGGCAAACTTCAAAGTTTACAAGAATCAAAAACTCATATTACGAAAATAAACCCAGGGATAACACACGTTAGCTAAGACTTGCTGGAAACACATTTCTCCCACTGTACCTTGATTCTCTGCCTCTAGAACTACCTCATGGTACTAAATCGCTCCCAAAGGAAAACAAAGGCAACTTTTCTGATAGCCACTCATTTTATTCCATTTTGCCTGCAGAGTTCCTTTCACTTGTGTTTAAATATTTTTATTAAATGAAATTATATAGCTTATTACATGCCCGGCACTGTTCTAAGCACTTTTATAATATTAATTCATATTAATTCAATATTAATTCAGCCTTATGAGATCAGCAATTTTATTATTCTTATTTAATAGATGAAGAAACATGTAAACACCATTTCTGATTTTCCTTTGGTGGTGGTTCCTCTCTTTCTTCCTTTTTTTTTTTTGTTTCTTTTTTTCCTACATAAGGTATTAGGACTGTGCCTACTTTGCCTTAGAACCAAATTGTTTTTTAATCATTGAAAACAATTGGAAAATGACTAAACATTTGGAAAACAGAAAATCTGGAGCCAGTCTTTTTTAATCGTTGAAAAAATTGGGAAATGACTTTTTAATCATTGAAAAAACTTGGAAAATGAAATCGGAGTGAAGCATTATCTCAAACACAATGTCTGAAGTTGGAGGGGGCTTTGTTTTGTTTTAGGTGAAATATAAGCCACTTAAGGAATTCCACGGAAGAGCCCACACTAAAACCTCTTAGAGATTCATTCGGCCACCAGGCTCTCGTGAGCAGAATAAAGCAGCACTGGAGACTTGATATCTTGCACTTCTGTTTTTCTTTGCTCTTGGCATTGCCGAATTCCCACTCCCCCACCACCACTAGTGAATTGCTTACCTCCAGGCTTTTTGGGAGGTGGCCAGGGAAGAATAGCACCCGCTCAACCTGTGTCAGGGCGTTGCTCACACATCAATGCACATATTCAAAGAGCAAATGCCCAACTTCATGACCACTGCAGAGGGTCATTCACATTTTTTGCTTGCATCTATACAGTACCATCTATTCTGGAAGCTTTTGTGACGATTTGATTAAAATTTAATGCACATTCAGCAAGTTGGTTTACAAAATTACCAACGTGCTAGCCAAGTCTTGACATTTGTAGCCTGTTAAAATTAAACCTTTCCTATTGGACTATTTTGAAATTTGCAAAAGGAAAGGCTTCAAGAGTTTCACTTGTTAAAATGGATCTTCTTTCCTCATATACTTTCTTTAAGGGTACTGAAATTTTTACTACCCTTATTTTTGAATTCTGAAGTGGATGCCATTCTGACTTGGATTATTGTCAACTATCAATTAGTAGAGAGAGGTGTGGGACTGCTCTCTCTTTTAAAGCATTTTTTCCATGCCACTGCCATTTTATAGCAAGCCTCCTATTAACTGAGATGGCTCAAGAATGTGAAGGTCTCGTTACTTGGACAAGGGAGAAGTTTATGAGAAAGCCCATTCTGTTAGAACTCTTGGACTTCTTTACAAAATTAATTAGTCCACTTAATGACCTTAGCAAACAAAGTGTGTAGTATTAAACATCACTGAATCCTTCTTTCAGGGCTTTCTGTCTTATTAGGCCGTTGGGTCTTTATCCTGAAGGTCCATTATTATTATACAGAATCGCAGTTAGAGAATGCAGGAGACAGGATCAAACCCAGATGTACCTACCTTGGAATTCTTGTCTCATGTCCCTGAGATGAGCTTGCTTCCTTATTAGCAAGAGACACAAGCTCTGGTGCAGTCTGGCAAGGGTTAAATGTTAGCTCTACCATTTAATCACTGCATAACCTTGGGCAAAGGAGTTATCTGTTCCTAAGTATTTCTAATCTGTAAAATGGGCAAATAGAAGGCCCCATCACAACTCATTAATGCTCATGCTAGGAGTATTAAATATTCATATACAAGTATGAAGAAGAAGGCCTGAGACCTAGGTAGCCAAACTGAAAAGTCTAAGGGCACCGTCCCCAAGGGCACTATCCCCATTTCTGACACCAACCTCACCTCTGAACCATTGCAGGTTTGGGGGTTCTCAAAGCCAACTCCAGGTTTGATAATGGGACTAGAAGGACTCACAGAGCTCACTGAAGGCAATTACACTCATGGTTACAGGTTAAGATAAAGGATATATATTGGAACCTGTTAAAGGAAGAGCCACATATGGAAAAGTCTAGGAAGGTTCCAAAGGCAAAGCTTTCATTGTCTTCAGTCAGTCCGTCGCTCAGCTGTGTCCGACTCTTTGTGACCCCATGGATTGCAGCACACCAGATTCCCCTGTTCTTCACCATCTCCCAGAGCTTTCTCAAACTCATGTCCATTGACTCAGTGATGCCATCTAACCATCTCATTCTCTGCTGCCCTCTTCTCCTTCCCTCAGTCTTTACAAGCATCAGGGTCTTTTCCAACGAGTTATCTTTTCATATCAGGTGGCCAAAATATTGGAGCTTCAGCTTCAGCATCAGTCCTTCCAATGAATATTCAGGATTGATTTCCTTTAGGATTTACCGGTTTGATTTCCTTGCTGTCCAACAGATTCTCAAGAGTCTTCTCCAGCATCACAGTTCAAAGTCATTAATTCTTTGGTCCTCGACCTTCTTTATGGTCCAACTCTCACATCCATTCATTGTCTCCAGGACGTGTTAAAAGTCCTGGTACTGATGTTTGAATACTCCTAGTAATCACATGGAGTATTACTAGCCTGAGGTGTTCACCAGGGCTTTCTGTCTTATTAGGCCGTTGGGTCTTTATCCTGAAGGTCCATTATTATTATACAGAATCGCAGTTAGAGAATGCAGGAGACAGGATCAAACCCAGATGTACCTACCTGGGAAAGCTTGCCTTCCTTATTAGCAAGAGACACAAGCTCTGGTGCAGTCTGGCAAGGGTTAAATGTTAGCTCTACCATTTAATCACTGCATAACCTTGGGCAAAGGAGTTATCTGTTCCTAAGTATTTCTAATCTGTAAAATGGGCAAATAGAAGGCCCCATCACAACTCATTAATGCTCATGCTAGGAGTATTAAATATTCATATACAAGTATGAAGAAGAAGGCCTGAGACCTAGGTAGCCAAACTGAAAAGTCTAAGGGCACCGTCCCCAAGGGCACTATCCCCATTTCTGACACCAACCTCACCTCTGAACCATTGCAGGTTTGGGGGTTCTCAAAGCCAACTCCAGGTTTGATAATGGGACTAGAAGGACTCACAGAGCTCACTGAAGGCAATTACACTCATGGTTACAGGTTAAGATAAAGGATATATATTGGAACCTGTTAAAGGAAGAGCCACATATGGAAAAGTCTAGGAAGGTTCCAAAGGCAAAGCTTTCATTGTCTTCAGTCAGTCCGTCGCTCAGCTGTGTCCGACTCTTTGTGACCCCATGGATTGCAGCACACCAGATTCCCCTGTTCTTCACCATCTCCCAGAGCTTTCTCAAACTCATGTCCATTGACTCAGTGATGCCATCTAACCATCTCATTCTCTGCTGCCCTCTTCTCCTTCCCTCAGTCTTTACAAGCATCAGGGTCTTTTCCAACGAGTTATCTTTTCATATCAGGTGGCCAAAATATTGGAGCTTCAGCTTCAGCATCAGTCCTTCCAATGAATATTCAGGATTGATTTCCTTTAGGATTTACCGGTTTGATTTCCTTGCTGTCCAACAGATTCTCAAGAGTCTTCTCCAGCATCACAGTTCAAAGTCATTAATTCTTTGGTCCTCGACCTTCTTTATGGTCCAACTCTCACATCCATTCATTGTCTCCAGGACGTGTTAAAAGTCCTGGTACTGATGTTTGAATACTCCTAGTAATCACATGGAGTATTACTAGCCTGAGGTGTTCACCAGGGCTTTGGTGTCCAGGGTTTTTCCTAAAGTTTCATTATAGAGGCATGTTTGATGATTGATTGCCCTTGTGGTTGAACTTGGTCTCTAGCCTCCCCACCCACAAAATGGACTGGAACCATTTGGCCCAGGGCCTCACCCTGAATATCAAAGACATTAGTATCACTTGCAGATCCAAGGGGTTAAAGGCTACCCCTCAGGAGCTAGTGACATAGGCCAGATTCATTACTGACAGAGTAAGTATTGCCCTAATACATATGATTATATTACAATGTAAGGAACACGTGTATTCCCACCAGTAGATCCAACAGTCAGCATTTTGCTGTGTCTGTAGTATTCATGTAGATAAATATATGTGTACAAATGGGCAAATATATATAATATATATGGTATGCATATGTATTATATATTCATATATTATATACATTATGTTCACACATAATGTACATTATATTCATATATTATATACATTATTATATGTACACATACATTAAATGTGTAATATATGCATCATATGTACAATATATACATCATGTGTATAATATATACATCATATGCATAATATATACATCATATGTATAGTATGTGCTCAGTTGTGTCTGACTCTTTGCAGCCCCATGGATTGCAGCCCACCAGGTTCCTCTATCTTCCTCTGCCACTTTCCACTCCAGGATATGTTTCCAACACAGGGATCAAAACTGTGTCTTAGGTTTCTGCATTTTCAGGAAGATATTTTTTTTTTTTTTTAACCATTAGTGCCACCTTGGAAGCCCCATATTTAAAATGTGTGTCTGTGTATATATATATGTGTGCGTATGTGTGTGTGTATACATACACATATATACACACACACATTTGAAATATATACATATGTATATATACACATACACACATATATACATATATATATATATTCACACACACATATATATACATGTATAGATACATTTATTTTCAAACAATTCAGATGTAGATATAGGTATATTTCTATATCTAAACTGTTTGAAAACAAGTTACATCTCTCACAAGCCTTCATCCCTAAAAACACTGTAGCACACATATCCTAAGAATAACTACAATACCGTATTTCACCTTAGAAAATTACAGTTTCCTAATAAGCAATACCCACATTATATTCTAACTAAAGAGAAATCACAAGTTCTGTGAGGCATCCAGTCAGTCATCAGGCTCCTTTCCCCTGAATACCATGCTCATCCTGTCAATTCCCTGTGGAAGAGTCTAGCGTGGCTCCATGTTTCAAAGCTAAGCACTGGTGACCACCGTTCAAGGCCTGTCTGACCACGTGGACATCACATTCCCAGCCTGCAACAGTACCTTCCCACAGACACCGACAGGACATTTCCTCAGTGCCTGCTGTGCGCCAGGCCCAGACCCCATTCCCTCTGCTTCCCACCAGCAACCTTCTCCTCCCGTCATGGTATCTTCCCATATTTCTGCACAAACTGTGCACACTGGAGGAGTCAAACTTTCCCCAGACCGTTAGGATTCTCCTGGCTCAGTAATCTTCAAATCATGTCCCATGGGCTCAGCCAATGAATCTTAGGAGCTTCCCAAAGAGGTGAGGGGATATCCATGAGAGTGGGCCCACCTCCCCCATCACCATCCAAAAAGAATTACTGGTAGTCTACCACTCCTTGGTGGGTCAGTAGTAAAGAATTCACCTGCAATGCATTATCTGTAAGAGAGGCATGTTTGATCACTGGGGTGAGGACATCCCCTGGAGGAGGGCATGACAACCCACTCCAGTATTCTTGCCTAGACAATCCCATGGACAGAGGAGCCTGGTGGGCTACAGTCCAAAGGGAAGCAAAGAGACACAACTGAAGCGACTTAGCATGCACTGCCTTGACAAACGGTTTAAAAAGCCATTAATCAAATCCAGTCTTTGCTTTTCAGAAAAATGGAAGCAGGAGACAGTGACTCTGTTTGCTCAGACACCCAAAACATGGTTTTGGAAAATGAACCTACTCTGGGTAGATTTAACTCCACATACTTCCTCCAGCCTTTAGAAAGGTTGTTTCCTGTCTGACAAGTTCTCCTGCTACTCCCAGTCACCCAGACCTCCTTCAAACATCAGAAGCAGACACAGCTTGTATATTTCTATATCTAAACTGTTTGAAAACAAGTTACATCTCTCACAAGCCTTCATCCCTAAAAACACTGTAGCACACATATCCTAAGAATAACTACAATACCGTATTTCACCTTAGAAAATTACAGTTTCCTAATAAGCAATACCCACATTATATTCTAACTAAAGAGAAATCACAAGTTCTGTGAGGCATCCAGTCAGTCATCAGGCTCCTTTCCCCTGAATACCATGCTCATCCTGTCAATTCCCTGTGGAAGAGTCTAGCGTGGCTCCATGTTTCAAAGCTAAGCACTGGTGACCACCGTTCAAGGCCTGTCTGACCACGTGGACATCACATTCCCAGCCTGCAACAGTACCTTCCCACAGACACCGACAGGACATTTCCTCAGTGCCTGCTGTGCGCCAGGCCCAGACCCCATTCCCTCTGCTTCCCACCAGCAACCTTCTCCTCCCGTCATGGTATCTTCCCATATTTCTGCACAAACTGTGCACACTGGAGGAGTCAAACTTTCCCCAGACCGTTAGGATTCTCCTGGCTCAGTAATCTTCAAATCATGTCCCATGGGCTCAGCCAATGAATCTTAGGAGCTTCCCAAAGAGGTGAGGGGATATCCATGAGAGTGGGCCCACCTCCCCCATCACCATCCAAAAAGAATTACTGGTAGTCTACCACTCCTTGGTGGGTCAGTAGTAAAGAATTCACCTGCAATGCATTATCTGTAAGAGAGGCATGTTTGATCACTGGGGTGAGGACATCCCCTGGAGGAGGGCATGACAACCCACTCCAGTATTCTTGCCTAGACAATCCCATGGACAGAGGAGCCTGGTGGGCTACAGTCCAAAGGGAAGCAAAGAGACACAACTGAAGCGACTTAGCATGCACTGCCTTGACAAACGGTTTAAAAAGCCATTAATCAAATCCAGTCTTTGCTTTTTCAGAAAAAATGGAAGCAGGAGACAGTGACTCTGTTTGCTCAGACACCCAAAACATGGTTTTGGAAAATGAACCTACTCTGGGTAGATTTAACTCCACATACTTCCCTCCAGCCTTTAGAAAGGTTGTTTCCTGTCTGACAAGTTCTCCTGCTACTCCCAGTCACCCAGACCTCCTTCAAACATCAGAAGCATATGTGCATAATACACCATAATCCTTCCACAGCTTCTTAAAATGGTTTCCTGCTCTGGTCTCCTAGAGTTTTTAGACTGAATTGCACACATTTAATGTTTGATTTTTTTACACTGCAGTCTTTTTTTTAAGATTTATTTATTTTGGTGGGGGTGGGGAGGGAGGGGAGCAGGTGGGCCACTTCTATTGGTCTTTCATTTGTCCATTTTCTTTTTTTTTAAGATTTATTTATTTATTTGGCCCGTGTGGGCCTCCCATCGCCGTGGCCTCTGTTGTGGCAGAGCACCGGCTCTGGGCGCATGCGCTCCAGAGCTCTGGCTCGGTAATTGGACACATCGGTCCTGCCGCTCCGCGGCACGTGGGATCTTCCCAGGCCAGGGATTGAACCGGCGCCCATTGCTCTGCAAGGCGGTGTCCTTACCCACTGGACCACCAGGGAAGCCCCAGTCTTTTTTTTACATAGATTACTTTTGCCTCTTTTTGAGGTCAGAAGTACTTTGAAAGTTGGCAAAACAATTTTAACTTTTAATTTATTTCACTTAAATGTTTAATAAAACATTCACTGAATAACTCCTATGTACCAGGCACCAAGGGGCCTCTCAGGTGGCTCAGTGGTAAAGAATCTGCCTGCAGTGTGAGATTCCAGGGTTGGGAGCACCCCCTGGAGAAGGGAATGGCTACCCACTCCAGTATTCTTGCCTGGAGAATTCCATGGAGAAGTCTGGTGGGGGATCATCTATGGTGTCACAGAGTCTGACATGCAGTGGTGGGAAGTATAGAGGGAGTAACATGTAAACTTATACCATCATATGTGAAAAAGATAACTATTGCCATTGTAGTGTGGGAATAGGGGATCCTGCAGGGACACTGTGCTAGCGGGCCTGGAGGTGGGATGGGGGGTCTAGGAGGGGGTCAGGGATTATACAGACATGACTCTTGTTTGGCTCCAGACACCCAAAACATGGTTTTGGAAAATGAACCTACTCTGGGTAGATTTAACTCCACATACTTCCCTCCAGCCTTTAGAAAGGTTGTTTCCTGTCTGACAAGTTCTCCTGCTACTCCCAGTCACCCAGACCTCCTTCAAACATCAGAAGCATATGTGCATAATACACCATAATCCTTCCACAGCTTCTTAAAATGGTTTCCTGCTCTGGTCTCCTAGAGTTTTTAGACTGAATTGCACACATTTAATGTTTGATTTTTTTACACTGCAGTCTTTTTTTTAAGATTTATTTATTTTGGTGGGGGTGGGGTGGGGAGGGAGGGGAGCAGGTGGGCCACTTCTATTGGTCTTTCATTTGTCCATTTTCTTTTTTTTTAAGATTTATTTATTTATTTGGCCCGTGTGGGCCTCCCATCGCCGTGGCCTCTGTTGTGGCAGAGCACCGGCTCTGGGCGCATGCGCTCCAGAGCTCTGGCTCGGTAATTGGACACATCGGTCCTGCCGCTCCGCGGCACGTGGGATCTTCCCAGGCCAGGGATTGAACCGGCGCCCATTGCTCTGCAAGGCGGTGTCCTTACCCACTGGACCACCAGGGAAGCCCCAGTCTTTTTTTTACATAGATTACTTTTGCCTCTTTTTGAGGTCAGAAGTACTTTGAAAGTTGGCAAAACAATTTTAACTTTTAATTTATTTCACTTAAATGTTTAATAAAACATTCACTGAATAACTCCTATGTACCAGGCACCAAGGGGCCTCTCAGGTGGCTCAGTGGTAAAGAATCTGCCTGCAGTGTGAGATTCCAGGGTTGGGAGCACCCCCTGGAGAAGGGAATGGCTACCCACTCCAGTATTCTTGCCTGGAGAATTCCATGGAGAAGTCTGGTGGGGTATCATCTATGGTGTCACAGAGTCTGACATGCAGTGGTGGGAAGTATAGAGGGAGTAACATGTAAACTTATACCATCATATGTGAAAAAGATAACTATTGCCATTGTAGTGTGGGAATAGGGGATCCTGCAGGGACACTGTGCTAGCGGGCCTGGAGGGGTGGGATGGGGGGGTCTAGGAGGGGAGTGGAGGAGGGAAGGGGTCAGGGATTATAGATATCTGTAAACAACAAAACTCTGTAAAAGTAAAAAGTAAAATAAAAATAATTATTAAAAAAAAAAAAAAAAAGAGTCCGACATGAGTGAATGACTAATACTTTCACCAGGCATCAGAATGTAAGAAAGCTTTGGAGAACAGGTGAAGGAAAAACTCCTTGCCTCCAGAGGTTTAAATTCTACTCGAGGGCATAGACTAGGGAACATGGTATTATGGTATCAGAATGGAATCTGTATAAAATATCGGTCAAGAAGGTACTCTAAGAACACAAGAAGCCAAAGCAACACACTGTGACTGAAAAGATCAGTCGAGTGCCCATTTGTTTCTCTCCATCATGAGTACATTGTAGTCACTAACCAGCTATTGATCAACTGAGGATTTTAGACAATTTGGTGCATCATTTTTAAACTCATTGTAAAAACCAAATCAAACCAAAAAAACTTAAGAGTGCATATGGCCAAAGGCCTGTCTGGACTCATAAGAATGAAACCCCAAATTATATCTCTTCTTGGGTTGTTGTCAATTTTCTGCTCACAACACAAAAGCTGCTCAACAGCCGCTGATTAAATGTCATTCATGGGGGCTTCCCTGGTGGTCCAGTGGGTAGGGACACCGCCTTGCAGTGCAAGGGGCGCCAGTTCGACTCCTGGCCTGGGAAGATCCCACGTGTCGCGGAGTGGCTGGACCGATGTGTCCAATTACCGAGCCGGAGCTCTGGAGCGCATGTGCCCAGAACAGGTGCTCTGCGACAACAGAGGCCACCGCGATGGGCAGCCTACATGGGCTGAAGAACAAAGATGGATGAAAATGGATAAATGAAAGACCAATAAAAGTGGCCTATATATATATATTTTTTTTTAATTGAAAAAAAAATGTTATTCATGGGGGCTTCATATATGTTAAATGAATCAGTTTTAAGAGTACTGTTCATACCAATTATTCAAGATGAATTCCATCAAAAAGAATGAACAAATATTGTAAAAATTTACCTTCTCCTGATTTATTTATTTATTTTTTAAAAGATTTATTTATTTATTTATTTTGGTGGGGGTGGGGTGGGGAGGGAGGGGAGCAGGCAGGCAACTTCTATTGATCTTTCATTTCTCTATTTTCATCCAGCTTTGTTCTTTGGCTCCTGTGGGCCTCCCACTGGCGCCCTTTGCACTGCAAGGCGGTGTCCTTACCCACTGGACCACCAGAGGAAGCCCCTTATCCTGATTTAGATTCTACTAGGAAAACACCTTAAATATTTCACAGGAAAGAAAGCAACTTTTCTGGAATTCAAAGGAGACTTAGCTCTAAGAACAAAACTACATAAGATATCCATAAAGTTGAGGCTCCTTTTTGAGGCTTCCTTCCTCCCATCCTCCATTCTCCCCAAGTTCTGTTTTACCTTTCAAATCATTCCAATTCCACAGGTCATTTGTGTTCGGACTGGGGTCTTGCAGCCCCAAAAGACATCAGTGGAAGAGCCACACAGTGTGGGGACACAATCCAGTGGAGGTTTTTGCAGCTTTGGCCAAGTCAGGAGAAAACATCTTTGAAATGAAAGAACTAAGACAAAAACAAGTCGATTCGATTCACACGGGCTTATTAGTGGAGGTCATACTGATCAGCAACAGGTGGGAGGCCTGCTGTGGACTCTGGAACGCCGGGTCGGTGCACATTAGAATGCTGCGTGCGCACACAGAGCAGACTCCTTAACTTCTTGCCGATCTAGCTGCCCTCCAGCTGTAGGCGCCCTTTCCATTAAGAAGATAATGTAAGCAACTTAGAGTCACAAGGGTGATTATTGATCAGGGCTGTGACTGACTCCCAGCCTGTGCTAATATCATTCCCTCGAAACACCTGGATGCTTAAGCGCTTAAAAGCAGACTGTGTAAGAGTATTTGGGGCCTTGACTCAAGAGGTCTTGAGCCCCACATTCCCATCCTTTCTGTCTCTATGTGTGTATTTCTTAATGTCTCGTCACACCCACTATTCTCTATGCACCCAGCTGACATGCTGCAGCAAGAAGTACTCAAGATCAGTTATTTCCTGGAAGGACAGCTAACATTTACGCCAAGCCCAAAGAGTCATTTTTCACAGCCACTCTATAGCAACCAGGTAAATAATATTTTAAACCGCTCTTCAGTGAATTAACTTACTTAGTTTTATGTATGTTTGTTTGTGACTAAAATCTGTCCTCAAAATGAAATCCATTAGAGTAATTATATGAAGGTTTTACTGTGGGAAAGGTTAGGATTCAGTAATGGCTTTTATAAATAGACATTTATTTGTGTTACTAAGTAACTAACAATGTTAGCTTCCCCACTAGACTTGAAGGTACAGTAAGAGCAGGACACTGACCTTCTCACCACTGTGTCCCCCAGTGCCTTGCAAAATGCCCAGGATTTAGATGTTCAGTACATTTTTGATGAATAGATGAATGTGGAAGACAGTCTTTGGTGCAATCCTGAAATGTCCTTTGTCCTGAAAACATACTTATTACAGATCAGGATGAATATAGAAGATACACTAATCAAATTGGCACAAGGGAGAAAGATGGAGGAAAAGGATCAGCTGAACCATGTGAAATTGCTGTTTTTGAAGGTCCAAAGAGAAAATAAGATAGGCAAGTGCCTATATAGTTAGGCCTAACGTGATCGTTTTGAAATTTTTCTGCGCTCATTTCTCAGTCTGAGTTTATGAGACTAATTTAAATATATTACATTTTAAAAAGAGATCTATGTCCTATATAGATGAGTTTGAGAAACCAAAGTGTTTCCAAGGCGATGTAACAGGTGTCTTCGAACACTTGAAGGATCACTGAATGAAGAATCAGTTCTGTATGTCCCTTATCCTAGGAGACCTGACATCAATAGTTGACAGATACAAGGACAGGACTTCCCAGGTGGCTCAGTGGGTAAGGAATCCACCTGCAATGCAGGAGACTTAAGAGAAGCCAGTTTGATCCCTGGGTCAGGAAGATGCCCTGGAGGAGGGAATGGCAACCACTCCAGTATTCTTGCCTGGAGAATCCCATGGACAGAGGAGCCTGGCAGGCTACAGTCCATAGAGTCACAAAGAGCCAGATAGGACTGAAGCAAATGAGCATGCACACACAAGGGTACAGTTCTCAGCTCAACAATAAGAAAGCACTTTGTAACTCTGAGCTCTTTGAGTGATAATGTCATGACTGGAGGAATTCAGCAAGTTTGAGAAACTCTTTGCTTGTCATGTTGTAAAAGGGATTTTAATCCTTCTCACAGGGGAACAAGATGATCTCAGGAGTTCTTGCCATATTCAGAAATGATAACTTGGCTTCAAGGAACTCACTGAGAACTGGCAACCAAGTCCAAGAGTATTTATCTTTATGTGAATATTTGCAGTCGAATCATTAAGTAGTTTTTATTTTTTTATTTTTGGCCACTTCTACTGGTCTTTCATTTATTCATTTTCTTTGTTCTTTTGGCCTGTGTAGGCCTCCCATCACAGTGGCCTCTCTCGCTGCAGAGCACTGGCTCTGGGCGCATGCGCTCCAGAGCTTCAGCTCAGTAATTGGACACATCGGTCCAGCTGCTCCATGGCACGTGGGATCCCCCCAGGCCAGGGATCGAACCGGCATCCCTTGCACTGAAAGGTGGTGTCCTTACCCACTGGATCACCAGGGAAACCCTCATTAAGTAGTTTTTAAACTAGAAAGAAAGGTATTAGGGAACATGGTATAATTTTTATAGGAAAGAGAAATTGGGCCTAAATCAAAAGTAAATATGTGAGTGGAGCTAGTATGGTTACCTAACCAACAAAGATATTCCTAAAGTTATGACACTGGTGTTTTAAAGGGCTTTAGCTTAAATACAAACTAAACAAAATACAGGTTTAATTTTTGCATTAATTCCAAGGAGTTCAAGCCTCAGTTGTGATTTATATGGTTGGATTATACACTCCAATTAATTTAATTTGGAGACAAATCGAGCAATGGTAGAACTGTGAGCTTGGCTTTTCCTGTTTATTGAAGACCACCTTCACTTCAACAGATACTTATTGTGCCTTTATGCTGGGTCAGGAAGATGCCCTGGAGGAGGGAATGGCAACCACTCCAGTATTCTTGCCTGGAGAATCCCATGGACAGAGGAGCCTGGCAGGCTACAGTCCATAGAGTCACAAAGAGCCAGATAGGACTGAAGCAAATGAGCATGCACACACAAGGGTACAGTTCTCAGCTCAACAATAAGAAAGCACTTTGTAACTCTGAGCTCTTTGAGTGATAATGTCATGACTGGAGGAATTCAGCAAGTTTGAGAAACTCTTTGCTTGTCATGTTGTAAAAGGGATTTTAATCCTTCTCACAGGGGAACAAGATGATCTCAGGAGTTCTTGCCATATTCAGAAATGATAACTTGGCTTCAAGGAACTCACTGAGAACTGGCAACCAAGTCCAAGAGTATTTATCTTTATGTGAATATTTGCAGTCGAATCATTAAGTAGTTTTATTTTTATATTTTTGGCCACTTCTACTGGTCTTTCATTTATTCATTTTCTTTGTTCTTTTGGCCTGTGTAGGCCTCCCATCACAGTGGCCTCTCTCGCTGCAGAGCACTGGCTCTGGGCGCATGCGCTCCAGAGCTTCAGCTCAGTAATTGGACACATCGGTCCAGCTGCTCCATGGCACGTGGGATCCCCCCAGGCCAGGGATCGAACCGGCATCCCTTGCACTGAAAGGTGGTGTCCTTACCCACTGGATCACCAGGGAAACCCTCATTAAGTAGTTTTTAAACTAGAAAGAAAGGTATTAGGGAACATGGTATAATTTTTATAGGAAAGAGAAATTGGGCCTAAATCAAAAGTAAATATGTGAGTGGAGCTAGTATGGTTACCTAACCAACAAAGATATTCCTAAAGTTATGACACTGGTGTTTTAAAGGGCTTTAGCTTAAATACAAACTAAACAAAATACAGGTTTAATTTTTGCATTAATTCCAAGGAGTTCAAGCCTCAGTTGTGATTTATATGGTTGGATTATACACTCCAATTAATTTAATTTGGAGACAAATCGAGCAATGGTAGAACTGTGAGCTTGGCTTTTCCCTGTTTATTGAAGACCACCTTCACTTCAACAGATACTTATTGTGCCTTTATGCTGTGTCACAAAGGTGAAGGGGACAACACTCACTGCCTTCCAGGGGCTAACATCTCCCCTGCTGCACTGTCTGACTCATAATACTTCCTGAACACTTACTTTGTATCATTTATCAGTTTGAACACCCTATAAAGTCACACTAGTTTTATTCTCATTTATAGAAGGGAACTCTAAAATATAGAGAGACTAAGCAGCCTGTCCGTGGTCATATGGCGAGTAAGCATAAACCCAGGATTTGAACCTAGGCAGTCTGGTTTAGAAGTTTACAAGCTTAATTATTCTATTGCCTTTGACGTGAAGCACAATTCTTCCTTTTGCACAAGGGAGACATACTGACCTGAAACTGACCACCTATGACAGGCCTACCTGATATATGCATCAGCCCATACCTACAAGGCCCGTTTATATTCATTCAGTTTCCATTCAATTGGCATTGACGGAAAACCTACTGCACTTTAGGCACTACATTATGGGATTTCACAGTATTATCTCATTCAACTCTAACTGCTTCATCAAACAGATATTATTGCTATTTTAAGGATGAGAAATGGAGAGGCAGAAGTTAAAAGACCTGTGTGCCTTCATACAATTAGTGAGACTTGGTGCTGAGATTTACACCCATACCTCCTGATTCTAAGTCCTGTGCTTTTAGTAGCCCCGTAAATGTCATTTTTTAAAGTGCACAAGTCAGTGGTTTTCAGCATAGTTACAAGGATGTACAACCGTCATTTAATTCCAGAAGCTTTTCATTATCCTCCCAAGGAAAGAGTTTCCATTATTAGTCAGTTTCCACTCTCTTTCCCCTGCCTATTGGCCACCATGAATCTACTTTCTGCCATTATGGATTTGCCAATTTTGGACATTGTTTATGCATGTGTCATTTAATTAAGGTTTTTTTGTGACCACCTTCTTTCACTAAGCATATTTCCAAGGTTCATCCTTGTGCTAGTACGTATTAGTACTTAATCCTCTTATACGGCTGAATACTATTCCACTGTGATGCGTAACATGTAGTTCATACATTCATCAGTGATTAGGCATCTGCACTGTTTCCACTTGGGAGAAAATTAAAAATACTGCTACAAACACACTATGCACAAGTTTTTGAGTGAATTTGTTTTCAATTTTGGGGGTATATACCTAGGAGTAGAACTACTGGGTCATTTGGTAACTCTGTTCAACTTTTTGAGGAGCTTCCAAACTGTTCTCCAAAGATGTGATACCATTTTACATTCCCACAAGCAATAAATGAAGGCTTCTGTTTTTCCACATGCTCTTCAATGACAATTTTCAATTTTTTTTAAAAGTCTTCCTCGTGATTCTAACGTGTTGTCACCCTTACGGGTTTGATCTGAATTTCCCTAGTGACTAATAATTTTGAGCATCTCTTCATTTATATATTAGCTATTGATGCATGTTGCTGGAGAAATGTCTACTCAAATCCTTTGTCCATTTAAAAAATTTATATTATTTTATTGTTGGAGTTTTAAAGTTTATTATATGTTCCAGATACTAGGCCTTTATCAGGTATACTATTTGTAAAAATTCCCCCTCATTCTGTGAACTGTACCTTTACTTTCTTAAAGTTTTAAATTTTGATGTCCAGTTTATTTATTATTTGGTTGCTGTGTTTTGGCTCTCATACCTAAGAAATCACTGCCCAGTTAAGGTCATGAAGCTTACTCATAAATATAATCCTGAAACTGCCTTTCTCTTCTCTCACAAGGGAGAGATGTAGAATCCCAAATTCCCTCTGCAGTTTTAAAAGAGCCTGAAACTCTATTTGGCACTGGGGAAAAAGTTTCTTTTTACTGAATCATAAAGTCTCTTTTTACTGAGTCATAACATGATATTAAAATAAAGAATTCACAAATTTTCTCCCAAATTGATGACATTATTAAATTATTTTATTTATTTTATTTGTATTAACTTATTTACTCTCCTGTGCTTATTATAGGAGAGTAAATAAATTTTGGCTTACATGTAGTTATCTTAATCATTATAATTATTGCAAGATATTTGGTATCGGTGTTCTGGATAAACTAATAGAAAATAATAAAGTTCAGAACTCACGATTAACGCAGGGATTCAAAGAAGAGACACACTGGCACAGATGAGAGTTAAAAGCTGAGGTGCCCACCTTATATCTGCTGGGACTGGCAATGTGAAGGATTGCACTTGTACCTCTAGCCAAGAATAACATCTAAAATTTGAGGACAGGAAAAAAATTTTTTTCATTTTATAAACCTGTTTCTAACTCCTTCATCATGTAAATGTCCATTCAAGATGTGACAAAATAGTTCACCTATTGTCTGACATATCTGATGTATCTTGACATTCAGTTCACACTATTCTTTCCACAGAAAGAAGTGAGAATTACAGAGCCACTTGCTTCTCAAAGCCCACTCTGCAGCACAACCCATGGGCCGGCCTCAGGGAGACTCTTAGGACTACCACTTATGAGCGGACACACAGTGCACTGCTCAACCATAAGGCTGTGTCATTTGACTCAAAGTCACCGTAGATTCAAAAAGTTATGATTTTCCAGCAGATTGAGCAGGCAAGTGGTCTTCCTGGGTGGCTCAGTGGTAAAGAATCTGCCTGCTGATGCAAGAGATGCAAGAGACTCGAGGTTGATCCCTAGTTCAGTAGCAAATGGAAGACTCATTTCAGTATTCTTGCCTGGGAAATCCCACAGACAGGGAGCCTGTTGGGCTACAGCCCATGGAGTCTCAAAGAGTTGGATGCGACAGAGCACAGCACAGTCCAAGCAGACAAGTATTTTGGGAAACACGTATTTTTCTAATTCGTATATATTCACTAAGCGGTGAGCAATGTGGCAGTGGATGGGATTCCCACACGTTCAGTGTATTTGCAGGCGGTGTATTCATACCCTTGGCAGTGTATCCTTAGGTCTGTAAGCTCTTGGGAAACAATGCGGGTTTCCTGGCTTATTGTGGTAGCTCTACAGTATTCTCTTGCTTAGTCAATGTGACAAATACCCATACCTTTAAGAGCCATATACCAATGGTTTACAGAACTCCTGGTCTTTGTGTATTTGAATTAAAAGTAATGGCATCAGTGGCCATCGCAAACAATGATTTAAAACGACTGATTCCCAACAGAAAAACATTACAATCATATTTGAGTTTTGTTTTCTGGATAAACTAATAGAAAATAATAAAGTTCAGAACTCACGATTAACGAGGATTCAAAGAAGAGACACACTGGCACAGATGAGAGTTAAAAGCTGAGGTGCCCACCTTATATCTGCTGGGACTGGCAATGTGAAGGATTGCACTTGTACCTCTAGCCAAGAATAACATCTAAAATTTGAGGACAGGAAAAAAATTTTTTTCATTTTATAAACCTGTTTCTAACTCCTTCATCATGTAAATGTCCATTCAAGATGTGACAAAATAGTTCACCTATTGTCTGACATATCTGATGTATCTTGACATTCAGTTCACACTATTCTTTCCACAGAAAGAAGTGAGAATTACAGAGCCACTTGCTTCTCAAAGCCCACTCTGCAGCACAACCCATGGGCCGGCCTCAGGGAGACTCTTAGGACTACCACTTATGAGCGGACACACAGTGCACTGCTCAACCATAAGGCTGTGTCATTTGACTCAAAGTCACCGTAGATTCAAAAAGTTATGATTTTCCAGCAGATTGAGCAGGCAAGTGGTCTTCCTGGGTGGCTCAGTGGTAAAGAATCTGCCTGCTGATGCAAGAGATGCAAGAGACTCGAGGTTGATCCCTAGTTCAGTAGCAAATGGAAGACTCATTTCAGTATTCTTGCCTGGGAAATCCCACAGACAGGGAGCCTGTTGGGCTACAGCCCATGGAGTCTCAAAGAGTTGGATGCGACAGAGCACAGCACAGTCCAAGCAGACAAGTATTTTGGGAAACACGTATTTTTCTAATTCGTATATATTCACTAAGCGGTGAGCAATGTGGCAGTGGATGGGATTCCCACACGTTCAGTGTATTTGCAGGCGGTGTATTCATACCCTTGGCAGTGTATCCTTAGGTCTGTAAGCTCTTGGGAAACAATGCGGGTTTCCTGGCTTATTGTGGTAGCTCTACAGTATTCTCTTGCTTAGTCAATGTGACAAATACCCATACCTTTAAGAGCCATATACCAATGGTTTACAGAACTCCTGGTCTTTGTGTATTTGAATTAAAAGTAATGGCATCAGTGGCCATCGCAAACAATGATTTAAAACGTACTGATTCCCAACAGAAAAACATCACAATTCAGAGAAGAAATTAAAGTGGCACTAAACATAAGAAAAGCTTGATTTTACTAGTAATAAAATAAATTTAAAACGTGAAACCATATGACATTATTTTTCATTCATGAGACTAACCAAAATAAGGGTGTTGACAAATGCAACACGAAATGGCATTTAAGCTGGGTTTTTTTTTTTAATGCTTTTTTTTTTTTTGGCCACTTCTACTGGTCTTTCATTTATTTCCATCCATCTTTGTTCTTTGGCCTCTCTCGTTGCAGAGCACTGGCTCTGGGCGCATGTGCTCCAGAGCGCTGGCTCGGTAATTGGACACACTGGTCCAGCCGCTCTGCCACACGTGGGATCTTCCCAGGCCAGGGATCCAACTGGCGCCCCTTGCGCTGCAAGGCAGTGTCCTTACCCACTTCCCTTACCACCAGGGAAGCCTTGATATGCTATTGATGGAAGTGGATAGGGACCATTTTTTCAGCAAGTGTGAGAACACCGAATGTACATCGAACTTCTAGGAAATTATTTGAGTTCATATGTGTAAGTAGGCGAAACTTTACAAAAGAATGCAGTACTGTTGGCAGCACTGCAATGATAGAGATTGATCTTCAACTACAATTTATTGGTTGAACTAAATTCAAAGTAGAATGCACAGTATGAGTTCGTCCTTTAAAAGCTGTCTGTGCATATGTACGTGTCTGCATACAAGTGCTTGTATATGCACAGATACACAGAATAAAGTAAAGAAAATGGTGGGCAGTGAAGATCTCTGGAAGAAAGGAAGGGGGAAAAGGAAGATTTAAAAAAAATTTTTTGCCTCTTTTATTGTTTATTTATTTATTTATTTTCATGCATCTTTAGTCTTTGGCCTGTGTGGGCCTCCCGTTGCAGCGGCCTCTCTTGTTGCAGAGCACAAGTTCTGGGTGCATGTGCTCCACAGCACTGGCTGTAATTGGACACACTGGTCCTGCTACCCCATGGCACATGGGATCTTCCCAGGCCAGGGATCGAACTAGTGCCCCTTGCACTGCAAGACAGACTCTTTACCCACTGGACCACCAGGGAAGCCCAAAGGAAAGATTTTTGATTTTGACTTTATATATCATTGTAATTTCTGATTTTTAAAACTCACAGTAGCACTTTTGTAATTAAAAGTAAACCTATGAAGTTTATACCCCACCTCTGAACTGGAAGCAAGCCGACAATGTACTTCAACTGTGTACTAACTGCCCAATAGTTTTATAAAGTAGTCACTGGATACCAGCCATTTTTCTTTGGGGTAAAAGTTCTGGCGTATCAAACACTCATCAATTAAGGTATATTTCATAATCAGAAGCCAAAGAAACTGTCCATGAGATTACCCTGTATATAATACAGGGTATTATCTGTACATTATATCAGATTACCCTGTATATAATATGGTTGATATCTGCAGGAGATTAATGATGAATCTGGGACAAGGACACAGGTGTGAATTCTGAGTTCTGACATACTCACTGGAGGAAGGCACTTGTTTTGCAGTTACTCAACTTCTCAGGAATGCAAACAAATAAACAAAATTGCATTGAGAAAACAGCTTCTCTGCTCCTCTGTCCTTCCACAAACAGAAACTGCTATGGCCTGAACACTTGTGTCCTCCTGAGGTTTCTATGTTGAAATTCTGACTCCTGAAGATGATGGTAGTGAGAGGCGAGGCCTCTGGGAAGAGCCTAAGTCATGAGGCCGGAGCCCCCATGAACAGCAACAGTGCTCTTAGCAAGACGCCCAGTCCCTTTCCCCACGTGTAGACACAGCGACAAGTCTGAGATGTGAAGGGCCTTGCCTGACCGGCTGGCACCTGATCTTAGACTTGTAGCCCCCAGAACTATGAGGAAGAAATTTCTGCTGTTTTTTTTTTCTCCTTTGGACACTTGTATTGGTCTTTCATTTATCTATTTTCATCCATCTTTGTTCTTTGGTCTGTGTGGGCCTCCCATTGCAGGGGCCTCTCTTGCTGCAGAACACTGGCTCTGGGCGCATGCGCTCCAGAGCACTGGTTCGGTAATTGGACACATTGGTCCAGCCGCTCCTCAGTACATGGGGTCTTCCCAGGCCAGGGATCCAACTGGCTCCCCTTGCACTGCAAGGCAGTGTCCTTACCCACTGGACCACCAGGGAAGCCCTCTGCTGTTTTTAAGCCACCCAGTTTGCAGTGTTTTGTTATAGCAGCTTCAACTAAGATAGACACTATTCAAAAGACCAGGTTCAAGTCCCGGTTGATTTTCTTTTTCCTGAGGGCCTGGAGTAAGTCACATACTCTCCTATTTCTTAGCCTAGGAAGTGCTCTAATTATGCCTAGGCCAACTTCTTTCCCAAATGTGGTCACTTGGGTAAAGAATGTTCAAAACTGTGAAATCCTTAGCAAATGGGAAAGTATTTTAATATGAATGTAACTTAGTATTATTTTGAAGGCGGGAACATTTTCAAGGATGAGTCTTGAGTTTATGGTTTTACACAGATTCTGGTTTAACAGAATGCTATCGTATTTATAAGGACTTCAACAAAAGAATGTGACACTAAGTTTTATTGTCTGGTGACTATGGCTGGCCATTTCAGGTATAGAGGATATTAGAAATAATTCTTCTAAGCTGGCACTCATAAAGGATTCTATAAAAAAATATCATTTTTAGGACTTCCCTGGTGGTCCAGTGGGTAAAGACACTGCCTTGCAGTGCAAGGGGAGCCAGTTGGATCCCTGGCCTGGGAAGATCCCACATGCGGCGGAGTGGCTGAAATGCTGTGTCCAACTACCGAGCCGGAGCTCTGGAGCGCATGCGCCCAGAGCCAGTGTTCTGCAGCAAGAGAGGCCACTGCAATGGGAGGCCCACACAAGCCAAAGAACACAAGACGCCCAGTCCCTTTCCCCACGTGTAGACACAGCGACAAGTCTGAGATGTGAAGGGCCTTGCCTGACCGGCTGGCACCTGATCTTAGACTTGTAGCCCCCAGAACTATGAGGAAGAAATTTCTGCTGTTTTTTTTTTCTCCTTTGGACACTTGTATTGGTCTTTCATTTATCTATTTTCATCCATCTTTGTTCTTTGGTCTGTGTGGGCCTCCCATTGCAGGGGCCTCTCTTGCTGCAGAACACTGGCTCTGGGCGCATGCGCTCCAGAGCACTGGTTCGGTAATTGGACACATTGGTCCAGCCGCTCCTCAGTACATGGGGTCTTCCCAGGCCAGGGATCCAACTGGCTCCCCTTGCACTGCAAGGCAGTGTCCTTACCCACTGGACCACCAGGGAAGCCCTCTGCTGTTTTTAAGCCACCCAGTTTGCAGTGTTTTGTTATAGCAGCTTCAACTAAGATAGACACTATTCAAAAGACCAGGTTCAAGTCCCGGTTGATTTTTTTTTTCCTGAGGGCCTGGAGTAAGTCACATACTCTCCTATTTCTTAGCCTAGGAAGTGCTCTAATTATGCCTAGGCCAACTTCTTTCCCAAATGTGGTCACTTGGGTAAAGAATGTTCAAAACTGTGAAATCCTTAGCAAATGGGAAAGTATTTTAATATGAATGTAACTTAGTATTATTTTGAAGGCGGAACATTTTCAAGGATGAGTCTTGAGTTTATGGTTTTACACAGATTCTGGTTTAACAGAATGCTATCGTATTTATAAGGACTTCAACAAAAGAATGTGACACTAAGTTTTATTGTCTGGTGACTATGGCTGGCCATTTCAGGTATAGAGGATATTAGAAATAATTCTTCTAAGCTGGCACTCATAAAGGATTCTATAAAAAAATATCATTTTTAGGACTTCCCTGGTGGTCCAGTGGGTAAAGACACTGCCTTGCAGTGCAAGGGGAGCCAGTTGGATCCCTGGCCTGGGAAGATCCCACATGCGGCGGAGTGGCTGAAATGCTGTGTCCAACTACCGAGCCGGAGCTCTGGAGCGCATGCGCCCAGAGCCAGTGTTCTGCAGCAAGAGAGGCCACTGCAATGGGAGGCCCACACAAGCCAAAGAACAAAGATGGATGAAAAGAAATAAATGAAAGACCAATACAAGTGACCAAAAAAAAAAAAAAAAAAAAACCAACAACAACATTTTTAAAGGCCAGGAAATGAAAAAATAACTCTATCTGAATGATAAGAGGGACCATCACAGGACAGACTGTAGAAATTCTTCCCATCTTCTGCAACAATAAAATGAAATACTGCCTAAATTTAGCAAAGACACAACTAAGAAGCAGGTATTTTGCAGGCAGGAAAACCTTTTATTTTAAACCACAAATAGTCAGCAGGTGGCCACAACTATCCACGTTTCATTAAAATCACATAAAACCTAGGTACAAAAGCACCACTGATTATTGCTCTAGAAAAACTGCATGAAAAAATCCAAATACGCACAGTAAAAACACCACCGTATGCACAGGACTAAATCGTAAAGCAAGTGCGTGGAATGCTGAATCAATCTTACAGACAGCTTCCAATATTAAATTGGTATTTATTTTACTCAAGGATGATGGAAATTTCCAAAAAGCAATGACTATGAGAAGGTAAAATGTCCATTCTTATATATTTTTGTAGGTCAACTAGTAGAGTCCTAAAAAATTAGCATTTACAAAATACTCGGTAAAAATAGGCTTTTAAAAGTTGTCCCAAGAGGTACATAAAATCAACCCCAATTTTCATGACAATTCATTCTCCCTCGTTAGCTACAGATTCAGTTTTCTGTGCCTGTGAAAAAGAAAGGAAGACAAAAAAAAAAAAAAAAGAAAAGAGTTACTATTAAAACTACCATAAGCCAAAGATGACTCCACCCCAACCAACACACACACACTCTGGAACAGCTGTTTTTAGCAGCTCGATGGCAAAACCGACTTCAACTCTGGGTGTAAAAACAGACAAGGCAGGAATATATGACACAAACACTTGGCTACATTTGTTTGCTCTCTGCTTTGCAAACGTCCACGGAAGCTTTACCTGTGAGCTCCCACGGTTCATGAGAAAAAGGAACGGCACACTACTATCTGATGCTAGTCACTGCAAACGTGCGGAATTGTCTACTGTACCCTTAACTCTCACTGTTTCAATCTGCCCCTTTACTGACAGTGTGCTGGGTGGGGTACCTCTGGAGGATGAGACATTAACAGTTGAGCGAGAGATGTGGATCTGCAATCACATTACAGGCAATAGAGAGACATTATGAACGTGCAGTCGGCGGCTGAAGGATCCAGCAATTGCTTTCAAGACACTGATTCAATCAGCGGGAGGTGTTTGGGGAAAGTACCTCTTCAGCTTTAGTGTCACCGTTTTCAGAAGGTGCAGTACCTTCCTTTGCAGCTTCTTGCTTCTCCTCCTTCTTCCCTTTAACACCTTTGTTAACCTTTGCTGCCGGTTCTTTCTAACAGAGGATCAAAGCACAGGGAGACAGAGTGTGTTAGACGGGGTGTGATGTTGTGTAAACTCAGCCAGTCTCTGTCCAAACACAGGGGAGGCACAAGTAAGGCTGACATGATGGCTTTTAGGGGAAAACTAGCTGAAATCTGAGTGAGTTATGCAGAGGCTTCATGAAAATGCAATGGGCAGCTTATTAGGAAATCCATGGGACTCTGGCTTCCCTTCTTGCGTGTGTTTGGTGAGCAGCCTCTCTTGCTCAAGTGAGAAGTGGTTCTGCCATGCGGAGAGCAGCAGTAGGGGGACACGGTGAAGCCAGGGCAGACCCAGCAAGAGAAGCCCTGCATGTGAGGACCTGGGGCTCAAGGGACAGCAAGCTGAGAAAGCCCTTGAGGGGAAGGCCCAGAGGAAGGTAAATTTCTGACATCAAGACCGAACCTGGACTTCCCTGAAAGTCCAGTGGTTAAAACTCTGCACTCCCAATGCAGGGGGCGCAACTCTGGGTTCCATCCCTGGTTGAGGACCTACAATCTCAGTTCCCACATGTTGTGAGGTGTGACCAAAAACAAAAAAGACCAAGCTAGAGAAATGAGTTCCACTTCAGAACTGCCTTTTCACACCAGAGTACACATCATTTCAAACAATGCACAACAAGGGATGATGTTCTAAAGGGCAGAGTAAAGAAAAGCCATTTGGAGGTAAATTTCTTACCCCCAATAATTCTGTATTGCATTTTTCTCATCTGCCAAACAGGATATGTGTACCTACCTCAGGAGCGTTGATGTCTATGCATAGAATAAAGGTCGGGCATAGGACAAGGGGCTTCCTACGTGCCTCAGTGGGTAAAGAATCTGCCTGCAATGCAGGACACACAGGAAACTTGGGTTCAATCCCTGGGTCAGGAAGATCCCTTGGCAACGCACTCCAGTATTCTTGCCTGGAGAATCCCATGGACAGAGGAGCCTGACCGGCTGCAGTCCACAGGGTCGAAAAGTCAGACATGACTGAAGTGACTGAGTCCCCCATTTTCAAGCAGTACCTTCCTTTGCAGCTTCTTGCTTCTCCTCCTTCTTCCCTTTAACACCTTTGTTAACCTTTGCTGCCGGTTCTTTCTAACAGAGGATCAAAGCACAGGGAGACAGAGTGTGTTAGACGGGGTGTGATGTTGTGTAAACTCAGCCAGTCTCTGTCCAAACACAGGGGAGGCACAAGTAAGGCTGACATGATGGCTTTTAGGGGAAAACTAGCTGAAATCTGAGTGAGTTATGCAGAGGCTTCATGAAAATGCAATGGGCAGCTTATTAGGAAATCCATGGGACTCTGGCTTCCCTTCTTGCGTGTGTTTGGTGAGCAGCCTCTCTTGCTCAAGTGAGAAGTGGTTCTGCCATGCGGAGAGCAGCAGTAGGGGGACACGGTGAAGCCAGGGCAGACCCAGCAAGAGAAGCCCTGCATGTGAGGACCTGGGGCTCAAGGGACAGCAAGCTGAGAAAGCCCTTGAGGGGAAGGCCCAGAGGAAGGTAAATTTCTGACATCAAGACCGAACCTGGACTTCCCTGAAAGTCCAGTGGTTAAAACTCTGCACTCCCAATGCAGGGGGCGCAACTCTGGGTTCCATCCCTGGTTGAGGACCTACAATCTCAGTTCCCACATGTTGTGAGGTGTGACCAAAAACAAAAAAGACCAAGCTAGAGAAATGAGTTCCACTTCAGAACTGCCTTTTCACACCAGAGTACACATCATTTCAAACAATGCACAACAAGGGATGATGTTCTAAAGGGCAGAGTAAAGAAAAGCCATTTGGAGGTAAATTTCTTACCCCCAATAATTCTGTATTGCATTTTTCTCATCTGCCAAACAGGATATGTGTACCTACCTCAGGAGCGTTGATGTCTATGCATAGAATAAAGGTCGGGCATAGGACAAGGGGCTTCCTACGTGCCTCAGTGGGTAAAGAATCTGCCTGCAATGCAGGACACACAGGAAACTTGGGTTCAATCCCTGGGTCAGGAAGATCCCTTGGCAACGCACTCCAGTATTCTTGCCTGGAGAATCCCATGGACAGAGGAGCCTGACCGGCTGCAGTCCACAGGGTCGAAAAGTCAGACATGACTGAAGTGACTGAGTCCACACGCACACAGGACAAGGGCCTTGTAAGTGTTTGCTGGCATTCATTATTTGCTAGTATCGACTATAAGATTATTATTAGTCAGCAGACTGACCTCCTAAGACCTGTTCTAGGAGGTCAGAAGCCCCTCACCAGTGCTCCAGAGGTTGGCAGCAGACCCTGGCTTGCCGCTCTGGAGCACCATCTGAACTGTGTGTTTCATAAGGCAGCTATCGAACTCCACCTTGGACTTGAGGCTCCTCAGAGCAGCATGTTCTGCCTTCCTTTGCTCTATGGACCACGTGGAAACCATACGCCCAGTGATGTATAAAATTGTGGTCTCTGCTTTTGGAGAAAACCTGTCTATAGCTCGGCTGAGTTTTCTAGTCCAGGCACTGAGCCTGAATCACTAAATGTGATCTCTCCTCGGATGACTCTGGGATATGGAATTATAATTTATTCACTGTTGAAAAAGCCAAAGCGGGGGAGGAAGCACCTCTTACCTTAGCAGATGTTTTTCTTGGTTTAGGTTCAGGTTTAGGGGGAGCAGGTTTCTGCAAAGATACATGAAGTTATAAAGACAACCCTCTGCACCAACAAGAACAGCAACAAGACTGCCAAAGACAACAGTCCATTCTGACTATGACGCTCATTTCAAAAAAAAATTTTAAAATGTCCTATTTCCAGCGTCGGGTAGTAGCATAAAAGCTTCCGCATTTCGTAACTATTTTCATTCTGGGTTCTCAAGTGAACGACAGGTGAGATCGGAAAGTCAATTCAGTATTCCCTGGGCCAGAACAACTCTCCTGGAACACGTTTAAGCTTCTGGCTGATGTCCCTTTATTTCCTTTTATCACAGCGAGGCAGCAAGAGGAACGGCTCAGGCCCTCGGCCAAGGGCTCAGTGAATCCAGTTCACACAAGCCTTCCAAACAGTCTCAAACCCTAACGCCACCACAGGTGAAGCCCATCCAGGAATGAAGAGGGAGGGCTGCCCGTGAAGTATTCCAACACCTATCCCGAATTCTCTCACCTCTGATGCGGGTTTCAAGTGCCTGCTGGAGCTTGGGCTTCTTCCTACTTTCTTCTTTCAAGGTCAACCCAAGGTGAACAGAATCTCCTGGCCACCCAGACCCTGGGATCCTTTGTCCCTAGTGCTTGTTATTAGGGACACGATTATAATGATACAGGGCTTCCCAGGTGGCACTAGTAGTAGAACCCACCTGCCCATACGCCAGAGTCACGTAAGAGACTCAAGTTTGAACCCTGGGTTGGGAAGATTCCCTGGAGGAGGCCATGCCAACCCACTCCAGCATTCTTGCCTGGAAAACTCCAGAGACAGTGGAGCTTGATGGGCTACAATGCATGGGGTTGCAAAGAGTCGGAAACGACTGAAGTGACTTAGCACAGGGAGGATGATACAATGTGCACTGTTAGCTCCCAAAGTTTAAAATCTTTCACAGATCTTATTAACCAAAGTGCCCACCGGGCAACTCTTTTTCTCTTGCCCTGTGTAGCTCTCCCCCCACTCCTAGGAGCAATGCCCCCTGGCCCCAGGCACCTCCATACAAGACTTCAGCCCTGCTGTTTCCTAGGGATGTGAGATAGGCATACAGAGATGTGAGGGAAGTTTAAACCTGTGGTTTTTCTAAAGCTATCTCAGAGTAAATATTTCTCCCTCAGTGAGCTAGGAAAAAATTATACCTCTCTCCTGGCACCAGGGAGAACAGTTTTTAAATAGAAAACACTGCGCAGAGTACCTCCTCTCTGCCCCCAAACCATGGAGAAAAACATGTGCTCCTCCCAATGCCTCCAGGTGTTCAGAATCCTACTGAACCTGGGCCTTTCCGTCAAGGGCATAAACTGAAATTGTAGTCAATTCAATTCTGGAAGATTGGTCGTTTTCTTAAGTAAGAAAAGAAAATTGAGCTCAAAAAGTAGGGGTTGTTTTCCTTCATCTTTTGACCACCATAAATCTGTAGTTTGCTCCCCAAATTTATCAGTTTGTATGACTCCTAAATTTTCAGGATTTAAAAAATTTTATTTTGGGCTTCTGATTCACTGTATTAACATGCCCTTGTTATCTCAGTTTATAGCAAGATGGACCTTTCCCCCCAAACTCAGCATTCACATTTAGATGGGACAGGAAATGGTGAGGTTTTGCAGTCTGTAATCTCAGTGCACCGCAGGCCATGTCAGTGGAAGGTATTATATTGTTGGTCCCTGCTGCTCAGGAAAGGCCTTACTTTAAATTCTGGGTTTTGACTTCATGGCGTATTCCTTTGATTGGCTAGATACCTATGCAGCACAATAGCTTTCCACATAATCTACAGTGAGATCTAAAAGAGTTAAAACGTTACTTTTCAACCACAGTGAATAGTACATCACCGGACAAGCATACCACCTTTGAGGGGTTGGGGCAGAATCGGGATTGACTGTGTATACACACAACCATGCCTCCTAGGTCTCATCCTTCCAGGTGACTCTGATGCTGCTTCTTAGGCTGGGACACCTTCGTATGCCAGCTGACCTGGCTGGTCACTCATCAATGTGTCTGATCAAGTGAATTGCTTGGCAACACTGATCAAACTGTTCAAAATTATGACCCATGTAACTTCCGAAAAGGAAATTAAAAAAGCTCAAGGGAAACACCACCCCTTAATCTTCATCCTGCCGCTCTGGACAAGAGCGAGTGTGTGTTCGTCAGAACTAACAACAGAGTACTCCAGAGTACTCACCGCTGACAACCTGGCAGACCGTCTGGTGGGCTACAAGGGAAAAGAAAAATGTAACATATTTTTTAGTGATTATGCACAGTCAGGCTGATTTAAAAAAAAATTCATTCTTACTGTCTTACTTTGTTAAAAGAATAGAATGCATGAGTCCTATTACTCTTCCTAGGTGAGCACAAGTGCCCTGGGTACTGGAATATTCCGGAGAAAATGTTTCTAAAGAGGTGCAGGTGCACTGTTCAGAGAAATGGCCTTTCGCAGTAGAGGGTGGTGGGCAAGGCGAGGCAAGGAAGATGCATTTAGGCTCCAACCCAAACCATCATCTACTTTCATGATAAAATCGGCAGCAGGAACCCTGAGGTGCTATTTGAGAACCAGTCCAGTCTGACGCGTATTCCTTACAAATGGAACTTAAGTTTATAAATTAATACAAAAACAGTCTTATATAATTGTGCAGAAACTGAAATAGCAGGAGTTCCCTCTCTGGTTACTATGTTAGAAAGGAGAATGACTAAAAATCTTAGGCTGTTAACAAGCGCAACTTTCTTTTATCTGTAACAAAACAAACATGATAATTTACCTACGAAATACACATTGTTCGAAAGATTTAAATAGAGTAAAAAAATTCACTCATCTTTCCATTTCGAAGCTTACAAGTTTAGAGAAACTGGTGATATTAGTATTTTTCAAGGAAATCTTCTTCAAGGGTGGTGCAAGTTCATAGCAAAGGAGATGGCCAAGAAAAATTCTAAGAGCAGAAATGTTCTAGCTTTTTCTGCAAAACGCATGTACAACTGACATTCTACTTCACTTTCAACCAGTACAACTTCCTTTCTTTAAATGTTCCAGAAGCAAATGCTCTACACTTGTCTGCTTTGTTCACTGATCTATTTCTATTAAAACAGTGTACCACCTAACACAGAGTGGATATGCAAGAATATTCACAAAGAAAAAGAAAAACAAGCTCTTCCCTCATCTGCTGTCTTATGCAGACTCTGCCTTATGACAACAGTTTAAATGTCTCAAATAATCTTTTCGAGGATCAGTGCAAATGGTCAGCAGAAACCTGGATCACAATTCCAAGGACTCATGGAATTCTTGGGTGAGTCTAGGTCAGGCGATCAAGACCAAAGCGGGGGCTTCCCCTGGTGGTCCAGTGGGTAAGGACATCGCCTTGCAGTGCAAGGGACGCCGCCTTGATCCCTGGCCTGGGAAGATCCCACGTGCCGCGGAGCAGCTGGACCGATGTGTCCAGTGACCGAGCCCGAGTTCTGGAGTGCATGCGCTTAGAGCCGGTGCTCTGCGAGAACAGAGGCCACCACCATGGGAGGCCCACACGGGTCAAAGAACAAAGACGGATGAAAATAGATAAATGAAAGACCAATAGAAGTGGCCCACCCGGCCCCCTCCCTCCCCACCTCACCCCCCCAAAAAAGATAAATAAATAAAATAAATGTTAAAAAAAAAAAAAAGACCAAAGGGGAAGAAATGTTTCTTGCCATCTCCTCATTGAACAATTTTCTTTCTGAAAATTTCCAGAGGAAGCTAAAGTTGTCTTTAAATTACAGAAGGAAATGAAGGGCCAGAGTCTCCAAGAATAATCTTAACCCTGGGTTTGTGCGCAAAGATCAGGGCTAGACTTCAGGCTGGTGGGCAAAAGAGTGGAGTCAGGCAGTCTGTGTAGGCGAAGTGGTGCTTGTGCCGCATCACCGCACGGAGTCACGGGGTACATGGCTCACATCACCGCACGGAGCCAAGGGGTGCACAGCTCAACACAGAATTTGGGTTCGGGGTTTCTGCCAAATGCTCCCCAGGAAACACCACAGTATCTACTGGATTTTCATGGGATAACTGGCTTGATCTCTGGGTCGGGAAGATCCCCTGGAGAAGGGAATGGCTACCCACTCCAGTATTCTTGCCTGGAGAATTCCATGGACAGAAGAGCCTGGTGGGCTATAGTCTGTAGGGTCGCAAAGAATCAGACATAACTGAGTGACCATCCAGGAAACAGAATCCAAATCCTGCAATGCCTTTCTCAGGATGATTAATTGCATGCACTGGGTATCCTTGAAGAGGCAACATCATCGATTAAACAGAGCAGTCAATGGGTAACCTGGGCTTCTTCAAACCATTTCCAAGCATGTTGAAGCAAAGGAGCATCCTCCAAATACCAAACATAGCTCAGCTTAAGGCTTCTGTGTGGCCTCCAGAACTGCCCACACCGCCTTACTAGTAAGTGCAGCAGCCAGAAGAGGGCACAGAAAGGTGCCTTTTGAGAGAAAAACTAGCGGCCTCTCTGCAGCCTCAGATATGCAGATGGCACCACCTTTATGGCAGAAAGCAGAGGAACTAAAGAGCCTCTTGATGAAGATGAAAGAGGAGAGCAAAAAATCTGGCTTCAAACTCAAGATTGGAAAAACGAAGTTCATGGCATCTGGCTGCATCACTTCATGGCAAATAGACGGGCAAACACTGACAGACTTTATTTTCTTCGGTTCCAAAAATCACTGTAGACAGTGACTGCAGCCATGTAATTAGAAGACACTTGCTCCTTGGAAGAAAAGCTATGACAAACCTAGACAGTGTATTAAAAATAAGAGACATCACTTTGCCGACCAAAGTCCATATAGTCAAAGCTCAGATTTTTCCAGTCGTCATGTATGGATGTGAGAGCTGGACCATAAAGAAGGCTGAGTGCCTTAGAATGGATGCCTTCGAACTGTGATGCTGGAGAAGACTCTTAAAAGTCCCTTGGACTGCAAGGAGATCAAACCAGTCAATCCTAAAGGAAGTCAACCCTGAATATTCATTGGAAGGACTAATGCTGAAGCTCTAATACTTTGAGCACCTGAAGACCCTGATGTTGAGAAAGACTGAAGGCAGGAGGAGAAGCGACAGAGGATGAGATGGTTGGATGGCATCACCAACTCAGTGGATATGTGTTTGAGCCATACCCAGGAGATGGTGAAGGACAGAGAAGCCTGGTGTAGTGCAGTCCATGGGTAGCAAAAAGTCAGACAGGACTGAGTGACTGAATAACAGCTCTGCTAAAGAGGGATGAATGATCTTGTCTGAATCCCTGTCCACCTGGTGTTGCCTTAGGTGTACAAGGTTGGCCTTCCCTCCCGTTCCCTGTTTGTTCCCTTGTAGCAAAAGTCAGACAGTGACTGAGTGCTGATCCTTGAAGAGGCAACATCATCGAAACCAGTTTCCCAAAGCATGTTGAAGCAAAGGAGCATCCTGCAAATACCAAACATAGCTCAGCTTAAGGCTTCTGTGTGGCCTCCAGAACTGCCCACACCGCCTTACTAGTAAGTGCAGCAGCCAGAAGAGGGCACAGAAAGGTGCCTTTTGAGAGAAAAACTAGCGGCCTCTCTGCAGCCTCAGATATGCAGATGGCACCACCTTTATGGCAGAAAGCAGAGGAACTAAAGAGCCTCTTGATGAAGATGAAAGAGGAGAGCAAAAAATCTGGCTTCAAACTCAAGATTGGAAAAACGAAGTTCATGGCATCTGGCTGCATCACTTCATGGCAAATAGACGGGCAAACACTGACAGACTTTATTTTCTTCGGTTCCAAAAATCACTGTAGACAGTGACTGCAGCCATGTAATTAGAAGACACTTGCTCCTTGGAAGAAAAGCTATGACAAACCTAGACAGTGTATTAAAAATAAGAGACATCACTTTGCCGACCAAAGTCCATATAGTCAAAGCTCAGATTTTTCCAGTCGTCATGTATGGATGTGAGAGCTGGACCATAAAGAAGGCTGAGTGCCTTAGAATGGATGCCTTCGAACTGTGATGCTGGAGAAGACTCTTAAAAGTCCCTTGGACTGCAAGGAGATCAAACCAGTCAATCCTAAAGGAAGTCAACCCTGAATATTCATTGGAAGGACTAATGCTGAAGCTCTAATACTTTGAGCACCTGAAGACCCTGATGTTGAGAAAGACTGAAGGCAGGAGGAGAAGCGACAGAGGATGAGATGGTTGGATGGCATCACCAACTCAGTGGATATGTGTTTGAGCCATACCCAGGAGATGGTGAAGGACAGAGAAGCCTGGTGTAGTGCAGTCCATGGGTAGCAAAAAGTCAGACAGGACTGAGTGACTGAATAACAGCTCTGCTAAAGAGGGATGAATGATCTTGTCTGAATCCCTGTCCACCTGGTGTTGCCTTAGGTGTACAAGGTTGGCCTTCCCTCCCGTTCCCTGTTTGTATCCCTTCTGTATGGAACCATCCCCTCTTGCAGTTCTGTAGCTCTGATGTCTAGAGGAGCCCTCAGTGAACATGGAGGTGAGTTTCAGGGGTATGTGCAAAAGCCCCTACTCACTTAGGATCCAATTTGGAGCCTTAAAAGGGACCAACAGGCTAACCATTATTTACAACTGTTTCCCTATCCACCAATAAGCTGTCTTGAGTAAGATCTCATTGAAAGGAAGACAAATCCTGTGAAAAATTCCCTAGCTCCAGGGTTCTTTGATCCCTCTCTCTCCGAACATGCAAACACACTGAAGAGGCAGAGTGATGTCCTAGGGCCTCCCCAGGATTTCCAGAGAGACATTCCAACAAAGCACTGCCCTGCCAGCTGTTCTGATCCAAATGACTCACTACCTTTTCATAATTCAGGTCCAGTACAAGAATTTCAAAATAAAAAGCCTACAAAATGCAGGCAAAACACAAAGCTTGCCTTTCTATGCTGTCTAATCAGAGCCGTCTCTAAAAAGCATATGTTTTACAGTAAAACGATTTAATGACTTCCTGCCTAAAATTTACCAGTTCTTTCTATGCTTAGGAAAAATTTTTTTTCTCTTAAATGTTCTTCTCTTACACCATCCTAAGAGATTTTCTTTCTCACTGCAGAGGGGGAGGCCAAAACAAACCTTTGCTCACAGTAATCAGAAGTACTGATTATGCACCAAGTGTATACACCTTCCTGGAACATTTCATCAGATTTAACAAGCCTTCAAATCTCTAAATGACTGGACTGTATTTACTGGATACAAAATAGATTAGACTGCTCTTCTCCCTTCTTTCAAACAGTACAATTCGAAATATTTATTTGAGATTCAGGTTGTGGGACAGGAAAAAAGAGACAATTAAGAATTTCTTTCAATAGACAACAAGGATTTACTGTATAGCACAGGGAACTATATTCAATATCTTATAATAAACTATGGTAGGAAAAGAATTTTTAAAAGAATATAGATGTATCATATATGTGTATAACTAAATCATTTTGTTAATTGCCTGAAACTAACAATCTGAAATCTAACAAATACTGTAAATCGCCCCTTTTAGGTGTACAAGGTTGGCCTTCCTCCCGTTCCCTGTTTGTATCCTTCTGTATGGAACCATCCCCTCTTGCAGTTCTGTAGCTCTGATGTCTAGAGGAGCCCTCAGTGAACATGGAGGTGAGTTTCAGGGGTATGTGCAAAAGCCCCTACTCACTTAGGATCCAATTTGGAGCCTTAAAAGGGACCAACAGGCTAACCATTATTTACAACTGTTTCCCTATCCACCAATAAGCTGTCTTGAGTAAGATCTCATTGAAAGGAAGACAAATCCTGTGAAAAATTCCCTAGCTCCAGGGTTCTTTGATCCCTCTCTCTCCGAACATGCAAACACACTGAAGAGGCAGAGTGATGTCCTAGGGCCTCCCCAGGATTTCCAGAGAGACATTCCAACAAAGCACTGCCCTGCCAGCTGTTCTGATCCAAATGACTCACTACCTTTTCATAATTCAGGTCCAGTACAAGAATTTCAAAATAAAAAGCCTACAAAATGCAGGCAAAACACAAAGCTTGCCTTTCTATGCTGTCTAATCAGAGCCGTCTCTAAAAAGCATATGTTTTACAGTAAAACGATTTAATGACTTCCTGCCTAAAATTTACCAGTTTTTTCTATGTTTTGGAAAAAATTTTTTTTCTCTTAAATGTTCTTCTCTTACACCATCCTAAGAGATTTTCTTTCTCACTGCAGAGGGGGAGGCCAAAACAAACCTTTGCTCACAGTAATCAGAAGTACTGATTATGCACCAAGTGTATACACCTTCCTGGAACATTTCATCAGATTTAACAAGCCTTCAAATCTCTAAATGACTGGACTGTATTTACTGGATACAAAATAGATTAGACTGCTCTTCTCCCTTCTTTCAAACAGTACAATTCGAAATATTTATTTGAGATTCAGGTTGTGGGACAGGAAAAAAGAGACAATTAAGAATTTCTTTCAATAGACAACAAGGATTTACTGTATAGCACAGGGAACTATATTCAATATCTTATAATAAACTATGGTAGGAAAAGAATTTTTAAAAGAATATAGATGTATCATATATGTGTATAACTAAATCATTTTGTTAATTGCCTGAAACTAACACAATACTGTAAATCAACTATACTTCAGTTAAGAAAAAAAAGAATTTCTCTTCATTTGTTGATTGTGAATCCTCAGGAAAAGTGGTCAAAAGAGCAGTTTTCAGGGAAAAAAGGAGACTTTTAGAATGATAGGTTGTACGAGTTACAGAAAGAATGTGAGGGTTCATTACCGTGGTACACAGGTGCTGCACAAAATGGAATTATCCAGTAGTATTTATCGATTACCTGATAACTCCCTAAGATGGAGAAAATTATGATGAAGGTTACCATGAAAGATGTGAGTCTCTTAATGTCCTGGTTGCAAAAGCAGCACAGAAGTCTAATCTCAGTATGACAAAATTCCCTGGGAGTGCTAGAGGCAAGCAGTATCACTGGGCTTTGCTGAATACTACTTGAAACATATGGGCCATTCCACTGGAATTCAGAAGCATATTTATTTTTATGAGATTTCTTAATGCTCCCGAGCTTCACCATGCACTTCCAAGCAAAGTCCACAAGTCAAGTTGCTTCTAACTTTCAAAAACTAAGGGAAGAGCTAAGTAGAATTTTTTTTCTTTGCAGAACTGGGAAATGGAGCATGATGCATATTAGGGCCTTGGCTGGAGAATGAAGAAGACAGAGAAAAGGCATTGGGTGACCAGATTTTTTTTTTTTTTTGGCCATGATGTGTGGCATGCAGGATCTTCACTCCCTGAAAAGGGATCGAACCAAAGCCCCCCAACATTGGGAGTGTGAAGTCTTAACTATTGGAGCACCAGGGAAATCCCATGACCAGACTTTTATAATGACCCCAGAAGAGTCATGAGGACAGAGGATTCTGAGTTAGAAGCCTCGAACATCTTTCCTGGTGCTGCAATTGATAAGGTGTGACCGGGGTGGGGCGGGGGAGATCATGTTATTTCTCTGAAAACCTTGTTTGCTCTTGCTGAATGCGGATAGTAATTCCTGCCTCTGTTGACGAGAACAGTGCTTCTCTGAGATAAATTACTCCCTCTCCTGGCTTTCTTTCTCTTCATAGCAAATTTCCGATCATTTTATCTCCTGCCTCTTTCCTCCTCCTTCTGGGGAAGTTCCATGAAGGCAGACTTTCGCTCCTTTGTTCGCTGAGCAATCTGCACAGCCTGGTGCATCCAAGGGCTCTACACATTTTGGGTTGCTTTGGTTGGAATGTCTCTCTAGAAATCCCAAAGAGCTTTCTGCCCTCATTCCAGGGTCATTTTAAGGGTCAGCTCAAACAATAGAGGTGAAAGGGCTTTGGACTCTGCCGAGTGTAATGACTGCGGCGTATTCTTTTGGTCATTTGTTGTCCAGGTGCTATACTCTGCACTATGCCCATCAAATACTGTGGAGAAGAAAGAGGATCCCCCTTTGTTACTGATTATCTACTGACAGTCGACTCGGCTAGGCACATTCAGTGCTGTAACCAGAAAGTTTCATCAATTCAGTGGAGGAAAATCAATCAATATATGGTCAGACCGTTCTTACCCCCAAAGCACTGCTAATTAACTGCCCTTTCCACTTTTCAAACAGTTGTGTTGGTGTCCTTGAAGACAAATCACAAGCTTTACTCTGATCTTGGTTTAAATGATAGGAAAAGAGTCTTCTCTAGGAAAAATTTTTGTTAGCAGTAAGATAATGCATGCAATCCAGTAAAACAGTAAAAATAATAATGTAAAAATATAAGTAATAACAATTCTAGGGCTAAGCAAATATGCGTAAGGCAGTTGTATGAGCAAAAATCTTTTAAACATATTCTAACCAGCTTGATAGCTTTTAGTGTACAAAGGAGGGAAAAGCTGTTTTCATCATCCAAGATGTGTTGTATGTAATGGTTTCTAGGTTTTCTGACAGATCAATTTAAATAGCAGTTCCCAAGGAAAAATCCAAATGCATTTTGTGCCCAAATTTAAATCATTACACTGAGTCAGCTGTCCTATAGGTTGTATTTTGCCATTTGTAAGAAAATTCAAGTATCTGAACTTTGGTACAAGAGCATTTTTCAGTTGGTTCTAGCATGTGTTTGGTGATGTACTTTGGATCATTAACTTCACCTCCCAAACTCTGCCAGACACTGAATAGCAGGTACATGCACGGTGGGGGGTTGGCTATAAGCAGTTCTATTTGTTCTGCTTCTGAATTATTTCTTTAGAGATTCTACTAAAATTTTTCCATTCGGCAGAATGAACTTCCTTGTACAAATCGTTATGTTGGGGTTTTGCTCTCATGACAACCTCTGAATTATTAACACAATATGAGTCACCCAATCAAGGAATCTGTAACTAGATATTGGTTTTGTCTCTCTCATGACCCCTTTTAGTTTGTAAGTTCAAGGGTTAAGAGCTGCAGTGTTTACACACACTGTAAAGCTCTGTGCAAAATGAATGGCTGTCATCATAGTTACCAGCTCCTTTGCTGCTTTTCAAGCGTCTCCTTTTAGAAGCATAATATGGGGGGGGGGGATCCCACTATGCCCATCAAATACTGTGGAGAAGAAAGAGGATCCCTTTGTTACTGATTATCTACTGACAGTCGACTCGGCTAGGCACATTCAGTGCTGTAACCAGAAAGTTTCATCAATTCAGTGGAGGAAAATCAATCAATATATGGTCAGACCGTTCTTACCCCCAAAGCACTGCTAATTAACTGCCCTTTCCACTTTTCAAACAGTTGTGTTGGTGTCCTTGAAGACAAATCACAAGCTTTACTCTGATCTTGGTTTAAATGATAGGAAAAGAGTCTTCTCTAGGAAAAATTTTTGTTAGCAGTAAGATAATGCATGCAATCCAGTAAAACAGTAAAAATAATAATGTAAAAATATAAGTAATAACAATTCTAGGGCTAAGCAAATATGCGTAAGGCAGTTGTATGAGCAAAAATCTTTTAAACATATTCTAACCAGCTTGATAGCTTTTAGTGTACAAAGGAGGGAAAAGCTGTTTTCATCATCCAAGATGTGTTGTATGTAATGGTTTCTAGGTTTTCTGACAGATCAATTTAAATAGCAGTTCCCAAGGAAAAATCCAAATGCATTTTGTGCCCAAATTTAAATCATTACACTGAGTCAGCTGTCCTATAGGTTGTATTTTGCCATTTGTAAGAAAATTCAAGTATCTGAACTTTGGTACAAGAGCATTTTTCAGTTGGTTCTAGCATGTGTTTGGTGATGTACTTTGGATCATTAACTTCACCTCCCAAACTCTGCCAGACACTGAATAGCAGGTACATGCACGGTGGGGAGTTGGCTATAAGCAGTTCTATTTGTTCTGCTTCTGAATTATTTCTTTAGAGATTCTACTAAAATTTTTCCATTCGGCAGAATGAACTTCCTTGTACAAATCGTTATGTTGGGGTTTTGCTCTCATGACAACCTCTGAATTATTAACACAATATGAGTCACCCAATCAAGGAATCTGTAACTAGATATTGGTTTTGTCTCTCTCATGACCCCTTTTAGTTTGTAAGTTCAAGGGTTAAGAGCTGCAGTGTTTACACACACTGTAAAGCTCTGTGCAAAAATGAATGGCTGTCATCATAGTTACCAGCTCCTTTGCTGCTTTTCAAGCGTCTCCTTTTAGAAGCATATGATACTACAACAGAAGGTCAAATGCAAGCATCTCTCCCAAGTTCTTAGGTTTTTGGAGATTTCTGTATTTTCATACAGAGCTTCAACTTATTGTCTAATTACCCCAAAACCTTAAGAATTTTCCTGGTTTAAAAAATAAAACTTTAATCTTGTGACATATTGTGTACTTTTTGTAGCTTTTGACCTCAGAGAGGACTTCTTTCAGGCAAATATTCAGAAACTAAAAGGTAATTTATAGTTCACTCACTGGAGTGAAGAATTTCTTAAATCAACAGTCTTTCCTTTCCTTGCTGTGAAAGGCGGGCTTTGTTCTCCTTGATGAATTTACCTATTATCTCGCTCTTTGCCCAGAAGGAATGCTCAGTATCTGCTTTAACAGACAGCAGCAAGGACAGGTTGAAACATAAACAACATAGTAAGTGGAAAACACTTCCTGAGTGCACCTTACTGAAATCTACCCAGACTAAGGGCAATGACGCAGCCACACTTTTATTTCTGGTTTATGTAGTCTCAACAATTTGGTATAGAAGAGAAGCCACTCAGATGCAGATAATCACAACAATACTAAAAATTCCAGTTAATACTTAAATACAGGATGTCAAAGATACACTTACCTCCTGTTTAGTTACTTTGGATCCATCCTTGCCCTCTGTATTCTCTGGAGACTAGAAAGAAAAGATTCGGTGAATTTTCTTTAAATTGGAAAATGCATATTAAAAGACCACATAAGCAAGACAGTGATAGCCTGTAGGGAAAACTAAGTTTGTAAGAGGGTATGTTTCTCACACACACACACACACACACACACACACACACACACACACACACTGCATTTATCTGCATAATTGCTCTAATATTTAACCCTGTTCTCAATATACATTCACTAGAAGCAATTTTTATTGATTTTTCTTGCCACCAGAGAAAGAACAAGGAGCCAACAGTCAATAGCTGGGGTGCCTGGGACCCGACGCAAGTTCCAGTCCCTTTCTTCTCCCAAAGTGAGAGCAGAGAAAGCCTAGGCCAAGCGCAAAACTGTACGTTCACCCTATACTCATTTAGCTTAGACCTCTAGCCCATTTCTTGATATAACTTAATACATTTATCATGAATTCCTATTTTTCCATCAGCAGCTCCGGGGTCTCTCCCACAATCCCAGACTCAGTGGAATGGCCCAGCACCCAGCCACCCCAGCTGATTTCTTTCCAGATTTTGATCCATGCCTCAGGGCAGCATCTGCCCATGCTTGTGACCACTCAAGCCTGACTCCTTTCCAGGCTGCAGAAATACACTTAGATTTATGAGACACATCAATTATGTCAATATATTTTTTATTGGCTAAAGACAGTAAGTAAGATGAAAACAATTCAAATAATTAGAAAAATAAAACTATCTGACACAAGATAGGAATAGAGTGGTACTTCAGACAATAAAGAATCCGCCTGCAATGAGGGAGACCTGGGTTCTATCCCTTGATTGGGAAGATCTCCTGGAGAAGGGAAGAGCTACCCACTCCAGTATTCTTGCCTGGAGAATTCCATGGACAGAGAAGTCTGGTAGGCCACAGACCATCGGGTTGCAAAGAGTTGGACACGGCTGAACAACTAAAGCACACATACAGACACACAGAAATAAAGTTCCCAGGACGAAAAATATGAATAGCAAACTGACATTTGGCACAATGCTTGGCTTAGGAAAATAAAACAGCTATGTGGTAATGCCGGATCTGATAAATGAGAAAAACATTTAAAAGCTCCTCAAACCCACTGTTCACTTGGGCTGGTGACACTGGACATTAATATATTTCCAAAAAACAATCTGGCAGTATGAAAAAGACATAGAGGACTAATCATATAACGACCGACTAATTCTGATTCTGGAACCAAGACTCAAAGAAAGAAACTTCCTAAAAATATAGTTTTGTTTGTACTCTTTAATATGAAATAACTGGGTCAGTAAATCACAGAGACATGTTTAGATAAACAATGTCATTATTAATGCAATGGGATTAAAAATAGTTAAGCTATGTGAACACATGGAAAGTTCACATAAAGACACTTAGATTACAGGGAAATCCCTGGTGGTCCAGTGGTTGGGACTACATACTTTAACTGCCGAAGGCCTGGGTTCAATCTCTGGTAGGAGAACTAAGATCCTGTAAGCTGCACCATATGGCCAAAAAAACATTAATAAATAAATAAAGGCTTAGATCATAAAATACCGTGTAAAACACAGGTCAGAAGTAGATAAAGGCTTTGAGAAAGACAAAAGCTTTTCTTCAAGGCAAATAGACAGTAAACCATCTCTTCTTCCCTGGGTCTGACTGTTACCACAGTCTACCAACTTATCTCTCTTCAGAACCTCCCAGATCCATGGAGTTCTCTCCTTTTTCCACATAAACTAATTACCTTCCCTTCATCCATAGAACCTTCTCTATCATCAAGGAAAGCTGAGCTGCTCTTTTTTGTCCACACTCGCTTGTACAGGAATGTCTGGCTCACAGATCTTGTGCTATGTTAGCCAGATGAGTGAGAGACAAAAAAAAAATCTTAGAAAATCTAATCTCTAGGTTAGCTATTTGGCTTTGCCCATTATCATGGCTACGAACCTGACCCTTCTTGGTCACAAACCAGAGCCTCTGTTGTCTGAAGTGCTGGGCTCTCATTTTTATCAGGCCACTAGGTAGATTCAATCTGGGCAACCCTCTATCTGTAAGTGTCAGACTTTTAAAGAAGCAGCACTTCTTATTTACTTAGTGGTTTATTTATTTTTTGGCTGTGTGGCACGTGGGATCTTAGTTTCCTGATCAGGGATCAGATCTACCATTCCTTGCATTGGAAGCTTGACGTCTTAACCACTGGACCTCCAGGGAAGTTCCCACACAGCTTCTACTGATGTTAAATGACATGAAAAATTTGTTTTCTTAAACTAATACTAATGCCATTAAGTTCAGTATGCCCAGCAGTGGTCTGCGACAGCAAATGACTCAAAGAAAGAAACTTCCTAAAAATATAGTTTTGTTTGTACTCTTTAATATGAAATAACTGGGTCAGTAAATCACAGAGACATGTTTAGATAAACAATGTCATTATTAATGCAATGGGATTAAAAATAGTTAAGCTATGTGAACACATGGAAAGTTCACATAAAGACACTTAGATTACAGGGAAATCCCTGGTGGTCCAGTGGTTGGGACTACATACTTTAACTGCCGAAGGCCTGGGTTCAATCTCTGGTAGGAGAACTAAGATCCTGTAAGCTGCACCATATGGCCAAAAAAACATTAATAAATAAATAAAGGCTTAGATCATAAAATACCGTGTAAAACACAGGTCAGAAGTAGATAAAGGCTTTGAGAAAGACAAAAGCTTTTCTTCAAGGCAAATAGACAGTAAACCATCTCTTCTTCCCTGGGTCTGACTGTTACCACAGTCTACCAACTTATCTCTCTTCAGAACCTCCCAGATCCATGGAGTTCTCTCCTTTTTCCACATAAACTAATTACCTTCCCTTCATCCATAGAACCTTCTCTATCATCAAGGAAAGCTGAGCTGCTCTTTTTTGTCCACACTCGCTTGTACAGGAATGTCTGGCTCACAGATCTTGTGCTATGTTAGCCAGATGAGTGAGAGACAAAAAAAAAATCTTAGAAAATCTAATCTCTAGGTTAGCTATTTGGCTTTGCCCATTATCATGGCTACGAACCTGACCCTTCTTGGTCACAAACCAGAGCCTCTGTTGTCTGAAGTGCTGGGCTCTCATTTTTATCAGGCCACTAGGTAGATTCAATCTGGGCAACCCTCTATCTGTAAGTGTCAGACTTTTAAAGAAGCAGCACTTCTTATTTACTTAGTGGTTTATTTATTTTTTGGCTGTGTGGCACGTGGGATCTTAGTTTCCTGATCAGGGATCAGATCTACCATTCCTTGCATTGGAAGCTTGACGTCTTAACCACTGGACCTCCAGGGAAGTTCCCACACAGCTTCTACTGATGTTAAATGACATGAAAAATTTGTTTTCTTAAACTAATACTAATGCCATTAAGTTCAGTATGCTTCTAGCAGTGGATCTGCGACAGCAATATGACTGAAAGACCACTCTCTAAACTGACCTAGCAATGTTTGTATTAGATGCAAATTACTGAGACAGAAAAACTTGGAAACACCCCTCCCCTCCAGAAAAGGAGGTCTAACTGAATATGCTAATACTTTCAGATGAATGAATGAGCCTAAGCCTAGAGATGGGAAGAGATACAACTCCAGCAAAGCTGGTTTCTCTGGCAGCCAACTTTCTCTGGCTTCACAAGCATCCTCCATGAACAAGCACACAGCAAACTGCTAGTCAGGAACAACCCAAATGGTCTTCACTCTGGGATCAGTGCGGTACTGCGACACACAAGCAGGTCAAGACATCAGCTTGACGCTTGGCTCTCTATCTCAGAGCTGTGTGATCTAGGCCAGTGACTTGATCATGTGACTCAGTCTCTTTCTCTGATAGATGATAATGGAGAGATGTTGGGGAGAGCACTTCATAGACTGAATGGCTATATACATGTTATACAATAAAACATATAAGATCTTTTTTTATAATAACAATTTTTATTTGAGTACAGAGGTAAAATAAAGAACCACCTTTTAATCCTGAAATTCTAGGCTTACATATTTGTGACCAAGCAGTATCTACAAATTTATTTTTATCGAGTCTTCCCAATTAACAAACATGACATATCAAATTCAACACAGCTTTGAGATCGAGCATATTTCCTTACACCCATATTCCCTGCAGTTTGTCAATCTGTTTCTGTTACACAGAGTAAAAGGTATCAAAAGACCTATCATTTCAGAGAGTCTTATCTCATACCCCATCCACTGTTAACACTTAGCCATGAGGCTGGGAGACCAAGAAGCCATGGTATGAAGGAATTAAAAGAGAAGTCTGAAGCTTTTCTCCCAAGAGAGTTTAAGCAATAAAAACAAAGAAAAGAGAAACGAGGCTTGAGGGTGTATATAGATGATCTCAGATGTACTTCACCCACCTTGAGAGTGGAAGGGAAGGGTGAAGGGAGTTAGACAGGATGCAGGGATTCCAAGGCAGAGGGGTTCTTGTTCCACTCTCCCTGACAGGACAGGCTCATGCTAACCCAGTTTGAACGCATAATGGTCAAGAGGGCAGAGAACCACGGTCTAACAAAAAAGCTGGTACTCAAATATCTGAGGCTCCTTCAGCATCCAAGTGGATGGGGACTGAACTCTGATAGCCAGCAAGGGGTAGGGGACACGTGTGGTGGCCTGATAGAAGGCACAGCAAGGATTCTAGGAGAGTCAGAAATACCACTGAGTGGTGACTAGGGGCAAGTCAGCAGGCGGCTGGATCACTGAACACCTGGTGACCCAATGGAGACACAGAATCAGCCAAGAACATGAACTTTGGCAAAAATCAATAGGTAGTTGAACTTTTTAAAATTATAAGTTCTGGGCTTCCCTGGTAGCTCAGTGGTAAAGGGTTCACCTGCCAATGGAGGAGACATGAATTTGATTCCTGATCCAGGAAGATCCCATATGCTGTGGAGCAACTAAGCCCGTGAGCCACAACTGAGCTGTGCTCTAGAGCTTCGGAGCCACAACTATGGAGCCCATGTGCTGCAACTACTGAAGCCCGTGTGCCCTAAAGCCCGAGGTCCACAACAAGAGAAGTCACCACAACAAGAAGCCTGCTCACCTCAACCAGAGAAGAGCCCCCACTCCCTACAACTAGAGAAGAACCTGTTGGCAGCAATGACAACCCAGGATAGCCAAAAATAAATACATGAATAAAATTAAAAATAATAATTTACAAGTTCTGAAAATTAGAGTAGGCTCCTTGAAATAAAAATAAAACCCACAAAATATAAATTCTAGACCAGGGACAGTTGAAGAAATCATAAACTGTCATGGAGTGCTGAGGAATTAGCCCAAAATGCAAGAAAGAGCAATAAAAAGAGAAACAACATGAATTAGAGCTTAGGAGACATGGTGGTTAATTGCAAGGCTCTGTATTGTTTATCAGACATTCAGAAGCAGAGAACAGAGACACTAGTAGGAAGGCATTGAAGTCATGAGTCTCCACATGGAAAACTCACACCAAGGAACAAACAGGAAACAAAACAATGCAAACTAATACAGTAAGATACCAAAACTACAGAAGGTCAAGGAAGATGAGGAAGCTCTTTACAAGTTTCCAGAGTTAAGAGACAGATTATTTTCAAAGAATTAACTTTTCACCAGCATCTATAAATTATAGGAAACTCCAGAGCAATGTTCAAGGAGTTGAGGAAAACTGTCAGCCTAGAATTTTAGACCAAGCTATCTATCATGCAAGAGTAAAGGTAAAGTGAAGATGAGTCAGCAGGGTAGGGGACACGTGGTGGCCTGATAGAAGGCACAGCAAGGATTCTAGGAGAGTCAGAAATACCACTGAGTGGTGACTAGGGGCAAGTCAGCAGGCGGCTGGATCACTGAACACCTGGTGACCCAATGGAGACACAGAATCAGCCAAGAACATGAACTTTGGCAAAAATCAATAGGTAGTTGAACTTTTTAAAATTATAAGTTCTGGGCTTCCCTGGTAGCTCAGTGGTAAAGGGTTCACCTGCCAATGGAGGAGACATGAATTTGATTCCTGATCCAGGAAGATCCCATATGCTGTGGAGCAACTAAGCCCGTGAGCCACAACTGAGCTGTGCTCTAGAGCTTCGGAGCCACAACTATGGAGCCCATGTGCTGCAACTACTGAAGCCCGTGTGCCCTAAAGCCCGAGGTCCACAACAAGAGAAGTCACCACAACAAGAAGCCTGCTCACCTCAACCAGAGAAGAGCCCCCACTCCCTACAACTAGAGAAGAACCTGTTGGCAGCAATGACAACCCAGGATAGCCAAAAATAAATACATGAATAAAATTAAAAATAATAATTTACAAGTTCTGAAAATTAGAGTAGGCTCCTTGAAATAAAAATAAAACCCACAAAATATAAATTCTAGACCAGGGACAGTTGAAGAAATCATAAACTGTCATGGAGTGCTGAGGAATTAGCCCAAAATGCAAGAAAGAGCAATAAAAAGAGAAACAACATGAATTAGAGCTTAGGAGACATGGTGGTTAATTGCAAGGCTCTGTATTGTTTATCAGACATTCAGAAGCAGAGAACAGAGACACTAGTAGGAAGGCATTGAAGTCATGAGTCTCCACATGGAAAACTCACACCAAGGAACAAACAGGAAACAAAACAATGCAAACTAATACAGTAAGATACCAAAACTACAGAAGGTCAAGGAAGATGAGGAAGCTCTTTACAAGTTTCCAGAGTTAAGAGACAGATTATTTTCAAAGAATTAACTTTTCACCAGCATCTATAAATTATAGGAAACTCCAGAGCAATGTTCAAGGAGTTGAGGAAAACTGTCAGCCTAGAATTTTAGACCAAGCTATCTATCATGCAAGAGTAAAGGTAAAGTGAAGATGAGTCACAATACAAAGAGAGCACCAACAGAGCCTTTCTTTCAACAAAGATCTAAAACTAAAGGATCAAATTCAGCAGTAGCAAGAGTGAATCAAGGTGAAAGAAAAATATATAAGAAAAAAAGTAAAAAATATATTGACAAATCTAGTAACTGTAGATACTACAGTTATTTTTTGTGTGTTTAAAAGTATTTCAATAGAAATCATAGGCTAATGCTGCCCAATATAATTAAAACATGTAATTTTAGATTTTCAGATAGCCACATCTGAAATTAATTTTTTATTATTATTTTTTATTTCACTTTTACATTTTTGTTGTTTATTCTATACATAAATCTGAATCAGTCATAGGTATACACTTGACCTTTCCCACCTGAACCCACAACCCATCTCCCTCCCTATCCCACCCCTCCAGGTTGTTACATAGCCCCCAAGTAAGTTCCCTTAGTCTTACAGCATATTCACATTGGTTGTCCTATTTACATATGGTAATGTAAATTTCCATGTTACTCTTTCCTTAACTCCTGCCCACTCCTCCCTCCCCTTAATGTCCGTAAGTCTGCTCTGTATGTCTATATCTACATTACTGCTCTGCATATGCATTTATCAGTACCATCCTTCTAGATTCCATATGTATGTGTTAGCATACTATATTTATCCTTCTCTTTCTGACTTACTTCACTTTGTATAATAGGTTCTAAGTTTATCCACCTCATTAGAACTGATTCAAATGCACTTCTTTTTACAGCTGAGAAATATTTTATTGTATATATGTATCACAGTTTCTTTATCCATTCATTTGTTGATGGACATCTAAGTTGTCTCCATGTTCTAGCTGTTGTAAATAACACTGCAATGAACAATGGGGTACATGCGTCTTTTTCAATTTTGGTTTCTTCAGGGTATATGCCTAGTAGTGGAACTGTTGGATCATATGGTTATTCTATCCCTAGTTTTTTAAGGAATCTCCATACTATCTTCCATAGTGGCCATATCAGTTCACATTCCCACCAACAGTGCAAGAGTGTTCCCTTTTCTCCACACCCTCTCCAGCATCTATTGTCTGTAGATTTTTTTGATGATGGACATTCTGAATGGTGATATCTCATTGTAGTTTTGATTTGCATTTCTCTAATAATGAGCAACACTGAGCATCTTTTCATGTACTTTTTGGCCATCTGAATGTCTTCTTTGGAGAGATGTCTGTTTAGGCCTTTTTCCAATTTTTTTTTCCCTTTTTTTTTTTGGCCACTTTTATTGGTCTTCCACTGGTCTTTCATTATTGATTTTTCATCCATCTCTGTTCTTTGGCCTGTGTGGGCCTCCCAACACAGTGGCCTCTCTTGCTGCAGAGCACCACTTCTGGGTGCACGTGCTCCAGAGCTCTGGCTCGATAGTTGGACACACTGGTCTGCAGGCCAGGGATTGAATTGGCACCCCTTGCACTGCAAGGCAGTGTCCCTACCCGATGGACCACCAGGGAAGCCCCTCATTTCTTGATTGGGTTGTTTGTTTTTTCAGTGTTGAGTTGTCTGAGCTGCCTGTATATTTTAGAAATTAATTCTTTGTCAGTTGTTTCATTTGCTATTATTTTCCTCCATCTGAGGGTTATCTTTTCACCTTGTTTATAGTTTCTTTTGCTATGGAAACTTTTAAGTTTAATTAGGTCCCACTTGTTTATTTTTGTTTTTATTTCCATTACTCTAGGAGGCGGGTCATAGAAGATCTTACTTTGATTTATGTTGAGTGTTCTGCCTATGTTTTCCTCTAAGAGCTTTATGGTTTCTGGCCTTACAGTTAGGTTTTCAATCTGCTTGAGTTTGTCTTTGTGTATGGTGATAGGAAGTGTTCCAACTTCATTCTTTTACACAGCTGTCCAGTTTTCCCAGAACCATTTGTTGAAGAGGCTGTCTCTGTCCCATTGTATATTCTTGCCTTCTTTGTCAAAAATAATGTACTCATAGGTGCATTGGGTTTATCTCTGGGCTCAAGACATAAGTGAAATTAATTTTAATAATATATTTCATTTAGATGAAGATATCTAAAACCTTATCATTTCAACATGCTATCAATATTCAAATTATTAATATGTAAGTCACAAATATCCTTTGCACTAAATTGTCAAAACTTGGCCATATATTTTATATTTACAGCACATTTCCACTCAAATGCTAAGTTTTCACTAGGAATACTTGACCCATATTTAGAGGTCATAAAGTTAATAGTAGTTTCACACATTCAGGTCATTGCAAACATGTTTAAAATCTCAAAGAAAGAATGGAGGCAAGACTGAGAAGATGCAAGAAATGTTTACCAAAGACCTTGAAGAATTAAAGAGCAAACAAACAGAGATGAACAGTACACTAGAAGGAATCTATAGCAGAATAACTGAGGCAGAAGAACAGATAAATGACCTGAAGGACAGAACGGTGAAAATCAATGCCACACAACAGAATATAGAAAAAAGAATGAAAGGAAATGAAGACAGCCTAAGAGACCACTGGGACAACATTAAAGATATGAGCATTTGCATTACAGGGGTACCAAAGGGGAAGAGAGAGAAAGAACCTGAGAAACTATTTGAAGAGATAATAGCTAGAATCTTCCCTAACATGGGAAAGAAAGGAAATAATCAACAAAGTCCAGGAAACACAGAGAGTTCCAGGGAGGATAAACCCAAAGAGGAACACATCAAGACACAAAGCAATCAAACTGACAAAAATTAAAGACAAAGATAAATTATTAAAAGCAACAAGAGAGAAAAAAGACAATATGCAAGGGAAAACCCATAAGGGTATCAACTAATTTTTCAACAGAAACTCTACAAATTAGAAGGGAATGATATATTTCAAGTGATGGTTTCTGGCCTTACAGTTAGGTTTTCAATCTGCTTGAGTTTGTCTTTGTGTATGGTGATAGGAAGTGTTCCAACTTCATTCTTTTACACAGCTGTCCAGTTTTCCCAGAACCATTTGTTGAAGAGGCTGTCTCTGTCCCATTGTATATTCTTGCCTTCTTTGTCAAAAATAATGTACTCATAGGTGCATTGGGTTTATCTCTGGGCTCAAGACATAAGTGAAATTAATTTTAATAATATATTTCATTTAGATGAAGATATCTAAAACCTTATCATTTCAACATGCTATCAATATTCAAATTATTAATATGTAAGTCACAAATATCCTTTGCACTAAATTGTCAAAACTTGGCCATATATTTTATATTTACAGCACATTTCCACTCAAATGCTAAGTTTTCACTAGGAATACTTGACCCATATTTAGAGGTCATAAAGTTAATAGTAGTTTCACACATTCAGGTCATTGCAAACATGTTTAAAATCTCAAAGAAAGAATGGAGGCAAGACTGAGAAGATGCAAGAAATGTTTACCAAAGACCTTGAAGAATTAAAGAGCAAACAAACAGAGATGAACAGTACACTAGAAGGAATCTATAGCAGAATAACTGAGGCAGAAGAACAGATAAATGACCTGAAGGACAGAACGGTGAAAATCAATGCCACACAACAGAATATAGAAAAAAGAATGAAAGGAAATGAAGACAGCCTAAGAGACCACTGGGACAACATTAAAGATATGAGCATTTGCATTACAGGGGTACCAAAGGGGAAGAGAGAGAAAGAACCTGAGAAACTATTTGAAGAGATAATAGCTAGAATCTTCCCTAACATGGGAAAGAAAGGAAATAATCAACAAAGTCCAGGAAACACAGAGAGTTCCAGGGAGGATAAACCCAAAGAGGAACACATCAAGACACAAAACAATCAAATTGACAAAAATTAAAGACAAAGATAAAATATTAAAAGCAACAAGGGAAAAAGAAAACACGCAAGGGAACTCCCATCAGGCTATCAGCTGATTTCTCAACAGAAACTCTACAAGTTAGAAGGGGATAGAATGATATATTTAAAGTGATGAAAGGGAAGAACCTACAACCAAGAATACTCTACCCAGCAACACTCTTTTTCAGATCTGAAGGAGAAATCACAAGCTTTCTAGACAAATAAAAGAATTTAGCACCACCATAACAGCTTTACAAGAAATGCTAAAGGAACTTTTCTAGGCAGGAAACACAAGAGAAGGAAAAGACCTACCTATAGAAAATAAACTCCAATTAAAGAAATGGTAATAGAATCATGCAGATCAATAATTACCTTAGACATAAATGGATTAAATGCACCAATCAAAAGATACAGACAAGCTGAGCAGATGAAAACATGTCCATGTATGTATTTCCACTTACCACATCACTCTGCTTGATCCCCCAAATTGTATGTAATTACTTTATAGTTAGGTTAATCATATTCTCATTATAGCTTACAATTGTAATTATCTTTTATTTTTGTCTGTTTATTGATTATGAAAACTGATAAACAACTGTGATTATGTAACTATTACTCACTTAATACCACTGTATCGTGATTGGTCAACAGAAAAAGAATTCTACATCATGAAACTACCATTTAATAGAAAAACATGCAATCACTTTTTAAAATCCAGATGCGTATCAGAATTATCTTGGAATTTTTGAAAAAAACAAATGCCCAGGTATTATTTTTCTTTTTTCTAGGGCTTCAGATATGTTTTTAATGAGCAGTCATGTTTAAAAACAACTGGACTATGTGAGGATCTTTCACTTTTATCTAAGAGACCACTGGGACAACATTAAAGATATGAGCATTTGCATTACAGGGGTACCAAAGGGGAAGAGAGAGAAAGAACCTGAGAAACTATTTGAAGAGATAATAGCTAGAATCTTCCCTAACATGGGAAAGAAAGGAAATAATCAACAAAGTCCAGGAAACACAGAGAGTTCCAGGGAGGATAAACCCAAAGAGGAACACATCAAGACACAAAACAATCAAATTGACAAAAATTAAAGACAAAGATAAAATATTAAAAGCAACAAGGGAAAAAGAAAACACGCAAGGGAACTCCCATCAGGCTATCAGCTGATTTCTCAACAGAAACTCTACAAGTTAGAAGGGGATAGAATGATATATTTAAAGTGATGAAAGGGAAGAACCTACAACCAAGAATACTCTACCCAGCAACACTCTTTTTCAGATCTGAAGGAGAAATCACAAGCTTTCTAGACAAATAAAAGAATTTAGCACCACCATAACAGCTTTACAAGAAATGCTAAAGGAACTTTTCTAGGCAGGAAACACAAGAGAAGGAAAAGACCTACCTATAGAAAATAAACTCCAATTAAAGAAATGGTAATAGAATCATGCAGATCAATAATTACCTTAGACATAAATGGATTAAATGCACCAATCAAAAGATACAGACAAGCTGAGCAGATGAAAACATGTCCATGTATGTATTTCCACTTACCACATCACTCTGCTTGATCCCCCAAATTGTATGTAATTACTTTATAGTTAGGTTAATCATATTCTCATTATAGCTTACAATTGTAATTATCTTTTATTTTTGTCTGTTTATTGATTATGAAAACTGATAAACAACTGTGATTATGTAACTATTACTCACTTAATACCACTGTATCGTGATTGGTCAACAGAAAAAGAATTCTACATCATGAAACTACCATTTAATAGAAAAACATGCAATCACTTTTTAAAATCCAGATGCGTATCAGAATTATCTTGGAATTTTTTGAAAAATACAAATGCCCAGGTATTATTTTTCTTTTTTCTAGGGCTTCAGATATGTTTTTAATGAGCAGTCATGTTTAAAAACAACTGGACTATGTGAGGATCTTTCACTTTTATCTAGTTTGTTTCACTTTTTCCATTCCATATTCAGCTTGTGTTTCCCAATATTTCTATCTTTTTTTCTTTGATTTCTTTCTCAAGTTTTTATAAAGCATAATAGAAAAGCTTTTGTATACATACATACATATATATACATTTTAGAAAACTTATGAATTTTTGTCTAACTAAAAAAATTATGACATTTTGATTCCACTTATTTGACTTGGTATGAATAGAATGCTATATTTCTAATTTACAGAAATAGTTATGCCACAAGCAGCAAAGGGAATTTGCTACTGTACAGCACAGGGAATTATAGTCAATATCTTGCAATAATCTATACTGTAAAGTAATTTCAAAAATAATATATGCATATATGTGTAACTGCATCACACACACAAAAAGAATTCTACTTTTTGAAATTCACTAGTGTTTATCTTTTTGTCAGTGTCTCTAAAATTTCCCATGGACATATGAGATATGAAATTTTAAACATATTCGTGTAAGATGTAAGATTAATATAAATTCATTAAATGTAGATCTATTATATTTAAATTATTAATGACAACATTCAAAATGCTCCTATTCCTATTTCTTCTGCACTTAGTAAAATATTCTCAGAGAAATGTTAATATATCTCACTATGATTATGTCTTTTTTCTTTTCCCTTATCTTTCTTCTGATTTTTGCTTTATGTATCTTTGTTTCTTTGTTGTTGGGTGTCTAATGATTCATGCGATCTATCTTCTTTGTGAACTGTACCTTTCAACATTAAAAATTTCATCTTGGGCTTCCCTGGTGATTCAGTTGGTAAAGTGTCTGCCTTGCAGGGCAAGGGGCACAGGTTCGATCCCTGACCCTGGAAGATCCCACGTGCTGCGGAGCAGCTGGACCGGTGTGTCCAATTAAGAGCCAGCGCTCTGGAGCACATGCACACAGAGCTCGCGCTCTGCAAGGAGAGCCCACTGCAATGGGATGCCTACACAGGCCAAAGACTAAAGATGGATGAAAATAAATAAATAAAGGACCAAAAAAAAAAAAAAAAAAGTGGTCAGGGCTTCCCTGGTGGTCCAGTGGGTGAGGACACTGCCTTGCAGTGCAAGGGCCGCCGGTTCGATCCCTGGTCTGGGAAGATCCCACGTGCCGCGGAGCAGCTGGACCGACGTGTCCAATTACTGAGCTGGAGCTCTGGAGCGCACGTGCCCAGAGCCAGTGCTCTGCGACAACAGAGGCCGCTGCGATAGGAGGCCCCCAAAAAACAAAGACGGACGAAAAACAGATAAATGAAAGACCAATGGAAGTGGTCCACCCGTCCCTCTCCCTCCCCAACCCCCCCCCCCCCCCCCCCCCAAAAAAAAAAAGGGCCAAAAAAAAAAAAAAAAAAAAAATTAAAAAAATTTTTTTTCATCTTTATTTCATTTAAAATAAATTTTTAAAAATATAATAAAAAATAAAAACCCTCCCAATAACCAAATCTGACATCAATTTTTTAATTTAAATTGATGAAATTAAAAAAATTTAAATTTGGCTCATTCTTTCTCAGTGGCTAATAGTCTCTTGTAATTTAGTGGCTGCTCTACTAGGTGGCACAGTGCCAGACAATAACAACCATGAAAGAGGAGAGAGGAGGGAGCATGAAATATAATTCATTAAATGTAGATCTATTATATTTAAATTATTAATGACAACATTCAAAATGCTCCTATTCCTATTTCTTCTGCACTTAGTAAAATATTCTCAGAGAAATGTTAATATATCTCACTATGATTATGTCTTTTTTCTTTTCCCTTATCTTTCTTCTGATTTTTGCTTTATGTATCTTTGTTTCTTTGTTGTTGGGTGTCTAATGATTCATGCGATCTATCTTCTTTGTGAACTGTACCTTTCAACATTAAAAATTTCATCTTGGGCTTCCCTGGTGATTCAGTTGGTAAAGTGTCTGCCTTGCAGGGCAAGGGGCACAGGTTCGATCCCTGACCCTGGAAGATCCCACGTGCTGCGGAGCAGCTGGACCGGTGTGTCCAATTAAGAGCCAGCGCTCTGGAGCACATGCACACAGAGCTCGCGCTCTGCAAGGAGAGCCCACTGCAATGGGATGCCTACACAGGCCAAAGACTAAAGATGGATGAAAATAAATAAATAAAGGACCAAAAAAAAAAAAAAAAAGTGGTCAGGGCTTCCCTGGTGGTCCAGTGGGTGAGGACACTGCCTTGCAGTGCAAGGGCCGCCGGTTCGATCCCTGGTCTGGGAAGATCCCACGTGCCGCGGAGCAGCTGGACCGACGTGTCCAATTACTGAGCTGGAGCTCTGGAGCGCACGTGCCCAGAGCCAGTGCTCTGCGACAACAGAGGCCGCTGCGATAGGAGGCCCCCAAAAAACAAAGACGGACGAAAAACAGATAAATGAAAGACCAATGGAAGTGGTCCACCCGTCCCTCTCCCTCCCCAACCCGCCTCCCCACCCCCCGCCAAAAAAAAAAGTGGCAAAAAAAAAAAAAAAAAAAAAATTAAAAAAATTTTTTTTCATCTTTATTTCATTTAAAATAAATTTTTAAAAATATAATAAAAAATAAAAACCCTCCCAATAACCAAATCTGACATCAATTTTTTAATTTAAATTGATGAAATTAAAAAAATTTAAATTTGGCTCATTCTTTCTCAGTGGCTAATAGTCTCTTGTAATTTAGTGGCTGCTCTACTAGGTGGCACAGTGCCAGACAATAACAACCATGAAAGAGGAGAGAGGAGGGGAGAGCATGCTCACCACCAGCATGGAAAGGTCCTGGTTTTGTTTTGGAGGATGATACACAGAATCATTTTAGATTCTGTTAAAATAAAATTTAAAGTCAAGCATTAAAATTTTTAAGAAAAATAAAAAGAATCTATAAAGCTTACGAATCAGGTGGAGTGAAATAAAGCAAACTTTATAAATCAAAGGCAAGGAAGAAAAGAGTAAAGAAACGGAAAACACATAATAAATAGAAACTACATATATGATATAGAAAAAAATCCACATATATTAGTTATCGTAATTTATCTAAACAAATTATACTCATTCATTTTAATGTCAAATAACAGAAAAATAGAACAATACAGGTATATGATTATACTTTTGTTAGTTTCAAAACATGCACAAATCAATATTATGGATTTACATGTGACATATATGTCATAAACATCTAAAATCATGCCCTGCAAGGATACACAACAAATTCATGATCATGGTTATCTCCAGGGAGGCTCATATGGGAAGGGAAACAAGGGGGCATTTCGAACTTTATCTATAAAATTTTATTCTTGAAAAGATCTTAAGCAAAGAGGATAAAAAATGTTCAAATGCATGAATCCTGAGTGATATGTAAATAGGTTATATCCTGACTTTTTCTGTATTTAAAGCCCGCAAAGTATTACTAATATTCAGTGGATAGGAAAGTACAGCATGGCCTTGTTCGCAGTGCCCCATCTCCAAACACAAAGTCCATGACTATCAGTGTTTCCTGTATTTCTTAAATGGTTTGTTAAGTCTGGGCATACAATGCCTCTTCCTTTTCTGTCGAAAATAATTCAGTCATTTCATCTGTGCTGATATGAAGGAATCTGGAGTTGACCAAGATGGGAAGCCAAGAGCACTGCAAACACAAACTCAGAGCTGTCTTCTTGAGCGGGTGTGGGAGGAGAGCTGGGTGAAGGAGCTGGGGTTCCTTCAGCAGCGGACCAACCTCACTGTCTCCTTTCTCTCATCTTACAAAGATGCCTGAGTCCTGCATCTGAGGGCATGAAAACGCACTGAGGGGGACAAAAATCATACTTCCTTAAGACTACCACAGGACCAGCAGCCCTTCTTGGAAAACCAAGGAAAGAAATTTGGAATTTTCATTCTGTAGACCATCTAAAGGAATCAATAGGACAAATAACCACTTGCTGAGTTTCTTCTTGAATAAACAGCAGTTACCACCTTACACTGGGGCTCTTATGGGGACCATGGACCCAGCTTTCCTCTCTAAACTCAAAAGTATCTGAGAAGATGAGAAGATTCTTATGCTTCTAGTGTTTCTCAGGAAGAGCTCTGGATAGTCCTAGCCTCTAAATTTGTGACTTCACAGAACATTGAGGGTGTGGCAGGAAAGTGGGACGTGTAAGGCTAGTATCTCCTGATGCAATGTCTCTTGGCTACAGGAGAAGAAAGATAAGAGCTCAGGGTTCTCAGCAACGAGTGCTGGACCTTGTATTAAAGTTCCAAATACTCTTTACTGCCAAGTGGAGGCTCTCAGAGTTTTCCTTCCAAGATGTTAAGTGACAAAGGTTATTGCTTAATAACTACTCCATCTGGTATTGTGTATATATATATATGTATATAGATAGATAGATAGACATCTGTATATATATCCATATCTCTCTCTATATATATACTACATCTTCTTTTTGTTAGTATTTATTTTATTTGATGTGCTGGTCTTAGTTGTGGCATATAAATCTTTAGTTGCAGCCTGCAAACTCTTAGTTGCAGCATGTGAGATCTAGTTCCCTCACCAGGGATCACATCTGTGTCCCTGCATTGGGAGCTTAGAGTCTTAGCCACTGGACCACTAGGGAAGTCCCAGTCCCACATCTTATGTTTTATATATATATATATGTATAAATATAAATATAAATATATATATATATATATATACAATGGGGTATTGTGTACCCCACACAATGGTATATTTCTCAACCATAAAAAGAATGAAATAATGTCACTTGCAGCAACATGGATAGACTTAACAGATTATCACACTAAGTGAAATAAGCTGGAGGGAAAAAAGACAAACATCATATGATATCACTTATAAGTGGAAACTAAAAAAATTATACAAATAAACTTATTTACAAAAAAGAAATAGACACGAAGACTTAGAAAACAAACGAAATGGGAAAGGTGAGGGTGGGATAAATTAGGAATTTGAGATTGACATACACACACTACTGTCTATATTAATAAAATAGATAATCAACAAGGGTTTACTGTATAGCACAGGGAACTTTACTCAATATTTTGTAATAAAGCTATATGGAAAAAGAGTCTGTATAAGCCTACAGGAAACTATATCTTTAACGGCCTCTAGCTTTCCTCTCTAAACTCAAAAGTATCTGAGAAGATGAGAAGATTCTTATGCTTCTAGTGTTTCTCAGGAAGAGCTCTGGATAGTCCTAGCCTCTAAATTTGTGACTTCACAGAACATTGAGGGTGTGGCAGGAAAGTGGGACGTGTAAGGCTAGTATCTCCTGATGCAATGTCTCTTGGCTACAGGAGAAGAAAGATAAGAGCTCAGGGTTCTCAGCAACGAGTGCTGGACCTTGTATTAAAGTTCCAAATACTCTTTACTGCCAAGTGGAGGCTCTCAGAGTTTTCCTTCCAAGATGTTAAGTGACAAAGGTTATTGCTTAATAACTACTCCATCTGGTATTGTGTATATATATATATGTATATAGATAGATAGATAGACATCTGTATATATATCCATATCTCTCTCTATATATATACTACATCTTCTTTTTGTTAGTATTTATTTTATTTGATGTGCTGGTCTTAGTTGTGGCATATAAATCTTTAGTTGCAGCCTGCAAACTCTTAGTTGCAGCATGTGAGATCTAGTTCCCTCACCAGGGATCACATCTGTGTCCCTGCATTGGGAGCTTAGAGTCTTAGCCACTGGACCACTAGGGAAGTCCCAGTCCCACATCTTATGTATATATATATATATATATGTATAAATATAAATATAAATATATATATATATATATATACAATGGGGTATTGTGTACCCCACACAATGGTATATTTCTCAACCATAAAAAGAATGAAATAATGTCACTTGCAGCAACATGGATAGACTTAACAGATTATCACACTAAGTGAAATAAGCTGGAGGGAAAAAAGACAAACATCATATGATATCACTTATAAGTGGAAACTAAAAAAATTATACAAATAAACTTATTTACAAAAAAGAAATAGACACGAAGACTTAGAAAACAAACGAAATGGGAAAGGTGAGGGTGGGATAAATTAGGAATTTGAGATTGACATACACACACTACTGTCTATATTAATAAAATAGATAATCAACAAGGGTTTACTGTATAGCACAGGGAACTTTACTCAATATTTTGTAATAAAGCTATATGGAAAAAGAGTCTGAAATAGAATAGATATATGTATAACTGAACTACCTTACTGTATATCTGGAAATAACACAATATTGTAAATCTACTATCTTATAACATAAAATTAAAAAATTTTAAAGAAATCTATAAAAAAATCTTAGATAATTCCAAAAAATAAAAATAAATAAAAATACTACATGCTGAGATGTGCATAAATTTACTCTTCTAGGTTTTTAAACAGTCACACAGTTGGATACAAGTACTTTTATCTCATTATTAAATGTAAAAAAAAATTTTTTTTAAAACTTCAAAAAGTAGGCATAAAACAAACCTACTTCAACATAATTTTTTTAAAAAGTAAAGACAAAACACCAAATCATTTCTATCATTTTTATAGCACCTTATGCTTTTCTATGTGCTTTCACCCGTTGCAGTATATGATCTCTCAATAGCCCTGAGATACACAGGGGCTGTCTCACTATTCCCATTTTACAGATGAAGAATACAGGCTCAAAGATGTCAAGTGACTTTCCACCCACAAAGAGTGGGAGAGACCACTCAAGACCCAGTCTACCTACTTTTACACCAGGGATTTCTTTTTTTATAATTTTTTTAAATTGAAGGGTAATCGCTTTACAGTTTTGTCATTTACTACCACACAACAACATGTGTGTGACCACTAAAAGGGAGAAGAGTAGAATTAAAAACTGTAATTAAGAGAATAAAGGAAAGCAACGAGAAATAGATAAAGAAGATACAGTTCAAAAATGTATTCTGTGGCATATACGTGGAACCTCAGAACAAGTCTTTAAAGCTTCACACTCAAGTCTTTGGTGTGTTTGTCTCCCACATACACTGGGCCTAAGACTGAAAACTGCCGACAAAGTAGAATTTAACTGATTCTTTCCAGTACTGTAAAAAGCCACAGTTGATAGTCAAAAAGAAAAAAACAGAGAGAAAGAAAAGTAAAAAAAAAAAAACCACCTCTTGGACTAGACATTGTAATTTACCTTTGTATGGGGTCAAAATAGTAAAGATATAATTTTAAAATAATATCACTTCATACCTTTAAAAAAAACTTGTAATTAAATATTAGTCCAAGTGGTAATCTAGACTCTGAAATAAAAATCCATTCAGTTCTAGGTCCAACAGCTTTTCCGAGCTATAGACTTTTATTCATATTTGGTAAGTTCCAAAAATAAAAGTACCTGCTCCTTTTTTAAATCCAATGCCTAAGCAATTAAAGCTTTATATATATATACATATATTATATATATACATATACACACATATAAGGTTTATATATATATATATATATGTATATATATATAAGTTTCCTCTCAATATATTGCATAATATGCAAGTATATTTACATGTTTCTGCTCACAGGGGAAAATTGCTGTTATTAGACAATGTATTTTGCAAATAGTAAATTCACCAGTTCATGGTGGAATCTGAGAAAATATGAAGGTTTAGGTTCTCAACACTCAAAGACACTAATGCTTAGGGGGAGAAGCTTCAAATATATACCTTGTGTAGGACCCTACAGTCCATTAATTCCTGAAATACCCAGAAGGCTTCATGATAACGTGCAGCTTTCAGAAGCCAGAGGTCTGGACCCTGAGGGCAGCCTTAGGGTGTGATCACAAATAATAATGACTTGTGGGGTAACTTCCTGTGACTGGTGCCTAGAAGCAATGGCTCAGCCTATATCTTAATAAAAACAATATTTTAAACAGATGAACACACATTTACATAACTCTTGAATCCTCTTTGTTTTACTGGGCACTTTTATTTAAATACAAATACCTATCACTGACTCAATGGACATGAATTTAAGCAAATTCCAGGAGTGAAGGACAGGGAAGCCTGCAGTGCTGCAGTCCACAAGGTGGCAAAGTGTCAGACCCGACTTAGTGACTGAACAACAACCTGAGAGTATTAGAAATCAACATTTATGGCAAGTACTGTGGTGTCACAGTTAGGAGCAAAATGCTCGAGGGCTGGTGTGGAATTCCTGGTTCTGTCACTTTCAAGCTGTGTGACCCAGGGGAAATGCCTTCATTTCACTGAATTCTCCCTGTGCCTGTGGTAAGACCAGCTGCAGGTTCACCCAGGGAAATTTCGCCAAAAAATATAATTTTAAAATAATATCACTTCATACCTTTAAAAAAAACTTGTAATTAAATATTAGTCCAAGTGGTAATCTAGACTCTGAAATAAAAATCCATTCAGTTCTAGGTCCAACAGCTTTTCCGAGCTATAGACTTTTATTCATATTTGGTAAGTTCCAAAAATAAAAGTACCTGCTCCTTTTTTAAATCCAATGCCTAAGCAATTAAAGCTTTATATATATATACATATATTATATATATACATATACACACATATAAGGTTTATATATATATATATATATGTATATATATATATACAGTTTCCTCTCAATATATTGCATAATATGCAAGTATATTTACATGTTTCTGCTCACAGGGGAAAATTGCTGTTATTAGACAATGTATTTTGCAAATAGTAAATTCACCAGTTCATGGTGGAATCTGAGAAAATATGAAGGTTTAGGTTCTCAACACTCAAAGACACTAATGCTTAGGGGCAGAAGCTTCAAATATATACCTTGTGTAGGACCCTACAGTCCATTAATTCCTGAAATACCCAGAAGGCTTCATGATAACGTGCAGCTTTCAGAAGCCAGAGGTCTGGACCCTGAGGGCAGCCTTAGGGTGTGATCACAAATAATAATGACTTGTGGGGTAACTTCCTGTGACTGGTGCCTAGAAGCAATGGCTCAGCCTATATCTTAATAAAAACAATATTTTAAACAGATGAACACACATTTACATAACTCTTGAATCCTCTTTGTTTTACTGGGCACTTTTATTTAAATACAAATACCTATCACTGACTCAATGGACATGAATTTAAGCAAATTCCAGGAGTGAAGGACAGGGAAGCCTGCAGTGCTGCAGTCCACAAGGTGGCAAAGTGTCAGACCCGACTTAGTGACTGAACAACAACCTGAGAGTATTAGAAATCAACATTTATGGCAAGTACTGTGGTGTCACAGTTAGGAGCAAAATGCTCGAGGGCTGGTGTGGAATTCCTGGTTCTGTCACTTTCAAGCTGTGTGACCCAGGGGAAATGCCTTCATTTCACTGAATCCCATTCTCCCTGTGCCTGTGGTAAGACCAGCTGCAGGTTCACTAGTTAAGAGCACAGACTGGAGCCAGACCTGGCTCCGCCACCCGCTACCTCTGAAGATGTCATTGTAGAGAACACACCTGACTGGGTACTTCGATGATTCAGGTTATTAATGCAAAGTGCTGGGAACAGTGCCTGAGTCGTAGAAAGCCACCTAAATGTTATATATTGTGACTGTCAATATCATATTCTGTGAGATAAGGCCAGGCCTGTAGAACTGCAGGGAGAATAAAATGAAATAATATGAAATTACTTCATAATGCTTCCCACACAGGTTTATTTCTAACAACCTCATATATTTTTATTTCAAAGAAGGTGTCTAATGACTATAAAGCTCAGCCAGCCATTCGATAAATGGTAGCTATCTAAATTTTAATGGTAATAAATATATGGATATGTTGCTACTGATAAGTTTTTGTTAAAATATTAAATTTGTGAACCAATTTTGAGATTTAAAACCTTTTTATCTAACTCCCTACTTCTGATTATACATAGCATCCACTTTCTGTGGCCTAACATGCACTTGCTCTGGGCATATCTAAATAGCCCTGTTTTCTGGATATGCCCACAAAATGTAAAAATACTGGACTCAAAAAATACCTTGACTAGCAACCAATACATGATTCGACTGAACTCTTCTGAGAAGGCAGAAAAATGCACAAGAAATAAGCAGCCAATGGGAAAAAAAATTCAACATTTTGATTTGGTCTGTTATCTTCAACACTGATTTTTAAATGACTCAGGAGACTAACATCATATTTCAACATACTAGGTATTGTGAAAGCAGACAACTTAAATGGTGTTATTTCAGTCGCCATTTCCAAATTGCTCCCTGCAGGAAAGTGGAATATATTTAACTTTGGTGTAAACAAAGGCAGTGCTTTAGGGGAAATATATAGGAAAAGAGGATCGCTTGATAACTGATTTGCCAAGGAAATTTTAAGGCTAAATGGCAGTATTTTTAAACATAATGTTTTTCTGTGAGAACTATCAGCCATGTAAAAATGCACCAGATGAACGTTTGTGTCCTTTCAAAAACAACACTACATTTGTTATCTGGTTGTTGAACACCTACTTCTATAAATGGTTCATTGGACATCCAGGGTGAGATGTGTGTGCCACTGGTCCTCTTGGAGAATTTAAACTTGTGTTGTTACAAGCCTATTATTTTACTGTTATTCTCTTGATAATTAAAAATAACATTCAGTATCCTATGATAAACCATAATGGAAAAGAATATTTTAAAAAGACCAGTGGGGATTTCCTTAGTGGTCCAATGGTTAAGACTCTGTGTTCCCACTTCAGTGGGGCCTGGGTTCGATCCCTGATCAGGGAACTAGATCCCACATGCCACAACTATGACCCAGTGCAGCCAAATAAACAAATAATTAACAACAACAACAACAACAAAAAGCAGTGGCTCCAACAGTAAAGAATGCACCTGTAATGCGGCAGACCTTGATTCGATCCCTGGGTTGGGAGGACTCCCTGGAGGAGGGCATGGCACCCCACTTCAGTATTATTGTCCAGAGAATCCCATGGACAGAGGAGCTTGATGAGCTACAGTCCATGGGGTCGCAAAGAGTCAGACATGATTGAGTAACTAAAAACACACACATATATTCATATATATATATACACACATAAAACTGAATCACTTTACTATATAGCATTATACATTATAATTATATAATGTTTATCATATAATTATACTATATTTTGCTGTATAACATTGGAAATCAACTATGCATCAATTAATAAAATACCAGCATCACAATATGGAACATCCATTGACTGTTTCATACATGCCAGGCCCTGAGTTAAGAGCTCTGCATTCACCATCTCATTTAATGTCTCCAATAACTCAACAAGGTGGAACATATTTTTATCCATGTTTTGCTGATGAAGAAACTGAGTCTCAGAGACTTGAGAACTTAGACGCTTATGGAAGAGTTAGGTAACCTTCCCTAAATCATACAGCTAATAAACAGTAAAGTTAGGTCAAACTGGAAAATCTCTCCAACAAGGATATAAAATAATTCAAGTTACTCCTTTCTTCCTTTGAAACAACTCATTCATGCCTTCCTTCAACACAAAGTTCCAGTACCTGTGCTAGGTGCTATAGGAGGGCTAAAAAAAAACCAGAGCCATCAAAGCCATCTTGGTCAGGTGGAATTAGAAGGATTACAACGTTAATTCAAAATTAGGTAATCAATCAAATAACATGTGTCAATTTAGAAGTATGGTCCCATACACTCGCCTTTTAAACTCAAGAGGGTGGTTATAAGAGAAGCATTGGCACTTTCCTGGTAGCTCAGTGGTAAAGAGTTCGCCTGCCAGTGCAGGAGACACAGGTTCAATCCCTGATCTGGGAAGATACCACATGCTGTGAAGTAACTAAGCCTGTGAGTCACAACTATTGAGCCTGTGCTCTAGAGCCTTGGAGTCGCAACTACTGAGCCCATGTGCCACAACTATTGAAGTCCTAGAGCCCAAGTTCCACAACAAGAGAATTCACCACAACAAGAAACTGCTCATGTCAACTAGAGAGTAGCCCTCACTCCCTACAACTAGAGAAGAGCCTGTGACAGCAGTGAAAACCCAAAATAGCCAAAAATGAATAAATAAATAAAATTAAAAAAAAAAAACAAGTAAGAAAAGCATGTGGCCACAGGTCACAAAATCTTCAATAATGAGGGAGTGAAGCTACATGGACAATCTAACCTTAAATGCTATTAGTATAACAGGTCTTGAATCTAACTTTCTGCTGCTTCAAAGAAAGACAGACTTCACAGATCACCTTTATTAACAAACTAGCACTGCTCCCCTTAAGATCAAAAAAAACAAAAAAACAAACAAAGCTGTAACCCCCCACCCTTTTAATCCAACAACTTTTGTCAGTGTTTTTTCTTTAGACTTGCAGTATGGCCAAACTTTTCAAGGTTCAGAGCTCATAGTTATTCTTGTGGCTCATTATCATTTCCTGCCATAAATTAGAAATACTATCATATTTATATTGCCTACCTTGTCAGACTGAATGATCCTTAAAAACAAGGGCCTTTACTCATTCACTTCAGAAAGGGTTGGTAAAATCAATAATTCACTTACTTTCCCATGATGATGGTACTTTGAATTAAGGTGTTGCCTGATAAATGGGCTTTTTTCATGCGAAGTGAGCGAAGGGCTGAAAAAAATGTATAACCCTGGCATTTTGGAGCCTTTACTCAAATATAGATTTCATATAAACATTACCTCAATTAAATTCAGCAAGTATTTACAGATGGCATACTGTATGTCAGGTCCTTTAATACACAGACTGGGTAGCTCAAAATGGCAATTCTCCCCAGGCTGACTAATAGATTCAGTTCGACTTCTATTAAAGTCACAGCAGGCATATTGTAGAGATTTACAAGCTGATTTGAAAATTTATACGAAATCCAAAACAGTTTTGAAAAAGTGAGGGGCTGACATTACCAGTACCAAATCTTACTATAAAATGATAGTAATCAAGATAATGTGGTATTAATACATGAATAAACATACAGATAAGGAACACAATTCAGAGCATAGACATCTAACCTTTACACTTATGAAAACTGATTTTCGACAAAGGTACCAAGGCAATTCAGTGGCAAAAGGATGGTCTTTTTAAAAACTGATGCTGAGACAAGTAGATATCCATATATACCAAAACAAACCCCAAAACCTGAAACCCTTATCTCACAAATTTAACTCAAAATGGATCATAGATATATATATAAGAGCTAAAATTATAAAATTTCTGGGAATAAATATCTGTGATCTTAGATTAGGCAATGATTTATTAGGGCACTAAATAAATTTCATCAAAATTAAAGAAACTTTTGTTCTTCCAAAGACATCAAGACAAAACTTTTTAAAAACCACAGACTGGAAAGAAAGGTCTATAAATTATATATCTGATAAAGGACTTGTATCCAGAATATATAAAGAACCCTTACAAATCAATAATAAAACAATGCAATTTAAAAATGGGCAAAATATGTGAATAGACACTTCACCTAAGACGCCCATTATACTAGTAAACACGTGAAAAGATGCTCATCATCATTGTTTATTATCAAAATATATATTAGGTTAATTCAAAAGCTATGAGTAAAAAACCCTGAAAATAGAAGCTATGAGCACAGATGTGGAGAAAACTGGAATCCTCATGAACTGATGGTACAATTACCATCAAAATCAGTTTGAAAGTTTCGTTAAACATTGAAGAGAGACTTTCATACCAACTGCCAGTTCCATCCTTAAGAAACTTCCCAAGAAAAATGAAAATATGTCCATGCAAAGACTTACATATTCATGACAGCATTATTTATAACAAGCCAAAATTGAAACAATTCAGATGTCCATCAACTTGTGAAAGGATAAATACAAAGTCAAACATCTATATAATGGACTATTATTGGGCAATAAAAAAGAATGGAGTACTGATATATGCTACCCCATGGACAGACCTCAGAAATCATTATGCTGAGTGAAAGAAACCAGACACAATAAACTATATATTGTTTGACTCTCTTATATAAATCTTTCAGAAAGAGCAAATACATAGAGATAGAAAAACCAGTGGCTGCCTAGGACTGGGATCATAGTAGAGACTGCAAACAACGGGGGAGACATTTTTGAAGTGACAGAAATGGCTTAAAACTGGATTACAGCAATGTCACACAACTCTGATTTTTTAAAACCAGACTGCCTTTAAAAGCTCACATCTTATTATTCTTAATAATATGTATATCTTTGATTTCTGGTAAAATTAAGCATTTCCATCAACTGGCTCTGTTACTTTCTTATAAGGATAAAGATATACATCTATTCCATAAGGACATCTTTTCATCTTTTTTAATGTAGCACATGGAGAAGGAAATGGCAACCCACTCCAGTATTCTTGCCTGGGAAATCCCCATGGACAGAAGAGCCTAGTGGGCTACAGTCCATGGTTACACGAGTGAGCATGCGCACATGAAGAGGGTGTAGGGAGATGGATTGGTAGAAATGAATAGATAAAAAAAAAAAAGCACCACACTTTTTTCAGTGATACATGGTACATATTTTTTTCCCAGTTTTTCATGAGTTTTGAACTTTTGTTAACAAGGTTTTCTTTTTCTTTGCCAAACTGACATATTCATTTTCATATAGTCAAATTTATCTGTATTTTTCTTTAGAGAGTCTGTTTCTGGTGTTATAACATGGAATCTCCTTTTGAAAGATGAATCTGAAACCTTAAGTATTGTTAGTTAAGCATCCCCTGTGCCAAACCCAGCATTACCAGGGCTTTTCATTTTATGAAAAGAGATAAAACATACTTTCAAATCTCAAAGCTGGAAGCAGACAGACTTTTCTTCCTTAAACCTTTATGTGTAAACAGAGACTAGTGTTTATATCCCTGGAAAATTCTTGCATTAGAGAAAATTTCTGATGTGATACACTTGACGTTTCCAATAGTTCCAGTGATGAGGAACTGGAAAAACAAAAAGAAGGATGTGAAGACGTGGATGTGTCTGCCGTTGCTGGCCATGCCAGAGCCATGACTCTAGGGCTCACTGGCAGAGGCCTCTTTGTAGACCATCAGGTCATCCCAGTAACAACGTGATCGCTGCAGGTATTCATGGATGTCAGACCAGAACAGTCTAGAACTAAGTCACTCATTGTCCCACCACCACCCGAGTCCAGGAATATTATCATTTTCCCTGCTGTTCCACTCACTATTAGTGGGTGGTGACGCACCACCCATTAGGTAATAAAAATACAGGGAACTCAACTCTGTTTAAATCTCATCACCTCAGGGAGAGACATCACACTAACTGAAGAACTCGTCACTACTGAGTCCCCTCCAAAAAACACTACTGCAGTTACAGAAACCACTTGTGTGTAGCTATGTCTACCATACACGAAGATACAGATAGAACTCATGAAGGGAAGACAGGCTCAAGGTTGTATTGTACAACACAGGGACTAGAGTTCATATTGTGCAATAACTGTAAATGAACAAAACTTTTAAAAGAAATTTAAAAAGCAAAAAATACTCTAAAAAAGAAATGTCAAAAAACATTTAATACTAATGAGGATAGTATGGACTTCAAGGTATATACCTGAGGCCCAGTCATGTTAAGATACAATCAGAAGAGGCATTCAGACGCCTGAAAACAGAAAATAACTGATTTTTCTCTTTGTATATTTGAATCCTCCCTCCCCTCCCCACACACATTTTCAAGACTGGCCCCAATTTAACCTTCTTTCCTTATCTATCCTACGGATTTTGGAATCTGTATTATATATTCTGGGACCTATACACAGGTTTAATATTATTCCATTGTTTTATGCCCTTTACTCATCAAATTAAACATAAGCTCCATGAGGGCAAACTTTGTATCCCTATGGCATTCATCTGGCTAGGATTCCAGATGTTTCTACTGAATTTATTAGTACCATTTCTTACTCTGCAGTCTCAATGGTATTCATTAAATAACATTTCTGGATTTCGGGGAAATTTAAAAAAAGGGGGGGGGTGGCCAAGAAAGTTAAAAAAAAAAAGTATTGTGAGGGCACCCTGAAAGCCTGTAATATAGATCTGGCAGTGCTTCAGCTAAGAAAAATATCTTGGAGTAGTATGTAAATGTTTTGGCAGATAACCCAGCTTCACAGATCTCGAAGAGCAACGCACAGATTGTCTCCAGTTCTCTTTTCTGCATCTAGGCACACTTTATCTAATGACTGTGGCTTCCTACGCAAGTTTCATGCATCTTAGGGTTCCATGACGCAGTTCCAGGGTTCCATGAGGTAGTGCGAAGGTTTGCCTAGTAGACGGGATGGCCATGGAAGGCATGTTTAATTTGTGGTTGCTCCTGTCCAAATAATAGCCCAAGTCTCTGGGCTTTAGGTACATATGAAAAGCATGTCTATTAACCAAGGAGAGGCTTCCCATCTCTGGAGAATACTCAGCTGTCTGAAGGATGACACACAGGTACCTGCTCACAGATCTGCCTCTAGTTCCAGGATGCCTGGCTAGCTAGCTTCTTCATGGCTAGCTTCTTCCCTGCCTTCCAGGGAAATAAAACAATAATTAAATCCCTGGGCTTCCCTGGTGGTCCAGTGGGTAAGCACACTGCCTTGCAGTGCAAGGGACGCCGCCTCGATCCCTGGCCTGGGAAGATCCCACGTGCCGCGGAGCGGCTGGACCCATGTGTCCAATGACCGAGCCGGAGCTCTGGAGCGCATGAGCCCAGAGCCGGTGCTCTGCGACAGCAGAGGCCACCGCGATGGGAGGCCCATGCGGGCCAAAGAACAAAGATGGATGAAACTGAATAAATGAAAGACCAATGGAAGTGGCCGCCCCGCGCCCCTCCGTCCCCAACCCGCCGCCCCCCGCCCCCAAAAAAAGAAAAAGAAAAAAAAAAATCAGTTCCGCTATTGCTCTTCTGTTCTTCCCTTCTCTTTCCTTAAGAGTAAGGGGTAGGGGGCAGTGAGCAAAGGCTAAGAGCAATACTCAGCAACTCTGACCCTTGGACAACAAGGATCTCAGCACATCAGGGTCCATCATAATAAAGAATTTGTGCAATCTAACTTAGTATTTGTTTAAATCTGTTAATCATTCCCAGAAAGGAGATGGTATCAACTCACTCTGGAACCCATTTCTTGGTGATTCCACTGGAATTCCCAACCTCGTCATTAAACCAAAGATAAAATGCTGAAAATGGTGGCATCATTTTAATATCTTTGTTCTAGTACTGCAAAAACAGTAACTTTCAGAATAATTAAGTTTAAATAATGAATCCAAAGTACTATTACTCTTAATATGCCATCCATCTCCTCAGACTGGGCGTTTCTATGCATTTCAAATTCTTCACTCACCCATCACTAAATGAAGAGAATGAGTAAACAATATACGAAAATATGGCTTTTAGACCTACAGCATCTAAGTGAACCGCTGGTACTAGCTATTGGTTTGCTGAGATCCTTAGATAATTCCTGTCTTAAAAACCCACTTCAATGGCTGTAACATATCAAGATGTTCTGAAGATTAAACACAATGTTACAAAAAACTGCCCACAGTATGAGGCACATAGTATGTGCACAATAAACTCTTAAGATTTTTAAAAACTTTTAATTACAATATTTTTTTAATAGAGGAGACAAGTTTCCACCAACTTCTAAAGGCAGATAAAAAGGCAAAAGCCTCTGTATTTTTAAAGCTTCAATATCTTAAAAAATAATGCGGTCACTTACAAACACAAATCATTCCACCATCTTTAACTGATAAAGCAACATATTATTTGCCATTTTGCTTCAGATTGAATACCCTCACTGGTTAACACTGTTGGCAACACGAGGCCAGGCAGTAAGAGGGTGCAAAGCATTTTCTTAGAAACAGCCAGGACACAGCCGGTTCTCCTGGGGTGGAGAAAAGCCTTCCGTTCCCTCCCTGGGACAATCACAAGCCGCAGCCAGACTCCGAGGGAAACGTGCGTCCCCGTGCGAGTGACTTGGTGTCTGGGGCGTGCGCGGAAGGGGACATAATAGTCCCCTAGGAGTGACCCGAGGTCCCCCTCCGCACCCAGGGCGCGGAACCACCGGAGCCTGCCTTCCGGGACCAAGCGTGGATCTGGGTCGCCGGATCGACCCGGTAGTCCCTGCCCTTTGCAGCCACACTTGCGCGCGCCCCCGGCAGCGTCCCGTCCTACGTCTGGCCAACTCCGCGGCTCCCGCCGCCAACTGCACCAGGTCCAGCCGCCTGGCCCCGCCTGCGCCGTCCCCAGCCCTGCCTGACACTGGAGTTGGTACATACGGGTCTGCAGCTGAGACAGCAGCGGGGTGAGCGCTATTTTAAACATGGCTTTCCCTTTCCTGTGGCCTCAGAGCCATCGCGGCGCACCGGCGTGGGCACGGCCCACATGGGAATAATCCCGACATCTGCCCGATTTATTGGATTCATTTTCGATCTCCCTATGTGTGTGTGTGTGTGTGTGTGTTTCCCCCAATCTCGCTGCTTTTTCTCCACACCAACCGCAGCCCGGCAGTTTGGAAAGAGAAAACTCCCCTCCTGGAAGCAGGGGTGAAAGCGCTTTTGCTTCTTGTTCAAGGTAGAAACCATTCCGGTCAAAAGGAGTTCGAAAAGAAGGGAAGTCGCGTCGCCGGAAAGTAACATTCAGAGATCGATGAGGACAGAGGGAGGGAGCAAGATCTGCAACAGGCATCTGAAAACAGGCGTGAAGAAGCAAAGAGATTCGCAACCCCCGAGTTACTACCCAGTGCATTCCACGCCATCCATAGCAATGACAAGATTTGCTATTAGCGCAATATGAAGGCCTTTGAAATCTTTCTTGGTAAGACTCACCTTTCTCTTCGGCATAATGACTGTGTTCGTGCAGCTGAAAAGTAAAGCAACGGGCTGGAACTGTTGGCACCGCGGCTGGATGCTGCCGCCGCCACAGCTGCTCTCGCGCGGGGCTTGGCGTAGCCCGGCCTCCGGGACCTGAACCTCGGCAGCTCCCTTCAGGGGCCCTCTACTCGCTGGTCTCCCCGCTCCTCCAATGAGGAGCCCCGGCAGCCGGCCGCGAAGCCCCATTGGCTGCGGCAACGTTCTAAATTCCACGAGGGCACGCCTACCTCCGCGCGCACAGTACGCGCTGTTGTAGTTTCTACTTCACCGAAAAATCTGCCCGGCGACTGAGCATGCCCAGTTCGGACTGGTAACCCCAAGCCACAGAATCCTGGAGTTTCATTGTTTTGTTACTCCCTATTTGGATTGTATCAATAGGAAGTGTGGACCTTCATAAGCAGGGAAAAGAGTAAGGATGGACACGTTAACTTTATAAGGTAAATATATGCACAGCAAGCATTGTATGTTTCCTGTAAAGGCTTGTCATGAATGCTATGTAGTGCTGAGCTTTAAAAGTGGGAAGGTACTCTGCTCTAGAACCGTCTGGCAATCTCTAAGGGTCTCAGTTTCCCCTTACAGGTTTCCAGTGACAATAAATCCTAGAACTGCTTAGGAATAATTTCCTAAAATCTGATTTCATGTCGTTTACTAATACAGTCACCTTCAGACTAGGCTTGAAGGTGAACAAAGTATGTTTATTACAGAAATTAGAAAAGACTGAACAAGGTCAGATATGATATATATTTTTTGAACATATTTAAGTGACAATTCAAATATACACAATTTAATGTTTCTCGAGGTTCTTCAAGGCATTCAACAGGCATAGCAAACACTTTGGATTTATTTTATGAAATCATTCTTATCCTGATACCGTAACAGTGAAAAACCTCGTAAGAGAACTAGAGACCAATGTCCTTCATAAACACAGACACAAAATCTTGAACAAAATTTTAGTAAATTAAATAACTATAAATGAAATGTAAGTTTTAAAAATTATTAATGACCTTTATGTTGTATACTTGGAATCTGTATAATAATGTACATCAGCTCTACCTCAATAAAAAAAAATGTTATTTTTTTTTAGTTTAATGATAAGTACATTTTAAAAAAATTTTTTTAAAAGTTCTTTTTTAGTAAATCAAATACAACAACATTTAAGAGGATAAGACTTCATAACCAGTGAAGTTTATCCTGGGAATACAAAATAGGTTTAACATCTGAAAATCAATCAAGGTAATTCACCATGTTAAAAGAATAATGGAAAAACATTTATTTCAACAGATAGAGGAAAAACGCTAGTGAATGGTTAAGCAAACTGCAGTAACTACAATAAACTGAATATTACTCAGCTTAATAAGGAGGAATGAAATATTCCTATATGGATGAATGTCAAAAACAAAATGCTTTGTTTCTGAAACAAAGAAAGCAAAGACCATACTGAACAAAATTTTATTTTATTTTATTTTAACACCAAAAACATTTTTATTGGGGTATAGCCAATTAACACTTATGTGATAGTTTCAACGGTGAGGGGGCTTAGACATACATATACATGTATCCATTCTCCCCAAAACCCCCCTCCCATCCAGGCTGGTTCATAACATTAAGCAGAATCCCATGTGTCATACAATAGATTTTTGTTGGTTATCCGTTTCAAATGTGGCAGTGTGTACAAGGCATGGTTAGTTTTATAATCATGTTAGAAGTCAAAAGTTCACATTGTAGGAAAACACTAGTGAGACCTTACACTACAAATATGACCAAATCCACTTTGGTCACACAGAGACTACAAATATCTATTAAATAACATTGTCAAGTAATTAATTTTAATGCTTGATGTTTCTCTTTGTTAATTTTGAGCATAATGAATTTGTATCCTAGAAAACTACAGAAGTGATCAATGACTTTCTTTTTTGTAATATCTTTAGGAATTGCATGGTTTTTTTTTTTTTTTTTTAGCATGGAGATACATTTGGCATGTTTCAGTCTGTTGCCATTATGACTTTTTTTTTTGATACTCATATTGCTCCAATGTGAGAGAATTTTTCAGATTAGTGCTTGTGTATTTTTGACATGATCCCAATTGCCTTTGATAGACTCATTATTTTTAGGTATTCAGTGGATCACAATACACCCCAAAGAACTCGGATAAAACCATTTCTTTGCTTCATCACTGGGTAGAACTTGTTTATAATTTTAGCATGATAATTTATAATGAAGTTGTTTTGGAAGAGAGTTATCCTGCAAAGTGCTTTTTATTCCTTTTTTTTTTTCAGTTAAAAAAATTTTTTTTGGCCATACCACGCAGCATGTAGGATCTTAGTTCCCCACCTAGGGATCAAACCCACACCCCCTGCATTAATGGAGCCTTAACCACTGGAATGCCAGGGAAATTCTTGTGAAGTGCTTTTTAAACCAATGAAGATGTTTTAATATAAGGTATGTATGGGAAGGATGCTGGGTAGCACTTGGCATCAGAGTTGAACTGTTTTTCGTTATGGAGATAAAAAGATGTCACAACAAAGGTGGGACCGGGGTGATTTTTTTTTCATTCTGTGATGAAAAGTGACTCCTGAAGTTGACTTCTTTTTTAGCTGATATTTTTCAAGACTAACCACTGAACAAACAATAGCAAACATAATTGTGACTATTTTTGCTGCACATAATTAAATAGTGGCAATGAAAATAAACTTTGTTAGCTGGATAAAGAAGGTTGATTGTGGGGACAGTGGGATATCTGAGCCCCAGAATTCATTTACAAGTGATGAGAATAATGACTTTAGTTGTAAAATACATAACAGCTTTGGTTCTTTTTACTTTGAAGGCACTTATATCTGCCTGAGCAGGATGCTAGGGAAGAGAGGGCTCCCCTTGTGCCTTTGGTGGCCTTCACTGGCAGCCCTGGAGGTGAGGAGAACAGGCAAGCAGGATGATTTTTGTGGGTAGCTGGAATTCCAGGTTAGGAGGTAAAGACTGTCGAGCAGAAATGAGCATGCTCCGGGCAAGACAGTGAGGAGGCCAACCTGGTAAGAAGAGACTCCTTTGTTTATCAGTAAATTCCTGAGTGTTTCTCTTACTTTGACCTATCAACCTCATCTTCCAAGGTGGCGCAATGGTAAAGAACCTGCTTGCCAATGCGTGGGGTGCAGGAGACGTAGGTTCAAACCCTGGGCCAGGAAGATCCCTTCCCCCAGAGCAGGAAAATGGCAACCTGCTCCAGTATTCTTATGTGGAGAATCTCGTGTAGGCCTGGCGGGCTACAATTCATGGAGTCACAAAGAGTCAGACACACCTGAGCACAGACTTGCACAGGACAATCCAAGAGCCACTGATCCCAAGTCACAGGCAAAGCCTATAATTACTCGACCCTATACTGAATCCAAATCTTTTATGGCTGGACTTTTCTTTGTGCATTTCAAACAAGCTTCTCATGTAATTTTTATACTAGAATTTGAGAATTCTAGTCTGGGCCTGAATGCTGGTACTTAGATTTTAATGATGTATATCTGTAAAAGCCTCTAGACTTCTTTTTTTTAATTTTATTTTATTATTTTATTTTTGGGCGAGGGTCGGGTTGGGGAGGGAGGGGAGCAGGCGGGCCACTTCTATTGGTCTTTCATTTCTCTATTTTCATCCGTCTTTGTTCTTTGGCTCCTGTGGGCCTCCCATCGCGGTGGCCTCTGTTGTCGCAGAGCAGTAGCTCTGCGCGCATGCGCTCCAGAGCTCCGGCTCGGTCATTGGATACATCGGTCCAGCCGCTCCGCGGCACGTGGGATCTTCCCAGGCCAGGGATTGAACTGGCGCCCCTTGCACTGCAAGGCAGCGTCGGGAAGCCCAGCCTCTAGACTTTTTAACACACTTCCAAAGTGGGACCTTCATTCTATGGGTTAAACTTTCCCCCCACAGACTTCACAGACTTCACATTATGCTTGGGCTTCATCCTACCCCAATTCCTGTGTTGTCAGGCACTACCTACCCTCTTCTCTAGTTAGGAGATGGAAACTGTTCCACCATGAGATCTTAGAAAAGCACCTCCTCCAAGCTTCCCAGGCAGTGCTGTAGGCCGCCCCTCAGCCCCTGGCAAGATTAAATTCCGTGGCTCCCCCATCCTTAAAGGGAAACCAACCTGAGCAAAACCCCATAAGCCACGCCCTCCAAGGCTCTATTATTTCAGCGACTGGACAAGCACACCTTGTAACTGCATTAGCCAGGAGGCCCAGGGCGTTCAGTGACCTTCCAACAGGAACCCCTTTTTGTTTTCCCAGTCTTCAGTCACATCTAATCTATGTGCAAATTCTTCACGCCACATGTGTTTTACACAGTTTTCTCAGCCCCTATCCTTTTCAGGTTCAATCTCTGTTGTTTACCTCTCCTTCTTGTTGGTGCTGCTTAAACTCACAGGAGTGTAATTGATTTGCTCTTTGTGGTTCCCCAAAGACTATTGGGGCAGAAACTAACCATGCTCTGTAGCTCGAACCAGAAATTGGACTGCATTTGTTCAGACATCCCTTCGTGAATTGTTCACAAGTCCTGTACCAAGAGCCGGCCAGGTTCAAGGTGGTGAAATCGGGGCAATCCCTAGGGTTCAAGGCATAGCGAAGTAAGGATATGTCCTGTCCCTTTAAGGGAGAAGCCACAGGTTGCCAGGTGCCCAAGGTCAGGGGTTGCGGGTTCCCAGACTGAGTTGTAGATTCTTTTTAAAAATTTGTCTTTTAATTTTTATTTATTGATTCATTTGGCCAGGCTGTGCAGCATGCGGGAGCTTAGTTCCGACCAGGGATCCAGTCTGCTTCGCTCTGCTTTTGGAATTGTGGAGTCTCAACCCCTGGGCAGCCAGGGAAGTCCCCTGAGTTATACATTTTTGCAAACTATGGCCAGGGTGAGGTGCTCTCAAGCAGGCCCACCTCTGTCCTCTCAGCTGGGATCTTGACACCCATTTATGATGTTTTCTGCATTTTCTTCAAACCTCAAAACCCTTGAGAGCCTGTAAGAAACATCCAATAGCCCCATCCCTGTCACTATTCACAGAGGTCTTGCCTTTCGGGGCAGGTGAAACCATTTCCTTGTCCCAGTGGTAGCCAAACAAAACAAAAACACCAACCAACCAACCAAAATGTCTAGGTTTAGGGAAATGAGAATCAAATGAATCACACTGGAAAACACCAGATAGCAATTGGAGATGATTTTCAGGTTACCTTGGTTGAGAGCTGCTCTAATTTTCAAGCATTAGGCGAGAGTTAATAGACGAAATACAATGACTTTCCCAGATCAGAATGAATTCTAGCTACAAAGCGATGAGTTTTTACCCAGCGGTAGAAAAGTATCTTGAAAATGTGCCATAACCTTTAAGGTTACTTTTACGCATGGAGGGCTTTTATTGTTGTTTTTATGGTTTAAGCATGAGACTGCTATTCCCCCCAAAATTCGTCCTTTCCCCCTTTCTCATTCCTACTTCCACTCCTCCAGAATCTTTAGTGAGTGGTTTATTTTTTGTTAGTTCATTGTTTTCTGAGTAATCCAGTTTACCAGTTCAATAGGTCAAAACCATTTTTGTTTCAACTATTTAAAAAATAAACTCAGACACAGAAAACAAACTTATGGTTACCGAAGCGGATACAGGAGAGGGGAGAAATAAACCAGGAGTTTGGGATGGACAGATACTGCTAAATATAAAACAGATGAACAAGGCCCTATAGCACAGGGAACTCTTCTCATTATCTTATAATAATGTACAATGAAAATAATCTGAAAAAGGAAATTTGTATGTTTACGTTCAACTGAATCACTTTGCTGTACCCTTAAAACTAACACAACGTTGTGAATTAACTATATTGTTGTTTAGTTGCTAAGTCGTGTCTGACTCTTGTGATCCCGTGGACTGTGTGTAACCCACCAGGCTTCTCTGTCCATGGGATTTACTATAATTTAGGAAAAAAATTCCTTCTCCCAAATATATTCTTATCAAAAAGCCCTGTGTTTGCACTCATAAGACTTAAATTCCCAAGTTACTAAGCTATGATCATGTTACTCGACCTCTTTGAAACCTGGTTTCCTTATAAAATGAAAATAATATTTATCTGAGGCAGACACCACCGGTTACCTGCCCAATATTCAAACTGGTTTTCTTTCTTACTAACAGAATTCTGATTTTGGTGATAGCTCTCTCCAAAACAAGACAAAACCTTTAGTCCCCCATTTGCCCAGCAGAGAGAGATTGCTATGTGACACTGTTTTGGAAATGAGATGTGTGGGAAAGTCAAAAGGTTGTAGTGTAAACACCACCTATAACTGGGTGGACCTAGTCCCACAGCTGCCTTCTGCCTTTGATCCTCTCCTTTCCATTCTGAAGGTTGCTAGTAATATCTGGAGGTGGACTAGCTATCATATGACCATGAGGCTCAGAGCCAGAAGATGAGGACGAAAGAGCAGAAAGACAGGCATCTGGCCCTGACTTGCTCCCCTCCAGACTGCTTACTGTGGCTTCCCAAGTGGATCAGTGGTAAAGAATTTGCCTGCCAATGCAGGAAACAGATTTGATCCCTGGGTCAGGAAGATCTGCTAGAGTAAGAAATGGTAACCCACTCCAGTATTCTTCCCTTGGATAATCCTAAGGACAGAGGAGACTGGTGGGTGGTAGTCCATGGGGTAGCAAGGAATCAGACACAACTGAATACACACACACACACAGATTGCTTATTACATATGGAAAATAAACATCTTGCTCGTTCAAGTCACCACAGCTGGATGTCTGTGACATACAGCTGAACACAATCCCTCACTGATACATGACCTCACAGAACAGGTGTGAGAATTGGAGACTTTTTTGGGAATACATAAAAGCCTGAAGTACAGTCCTTAATATACTTTGATGAAAATATATTATCAGCACTTCCCTGGTTGTCCAGTGGTTAGGACTTTGCCTTCTAATACAAGGGGATGGTGAGGGACAGTTTGATCACTGGTTGGGGAGGTAAGATCTCTTTTACATTCTATGGGGGAAGATAATATAGGTGTTTTTTTTAAGATTTTGTTTTGACTTAATGTCTTTATTGAATTTGTTATAATATTGCTTCTTCTTTTTTTTTTTTTGCTCTGGTTTTAGAGGCAGATAAGATCCCACATGCCCCCCCAAACCAGAACAAAAACAGAAACAATACTGTAAACAGAAACAATTTTGAATTTGATAAAGACATGTCAAAACAAAATCTTAAAAAAAGTATATTATCCTACCCCATAGATTGTAAAGGAGAGCACAAAAAATTTTTAACTTTTCCTCAATCCCTAAGGGCCTGATTTTGGATGGTTAGTGTAAACGCCTTTAAATTAGTTTAAAGTAGATGGAGCCTGGAGGTACATTAAAATTATAAACAAGTTTGTTGCTATAGCATGTGCTGCCCTACCCTGTGGCCTTCTCTCGAGGGTTAAGGAATGGACGTGTTGCCTTGTTGTTCAGCCTCATCTTCACTGTGGCCTGCCTCTGTGTCTGTAGTCTAGAAACCAGATCCCAGAAGCCACTGCAGCTTGGGGTGTGTGATTTGGATCTGGCCAATCAGATGCACTAGTGTGGATTTAACTCTGTCTACCCTGTCTGCTGCTTTCCGTTTTCCTGTGACAACATCAGCAGAGATGCCAGGCACCAGCTCTGTGGGTTCTGAGAGGCAGGCTTCCTGGCCCCCATCCTGTGGCCATGGACAGTGACTGGTGTGGTGTGATCTGGAACTGGCGGCAATGTTGGCTTCCCGATTTAGAGAGAGTTTTCACCCTCGGGGTGTCCTGAAGCTGTGGGTTCCTGATTGCAGGAGAGGCACAGCCCTGGTGACGGCCTGGTTCTGGATGTGACTTAGGGAGAATTTCCTGGAAGTTCAACCTACAGTCTCTTTGTTCCCCCAACTGTCCATGAGCCATTGAATCTTTGAATCTCTCTTTTCCTCCTTGAAGTAGATACAGTGGGTTCTGTTACTGACCCTGAACTCAGAGCTGTAGAGCTTCTGTGCTTGTCTGTGTGGATGGGCACTGAGTCGTGTCAACTCTCTCTGACTCCACGGACTGTAGCCTGCCACGCTCCTCTGTCCACAGGATTTTCCAGGTGAGAATACTGGAGGGGGTTGCTGTTTCCCACTCCAGGAGATCTTCCTGACCCAAGGATCAAACCTGTGTCTCTTGCGTTGGTAGGTATACTACTACATACTAAATATTTTCAGCTCTAAGCGGTGCCCTCTCTTCCTCCTGGAGCTCTGATTAAGGGAGCAGATGTTGAAATGGACACTGGCCGTGTGTGTCCCTGAGTGACCACCTTGAACAGAATCAGCAAGACCCCTCCAATGGACATGGGATACAAGTGAAAGGAAACCTCTTACTTAAGCTATTTGGGGAGAAATTTGCCACCATGGGATTATCTATCTTAACCTAAAATGACACAGAACATGGACCCTAAGAGTCAGCTGCTGCTTTAACAATAAAATAAACCCTAAAATACGTGGTATTGGTTTAACAGCTGGTCAGAGGGAATCAAGGAAACTATTTCTGAAAGATTGGAAATCCATGTTGGTTTGTCTGTTTGTTTGTTTGTTTTTTTTTTTTTAAGATTTATTTATTTATTTATTTTGGGCGGGGGTCAGGTTGGGGAGGGAGGGGAGCGGGCGGGCCACTTCCATTGGTCTTTCATTTCTCCATTTTCATCTGTCTTTGTTCTTTGGCTCCTGCGGGCCCCCCATCGCAGTGGCGTCTGTTGTTGCAGAGCATCGGCTCTGGGCGCATGCGCTCCAGAGCTCCGGCTCGGTAATTGGACACATGGGTCCAGCCGCTCCGCGGCACGTGGGATCTTCCCAGGCCAGGGATCGAACCGGCGCCCCTTGCACTGCAAGGCGGTGTCCTTATCCACTGGATCACCAGGGGAAGCCCTGTCTGTTTGTTTTAAATAAGGTTTTTTGTGCCCCCTGCAGTGTAAGTGTGGAGTCCTAATCAGTGGACCACCAGGGAGTCCTAGCCACATGACCACTAGGGAAATCCCTTTAAATCTATGTTTTCTGATGGGAAAACATTTGGTAAAAGTGTTTCTGACAGTAAATTGGAAGGTAAAAGACACACCTAACTTTAGGGAAGAGATTAAAACAAATTATCATTATTACTGTTTACTTGCTTGCTATTGACTGCATTTGGCAAAGGTATTATAAAACTATATGATATGAGAAGAAGATTGATCAGTTGATAAAGATGGATAAAAGAGATGAGATAGTTTGGAAATTCAAGGACTTAGAAGGTTGGAAAGGCAGCTCAACTATATTGCTTCCTAACCAAAACAATAAAAGATATTACTGATACTTTAAGCAACGAAGCCTATTAAAACCCAGCATTGCAGTAAGGACCAGATCATGGAATGTGGACTAGAGTGTGGTGTCTGAAACCCCCTTCTCTTGGACCAAAGGACTCAAAAATGACTTAAACAACAGTTCAGGGGAAGAAATTGTGCTCTCACTGCTGAGCTCAAGGAACCTTCTATTAGGGAGGAAGAGAGGCAAGGGAGAAGGGAGAGAAAGCATGGAAATATGGCAAAGAAATGTGTCTAGAAAGGTAACATGGGGGCAAGAAAGAAGTTGAACAAGTTTAAATAATAAAAGAAGTTTTACTGTTATAAGAGGCACCAACTTGGATTAAATGCAGTTGAAGGTGCTTGAAACATAAAATGACCCTTAATTTCCTATCAGCATGGTCAAGAAGTGTGCTGACAAGACAGCTCAACCTCTAAGACAGATAAAGGCATCATTCCTGGGTATCTACTTGGTGGCTAATTCCACGACTCCCATAGATGCCAAACTCCACAGTGATCAATTCCTTTGTATAAAATGGCATGGTACCTACAACTCTCAGATACAGAACCCCCAGATATGGAGGGCTGACTGTATTTTTCAATACCTACTTCAGACAAGGCCAAGGATAATTATAGAAAGGGAGGAGCCTCCCAGGGGGAAAACCCAAGGCCCATGGAGATCAACAGACAGGAGACCCCTCTCCTAGGAAACTTGGACGGAGTCTCTTCAGGGAAAATGCCTCACCCTGCAAGTGGGCAAGGCTAAACCTTCTGCCCAGACTAATATGAGGATTGTAATAGGCCAGCAACTGCCATGTATTTCCCACTTTTCTTATTTTCACTTTTATTTTTTTTAATATTTATTTTTCATTTGACTGTGCTGGATCTGAATTATGGCACACGATCTAGTTTTCTAAGCCTCTGGACCACCAAGAAGGTCTCAATGAGTCCTTTTTCCTGCTGCACCACTAGTGTGTGTGTGTGTGTGTGTGTGTCCGTGTGTGTGTGTCCGTGTGTGTGTGTGTGTGTGTTGGAGGAGGCTTGAATTTGTGGACCAAGAGGAGGGGCACTTGGACCAGTGGGAGAGGCTGATTGCACATTCCCCTCTGACATAAAGACTCCCTCACAGAGAAGGAGAGGTGGGGTGATTTGAGAGAATAGCGTTGAAACACATACATCACCATATATAAAATAGATAGCCAGTGTGGATTTGATGTATGACACAGAGCACCCAAAGCCAATACTCTGTGACAACCTGGCAGGATAGGGTGAGGAGGGGAGGTGGGAGGGGGATTCAGGATGGAGGGGACACAAGTATGCCTATAGCTGATTCATAGCATTGATGTATGACAGACACCATCACAATCTTGTAAACTAATTGTCCTCCAATTCATTCATTCATTCATTAATTTAAAAAGGCACCCATGCATCACCCAAAGACCCTGGGTTTTGAACTTGATGCCGTCACTGAGATTTCTGAGTCTTCTTTTCTGAAAAGCGAATGGATGAATGCATTTTATATACAGAAAAGAGGGTAAAAGAAACACTTCATGCCCAGAAGAAGAGCTTGTGATAATAACTAATACTGTTTACCTGTGTTTCCCTGGTGGCTCTGTGGTAAAGAATTCCCCTGCCAATGCAGGAGACATAGGTTTGAACCCTGATCTGGGAAGATTCCACATGCTGTGGAGCAGCACAGCCTGTGTGGTACAGCTATTGAGCCAGTACTGTAGGGCACTGGAGCTGCAACTACTGAGGCCTAGAGTCCGTGCTAGGCCACGAGAGAAGCTGCGCACCTCTCTAGAGAAAAGCCTGCACAGCCACGAAGACCCAGCACAGCCAAAAATAAATAAATAACATCATTAAACAAAATAGTAAACTTTTTCTGGCCGTGATCAGAAGGAGGTCAGAGATACTCCACGTGAATTGAGTCACTCAACACTTCTGGTATTGAAGAAGAAAGGGCTGTGAGCTAAGGAATGAATGCAGGTGGTCTCTAGAAATGGGAAAAAGCAAGGAAACAGAATTTCCCCAAAAACCTTCAAAAAGAACACTTTAATGTTAGTCCAGTGTCAAGATATGTTGGATTTCTGACCTGTAGAACTGTAGGATCATCATTTCCTATTGTCTTAAGCCACTAAATGTATGGTAGTTTGTTACAGCAACAGTAGAAAACAAATATACTAGCGTCTCAGCCACAGTGCCCTCCTTTGGCCACCCAAATAATCTGCTTCCGGTCTTATCTTCAAACACAGAATAGATTCACCTTCTGGGAGAAATCTTTCAAATCCCATCCATTTCTTCCATTTACGTTGTCTAGCTTAAAGTCCAGGATCTCCAGGAGCTATTCCATCCTCTCCATCAAGTCCAGATGTCACCAAGTTACCTGCTTCCCAAACACCTGATATATCATGGCTGGTAGAAAGGCTCATTCTCTAGCACTAGGCTCCTTGACTGAATCGTCTGGCACCCTCGATGGCAGAGTCTCATCCCCAGAAGGATCTCCCCTGCCCACTTTCCCCACATGCTCCCTGAATATGCCCTTTGAAAAGGGCTTCCTTGTGCTGCATACTCCGGGGCCAATATGACGTGAGCATTGAAGAGATCATACCATTTGGAAGCTGCTAAAATTTGGTATAAAAGGAAAGACATCACTTTGCCGACAAAGGTCCATCTAGTCAAAGCTATTTTTTTTCCAGTAGTCATGTATGGATATGAGAGCTGGACATAAAGAAGCTGAGTGCCAAAGCATTGACATTTTCGAATTGTGGTGCTGGTGAAGACTCTTGAGAGTCCCTTGGACGGCCAGGAGATCAAATCAGTCAATCCTAAAGGAAATAAACCCTGCATATTCACTGGAAGGACTGATGCTGAAGCTCCAATACTTGGGCCACCAGATGCAAAGACCCGACTCACTGGAGAAGACCCTGATGCTGAAAAAGATTGAGGGTAGGACAAGGGGCAACAGAGGATGAGACTGTTGAATAGCGTCACTGACTCAATGAACATGAACTTGGGTAAACTTTCAGAGATAGTGAGGGACAGGAAAACCTGGCCTGCTGCAGTCCATAGGGTCTCAAAGAGTCAGACATGACTTGCTGGCTCAACAACAACAACATATTTTGGTATCCCACTTCTTTTTGGTATGGGTTTGAGGTCAAAGGATTGCTCTGGAGGTTAAACAGTTAAAGGTTTTTAAAGTTTGCAATTATTTGACAATATGCTTCTCATTTATTTACTTTCGTTTAATTCCACTGGCAATTAATAATAGCCAGATGTTGTCTATATATAATTATTAAGCCTTACGATAATTCTTTAATCCTTAAGATTATTAATTAATGGGCATATGGAAGCATAGAGGTGTTGGGTTGTGCCTGGCAGCTTTCTAAAGACCTTGATGGGTTTTGCTTTAACTGTCAACCTCATGGAAACTCAACAGTGTGCTTCCTAGTTTATAACGTTCTGTAAAACTGAAGTACCAGATCGAAAGTGACCGTCACCAGGGCCAGCTGTCACACAAATACATTATTTTGACTGTCAGTGGGACCAGATGTCAGAATATTTCCTTGATCTCAGGTCCAACCATGTAATACTAGATGCAGCTTTTTGGCTTCTCTTAATGATGGAGAAAGTCTTGAACATTTTCATTGAGTTCAGAAGGACATTTTTGTATTTTGAACCCTGATCAGGCTGGGAGTTTCCACTCCCCAAAGAAAAACCCTCTGTTTCCCAAAAGATGGAAAGGGGCTTAGAAGCTTTGCTTATGCTGTTGAACCTGATGGGATGCTTTTAGGATGAGTGAGGTTATAAGTACATAAATTTTTATTTGCGTAGCCAAATGATTGTCTGTTTTTTTCTATTCAGAGTTTTTTTTTAAACTCAGTTTTTGGCTAACTCATTACTTTCTTTCTTTTTCTTTTTTTTTTCCGGGAGGGGGGCACTTCCATTGGTATTTCATTTATCTATTTTCATCCATCTTTGTTCTTTGGCCCATGTGGGCCTCTCATCGCAGTGGCCTCTGTCGCTGCAGAGCACCGGCTCTGGGCACATGCGCTCCAGAGCTCTGGCTCGGTAGTTGGACACATCGGTCCAGCTGCTCCGTGGCACGTGGGATCTTCCCAGGCCAGGGATCGAACTGGCGCCCCTCGCACTGCAAGGCAGTGTCCTTACCCACTGGACCACCAGGGAAGCCCTAACTCATTACTTTCTTTACTTGGTGTACAAGAATGCCTCACTTCAGGGAAATGATCACGTGTCAGCACACACAACTTCAGAAAGAGGTCTCCACTGCCTGACACAGGGCATTATAACCTGTGCTCCACACAGGGCACCCTACAGGGACATTACAAACCCCTTGTTAGCTCTTTAGTCTAGCTGACATTTTATGCTATTTTGAGTAACATTTCATACTCGACCGAAGAGAAAAGGCTCTAAGCAAGCTTCACATCTGCGTTTGGCCCTAGAAAGAAACCATGAGAAATTTTAGTTAGAAGCTGAGGATCAAGTGAACTTACATACAATGGATGTGAAGAGCTTTTGCCCCACAGTCTGAGCACCAGCATTGTCCCAAGTGTTGTAACCCGTTTCTTTTCTTTTTTTAATGTATTATTTTTATTGGGGTATAATTGCTTTACAGTGTTGTATTATTATTCTGTTGTACAAAAAATTGAGTCAGGTATAACTATAAACACATTCCTTCCCTGTTTCTTTTTAGCCACTTAGATGTCCTGAGACCCCCTTCAGAGTTACGTGCCTACTGTGTCACCATCTTTAAGCTGGAGAAGTAATCCTCACCTTGGATGCTGACATGCCCTTGCTGCCTTCAGGGTTTAAAATGAACTTAAAATTCCTGGATACTGATTTTTTCATTTTCCCCTGGCAACATGAAAATTAACAGCATTCTGCTCCAGATAGAATGTAGAAAGTCGTGACAAAAATTGCTTCCACCTTTAGAGAGAAAAAAAAAATAGATAAACTAAGAAAATCATTTTAAAAAGATAAATGGTTGTTAAGTATAAAGAAGTCTAAAGGAACTAAATTCTAGAGAGGGGACAGATCCTAAATATATATACGTGTGTGTGTGTGTGTGTGTGTGTGCACTCACGTGCATGTGGGTGCTCTGTTGCTCAGTTGTGTCTGACTCTGTGACCCCATGGACTGTGGCCACAAGGCTCTTCTGTCCAAGGGATTCTCCAGGCAAGAACACTGGAGTGGGTTGCCATTTCCTTCTCCAGGGCGTCTTCCTGACCCAGGGATTGAAACTGTATCTCTTGCATCTCCTGCACTGAGCCACCTGGCAAACTATATGTACATATATACACATATATGTATGCACACATACATAATAATATATATTATATGTACATAATGATAATAGCAATTATCTAAACATTTTTAAAATCACTCAAAAGTACTTTTTCTAGCAAAAGTAATTTTTATTGAAAATTAATTTCTTAATTATTTAGTGAACTTTATTTTTTAAATTTTTGTTTATATTGAGGTATAGCCAATTAACAAACAATGTTGTGATAGTTTCAAGTTTTAGCGAAGGGACCCATCCATATATATATACATGTATCCATTCTTCCCTAAACTTCCCTCTAATCCATTCTGCCACATAACATTGAGCAGAGTTCAGTGTGCTATACAGTAGGTCCTTGTTGGTTATTCATTTTAAATATAGCAATGTGTATATGTCCATCCCAAGCTCCCTTTCTCTTCCCCCCTTTAACTTTATTTTTTTAATATTTAAGCTTGTTATTGAAATATAGTCAATTTGTAATATATTAGTTTCAGGTATACAACAGTGATTAACTATTCATTCCATTTAATGTTATTATAAAATAATGACTATTTTCCTTTGCTGTCTAAAATTAACTTTAGACTTTTGCTTGATATGAAAATCAACCTTTAATTTAGCTTAGATATTCATGCCAATATTGTTGACATTTTTCTTTTCAGCACTTGACATGATTAAAAGTGTATCACACAATTTTTGTCAAGTCAAATAATAAAAGAGAAACTATTTTTATTTAATTCTCAACGTCCACCTCTATACACAAAACCTTGAAGAACAAACATAGACAGCATTCAGCAGGTCCACAGCAGCCCATGGCCATGCACAGACCATCTCTCACAATGTGATACTGAACTATGGAGCCATAGAAAGTCTCAGTTCGCAACCTTCCGTTAGCCATAGGTTTATAGCACTGATCAATGATACATTTTGTGTGTGAAAGTGAAAGTGTTAGTCGCTCAGTCACGTCCAACTCTCTGCTGCCCCGTGGACTGTAGCCTGCCAGGCTCCTCGGTCCATGGGATTCTCCAGGCACGATTACTGGAGTGGGGAGTCAGTATCAATGTCAGCGCTGCTTATGTGATACTCCTAAAAACCCAAACCCCAAAATAATGAATCAAATACCTAGAATAAGATTTTGTTTGTTAGGGTTGAGCTTTGGAGGGCCACATACCATTTTAATATTAAGGTATTTTTTAACATTTCCCAAGAAATAATTTTTGTCCTTTTTGGTACTGCAGCGCTCCCGTTGTTAATGCATAATGTAATAAACTAACACCACTCCTGGAAAACATTTATAAAATGAAAGACATACTTTGAATTGTATAATTTAAAATATTTTGGCTTCTTATATGTGGTTTTATATGCATAAGGGAAAATTGTAAAACATTTTTTTCCCTAAGTTGATTACGGAAGTCAGTGATCTGAAAGCTCATTTTAAAAAAATTCACTTGGGAGCACACTTTTCCTAGGGACTTCAGGAAAGTCCCTGCACTTTGTGCAGTGAGGTCCAGCCTTTGATCTTTAAATAATTACAAAAGTGGTTATGGAGGTTATGAGCTATTTTCAATATTTTGAAATGCCTAGACCATATTGTACTTTTGCTGGACTTTTTATTCTCCTAACGTGCACGGTTTTATAGGTCTTTGTTCCATTAAAAACAGAACGTCAGATTATTGCTTAATTACTTGATGAAATTGACATGTCCTTCTAGCCCAGTCATCTGCCTCGCCCTCTGCCTCTCACTGCTTCACTCATCGGTGTCACCCCCATTTCTCATTCCACTTAGAATTAAAAAAAAAAAGAAAAAGCTTAATTATTGCTTACTAAGTGATTTTTCTAGACATAATATTTTGGAGTGCAGGGTTCGTGGCTAAAAATTCTTAGCAGGAAAGCTTCCTAGTGAAAATGTTTCAACTGCTTATTTGGTTTAACATTCTACAGAGATCTGAAGAGGTCCAATGCATTTTCCAAGGTCATGCAGCTGGTTAATGATGGAGGCAGCACTAAGTCCCAAGTTTCTGACTAAAAGCTGTCATGCTTTTCACTATATTAGATGCTGTCCTTGGAGTGAACAGCATTAAATGCTTGTGCCGTAAGTGGCACGAAGGCCATTTTCTGTGGGTGGAGGTTAGTGGCTGTCTTCACACCCTAAGGCGTGTGAGAGCTGCTTCTGCAGGAGCTTGTACTCCAGGGCAGTCATCAGCTCAGACAGAAGGCTATGAGGCAACATACTGCTGCCGCGTTTTTCACAGATCCCTGAAAACAAGCTTGCGTTGTCTGCGACCACTGAGTTGTGCTGTGATGATTTTGGTTCACAAATGGTGTCCCCAAGGCACTGCGGGTCTCCAGGATGCGATGTTCAATATCAAGGAGTTATTACATTTGAAGCAGCGGTAACATTTACTACATACGGTAACATCCTAAGTTGGCAGTATGGTAACTCTCAACCGAACATGGTTGTTTAAGTCTGGTTCCAGACTTCTGGAATACAATTTAAAGAGTCAAGGTATAGAGTCATAATGCTTATTTCTATAGTTTATACTTGTGATAATAGTTTTACTTTTGCCTCATCAAGCCTTGGCTGACTGTTATGATATGGCTCTTCTTGATTTTTTAAAAATTTCTTTGAACTACTGAGTTTGTTAAAATAAGTAATTCTTCACTTATGCATTCATTTACTATGTTCATGGAGCATTTACTATGGGCCAGATTTATGCTAGATACTGGTGAAAGAGCAGACACATAACTTAGAGACTATAGAATATATATTCCAAATAAACATAAAATTACCACTTGATGAGTGCTTCTGAAGGGAGGGCATGGTAATATCACAGTTCTTTAAAGGCAGATTTGATAAAATTAGGAATAACAGAAAAGGGTGCCTTGAGGAAGGGATGATTAAACAAAAGTCTGCAGAGATAGCCTTTAACAAGTGAAGAAAGCAGAGAAGAGGCTTCCAGGCAGAATAGCATGTGCAAAGTCCCTGTGGCAAAGGGTGGTTCAGTGAAATGAAGCTCAGTGTTGCTGAAGTGCAGACAAGGTTAGAGGCTGTTACACAGAGACTGATGTGCATTAAGACCAGGTCATGAATGATGTATAATCAGTATTAGGCATCTTGGCTTTGTTCTTTGAAAAGCATTGAAGGAGGTAGGGTAGTCAAGGTTTATGTTTTGGTAAATCATTCTATTCTGTGAGGAACAGATCAGAGAGGCAAGAGAGAGGTACAGTAGACACCCCACCCCTTATTCATAGGGACTACATTCTAAGACCCCTGGTGAATGCCTGAAATCTCAGATAGTATTGAGCCCTATATATATTATCTTCCTATACATACACAGATATGATAAAGTTTGGTTTGTAAATCAGGCACATTAAGAGATGATCAGTAAGTTTGTTTTCTATGTCTATGAGTCTATCTCTGTTTAGTAAATAAGTTCATTTATCTCATTTTTTTTAGAGTCCACATATAAGTGATATCATAGGATATTTGTCTTTGTCTGACTTACTTCATTTAGCATGATAATCTCTAGGTCCATCCATGCTGCTCCAAATGGTATTTTATCCCTTTTTATGACTGAGTAATACTCAATTATGTATGTGTATAACCTCACATCTTCCTTATGCATTCATCTGTTAATGGACACTTAGGTTGCTTCCATGGCCTGGCTATTGTAAATAGTGCTGTTATGAACATTGAATTACGGTTTTCTCTGGGCATATGCCCACTAGTGGCACTGGTGCATCACATGGTAGTTCTATTCTTAGTTTTTTAAGTAACCTCCCTACTGTTCTCCATAGTGGCTGCACCAGTTTATATTTCTATCAACAGTATAAGGAGGGTTCCCTTTTCTCCACACTCTCTCTAGCATTTGTTATTTGCAGACTTTTTTGATTTGTTGGTTTTTGGGTGATGGCCCTTCTGACCTTCTGGACAAATTTCTTAGCCATTCTTAATCCTCTATTGAATATGAAGAATAATTACTCTTATTATAATTACTCTTTTTATATATAAATCATACCTCTCCATTATATTTGTGGTATTTACCTTTCATGGGTGGGACAATTAGGAAAAATTAGAGGAAATGTCTAAAGGTTTTCTTAGGGCACAATGCTTAGAAAAGGTTAATCAAAGTGGTTTAGAGTGTGGTAATGGAAGGAGAAATGGAGAAACAGAGAAAATTGAGGAGAGGGCAGAAATCTCTAGGATTAAGTGATAAATGAGATTTGAAGAAGGAGAGAGAGAAGGTCTAGTTTATACAAAACATTGGTGATTCAGTTAGCCACTAGGTTAGGAATCACTGAAAGAACACCAGGAGTTTGTCATCTACTTGTTCATTTTGTGGAGTCTATTAGTGTGTATGTTTGTGAGCATGTATTTAATGAAAAGGTCTTGGATATACTGACTTTCAGTGATAGAGAGAATAATGGCCTTCTCAAATTTTCCACACCGAACCCTCTAGAACCTGTGAATAAATTATATTATACAGCAAAGGAAAATTGAAGTTAGAAATGGAATTCAGGTTGTTAATTAGCTGACCTTAAGATATTAATGGTAGAGACCTCTCTGGTGGTCCAGCAGTTACAGTTCTGTGATTCCACTGCAGCGGGCATAGGTTCAATTCCTGGTCAGGAAACTAAGATCCTGCATGCTGCACAGCATGGCATGGCCAAAAAACAAAGAGCAAATAAACAAAACAAAAAAGGTATTAATGTTAATTCCCAGAAAAACCACTAAGCAAACTCAGAAATATATAGCAAAGGATAAATACTACAATGGAATTATAACACTACACCAAAAAATATTTATTTGACACAAAATAGAGTAATTGAGGAACATGAAAGACATAATATATACAGAAGCAAATAGCCAAATAGCAGATAGAATAGATTTTACTATGTACAGAGTAACAGATACACATAGATAATAAATTCTATCTTATCAATGACTACATTATGTAACTGAATTAAATACTTTAATTAAAAGGCAGATCAATTTTTAAAAGATGTTTAAGCCAATAATATGCTGCCTAAGAGACTCCTTTTAGATCCAAAGATTAAATAGGTTGAAAGTAAAAGCGTGGACAAGAGATACCTGCAAACAGTAACCAACAGAGACTAAAACTAGACAAATAGACTCAAAGATAAAAATTATTACTAGAGACAAAGATGGATATAGTGATAAGAGGTCAATCTACCAGGAAGATACAATGAATGTAAGCATATATGTACCTAACAGAAACGCAATACATATGAATCAAAAGCTAACAAAATTAAACAAAGAAATAATAATTTAATATTGATAACTCTAAAGTTCTACTTGACATAATGATTAGGTGAGTAAACAGAAGGTCAGCAAGAAAATAGATTTGAATGACACTATAAATCAATTAGACCTAATAAACATCTGTAGAGCACTCCACCCCCAAATAGAATACACATATAAAAAAGAATCTATATCCTAGGAATCCAAAGTTATTTCAATATACAAAAATGAATCAATGAAATATACTTAGAAGAAAAGAAAAAAAACTCCCATGATCGTTTCAATAGAAGTGAAAAATCAATAGAAGAAAAGAAAAAAAATCTCCCACAATCATTTCAATAGAAGTGAAAAATCAAAGCATTTGACCAAAATCCTTTTTCATGACAAAAATGCAAAACAAACTAGGGGAAGAAAGGAATTTCCTCCAACCAGTAAAGGTCATCTATGGAGAAACTACAGCTAATATTATACTTCAGGACAAAGACTGATACCTGGTACCATATGAATGGACCTTGACATACTGATACATGCTACCACATGGATGAATTAAGTGAAAGAAGCCAGAAACAAAAAGCCATATATTGAATGCTTTCATTTACATGAAATGTTCATAATAGGCAAGTCTGTAGATTTGCTACTACTAATCCAAAGTAGGTTAGGGGGGAAAGGAAGAATGAGGAGTTGCTGCTAAGAGCTGTAGGATATCTTTTGGGGGCGATGAAGAAATTTTGGAATTAGTGAAAATACTTATACAACTTTGTAAATATTCTAACAACCACTGTCTTTTTATATTGTAAACCAGTGAATTTTATGGTGTATGAATTACATCTCAATTTTTTTTAAGTGAAGAAGATGGCAGAAGAGAGAAAAAGAGATGCAACCTTGCTGGCTTTGCAGATGGAGAAGGGACCGTGACCCAAGGAATACAGGTGGAAAAACCACCTGTATAGAAACTGGAAAAACCAAGAAAACAGATTTCCCTCTTGGGCTTCCAGAAAGGAAACTAGCCCTACCTTCACCTCAATTTTAGCCCATGAGTGTGTGCTCAGTTGTGTCCGTCTCTTTATGATGCTATGGATGGTAGCTGTCAGGCTCCTCTGACAATGGAATTTCCCTGGCAAGAATACCGGAGTGGACTGCCATTTCTTCCTCCAGATTTTAGCCTGTATCAAACTACTAACCTTTAGAAGTATAGGACAGTAATCTTAAGTTGTTTTAAATCTCTAAGTTTGTAGGACTTTATAATAGCAACAATAAAAACCTAATACAGTATTGTTTGTAGTACTTTATTACAGCAACAATAGAAAGCTAATACAGTACTTTTGAGACATCAAAATGCAAATGTCCAGTATGCAGTTCAATATGTGAGTACAGAATTCAAAAGAAAGATGGTTTCTAGACTAATATGACTATACATATGCATGTGAGAGAATTAATGCATTTAATACCTATAGGTCTTTGATTCTCTTTATTTCTTATGCACATTTTTATATGAGGAAATCATGGAATTGAAAGGTTCAGTAAGTTTCATGAGGTACAGAAACATTAAAGGTAGAGTTTTGACTCATGTCTGGCCTCAGAGTTGGGGTTGCCTTGCCCAGATAGATCTTGAATTAGTGTCATGTAAGTGATAATTGAGAAGCTCCCCAGTGGCTCAGTGGGTAAAGAATCTGCCTTCAATGCCTTAGACCCAGGAGATGCAGGTTTGACTCCTGTGTCAGGAAGATGCCTTGGAGGAGGGGCATGGTAACCCACTCCAGTATTCTTGCCTGGAGAATTGGACAGTAGAGCCTGGTGAGCTACATAGGGTCACCAAAAGCCAGACATGACTGAAGCGACTGAGCATGCATACACGTAAGTGTAATTGAAGCTCTCTGAAAACACCCATAGAATTGATCAACATGGAGCTCGTAAGTCACATTTTCAAGAGCTCTTTTCGAAGAGTGATGGAGCAGAAATCAGATTGGGTTGATGAGTGGATGAAAATTGAGGAGGTCGAGACTACAATTGTAGACTACTCTTACAAAACATGCCTGTGAAGGGGGAGAGAAAGATATCACAGTCTCTGAGGGGGAAATGGGAGTGGCAGTTGAGAGTAGTTTTTTAAAAAATTATTTTATTGAAGTATAATTGATTTATAATATTATGTTAATTTCTCCTGTATAAGTAATTCAGTTATACACACACATAAAAATATATATAAGGCTTCCCTGGTGGTCCAGTGGGTAAGGACACCCACCGCCTTGCAGTGCAAGGGGCGCCGGTTCCATCCCAGGTCTGGGAGGATCCCACGTGCCGCGGAGCGGCTGGAACCATGTGTCCAACTACCTAGCCAGAGCTCTGGAGTGCATGTGCCCAGGGCTGGTGCTCTGTGACAAGAGAGGCCACTGCAATGGGAGGCCCACACAGGCCAAAGAACAAAGATAAATGAATGAAAAGATCAATAGAAGTGGCCAAAAAAAAAAATAAAGTTAAAAAAAGAAACATGTATATACATACATACATACATATACATGTGTGTGTATATATATACACACATATACATATACATGTATATACTATATGTATACATATTCTTTTTCATATTCTTTTCCATAATGTTTTATCACAGGACATTGAATATAGATCCCTCTACTATAGGTAGGACCTTACTGTTTATCCATTCTATATGTAATAGTTTGCATCTGCTAATTTCAAATTTCCGCTTCATGCTTCCCATTCCCTCACTTCCCACTGATGACCACAGATTAGTTCTCTGTCTTTGAGTCTGTTGCTATTTCATAGATAAGCTCATTTGTGTTATGTTTTAGACTACACATATAAGTGATATCATATGGGATTTGTTTTTTCTCTTCCTGACTTATTTCCCTTAGTTTGATCATCTCTAGGTCTATCCACATCCCTGCAAATGACATTATTTCATTCTTTCTTGTGGCTGAGTAATATTCTGTTGTGTATATGTACCACATCTTTTTTATCCATTCCTCTGCAAATAGACATTTACGTTGCTTCCATATCCTGGTGAAATTGTGCATAGTGAAGTAACAAACACTGGGGTGCATGTATGTTTTTGATTTAGAGTTTCATTCATGTATATGCCCAGGAGGAAGATTGCAGGATAATATGGTGACTCTATTTTTAGTTGTTTAAGGAATTTCCATACAGGTCTCCATAGGGGCTGAACCAGCTTATTAATACATGTCACCAATAGTGTAGAAGCACTATCTTTTTTTCTGGGCCCTTTCCAGCACTTGTTGTTTGTGTTGATGACCATCATGATGACAGTGTGAAGTGATACCTCATTGTAACTTTGATTTGCATTGAAAGAAGTAGTTTTTAAAGATTTAAAACTTTTAGTTGTTTAAAATGTTTAAGGACACCTTCTGGTTTTATACTGATAGGAAATTCTAATGGAGCAAGTAAGGAAAAGGTGAAAAAAGGAATGAGAAAGAATAGGCATCTCTATTTAAGAATTCTCAGAAAGTAGGAATGGGGAGAGGCCCATCACACTGTGGAAGGATTGATCTTACACAGGAGAAGGGATAGGTAGGTCTTCTGCTGTTATCAGAGTGGAGAGAAAGGGAAGGGGTGGGTTAATACATTTGGCATCAGGAAGGCGAATAAGTTGCTGAGGACTTCAATATTTTGTTCTTTCTTGTGAGGTAGGAGTTAGATCACACTGAGAGTTGGGGAGGCGCCAGAAGTACCGAGAAGCCAGTGGCTGTGGGTGTGGCAGCCGCCGCCTAGAATCAGAGGCCTAAGGAGAGTGGAGAAGGTTTGACTACTCATTTCAGAGAATGGAAGAATGCATTGACTGGAGGGATATAGAAGGTGTTTCGTCAGTTTCAAGGGCCTCTTTAAGGATTTATCTGATTTGCTACTATGATCTTAAGATCTCTTATACTTCTTATCCTCAATTGTACTGTGAAAATTTTCTGACTTCTTAATATCTAAGACAGTGTTGAGAAAGCATTGAGACAATATTTTTGGATTGGTTAACTAAAATATCAAGTTAATCAGAATATCCTTGTCCCCAACATTTTTGGATAAAGGAAGTTTATTATAACTTGATTGTTAAGGGCAAATATAATCATTTATATTTCTCTTCCCAATCTTAAATTTAGAAAAATTCTTCCATTTAAAAAAAAATTATAAGTATCTGGTTATGTTTTTTATTGTATACAATATTTATATTTTTTATTTTATCATTTTTTATTTGGTTGTTCTACCTATAGGCAAACACAAACATGGAATAAAGAAAAAGAAAGGCCAAATTTTTACCTAATAACATAGCATAGGAACTGCAGATACATTTTAATTCTCTTACTTATTTAGAGTATCTGTTTTCAAGTTTAAAAGGAAAATAGTAATAAAAAGACCTTATCCCACAAAAGTTTGAAAAGAAACAAACTTCAACCCTCTCATTTTTATTTTAAGGGTAATAAGCCTCCACACTTTTAAAGTTTATAGATATTATTTCTTGATAATAAAAAAAAATAAAGCAAGATTGGTTATTTTACCAATGAAATAAACATTCACACAGGACTGTGAAGTAGTGAGAAAGCAAGGTCTTTTCAGAGGAAGTAGATGGTGAAATAAGACACGAGATGGCCCCGGGCAGAGATAAGGAGGCCAAATTCCTTCCCTGCCTGTTACAGTCCACAAATATGTGTGTGGTTGTGGCTGAACTTCTTTGAGAACCTTTTCCATTCCAGAGGCTGATAGTGACCATTTAGCTACAAATGGAAATCTCTGAGTACTGAAGGCGTAGCAACCAGGAGAGTTTCAAAGAAATCACCCAGCAACAATCAGAAAGTTGAAAACAAAGCAACCCAGTAACCAAAACATAACCCAGACAGACTAAGGAAAGAAGGAAACACCCGGGCAGAGGGGAGATGCTCTGTGTCGGACTCAAGTCAGCGGCGTCACAAGACTCGTACTTGGTCACTCATATTTAGTAGATACCTGCTGTGTGGCAGTGGTTCACCTGAATTATTACCTGAGTTATCCAATTCTAAGTTGAATAAGAAATGATCCCTGTCTTCAATAAAATGAAGATAGTGAAAAAAAGGTGAAAGTGTTAGTTGCTAAGTCATGTCTGACTCTTTGATCCCATGAACTATATAGCCTGTCAGGCTCCTCTGTTCATGGTATTTTCCAGGGAAGAATACTGGTGTGGATAGCCTTTCTTTTCTCCAGGGGATCTTCGCAACCCAGGAATTGAACCTGGGTCTCCTGCATTTCAGGCAGATTTGTTACCGTCTGAGCCACCAGGGAAGCCCCAAATGATGATAATATATTTTTAATCCCCCACTCTATAGTGTGATACATGCTAGCATAAATTATCAACAAAGAATCATGGCAGTACAGAGGGTTGGGGGGGTTAAGGCTTTGTTGAGATGTTTTAGGGACACTCAAGGAGATCTATTCATTTGGCAGGTGGATTTTCAGGCCAGAGGCTGGAGCAGATGTATAGGTGGTTGAAGAAGTCATGGGTTTGGAGAAAGCCATGGAGAAACTCATGAAAGTGCTGTGTGACGGTCTGGAGAGGTGGTGTGGGGGTGGTTTACATATGACTAATCTGAGAACATACATATCTGTAAACAGCAAAACTCTGTAAAAGTTAAAAGTAAAATAAAAGCTTTTTTTTAAAAAAAACCTCTATAAACCATTCAAAATTTATACACATAAAAAAAAAAGTGATTGAAGAGTCTATGAAACACTGACATGATAAAGGGAACCAGAGAAGAGTATTTGGAAGGGGTAGAAGTAAACCAGGAAAGAGAAGCCATGGGCAGGGAGTGAAGAGAAAGCATTAGGAAATATTCAGCACATGGTACTCAAAGTCTGCAATGAGTTAGAACCAAGGAGGCCATTGTTTACATTCATCAAAACAGCTAAGAGGGGCTTCCCCTGGTGGTCCAGTGGGTAAGGACACCGCCTTGCAGTGCAAGGGGCGCCGGTTAGATCCCTTGCCTGGGAAGATCCCACGTGCCGCGGAGCGGCTGGACTGATGTGTCCAATTACCCAGCTGGAGCTCTGGCACGCATGCGCCCAGAGCCGGTGCTCTATGACAACAGAGGCCACCGCGATGGGAGGCCCACAGGAGCCAAAGAACAAAGACGGATGAAAATAGAGAAATGAAAGACCGATAGAAGTGGCTCGCCCATCCCCCTCCCTCCCCACCCCACCCCCCCAAAAAAGATAAATAAATAAAATTAAAAAAAAACAAACAAAAAAAACAGCTAAGAGCAGTGCCTGAAGGCAGTTTTGCTGCCAGGGTTGAGAAGTCATTGAGACTGAGGTAGGAAGGAGAACAAACATCAGTATTTTCCTGGTATTGTGAAGAAAAATGTACCAACCTCTGTGTTGGCATGGCGCCCTCTGACACACAGGCACTAGTGGCTGAGTGATCATTCTAGGCTCTATTTAAAGACTTTGCCTTCATTAGTAAGATCTGTGATCAAACCTTGAGAAACAAGAAGAGAGGGTAAGTGAACTGACACTTTATAGCAGTTGTCAGGTGCAAAGTCCTTTCTAAACATGATTCCGTTCAATTACCACTACAAGTTTTTTTAAAAATTATCATTTGTGGCTTGACTTGAATAATGACAGAAGTGAGGTGTAAGTTAAGGAGGAATTTTCCTAACCTCAACTGCTACCACCTTGGTTTGATTTTGTAGCTTCAGGAAAACCTTTCATTTCTCTTGCTTGTGATTGTCTCGGTTTTAAAAAGCACCTGGCCATTGACTGTGATTTACCTGACCACTGCTTTTAGGGTCTGTGTCTCCTTCTGCAGGACTTCCCAGGTGACACTAGTGGTAAAGTACCCACTTGCCAATGAGGGAAACGTAAGAGATGTGGGTTTGATCCCTGGACTGGGAAAGTCCCCTGGAGTAGGAAATGGCAACCCACTCCAGTATTCTCGCCTGGAGAATTTCTGTGCACAAAGGAGCCTGGCGGGCTACAGTCCATGGGGTCGCAAAGAGGCAGACACAACTGAAGCAACTTAGCGGGCATGCACTCTCTGCAAGCTATATTCTTGCCCATGTCAGAGAGACCAGCTGTCCCAACTCAGCTCTCATCACTTAGCTCATCCCTCTTCTGCTGGACCCAGGGGATTCTCAAACCATGATTTCTTTCAGCCTCTACTGCCCCCCTCCTCCTTATTTTTGTCATAAACTGAATAGCCCATGTTGCATCTAGAAGCTGTGTCCAATCCTATGCTAATTTTCATCCAACTGGAAAAATGTACCCTGAGCAACTAGTTGAGATCATTCACCCAATCACATCTCCATGTCATATCAGGTTGGATGATGTGAAACTGCCATTTTTGGAGGCCAGAAATATTGAAAGTCAGAAATTCCAGGTTGACTTTTGGTGATAACTTGTACCTCAGAGGAGGTAATGGGGATATTGGCTCTTGGTGTTTATACATTTAATGTCGATGTTAAAATTTATACATTTAATCTTGGTGCTTTATTTTAATGTTTATACGGTTTTAAATATATTTATTCTATTTTAAATTTTATATTATTTATCTAGTAGGAAGGTCAGTCTACTATTTTAATGTCTAGGAGACCAGGTGCTCAAAATGGTACAGATTAACTAAGGAAGCTGTTTAAAGGTTTTTTAAATCATTTAGAGGGGACATATCTAAAAAGCTGAGATTTTATAGCAGTTTTTAAAATAAGAAACTATCATGAATTTTGAACAGCCCTAGGCACTTTAGTCAGACCTCTATATTACTGAATAATGTACTTTATACAAATTCAATTCTGGGACTAAACTTTAAGCCATTTTCCATTTCTCAAGTAACATGTGAACAAAACCCATATTTACTTTAAATATCAAGCTGTGTGTTCATGTTGACAAAAAATATTACTATTAAATCACATAGACTAAATGCCTACTTTTTATTTGGTTTAAGTTCATTTAAATACATTCTGATTTCCTAGAAGCTTAGACTCTTAGATCAGATAGCCTGTTGTATGCTACACACTCTAAAATCGAGCTATTAAATTTAAACTATTCACCAGACACTAACAGAATGCTACCTTCGCATTCATCTAGTTCTGGAATTAAAGAGCCTCACACTGGGAGGTCATCAAATTCACATTCCATTTCTTTATTTTTGAGAAGACTATAAACTAGCTTTCATGCAATAGTTAATGTAAATATTACTATACTTTAAAAAATATGACTTTAACATCAATTCACTGTCCTAACTATAATCTCTGGTTCCAGCAGAAATATATCTAATCCACTTCCAACTGACAGTCCTTTTGATTTTTAGGAAGAATTATGAGATTCTTTTTAAGGTCAGTTTCATTTTATCATTTTGGTGTGCAGTGTTACTTGGGAAGAACAAACACTATCCTTCTATTCTCATGTTTTCAGTCATAAGGTCCACTTTACCAAAAAAATTCACAAGATTAGTTTGTGATGTTTGATCAGGTGAATGGTTTGTGATGTTTGTGATGTATATCTAACATCAAAAAATAATATAATCTGTGTGATAATCGATTCCTATACTCCTTAATACTTTTATTTGAAAAAAAATAAGGAATCTAGAAGGAAAGAAAATGAAAGGACTGAAAAAAGAAGCTGCCATCAAATCTAAAATCAGAAGCATTTAAGAAATGTCTTTTTATTGAGACATACAGAGAATAAAACAAATTGAACTGGAAAGTAGACTATATAATTGGCTGTGAATGTGATAATTTGTTTAAAAAATTAGGACACATCTCCATCAGAAGGAAATGATTGTATATAGGCTAATAGTTTCATAGGAAAGCTCATGAGTATTTCAAGAACAGAACTGTGAGTGTGGGTATCCAGTTTTTAGTCTAGAAAGTTTGAGGGGTTCTAAACTATCAGAGAATATGATCTCCCAAATGGTTTGGAAATGAAGTTTTATACTAGAATTCAAAATTCTTCGTAAATCACCATATTGACCGAGAAGAGGCCTTGATAGTGAGCATTCTTAGAGCATGTCATGGGGGAAACATAACCAGGTGAAAGAGAAGAGATTCTAAGAGAATAAAAGGAAAAACAGGGAGAACTAGCCCTGGCTTTCATACCTTTGAATTGGTCAAAGAATGGGCTAATCAGAGAGTTTCAGTCTTAAGTGGCCTTGAAAACCTCTGCTTGTATTGCCCCATTTTCAGATGACAAAACTGAGCCTCAGAGAAAAGCTGTATGCTGCCAGAAGTGGGATTTGAATTGGGAAACCTTGTTCCCAGTCTTGGGGAAGAAATGTATATTATTTAACATCATTTAGTATTTTGTCATTAGCCATTACTAAGACATTATTATAATGAAAGTGATGCTGTGCATGCACATAAATGCATAAAAATGGGCAGCAGCAGCATGACTATTTTTGCTATTTGGCAAAGGAAGTCTTGAATCCACCTGAATTGAATAATGAAAGGCACAGTTTCTAGATGAGACCTTAAGTTAGCTTGAATCCTCATCCATCTTCTGGGCTTTAACTTTCTTTGTGAGAAGTTCATACTTCCTCTCAATCTTTAACCTGCTGGCTTCACATTTCTGCAAAGTCATTGAATTACTGCAAAAATGTGATTTGGTATATACATTGAGAATGTCTGTTAAGCTGAACAAATATGATTAAGAGTTATTATACTATCTATCCTGCACTGTGCCTACTGCATACATTATCTCATGTAGTTCTCCTGAAAGTGCATTCAGGTGACTTTAATGGTTACTCCCCATTTTACAGGTGAGGAAACTCAGCCTCAGAAAGGGGAAGAAATTTGCTCAAGATCACAAAACTACCAAATGGATAAATGTATTCCAACCCAGGTCACTTAATCTCAGAGTTTATGTATGGCCTTACCCATGATTCATGATTTTACGACGCTGAAACTCCCTCAAGTATCATATGCTTGGTACATGATGCAGTATTTTTAAGAGCTTTTTTCTGAAGAATGTTGCTCAGAGCTTTTGTAAGTTGGTGAAATATCACACTTTCACCTGCCTTTTTAAAACATCCTGCTGTGCTTAGGCATGGAGTCACCACTAATTGTCCCTTTGTCTCAAATGAGCATTGAGATACTTATCAATTAAAACCTTGAGTCACATAAAAATTGTCAATCCTGATACACATAAATTGAAATAAACAGAAAAAAGGTAAAATTGTTTTCATCAGCTGGTTATTTTCATTCATTTGTTCACACATCCAACAAAATTTTATTGGCTCTTAGCAGGCATTTGAGTTAGGAACTAGAGATCCAGCCTAAAAATGATACTAGCCAATTGCAAAAAAAATTAACACTGATTAGTTATTTCACTTGTAAAACTTCTTTTTAGAAAATGTTGGATTTGATACATATGCATTTCAAAGAAATTCACTTAGTAACTGTAAAACTTAAGAAATACAAATGCTAGAATTTCACTCTAAAGAATCAACAGGTCCTTCTTTGATCCCTAGCTTCTTCTTTTTTTTTTTTTTTTTTTAACCTTTATTTTACTTTTAACTTTTACAGAGTTTTGTTGTTCACAGACATGCATGTTCTCAGATTAGTCACATGTATATCCCCCCCTTCCCTCCCCTCCCGACCATCACACAGCACCCCTGAAGGATCCCCTTTTCTCACAGAGCAATGACTAGAGCTATTTTCTTCACTTATGATAGTACAGGCCTTCATGCTACTTCCCTTACGCCTCTCACCCACTGTTCCTTCCCCAAAATGTCCATATGTCCACTGTCCATGTCTGTCTTTCTGTCGCTTCACTGCATGTGCCATCATCACCATCCTACTAGATTCCATATATATGTGTTAATATACTGTATTTGTCCTTCTCTTTCTGACTGACTTCACTTTTTAGGATACGTTCTAGATCCAGCCACCTCATGAGGGCTGATTCTTCTGCATTTCTCTTTACAGCTGTGTAGTATTCCATTGTATATATGTACCAGAGCTATTGGATCCATTCGTTCGTCGATGGGCATCTAGGTTCCTTCCATGTTCTAGCTATTGTACAGAGAGCTGCAATGAACATTGGGGTACAGGTGCTTCTTTCAGTTTTGATTTCGTCAGGGTATAAGCCTAAGAGTGGGATTGCTGGGTCATATGGTGCTTCTATTTTTAGTTTTTTAAGAAATCTCCAGACTGTCTTCCATAGAGGCTGTATCAATTTACACTCCCACCAGCAATGCAGGAGTGTTCCCTTTTCTCCGCAGCCTCTCCAGCATTTATTGTCTGTCGATTTGTGGATGATGGCCATTCTGACGGGTGTGAGGTGATATCTCATTGTAGTTTTGATTTGCATTTCTCTAATTATTAGTGAAGTTGAGCATCGTTTCATGTGTTTTTGGGCCATCTGTATGTCATCGTTGGAGAGGTGTCTGTTTAGGTCCTTTTCCCATTTTTTGATTGGGTTGTTCGTTTTTCCAGTGCTGAGTTGTCTGAGTTGCTTGTAGATTTTGGAGATTAATTCTTTGTCTGTTGTTTCATTTGCTATGATTTTCTCCCACTCTGTGGGCTGTCTATTCAGCTTTTTTGTAATTTCTTTAGCTGCACAAAAGCTTTTAAGTTTCATTAGGTCCCACATGTTCATTTGTCTTTTTAGTTCCACTATTCTAGTAGGTGGGTCAGAGAAGATCTTGCTTTGATTGATGTCCTTGAGGGTTTTGCCTATATTCTCCTCTAAGAGTTTGATGGTTTCTGGCACTTCCAATAACATTCTTCACAGAACTAGACCAACGAATAACACAGTTCATATGGAAACAAGAAAGACCTCGAATAACCAAAGCAATCCTCAGGAAGAAGAATGGAGCTGGGGGGATCAGCCTCCCCAACTTCAGACTCTACTACAAAGCAACAGTCATCAAGACAGTATGGTACTGGCACAAAAACAGAAATATCGACCAATGGAACAAGATCGAGAACCCAGAGATAAAGCCACGCACCTATGGGTACCTTATTTTTGACAAAGGAGGCGAACATATAAAATGGGACAAAGACAGCCTCTTCAACAAATGGTGCTGGGAAAATTGGACAGCTACATGCAAGAAAATGAAGTTGGAACATACCCTGACACCATACACAAAGATCAACTCAAAATGGATTAAAGACTTAAATGTAAGGCCAGAAACCTAGCTTCTTTTTTTTATTGTAAAGGATTTTTTTTGTGTTTATTTTATTATTATTTTTAAAGATTTATTTATTTATTTATTTTGGGGGGGTGGGATGGGGAGGGAGGGGAGCAGGCGGGCTACTTCTATTGGTCATTCATTTGTCTATTTTCATCCGTCTTTATTCTTTGGCCCGTGTGGGCCTCCCATCGCGGTGGCCTCTGTTGTCGCAGAGCACTGGCTCTGGGCGCATGCCCTCCAGAGCTCCGGCTCAGTAATTGGACACATCGGTCCAGCCGCTCTGTGGCACATGGGATCTTCCCAGGCCAGGGAGCGAACCAGTGCCCCTTGCACTGCAAGGCGGTGTCCTTACCCACTGGACCATCAGGGAAACCCTTTTTTGTGTTTATTTATTCATTTATTTATTTCTTTTTGGCTGTGCGCAATCCACTCTTTAGGGCTTCTCATTGCAATGGTTTCTCTTGTTGCAGAGTATGGACTCAAGGTGCTATGGTGCATGGACTCAGTCGCTCTGCAGCACGTGGAATCTTCTCAGACCAGGGATTGAACTTCTGTCCCCTGCACTGGCAATCAGATTCTTAACCACTGGGCCAGCAGGGAAGTCCCCTTTTAGCTTCTATAATATCATTTGCCATGGGTCACTCCCCAGAGATAGATCCCATAGCTTTTAGTTCCATTTTTGAATCCTGTTTGGCATCCTACATTATGGGTGCTGTGTTTGAGTGTAAGAGGGGGATTACATAAAAAGCTCTCAAAGAGCCTTTACTGCTTTAAAGAATAGCGTGCTCAGTCGTGTCTGATTCTTCGTGACCCTATGGACAGTAGCCAGCTGGGCTCTTCTGTTCATGGCATTTTTTCAGGCAGGAATTCTGGAGTGGGTTGCCATTTCCTTCTCCAGGGGATCTTCCCCACCCAGGAATCGACCTATATCCTTGCCTCTCCTGCACTGGCAGGTGTTTTGTTGTTGTTTTTTTTTTAACCACTGCACGACTAGGGAAGAGCCAGAAAAATTCTGACCAGTAGATTTTTAGATTTTATGTCAAATGTTTAGATTAAAATCAGGAGCTAGATTAGATAGGAAGAATTTAAAGAGTTTCTATCTATCTGGAAGTCAGCATCAAGACAGCTTTGCTTCTCTGCCCAGGGATGAGGCTCACATCTAAAACCTGGACTTGGGGGGCTTCCCTGGTGGTCCAGTGGGTAAGGACACCACCTTGCAGTGCAAGGGGCGCCGGTTCGATCCCTGGCCTGGGAAGATCCCACGGGCCGCGGAGCGGCTGGACCGATGTGTCCAATTACTGAGCCGGAGCTCTGGAGTGCGTGCGCCCAGAGCTGGTGCTCTGTGACAACAGAGGCCACCACAATGGAAGGCCCACACGGGCCAAAGAACAAAGATAGATGAAAATAGATAAATGAAAGACCAATAGAAGTGGCCCGCCCGCCCCCTCCCTCCCCAACCTGCCCCCCCAATAAATAAATAAATAAAATTTAAAAAAAAACAAAACCTGGGCTTGCTACTGCCTGCTGGCCTGGAGTCCATTGTGAGTAAAATGTTGGGTACCAAGTGTTATAAGACCAGAGCCCTTTCGTGCTTTACTTTGTAGGACACGTCTTTCCCAGAGTCTGCACTTCTATTCCTAGCACCTTGGCAATGCTGAAGTCCTATTACTGGACAACAAACTTACCTTGTGTTTTTTGCTCAAGTCATCTGTTCTGGATTGCCTGTAATCAGGCTCTACCTACCTATTAGGATCCCCAGTTACATGGTTTTGAGTACTGTGTTTGGCTGATGTTGCTGTGTCCATTGATAACCATATTCATTCAGTCAACAAATATTTATTGAGTGCCAGGCATTGTTCTGGGACCTGGAAATGTAAGAGTGAACAAAACAGAAAGCAAAGCAAAGCAATAAACCCTGCCTCCATGGAGTATTCTGATAGCAATGTCTGTTCAACTGGGTTTCTGCCTCATCTGCCACAGCGGAGTACTTTCCATACACCTGAAAATCTTTTTCCAGCTCCCAATTCTCAACAATCTGCTGTCCCACTACAGAGACGGGAACCCTCCTCTTATAAGATAAAAAAGTGTTGTACAAAGAAAGGGCCCTTGGCCAAGAGCAAGTACATGGAAGCAGCATAAACCCAGAGGTCAAAATAAGTTGAGGTTGGCAAATACACAGGGAACAGTAAACACAACTGTTAAAATTGAGTTACCAAAAGAGATACAAAGCCATAGCCGACCCATTGAATTACGTCAGCTGTGATCTATTGTTAAACAGTCAGTTAGGAAAAAGCATGTGAGTGAAGCTCAGTTTTATTTCTATCTTTTTCTGGAGAAGAGTCAAGAGGGAAGTGAAGAAGAGACTTACCAGCAAGAGAAAGAGAAGTTCAAGGTGGGAGCACCCTGTAACTCTAGACAGTGTCTCCATTCTAATGAATGGCATTCCAATGTGCTGTGGAAAAGGTTAAATTATATGGTGGGTCTAGTCTATAAAGCACCACAATGGAAGGCCCACAGGAGCCAAAGAACAAAGACGGATGAAAATAGAGAAATGAAAGACCAATAGAAGTGGCCCGCCAGCTCCCCTCCCTCCCCAACCTGCCCCCCCAATAAATAAATAAATAAAATTTAAAAAAAAAAAAACAAAACCTGGGCTTGCTACTGCCTGCTGGCCTGGAGTCCATTGTGAGTAAAATGTTGGGTACCAAGTGTTATAAGACCAGAGCCCTTTCGTGCTTTACTTTGTAGGACACGTCTTTCCCAGAGTCTGCACTTCTATTCCTAGCACCTTGGCAATGCTGAAGTCCTATTACTGGACAACAAACTTACCTTGTGTTTTTTGCTCAAGTCATCTGTTCTGGATTGCCTGTAATCAGGCTCTACCTACCTATTAGGATCCCCAGTTACATGGTTTTGAGTACTGTGTTTGGCTGATGTTGCTGTGTCCATTGATAACCATATTCATTCAGTCAACAAATATTTATTGAGTGCCAGGCATTGTTCTGGGACCTGGAAATGTAAGAGTGAACAAAACAGAAAGCAAAGCAAAGCAATAAACCCTGCCTCCATGGAGTATTCTGATAGCAATGTCTGTTCAACTGGGTTTCTGCCTCATCTGCCACAGCGGAGTACTTTCCATACACCTGAAAATCTTTTTCCAGCTCCCAATTCTCAACAATCTGCTGTCCCACTACAGAGACGGGAACCCTCCTCTTATAAGATAAAAAAGTGTTGTACAAAGAAAGGGCCCTTGGCCAAGAGCAAGTACATGGAAGCAGCATAAACCCAGAGGTCAAAATAAGTTGAGGTTGGCAAATACACAGGGAACAGTAAACACAACTGTTAAAATTGAGTTACCAAAAGAGATACAAAGCCATAGCCGACCCATTGAATTACGTCAGCTGTGATCTATTGTTAAACAGTCAGTTAGGAAAAAGCATGTGAGTGAAGCTCAGTTTTATTTCTATCTTTTTCTGGAGAAGAGTCAAGAGGGAAGTGAAGAAGAGACTTACCAGCAAGAGAAAGAGAAGTTCAAGGTGGGAGCACCCTGTAACTCTAGACAGTGTCTCCATTCTAATGAATGGCATTCCAATGTGCTGTGGAAAAGGTTAAATTATATGGTGGGTCTAGTCTATAAAGCAGTAGAATTATGAAAGACTGGTAGCAGTACCAGTTTTTCAGAGATAGGTAAGTACTGTCCCTTTTTTCACAAAGTGGAAGAAGGGAAATACTACATAAAAAAAAAAAAGAAAGAAAGAAAAAAGACCAGTGGCTTGATATTAGATGCGTTTCGGCGTTGTAAACTATTGAGGCATATAAAACAGACCCATAGACCTATTTCTTCCTGGTCACACCCACGGTGTGGTCACTGCCATAGCTGTCTTGGGGTGCTAGCCTTGGACATAAAAGCACCAGAAGTGGCCCCTAAATCCTGTTTGGGTTTTCCTACTCTTCACAGAGCTTGTCATCCAGATCATTGGCCAGAACCTGGGTGTAATTTCCATCCTTCACGTCCTTCTGTCTGTTCCAGAATCAGTCTGTGATCTTCTGTTGGCTTGGATCCTGCATGATTGTGATCACTAGTTCCACTTCATCCTCAAGGACTTCTCTTTGGGAATCAGTGTCTATATTCCTCAGCACAAGTGAGTAGTGTGTATACTGTTGCCCCACCCCCTTCCTAGCAGGGGTGACAAACACTGTTTTCTACAACCCAACAGTGTTGGTGTTGAGAATTCGCAAAACGAGCTGGAATTTCCCCACTAGAGATATGATAGTGGTATGTAGACTTCCTATGGAAGACCGATGTTGAATTGGTAGCTATCAAGTCCCACTACAGAGACGGAACCCTCCTCTTATAAGATAAAAAAGTGTTGTACAAAGAAAGGGCCCTTGGCCAAGAGCAAGTACATGGAAGCAGCATAAACCCAGAGGTCAAAATAAGTTGAGGTTGGCAAATACACAGGGAACAGTAAACACAACTGTTAAAATTGAGTTACCAAAAGAGATACAAAGCCATAGCCGACCCATTGAATTACGTCAGCTGTGATCTATTGTTAAACAGTCAGTTAGGAAAAAGCATGTGAGTGAAGCTCAGTTTTATTTCTATCTTTTTCTGGAGAAGAGTCAAGAGGGAAGTGAAGAAGAGACTTACCAGCAAGAGAAAGAGAAGTTCAAGGTGGGAGCACCCTGTAACTCTAGACAGTGTCTCCATTCTAATGAATGGCATTCCAATGTGCTGTGGAAAAGGTTAAATTATATGGTGGGTCTAGTCTATAAAGCAGTAGAATTATGAAAGACTGGTAGCAGTACCAGTTTTTCAGAGATAGGTAAGTACTGTCCCTTTTTTCACAAAGTGGAAGAAGGGAAATACTACATAAAAAAAAAAAAGAAAGAAAGAAAAAAGACCAGTGGCTTGATATTAGATGCGTTTGGGTTGTAAACTATTGAGGCATATAAAACAGACCCATAGACCTATTTCTTCCTGGTCACACCCACGGTGTGGTCACTGCCATAGCTGTCTTGGGGTGCTAGCCTTGGACATAAAAGCACCAGAAGTGGCCCCTAAATCCTGTTTGGGTTTTCCTACTCTTCACAGAGCTTGTCATCCAGATCATTGGCCAGAACCTGGGTGTAATTTCCATCCTTCACGTCCTTCTGTCTGTTCCAGAATCAGTCTGTGATCTTCTGTTGGCTTGGATCCTGCATGATTGTGATCACTAGTTCCACTTCATCCTCAAGGACTTCTCTTTGGGAATCAGTGTCTATATTCCTCAGCACAAGTGAGTAGTGTGTATACTGTTGCCCCACCCCCTTCCTAGCAGGGGTGACAAACACTGTTTTCTACAACCCAACAGTGTTGGTGTTGAGAATTCGCAAAACGAGCTGGAATTTCCCCACTAGAGATATGATAGTGGTATGTAGACTTCCTATGGAAGACCGATGTTGAATTGGTAAAGAGTTCCGTTTGAATTGGTAAAGAGATCTAGGTGGAACCATTAAGAAATCTAATGTTTTTGAGTGATGAGCAGAGAAGGAATAACCTACACACAAGATCAAGAAGGACTGGAAAAGTCAGGAAGGGGCTCTTTTCCCGTAAATTACTTACGAAAAATGTAAATGTAAAAATAAATGTAAAATAATAAATGTAAAAATAAAATCAGGCAAATTGAAACTATATCTCAATGCACTGACTCATGCCTAGCCTCAGTCTGGAGAGAGAACCCTCATAGAAGAAAGACTCCTCGTTGTAGTCAGCATTTCAATCAATGTCTTAGACAAAAGATACCTCTGTAAACATCTAAAATGTGCTAAGTTGAGGACTTCCCAGGTGGCACTACTGGTAAAGAACCTGTCTGCCAGCGCAAGAGGCATAAGAAATGCAAGTACAATTCCTGAGTAGGGACGATCCCCTGGAAGAGGGCATGGCAACCCAATCTAGTATTTTTTTTTTCAATTTTGGCCTCTTTTATTGATTTTTTATTTATTTTTCATATTCACCCATCTTTATTCTTTGGCCTATGTGGGCCTCCCATTACAGTGGCCTCTCTCGTTGCAGAGCATGGGCTCTGGGCACATGCGCTCCAGAGCTGGCTTATAATTGGACACACCAGTCCAGCCACTATCCGGCATGTGGGATCTTCCCGGGCCAGGGATCGAACTGGTGCCCCCTGCACTGCAAGGTGGACTCTTTATCCACTGGACCATCAGGGAAGCCCCAATCCAGTATTATTGTCTGAAGAATCCCATGGACAGAGAAGCCTGTTCTGCTACAGTCCATGGGGTCACAAAGAATCGAACATGACTGAAGCGGCTTGGCACTCCCACAAGCTGAGGGGAGTACAAAATATATTCGATAGAAGAATTAGGATGTGAAAAAATCTTGACTGACTAGAGCCATGGGCCTGTGGCATGTGGGATCTTCCCAGACCAGGGATTAAACCTGTGTTCCCTGCGTTGGCAGGCAGATTCTTAACCACTGGACCACTTATTGTAGCTGATAAAATAAACTTTAAGAAGGATTAAAGTTTCAGTAGCTACGTACAGGATGGGAAAATGTGATTTAGCAACTGATTGTACAAACAAAAAATTTATAGGAACTAGTTGATAATTAACTTTATGAGTCAAGAAGTGGCTGCCAAGAAGAGGTAAGATGAGTCGACTGATTGGATTGTAGCCTAGTGTCTAGAACAGTGTTTCTCAGACTTTACTACCCATGAGAGTCAGCTGGGGAATCTTTACAACGCCTTCTGTTCAAGCTACCCTCTGTACTCATTAAACTCAGAATCTCTGGGAGGAGGCGGGGTGTAGGTAGGCATCAGTATTTTAAAAAATTTTCGAAGTGATTCCAAAGTGCAGCAAAATTTGAGAACAGGCATATAGAATTGAAAACAGAAAATAGAATAATGGATTTTACCTGAAATCAGGAGACATTAGAGACACATGGGTTTGTTTTGTCTTCCAAGGTTCTGATAAGCCTTTGGGGTTGGGCTTCTAATGTACCACCATCCTCCAACTGGATTGAGAACCACTGGTCTAGACAACTTCTACCCTGTCCTGCTCAGGCCACACCTAGTGACATGAGTTTGTTCTGACTGCCTGTCTTTAAAAATGCGATAGATTAAAATTCTCACATTGAATGTGATGTGGACACAGGCTGCATCTTTATTTGGTCCTGGGAGGAAGGAAGCTTGGCAAGGCCTGGAGGGATGGGTAGGAGTTTAGAGGTAACTCAGAAGTGAAATATTATCAATATTTTAAAACCAAGAAATTTCATATGAGCTTGACTTTCAGGTTCCCTTAAAAATTGTTGTTGGGACTTCCCTGGGGGTCCAGTGGGTAAGGACACTGCCTTGCAGTGCAAGGGGCGCCGGTTCGATCCCTGGCCTGGGAAGATCCCACGTGCCGCGGAGCAGCTGGAACGATGTGTTCAATTACCTAGCCGGAGCTCTGGAGGGCCTGTGCCTAGAGCCGGTGCTCTGCAACAACAGAGGCCACTGCGATGCCAAAGAACAAAAAAAGATGGATGAAAGTAGATAAATGAAAACGTGGCCCGCCACTCCCTCCCTCCAACCCGCAAGAAAAAAACTGTTGTTGTTCAGTCACTCACTAGCTTTTACTCTTTGTTTAGGATTAAGTTCAGTAGCTACGTACAGGATGGGAAAATGTGATTTAGCAACTGATTGTACAAACAAAAAATTTATAGGAACTAGTTGATAATTAACTTTATGAGTCAAGAAGTGGCTGCCAAGAAGAGGTAAGATGAGTCGACTGATTGGATTGTAGCCTAGTGTCTAGAACAGTGTTTCTCAGACTTTACTACCCATGAGAGTCAGCTGGGGAATCTTTACAACGCCTTCTGTTCAAGCTACCCTCTGTACTCATTAAACTCAGAATCTCTGGGAGGAGGCGGGGTGTAGGTAGGCATCAGTATTTTAAAAAATTTTCGAAGTGATTCCAAAGTGCAGCAAAATTTGAGAACAGGCATATAGAATTGAAAACAGAAAATAGAATAATGGATTTTACCTGAAATCAGGAGACATTAGAGACACATGGGTTTGTTTTGTCTTCCAAGGTTCTGATAAGCCTTTGGGGTTGGGCTTCTAATGTACCACCATCCTCCAACTGGATTGAGAACCACTGGTCTAGACAACTTCTACCCTGTCCTGCTCAGGCCACACCTAGTGACATGAGTTTGTTCTGACTGCCTGTCTTTAAAAATGCGATAGATTAAAATTCTCACATTGAATGTGATGTGGACACAGGCTGCATCTTTATTTGGTCCTGGGAGGAAGGAAGCTTGGCAAGGCCTGGAGGGATGGGTAGGAGTTTAGAGGTAACTCAGAAGTGAAATATTATCAATATTTTAAAACCAAGAAATTTCATATGAGCTTGACTTTCAGGTTCCCTTAAAAATTGTTGTTGGGACTTCCCTGGGGGTCCAGTGGGTAAGGACACTGCCTTGCAGTGCAAGGGGCGCCGGTTCGATCCCTGGCCTGGGAAGATCCCACGTGCCGCGGAGCAGCTGGAACGATGTGTTCAATTACCTAGCCGGAGCTCTGGAGGGCCTGTGCCTAGAGCCGGTGCTCTGCAACAACAGAGGCCACTGCGATGCCAAAGAACAAAAAAAGATGGATGAAAGTAGATAAATGAAAACGTGGCCCGCCCACTCCCCTCCCTCCCCAACCCGCAAGAAAAAAAAAAACTGTTGTTGTTCAGTCACTCACTAGCTGACTCTTTGTGACTCCATGAACTGCAGCACGCCTGCCTTCCCTGTCCTTCACTATCTCCCAGAGCTTGTTCAAACTCATATCCATTGAGTTGATGATGCCATCCAAGCATCTCATCGTCTGCCATCCCCTTTTCTTGCTCTCAATCTTTCCCAGCATCAAGTGGCCGAAGTATTGGAGCTTTAGCTTCACCCTCAGCTCTTCCAATAAATATTCAGGGTTGATTTCCATTAGGATTAACTGGTTTGATCTCCTAGCTGTCCAAGGGACCATAAAGAGTCTTCTCTAGCACCACAATTTGAAAGCATCAATTCTTCAGTGCTTAGCTTTCTTTATGGTCCAACTCTCACATCCGTACATGACTACTGAAAAAACCCATAGTTTTGACTATGCAGACTTTGTTGGCAATGTGATGTCCATGCTTTTTAATATGCTATCCAGGTTTTATGAGAAACCAGCTTTTGCCGGAAAATCTAAGCCCACCTCCTCCTGCTACAGTAGTCATTTGGAGCTGAGTAACTGCTGCCCTCTTTGCAGTAGGCCTGTGCTTTCCAGCCCTCAGTTCACTTCTCATTCATTTATCAGATAAGTTCCCACAAATGCTTTAGTTGACTGACCTTTCTACAGACCAGGGGATCAAGGTCTAGGAGAGGGAAAAGGAAGGTGAAAAATCTTAAAATTGCATTACATAAGGATTACTTTTAAATATCTGAGATACTAGAACACTCAGGGGATTTTTTTCACATTCTTGGCCCAATGTCATGTGAAGGAGGATTGAACTTGCCTGGGTCCAAAATGAACTAAGATCACTGGATAGAAACTCCTGGGAGACACATCTGGACTCCATCTCCTAACTAATTTTCCAATTAGCAGGACTGTCTAAAAAGAGATGCCTTTAGTGACAGTGAATTCTCTGTCGTGGAGATGTTAGGCTCAATTTCTGACACCTCTGTCAGGCTTGGGATGGGCAAGGCCGTGGGAATGACAGATTTGGAGTTGAGTGGTGTTGGATCACAATAAAAGGATGGTTTGAGTTCAAACTGCAAATCCCATGAGAGCTCAAAAGAGTCAAATGGGATAGGAATTAGGCAGAGCAGCTGGAATAGTTGGTAATAAGAAGGTGATCTTGAGCAATTCCTGAGTTTGAGGGAAAGAAAGGAAAGGGATATTTAATGGTAAGACTAACTCTGGCCTTTCCATCTTAGGCACGGTTAGGCCCTGAGTGCTAATGGGCCAGCAGCCCTGAGGGGAGTGGGCTAGGGGATTCCCAAGCATTATGTGAGACACAACTTTAATATGCTTTGTGGCGAGTATTGGAGCTTTAGCTTCACCCTCAGCTCTTCCAATAAATATTCAGGGTTGATTTCCATTAGGATTAACTGGTTTGATCTCCTAGCTGTCCAAGGGACCATAAAGAGTCTTCTCTAGCACCACAATTTGAAAGCATCAATTCTTCAGTGCTTAGCTTTCTTTATGGTCCAACTCTCACATCCGTACATGACTACTGAAAAAACCCATAGTTTTGACTATGCAGACTTTGTTGGCAATGTGATGTCCATGCTTTTTAATATGCTATCCAGGTTTTATGAGAAACCAGCTTTTGCCGGAAAATCTAAGCCCACCTCCTCCTGCTACAGTAGTCATTTGGAGCTGAGTAACTGCTGCCCTCTTTGCAGTAGGCCTGTGCTTTCCAGCCCTCAGTTCACTTCTCATTCATTTATCAGATAAGTTCCCACAAATGCTTTAGTTGACTGACCTTTCTACAGACCAGGGGATCAAGGTCTAGGAGAGGGAAAAGGAAGGTGAAAAATCTTAAAATTGCATTACATAAGGATTACTTTTAAATATCTGAGATACTAGAACACTCAGGGGATTTTTTTCACATTCTTGGCCCAATGTCATGTGAAGGAGGATTGAACTTGCCTGGGTCCAAAATGAACTAAGATCACTGGATAGAAACTCCTGGGAGACACATCTGGACTCCATCTCCTAACTAATTTTCCAATTAGCAGGACTGTCTAAAAAGAGATGCCTTTAGTGACAGTGAATTCTCTGTCGTGGAGATGTTAGGCTCAATTTCTGACACCTCTGTCAGGCTTGGGATGGGCAAGGCCGTGGGAATGACAGATTTGGAGTTGAGTGGTGTTGGATCACAATAAAAGGATGGTTTGAGTTCAAACTGCAAATCCCATGAGAGCTCAAAAGAGTCAAATGGGATAGGAATTAGGCAGAGCAGCTGGAATAGTTGGTAATAAGAAGGTGATCTTGAGCAATTCCTGAGTTTGAGGGAAAGAAAGGAAAGGGATATTTAATGGTAAGACTAACTCTGGCCTTTCCATCTTAGGCACGGTTAGGCCCTGAGTGCTAATGGGCCAGCAGCCCTGAGGGGAGTGGGCTAGGGGATTCCCAAGCATTATGTGAGACACAACTTTAATATGCTTTCTCAGTCTTGGTTCTGATTCCAGCTTTGACAAGCACCACCATGAGAGCCAAAGTAATGTGCCAAAAGTCTTGCCTTTCCTTGTTATGAATTTGTGTTTTGAGATGAAGTTAGAACATTTGACCACCTTCAAACATTTGTAATCTTTTTGAATTATATGAAAAATAAGGTTAGGGATGAATTTGGTATCTGCTAGTACATTCATTTCAAAATTGATAAAACCATGCTCATGATACATAGGACTTTTGCTTTAAAATATGCCCTTAAATTCTTTTTCTGAATGTAAAATACATACTCTTTGCAAAAGATAAAAGAATCACAAAGAAAAATTAAAATCACCCACAGTTGTATCACTGAGAGATAAAGTGCTATGCAATTTGGAATATACATTTATACTTTTTGTGTATTTTTTAAACATTTTAAAGATGGAAAAATATTAAAGTGTTTTATAACTTTTTTATTTAAAGTATTTCCAAATTTGGCTACATAATCAAGTATGGGGGGTACACAGAATGGGGATAAGGGTGTGCCTTGTTTTGGAGTTGGATGGTCACGTCTTGAGTCCACTATGTACCTTTTCTGTGCTTCCATTTTTCATCTATAAACTGCAAAAAGTAATAGTTCAGTGTTATCGTAGATTGTGGATAATAAATAATATAATCCATATGAAGTCCTTAGAAGAGTATTTGGAACAAATTTAATAGTTATATAATATATAATTGGACATCTAAAAGGAGGGTTTGAGTTCAAATTTTGACACCTCTGTCAGGCTTGGGATGGGCAAGGCCGTGGGAATGACAGATTTGGAGTTGAGTGGTGTTGGATCACAATAAAAGGATGGTTTGAGTTCAAACTGCAAATCCCATGAGAGCTCAAAAGAGTCAAATGGGATAGGAATTAGGCAGAGCAGCTGGAATAGTTGGTAATAAGAAGGTGATCTTGAGCAATTCCTGAGTTTGAGGGAAAGAAAGGAAAGGGATATTTAATGGTAAGACTAACTCTGGCCTTTCCATCTTAGGCACGGTTAGGCCCTGAGTGCTAATGGGCCAGCAGCCCTGAGGGGAGTGGGCTAGGGGATTCCCAAGCATTATGTGAGACACAACTTTAATATGCTTTCTCAGTCTTGGTTCTGATTCCAGCTTTGACAAGCACCACCATGAGAGCCAAAGTAATGTGCCAAAAGTCTTGCCTTTCCTTGTTATGAATTTGTGTTTTGAGATGAAGTTAGAACATTTGACCACCTTCAAACATTTGTAATCTTTTTGAATTATATGAAAAATAAGGTTAGGGATGAATTTGGTATCTGCTAGTACATTCATTTCAAAATTGATAAAACCATGCTCATGAGACATAGGACTTTTTCTTTAAAATATGCCCTTAAATTCTTTTTCTGAATGTAAAATACATACTCTTTGCAAAAAATAAAAGAATCACAAAGAAAAATTAAAATCACCCACAGTTGTATCACTGAGAGATAAAGTGCTATGCAATTTGGAATATACATTTATACTTTTTGTGTATTTTTTAAACATTTTAAAGATGGAAAAATATTAAAGTGTTTTATAACTTTTTTATTTAAAGTATTTCCAAATTTGGCTACATAATCAAGTATGGGGGGTACACAGAATGGGGATAAGGGTGTGCCTTGTTTTGGAGTTGGATGGTCACGTCTTGAGTCCACTATGTACCTTTTCTGTGCTTCCATTTTTCATCTATAAACTGCAAAAAGTAATAGTTCAGTGTTATCGTAGATTGTGGATAATAAATAATATAATCCATATGAAGTCCTTAGAAGAGTATTTGGAACAAATTTAATAGTTATATAATATATAATTATATAGATACATATAATATAGTGAAGCAATTTTGTCTATTATACTGCATTTCTTTTTTAATTTTTGGATTTTTTAAAATTTATTTTTAATTGAATGATAATTGCTTTACAATATTGTGTTAGTTTCTGCTATACATCAACATGAATCAGCCATAGGTATACATATGTCCCCTCCCTTTTGAACTTCTCTGCCATCTCCCACCCCATCCTACCCATCTAGGGTGCCACAGAGCACCAGGTTTTAGCTCTCTGCATCACACAGAAAATTCTCACTATCTGTTTTACATATGGTAATATGTATATTTCAGTGTCACTCTTTCAATTCATCCCTCCCTCTTCTTGTCCCACATGTCCACAAGTCTGTCCTCTATGTATGCATCTCCATTGCTTCCCTACAGATATGTTCATCGGTACCATCTTTCTAGATTCCATATATATGTGTTATTACATGATATTTGTTTTTCTTTTTCTGACATATTTCACTCTGTATAATAGGTTCTAGGCTCACCCACCTTATTAGAAATGACTCAAATGCATTCCTTTTTACAGGTAAGTAATATTCTACTATATTTATGTATCACAACTTCTTTATCCATTCATCTGATGATTGGATATCTAGGCTGCTTCCATATCCTGGCTATTGTACATAGTGCTATAATGAACATTGGGGTACATTTTGTCATTTTCAGTTATGGTTTCCTTAGGGTATATGCCCAGTAGTAGTATTGTTGGGTCATATGGTAGTTTTATTCCTAGTTTTTAAAGGAATCTTCATATCCTTCTCTATAGTGGCAGTATCAATTTACATTCCCCCCAAGAAAGCAAGAGGGTTCCTTTTTCTCTACACTCTCCAGCATTTACTGTCTGTAGATTTCTTGATGATGACCATTCTGACTGGTGTGAGATGTTACCTCTTTGTAGTTTTGATTTGCATTTCTCTAATACTGGGTGATGTTGAACATCTTTTCATGTGTTTATTAGCCGTTTGTATGGCTTCTTTAGAGAAATGTCTGTTTAGATTTTCTACCCACTTTTGATTGGGTTGTTTGTTTTCTTGGTATTGAGTTGTATGAGCTGCCTGTATATTTTGGAGATTAATCCTTTGTCAGTTGTTTCATTTGCTATTCTTTTCTCCCATTCTGAGAGTTGTCTTTTCATCTTGTTTATAGTTTCCGTTGCTGGGCAATATCTCTTAAATTTAATTAGGTTCCACTTGTTTATTTTTGTTTTTATTTCCATTATTCTGGGAGGTGGGTCATAGAAGATCTCCCACCCATCCTACCCATCTAGGGTGCCACAGAGCACCAGGTTTTAGCTCTCTGCATCACACAGAAAATTCTCACTATCTGTTTTACATATGGTAATATGTATATTTCAGTGTCACTCTTTCAATTCATCCCCCCCTCTTCTTGTCCCACATGTCCACAAGTCTGTCCTCTATGTATGCATCTCCATTGCTTCCCTACAGATATGTTCATCGGTACCATCTTTCTAGATTCCATATATATGTGTTATTACATGATATTTGTTTTTCTTTTTCTGACATATTTCACTCTGTATAATAGGTTCTAGGCTCACCCACCTTATTAGAAATGACTCAAATGCATTCCTTTTTACAGGTAAGTAATATTCTACTATATTTATGTATCACAACTTCTTTATCCATTCATCTGATGATTGGATATCTAGGCTGCTTCCATATCCTGGCTATTGTACATAGTGCTATAATGAACATTGGGGTACATTTTGTCATTTTCAGTTATGGTTTCCTTAGGGTATATGCCCAGTAGTAGTATTGTTGGGTCATATGGTAGTTTTATTCCTAGTTTTTAAAGGAATCTTCATATCCTTCTCTATAGTGGCAGTATCAATTTACATTCCCACCAAGAAAGCAAGAGGGTTCCTTTTTCTCTACACTCTCCAGCATTTACTGTCTGTAGATTTCTTGATGATGACCATTCTGACTGGTGTGAGATGTTACCTCTTTGTAGTTTTGATTTGCATTTCTCTAATACTGGGTGATGTTGAACATCTTTTCATGTGTTTATTAGCCGTTTGTATGGCTTCTTTAGAGAAATGTCTGTTTAGATTTTCTACCCACTTTTTGATTGGGTTGTTTGTTTTCTTGGTATTGAGTTGTATGAGCTGCCTGTATATTTTGGAGATTAATCCTTTGTCAGTTGTTTCATTTGCTATTCTTTTCTCCCATTCTGAGAGTTGTCTTTTCATCTTGTTTATAGTTTCCGTTGCTGGGCAATATCTCTTAAATTTAATTAGGTTCCACTTGTTTATTTTTGTTTTTATTTCCATTATTCTGGGAGGTGGGTCATAGAAGATCTTGCTATGATTTATGTCAAGGAGTATACTGCCAAGGTTTTCCTCTAGGAGCTTTATAGTTTCTGGCCTTACATTTAAATCCTTAATCCATTTCGAATTTAATTTTGTGTATGACGTTAGGAAGTGCTCTAGTTTCATTCTTTTACATGTAGCTGTCCAGTTTTCCGAGCACCTCTTACTGAAAAGGCTGTCTTTTCTCCATGGGATAATTTTGCCTCCTTTGTCAAAGGTGCCCATAGATGCATGGGTTTATCTCTGAACTTTCTATATTGTTCCATTGCTCCATATTTCTGTTTTTGTGCCAGTACACAAAACTGATTGTAGCTTTGTAGTATAGTCTAAATTCCGGAAGCCTGCTTTTGCATTTAGATTTCTCCTAATTCTAGCTGTTATCATAGGCTGGATTTTTTAAGATACTGACATGAGTTACCTGAAAGTCACATCAATAAATAATTACTAATTCTATATTTAAAAGAACACAGAATTAGGGACTTCCCTGGTGGCACAGTAGATAAAGAATCTGCTTGCCAAGACATGGGACAAAGGTTTGATCCCTGGTCTGGGAAGATTCCACATGCAGTAGAGCAGTGAAACCTGGGCACTACAACTGCTGAAGCCTAAGAGCTCCAGGACCAGCAAACCCCAACTCAGGAGCCTGTGTACTGCGATTACTGATACTGAAGCCCGTGTGCCTAGAGCCTGCACTCTGCAACAAGCGAAGCCCATGAAGTGCAAGAAAGAGTAGCATCCATTCACCATAACTAGAGAAAGCCCAGGTGCAGCAAGGAAGACCCAGTGCAGCCAAAATTAAATAAATAAATACATGTCTTTTAAAAAGAACACAGAATTGTAATATTTTTCCAGATTAGGCATTAGGTAATTTAGAACTCCCTTCCTCTTTGATGTCAGCCCATTGTTTAGTGTATTATTTTTTTTTTTTTAAGATTTATTTATTTATTTATTTTGGGCGGGGGTCGGGTTGGGGAGGGAGGGGAGCGGGCAGGCCACTTCTATTGGTCTTTCATTTCTCTATTTTCATTCATCTTTGTTCTTTGGCTCCTGTGGGCCTTGTTCTTTGGCTCCTGTGGGCCTCCCATCATGGTGGCGTCTGTCGTTTCAGAGCGCCGGCTCTGGGCACATGCGCTCCAGAGCACCAGCTCAGTCATTGGACACATCGGTCCAGCTGCTCCGTGTCACGTGGGATCTTCCCAGGCCAGGGATCGAACCGGCACCCCTTGCACTGCAAGGCGGTGTCCTTACCCACTGGACCACCAGGGGAAGCCCTAGCGTATTATTTAGAAATAAGAATAAAACTTTGTACTTTGCCAGCATGAGTAATTCACAGAAAAAGCATTTTATTCAAAGAAAACTGTCAGAAGTTATTTTTCTGGAAAAGAGATGACACAAAAATCTTTAGTAGTTTTTATGACTGGTCTCACCAATAATAAATAGACAATTATGCAAAGAAATCTTTAGATCACTAAATCCAACAAAAGAAAAATACATGTTTTTAAATTGCGCACAGACTATTTACCACGATAGACCTATTCTGGGTAATAAAAACGTCTCAAATTTAAAAGTATTCAAGTCACATAAAGTCTGTTCTCAGATCACAAGGGAATTATATTAGAAATCAACAGAAAGATGTGTGAAAAATGTATTTGTCTGGCATCAATCATCCATCAATTGAAGAAACCAAAAGGGACATGAGAAAATATTTTGAACTGATTGAAAATACAGCAGTAACATTTGTGGGATGCCTTTAAAGCAGTATGAAAGGGGAAAAACTATTGTACTAAACATCCATGTTAAGAAGAAAGGTTTCAAATTAAGGTAATGGATTTAGAATGGCCAAAACAATACTTAAAAAAAAGAACAAAGGTGGAATGTTAATACTACCCGATTACAAGACTCATTCTACAACTACACCAAATTTATGATTCATTGAAATAAAATAATTGATAAAATAGGCTTCATCAAAGTGAAAAAACTTTCTTCAAAAATGCACCGTGTAAATTGATACAGCCTCTATGGAAGACAGTATGGAGATTTCTTAAAAAACTAAAAATAGAAGCACCCTACGACCCAACAATCCCACTCTTAGGCTTATATCCTGATGAAATCAAAACTGAAAGAAGCGCCTGTACCCCAATGTTCATTGCAGCTCTCTATACAATAGTCAAAACATGGAAGCAACCTAGATGTCCATCGACGAATGAATGGATCCAGAAGCTCTGGTACATATATACAATGGAATACTTCTCAGCTGTTAAAAGAAATGAAGACGACTCAGTCCGAATGAAGTGGCTGGCTCTAGAACCTATCATAAAAAGTGAAGTAAGTCAAAAAGAGAAAGACAAATACAGTATACTAACACACATATATGGAATCTAGTAGGACAGTCTTGATAACACATGCAGGGAACTCATGGAAGAACAGACAGAGCATAGACATAGGGACATTGTGGGGAAGAAATAGGGAGGGGGAAGCATGGAGGGAGTAACATGGAAACCTATACTGTTATGTGTGGAAAAGATAGCTAGTGTCATAGTGCTAAGGGAATAGGAGTGCTTACAATGGCTTGGGGCGAAGGTCTGGAGGGGTGGGATAGGGAACTGGGGGTGGGAACCATGGATGTGCATAGACTGATCTGGGAACATACATGTCTGTGAACAACAAAACTCTGTAAAGCCTTTAAAATAAAAAATTTAAAAAATGCACCATGAAGAAAATGAAAAGATAATCTACAAGGTGGGAGAAAATCTTTGCAAATCATGTTTTCAATAAATAACTTGCTACAGATTATATATGTAGAACTCTTGAAATTGAATAATAAGAAAACCTAATAAAAACTTGGTAAAAGATTTGAATGGACAGTTCTTCTAAGCACATGAAAGGGGAAAAACTATTGTACTAAACATCCATGTTAAGAAGAAAGGTTTCAAATTAAGGTAATGGATTTAGAATGGCCAAAACAATACTTAAAAAAAAGAACAAAGGTGGAATGTTAATACTACCCGATTACAAGACTCATTCTACAACTACACCAAATTTATGATTCATTGAAATAAAATAATTGATAAAATAGGCTTCATCAAAGTGAAAAACTTTCTTCAAAAATGCACCGTGTAAATTGATACAGCCTCTATGGAAGACAGTATGGAGATTTCTTAAAAAACTAAAAATAGAAGCACCCTACGACCCAACAATCCCACTCTTAGGCTTATATCCTGATGAAATCAAAACTGAAAGAAGCGCCTGTACCCCAATGTTCATTGCAGCTCTCTATACAATAGTCAAAACATGGAAGCAACCTAGATGTCCATCGACGAATGAATGGATCCAGAAGCTCTGGTACATATATACAATGGAATACTTCTCAGCTGTTAAAAGAAATGAAGACGACTCAGTCCGAATGAAGTGGCTGGCTCTAGAACCTATCATAAAAAGTGAAGTAAGTCAAAAAGAGAAAGACAAATACAGTATACTAACACACATATATGGAATCTAGTAGGACGGTCTTGATAACACACGCAGGGAACTCATGGAAAAACAGACAGAGCATAGACATAGGGACATTGTGGGGAAGAAATAGGGAGGGGGAAGCATGGAGGGAGTAACATGGAAACCTATACTGTTATGTGTGGAAAAGATAGCTATTGTCATAGTGCTAAGGGAATAGGAGTGCTTACAATGGCTTGGGGCGAAGGTCTGGAGGGGTGGGATGGGGGAACTGGGGGGGTGGGAACCATGGATGTGCATAGACTGATCTGGGAACATACATGTCTGTGAACAACAAAACTCTGTAAAGCCTTTAAAATAAAAAATTTAAAAAAAAAATGCACCATGAAGAAAATGAAAAGATAATCTACAAGGTGGGAGAAAATCTTTGCAAATCATGTTTTCAATAAATAACTTGCTACAGATTATATATGTAGAACTCTTGAAATTGAATAATAAGAAAACCTAATAAAAACTTGGTAAAAGATTTGAATGGACAGTTCATCAGAGAAGACAGGTGATGGCTACTAAGCACATGAAAAATACTCAACATCATTAGTCATTAGGAAAATGCACATTAATACCACAATGAGAATCTACTACATACTTACCAAGATGGCTAAACCTGAAAAGACTGATCATATCCAGTATAGAGAAACTGGAACTCTAATAGACTGCAGATGTAAAAATGTAAAATGGGTAAAGCCTCTTTGGAAAACAGCTTAGCAGTTTCTTAAAAAGTTAAACTCATACCTCCCACTGATCTAGTCATTTTTCTCTTATTTATCCAGGATAAAAGAAAGCATTGACCTAGAGACTGTCATACAGAGTGAAAAGTCCGAAAGAGAAAAAAAAAATCGTGTATTAGCATATATATGTGGAATCTAGAAAAATGGTAGAGATGATCTTATTTGTGAAACAGAAATAGAGACACAGATGTAGAGAACAGACATATGGACACCAAGGTTGGAGACAGAGGGCAGAAGAATTGGGAGATTGGGATTAACATTATATAGATAGATAGATAGATACTATTGATACTATAAAATAGATAACTAATGAAAACCTACTGTATCACTCAGGGAACTCAGTGCTCACTGGTGACCTAAATGGGAAGGAAATCCAAAAAAGGGGGGATATATGTATGCGTATAGCTGACTCACTTCTTCATACAGTAGAAACTAACACAATATTGTAAAGCCAGTATACTCCAATAGAAATTAATTAAAAAAAGAGGGCTTCCTTGGTGGTCCGGTGGGTAAGGACACCACCACCTTGCAGTGCAAGGGGCGCCAATTCGATCCCTGTCCTGGGAAGATCCCACATGCCGTGGAGTGACTGGACTGATGTGTCCAACTACTGAGCTGGAGCTCTGGAGTACATATGCCTAGAGCTGGTGCTCTGCAACAAGAGAGGCCGCTGTGATGGGAGGCCCACACAGGCCAAAGAACAAAGATGGATGAAAATCGATAAATGAAAGACCAATAGAAGTAGCCCCCTCCAAAAAAAGTCATAAAAAATTAATTAAAAAAAGAAAGCATGTATTCATACAAATCAGTTGATTGTGTGTAACACCTCAATAAAATTGTGTAAAAATAAGAGCAAACTCATGTATGCCTCCTTTTGATCTCTGTGCCCAAGTTTCATAATGACATGTGCTTTGGAGCTGCTGGGGTTCATTAGCGGATCAGCATATATAAAACTGTGATCATTGAGTCTCCCTCATGGAAACGTCTTCAGAGACTGAAGACAGTCTCCCAACCATGCTGGTTCTTTCACTCAGGAACCAGTACAGCCAAGATTCTTCTGCCCTTCCAGCAATGCCAGAGAGTAGATTCAGGGGCAGAAACCATCTGTCATTCAAAATGGTTGGCATCATCGAAGCATCTTACCCCAGACCTGGTATCAAGTATGTATTTGGATACTGAAATAAACTGAGTGGAATTGCAGTGTTCTTAAGTATGGTTATTGCATCTTCTCATAGGTATACTTTGGCCCATAATTTTATAAGAAACTTGTTAACTCAGGTATCTTTTGCTTTTGGATCTGAGATGTGCAGTACCATAGAAGGAAAGTTATCAACCCAAATTTCTGAACTTTTTGCAAGTTCCTGAAAATGATACTGGAGTATTTGACAACTGAGCATGACAATCTAGAATCTTGGTCTACAGCCTGTATCTCATCTTCCTGTAACTTCAAGCTCCTAACTCTATAGGTTATGAACCTACAGTCAGGTTGGTTTTTCTGAATCTTTTGCATCATTCTTGTAACCCTGCCTTCCTGCTCCCACAGGCCCAGCACCATGGATTTTGACTCTGTCCACTGTAACTCCTACCAAAACAAATAAAACATGACTAAAGGCAGAACAGGCTAAAATTACCTTCTCAGTGGTTAAAATTAGCTTCTTAATCCTGGTTGCACATCGAGATAATCTAGAAAGACTTTTTTTTAAGAGCTGGAGATACCTTCGCTGTTGTTCAGTTACTAAATTGTGTCCAACTCTTTGTGACCCTGTGGATGACAGCAAGCCAGGCTTCCCTGTCCTTCACCGTCTCCCAGAGTTGGCCCAAACTCATGTCCATTGAGTTGGTGATGCTATCCAAACATCTCATCTCTTCTCCTCTTGCCATCAATCTTTCCCAGCATCAGAATCTTTTCCAGTGAGTCAGCTCTTTGCATCAGGTGGCCAATGTATTAGAGCTAACGTTCAGCAACTGTATTTCCAGTGACTATTCAGGGTTGATTTCATTTAGGATCAACTGGTTTGATCTCCTTGCTGTCCAAGGGGCTCTCAAGAGTCTTCTCCACCACCACAGTTTGAAAGCATTTATTCTTCAGCATTTGGCCTTCTTTAAGGTCCAACTGTTATATCTGTACATGATTACTGGGAAAATCATAGCTTTGATTAGACAGACCTTCATCAGCAAAGTGAGGTCTCCACTTTTTAATATGCTGTCTAGGTTTGTCATAACTTGTCTTCCAAGGAGCCAACATCTTTACATTTTGTGAATGCAGTTACCATCCACAGTGATTTTGGAGCCTAAGAAAATGAAGTCTGTCACTGTTTCCATTATTTCCCCATCTATTTGCCATGAATACATAGTTGATAATGATTTAGTTGATACTGATTTAGTTGATGATAATTTTATGATCTTTGTATACTTCTATTTTGTTTTATTTGATCTTTATTATTATTTGGCCAAGCCATTTGACTTGCGGATCTTAGTTCCTTGAGCAGGGTTGAACTGCCCTTGTCAGTGAAAACGCAGAGTCCTAACCGCTGGACTGCCAGGGAATTCCCTTTACATGACAAATTTGAAGATTCCTCCTACCCTACTTTTTCCTACTTAAAAAAAAAAGTTTGCTTATTCAAATATAATTAACACACAATATTATATGTCTCAGATGTACAGCATCATGATTTAAAATTTTTAAAGTTATACTCCCTTCATAGTGTGATAGTATTTATGGGGACCCCAAAACTACAAAAAACTGGTGAATATAACAAAAAAGAAGCACACTCACAGAGAACAAACTAGCATTTACTAGAGGGGAGAAGGACATGGGAGGGGCAAGATAGAGTTAGGGGATGAAGAGATACAAACTATTAGGGATAAATAAATAAGCTACAAGGATGTATTGAACAGTGGAGGAAATATAGTTACCTGAAGGGATTATAAAAGCATGATGGCCCCCTACCTCAAAGCCATTAAATCAGAGTCACTTGGGGTGACCCCTCTGCCTGAGGTTTTTCTTTCTTTAAGCTCCATGGGGAATTCTAATGTGCAACTAGTGGAGAAACACTGCTGTATTGATGGCATCATTTTGTTTGTTTGAAAAGTCCACACTTTCTTAACATTTCTGAAAAAACCAACTGTCTGCCTCTGTTCTAGCCTCTACAACTACATTTTCCTAAAAGGCCAACTTCTCTCATTGCTTGTGTACAGGTCATGGTGATCATGGGAAAATGTATCCTGTAATTAAGAAGAAAATGAAACTTAATTTCTGTGGAAAATTATGTTGTACTGCATAGTAAATTACACTTTTCATGGACAAATTGTAGGAAAAGAATTTGGCAATGGCCAGAATAATGTAATGCTTAATTTTTTCATTATATAATTAAAAGATAATTAGCTAAATAGGTAATAATTTGGCTAATTGCAGTGATTGAATGATTGCTTCCATAATGTAAACTACTTTCCACCATAGTCAGTGATTTAAAATATTTTCTAAACATCTAGTGGTATCTTAAATGACCTATATTTGGCTCATCGTCTCCCTATGACCAATTTGTCAGTTGCACCAAGGAAGCTACTAGAAGACCAATCACCCAGGGCTGATGAATCTGTCAGGATCTCTGGGTCTTAGTTAAGCATAACTCTAGTGGGAGCCTGGAAAGGAAACTCTGCAGGTACTTGGTCACAGATTGGTGTGCTAGGGATTGGCTTTTGTTGTTATTGTTTTTTAGTTGCTAAGTTGTGTCCAACTCTGTGCAGTCCCATGAACTGCAGCACACTAGGCTTCCCTGTCCTTCACTATCTCCTGGAGTTTGCTCAAACTCATGTCCATTGAGTCAGTGATGCCATCCAATCATCTCATCCTCTGTCGCCTCCTTCTTCTCCTGCCCTCAGTCTTTCCCAACATCAGGGTCTTTTCCTGTGAGTCAGGTCTTCACATCAGGTGGCCAAAATACTGGATCTTCAGCTTCAGCATCAGTCCTTCCAATGAATATTCAGGGTTGATTTCCTTCAGGATTGACTGATTTGATCTCCTAGCTGCCCAAGGGACTTCCAAAAGTCTTCTCCAGCACCACAATTTGAAAGTATCAATTCTTTGGCATTCAGTCTTCTTTATGATCCAACTGTCACATCCATAGCTGACTACTGGAAAAACCATAGCTTTGACTATGTGAACCTTTGTTGGCAAAGTTATGTCTCTGCTTTTTAATATTCTGTCTAGATTTATCATAGCTTTTCTTCCAAGAAGCAAGTGTTTTTTTAAATTTTATGGATGCAGTCACCATCCACAGTTACCTTGGAGCCCAAGAAAATAAAGATATTGGCTTTGTGTCTTGAAAACCTCAGTTTCTTCCTCACTGGAAAGGGAAAAATAAAACCTGCCTTGCAGGGTTGTTGTCTCTATCTGCATGGTAATAAAGAGCTTAGCACAATACCTGGCATAGAGTTAATACAGAATGAGAGTAATTATTATCTTTTAAGTTATATTCTTTGTCCCAGATTTTTCTTATACTGCTCCTGGCCCATTATTTGGCCATCAAGAGGACCTGTGGGTATACAGGGGTAGTGCAGAGTTGACTGGGTCACTGGATTCTGGGTGACAGGTTCTGGTGCTTCAAGATGGAGTGGCAAGTAGGGGTGAGGCTACGTTTATGGGTGTGGGTGCCTTCTCCACTGAGGAGAGCTTGTGAGGTCATCGTTGCCATCAGCCTTGAAAGGAGATCCACCAGTTCATAAAGCAAGGACACAGAACCAAACCCCAGATACCAGCGGACGTCACAGTGGAAATCAAGCTTACTTAACATAACTTCCTGCAGAGACTTGATTTCTGTCTTCTGCTCTCAGGGCAAAAAAAGTGTTTTGCTGGTCTTTTTTTTCTATTTTGCAAGGTTTTCACTTCCCAACTTTCCCTTTATCTGACATTACACACAAATTGAAATTCAGCTAATACTCTGAAATTCAGTGGAGAAGAATGATGTATAATTCAATCATAGATTTACATCTGGAAAGACTCATCTAGACTTGAGATTTTTAAGATGAGTCCTCAGTCTCTGGGGTGAAGTGATTCAGAGCTGAAATGAAAGGAATAAGGCTCCACATCCCACCTGCTGCTTCCCCACTTCAAACTAAGGCATGCCGCTTTAATCCATTTTTTATGTTGGGTGTTTGAATAAAATCCTCTTTACAAATAAGGATTATAGTACTAAACAAGTGGAAAGCAAGAGAATTAGTAATGCTTCCATTTATAAATGGAACTTAGAGTGATAAACTTGTTTGAAGTTACATGTTTAAAAAATAATAGAATGAGAACTGGTAGTTATTTCTGATCTTCAGTGCATGGACACAGTCCCCTTTACTATGTTGTCCCATAAAAGATAGGGAAAGGCAGGTAGGAACATGTTACAATTTTTCCACGCCTCAGCTGTGAACACATTGCAGGAGACATCATCGAAGTAAAGGACAATGTCTTAATAGTGGAATTGCCATCTTGAAGGAAAACCATATAAAAAAGAGACACAGAAGAGCATGTTTCCCCTTCATTTCTCTCTTCTACTGAAAGCATTCTGTTGTATTGCCAATTAAGTGGTATGATTTGGGATAAGATACTTTAGAGACCATACAAAAGCTTATATGTCATTAACTAAAAATGGGGAAAACACCTTGTAACACATATTCATGACAGATCCTCAGGATCATGTTATAGAGGAACTCAGGTTAATATATTGCTCACTATTGACACTCAGGACTACTTATTTATGATATTGCCCCCATGTGGTACTCAGCTGTAGCACTAATGGGCAATCCTGGCTGCCCAAAGGATGCACCTTTCTCAGAGGTATTTAATGGAATCCCATGGTTCCCATCAACAATACTCCATGCACTCCTTTTTCCATTACTTCATTATGATCCTGGACTTTAGTTCTATTCTGCCCTGGTAGTCTCAATTCAAGGTATGAATGACTCCTCTCTAGGAATCTTGTTTTCTGGCTCACCTATTACTCTGGGTATGGCCTCTCTCCTCTCAGCACTTCCACCAAAATCTCATGTACTACCACAAATTCACCCCCAGTTAACATACAACTAACTCAGACAGACTGCTTGCCTCTCCCCACTCCCAGAAGCAGACATCTGTTTGTAAATTCCTCCTATCTATACATTCTAGTGCTGCCAAGGAGAAATCCTCAGTATTTATAGGGGGTGTGTGTGCTCAGTCATGTCCAACTTTCTGTGACCCCTATGGATTGTAGCCCACCAGCCTCCTCTGTCCATGGAATTTTCTAGGCCAAAATACCGGAGTGGGTTGCCATACTCTCCTCCAGGGGATCTTCCAAACCCACGGACTGAACCTGCTCTTGCGTGTCCTTCATTGGCAGGTGGATTCTTTACCACTGTGCCACCTTGGAAGCCCATTTATAAGGTAAGTGAAACGGTCAAAGTAGTCAACTGGGATAAAGAAAAATAATAGAATGAGAACTGGTAGTTATTTCTGATCTTCAGTGCATGGACACAGTCCCCTTTACTATGTTGTCCCATAAAAGATAGGGAAAGGCAGGTAGGAACATGTTACAATTTTTCCACGCCTCAGCTGTGAACACATTGCAGGAGACATCATCGAAGTAAAGGACAATGTCTTAATAGTGGAATTGCCATCTTGAAGGAAAACCATATAAAAAAGAGACACAGAAGAGCATGTTTCCCCTTCATTTCTCTCTTCTACTGAAAGCATTCTGTTGTATTGCCAATTAAGTGGTATGATTTGGGATAAGATACTTTAGAGACCATACAAAAGCTTATATGTCATTAACTAAAAATGGGGAAAACACCTTGTAACACATATTCATGACAGATCCTCAGGATCATGTTATAGAGGAACTCAGGTTAATATATTGCTCACTATTGACACTCAGGACTACTTATTTATGATATTGCCCCCATGTGGTACTCAGCTGTAGCACTAATGGGCAATCCTGGCTGCCCAAAGGATGCACCTTTCTCAGAGGTATTTAATGGAATCCCATGGTTCCCATCAACAATACTCCATGCACTCCTTTTTCCATTACTTCATTATGATCCTGGACTTTAGTTCTATTCTGCCCTGGTAGTCTCAATTCAAGGTATGAATGACTCCTCTCTAGGAATCTTGTTTTCTGGCTCACCTATTACTCTGGGTATGGCCTCTCTCCTCTCAGCACTTCCACCAAAATCTCATGTACTACCACAAATTCACCCCCAGTTAACATACAACTAACTCAGACAGACTGCTTGCCTCTCCCCACTCCCAGAAGCAGACATCTGTTTGTAAATTCCTCCTATCTATACATTCTAGTGCTGCCAAGGAGAAATCCTCAGTATTTATAGGGGGTGTGTGTGCTCAGTCATGTCCAACTTTCTGTGACCCCTATGGATTGTAGCCCACCAGCCTCCTCTGTCCATGGAATTTTCTAGGCCAAAATACCGGAGTGGGTTGCCATACTCTCCTCCAGGGGATCTTCCAAACCCACGGACTGAACCTGCGTCTCTTGGGTCTCCTTCATTGGCAGGTGGATTCTTTACCACTGTGCCATCTGGGAAGCCCATTTATAAGGTAAGTGAAAGCAGTGTGTTCAATGAAAAGAGCATAGGTAGAACTTCTGCACAAGTGGACAGCAAAGTAGTCAACTGGGATAAAGAAATGAAAGTCAACTGGTGGTGAGTATGAGTGTGAGGACTGGTTAAAAAAATGTCTCCATTTCCTGGTTCTCAATGATTTTGCAGGTATAGCCACAGAATCCCTCCCAAGGCAGGACTGCAAGTGGAAACCGGAACACATACTAATGATTCTCTTAGTGCCAAATTGCATTTTGAGAAACTTGCAGATCCCTATTGCTAAACCTCCATCTAGATCCTTCTCCCTTAATTCAGTGCCACTTAATATGATTCTAATTGGCAATGTCAGGCTTTTTTTAAGGAATAAAATAAAGACAAAAGGCAATCATGTAGTTAGGAAGAAGTATTCAATATAATGTACTATGGGTTGTTTTAACATTACAACTTAACTAAATTGACCTTGGTTATTAGACCAATTGAATAGAGACATATTACTCTAATTTAACAAAGGAATGAAAGAATCATTAAAACGTAAAATTTATGCACATACCAGCTAACTACTTTTCTGTAGTAAAATGTAATTGCAGTTTTCCAGCAGAAGGATTTGTGGAAGATAAAAATGAAAAGAAATAAAGGCTTGGGAAAGTAGCATCAAATGGATAGGAAATATGAAGTTAATTATTTCAATGCCAAATTAAAAAGAAAATGTTTCTCATGAAGGATTGGAGATCTGTTGAACTTCAGAATTATTTAGTCTGTTTTTCCTGACATGTTCTCACTGTCAGTGGAAGAATAACATGTAAAGAATTTTATTACATGAAGTGTGGAAGTATTAGTTTTTCAGTCATGTCCAACTCTTTGGGATCCCATGGACTGTAGCCTGCCAGGCTCCTCTAGAAGTCCATGGGATTCTCCAGGCAAGAATACTGGAGTGGGTTGCCACTTCTTCCTCCAGGGGATCTTTCTGACTCAGAGATTGAACCTGGATCTCCTGCATTGCAGGCAGATTCTTTACCACCTTAGTCACCAGAGAAAACCCATGAACCTTGTAATATTGAGCTGGGAAAGGATTTAAAGGGTTCATCCCATTCAGTCCTCTGTGTCCATTCAGATGGCTACTCTGAAAACTACACCAGCTGCTTGAAATCCCTGGTTCCCATCTGCTTTCGTAGCTCTTTCTTTTACACACAAAAAACCAAACAAACAAACAAAAAAGGAAGATCTGTATTTCATCTTGACTTTTAGAATTTCTTCAAGAAAAGTTATCTCAAATGTAATGTATTTCAGACTCAGTTTTAAGTCTGTTTCTTTTTTTAACATAATAGCAATACTAAGGGTCAGGTAATCAGCAAAGTTCTGATATTTTCCCAACAGATATTAAATTAGTTTTACATGTATTAAAAAATGAAATGGGGCTTCCTTGGTGGCCCAGAGGTTGGGAGTCTGCCTTGCAATGCAGGGGACACTGCTTCGATCCCTGGACTGGGAAGATCCCACATGCCTCAGAGAAGCTAGGTCCATGCGCCCCAACTACGGAGGCTGCACACCTGTGGTGAGAAACCCGCATACCACATCCTCTGCTCGCCTCCACTAGAGAAAGCCTGCACAGTAATGAAGAACCAGAGCAGCCAACGAAGAAATAAAGAAGTGTTTTTTTTTTTTTTTTTAGGGACATTCAATTTAAAGGGGGCTAAGTTAGAACGAAAAGCACTGAAAAAGGAAAATTGTAAAAGAAACTCTTAACAGTGCTCATTCAGCCACAATCCAGAGGAAGAGAGGTAGTTTACCAGACTTAATGTATTCAGATCACAGTGGGCATCACATATCTGTTTTGAGACCAATGTATCAGGATGACAGCTTGTAGACATTGAAGCCAAAATTCTATTGGCCCCTGATTTAACATTCTTCAGAAAATTTCTTTGGCCATTTGGATTTCTACGAAGCTCTGCTTACAAAAAGAAAATAACTTTGCGTCACACAGGCCATAAAATACAAAATTGGAGTTATATCTACTACCTTACTCTAGAGAGCGAAGCCTCTAGAAATTCTTTCAGTTTGAGGTTGGCCGTGGCTTGTGCATAGGAAAAAGGTGAAGCCAATTGGGCTCTCTAATTGCAAGTGATGGCCTTAAGGAGCCCCACCTGGGGCACGCATGCGCAAACAGATACCAGGAAGCCGGATAACGACCCCGGGCGTTCAGTCCCTTTCAGAGGGCATACCTCTAAGATGCTGCTAGAGTGGGTGAGTTCTCAGAGTTGTTGGTGAATTCTATGGGTGGCTCGTCAGCCATGTTTCCAGCAGCCTTTGGAGGCTTTTCAGTCTTCGAAGCCTTTTCTTATTTGAGATTCTTCGTCCTTAAAGCCACCAGACGCAATCTGCAAAGGTAAGGATCCTCGTTAATTTCTGATGTGTGTTGTATGTCTGTAAGAGACCTAGAGTCCATACATTATTTGAGATCTGAGGTTTTACACTTTGTCTGTTTTTTTTTTTTTTTCTTTTTGTATCTTATTAATGAAGCGGGGTGTTGGGGGGGGGGGGTTGCTGTTAATAAAGGTGGACTGGCAGCAAATTTGGAGGTAGACCTGATTAAGCTTCTTGAGGAATGGGTAATGTTTTACCTCTACACCTATAGTTCTCTCACTAAGATGTGTATTTTCTGTTTGGACATATGGCCACGCTTTGAGGATTTTTCTGGGTTTTACGTGTTTTTATTTATATCCCGGGAGAGTTAATTATCTCCAGAGAATACTTGTGGTGTGTTCGATGGATAGTTATAGAGTGGCTCTGGAGATAGATGTGTTTAATTAAACCAAAAATTCTCCAACACATGTCTAGGGAACCTGGTGCTGCAGAATGCTTTTTCCTGAAACAAATCTGGGACACATTTCAGTCTGTATCCACCAGAGCCTGTACATTATAGTTATTTTCTGTGTACTGTACTGGGGGTTGATGTGGGTGGCAAGGTAGAGGGAAAGCCAAGAAAGAAAGTAAAAAACACAAATCTGAATAATATATTCACATCTATAATATGTAAAACTGAAGATGCATCAGAAATGGCTGAAAAAGTAACAATTTTTTCAAGTGCCTCTTCAGCATGTAACAACTACGCATTCTTAAAACGTTTTTAAAAAATGTTCATGTAAAGAATTTTGATAGATACCTCGATCTCACACTTGTAATTGGAAATAGTGTGTTTATAGCGTATCCTTTGAAACTAGGAGCTTGGTTCTAACGGATGCTATGATGCGCTGCTCTGATACCACCATTGTTGGTTTATTCCTGTTGTCCTGAATGCTGGAGATGCTGATGGCTTACAGCTGAGTTTCCCATGACTCGTTCACTTCTCTGTTGTAAATGAATTGAAGTTCAACCTTTCTCCCAGTCTCAGTACCCGCCTCTCACTTTTTTAACGATGTTCCTGAAAGCACTCCCTCCAAATACGTTACGCATGCACATTTTTTTTCTCTCTTTTTTTAAATAACATTTAGTTTTTTAGAGAAGTAGGTTCACAACAAAACTGAACCGAGGGTAGTACAGACAGTTCCCAAAGTTCCTTGCGCATATGCGCCCCCCGCCATGATCAACACTCACTCTACCCCCACCGGAGAGGTACCTTCATTATAATCCTTAAACCTGCACTTGCCCATCTTTATCACCCCATGTCCATGGTTTACATTAGGGTTCACTCTCGATACTGTGCAGTCTATGGCTTTGGACAAATGTATTCAGGCATATCGAGTTTGCACTTTGTTGTGTTGTGCTTCACAAATGTTGCGTTATACAAATTGAAGATTTGTGCCAATGCTGCAACGACTAAGTCTGTCCGCGCCGTTTTTCCCAACAGTATTTGCTTATTATGTGTCTGTCACATTGTGGTAATGCTCAACCTCAGTTTCTCATTATTATTGTAATTGTTAGGGTGATCTGTGATCTCCGATGTTACTACTATCCGTCTCTGAAGGCTCAGATGATAGTTAGCATTTTTCAGCAATAAAGCGTTTATGTGTATTTCCATTGAAGAGTCTACCCAATGAACCTAATCTAAGACAGCAGCAAGTTGCATTTTATCTGCTAATATTTTAGTTTCTTTGTGTCTGTAATTTAAGTCAGATGAGTCCAGCATTTTCTTTTTTAAAAAATACATTATCAAGCTTTGGAATTAAAATTAAGCTGGTTTCATAAAATGAATTAGAAGATTTTTCTTTTTTTTCCCCCATTGCCTGGAATTGTTTAAACAACATTGGAGTCATCTGGTATTTAAAGATTAAACCCATCTGGTCTTTGTGCCTTTTTCCATGATAGATTCTTAATCACCAGCCCAACATCTTCTACAGTGATTGGCAATTTAAGTAATTTATATTTTGTTGGGAAATTGTTCACTTCCTCTGCATTTTCAAATTTGTAGCCATAGAATTACAAGCAGTGCTGTCTTATAATTCTTTTAATCACGCCTGTATCTGTGGTTTGTCTCTTCATCTTTAGTCCTGCATATTTTCTTCAGATTCCACTCGTGTGTGCTATCCACGTGCATGTTCTTAATCAGATTCACACAGTGTTTATCTGCTTTGTGGGTCATAAATATTTTTAACTTTTGGACTTGTTTATCCTTTCTGCTTTATTTTGGTTTGTCTTTGTTTTCTAGCTTGTTAATTTTAGCTTTGATTTTATTGAATCTTTTTTAACTTCTTTGGACTTGCCTTAATGACGATTTCTTTCTGCCCCCCATGATCTACTTCGGAGAGGTACCTTCATTATAATCCTTAAACCTGCACTTGCCCATCTTTATCACCCCATGTCCATGGTTTACATTAGGTTCACTCGATACTGTGCAGTCTATGGCTTTGGACAAATGTATTCAGGCATATCGAGTTTGCACTTTGTTGTGTTGTGCTTCACAAATGTTGCGTTATACAAATTGAAGATTTGTGCCAATGCTGCAACGACTAAGTCTGTCCGCGCCGTTTTTCCCAACAGTATTTGCTTATTATGTGTCTGTCACATTGTGGTAATGCTCAACCTCAGTTTCTCATTATTATTGTAATTGTTAGGGTGATCTGTGATCTCCGATGTTACTACTATCCGTCTCTGAAGGCTCAGATGATAGTTAGCATTTTTCAGCAATAAAGCGTTTATGTGTATTTCCATTGAAGAGTCTACCCAATGAACCTAATCTAAGACAGCAGCAAGTTGCATTTTATCTGCTAATATTTTAGTTTCTTTGTGTCTGTAATTTAAGTCAGATGAGTCCAGCATTTTCTTTTTTAAAAAATACATTATCAAGCTTTGGAATTAAAATTAAGCTGGTTTCATAAAATGAATTAGAAGATTTTTCTTTTTTTTCCCCCATTGCCTGGAATTGTTTAAACAACATTGGAGTCATCTGGTATTTAAAGATTAAACCCATCTGGTCTTTGTGCCTTTTTCCATGATAGATTCTTAATCACCAGCCCAACATCTTCTACAGTGATTGGCAATTTAAGTAATTTATATTTTGTTGGGAAATTGTTCACTTCCTCTGCATTTTCAAATTTGTAGCCATAGAATTACAAGCAGTGCTGTCTTATAATTCTTTTAATCACGCCTGTATCTGTGGTTTGTCTCTTCATCTTTAGTCCTGCATATTTTCTTCAGATTCCACTCGTGTGTGCTATCCACGTGCATGTTCTTAATCAGATTCACACAGTGTTTATCTGCTTTGTGGGTCATAAATATTTTTAACTTTTGGACTTGTTTATCCTTTCTGCTTTATTTTGGTTTGTCTTTGTTTTCTAGCTTGTTAATTTTAGCTTTGATTTTATTGAATCTTTTTTAACTTCTTTGTCTCCTAGTCCACCCTTCCTGGCCTCTCTAATGACGATTTTCTTCTCCAATTCACGTGCTGAATTATTTTATAGGGAAATTGTGGCTTTAGCTCCAAAAAAAAAGTGTGTGTGTGTGTTTCATTTGACTCTCTGGAGTGTCTCTCCCTCATCTTTCTCTCATAGCAGTTCTGTTGCACCAGGATGTCTATTTGTCCTGGTTGACCTTCCTCTTTCTGGCTGCTCGGCCCTGAGCTGGATTTTCACATCCCTGGCTTTTTCAGACATCCTGCGTTACGGCAGTGTGGCAGGTAAGGGGTGGTGGCCGTCCTGCATAGGCTGGTGATGCAAGAGGCCAACAGTTTGCCAGTCTCCAGGTCAGCTACCGAAAGAATCCTCAAGGTTCCCAATTGTTTCTTGCCTCAAGCCTGAGGACAGGGAGGACTTAACAGATCCATTCAGCACTTGCTCGGCTTATCTAGGGATCAGGATCAGACACCTTATGATGTGGGGCATATTTGGGAAAACAATATTTTTCCAAAATTTCTGCTCTGATTCTAGTTCAGGGCAGTCTGAGGCAGGTCTGATGCTTTTGCCCAGCCCCAGGGAAAGCCCCCCTTGGATACCCTCAGGGCCCCAGGCCATGCTCACACCAACTCTGCATTGGTGCAAGCCCATGGTTGAGATAGGCAGGTAGCCTGGGTTTAGGAGTAGAGAAGTGGGAGCAGTAATCATTTCCTAGAATTTGTTCTTAATATAATCAACCTGCTGTAAAGCACAGGGAGCTCAGCATGGAATTCTGAGATGACCTAGATGGTTGGGATTGAAAAGTGGGTGGTAGTGGAGAGGCTCTAGAGAGAGGGACTGTGTGTATATTTACAGCTGATTCACTTTGTACAGTAGAAACTCAACAATGTAAAGCAATTATATTCCAATAAAATCATCACATTGCATAACTAAAACAATAACAAAGACATAGCAGAATAAAACAACTATTTCTCTGCTAATCCCTCCTTTTTCTTTAGCCAGCAGCTTAGTGACCTTACCTACTTTTATATGAACCCCACTGTGATGTATTCCAGTGATGTTCTGTTTTCTTGAGCTATCAGTGACCCCAGAGAAAACTGCTTTGAGTCCACCACTTCCAATCACAACCGTTGCACCACTTTACATGAAATTCATCATTTTTGGTTGGCCTACAGTACTTAATTGGCTTCCATAAAATAACTTGAAATCACCAATTGTTATGTTTAATTACCTAAGATAATACTTTATACAATTCATTTTGGAAGTTTCTCCAAGAAGTTGCTCAAAGATAGACATTGTGGTGAAACAAACCAGTGAAGGTTTCTGCAACTTTGGCCGAGCCAGGAGAAAATCATCTTGGAAATAAGAAAAGGGGTGGTGGCCGTCCTGCATAGGCTGGTGATGCAAGAGGCCAACAGTTTGCCAGTCTCCAGGTCAGCTACCGAAAGAATCCTCAAGGTTCCCAATTGTTTCTTGCCTCAAGCCTGAGGACAGGGAGGACTTAACAGATCCATTCAGCACTTGCTCGGCTTATCTAGGGATCAGGATCAGACACCTTATGATGTGGGGCATATTTGGGAAAACAATATTTTTCCAAAATTTCTGCTCTGATTCTAGTTCAGGGCAGTCTGAGGCAGGTCTGATGCTTTTGCCCAGCCCCAGGGAAAGCCCCCCTTGGATACCCTCAGGGCCCCAGGCCATGCTCACACCAACTCTGCATTGGTGCAAGCCCATGGTTGAGATAGGCAGGTAGCCTGGGTTTAGGAGTAGAGAAGTGGGAGCAGTAATCATTTCCTAGAATTTGTTCTTAATATAATCAACCTGCTGTAAAGCACAGGGAGCTCAGCATGGAATTCTGAGATGACCTAGATGGTTGGGATTGAAAAGTGGGGTGGTAGTGGAGAGGCTCTAGAGAGAGGGACTGTGTGTATATTTACAGCTGATTCACTTTGTACAGTAGAAACTCAACAATGTAAAGCAATTATATTCCAATAAAATCATCACATTGCATAACTAAAACAATAACAAAGACATAGCAGAATAAAACAACTATTTCTCTGCTAATCCCTCCTTTTTCTTTAGCCAGCAGCTTAGTGACCTTACCTACTTTTATATGAACCCCACTGTGATGTATTCCAGTGATGTTCTGTTTTCTTGAGCTATCAGTGACCCCAGAGAAAACTGCTTTGAGTCCACCACTTCCAATCACAACCGTTGCACCACTTTACATGAAATTCATCATTTTTGGTTGGCCTACAGTACTTAATTGGCTTCCATAAAATAACTTGAAATCACCAATTGTTATGTTTAATTACCTAAGATAATACTTTATACAATTCATTTTGGAAGTTTCTCCAAGAAGTTGCTCAAAGATAGACATTGTGGTGAAACAAACCAGTGAAGGTTTCTGCAACTTTGGCCGAGCCAGGAGAAAATCATCTTGGAAATAAGAAAACTAAGAAAAACAAGTCAACTTGTTTCACACTGGCTCATTGGCTGGGGTCATACTGGACAGCAACAGGTGAGAGATCTGCTGTGGACTTCGGAACGCCAGGTCTGTGCAGACTCCTTAACTTCTTGCTGGTACCGATGCCCCCCAGCTGTAATGCTCTCTGTCCTTTGGGAAGATAATGTAAGCGACTTCGCGTCACAAAGAGTGATTATTGAATAGAGCTGTGACTGATTCCCAGCCCGTGCTAATATCATTCCCTGTAAACACCTGGAGGCTTCCGCACTGTATAAAAGCAGACTGATGAATGTGTTTGGGGCCTTGACCCAAGAAATCTTGAGCCCCCCATTCCCATCCTTTCCCTCTGTGTATGTACATCTGTATGTCTGTGTATTTCTTTTTTTTTTTTGGTCTGTGTATTTCTTAGGGTCTTGTCACACCCGCTGTTCTCTATGCACCCAGCTGATAAACTGCAGCAGACCTGACCTACACCATAGAGATCTATAGATACAGATATCTGGGAGCTCTAACATATACACTGTGATTGCCAGATTCAGCTCAAAGCAGCAACAACAACCATGACATTCTCAAAATCGAATTTCAGATAATTCAATTTTTAGTATAAGTGTGTCCCAGACAGTAGTTAACATACTAAAACTTTATTCATTGTTTATCTAAATAACAAAGACATAGCAGAATAAAACAACTATTTCTCTGCTAATCCCTCCTTTTTCTTTAGCCAGCAGCTTAGTGACCTTACCTACTTTTATATGAACCCCACTGTGATGTATTCCAGTGATGTTCTGTTTTCTTGAGCTATCAGTGACCCCAGAGAAAACTGCTTTGAGTCCACCACTTCCAATCACAACCGTTGCACCACTTTACATGAAATTCATCATTTTTGGTTGGCCTACAGTACTTAATTGGCTTCCATAAAATAACTTGAAATCACCAATTGTTATGTTTAATTACCTAAGATAATACTTTATACAATTCATTTTGGAAGTTTCTCCAAGAAGTTGCTCAAAGATAGACATTGTGGTGAAACAAACCAGTGAAGGTTTCTGCAACTTTGGCCGAGCCAGGAGAAAATCATCTTGGAAATAAGAAAACTAAGAAAAACAAGTCAACTTGTTTCACACTGGCTCATTGGCTGGGGTCATACTGGACAGCAACAGGTGAGAGATCTGCTGTGGACTTCGGAACGCCAGGTCTGTGCAGACTCCTTAACTTCTTGCTGGTACCGATGCCCCCCAGCTGTAATGCTCTCTGTCCTTTGGGAAGATAATGTAGGGCGACTTCGCGTCACAAAGAGTGATTATTGAATAGAGCTGTGACTGATTCCCAGCCCGTGCTAATATCATTCCCTGTAAACACCTGGAGGCTTCCGCACTGTATAAAAGCAGACTGATGAATGTGTTTGGGGCCTTGACCCAAGAAATCTTGAGCCCCCCATTCCCATCCTTTCCCTCTGTGTATGTACATCTGTATGTCTGTGTATTTCTTTTTTTTTTTGGTCTGTGTATTTCTTAGGGTCTTGTCACACCCGCTGTTCTCTATGCACCCAGCTGATAAACTGCAGCAGACCTGACCTACACCATAGAGATCTATAGATACAGATATCTGGGAGCTCTAACATATACACTGTGATTGCCAGATTCAGCTCAAAGCAGCAACAACAACCATGACATTCTACGAAAATCGAATTTCAGATAATTCAATTTTTAGTATAAGTGTGTCCCAGACAGTAGTTAACATACTAAAACTTTATTCATTGTTTATCTAAAATTTAAATTGCAACAGAAGTCCTGTTAGCCCCTCAATGTTATAAATATATATGCAAATACTGCATGTATATGCAAATGTAGATTGTGTGAGAGAGTGAGGATTGCAAGTTGATTATTTCTGCCTTAAATTTTCACTGCTGAAATCACTGTGGCCATGCTTTTTGGCAGAAACTCTAAACTATGCCATGGGTAAACCGCATGAAGGTGTGAATCTCTCTTGCTCACTGTATCTTTATAATTTATCATAATGCTTGACACAAGCTGGTTTCAGTGAATGTTTTCTCTAGTTTTTTTTTTTTGAATCCTAGAGCCCAGATGGTAACTCAAATATCAGCTGTAGTATACACTTTCTACTAAAATGGTCAATTTAAATTTGACCGAATATCTAGCCATCATTTTTATGTGTTTGGCTATTGATATTTCTTCATGAGGAGAATTGGCTAAGTTTCAAAACTGCTGTTCTAGGAGTTAGAACTTGGTCCTCCATTATTTTCTGAGGACACTGTTGGAGATTAATTTTTTCCTGGTTAGGCTGTTATCTTACATAAAGTAATATATACAATCTGCATTCCAGGTGCTTGCATTTAACATTCAGCTGTTTAGTGCTTGTCACACATACTGTTGTAAGAAATAGTATTTGTTGAGGAGTTACTCAGGGATAAGGAGTTTACTGATTCTTTTAGGTGTTGGAAATTCTCTTTGGAACAAGCAAGATTATTGTTACCCTTGGGTCTTTCTTTTTTAACTCTTGAATTTTGCCTTTCCTGAATTATAGTTTGGTATTGTGTTATAGGACAGCATCAGAAAATAAATGAGGAAAATTAATATTTTAGATTTTTATTAAAAATTAATTTTTATTTCTGGTATATACAGTGGTGCTATCAATTCATGTATTGGAAACTTTTAAGTTCTACTATCATAGAGGGAATCCAGTTCTGTGAGTTTTGACAAATAGAGTATGGGACATTCCTATCATGGTCAAGATACAAAACAATTCCCCACTCTGAAAAAGTGAAAAGATTTCAGTTCTTATCTTCTTTAAGGAAAGAATTCCACAAGAGACCAGGATTGTAAAGCAGGCACAGAGTTTGTTGGATGGTATGTGTGAGTACATAAAGAGGTTTCTTTAGGGCAAAAGTGAAAGTGACACATTCTGAGAAGAATGTGGACATCCTTGAAGGGAGGGACATACAATACAGGCAGTTCAGGTTGTAATATGGGGTTAAATCTTCTGGGGTTCAGGTGACGGTGAGTCCCCTTTTTCCTCCACCATGATCATGTCACCTGCAGTTCTTTGTACTTCTACTGGGCGCTGCATTAAACTTTTTTTTTCTTTTTTTAAAATTTTTATTATTTGGAGGGCGGGGGAGCAGGGAGGGATGGCGGCTATTGGTCTTTCATTTATCTATTTTCATCCATCTTTGTTCTTTGGCCCGTGTGGGCCTCCCATCGCGGGGGCCTCTGTCGTCGCAGAGCTCCGGCTCGGTCGTTGGACACATCGGTCCAGCCACTCTGCGGCACGTGGGATCCTCCCAGGCCAGGGATCAAACCGGCGCCCCTTGCACTGCAAGGCGGTGTCCTCATCCACTGGACCACCAGGGAAGCCCTGGGCACTGCATTAAATCCTTCTGGTGAACACCAAACTGAAATCTGTGGTGGGGGGATTAAAACCTCAATGCTAATAATATTATAATAATATTAAAATGTGGCCAAGGTTACTAGAGGATGACTTGAGACCCCTTCTGCACATGTGTTAGGCTGGAAAGCCCTCTCGACCACAAAAATAAGGGTGCTACAAAAATGAGGGTGCTACGGTGGGTTGCTTCGTCTTCACCCCGTCAGGGCTCATCACCCCAGTAGCAGTTTATCTGAAAGGGTGAGTATGAAACCAGCTGCAGCCAGTCAACCCCGGGCCCATCTGTCTCCCATCTCTAAGCACATGCTCCCCCACTTTTCATGGTCAGTCTCTTGCTCAGATGTTAAAAAGTATCTTTTAGACAGCATTCCTCCCAACAGTCATGGCCTCATTAAGTGCAAAGCAAGGAGATGGCTTTTCCTTCTGCCTATTGTCTGTGTCTTGAGGAGTTTGATCTTAGACCCAGCACACTTTCTTGCCTCAAGCTCTTCCCAGGACTCCACCTCAGGCAGCTACTGATCTGATTTCTATCTCTATGAATTAGTGTGCATTTTCTAGAGTTTTATGCAAGTGGATTCAAAGTCTGTGCTCTTTGGGCCTGATTAACTCAGCATAATTCTTTTAGAATTCATCAAATTTGTTGAATGGTTTCAATAGCTCATTCTTCTTTTTGCTGAATGGTTTTCCATTGTATGGATATTTGACAGTTTGTTTACTCACCCGTTGATGGATATTTGAATCATTTGCAATTTGGGGTTATTACCAATAAAGCTGCTATGAACACTGAAGTCTTGTGTGGATGTATGCTTTTATTTATCTTGAGAAAAATATCCAAAAGTGAAAAGGTTGGACCATATATAGTGGTTGTACCATTTTACATTCCTACCAGTCTTTTGCTCCATATCCTCACTAAGACTTGTCCTGGCCAGTCTTTTAAATTCTAACCATTCTCATCAGTTTGCATCACATTCTGTTCTTAATTTGCATTTCCCTAATATCTAATGGTGTTGAGCAATTTTTTACAAGCTAACATATCACCTTATTTGGTAATATGTCTGATCAAATCTTTTTTTTTGTCGTCCTTTTAAACTGAGTTGTTACTGAATCTTGAAGATTGTTTATACGTCCTGTGCTTTACCAGATTATGTATTTTGTAAATACTTTGTCTCTTCATTCTTTTAACAGTGTCTTTTGAAGGACAGGAAACATTTTAATTTTGATGAAGTTCAGTTAGGCAATTTGTTCTTTTATGAATTGTGCTTTTGATCATTTAGGTATGTTATCCATTTTGAGTTAACTTTATATGATGTGAATGATCGATCAAAGCTCATTTTCCTGCATAGGTTTTAAGACCACTTAATGAAAAGACTATGCTTTTCTCTACTCAGCCGCCTTTGTCAAAAATCAGTTATCTACATATATGTGGATTTATTTCTGTATTTTCTTCAGTTTCAGTGACGTATGAGTTTATTCTGACACCATGCTGTCTTGACAACCATGGCTCTAGTAAGCTCCCCATTGCAGGAGTTTGATCTTAGACCCAGCACACTTTCTTGCCTCAAGCTCTTCCCAGGACTCCACCTCAGGCAGCTACTGATCTGATTTCTATCTCTATGAATTAGTGTGCATTTTCTAGAGTTTTATGCAAGTGGATTCAAAGTCTGTGCTCTTTGGGCCTGATTAACTCAGCATAATTCTTTTAGAATTCATCAAATTTGTTGAATGGTTTCAATAGCTCATTCTTCTTTTTGCTGAATGGTTTTCCATTGTATGGATATTTGACAGTTTGTTTACTCACCCGTTGATGGATATTTGAATCATTTGCAATTTGGGGTTATTACCAATAAAGCTGCTATGAACACTGAAGTCTTGTGTGGATGTATGCTTTTATTTATCTTGAGAAAAATATCCAAAAGTGAAAAGGTTGGACCATATATAGTGGTTGTACCATTTTACATTCCTACCAGTCTTTTGCTCCATATCCTCACTAAGACTTGTCCTGGCCAGTCTTTTAAATTCTAACCATTCTCATCAGTTTGCATCACATTCTGTTCTTAATTTGCATTTCCCTAATATCTAATGGTGTTGAGCAATTTTTTACAAGCTAACATATCACCTTATTTGGTAATATGTCTGATCAAATCTTTTTTTTTGTCGTCCTTTTAAACTGAGTTGTTACTGAATCTTGAAGATTGTTTATACGTCCTGTGCTTTACCAGATTATGTATTTTGTAAATACTTTGTCTCTTCATTCTTTTAACAGTGTCTTTTGAAGGACAGGAAACATTTTAATTTTGATGAAGTTCAGTTAGGCAATTTGTTCTTTTATGAATTGTGCTTTTGATCATTTAGGTATGTTATCCATTTTGAGTTAACTTTATATGATGTGAATGATCGATCAAAGCTCATTTTCCTGCATAGGTTTTAAGACCACTTAATGAAAAGACTATGCTTTTCTCTACTCAGCCGCCTTTGTCAAAAATCAGTTATCTACATATATGTGGATTTATTTCTGTATTTTCTTCAGTTTCAGTGACGTATGAGTTTATTCTGACACCATGCTGTCTTGACAACCATAGCTTGATAATGAGACTTGACATCAGATAGTGGTTGTTCTTCAACTTGGCTCTTCTTTTTCACTTTGCCTTTAGCTATGTGGTTCCTTTGTGTTTCCACAGGAATTTTAGAATCCGCTTGTCCATGTCTATAAAAAGACAGCTGAGATTTTGACCAGGACTGTATGAATTCTACAGATCAGTCTGCAAAATGAGTATTAAATTATTGCTGATTACTATTGCAATTGTGTCTGTCTAATAGAGGCCCAATAATTCTACTAAACTGTGAGGATCACTGCTATCACTAAGTGCTCAAATGCATCCAAGTATCTGAGGCTAATCAAGAAATGTAAAGGCTGACTCTCTTGCCTTTTTTTAGTCAAAAATAATACACCATTGAATATAAAAATATTATAGCCTACCTGATTATTACCTTACCTTCACACAAGTACATTAGAAATTTGTATTTTGATTCCATCTAGAGGAAGATCGATACTTGTGGAATGTAGGGGAATGATAATTCCCAAGTAAGAATATAGGAAAACACAAAGTTGAGAGAGGGAAATGCCAAAAAAGAAAATGGTAAGAAATTGTATGTGGGTAATGTGCCTCCATTGGTAAAGGATCCACTTGCGAATGCAGGAAACATGGATTCAAACCCTGAGTGGGGAAGATCACTTAGAGAAGGAAATGGCAACCCACTCCAATATTCTTGCCTGGAGAATCCCATAAACAGAGGAGCCTGCTGGGTTACAATCCATGCGCTCACAAAGAAGTTAGACATGATTTAGTGGCTAAACAACAGCAAGAAAATGTGGACAAAACCCTCTAATCTAGGGAGTAGTTTTGATAGATTCAAGACATTGACAGTGAACCAAAATTGCAAAGACAGGCAGACTTAGAATAAGAAACAGGTGTGTCCACCCCAGAAGGAAGAAAGGCAGTGTTGTGGTACCTGATGTAAGTTTCAATGGATGTCTGAGATGTCTATTTGTCTTTCAGTATTGGCTTTCTCGTCCTTCCCTTAAAACAGTTTAGCTGGGCACATATTCCCCAGCAAATAGCTATGTTTCCTGGACGCTCTTACATCTAGGTGTACCTATTTAGTAAAGTGATTTTTAATAAAATATGAATGGATATAAGGTGTGCTACTTTAGGGTCATATCCTTTAAAGGAGGACTTAAGTTTTCCTCTCACTCCTCAGCCTGGATTGAGGAAGTGGTGGCAAGCCATCTTATACCACAGGAATGAGAGCACCATTCAAGGGCAGTAGGGCAAGACGAAAAAAGCCTGGGACCTGGCCCCTTGAGCCAAACACCAGATGTAGACTTATCTTCAGGCTATTATGTGAGGAGAAATACGTTTTAATGTGTTTGAGCCACTATTAATTTGGGTCTGTGTTCCAGGTGCTGCCAAGCTAAAACAAGGCAGGGTAACTGCTCTCTGGGAGGTTGGTTTAAAAAGAAAAAAGTTCTGCTTAGACTTCTGCATTTTAAAGCTTAATCTATTTGTATAATGAGCCAATATTTTCCCATGGTATCAGGCATATTGTAAAAATATCCTTAATGCATCCCTCCGAGAGTCAAATGTGCTGCCTAATAAGTTGAGTCAGTCGTGTCCAACTCTTTGTAATTCTGTGGATTTTAGCCTGCCAGACTCCTCTGTCCATGGGATTCTCTAGGCAAGAATACTGAAGTGGTTTGCCATACCCTCTTTCAGGGGATCTTCCTGACCCAGGGATCGAACCTTGGTCTTCTGCAGCTCCTGCACTGCAGGTAGATTCTCTACCACTGACAGACCAGGGAGGCCAAATGAGTAATAATCCTTTTCTCATTTTATGGAGGGATGGGTAGGTTTTTAAGAAATTGTGGTGACATTGATGAAATATAGGTTTTTCTTTTTTAGTCACAAAGACTTGGTTTGGAATTACTACCACTTAACCATCATTTAACATCAAGTTGTTTTATTTTTCTTTCTTAAAATGTAAAATACTCACCCCCTGACCTTATTATTAAGTTCAAATCAGATAATACTTGAAGTCATGGGTACAGCTTTAATGAAAACCTTCTCTCCTCTACCCTAGAAAAGATACAAGGCTATCCATTCTGTAGTAAAGGAAAATTAATTGCACAAGTTTACTGTGTGTTGGGCCCCCAAACATTATTTCCCCAGCAAATAGCTATGTTTCCTGGACGCCTTACATCTAGGTGTACCTATTTAGTAAAGTGATTTTTAATAAAATATGAATGGATATAAGGTGTGCTACTTTAGGGTCATATCCTTTAAAGGAGGACTTAAGTTTTCCTCTCACTCCTCAGCCTGGATTGAGGAAGTGGTGGCAAGCCATCTTATACCACAGGAATGAGAGCACCATTCAAGGGCAGTAGGGCAAGACAAAAAAAGCCTGGGACCTGGCCCCTTGAGCCAAACACCAGATGTAGACTTATCTTCAGGCTATTATGTGAGGAGAAATACGTTTTAATGTGTTTGAGCCACTATTAATTTGGGTCTGTGTTCCAGGTGCTGCCAAGCTAAAACAAGGCAGGGTAACTGCTCTCTGGGAGGTTGGTTTAAAAAGAAAAAAGTTCTGCTTAGACTTCTGCATTTTAAAGCTTAATCTATTTGTATAATGAGCCAATATTTTCCCATGGTATCAGGCATATTGTAAAAATATCCTTAATGCATCCCTCCGAGAGTCAAATGTGCTGCCTAATAAGTTGAGTCAGTCGTGTCCAACTCTTTGTAATTCTGTGGATTTTAGCCTGCCAGACTCCTCTGTCCATGGGATTCTCTAGGCAAGAATACTGAAGTGGTTTGCCATACCCTCTTTCAGGGGATCTTCCTGACCCAGGGATCGAACCTTGGTCTTCTGCAGCTCCTGCACTGCAGGTAGATTCTCTACCACTGACAGACCAGGGAGGCCAAATGAGTAATAATCCTTTTCTCATTTTATGGAGGGATGGGTAGGTTTTTAAGAAATTGTGGTGACATTGATGAAATATAGGTTTTTCTTTTTTAGTCACAAAGACTTGGTTTGGAATTACTACCACTTAACCATCATTTAACATCAAGTTGTTTTATTTTTCTTTCTTAAAATGTAAAATACTCACCCCCTGACCTTATTATTAAGTTCAAATCAGATAATACTTGAAGTCATGGGTACAGCTTTAATGAAAACCTTCTCTCCTCTACCCTAGAAAAGATACAAGGCTATCCATTCTGTAGTAAAGGAAAATTAATTGCACAAGTTTACTGTGTGTTGGATAGAGCTGTATAGAGCTGCCATTAAACGAGAGGATAAGCAGCTGTCCTGGCTTTCTCACCTGACTCTAGTGGTAAAGAACCCTCCTGCCAGTGTAGGAGACATAAGAGATGTGGGCTCGACCCCTGGGTTGGGAAGGTCTCCTGGAGAAAGGCATGGCAACCTACTCCAGTATTCTTGCCTGAAGACTCCCATGGCAGTGGACGCTGGTGGGCTACAGCCCATGGGGTTGCACAGAGTCAGATGCAACTGAAGTTGTTTAGCACATAGGCATGCACGCATGCACATAACTTTCCTATCTGTAGATGTGGGTGTGGTCTAGCTGATGTATTAATCCAATCAAAGATCATCTTCCTGCCAACTGTGGAGTGAACCTATGTCTTTTCATCTGAATTTTCTGCTTCACTCTGCATTCATGGCCCTGTGCTCACGTGGTGCAGGAATCAGGCAGGAAACTGAAATGCAGCCGCCTTGGTGAATCCACGCGTGTGCGTAGACTGAGCGCTGGAGGAGACGGCTGCCACTCAGCTCCTACAGACCTGGGTTGTGGCTCCCTGATGTTCTTAAACATTTTCAAGGGACTTGCATGTCTCATTTTTTTTAATGTGGAATCTCTTGTTTTTTTAAATGTTAGTTCAGTTAAAAAAGGAAAAACAAAAAACTGGTTGAATAAAAGATGTCGGTAGCAGCCAGTTTACTGTCTCAGCTCTCCATGCCGCCCACTTGGACGGAGACTTTGCTGTGGCAGTTGCCTCTTGAGAAATGCTTGGACTGTAGATGTGATAACATCAGCATAATCACTTATTCATTTAGATCTATGAGCTCAGAACCGGGGCTGACTGCAAATAAGACATGAAGATTTTAATTGAAAAGTGCAATTTTAATAAACTAAACACAGGGAAGATGCTCTGATGCTACACTGCCCTAAAAGGTACCTAGTACTAATTCTGTGGGTTTTTTTTTTTCTCGATGTTCACTGTGGGGAAAAGATGATGTAATAAATATTTCTATGTTTATTTGGTGTGTGAAGCCAAATACACAAATGCTGAGTGCATTAAAAAAAATCAAAATCAGCAATTCAATTATTTTTCTTTATTAGAGCAGCCGGGAGTGAGCTTGTTAAGATGGATCTGCTTTGTTGTAGCTTGCTCTGCTGGCAATGTCTAAATGAATTAAATGAGTCAGAGTCAAAGAAATCTCGCAGGCGGCTTTAATCTCCTGTCAGAAAGAATAGCAAGCTGAGTCGAACATCAGTAATTTTTTTTTTCTTGGCTCATCTTAGAAACTTGTGTTCTTAGCTCCCTCTCTGTGGACTTACATTTAAACCTTAAAATTACACTCCTAATATATTCTTAAGACTGGGCATTTGAGTGTCCAGTCTTCTAAGGTAGTGATTTGCTGGTAGTTAAAAATCACCAACATGCAAATGCCATCTCTCCTCTGAAACTCTTAGGAGGCAATTTCTTTATTACTCAATTCATTACCAGAACCTACCACAGTTTGTTTTCTGTTTTGTTAAGACCAACAAGTCCCCAGATTTCCTTTTTGAGAGTTTTCTTACTTCTAGTACACATATTTAAAAGTGTATATAATATGTCACACTAAGAATCTCTGTTGAGGTCAAGTTTGGCGGAGGAGGGGACAGTTCTCTTGTGCTTTCTGTAAAACTCTAACATACTATGGCTGTGAAATTGATGTCAGAGGGCAATCCAGAGGTGATGCCTTTTCTATGCTGGGAAGACCTTAGAGCTCTTGGTCATTTGTACACTAGCAGCCAGTTTACTGTCTCAGTTTCCATGCCGCCCACTTGGACGGAGACTTTGCTGTGGCAGTTGCCTCTTGAGAAATGCTTGGACTGTAGATGTGATAACATCAGCATAATCACTTATTCATTTAGATCTATGAGCTCAGAACCGGGGCTGACTGCAAATAAGACATGAAGATTTTAATTGAAAAGTGCAATTTTAATAAACTAAACACAGGGAAGATGCTCTGATGCTACACTGCCCTAAAAGGTACCTAGTACTAATTCTGTGGGTTTTTTTTTTTCTCGATGTTCACTGTGGGGAAAAGATGATGTAATAAATATTTCTATGTTTATTTGGTGTGTGAAGCCAAATACACAAATGCTGAGTGCATTAAAAAAAATCAAAATCAGCAATTCAATTATTTTTCTTTATTAGAGCAGCCGGGAGTGAGCTTGTTAAGATGGATCTGCTTTGTTGTAGCTTGCTCTGCTGGCAATGTCTAAATGAATTAAATGAGTCAGAGTCAAAGAAATCTCGCAGGCGGCTTTAATCTCCTGTCAGAAAGAATAGCAAGCTGAGTCGAACATCAGTAATTTTTTTTTTCTTGGCTCATCTTAGAAACTTGTGTTCTTAGCTCCCTCTCTGTGGACTTACATTTAAACCTTAAAATTACACTCCTAATATATTCTTAAGACTGGGCATTTGAGTGTCCAGTCTTCTAAGGTAGTGATTTGCTGGTAGTTAAAAATCACCAACATGCAAATGCCATCTCTCCTCTGAAACTCTTAGGAGGCAATTTCTTTATTACTCAATTCATTACCAGAACCTACCACAGTTTGTTTTCTGTTTTGTTAAGACCAACAAGTCCCCAGATTTCCTTTTTGAGAGTTTTCTTACTTCTAGTACACATATTTAAAAAGTGTATATAATATGTCACACTAAGAATCTCTGTTGAGGTCAAGTTTGGCGGGGGAGGAGGGGACAGTTCTCTTGTGCTTTCTGTAAAACTCTCTAACATACTATGGCTGTGAAATTGATGTCAGAGGGCAATCCAGAGGTGATGCCTTTTCTATGCTGGGAAGACCTTAGAGCTCTTGGTCATTTGTACACTACTGTTCCAGTCAGTTCCTCTTTTAAGAAATGACTGGTAGAATAAACTCCACTGGACAGGAAATGGAGCTTTTTCTCTGTTAAGAAAAAGTGGCTTTTCTACCAGGATGGGTCTTTCCAAAAGTTAAAAATGTGGTCAGCGGGCAGTAGGCGTGTAGTACATTGAACACTGTAATATTGAAACAACAGCAATTGCCAACTCAAGTCTGAGTATCCAAAGTGCTACTGAGAAAAGCTAAGATAATCCGTCCCATTGTAAGGATGCCTTTGTTCTTGGAATGTAACAAATTGGGCACCCTGGGTTTTGACATCCGTGGGTTATTAATTACACACAGAAAATACAACCATATGTAGAACAATGCCATGATTTCCGAGAAGTCTCATAGCCCCAACCATAGGGACCACCTGTGCCTTCTCATGTGATTCAGAAAGCTACCTGTAACAGATTTCCACTTTCTGTCAAGCTTTTTCTCGCCTCCTGAGTCCTCCACTCTCATCTAGTGTTTTCTTGATTGATGCATATTCCTTAGCACCGAGTTGTAGATTTCCATATTATTGGTAAGCATGTTCTCTTTCCCCTGCAAATAGAGATTCCCAGTCTTTCCACGCTAGAATTAAGTAGAGCAAATCAAATTAACTTACTTATTTTTGGTTTTATTTTGACTATGGAAAATACAGAGGAAACTCACAAGCCTACCAACCATCTTGAGAAATTCAGCATAGATTGTAGCTCCTATAACTCCCTTCTTTACTGCATTTCCTTCTTTCTCTCCTCAGAGACTGTTGTTCTGTTTTTCAAAAGAAACCCTGTTTTGTTAAGACCAACAAGTCCCCAGATTTCCTTTTGAGAGTTTTCTTACTTCTAGTACACATATTTAAAAGTGTATATAATATGTCACACTAAGAATCTCTGTTGAGGTCAAGTTTGGCGGGAGGAGGGGACAGTTCTCTTGTGCTTTCTGTAAAACTCTCTAACATACTATGGCTGTGAAATTGATGTCAGAGGGCAATCCAGAGGTGATGCCTTTTCTATGCTGGGAAGACCTTAGAGCTCTTGGTCATTTGTACACTACTGTTCCAGTCAGTTCCTCTTTTAAGAAATGACTGGTAGAATAAACTCCACTGGACAGGAAATGGAGCTTTTTCTCTGTTAAGAAAAAGTGGCTTTTCTACCAGGATGGGTCTTTCCAAAAGTTAAAAATGTGGTCAGCGGGCAGTAGGCGTAGTACATTGAACACTGTAATATTGAAACAACAGCAATTGCCAACTCAAGTCTGAGTATCCAAAGTGCTACTGAGAAAAGCTAAGATAATCCGTCCCATTGTAAGGATGCCTTTGTTCTTGGAATGTAACAAATTGGGCACCCTGGGTTTTGACATCCGTGGGTTATTAATTACACACAGAAAATACAACCATATGTAGAACAATGCCATGATTTCCGAGAAGTCTCATAGCCCCAACCATAGGGACCACCTGTGCCTTCTCATGTGATTCAGAAAGCTACCTGTAACAGATTTCCACTTTCTGTCAAGCTTTTTCTCGCCTCCTGAGTCCTCCACTCTCATCTAGTGTTTTCTTGATTGATGCATATTCCTTAGCACCGAGTTGTAGATTTCCATATTATTGGTAAGCATGTTCTCTTTCCCCTGCAAATAGAGATTCCCAGTCTTTCCACGCTAGAATTAAGTAGAGCAAATCAAATTAACTTACTTATTTTTGGTTTTATTTTGACTATGGAAAATACAGAGGAAACTCACAAGCCTACCAACCATCTTGAGAAATTCAGCATAGATTGTAGCTCCTATAACTCCCTTCTTTACTGCATTTCCTTCTTTCTCTCCTCAGAGACGACTGTTGTTCTGTTTTTTAAATACAACATTATAAATGGTCTCTCCCAAGTATATATAGTGTTTTATATATTTTTATACTATATTAAAATTATATCATATTTATGTATTCTATTGAAAGACTTTAGTGTCTTAGATACTGTGATTATTTCTCCTTCAAAGATAAACATTTCCTGTAGAACTAAAAATCTTTGTGGGGATTTTTTTTTAACAGCTCCAATCATTTTTACTAAATATAGAGAAAGTAATGAGATGTTTAGATGTTCAGAATAAATTTAGTCTTTATAGCTCTCAGTACCACTTAGTTTGACCACTTGTCATTTCTGCTTCATCTATCATTTAACATTCTCTATTTTCTGTAGTTTGCATTTCTTTATTTTTCCATAATTCCATTTAGACTAAAAAAACAACCTTGCCTATTATACCCAGTGTCGGTTCTTGACCAGTTAAATAATCATATATATGTTCAGGTATAAGTGTCCAAGAATATTTGTAGCAGTGTTATAATAGTAAAACTAAAGGTTAGAGTCCAAACTATGTAGCAATTAAAAGTAATGAGGTAGGGTTTCCCTGGTGGTCCAGTGGGTAAGGACACCGCCTTGCAGTGCAAGGGGTGCTGGTTCGCTCCCTGGCCTGGGAAGATTCCATGTGCCGCGGAGCGGCTGGACCGATGTGTCCAATTACCGAGCTGGAGCTCTGGAGCACATGTGCCCAGAGCCGGTGCTCTGCGACAACAGAGGCCCCCGCGATGGGAGGCCCACACGGGCCAAAGAACAAAGATGGATAAAAATAGATAAGTGAAAGACCAATAGAAGTGGCCCGCCAGCCCCCCCCCAACCCACCCTCCCCCCAAAAACCAAAAAATAATGAGGTAGATATGTATTTACTGATCATAGATAAATAGGTAGAGCTCACAAACATATTATTATTATTATTATTGATTATAGTGGCAATCTTTTTTTGGCCACTTCTATTGGCTTTTCATCTGTTTATTTTCATCCATCTTCTTTGGCCTGTATGGACCTCCCATTGCAATAGCCTCTGTCACTGCATAGCACTGGCTCTGGGAACATGCACTCCAGAGCTCCAGCTCAGTAGTTGGACACATCGGTCCAGCTGCTCGGCAACACGTGGGATCTTCCCAGGCCAGGGATCGAACTGGCACCCCTTGCACTGCAAGGCAGTGTCCTTACCCACTGCACCACCAGGGAAGCCCAGACATACTATTTTTAAAAAAGGCGATTGCAAAGTCAACATTATGATACTATTTATGTTTTAAAACTGTATTTCTATGTGTTCTTATAAATTCATAGAAAAATTTCTGCAGGACTTCCCTGGTTGTCCAGTGGCTAAGACTCTACCCTCCCAATATAGGGGTCCTGGGTTTGATCCATGATCAGGCAACTAGATTCCACATGCCACAAAAAAATGTCCTGCGTGCCACAGCTAAGACCCAGCACAGCCGAATAAGTAAATTAAAATATTAAAAAAAAAGTTTTTGTAAGCAAATGTTGAAGGCTGGTAACAGTGATTAGCTCCAGGGTTGAAATAGACAGTTGAGGACCTTGTATTGCTAGTGTTAGTTGCGTTTTTACGAGAATTTCATATGTTAATTAACTATAATGTAAATATGATTTAAAGTATATTTTTTGAGAAAGGCCAGTGTAACATTTTCAGGGCAGGCAAATAACACTGTGGCTTGAAGCAAGTTATTAAAACTATCCTAGCAAATAATTAACTTAAATGATCTCAAGGAAAATAAGTAAACTGGGGGACTGAACTCAAAGTCTATCTAAACAGCTGCCCCTAATCTATTAAATTTACTGAAGAGCCTATAGTCTTCTGTAACTAAAAGTCATATCAGCACTGGCAAGAAGGAAAGTCACCAGCAGATCTGAAATGCCAAGGTGCACCCAGAAGAAAGAAATCAAATGGGTTTATATAGATTAGAGTTGAGGAAACCCAAAATACGTGCCTGGAAAAAAACACTAAAACAGTAAGATCTAGTGAAACTCTAAAGATAGAATGAAGAAATACCAAGAACTGGACAGAGCCCTGGGGAAATAAAGGAGGTAGTTATGGGACTTTCCTGGTGGTCTGATGATTAGGATGGTGCCAATGCCTCCATCTTCTTTGGCCTGTATGGACCTCCCATTGCAATAGCCTCTGTCACTGTAGCATGCCTACTACCCAGAGCTCCAGCTCAGTAATTGGACACATCGGTCCAGCCACTCTGCAGCACGTGGGATCTTCCCAGGCCAGGGATCGAACTCGCACCCCTTGCACTGCAAGGCAGTGTCCTTACCCACTGCACCACCAGGGAAGCCCAGACATACTATTTTTAAAAAGGCGATTGCAAAGTCAACATTATGATACTATTTATGTTTTAAAACTGTATTTCTATGTGTTCTTATAAATTCATAGAAAAATTTCTGCAGGACTTCCCTGGTTGTCCAGTGGCTAAGACTCTACCCTCCCAATATAGGGGTCCTGGGTTTGATCCATGATCAGGCAACTAGATTCCACATGCCACAAAAAAATGTCCTGCGTGCCACAGCTAAGACCCAGCACAGCCGAATAAGTAAATTAAAATATTAAAAAAAAAGTTTTTGTAAGCAAATGTTGAAGGCTGGTAACAGTGATTAGCTCCAGGGTTGAAATAGACAGTTGAGGACCTTGTATTGCTAGTGTTAGTTGCGTTTTTACGAGAATTTCATATGTTAATTAACTATAATGTAAATATGATTTAAAGTATATTTTTTGAGAAAGGCCAGTGTAACATTTTCAGGGCAGGCAAATAACACTGTGGCTTGAAGCAAGTTATTAAAACTATCCTAGCAAATAATTAACTTAAATGATCTCAAGGAAAATAAGTAAACTGGGGGACTGAACTCAAAGTCTATCTAAACAGCTGCCCCTAATCTATTAAATTTACTGAAGAGCCTATAGTCTTCTGTAACTAAAAGTCATATCAGCACTGGCAAGAAGGAAAGTCACCAGCAGATCTGAAATGCCAAGGTGCACCCAGAAGAAAGAAATCAAATGGGTTTATATAGATTAGAGTTGAGGAAACCCAAAATACGTGCCTGGAAAAAAACACTAAAACAGTAAGATCTAGTGAAACTCTAAAGATAGAATGAAGAAATACCAAGAACTGGACAGAGCCCTGGGGAAATAAAGGAGGTAGTTATGGGACTTTCCTGGTGGTCTGATGATTAGGATGGTGCTGCCAATGTAGGGGTGTGTGTGTTCAGTCACTCAGTCATATTTGACTCTTTGTGACTCCATGGGTTGTAGCCCAGCAGGCTACAGGAAGAAACAAGTGCAAACACAAACTGAACCCAGAAGAAGCAGGGAAAATGGAAGGATATAGAATTTTTTAAAATGTCAAGTGATATTTTCATGAGCGATAGTGCAAAGAAAAGTCAGTAGAGCAATTAGAGAATATGAAAGAATTTTAGGAATTAAAAATGTAATCCCCCTGAGAATGCACTGCAGTAGGACTGGGGGCAAACAGAGCAAAAGGAAGAAACAGGGAGCCGGGAATAACCCCAGCCTAGGAGAGCGATGAAGGGAGACCCTGAAAAACAGGTATGTATATAACTTGCCTAGTGAGCAGTTGGCACCCAGTGGGGCCAGAGTGTGAATAGTTAGAAGGCCCTCAGGAGGGATATGAGAGAACTGCTGTTATGAGAAAAGTATGAAAAAGGCGTGACGTGATAAAGGTATATGATGGGAAAAGAGAAGAAATCTCTGTAAAATTGAAATAGTGTAACTGGATTATTTTTTGTTATTTTCCCAGAAGAGCTCATATTAATCAATTTTTTTTCTAAATAAGAATAAATCCTTCCAACAAGAAAAAATAAATTTGCTGAACAAGAAAAAAAAAAGATGAACACCAAAGCCATAATCTGAATATCAAAAAAAAAAAAAAATGCAGCTCAGTTTTAAGCAATTAATGCAAGAAAAGAAAATCCATGTGTCTTTATGGGCTTCCCTGGCGGCTCAGATGGTAAAGAACCTGCCTGCAAATACAAGAGACCCAGGTTCAATCCCTGGTTCGGGGAGATCACCTGGAGAAGCAAATGACAACTCACTCCAGTATTCTTGCCTGTAGAATTCTATGGACAGAGGAACCTGGAGAGCTAGAGTCTATGGGCTCACAAAGAGTCAGATACAACTGAGCGCCTAACACTTTGGTGTTAGGATCACTATTATAATTGATCAAGGAGTCATGACCTTGAAAGGAAAGATAGTCCCACCAACATCCTTGGCCTGGCATCTAACAATATTTGGATGAACACAGAAGTGTTGACCTGGCCTCTTTGTAGATATTCCCCTTTTAGACTCTATCTTTGGATGAAGCATGGAAAGCTTGGTTAGTTTCAAAACAAAGTATCAACTTAACTATCTTAATTAGATAAAAGGAAAAAACTTGTAACAAGTGTACCTAACTGAAGTTTGAAGATAAAAGTGTGAGAAGTGGAGGGAGGAGGTAATTGTTAATATTCTATCTTACAAAGTTTGAAATCCGAAAACATTGTTAAACTTGATTGCATTAGAATGACCATTAGAGCTAAAGATAACATCACAGATATAAAATTTTTGGAAAAGATGAAAGATAATAACAATACAGGTAAGGATAGTATCATTGAACTAAACTGTGTCTTTCATTTCAGCAAGACAAGAACTAGAGGTGTAAATGTACTTAGCATCAAAGAGTTAATGACCAGAAAATTATAAAGAAATATTCCATAAAGAAGAGAAAGGGAGAAAGAAAAGAAGAGAAAGGACCTGTAGGTGGGGAGTGATGCTTTTCCTGTACTATTTGATGTGGTATTGTCTACACACTACTATTGTTAACAAAAAGGAAATTCTCCAGTAGATAGAGCAACAAAGAGCTATAAAATGTGACAAAGGATTGAGAGATGTAAAAGACCAATATAGGCCTAAAAGGATATTCAGAAAGAGCCAATAAAGGAAATTAAAGGAAGGCTACTCAGTAAGATAACTTTAAAATGGTTCTTAAAACCTACAAGGCATTAGAGCAAGGGCATAAAACTGAAGTCTGTAGGCCAAATATGGCTCTCTTCTTAACTTTTTTAAGAAATAGTTTTATTAGTACATACCTATGTTAATTTATGTGTTGTCTATGGCTGTTTTCATATTGCAACAGAGTTAAGTGGTTGTGACAGAGACTGTTTTAACCACAAATATACATATTAATTGACCTTTTGCCAGTACAGTACAGAAAATGTACTGTACTAGAAAAACACATGAAATTTTAAAAATTCATCTGCTTAACAAAGGACAGTTAAAGAACAACAAAATTAACAAAGGACAGTAAAAAAAAAACAAAAACAATCTAATAGAACATACAAGACTGTAGGAATAAGACAAAATGTATTATTAATAATAAATATGTATGGTTTAGGGCTTCCCTGGTGGTTCAGTGGGTAGGGAGTCCGTGTTGCAGTGCAAGGGGTGCCGGTTCAAGCCCTGGCCTGGGAAGATCCCACGTGCCACAGAGCGGCTGGACCAGCGTGTCCAATTAGGAGCCGGCACTCTGCAGTGTGTACGCCCAGAACTGGTGCTCTGCACTGAGAGAGGCCACTGCAATGGGAGGCCCACACAGGCCAAAGAATAAAGATGGATGAAAATAAATAAATAAATAAAGAATAAAAAAGAAAGAGGCCAAAATTTAAAAAAAAAAAAAATTCTAAAAAAAAAAAAAATATATATATATATATGTATCGGTTGAATTTGGGTTAAAGTGTCCTAGATTGGAAAAAATATCCTATGACATTTTGAAAGACATTCACTAAGAATACTGTAGAATAATAAGAAAAATGGAAACATGGAACATGACAGAATGAACAAAAATATACTAGTAAAATGTTATCCCTGAAAAAGCAATGCAGAGAATTCTGGGGAAATGGCACAGTGGAAAGCACCAGGAATCTGTCTCCTCCTCTGGACACTGGTGGAATTACACTGATAGAATCTTTCTGATCTATTTTAGAACTCTGGAGTCAACTGAAAGTGTAAAAGATTTTATTCAACTAATTAATTAATGAGAGAAATGGCAAAATGTTACCCCTGGTTCAAAGGAAAATCCAAAGAGAAAGCAAATTATATAGGCATACAAAGAATTGACAAATGGATGTAAATTGGATGTCAAATCCATAGGACGGTAATCAATTGCATTCCTCTGGAAAATTACTTAACAGCAAATAGTTTTATTAGTACATACCTATGTTAATTTATGTGTTGTCTATGGCTGTTTTCATATTGCAACAGAGTTAAGTGGTTGTGACAGAGACTGTTTTAACCACAAATATACATATTAATTGACCTTTTGCCAGTACAGTACAGAAAATGTACTGTACTAGAAAAACACATGAAATTTTAAAAATTCATCTGCTTAACAAAGGACAGTTAAAGAACAACAAAATTAACAAAGGACAGTAAAAAAAAAACAAAAACAATCTAATAGAACATACAAGACTGTAGGAATAAGACAAAATGTATTATTAATAATAAATATGTATGGTTTAGGGCTTCCCTGGTGGTTCAGTGGGTAGGGAGTCCGTGTTGCAGTGCAAGGGGTGCCGGTTCAAGCCCTGGCCTGGGAAGATCCCACGTGCCACAGAGCGGCTGGACCAGCGTGTCCAATTAGGAGCCGGCACTCTGCAGTGTGTACGCCCAGAACTGGTGCTCTGCACTGAGAGAGGCCACTGCAATGGGAGGCCCACACAGGCCAAAGAATAAAGATGGATGAAAATAAATAAATAAATAAAGAATAAAAAAGAAAGAGGCCAAAATTTAAAAAAAAAAAAAATTCTAAAAAAAAAAAAAATATATATATATATATGTATCGGTTGAATTTGGGTTAAAGTGTCCTAGATTGGAAAAAATATCCTATGACATTTTGAAAGACATTCACTAAGAATACTGTAGAATAATAAGAAAATGGAAACATGGAACATGACAGAATGAACAAAAATATACTAGTAAAATGTTATCCCTGAAAAAGCAATGCAGAGAATTCTGGGGAAATGGCACAGTGGAAAGCACCAGGAATCTGTCTCCTCCTCTGGACACTGGTGGAATTACACTGATAGAATCTTTCTGATCTATTTTAGAACTCTGGAGTCAACTGAAAGTGTAAAAGATTTTATTCAACTAATTAATTAATGAGAGAAATGGCAAAATGTTACCCCTGGTTCAAAGGAAAATCCAAAGAGAAAGCAAATTATATAGGCATACAAAGAATTGACAAATGGATGTAAATTGGCAACTTAGTCAACATCCATAGGACGGTAATCAATTGCATTCCTCTGGAAAATACTTGCATTTCTATAAACAAGACTCATTTGTATTAGCAGTTTTCTAGTTTTATGAGAGTTGCAGAATTGTGCAATAGCTCAATGACTTGAAAAAGCTGAAATAACCCTGAAGGGGTTTAGACAGGATCTCCTTTAGACCGGACATCCAATATGTTTTTATCTCCCTACAATAAATGCCATCCCTCCCTCCCCACTGCTGCCTTCCAGGGAATGTGAAAGTTTCAGAGCAGAAGTTTGACATAGCTGAAATGATCTAGATTATAAAGGCAAGAGGCTCTTGAAATTAGGGATGGGAGCAGGACTTCAGTAGACTGAATAATGTCTTCTGCACAAAGTGGTCCTTGTCCTAATCTCCAGAACCTGTGACTTTGTTACATTATGTGGCAAAAGAGGATTAAGATAGCAGAAGGAATTAATTTTACTAATCAGATGACCTTAAAATGGGAGATTATTTGGATTATCAGGGTGGGTCCAAGGGTCCTTAAATGTGGAAGAGGGAGCCAGAAGAGGAACTCACAGTGATGATATATAAAAACTCCACTCACTGTTTATGGCTTTGAAGATGGAAAGGGACCAAAAGCCAAGGAATGTGGGTGGCTGGAAAAGACAAATGGATTTTCTTCAAGAGAATCCTCCAGAAAGCAATGAAGTACTGCTGGCCCCTTGATTTTAGCCCAATGAGACCCAGTAGACATCTAAATTGCAGAACTGTAAGATTATAAATTGTGGTGTTTCAAGCTCTGACTCCCCTGGCTTGATCTGTTACTAACTTCTCAAGATTTTTGTGATTATTCTGGACCCACATGGATACTCCAGGAAAATATCCTTATCTCAGAAAACTTAATCGTATCTGCAGAGTTCTTTTTGACATATTCAGATTCCAGGGATGGCTCTTCCTCTCACAGAACTTTGGACTCCACCTCAACATTTTTTTCTTAAATTTTATGCCCTTGTATTTACATAACATCTTTTTAATAAGAGGCTCACTTGCTGCCCTAAGGTGGAGGTAGTTGTATCTTAAAAAAAATTATATAGGCATACAAAGAATTGACAAATGGATGTAAATTGGCAACTTAGTCAACATCCATAGGACGGTAATCAATTGCATTCCTCTGGAAAATACTTGCATTTCTATAAACAAGACTCATTTGTATTAGCAGTTTTCTAGTTTTATGAGAGTTGCAGAATTGTGCAATAGCTCAATGACTTGAAAAAGCTGAAATAACCCTGAAGGGGTTTAGACAGGATCTCCTTTAGACCGGACATCCAATATGTTTTTATCTCCCTACAATAAATGCCATCCCTCCCTCCCCACTGCTGCCTTCCAGGGAATGTGAAAGTTTCAGAGCAGAAGTTTGACATAGCTGAAATGATCTAGATTATAAAGGCAAGAGGCTCTTGAAATTAGGGATGGGAGCAGGACTTCAGTAGACTGAATAATGTCTTCTGCACAAAGTGGTCCTTGTCCTAATCTCCAGAACCTGTGACTTTGTTACATTATGTGGCAAAAGAGGATTAAGATAGCAGAAGGAATTAATTTTACTAATCAGATGACCTTAAAATGGGAGATTATTTGGATTATCAGGGTGGGTCCAAGGGTCCTTAAATGTGGAAGAGGGAGCCAGAAGAGGAACTCACAGTGATGATATATAAAAACTCCACTCACTGTTTATGGCTTTGAAGATGGAAAGGGACCAAAAGCCAAGGAATGTGGGTGGCTGGAAAAGACAAATGGATTTTCTTCAAGAGAATCCTCCAGAAAGCAATGAAGTACTGCTGGCCCCTTGATTTTAGCCCAATGAGACCCAGTAGACATCTAAATTGCAGAACTGTAAGATTATAAATTGTGGTGTTTCAAGCTCTGACTCCCCTGGCTTGATCTGTTACTAACTTCTCAAGATTTTTGTGATTATTCTGGACCCACATGGATACTCCAGGAAAATATCCTTATCTCAGAAAACTTAATCGTATCTGCAGAGTTCTTTTTGACATATTCAGATTCCAGGGATGGCTCTTCCTCTCACAGAACTTTGGACTCCACCTCAACATTTTTTTCTTAAATTTTATGCCCTTGTATTTACATAACATCTTTTTAATAAGAGGCTCACTTGCTGCCCTAAGGTGGAGGTAGTTGTATCTTAAAAATTTTTAATATAAATTTAAGGTTAATTTTCATTTATTATTGTTGTAAGATGTTGGCTCTGTTCCTCATGGTGTACAATATATCCTTGAGTCTATTTTACACCCAAGAGTTTGTACCTCCCCTCTCTCACCCCATATTGCCCTCCCCACCTCTCCCCACTGGTGACCATGAGTTTGTTCCTAAGTCTGTAACTCTGTTTCTTCTTAATAATGTCTGGAGAGAGTTCCTTAGTCTTTCAGTTCACTAATTTGATCTTTTGTGATGTTTATTATATTACATAATCAGGTTTAAATCTCAATAACCAAGTTTTTAATTTCCAAGAACTCTAGTCTGCCTGTGGTTTATGTGAACAGAACCCCTTGTATTTCTCTGAAAATACAAATTATACTTATTTTAATGTTTTGTTTTCTATATTAACTGTTTCTTTGGGAGTTAATCCTTCCTTTAGGTGGAGTTGTTGCTTTCTCTGCTGTAGGTTTTTCTCATCTATTTGGTGACTCATTTCCAGGTTTTGCTTTTATATGAATGACTAGAGAACATACCGCTTAAATGTTTCGGGTGGGTTTTCCCCTCTAAGCCAGACTTTCCACTTCTACTATTAGAATGCAAGTTCTGCTTTCAGAGCACTGGTGGTGGCAAGAAGGTTAGGGGAGAGACGGCAGGCTGGGGAGATTGCGTACCAGACTGGGCTCTCAAACTGGACCATCTGGATCAAATCCTGGCTCTGTCGTGTCCAGCTGTGTGACTTCGGAAAATTTGCCCTACTGCTCTGTGCCTCAGTTACCCTCTTTCTAAGATTACAAAAAGAGTGGTGGCTTCCTCCTAGAGTTGTGAGGATTAAATGTCAGTACATATAAAGCTCCTAAAACAGTTCCCAATATGTAGGAAGATTTCAGTGCATGCTAGCTATTGTTCTGTAGTAATATGCTGCTTGTGAGCCTGTGTACTTACGGATTTATGTTTGAGCATATGCTGGGGTTAACTGCTCCCAGCCCTTCTTCTGCCAAGCATTTCTACCAGCTGAGGCATCCCTTAGCTGACATTGCCACTGAGCTTGAGATTATTCTCCGGGGAAGGTTTTCCCTCCCCTCTGATCTCCTCCCATTTCCACTCTCCAATGAACAGTTTGACGCCATAACCTAGGAAAGCTAGTGGACTGAGTTGTTGTCTTTTCACCTTGTTTAGTTTCCTTTGCTGTGCAAACTTTTTTAAGGTTAATTAGGTCCCACTTGTTTTTGTTTTTCTGTTACGAGAGGAAGGGGATATTTATGGGTGATGCACGCTGAGGTATGGCAGAAACCTGCACAATATTGTAAAGCAATTAGCCTTCAATTAGAAACATTTATTTATTTATTTATTTATTATTTATTTTTGTACATGTATGTTCCCAGATCATTCATATGCATATCCCTTGACCCTCCCCCCACCCAGTTCCCCCCCTCCCATCCCTCCAGACCATCGCTCCAAGTGGTTGTAGATACTCCAATTCCCCTAGCACAATGACAATAGCTATCTTTTCTACACATGACAGTGTAGGTTTCCATGTTACTCCCTCCCACTGTTCGGTCTCCACAATGTCTTTATGTCTATTCTGTTTTTTCATGAGTTCACTGCATGTGTTATAATGACCATCTTACTAGATACCATATATATGAGTTAGTATACTATACTTGTCTTTTTCTTTATGAATGACTAGAGAACATACCGCTTAAATGTTTCGGGTGGGTTTTCCCCTCTAAGCCAGACTTTCCACTTCTACTATTAGAATGCAAGTTCTGCTTTCAGAGCACTGGTGGTGGCAAGAAGGTTAGGGGAGACGGCAGGCTGGGGAGATTGCGTACCAGACTGGGCTCTCAAACTGGACCATCTGGATCAAATCCTGGCTCTGTCGTGTCCAGCTGTGTGACTTCGGAAAATTTGCCCTACTGCTCTGTGCCTCAGTTACCCTCTTTCTAAGATTACAAAAAGAGTGGTGGCTTCCTCCTAGAGTTGTGAGGATTAAATGTCAGTACATATAAAGCTCCTAAAACAGTTCCCAATATGTAGGAAGATTTCAGTGCATGCTAGCTATTGTTCTGTAGTAATATGCTGCTTGTGAGCCTGTGTACTTACGGATTTATGTTTGAGCATATGCTGGGGTTAACTGCTCCCAGCCCTTCTTCTGCCAAGCATTTCTACCAGCTGAGGCATCCCTTAGCTGACATTGCCACTGAGCTTGAGATTATTCTCCGGGGAAGGTTTTCCCTCCCCTCTGATCTCCTCCCATTTCCACTCTCCAATGAACAGTTTGACGCCATAACCTAGGAAAGCTAGTGGACTGAGTTGTTGTCTTTTCACCTTGTTTAGTTTCCTTTGCTGTGCAAACTTTTTTAAGGTTAATTAGGTCCCACTTGTTTTTGTTTTTCTGTTACGAGAGGAAGGGGATATTTATGGGTGATGCACGCTGAGGTATGGCAGAAACCTGCACAATATTGTAAAGCAATTAGCCTTCAATTAGAAACATTTATTTATTTATTTATTTATTATTTATTTTTGTACATGTATGTTCCCAGATCATTCATATGCATATCCCTTGACCCTCCCCCCACCCAGTTCCCCTCCCATCCCTCCAGACCATCGCTCCAAGTGGTTGTAGATACTCCAATTCCCCTAGCACAATGACAATAGCTATCTTTTCTACACATGACAGTGTAGGTTTCCATGTTACTCCCTCCCACTGTTCGGTCTCCACAATGTCTTTATGTCTATTCTGTTTTTTCATGAGTTCACTGCATGTGTTATAATGACCATCTTACTAGATACCATATATATGAGTTAGTATACTATACTTGTCTTTCTCTTTTTGACTTACTTCACTTTTTATGATAGGTTCTAGAGCCAGCCACCTCATTAGGACTGAGTCTTCTGCATTTCTTTTAACAGCTGAGTAGTATTCCATTGTATATATGTACCAGAGCTTCTGGATCCATTCATTTGTCGATGGACATCTAGGTTGCTTCCATGTTCTGGCTATTGTATAGAGAGCTGCAATGAACATTGGGGTACAGGTGCCTCTTTCATTTTTGATTTCATCAGGAAGAAACATTTTTTTGAAAATAGTAGACTGCATTGACATTTTAAAGCTGCTCCTTCATCCTAGATCTCACTCTAATGACAGTTTATAAGAAAGAAAATAGATAGCTACTCTGGAAATCCAGCAGGACCCCGTTGACAGGCCAGGGCAGCAAGAGTTTCTAGGATACGAGAGACAGAGGCAAACAGGTCGGTCATGAGACCACAGAGCTGAGCGACTGGTCAAGAGGTGAAAGACAGCCCTCTGAGAAGGGAATTTCCCCACAGCTGCGAATCATCTCTACCAGAAGCTCTGAGGACTGGCAGGATGAGCAGCCTGAGGACAGTTGACTGCAGACCTGGCTCAGGACCAGCCATTCCACTTCTGCTCTTGGCTGAAAGCACGGGGGCTGAGTCAGGAGACTCAGAAACCTCAAGTTTCTGATGGCTGTGCTGGGGCAGGCGGGGGTATGTAGAGAGTCCCTGACATAACATTGTCATTGGACAAAATAGCGGAAAGTAGTTAATGATATTTTTGTCAATGCCATACTGATTTGTTTATTTTAATCTTCTCATTTGCTTAACAGTATTTGGAGTTCGTCTCGCCCCTAATGAATCATTTTTAAAACATTCTTAAAGACCTTTGCTATTTGTCTGTTCTATACCTTACTTAAGAGTTTCCTTATGCTCCCAGTTTTAAAAATACTGCATAAAGTCAATTCCAACTTGGTTTTGTAAATGGAAAAGAGAAGAAAACATTGTTTCTGGAAACATTTTTTAAAAAAGTCAAATGTCGAGGACTTCCCTGGTGGTCCAGTGGCTAAGACTCTGAATTCCCAATTCTGGGGGCTTGGGTTTGATCCCTGGATGGGGAACTAGATCCTACATGCTGGCACAGGCAAATAAAGAAATATTTGAAAATAAAAGACACGGCACCATGTGAAAGTATTTTTTTTTTAAATGTAAGATTTTAGATTTTTTCCAGAAAAATGAAAAGTGCAAAAGTTGTATTGCACTGAAAGGTGACCTCTGACATCATTTATGTTGAGTTAGAAGATAATATGCAGGACATTTGTCCTTCTGAAATAAAGGTAAATCCTGACATTTCTCCTAAAGTTTGAATCCAGGCTGTCACTTCAGGTTCAAGTTAAGGTTGTCCAGAGTACTTACAGCCAGAGGTTTCCATTCTGCCTGGTTAAATCAAATCAGTGTGATCAGTTCAGAGGAATCTTGCAGGTCCCAGAACTGTCTTGGCTTGCCTTTGCTAGTTCAACCATAGGTTGTATCAGATGAAGTTTCTATTAAATTCACTAATGTCCCTATAATAACCCTGAGAAGAATCCAGTGAAGAATTTTAATGGTGCAAAGTGTGAATGTGTGTAAGAGAGAGATGAGAGAATGAAATCAGGCTCTTGAAGGGTTATAACATATGTACTTGTTTCTAGGGAGATATATTATTAATGCTCTCTTTGTCTAGGGGAAAAAAGACGTTTTAATGGTCCATTTCATTATATTGACATGAGATTAACAGACATTGATTTTTGTGAAGGAGAGGCAGAAGCAGATGATTACCCCCCTTAAGCTTATAAGGGATGGAACTTTCTCTCCTAAGGCAAAGAGCTTCCAGCTGTCTGCCCTTGAAAACTATTAGACTTGAAGGTTCCTGAGGAAAAAGGAATTGGTCAAATTTGCATAGAGGCCAAGGAGCCTTTTGAGAGTGGTGGGGAACTCCCATGCTTAGAGCCTCAACATTGCCATCATGTATCTGGTTACTGGTACTGGAGTCTGAGGTCTGTTGGTGGTAAGAACTGTGGGGACTCTGAGGAAACTGTCTGGAAGAGAGAAGACTGGAGCTGGTGCTGGGCAGTCTGTCCAGACTGTGGGTTCACGTGGGCACCACTGCCATCCTATCACATCTTGTGTGTGGTGACTTAAGCATCTTGGATGAGGCCAAGTCATACTTGACACATTTGTGCACAACTAGAGTCCACTGAGGGGCTTCCCGGGTAGCGCTAGTGGTAAAGAATCCTCCTGACAATGCAGGAGACGTAAGAGACTCAGGTTTGATCCCTGGATGGGGAAGATCCCTTGGAGCAGGGCATGGCTACCCACTCCAGTCATCTTGCCTGGAGAATCCCCTGGACAGAGGAGCCTGGCGGGCTATAGTACATGGGGTCACACAGAGTCAGATACGAGTGAAGCGACTTAGCATGTATGCACGCAGACTCACCTGCTATCACTCAAGTGTTGTGAGCAAAAAGCCCCGGGCTGCCGTGATGTGGCTCCACCATGGCCGGACAGAGAGGCAGGCGACAGCTCCTTCCTTCCCCAGCACACAGAAGCCACCCTCAGAGCAGCAGCGAAGTGGTGGTGGTGATGGGACCATCCAGGTGGTGTTGGGTCTGAACTTATAAGATGTTGAGTTCCTTCTATAAGAATAAAAGAATATAGACACTTCCCTATATTTCCTAACCATTGGCAGTCCACTGATTAAAAGTACACTTCCAGGGCACAGCTTTGATCCCTGGTGGGGGAACTAAGATCTCACATGCTGCACCACATGACCAAAAAAATAAATAAAATAATACAGTAGTTCCTTTTTAATTATTTGTACTTAGTAGTATGCATATGTTAATCCCCAATTCCTACTAATACAGCATTGTAAATTGACACCTCAATTTAAATTTTAAAATTAAATTGAAAAAAAGAATACGAAATTCCAAGTATGAAATTGCTAGGGACCTGTCCCAGGACTGTGGAAGGGGCCTATGAGGATGAGGAGCCTTGAAGCTTCACCTTGATAAGTTTCAGGCAAATGGGCCCCCGAGGGGCGCTCTGGTAGCTTAATGAGATGTTTCCTTTTTCCTTAGTGAAGACTGCTAGAAGAACAGATCCCTAGCACTAAAAGATGAGCATTCATGTCCCAAGGAGTGCGTGATACACTCAGTCACATTCTTTTAAATATTAGAAGTTTCCTGTGTCTTAAGCTGGGAAAGTAGGACACACCCCTCCGTGATATCCTCCACCTCAGTCCTCTGAGGTTAATAAGGTACAGTGAGTCCCCTACATACGAACCTTCAAGTTGAAAGCTTTCAAAGATATGAACATGATACTACCCAGACATCACTGGATCATTTTTCCAAGAGGGTAAATAAAATTGAATTCAGCAAGGAACTGAACCCGTGCCATCAGCGTCAGGCATGAGTAAAATTGCAGCTTTCTCTCCATCTCCTATTGCTGATGGTCCTTCAGCTCTACTGTCTCTCACCTCCTCTGCCTCCTGCAGTCGATAACTCTTCTTGCCTCTTCACACAATGCCAACAACCCCTCAATACTTGCTGTTGTACAGTACTACTATACTTTTCAAGCTACTGTACTGTAAGATTAACATTTATTTTTTGTGTGTTTGTTTATGTATTTGTATGAAAAGTATTATAAACCTATTACAATACTGTACTATATAGCTGATTGTGTTAGTTGGATACCTGTATTAACTGTGGACTTAACGAACAAATTGGACTTAGAAATTAACATTCTATTCTTTGTGTGGTTATATAGACACTTCCTATATTTCCTAACCATTGGCAGTCCACTGATTAAAAGTACACTTCAGGGCACAGCTTTGATCCCTGGTGGGGGAACTAAGATCTCACATGCTGCACCACATGACCAAAAAAATAAATAAAATAATACAGTAGTTCCTTTTTAATTATTTGTACTTAGTAGTATGCATATGTTAATCCCCAATTCCTACTAATACAGCATTGTAAATTGACACCTCAATTTAAATTTTAAAATTAAATTGAAAAAAAGAATACGAAATTCCAAGTATGAAATTGCTAGGGACCTGTCCCAGGACTGTGGAAGGGGCCTATGAGGATGAGGAGCCTTGAAGCTTCACCTTGATAAGTTTCAGGCAAATGGGCCCCGAGGGCCTCTGGTAGCTTAATGAGATGTTTCCTTTTTCCTTAGTGAAGACTGCTAGAAGAACAGATCCCTAGCACTAAAAGATGAGCATTCATGTCCCAAGGAGTGCGTGATACACTCAGTCACATTCTTTTAAATATTAGAAGTTTCCTGTGTCTTAAGCTGGGAAAGTAGGACACACCCCTCCGTGATATCCTCCACCTCAGTCCTCTGAGGTTAATAAGGTACAGTGAGTCCCCTACATACGAACCTTCAAGTTGAAAGCTTTCAAAGATATGAACATGATACTACCCAGACATCACTGGATCATTTTTCCAAGAGGGTAAATAAAATTGAATTCAGCAAGGAACTGAACCCGTGCCATCAGCGTCAGGCATGAGTAAAATTGCAGCTTTCTCTCCATCTCCTATTGCTGATGGTCCTTCAGCTCTACTGTCTCTCACCTCCTCTGCCTCCTGCAGTCGATAACTCTTCTTGCCTCTTCACACAATGCCAACAACCCCTCAATACTTGCTGTTGTACAGTACTACTATACTTTTCAAGCTACTGTACTGTAAGATTAACATTTATTTTTTGTGTGTTTGTTTATGTATTTGTATGAAAAGTATTATAAACCTATTACAATACTGTACTATATAGCTGATTGTGTTAGTTGGATACCTGTATTAACTTCGTTGGACTTAACGAACAAATTGGACTTAGAAACACTCTCAGAATGGAACTCGTTCGTATGTAGGGGATTTTAACTGTATTTCATGAATAATGTAAATCATTTAAACTAGTGTAACAGCGAGTCTGTCCATTAGTATAAATGCACTTCCACAAAGTTTTAAAAATGCTGCCCTCTCTACTATGTTAGGGCCACTCCTGTGACTTCAGCTGTTGCCTTTGTGCTGATGAAGTGACAGTTTATACTGAGTGTGCAAGGGTCAGGCCCATCTGCGGTGCCCTTCTTTTCTTCCTGTTTTCTCATTTCCCAGTGAATGTATCTAATAGTGCTTCTGTTGTCCACTCAAGGCTCTGGAAAAGTCTAAACTGTCGTACAAGCTCCACTTTCTCCTTCCTCTTTACATCCCATAGCCCAGGAGTTCTCAAGTCCCTACTAAAGTTATCTGCTGATGTCTTTTCTCTTTTCTTTTTTTTTTTCTTTCCTAATATTTCTTTTCTGTTGGAGTGGTGGTGCTAGTGGTAAAGACCCTGCCTGCCAGTGCAGGAGATGTAACAGATGTGAGTTCAATCCCTGTGTTGGGGAGATCCCCTGGAGAAAGGAATATCAACCTATTCCAGTATTCTTGCCTGGAGAATCCCATGGACAGAGGACCCTGGCGGGCTATAGACAATCCATAGCGCTGCACAGAGTCAAACACAACTAAGGTGACTTAGCATGCAGATAGTTGGTGTACAGTATTGTATTAGTTTCAAGTGTGCAGCAGAGTTATTCAGTTATACATATACATGAATCTGTTCTTTTTCAAGTTCTTTTCCCATATAAGTTACAGAATATTGAGTGGAGTTCCCTACGATACCCAGTGGGTCCTTGGTTGGTTATCTATTTTAAATATAGTAGTATGTATACCTCCTGTCCCACTCCCACAACCCCTCAAATACTTTGCTGTTGTACAGTACTACTATACTTTTCAAGCTACTGTACTGTAAGATTAACATTTATTTTTTGTGTGTTTGTTTATGTATTTGTATGAAAAGTATTATAAACCTATTACAATACTGTACTATATAGCTGATTGTGTTAGTTGGATACCTGTATTAACTTCGTTGGACTTAACGAACAAATTGGACTTAGAAACACTCTCAGAATGGATCTCGTTCGTATGTATGGGATTTTAACTGTATTTCATGAATAATGTAAATCATTTAAACTAGTGTAACAGCGAGTCTGTCCATTAGTATAAATGCACTTCCACAAAGTTTTAAAAATGCTGCCCTCTCTACTATGTTAGGGCCACTCCTGTGACTTCAGCTGTTGCCTTTGTGCTGATGAAGTGACAGTTTATACTGAGTGTGCAAGGGTCAGGCCCATCTGCGGTGCCCTTCTTTTCTTCCTGTTTTCTCATTTCCCAGTGAATGTATCTAATAGTGCTTCTGTTGTCCACTCAAGGCTCTGGAAAAGTCTAAACTGTCGTACAAGCTCCACTTTCTCCTTCCTCTTTACATCCCATAGCCCAGGAGTTCTCAAGTCCCTACTAAAGTTATCTGCTGATGTCTTTTCTCTTTTCTTTTTTTTTTTCTTTCCTAATATTTCTTTTCTGTTGGAGTGGTGGTGCTAGTGGTAAAGACCCTGCCTGCCAGTGCAGGAGATGTAACAGATGTGAGTTCAATCCCTGTGTTGGGGAGATCCCCTGGAGAAAGGAATATCAACCTATTCCAGTATTCTTGCCTGGAGAATCCCATGGACAGAGGACCCTGGCGGGCTATAGACAATCCATAGCGCTGCACAGAGTCAAACACAACTAAGGTGACTTAGCATGCAGATAGTTGGTGTACAGTATTGTATTAGTTTCAAGTGTGCAGCAGAGTTATTCAGTTATACATATACATGAATCTGTTCTTTTTCAAGTTCTTTTCCCATATAAGTTACAGAATATTGAGTGGAGTTCCCTACGATACCCAGTGGGTCCTTGGTTGGTTATCTATTTTAAATATAGTAGTATGTATACCTCCTTATAACCCAGCATCACTGTTAAGACCCCAGAATGTGGCAGTGGTCTCAGGCTTTCCCTTCGTGTCTTCCCTCTTCAGTAATGCTGCCGGAGGAAGCCTTTGCAGAGCACAAATGTGATTGTGTCCATGTGTGCACAGAAACATTTGCCGGATCAGCCTGTCGTCTCCCACCCTTCTCCTGGCCCTCCATTCCAGCCATTGTGAGACTACCTGCTGCTTCCTGTACATGCTTTCCTTTTCATGCCTCCTGACTGTTTCCCTAGACTGGGGTGCACTTTCCCTCCTCCTCCCGCCAGATGAATTCCTACTCACTTTAATGCCTCAATGGAATTTTAACTCTTACGTGATGATTTTCCAAATCCCCTCTAATTTCAGTGAATCATCCCCATGTTTGTGCTCCCCATGGTTCTGTTTCCTCAGCGTGAGCATTTCTGTTGTTCTGCTTTCTGTAACATTTTGCCATGTACGTACTTGTTCCCACTATAGGCTGTGAGCAAGACTATGTTCTTTCATCATTATCTTCATTCTCAAACCTGAGGTCTAGCTCCTTTGGAGGCCTCTGGGAACATAGCCACTACTTTTGGCAGAGTTTCACTTTTATTCCATGTATCCACATAGCCCACAGGAAAAAAGTCTAAGTTGCAAATGGAATGACTTAATCCTTTCTTCTCTTTTTCTTTTTGCATGTTCTCTCCAGGCAAATACCATTCATCATTCATCATTTCTTAATTCACTGCTCCCCTTGCTGCTACTCAATTTTATGTTCTGTTTTGATTCTTTTTCTAGAACCCTTGACTCTTCATTCTAGTACTTAGCTTCTAGGGCTCTTCTCATATTTTGTTTTTACTAAGAAAAACATTGAGTTCTGGATATTAGCCTCCCTCTCATTCCTTCTCATTTTGAATGGTCTTCACGTCCATAGAGCATTGGTAATTTGAGTCCTTTTTTATAGCATGGAATCCACTTACATGAATCTGTTCTTTTTCAAGTTCTTTTCCCATATAAGTTACAGAATATTGAGTGGAGTTCCCTACGATACCCAGTGGGTCCTTGGTTGGTTATCTATTTTAAATATAGTAGTATGTATACCTCCTTATAACCCAGCATCACTGTTAAGACCCCAGAATGTGGCAGTGGTCTCAGGCTTTCCCTTCGTGTCTTCCCTCTTCAGTAATGCTGCCGGAGGAAGCCTTTGCAGAGCACAAATGTGATTGTGTCCATGTGTGCACAGAAACATTTGCCGGATCAGCCTGTCGTCTCCCACCCTTCTCCTGGCCCTCCATTCCAGCCATTGTGAGACTACCTGCTGCTTCCTGTACATGCTTTCCTTTTCATGCCTCCTGACTGTTTCCCTAGACTGGGGTGCACTTTCCCTCCTCCTCCCGCCAGATGAATTCCTACTCACTTTAATGCCTCAATGGAATTTTAACTCTTACGTGATGATTTTCCAAATCCTCTAATTTCAGTGAATCATCCCCATGTTTGTGCTCCCCATGGTTCTGTTTCCTCAGCGTGAGCATTTCTGTTGTTCTGCTTTCTGTAACATTTTGCCATGTACGTACTTGTTCCCACTATAGGCTGTGAGCAAGACTATGTTCTTTCATCATTATCTTCATTCTCAAACCTGAGGTCTAGCTCCTTTGGAGGCCTCTGGGAACATAGCCACTACTTTTGGCAGAGTTTCACTTTTATTCCATGTATCCACATAGCCCACAGGAAAAAAGTCTAAGTTGCAAATGGAATGACTTAATCCTTTCTTCTCTTTTTCTTTTTGCATGTTCTCTCCAGGCAAATACCATTCATCATTCATCATTTCTTAATTCACTGCTTCCCTTTCTGCTACTCAATTTTATGTTCTGTTTTGATTCTTTTTCTAGAACCCTTGACTCTTCATTCTAGTACTTAGCTTCTAGGGCTCTTCTCATATTTTGTTTTTACTAAGAAAAACATTGAGTTCTGGATATTAGCCTCCCTCTCATTCCTTCTCATTTTGAATGGTCTTCACGTCCATAGACGCATTGGTAATTTGAGTCCAGTGAAAGTAAGAAATGGTTTTTGACATAGCATGGAATCCACTTACAGCTGATTTCAAGAACTAAATAAGAGGTAAGATACTTTCTGAGTTGTAAGTAATTTTTACATGGCTCATGAAAATAGAAGTGCCTTAGCAGGGAAACCAGATGACTGAGCAAGTGGATAATGGGGGAGATAGCATTTGTCATGTGAGATGGTTGTTGTATGAGATTATAATTCAGCTATAGTTACTGGTGATTGAAAGATATCTATGTTGTGAAATATGGGGTTGATCACTTCAGTTCATTTTTCAATAGAGAAATGTCTGGTTTTAAATGGGACCCCAGAGGGCTATTGAAGGCTGTGTCTTCAGTATGTTTTAGTATTGAATGGGGAAAGCTGACCTGGTCCTGGGTTACCAACAGAATTATTTTCTTGAAGCCTAGTTTAATTCTTAATTTCTTTCCTAATGTATCCATTTGAATGTGGAGCTTATACAGTGCTGACTGAGACTCAGAGCAGTCAAAAAGGAACAGGGAAAAGAAGAGATGTTCTGACCAAATCCATACATCCATCAATCCTGCTTTATTTAGATGTAGTCAGTGTATACAATTTTAATGGTCAAATGAATGCTTTCTTAGTTTTTTTTTTTTTTTTTTTTTTAATCTTAGGCGTATATTGGTTGTACAGGAATGAAAAGCTGAAAGCATTCGAGATCTTTCCCTCTCTTAAATGCTCCTTGTGACACCATGGCCTGCCAGACCCCTCCATCCATGGGATTCTCCAGGCAAGAATACTGGAGTTGGGGCTTCCCTGGTGGTCCAGTGGGTAAGGACAGTGCCTTGCAGTGCAAGGGGCACCGGTTTGATCCTTGGCCTGGGAAGATCCCACGTGCTGCGGAGCGGCTGGACAGATGTGTCCAATTACTGAGCCAGAGCTCTGGAGCGCCTGCGCCCAGAGCCAGTGCTCTGCAGTGAGAGGGGCCACTGCGATGGGAGGCCCACATGGGCCAAAGAACAAAGATGGATGAAAATAGATAAATGAAAGACCAATAGAAAGTGGCAAAAGGAAAAAAGAATACTGGACTCAGTTGCCATTCCTTTCTCTAGGGAATCTTCCTAACTGAGATTTCGGACCTGGGCCTCCTGTATGGCAGGCAGATTCTTTACCATCTGAGCTACCAGGGAAACCTCTAATGGCTTTAAATGGAATAAACATTCTAGGAATTGGCAATATTTTAATTTAGCCCACTCAATCCAGTTTTAATTTTAGTTAAACTCCAAAATAATTTTGAAAGCCTATTATATGCAAAGTATTCTGTGGTGCTGACAGAAATGCAAAGCTATAACAGGAATTTTGGGAGAGAAAAAAAAGAGAGAAAATATATGTAGGGGCTGTTTGTAAATGATATGAGAACATTTAAATATCAGTTATGATACTATTGAGCAGATGTTCAGTGTCCCAAAACTTGTAATCTGTGGGGAATATAGATTTCTAAAAAATCAATTCTGAGAAGGCTAAAATAAGTATACAACCAGATTTTATAGGAATAATGAACTAGAATGAAGTTTATTTTGAAAAATTTGGGAAGGCTTTTTAGACAAAAATGTATATATATATACACACAAACATAAATATATGATATACATATAAAATACATATGTATATCTGTGTAACTGTCTAGAAATATTTTCAGAATGAAAAACACAAATACATGAAAGCATGAGATCTTCCTCTCTTAAATTAGATGTAGTCGTTTCTTTCTATGTTTGTTTTTTTTTTTTTTAATCTTAGGCGTATATTGGTTGTACAGGAATGAAAAGCTGAAAGCATTCGAGATCTTTCCTATCTTAAATGCTCCTTGTGACACCATGGCCTGCCAGACCCCTCCATCCATGGGATTCTCCAGGCAAGAATACTGGAGTTGGGGCTTCCCTGGTGGTCCAGTGGGTAAGGACAGTGCCTTGCAGTGCAAGGGGCACCGGTTTGATCCTTGGCCTGGGAAGATCCCACGTGCTGCGGAGCGGCTGGACAGATGTGTCCAATTACTGAGCCAGAGCTCTGGAGCGCCTGCGCCCAGAGCCAGTGCTCTGCAGTGAGAGGGGCCACTGCGATGGGAGGCCCACATGGGCCAAAGAACAAAGATGGATGAAAATAGATAAATGAAAGACCAATAGAAAGTGGCAAAAGGAAAAAAGAATACTGGACTCAGTTGCCATTCCTTTCTCTAGGGAATCTTCCTAACTGAGATTTCGGACCTGGGCCTCCTGTATGGCAGGCAGATTCTTTACCATCTGAGCTACCAGGGAAACCTCTAATGGCTTTAAATGGAATAAACATTCTAGGAATTGGCAATATTTTAATTTAGCCCACTCAATCCAGTTTTAATTTTAGTTAAACTCCAAAATAATTTTGAAAGCCTATTATATGCAAAGTATTCTGTGGTGCTGACAGAAATGCAAAGCTATAACAGGAATTTTGGGAGAGAAAAAAAAGAGAGAAAATATATGTAGGGGCTGTTTGTAAATGATATGAGAACATTTAAATATCAGTTATGATACTATTGAGCAGATGTTCAGTGTCCCAAAACTTGTAATCTGTGGGGAATATAGATTTCTAAAAAATCAATTCTGAGAAGGCTAAAATAAGTATACAACCAGATTTTATAGGAATAATGAACTAGAATGAAGTTTATTTTGAAAAATTTGGGAAGGCTTTTTAGACAAAAATGTATATATATATACACACAAACATAAATATATGATATACATATAAAATACATATGTATATCTGTGTAACTGTCTAGAAATATTTTCAGAATGAACACAAATACACAAAGATCCCAGGTGGCGTTTTAGAGGTAACATACAGACTATTTTGTAGAAATCACAGTAGAAAGGTATGCTGATACTCTGTGTATTTTTTCATTTACTTGCTTTCATATCATTTCATCAATGTCAGTTTTTAAATGTACCCAATCAAGAAAAGGGGATTTCCTTGTAGCTCATCTGGTAAAGAATCTGCCCACAATGCAGAAGACGCCGGTTCAATTCTTGGGTTGGGAAAATACCCTGGAGGAGGGAAAGGCTACCCATTCCAGTATTCTTGCTTAGAGAATTCCATGGTCCTACCATGGATTGCCAAGTATCGGACAGGACTGAGAGACTTCACTTTCACTTTTTTCAGTCAAGAGAAGGGCTTCCCAGGTGGCGTTAGGGTTAAAGAACCTACCTGCCAGTTCAGGAGACAGAGGAGAATCAGATTTGATCCCTAGGTATGGAAGATCCCCTGGAGAAGGGCATGGCACCCCCCTCCAGTATTCTTGCCTGGACAACCACTGAATAGAGGAGTCTGGCTGGCTATAGTCCATAAGGTTGCAAAGAGTCCAACTTGACTGAAGTGACTTAAAAGGTTTCTTCTGGGCTTTCCTGATGGTCCAGTAGGTAGAGAGTCCACCTTGAAGGGCAAGGGTCACCGGTTGGACCCCTGGCCCGGGAAGATCCCATGTGCAATGGAGTGGCTGGACCAGTGTGTCCACGAGCCAGTGCTCTGGAGTGCATGCGCCCAGAGCTGGTGCTCTGCAGTGAGAGAGGCCACTGCAATGGGAGGCCCACACAGGCCAAAGAATAAAAAAATGGATGAAAAAATATATAAATAAAAGAGGCGTGATGGGGAAAAGAAAAAAAAAGAATTCCTTGAAAAAAAATAAATAAATAAAAACATTCCTTCCCAAAAGGGAAAATCAGAAGAATTTTAAGGGTGTGTATTTGTGTTCATTCTGAAAGTATTTCTAGACAGTTACACAGATATACATGTGTATTTTATATGTATATCATATATTTATGTTTGTGTGTATATATATATATACATCTTTGTCAAAGCTTACCTCTCTGCTAGAGAAGCATTTTAACCAATATGAGCCATTAATTCTTTCTTTTAAAATGAAATATAGTTGATCTACCATGTTAGTTTTATGTGTACAGCACAGTGATTTAAAATGTTTAGAGATTTTGTATCATTTAAAGTTATTACAAAATGATGGCTATGTTTTCCTGTGATGTACAATATATTCTTGTTCCTTTTTTTACACATAGTAGTTTAATCCTCTGCCCCACTTCCTGCCGTCTCCCCGCTGTGCCCACTAGTTTCTTTTTCTTTTTAAAGATTTATTGGTACCATTCCAGTATTTGCTTAGAGAATTCCATGGTCCTACCATGGATTGCCAAGTATCGGACAGGACTGAGAGACTTCACTTTCACTTTTTTCAGTCAAGAGAAGGGCTTCCCAGGTGGCGTTAGGGTTAAAGAACCTACCTGCCAGTTCAGGAGACAGAGGAGAATCAGATTTGATCCCTAGGTATGGAAGATCCCCTGGAGAAGGGCATGGCACCCCCCTCCAGTATTCTTGCCTGGACAACCACTGAATAGAGGAGTCTGGCTGGCTATAGTCCATAAGGTTGCAAAGAGTCCAACTTGACTGAAGTGACTTAAAAGGTTTCTTCTGGGCTTTCCTGATGGTCCAGTAGGTAGAGAGTCCACCTTGAAGGGCAAGGGTCACCGGTTGGACCCCTGGCCCGGGAAGATCCCATGTGCAATGGAGTGGCTGGACCAGTGTGTCCAATTACGAGCCAGTGCTCTGGAGTGCATGCGCCCAGAGCTGGTGCTCTGCAGTGAGAGAGGCCACTGCAATGGGAGGCCCACACAGGCCAAAGAATAAAAAAATGGATGAAAAAATATATAAATAAAAGAGGCGTGATGGGGAAAAGAAAAAAAAAGAATTCCTTGAAAAAAAATAAATAAATAAAAACATTCCTTCCCAAAAGGGAAAATCAGAAGAATTTTAAGGGTGTGTATTTGTGTTCATTCTGAAAGTATTTCTAGACAGTTACACAGATATACATGTGTATTTTATATGTATATCATATATTTATGTTTGTGTGTATATATATATATATACATCTTTGTCAAAGCTTACCTCTCTGCTAGAGAAGCATTTTAACCAATATGAGCCATTAATTCTTTCTTTTAAAATGAAATATAGTTGATCTACCATGTTAGTTTTATGTGTACAGCACAGTGATTTAAAATGTTTAGAGATTTTGTATCATTTAAAGTTATTACAAAATGATGGCTATGTTTTCCTGTGATGTACAATATATTCTTGTTCCTTTTTTTACACATAGTAGTTTAATCCTCTGCCCCACTTCCTGCCGTCTCCCCGCTGTGCCCACTAGTTTCTTTTTCTTTTTAAAGATTTATTTATTTATTTATTTTGGGCGGGAGTCTGGTTAGGGAGGGAGGGGAGTGGGTGGGCCATTTCTATTGGTCTTTCATTTCTCTATTTTCATCCGTCTTTGTTCTTTGGCTCCTGTGGGCCTCCCATCGCGGTGGTGTCTGTCGTTGCAGAGTGCCGGCTCTGGGCACATGCGCTCCAGAGCTACGGCTCGGTAATCGGACACATCGGTCCAGCCGCTCCGCGGCACGTGGGATCTTCCCAGGCCAGGGGTCGAACCGGTGCCCCTTGCACTGCAAGGCGGTGTCCTTACCCACTGGGCCACCAGGGGAAGCCCTGCCCACTAGTTTTTTCTCTGTATCTGTCAGTCTGTTGCTGTTTTGTTATATGCATTTGTTTGGGTTATTTTTTAGGTTTCACAGTAAGTGATACATTAAGTATTTATTTATCTTTCATTGTCTTTAATGTCTTTTAAGGCATTGATTCTTTTTTTTTTTTTTTTAAGATTTATTTATTTATTTTGGGCGGGGGGTCGGGTTGGGGAGGAAGGGAGTGGGTGGGCCATTTCTATTGGTCTTTCATTTCTCTATTTTCATCCGTCTTTGTTCTTTGGCTCCTGTGGGCCTCCCATCGCGGTGGTGTCTGTCGTTGCAGAGTGCCGGCTCTGGGCACATGCGCTCCAGAGCTACGGCTCGGTAATCGGACACATCGGTCCAGCCGCTCCGCGGCACGTGGGATCTTCCCAGGCCAGGGGTCGAACCGGTGCCCCTTGCACTGCAAGGCGGTGTCCTTACCCACTGGGCCACCAGGGGAAGCCCTGCCCACTAGTTTTTTCTCTGTATCTGTCAGTCTGTTGCTGTTTTGTTATATGCATTTGTTTGGGTTATTTTTTAGGTTTCACAGTAAGTGATACATTAAGTATTTATTTATCTTTCATTGTCTTTAATGTCTTTTAAGGCATTGATTCTTTTTTTTTTTTTTTTAAGATTTATTTATTTATTTTGGGCGGGGGGTCGGGTTGGGGAGGAAGGGGAGCGGGCGGGCCACTTCCATTGGTCTTTCATTTCTCCATTTTCATCCGTCTTTGTTCTTTGGCTCCTGCGGGCCTCCCATCGCGGTGGCGTCTGTTGTCACAGAGCGCCAGCTCTGAGCGCATGCGCTCCAGAGCTCCAGCTCGGACACATCAGTCCAGCCACTCCGCGGCACGTGGGATCTTCCCAGGCCAGGGATCCAACCGGCGCCCCTTGCACTGCAAGGCGGTGTCCTTATCCACTGGACCACCAGGGAAAGCCCGCATTGATTCTTAAATGTTACTCCTGTCTCTGGTCTGCTAAAGGCTAAGAAGATACAAACATCTCCCTATCATCATAGCTAATGTTCATTAAGTGTTTATTATTTCTAATCCTTTTCCCCATATCATTTATCAAGTTCTTTTTTTTTTTTTTTTTGGCCACTTCTATTGGTCTTTCATTTATCTATTTTCATCCATCTTTGTTCTTTGGCCCACGGGGGCCTCCCATCACAGTGGCCTCTCTCAGTGCAGAGCACTGGCTCTGGGCGCAGGCACTCCAGAGCTCTGGCTCGGTAGTTGGACACATTGGTCCAGCCGCTCCGCGGCACGTGGGATCTTCTCAGGCCGGGGATCCAATTGGCGCCCCTTGCACTGTAATGCATTGTCTTTGCCCACTGGACCACTAGGGAAGCCCTATCAAGTTCTTATTAACAGCTTATTAAGTAGGTATTGTTATAATCACTGTCTCTATGTAAAGTCATTGAGTTGGGATTTGAACCCAAGATAAATGGCCAAGGGGCCGTGTTTCCATCACAATGCTCTATTTCCCCTCTGCAAACAATATTATTCTTAGAGCTGTATTCTTTTTCGTGCTTCAATCACTCTTTGAATGTTACTTGCGTCACTTGAAGAGTCTCAGTTTCTCTTCTTTTCTTTTTAAGATTTATATATTTATTTATTTTGGTGGGGTGGGGTGGGAGGGAGGGAGCGGGTGGGCCACTTCTAGTGGTCTTTCATTTATCTATTTTCATCCATCTTTGTTCTTTGGCCCACGGGGGCCTCCCATCACAGTGGCCTCTCTCAGTGCAGAGCACTGGCTCTGGGCGCAGGCACTCCAGAGCTCTGGCTCGGTAGTTGGACACATTGGTCCAGCCGCTCCGCGGCACGTGGGATCTTCTCAGGCCGGGGATCCAATTGGCGCCCCTTGCACTGTAATGCATTGTCTTTGCCCACTGGACCACTAGGGAAGCCCTATCAAGTTCTTATTAACAGCTTATTAAGTAGGTATTGTTATAATCACTGTCTCTATGTAAAGTCATTGAGTTGGGATTTGAACCCAAGATAAATGGCCAAGGGGCCGTGTTTCCATCACAATGCTCTATTTCCCCTCTGCAAACAATATTATTCTTAGAGCTGTATTCTTTTTCGTGCTTCAATCACTCTTTGAATGTTACTTGCGTCACTTGAAGAGACTCAGTTTTCTCTTCTTTTCTTTTTAAGATTTATATATTTATTTATTTTGGTGGGGGTGGGGTGGGGAGGGAGGGGAGCGGGTGGGCCACTTCTATTGGTCTTTCATTTCTCTATTTTCATCCATCTTTGTTCTTTGGCCTGTATGGGCCTCCCATCGCGGCAGCCTCTATTGTCGCAGAGCACCGGCTCTGGGCGCATGCGCTCCAGAGCTCCAGCTCGGTAATTGGACACATCGGTCCAGCTGCTCAGCCGCACGTGGGATCTTCCCAGGCCAGGGCAGGAACTGGCGCCCCTTGCACTGCAAGGCGGTGTCCCCACCCACTGGACCACCAGGGAAACCCGAGACTCAGTTTTCTGTCTGGTTTATTATTGTACTGTTTCAAAAGGAAGTAGATGGTTTCTGCCAAAGTGAGTTTCCATAAAGGGAATCAAGCTTTTGAGCATCATTATAAACAATCAGAGATGTGCTTATATAAGGAAAAATATTTCTCAAGAAGTAATGATAAACTTTTGTCAAGGGGGTGTCCCAGGTTCATTTGGGGCCAACAGATCTTTCCTGAGTTGCTGAGATGGTAGCATACTTTTTCTTGTAGTACCCTCTTGATTCTAGAATGTCTTCTTTCTCTCCATTGGCTCACCTCATCCCTCCTACCAGGTCCTGATTTACACCTGCTAAATACCCAAGCAAGGCGCTCTACCCAGATTACCTTCACATTTACAGTTCTCAGAATCTTCATACCCATTGCCTAGTATTTCTCTGGCATTTGCAGTGCCTGATTCAGTTGGACTGCTACCACATACTTCAACTGTAATTGCCACTGTATTAATTCATTTATCTAACAGATTTTTACTGAGAACTCTGGTGAATTGAATAATTGTACTCAGTTCTTCATCCCCTGTACCAGTATTGCACATCCCCAATGCTTGCTGTGGGCTGGGGTGGCAGAGGGTACTGTACTTTCTGTGTCTTGACTGTGGGCTTGATCATATGACTTGCTTTAACCAATGGGATGCTGGCAGATGTGATATAAGCAAAGACCTTGACTAGGGCTTCCACTCCTGATTTTGTTAGAAGAAAAAAGTGTTTGGGGTCATGCGATAGATATCCATTTTTTCTTTGTCTCCAGTTCCTGACACAGAGCTTCTAAATCCTTGAAGTCTCCTGAGGTGATAAAGGTGATAGGAACGTCTCTTATTGCTTATAAAAATCCCCTCTCCATCATCCTGAGTTTATGCTAGTAAAGTGACTCTTAACTGAGGGGCTCCTAGATATCTTTAGGATGGTGGCTGATCACCAGACAGGACATGATTAGGAAGTTGGAACTTTCAACCTACCCTCTGACCACCAGGGAGAAGAGAGGGGCTAGAGACTCCCCCCTCTAGTGTTAATCCCTAGTGGTCAGTGATTTAATCAATAATGATTACTTAAAGAAACTTCTAAATGATTGAATCTTATGATTACTTAAGAGCACTGGCAAAAATTTTTTTTTTGTACTGTTTCAAAAGGAAGTAGATGGTTTCTGCCAAAGTGAGTTTCCATAAAGGGAATCAAGCTTTTGAGCATCATTATAAACAATCAGAGATGTGCTTATATAAGGAAAAATATTTCTCAAGAAGTAATGATAAACTTTTGTCAAGGGGGTGTCCCAGGTTCATTTGGGGCCAACAGATCTTTCCTGAGTTGCTGAGATGGTAGCATACTTTTTCTTGTAGTACCCTCTTGATTCTAGAATGTCTTCTTTCTCTCCATTGGCTCACCTCATCCCTCCTACCAGGTCCTGATTTACACCTGCTAAATACCCAAGCAAGGCGCTCTACCCAGATTACCTTCACATTTACAGTTCTCAGAATCTTCATACCCATTGCCTAGTATTTCTCTGGCATTTGCAGTGCCTGATTCAGTTGGACTGCTACCACATACTTCAACTGTAATTGCCACTGTATTAATTCATTTATCTAACAGATTTTTACTGAGAACTCTGGTGAATTGAATAATTGTACTCAGTTCTTCATCCCCTGTACCAGTATTGCACATCCCCAATGCTTGCTGTGGGCTGGGGTGGCAGAGGGTACTGTACTTTCTGTGTCTTGACTGTGGGCTTGATCATATGACTTGCTTTAACCAATGGGATGCTGGCAGATGTGATATAAGCAAAGACCTTGACTAGGGCTTCCACTCCTGATTTTGTTAGAAGAAAAAAGTGTTTGGGGTCATGCGATAGATATCCATTTTTTCTTTGTCTCCAGTTCCTGACACAGAGCTTCTAAATCCTTGAAGTCTCCTGAGGTGATAAAGGTGATAGGAACGTCTCTTATTGCTTATAAAAATCCCCTCTCCATCATCCTGAGTTTATGCTAGTAAAGTGACTCTTAACTGAGGGGCTCCTAGATATCTTTAGGATGGTGGCTGATCACCAGACAGGACATGATTAGGAAGTTGGAACTTTCAACCCTACCCTCTGACCACCAGGGAGAAAAGAGGGGCTAGAGACTCCCCCCTCTAGTGTTAATCCCTAGTGGTCAGTGATTTAATCAATAATGATTACTTAAAGAAACTTCTAAATGATTGAATCTTTTGAGTTGATGAATAGACTGAGGTTCTGGAAAGGTATCGCAGCAGGACAGGGCATAGAAGCTCCATGCTGCACCCCTTACCTTACCCTATAACCTATGTATCTCTTCCATCTGATGCTTCTTCGGTTGTACCTTTTATAGTAAAATTGTTTCCCTGAGTTTGGTGAGCCATTCTAGAAAACTAGAAAACTTGAAGCAGGAGTTGTGGGAACCTTCCATTTATTGCATGTTGGTCAAATGTACAAGTGGCCATACGAGACTGAATTCTGAAATGGGATAATCTTATAGGACTGAGCCCTTAACCTGTGGAGTCTGTGTTAACTCTGGGTGGTTATTGTCAGAATTGACCTGAATTGTGGGACGTCTAGCTGGAGAGCTGGATAATTGGTGGTTGATGTGGAAAGTTCCCACACATTTGGTGTCAGAAGTGTGAGTTAAAACAGTTCAGGGCTTTCCCTGGTGGTCCAGTGGGTAAGGACACTGCTTTGCAGTGCAAGAGGTGTCAGTCCGATCCCTGGCCTGGGAAGATCCCACGTGCCGCGGAGCAGCTGGACCGATGTAACCAACTACCGAGCAGGAGCTTTGGAGCGCATGCGCCCAGAGCCAGTGCTCTGCAGTGACAGAGGCCACTGCAGTGGGAGGCCCACACAGGCCAAGGAACAAAGATAGATAAATGAAAGATCAGTAGAAGTGGCCAAAAAAAAAAAAAAAAAAAAAAAAACCAGTTCAGCATTAGTGTCTGATTCAAGAATGGGAAGCACTCGGAGCAGACTTAGATTAAACCTGCAGCCTTAGAACCAAGCCTGATTTCAAAAACAAATAAACCTATGCAGGAAGCAATAAACATTTGTTCATTTGTTTTTGAAAGCCACTGAGGTGTTTTCTTTTTTTAATTTATTTATTTTTAAAAAAGTTTTTGTGGCTGTTCTGGGTCTCTGTTTCTACATGAAGGCCTTCTTCAGTTGCAGTGAGTGGGGGCTACTCTCTCTTGGATGAGTTTCTTATTGCAGTTGTTTCTTTTGCTGTGGACCACAGGTTCTACGGCACCTGGGCTTCAGTAGTTGTGGCTCCAGGCTCTAGAGCACAGTCTCAGTAGTTGTGGTGCACAGGCTTCGTCGTGCTGCGGCATGTGTGATCGTCCCAGAAAGGGGATCAAACCCATGTCTCTTGCATTAACAGGCCGATTCTTTACCACTGAGCCACTAGGGAAGCCCCTGAGTTTTACTGCAGATTGTTACACAGCATAAACTGATTCATGAAGCACGTATGTGCCAAGTACTGTTTTAATAGGTGGACGGCTTCTTAGAATTCTGAGTTTCGTATGATGAAAAATAATAACTCATAAACTTCTTTAAGAATCTGAATTTTACATATTGAACATATATAGAATTCTACATATGAATATAATAGAAGTAACTCCAAATTTAGAGAGTTTGGTAATACAAAGATGAAAAGGAAACAGAGGCCCGTTAACCACTTAGACAAGATGTCTTAGGTTCCCCTCAGTTCCTATCAGAACTGATACACAATGACAGGCTCGGAAGAAGCTAATACACAAACCAGAGAACAATTTCTTCTTTACTGTGAGAGATACTCCTTTCTAGTAATGAGAATACATATGTCTGCTTTTCTAGAAACCCCTTCCTGGTACCAGGGAAGTAAAACCTTTGCTAATTAGGATGGGCTTGGGGGCATACAGCAGTTAATACAGTGACTTTAACAAGAGAGAAATTTATGTTTTTCTCACAGTTAATAAATCTGAGAGAACACAGTCCAGCACTAGTATGGCCTATAGGATCATCAGAGATGTGCTGTCTCATCTCTCTGTTCCACCATTTCTAGGATGTAATTCCCAACTTTGAAATCATAAGATACTAAAACTGTAGCTGTTACTTCTATACTTCAGGGTGCACAAAAGAGGGAGGAAGGAAAGCAAAAGAGAAATAGATCTTTACAGGATTCCACTTATATCACACTTACTAAAATTTATGATCATAACTGGTATAAGAGCCTTAAAATTTTGATCTTTAAGTGCATGCATGCATTTTATCCTGAATTATATCAGTATTCTGCTACTAAGTAGAAGGGAGAAAGTAGATAGCAATCTCTGCTCACCATCGCTCTCTCACTCCGGTCGTCTGTTTAACGTTTCAGTACTTCTTAAATCAGATGCGTTGTCCTAACATTGATATGGGCATTATTTCTTTTCCTGAAAACCCATTATTAAATTGATAAAACGTCTTATTGATTTTCTTAAATATGATAACGATATCAGTTTTCTTGGTGAGAATAAAATCAGAGCACAGTGAGTTTTATAAAATATGGTAAAGGCTTGTTAATTATCCCTGCCCTACAAGAGGAAATAATGAGTTCAGGGTTGAAATATTTGGTCTGCTACACTTAGAGTGTTATTTTCATGAGGGAGAAAACTCTCCAAATTTTTGCCTTTGGGACCTTCCTTTTCTGGAATCCTCTCTTATTACTTCCAGTTATGGAAACCTTCAGTTTTGAGCGTTGCTGCTCTGGTCCTGTTCTCTCTGTGATTACTCCATAGTCACCTTGATTAAACTGATCTATTGCCAAAGTTTTCTAGCCAGGATGAGTTAAATCATCTCTTAGGATGGGTGACTTTAACAGATGTCTACTCTCATTCATTAGGTGTTAATTTGAACTGGTTTACCAAGGTTCATCTCGTTTCCTTGGTCTTGGTGACCTTTGTCTCTTTTAAGTACTTCTAACGTGGGCCACATTCTTAAGCTCAAAGAGATACTGTCTGTTTAGGTAGTTTGGAAAAAAATTCCAGTAATCCTTTAATTTCTGAAAATTTACAATTCAAAGTTATAGCTTTAGTTATGAAAGAAAAAGATAAAGATATACATTAAACTTTGTGATCTGTTTCATAGAATCAGTTATGAAATAAGATGTATTTCCTGTATTGCCCCTGGGAGATTCAGATGCAGAAGTATGTTGAATTTTTTTTTTTTATTTCTCTTAAAAGCAAATACTTTGTGTAATGACTTTATATTTTTCTAAAATTTATGATCATAACTGGTATAAGAGCCTTAAAATTTTGATCTTTAAGTGCATGCATGCATTTTATCCTGAATTATATCAGTATTCTGCTACTAAGTAGAAGGGAGAAAGTAGATAGCAATCTCTGCTCACCATCGCTCTCTCACTCCGGTCGTCTGTTTAACGTTTCAGTACTTCTTAAATCAGATGCGTTGTCCTAACATTGATATGGGCATTATTTCTTTTCCTGAAAACCCATTATTAAATTGATAAAACGTCTTATTGATTTTCTTAAATATGATAACGATATCAGTTTTCTTGGTGAGAATAAAATCAGAGCACAGTGAGTTTTATAAAATATGGTAAAGGCTTGTTAATTATCCCTGCCCTACAAGAGGAAATAATGAGTTCAGGGTTGAAATATTTGGTCTGCTACACTTAGAGTGTTATTTTCATGAGTGAGAAAACTCTCCAAAATTTTTTGCCTTTGGGACCTTCCTTTTCTGGAATCCTCTCTTATTACTTCCAGTTATGGAAACCTTCAGTTTTGAGCGTTGCTGCTCTGGTCCTGTTCTCTCTGTGATTACTCCATAGTCACCTTGATTAAACTGATCTATTGCCAAAGTTTTCTAGCCAGGATGAGTTAAATCATCTCTTAGGATGGGTGACTTTAACAGATGTCTACTCTCATTCATTAGGTGTTAATTTGAACTGGTTTACCAAGGTTCATCTCGTTTCCTTGGTCTTGGTGACCTTTGTCTCTTTTAAGTACTTCTAACGTGGGCCACATTCTTAAGCTCAAAGAGATACTGTCTGTTTAGGTAGTTTGGAAAAAAATTCCAGTAATCCTTTAATTTCTGAAAATTTACAATTCAAAGTTATAGCTTTAGTTATGAAAGAAAAAGATAAAGATATACATTAAACTTTGTGATCTGTTTCATAGAATCAGTTATGAAATAAGATGTATTTCCTGTATTGCCCCTGGGAGATTCAGATGCAGAAGTATGTTGAATTTTTTTTTTTTATTTCTCTTAAAAGCAAATACTTTGTGTACTGACTATATATTTTGCTAAATATTTGACACACTTTAGATAGAGTTTTTGAGACTCTTTATAGTTGCTTAGGGGTTACTGCTTGTTCTTGGGTGTGTTCAGTTGTGTCTGACTCTTTGTGACCCGTTGAACTGTAGCTCAACAGGCTCCTCTGTCTGTGGAATTTTCCAGACAAGAATACTGGAGTGGTTTGACATTTCCTACTCCAGGGAATCTTCTTACCCAGGGACTGCACCCTCATCTCTTGCATCTGCTGCATTGGCAGGCAGATTCTTTACCACTGCGCCACCTAGGAAGCCTTAGGGGTTACTACTGGTAAGAATAAAGTTACTACATTTCATTAAAAATATAACATTATCACTTTTAAGACAATCCCAATTTTTTTTCTACCACGTGAAAATGAAAGGGAGAAATGTGCGTCTTAGAACCACTGAAATATAATTTAACAGAATTTTGAATGACAATTGCTAGTGTAAAATATAAACTATAGATTGCAAAGCCTACCTGTTATATAAAACGAGGGCTTTAGACTCTGGAATTAAAGATATTAGAGCCTTTCAAATCTGGATAACAGGAAATAGATTTAGTTTGCACATAGTTCATGTGCATCAAAGGATTATTTAGGAAATTTACAATCTTTATACTCACAATTATCAGAGGTTTCAAGGCGGTAATGGCTAAAAAAGAAAGTAAACATTCTTAAAGGTGTTGAGTTAATTAGCAGATATTTAGTTGCCTTTACCAAGCCCTCAGAACCACCAGAAAGAAGGAAATCAAGTCTCTATGTGTTATAGTTCTTGAGCTTCCTAGGTTCATCCTTTAATTTATCATAGAAAGGGTAGATATATCAACTCATCTAGTGCTGGGTCTGTTCTATGCAATGTGCGTCTCTCTAATTTTTGTAGGATATTATATTGTTTTAATTTTATTATATCTTCACAGTTCATGTTGTTTTCAAAACTCCTCTCACCAAATCTCACAAACCCTCTATGAGCACACAGGAATTATTGAGCATTTATTCCATGCTAGGCGCCCTCCTAGAAAATGGGGATAAAATGGTAGGGAATTCTCCTGGACAGCCAGTGAGCAGTCTTAGAGGGGAGACGGTTTCAGTCATGCTGTACCACTTCTACAGGTTGTATATTTAATAATGAGTCCAAATATTGGCCCAGAGGACAGCATAGTCAACTCTATAGAGGGACAAAACAAAAGGGGTTACTTTCTTGGGTGTGTTCAGTTGTGTCTGACTCTTTGTGACCCGTTGAACTGTAGCTCAACAGGCTCCTCTGTCTGTGGAATTTTCCAGACAAGAATACTGGAGTGGTTTGACATTTCCTACTCCAGGGAATCTTCTTACCCAGGGACTGCACCCTCATCTCTTGCATCTGCTGCATTGGCAGGCAGATTCTTTACCACTGCGCCACCTAGGAAGCCTTAGGGGTTACTACTGGTAAGAATAAAGTTACTACATTTCATTAAAAATATAACATTATCACTTTTAAGACAATCCCAATTTTTTTTCTACCACGTGAAAATGAAAGGGAGAAATGTGCGTCTTAGAACCACTGAAATATAATTTAACAGAATTTTGAATGACAATTGCTAGTGTAAAATATAAACTATAGATTGCAAAGCCTACCTGTTATATAAAACGAGGGCTTTAGACTCTGGAATTAAAGATATTAGAGCCTTTCAAATCTGGATAACAGGAAATAGATTTAGTTTGCACATAGTTCATGTGCATCAAAGGATTATTTAGGAAATTTACAATCTTTATACTCACAATTATCAGAGGTTTCAAGGCGGTAATGGCTAAAAATGAAAGTAAACATTCTTAAAGGTGTTGAGTTAATTAGCAGATATTTAGTTGCCTTTACCAAGCCCTCAGAACCACCAGAAAGAAGGAAATCAAGTCTCTATGTGTTATAGTTCTTGAGCTTCCTAGGTTCATCCTTTAATTTATCATAGAAAGGGTAGATATATCAACTCATCTAGTGCTGGGTCTGTTCTATGCAATGTGCGTCTCTCTAATTTTTGTAGGATATTATATTGTTTTAATTTTATTATATCTTCACAGTTCATGTTGTTTTCAAAACTCCTCTCACCAAATCTCACAAACCCTCTATGAGCACACAGGAATTATTGAGCATTTATTCCATGCTAGGCGCCCTCCTAGAAAATGGGGATAAAATGGTAGGGAATTCTCCTGGACAGCCAGTGAGCAGTCTTAGAGGGGAGACGGTTTCAGTCATGCTGTACCACTTCTACAGGTTGTATATTTAATAATGAGTCCAAATATTGGCCCAGAGGACAGCATAGTCAACTCTATAGGGGGTGGGTTAGGAGGAGACAAGTTAGGATAGGACAAATCAGTCTTGAGAATGAAAAAGATGACGCTTAGCAGGGCTACACACTGAAAGGCTAACAAAGGGGTTTCAAGCACAGTGAACAAGAGCACATGTATATTTGTTTTCATGTTTGTCTCACCTGCTAGACCATCCAGAGTGAAGATCTCAAGCTTCAGTAACACCCACTGCCCAGCTGAGTGTAGGACAGTGTTTAGCAAGTTTTTTTTTTTTTTTTTTTTCAGCATCAGTGAGTGAGCTAGCCTAGAGAATATTGAGGATTAGGTCAGCACTTCTCAAGTCTTGGTAAGTGGAAGAATCACTGTATTCATGATCACCACCCTTACTACCTTCTTGCTCCTGCAGGTCTGGAGTCGGGGCTAGACATTTGCATTTTCGATAAATCCTACCCCCATTGCCGGTCCCATCGTGACTCTGGGGTAGGTTGTCCTCAGAGAAGAGATGAAGGTGGAAAGGAATTTGTGGGTCGTTGGTGAATACTTCTATCCTGGTCCTTATCGACTACCTGCAGCTCACTGAATGTACCTTAAGGTGCACCTCCTGTCAGCCATGAAAAAGCTTTTTAATCAGTCTTAACCTGTGCTGCTCAGACCTGTAGGTTAATTTTCTGGCAAATATGCTGAGAGAAAAATAAACCTGCCTCCTGAGACTTAACAGGTCTCCTTGATTTTTAAGTATTAGCATGTTTTTCAAGTGCCGAGAAGCTGAAATGTGCTAAAGAGGAGGGGGAAAAAAAAAACCCCTCCAGGATTAGTCATTTCTCTGAAAAAAATTTCCAGTGGCACAAAACTTACCTTGAAAGATGAACATTTCCACCCAAGGCGCCAACTCTGCCTTATTTTAGCCACTGAATGAAACATTTCTCAACTGAGTTGAAAATAACTCCAACATACCTTTAACACCCACTTGCTCTAATTTAACTCCATTTGTGTCTCCCTTAACTTACTCTTTAGTTTCTTGAGCATTCCAGCTGTTAACTTTAAATCTAATTTTTGGATGTCAGCCCATGTCAAAGCAAGCTTTAATCCTTTTAATGTTAACCTATCACCAGCTCAAAGTGGCTTTATAGCATCAGATATAACTATGTTTCCAACCCTGCAGGCATGCAGTGTGATTATGTATGCAAGCTCGATCAACTCTCCCTATAATACTACACCCATATGTGGTGTAGACTGGAATTCTTCATGGGGTAAGAAAGGGCTGAACCCCATCCAAAGCAGTTTGTTGAAAGAAATAGGAAAAGGTTTTCTTTCAAGGCAGCAACCTTGCAGGGGTAGTGGAAGTCTAAGTTGGTGATCATCTAGTCCTGCATCTTTTTTTTTTGTCTGAGAGATTAGAATGCCATGAACAAAAGTGTGGCAGTTAATGACAGGTGTTAGAACTGAAACCAGACTGGAAACCTGAAAATGAATAGCCAAACACTGTGGTAATGGAGTTTTATGTTAGCCACTTTCTTCTTTCTCTTGAACAAAATACAATTAAAAAAAAAAACCCTAAACTCAATTACTATTCTTACTTCTCCTGTTTAGACAATTTTTGAGGTGTGAGTCAACTGTGTTTTGAAAACTTGGCATAGATTTTTGTCTTCTACTTTCTGACCAGATGCATTTCCAGTTTAAAAGTGAAACAGGCCATTGCTATTGGTTGACTCCTATGTGGAAGCATTAGTAGTAAGGTAGAGGTGACTTTTTAATTATTATATTTATTATATATTTGATATATAATAAGTATATATTATTTCGCTTTGCTATAAGCAATACATTAATGAAGAATTCTCTGTTTATGAGGAAATTCACTAAATGAAAATAGGTATCATTGCAGTTTTATTTTATGGCCTTTAAACTAAAATTTTAGAAAGAGATTAGGTCTTAATTAAATGAAGGGTAATAATGAGACTGAATAGACATAAGCAACCTACACAAATTGTGTCCAGCTAACTGTTTACTTTAAAAAGTCAATCAGTAATGGAAAGGGATAAAAAGGGAAAGTATTCATTTATTTACAGTATGTATTTTGGCACCAAACTTAAAAGTAAGTCACAAGTTTGTTTTTTTTTTTTTCCCCTCAGAGGAGCTTATAGTCTGGGGGAAAAGGAAAACACCAAAAATGTTAATTATACATGCTTCAAGAAAATTAAGTTCCAAGTTCTATGAGGTATTAAGGGGAGAATAATTTTGTTTTAGAAGCTGGAAAAACCATCAAGGGGGATACAATGTTAGAGACAAGTGCAAAACCAGTAAAAAAATTTTCAAGCAGATGTCTTTCAAAGGTAAAATACAGCAGCATGACATTCTTTTTTTCCTTAACATTGGAAAATATCTTTTATTAAGCATGTTTTAAATTGTTTTATCTATGAAAAACTTTCTACCTCCCACTTCTCCAACTGAGGTTAGAATTCCTTTTATTTACTGTTTTGTTAGGCTTTCTGCCATACATTTAAAATGTTTCCCAAGATTTGTTGTGGAACGTTCACTGACATGTTCTGAGGAAAAGGTTCATGCTTTCCGATTCTGAGACGAAAGGAGTTAAAGGGAAGAAAATCTTAGAGGATTAGATTGATCTCAGGAGATTTGGAAACTAGGCAGAGGATCTGAAGATGAAAGGAAAGATTTGATTCTGTGCTGAATTACAAGTTTTGAAGGAAATTAGAGTGTAATTTTGTACAGCTCTGGATAAGCATCCACAGCCTAAATTAGCAAAGTTCTTATAACCATTATCTTTTAAAGTCATCATTAAAAAGTATTTCTAAAACTGTCAATTGTGAGCAATCACCTTGAGATACATGTGTTAATATGAAAAACCCAGAAAGAACAGCACACAGTGCATATTAAACATAAGTTGCAGAGGGAAATCTCAGAGGCCTGTCACTGCCTTATACCTTTTCAGACTGGGGTGGAGTCAGGGGGAAAAGGCAGGGGCAAATCACTGCAACAAAGCCCTGATCAAAAGCACTCCTTGGTAACTTAGGTTGTAAAGAATCTGCCTGCAACGCAGGAGATCTGGGTTTGATCCCTGAGTTGGGAAAATCCCCTGAGAAGGGAAAGGCTACCCCACCTCAGTATTCTTGGCCTGGAAAACTCCATGTCTCATCCATGGGTCACAATGAATCAGACATAACTGAGTGACTTTTACTTTTCAGAAGCATTGAGAGTACGGTCAACCTTCTTTATGAGAATATTGATAGTTTCTTGGTTTAGTTCAATCCTGGGTTGGGAAGATGCCCTGGAGAAGGAAATGGCAGGCCAATGCAGTGTTCTTGCCTTGACAATCCTCATGGTCAGAGGAGCCTGGTGGGCTGTAGTCCATAGGGTCGCAAAGAGTTGGACATGAGTGAGCGACTAAGCACAGCACAGCACCCTTGAACCAAAGACCACACTTGCCCAGACCCTGAAGAGCACCACAGTGGTACCCCCTGCAGCATATATGTTAGACTTGACCCCAACTCAGTCACTGGTAGTACCTTGAACCTACGTGTAATAACTGGCCTTTTGACCTAGCCAGTTAATGGGGTTTCTGTTCACTGGTTAGAGTTTCTAGGGATGTCTGCTCTGCTGCAAAAAAAGGAGCATGTTCTTTCCTCAGTTACCAAGTAAATCTTCAATTTATCTGATTTCCAAGAGACTACCTATTTCCCTTAGGGATATGCTCTTAGGAAGTTAGAGTGGGCCTCCGATCAAAAAAGAAAAGGGTGAATTGAACACACACTGTCACCTCTGTGTTCTTCAGAACCCCTCTCAAACTACAGTAAAGGGATTTAGGGATGGGGATAGTGTGAGTATAAATCTGCCAGAACAAAGAGAATAAAAAAAGGAGAAGAGAGGGGAATTTGGATGTTGAATGCATGGTAACCAATTTCGCAAATTCAAAAAACATGAATAATAAACCAACAGTGGGAAAGTCCAGAAGCACACTAATTTGAACGGCAGAATCCACAAGGGTTCAAAGCTTCAAGATCCTCAGAATTTTGGATGTGGGATACAGATGGGTCTAAAAAAGGATTCACTGACAGTCTATTTTAAGAAGTATTAGGGGCGAGATCTGAGGTGGGAGGGGGAGGGCAGGAGGAAAGCTCAAGAGGAAGAGGACATACATATAATTAGAGCTGACTCATGTTGTTGTATAGCAGAAACCAACACAACATTGTAAAGCAATTATCACCAATTAAAAATAAAAATTAAAAAATGAAGTATTCACTTAAACCGCCATGCCCTTGGGAAACCCCACTGTAATAACAGCTTAGGTTTCTGTTCTGTTTTAAGGAATAAGCATCAAGTAATCAAAATAAAAACCAAAAATGTATTTTTCCATATTTTAGAATATTTTCCTGGGTATTTAAAACAATTCAAATTATAATTAGTATATTCTCAAATTTTCATTCTATAGCTCTTTGTTGCTGGTGTATCAGTACAAATGACTGAATTTGGGTTATTGATCCTGTAATTGGTAACAAAATGAAAAATTTGTAGACTTTGGTTTATCGATCCGATATGGACCCTGAAGAGCACCACAGTGGTACCCCCTGCAGCATATATGTTAGACTTGACCCCAACTCAGTCACTGGTAGTACCTTGAACCTACGTGTAATAACTGGCCTTTTGACCTAGCCAGTTAATGGGGTTTCTGTTCACTGGTTAGAGTTTCTAGGGATGTCTGCTCTGCTGCAAAAAAAGGAGCATGTTCTTTCCTCAGTTACCAAGTAAATCTTCAATTTATCTGATTTCCAAGAGACTACCTATTTCCCTTAGGGATATGCTCTTAGGAAGTTAGAGTGGGCCTCCGATCAAAAAAGAAAAGGGTGAATTGAACACACACTGTCACCTCTGTGTTCTTCAGAACCCCTCTCAAACTACAGTAAAGGGATTTAGGGATGGGGATAGTGTGAGTATAAATCTGCCAGAACAAAGAGAATAAAAAAAGGAGAAGAGAGGGGAATTTGGATGTTGAATGCATGGTAACCAATTTCGCAAATTCAAAAAACATGAATAATAAACCAACAGTGGGAAAGTCCAGAAGCACACTAATTTGAACGGCAGAATCCACAAGGGTTCAAAGCTTCAAGATCCTCAGAATTTTGGATGTGGGATACAGATGGGTCTAAAAAAGGATTCACTGACAGTCTATTTTAAGAAGTATTAGGGGCGAGATCTGAGGTGGGAGGGGGAGGGCAGGAGGAAAGCTCAAGAGGAAGAGGACATACATATAATTAGAGCTGACTCATGTTGTTGTATAGCAGAAACCAACACAACATTGTAAAGCAATTATCACCAATTAAAAATAAAAATTAAAAAATGAAGTATTCACTTAAACCGCCATGCCCTTGGGAAACCCCACTGTAATAACAGCTTAGGTTTCTGTTCTGTTTTAAGGAATAAGCATCAAGTAATCAAAATAAAAACCAAAAATGTATTTTTCCATATTTTAGAATATTTTCCTGGGTATTTAAAACAATTCAAATTATAATTAGTATATTCTCAAATTTTCATTCTATAGCTCTTTGTTGCTGGTGTATCAGTACAAAAATGACTGAATTTGGGTTATTGATCCTGTAATTGGTAACATAAAAACCTATGATTAATTATACCAATTTGAGTAGATTCCTTTGGGTTTTCCATTTTTTAGACAACCGTGTTATCTCTTGATATAGGAATTTATTTTTTTCCAATGCTTAGGGCTTTTTTTTTTCTTATTGTACTAATTATATCTAATCCAAAGGTGAATAGAAGTTGTTATATTGGGAGTAACTATAATGATTCACTGTTGATTATAATATTTCTATAAGGTTTCTGTATATACTCCTGCTTATGTTAAAATAATTCCTTTTTATACCTTGTCCACTAATAATTTATATAAAAAGTGATTATTTATTGCTTATTCTGCATCTATTGAAATTATATAATTTTTTCCTTTAGTATGTTAATATGATACGTTACTTAATTACTTAATAGATTTTCTAATGTTAAAACAACTTGTATTCTTAGAATGTATTCACTCAGTGATGATAAATTATCTTCTTATGCATTGCTAAATTCAGTTTACTTTTTCCAGAAAGTTTTTGGCTTCTGCATTAATATGATTGGCCTGTTTTTTCCTCTTTACTTTTGATAACAAAAGAATTATATATATATATTAACTTAATTGGGAAGTATTCCCTTTTATTAATTGGAAGTTTAGGTTTAGGTTTAGAGTTACTCCCTTTTGAATATTTTATTGAAATCTTCCTCTAAAATCACCTGGTTCTGCAATTTTATTTGAGGAAAAATTTTGAAGTACTGATAACCTTTCTAATTTTTATTTTGTGACCAATTTTTAGTCAATTTTGATAACTTCTTAAAAGTATTTCATTCATTTCACTTAATTTTTCCAATGTCTTTTAACATTAAACTTTTTTTGTATGTCTTTATCATTTTGATCTCTGCTTTTTAGTTATGCCTTTTTTTCTCATCTCTAATATTTTGCAGTGTCTTTTTTTGTTTCCTTAACTAATCTTGCCTGAGGCTTGTCAGTTTTATTAGCCTTTTCGAAGAGTCACTATTGAAAGTTTTTTTTAACACCATTCTTTTTATTTGCTTCAAATTATAATTAGTATATTCTCAAATTTTCATTCTATAGCTCTTTGTTGCTGGTGTATCAGTACAAAAATGACTGAATTTGGGTTATTGATCCTGTAATTGGTAACATAAAAACCTATGATTAATTATACCAATTTGAGTAGATTCCTTTGGGTTTTCCATTTTTTAGACAACCGTGTTATCTCTTGATATAGGAATTTATTTTTTTCCAATGCTTAGGGCTTTTTTTTTTCTTATTGTACTAATTATATCTAATCCAAAGGTGAATAGAAGTTGTTATATTGGGAGTAACTATAATGATTCACTGTTGATTATAATGTTTCTATAAGGTTTCTGTATATACTCCTGCTTATGTTAAAATAATTCCTTTTTATACCTTGTCCACTAATAATTTATATAAAAAGTGATTATTTATTGCTTATTCTGCATCTATTGAAATTATATAATTTTTTCCTTTAGTATGTTAATATGATACGTTACTTAATTACTTAATAGATTTTCTAATGTTAAAACAACTTGTATTCTTAGAATGTATTCACTCAGTGATGATAAATTATCTTCTTATGCATTGCTAAATTCAGTTTACTTTTTCCAGAAAGTTTTTGGCTTCTGCATTAATATGATTGGCCTGTTTTTTCCTCTTTACTTTTGATAACAAAAGAATTATATATATATATTAACTTAATTGGGAAGTATTCCCTTTTATTAATTGGAAGTTTAGGTTTAGGTTTAGAGTTACTCCCTTTTGAATATTTTATTGAAATCTTCCTCTAAAATCACCTGGTTCTGCAATTTTATTTGAGGAAAAATTTTGAAGTACTGATAACCTTTCTAATTTTTATTTTGTGACCAATTTTTAGTCAATTTTGATAACTTCTTAAAAGTATTTCATTCATTTCACTTAATTTTTCCAATGTCTTTTAACATTAAACTTTTTTTGTATGTCTTTATCATTTTGATCTCTGCTTTTTAGTTATGCCTTTTTTTCTCATCTCTAATATTTTGCAGTGTCTTTTTTTGTTTCCTTAACTAATCTTGCCTGAGGCTTGTCAGTTTTATTAGCCTTTTCGAAGAGTCACTATTGGTTTTATTAACACTCATGTCTTTTTTAGTTTAGACTTTTCTGCTCTTTTATTCCATCTATGTTTTCATGATTTATTTTGCTCTTTTTGTAATACCTTAAAATAAATGCCTTAACCATTGACTTTGAGCTCTTTTTTTCTAAAAGAGCATTTTAGGCTTTAAATTACCCTTTAAAGACTTTGGCTACCTTCCAGAAGTCTTGAGATGTAGTATTTTTATTAAAGTACAGCTGCTTCTGCAGTTGTTATTTATGCTGGCTTTTGTTCATGTTGCTTGTTTCCTCCTGTGTTAATCATTCTTTATTGTGACCTCATGATCCTTGGATTTCTATTTATAGAAATTGTCTGAAGCCTACATTGAAAGTACATTTCTCCTTAACAGTAGTACCCAAGGCATTGCCAACCTAGGATCCCTTTAAATACAACTTTTGCATTTGGGTCTATTTTCTTCAGTTTCTGTAAATTTCAGTGGCACACCCATGTGCATAGGGCTGTGGTTAAGAAATATCAAGGGGGGGCTTCCGGGGGAATATCAAGGGGGGGCTTCCGGGGGGGCTTCCCCTTGAAGTTCCCCTTGAAACCCTAACCCTAACCCTTGATATTTCTTTCTTTCTTTTTTTTTTTTTTTTAAAGATTTATTTATTTATTTATTTTGGGCGGGGGTCGGGTTGGGGAGGCAGGGGAGCGGGCGGGCCATTTCTATTGGTCTTTCGTTTCTCCATTTTCATATGAGTCTTTGTTCTTTGGCTCCTGTGGGCCTCCCATCGCGGTGGCGTCTGTCGTTGCAGAGCGCCGGCTCTGGGCGCACACGCTCCAGAGCTCTGGCTCGGTAATCGGACTCATCAGTCCAGTCGCTCCATGGCACGTGGGATCTTCCCAGGCCAGGGATCTAACCGCCCCTTGCACTGCAAGGCGGTGTCCTTACCCACTGGACCACCAGGGGAAGCCCAGGAACTTCCTTTTTTAAAAAAAAAAATTTCTGCTCTATCTAGAGAGACAGTTGAGACAATTTTTTTTGATCTATGCCTTTTTTTCTCATCTCTAATATTTTGCAGTGTCTTTTTTTGTTTCCTTAACTAATCTTGCCTGAGGCTTGTCAGTTTTATTAGCCTTTTCGAAGAGTCACTATTGGTTTTATTAACACTCATGTCTTTTTTAGTTTAGACTTTTCTGCTCTTTTATTCCATCTATGTTTTCATGATTTATTTTGCTCTTTTTGTAATACCTTAAAATAAATGCCTTAACCATTGACTTTGAGCTCTTTTTTTCTAAAAGAGCATTTTAGGCTTTAAATTACCCTTTAAAGACTTTGGCTACCTTCCAGAAGTCTTGAGATGTAGTATTTTTATTAAAGTACAGCTGCTTCTGCAGTTGTTATTTATGCTGGCTTTTGTTCATGTTGCTTGTTTCCTCCTGTGTTAATCATTCTTTATTGTGACCTCATGATCCTTGGATTTCTATTTATAGAAATTGTCTGAAGCCTACATTGAAAGTACATTTCTCCTTAACAGTAGTACCCAAGGCATTGCCAACCTAGGATCCCTTTAAATACAACTTTTGCATTTGGGTCTATTTTCTTCAGTTTCTGTAAATTTCAGTGGCACACCCATGTGCATAGGGCTGTGGTTAAGAAATATCAAGGGGGGGCTTCCGGGGGAATATCAAGGGGGGGCTTCCGGGGGGGCTTCCCCTTGAAGTTCCCCTTGAAACCCTAACCCTAACCCTTGATATTTCTTTCTTTCTTTTTTTTTTTTTTTTAAAGATTTATTTATTTATTTATTTTGGGCGGGGGTCGGGTTGGGGAGGCAGGGGAGCGGGCGGGCCATTTCTATTGGTCTTTCGTTTCTCCATTTTCATATGAGTCTTTGTTCTTTGGCTCCTGTGGGCCTCCCATCGCGGTGGCGTCTGTCGTTGCAGAGCGCCGGCTCTGGGCGCACACGCTCCAGAGCTCTGGCTCGGTAATCGGACTCATCAGTCCAGTCGCTCCATGGCACGTGGGATCTTCCCAGGCCAGGGATCTAACCGGCGCCCCTTGCACTGCAAGGCGGTGTCCTTACCCACTGGACCACCAGGGGAAGCCCAGGAACTTCCTTTTTTAAAAAAAAAAATTTCTGCTCTATCTAGAGAGACAGTTGAGACAATTATGGGTTGTATTTGTTTTCTTATTCACCCACTGTGGGTATCATTTATCAAGCTGTCTTGGTTTCTGATCCAACCTTCTACTCTGTTCTGGTTCCTGGTTTTGGTTTCCACTCCCCAAACACATGGCTAATTAGTACCCAGATATTGTAGTTGTTGTTATTGTTCAGTCACTGAATTGTGTGCAACTCTTTGCAACTGTATAGACTGTAGTGTGCCAGTCTTCTCTGTCCTCCACTATCTCCTGGAGTTTGCTCAAATTCATGTCCATTGAGTTGGTGATGCTATCTAACCGTGTCATTCTCTATCATCACTTTCTCCTCCTGCCCTTAATCTTTGCAAGCCTCATGGTCTTTTCCACTCAGTCTGCTCTTTGTTTTGGAGCTTCAACTTCAGGAGGAGACCTTCCAATGAATATTCAGGGTTGATTTCCTTCAGGATTGACTTGTTTGATCCCCTTGCAGTCCAAGGAACTCTCAAGAGTCTTCCTCAGCATCACAGTTTGAAAGCATTTATTCTTTGGCACTCAGCCTTCTTTATGATCCAGCTGTCACATCCATACATGACTACTGGAAAAACCATAGTTTTGACTATACAGACCTTTATCAGCAAAGTGATCTCTCTGCCTTTATATATATATATATATATATATATAAAATTTTTTCTTGGGCCACTTCTATTGGTTTTTCATTTATCTATTTTCATCCATCTTTGTTCCTTGGCCTGTGTGGGCCTCCCATTGCAGTGACCTCTGTCGCTGCAGAGCAACAGCTCTGGGCGCATGCGCTCCAGAGCTCTGGCTTGGTAGTTGGACACATTGGTCCAGCTGCTCTGCGGCACATGGGATCTTCCCAGGCCAGGGAACGAACTGGTGCCCCTTGCACTGCAAGGTGGTATCCTTACCCATTGGGCCACCAGGGAAGCCCCAATCTCTCTGCTTTTTAATACACTGTTTGTCATAGTTTTTTCCCCAAGGAGCAAGTGTCTTTTAATTTCATGGTTGCAGTCACCATGTACAGTGGCTTTAGTGCCCAAGAAAATGAAACCTGTCACTGCTTCCACTTTTTTCTCTTTTTATTTGGCATGACGTAATGGGACCAGATACCATGATTGTAGTTTTATGAATGTTAAAAAATGTCGAAAGCCAGCTTTTTCACTCTTTTCTTTCACTGTCATCTAGAGGCTGTTAGGTTCCTCTTCACTTCCTGCTATTAGAGGAGTTATAATTGGCATTTATCCTAAGGGATGATGCCGACGCCAGAGTGTTCACCAAATCCTTTTCCATCGTCCGCATTATTTCCATTGCTTCACTTTCCAGCTCAGCTCAGGTATGCTGTGAGAAAGCTTTTAGAAAATATTTTCCTTTGTATTATCTTTCTTGTTCCTGAAAGGATGTCTCTGGATGTATAATCTGTAAACCCAATTGTTGCCACTTTCTACTGTAACTTATAGAAAACCCAAGTCAGTTTCCCTGAAGAAGCCATAATTAGAAACTCCAAAAATATGGTGACTTTTTCTGTTTATTTTGATTCAGCAGATAAATTGTATCACCAAAGCCATAGATTCTATCTGTCTTGGAGGAGACCTTCCAATGAATATTCAGGGTTGATTTCCTTCAGGATTGACTTGTTTGATCCCCTTGCAGTCCAAGGAACTCTCAAGAGTCTTCCTCAGCATCACAGTTTGAAAGCATTTATTCTTTGGCACTCAGCCTTCTTTATGATCCAGCTGTCACATCCATACATGACTACTGGAAAAACCATAGTTTTGACTATACAGACCTTTATCAGCAAAGTGATCTCTCTGCCTTTATATATATATATATATATATATATAAAATTTTTTCTTGGGCCACTTCTATTGGTTTTTCATTTATCTATTTTCATCCATCTTTGTTCCTTGGCCTGTGTGGGCCTCCCATTGCAGTGACCTCTGTCGCTGCAGAGCAACAGCTCTGGGCGCATGCGCTCCAGAGCTCTGGCTTGGTAGTTGGACACATTGGTCCAGCTGCTCTGCGGCACATGGGATCTTCCCAGGCCAGGGAACGAACTGGTGCCCCTTGCACTGCAAGGTGGTATCCTTACCCATTGGGCCACCAGGGAAGCCCCAATCTCTCTGCTTTTTAATACACTGTTTGTCATAGTTTTTTCCCCAAGGAGCAAGTGTCTTTTAATTTCATGGTTGCAGTCACCATGTACAGTGGCTTTAGTGCCCAAGAAAATGAAACCTGTCACTGCTTCCACTTTTTTCTCTTTTTATTTGGCATGACGTAATGGGACCAGATACCATGATTGTAGTTTTATGAATGTTAAAAAATGTCGAAAGCCAGCTTTTTCACTCTTTTCTTTCACTGTCATCTAGAGGCTGTTAGGTTCCTCTTCACTTCCTGCTATTAGAGGAGTTATAATTGGCATTTATCCTAAGGGATGATGCCGACGCCAGAGTGTTCACCAAATCCTTTTCCATCGTCCGCATTATTTCCATTGCTTCACTTTCCAGCTCAGCTCAGGTATGCTGTGAGAAAGCTTTTAGAAAATATTTTCCTTTGTATTATCTTTCTTGTTCCTGAAAGGATGTCTCTGGATGTATAATCTGTAAACCCAATTGTTGCCACTTTCTACTGTAACTTATAGAAAACCCAAGTCAGTTTCCCTGAAGAAGCCATAATTAGAAACTCCAAAAATATGGTGACTTTTTTCTGTTTATTTTGATTCAGCAGATAAATTGTATCACCAAAGCCATAGACTATCTGTCTTTCCACTCTGCTTTTGGATCTGAAGCTCTCTGTCTCCCTGATGTAGTCACAATATGGCTGCTGGCTAATCACAGAGCCACATACTTCATTATCTACACTCAGGTAAAAAGAGCCAGTCTCTTTCCTTATCATCAAATGACTTTTCTAACATTTTCCCAGTGGGAAAACAGGGAACCAGATTTTAAGAGTGAGCAAAATATCATGCCCAGACATTAGATGAAACTGCATTTTGTTTATTAATTCACCAGTTGATGGACATTTGAGTTGTTCCTTGTTTGGGGGTATTACAGATAATGCTGATAAAAACTTCTGCAAAAGGGCTTTGTGAGGACACATGTTTTCTGTTGGATAAACTCATAGGAATAGAGTTGCTGGCTTGTAGGTTATGTTTAAATTTTTAAGAAATGCTAAATTATTTTCCAAAGTAGGTGTACTACTTTATATTCTGATGTGGGTGTACCAGTTTCCTCACATCCTCCCTAATACTTGTTATTATCTTTTGAATTATAGCCATTCTAACGGATGTGTAATGGTCTTCACTGTACTCTTTAAAGTGCAACCAGTCAGTTATATTTAAAACTTGGGAGAAAATCTGGATTTCTGGCCTATTGGGAAATATCTAAATGTTCTGGCAACACCAGGCTCTAAGCTATAAGGCAGCTATGGACTGGAACTTTGTCATTCCCATTCTCTTTAGACTGACATGATCTCTCCAGTTTATTAGAGTCACATCTTATTTTATGAGTTGGATGTTGAGGGAAGTGTTCATTTTTGTCACAGTTGTACTGTTTTGTTTTTGTTTTTCTGGAGGTAAGAAATGTTTTATGTTTCCACGTTTCTAGCAAAAGGGGAAAATGAAAGGGTGAAATTATTCAAGAAAGTAGAATAGAACAGAGTTCTTTGTTGAATTAGAGCCCACACTTACATGTTTAATATACAAAGTATGTCTCTGTCGAAACAGTGCAATTTAAGACATCATTATGAACAAACCATAGAAAGACAATGTGAGCAGGGTATTTTAATGAACTGAGAAAACAATAGACATTTAAAGGGAGTTCTGTCTTAAAACCAAATAAAATAAGTAATGCAACCATGAAAAGTAGCTATCTGTTAATGCAAATGTAAAGGAGCTTGGAAATACTTTTAAAATATGCATTTTGATTATCTTATGTTTATCCCTCACCAAAGAAACAATTCTCCTAATCTATCACACTTGAAACTAAAATCCATTTTCAGAATTGGAAATTACAGAAATTTCCCATTTATAAGAATTTAAAATTCAATTCCAAACATGGTTCTCTATTTCAAACATTCTGAGAATAAACTAATGTTCATTTTGTCTCTCACAATTAATGTTGGTAGAATGAATAGAGAGCTATCAAGTAAAATCATATAGCAGTATAATGGGATATTGCAAGTTAAATATGATGCTGTCGAAAAAATAGATTTCTTCAAATGTCTTGAGAGTAGTTACTCTAAATATAAAACCAGCTATGTTTGGAAGTAACTACATTTGGGTACATCTGTTCTCCATTATGAAATGGAATAAAACTAAATATTGTTCCCAATTAAGGGATTTAAGGCCAAATTCTAGACTGTCCATTTTAAAGAGAAATACAAGACCTACTGCATCTTGTGCAGGGAAAAAGAGTTAGATTTCTAATTCCAAATCAGAAGAATTGGAATTCTAAAACTTTAAATGAATCTCTTTAGTTTGAATTTAGCCTATAATGCAGAATATCCTCATATCTGTTTAGATTTTGCAGTGCACTTCTAATTGAGTAAAAATAAAGAATGTCGATTCTTTTTCTGGAGATTTAAATATTCTTGTATTAAGGTGCTGCACACACATTACCTAACTTTATGAATAATGTGACTTTTGATTTTATCATTTTTTATTTTATTTTTAATTGGAAGATAATTACTTTACAATATTGTGATGGTTTATGCTATGTATCAGCATGAATCAGCCATAGGTATACGTATAGCCCCTCCTTCTTAAACCTCCCTCCTATTTCTCTCCCCATCCAAGCCCTCTAGGTTGTCATGAAGTTCCAGTCTTGGGTTCCCTGTGTCATACAGCAAATTCCTGTAGGTTATATATTTTACATATGGTAATGTATGTGGGTTTTTCTCTCTTTTTTTTCATAGGAAAACAAAATAGACATTTAAAGGGAGTTCTGTCTTAAAACCAAATAAAATAAGTAATGCAACCATGAAAAGTAGCTATCTGTTAATGCAAATGTAAAGGAGCTTGGAAATACTTTTAAAATATGCATTTTGATTATCTTATGTTTATCCTCACCAAAGAAACAATTCTCCTAATCTATCACACTTGAAACTAAAATCCATTTTCAGAATTGGAAATTACAGAAATTTCCCATTTATAAGAATTTAAAATTCAATTCCAAACATGGTTCTCTATTTCAAACATTCTGAGAATAAACTAATGTTCATTTTGTCTCTCACAATTAATGTTGGTAGAATGAATAGAGAGCTATCAAGTAAAATCATATAGCAGTATAATGGGATATTGCAAGTTAAATATGATGCTGTCGAAAAAATAGATTTCTTCAAATGTCTTGAGAGTAGTTACTCTAAATATAAAACCAGCTATGTTTGGAAGTAACTACATTTGGGTACATCTGTTCTCCATTATGAAATGGAATAAAACTAAATATTGTTCCCAATTAAGGGATTTAAGGCCAAATTCTAGACTGTCCATTTTAAAGAGAAATACAAGACCTACTGCATCTTGTGCAGGGAAAAAGAGTTAGATTTCTAATTCCAAATCAGAAGAATTGGAATTCTAAAACTTTAAATGAATCTCTTTAGTTTGAATTTAGCCTATAATGCAGAATATCCTCATATCTGTTTAGATTTTGCAGTGCACTTCTAATTGAGTAAAAATAAAGAATGTCGATTCTTTTTCTGGAGATTTAAATATTCTTGTATTAAGGTGCTGCACACACATTACCTAACTTTATGAATAATGTGACTTTTGATTTTATCATTTTTTATTTTATTTTTAATTGGAAGATAATTACTTTACAATATTGTGATGGTTTATGCTATGTATCAGCATGAATCAGCCATAGGTATACGTATAGCCCCTCCTTCTTAAACCTCCCTCCTATTTCTCTCCCCATCCAAGCCCTCTAGGTTGTCATGAAGTTCCAGTCTTGGGTTCCCTGTGTCATACAGCAAATTCCTGTAGGTTATATATTTTACATATGGTAATGTATGTGGGTTTTTCTCTCTTTTTTTGGTCACTTCTATTGGTCTTTCATTTATCCATTTTCATCCATCTTTGTTCTTTGGCCTGTGTGGGCCTCCCATTGCAGTGGCCTCTCTGGTTGTAGAGCACCAGCTCTGGGCACATGTGCTCCATAGCTCTGGCTCGGTAGTTGAACATATCCGTCCAGCCACTCCATGGCACATGGGATCCTCCCAGGCCAGGGCTCGAACCAGCGCCCCTTGCACTGCAAGGCGGTGTCCTTACCCACTGAACCACCAGGGAAGCCTGGTAATGTCTGTGTTTTAATGCTACACTCTCAGATCATCTCACCTTCTCCCTCCCTCACTGTGTCCAAAAGTCTGTTCTCTATGTCTGTATCTCCATTTCTGCCCTGTAGATTTTTTGAACACTGTGGGAAAGGAAAGTGTTCAGGGACCCTTTGTATTTCTTTATGATCCAGGCCAGAACATTAGGATGGAAGATAGCATAGGAATTGTGAAGAGATGCTCAGAAATAGAAAATCTTCATTTGCTGAAGATCAGAGTACAGGATGGACCAGCAGGAAACAGGTGCTCAATTAGTGAAAAAGGGTAAGGACCAAGTCAGTAGGATGGAACTTTAGCATGAAAATATTTGAGGCTGGTGGAATAGAGAACTAGAGGTAGAAAAGTCTGGACTTGTGTGGGGGGCATATTGGTTGTGGGTAGGTCCTAGGCTGTGGAAGCTCAGGATGAGGACCCTCTGACCATGTTCTATACTTAATTCTGTAGCAGCCTTTCTGTGCAGGACCTCGGTGGGCAGCTTTCCTTACCTCTGTGTTGTCATGTCCAACTCTTTGCAACTTCATGGACTGTAGCCCTCCAGGCTCCTCTGTCTTTGGGTTTTCCTGGCAAGAATACTGGAGTGAGTTGCCATTTCCTTATTTAATTACGATTTTACTTTTTTTTTTTACAATATTGTGATGGTTTATGCTATGTATCAGCATGAATCAGCCATAGGTATACGATAGCCCCTCCTTCTTAAACCTCCCTCCTATTTCTCTCCCCATCCAAGCCCTCTAGGTTGTCATGAAGTTCCAGTCTTGGGTTCCCTGTGTCATACAGCAAATTCCTGTAGGTTATATATTTTACATATGGTAATGTATGTGGGTTTTCTCTTTTTTTGGTCACTTCTATTGGTCTTTCATTTATCCATTTTCATCCATCTTTGTTCTTTGGCCTGTGTGGGCCTCCCATTGCAGTGGCCTCTCTGGTTGTAGAGCACCAGCTCTGGGCACATGTGCTCCATAGCTCTGGCTCGGTAGTTGAACATATCCGTCCAGCCACTCCATGGCACATGGGATCCTCCCAGGCCAGGGCTCGAACCAGCGCCCCTTGCACTGCAAGGCGGTGTCCTTACCCACTGAACCACCAGGGAAGCCTGGTAATGTCTGTGTTTTAATGCTACACTCTCAGATCATCTCACCTTCTCCCTCCCTCACTGTGTCCAAAAGTCTGTTCTCTATGTCTGTATCTCCATTTCTGCCCTGTAGATTTTTTGAACACTGTGGGAAAGGAAAGTGTTCAGGGACCCTTTGTATTTCTTTATGATCCAGGCCAGAACATTAGGATGGAAGATAGCATAGGAATTGTGAAGAGATGCTCAGAAATAGAAAATCTTCATTTGCTGAAGATCAGAGTACAGGATGGACCAGCAGGAAACAGGTGCTCAATTAGTGAAAAAGGGTAAGGACCAAGTCAGTAGGATGGAACTTTAGCATGAAAATATTTGAGGCTGGTGGAATAGAGAACTAGAGGTAGAAAAGTCTGGACTTGTGTGGGGGGCATATTGGTTGTGGGTAGGTCCTAGGCTGTGGAAGCTCAGGATGAGGACCCTCTGACCATGTTCTATACTTAATTCTGTAGCAGCCTTTCTGTGCAGGACCTCGGTGGGCAGCTTTCCTTACCTCTGTGTTGTCATGTCCAACTCTTTTGCAACTTCATGGACTGTAGCCCTCCAGGCTCCTCTGTCTTTGGGTTTTCCCTGGCAAGAATACTGGAGTGAGTTGCCATTTCCTTCTCTGGAGGATCTTCTTGGCCGAGGGATGGGACCCATGTCTCCTACATTGGCAGACAGGTTCTTTCCCTCTGAGCCACCAGGGACACTCCTCTCTACCTCTACCAGAGGGGTAAAAATGCTTCCTTTGTTCCGTCCAGCTCACTACAGGTCAGTTTTGCAAGTTCCCTACTTCTGTCTCAGTAGCAACTGGTCTGTACTCTCAAATGTGTACTTTGATCACCTCTTTTATCTTAGCACAAAAAATTGGAACTAGCACTTATTAGTCATAAAATTTTTCATTCTGCTCTAAATCCAATCAACTGCTCAACTCCACAACCTCCTGTGGCAGTGGGTTTCACAGGTTGGCTCAATGTGCTGCAAAGTGATCGTTTCTTCCACTGGGCTCTAAATTTATCAACCATTAATTCCACCAGCTGACATTTTCTTCTCGGTGACATTCTGGAACATTCAGTTCTTCAGCTGAGAGTACAAACAAAATCCTCTGTCAGACTCTTAGACACTAAATAATCACCACTTGCCATTTTCCCTTTAACTGTGTTTCACCTGGTTTGATTGACTTGCTGAAAATTTTGAATTTCTTCTTTCTATTTTGCCTTAATTGTATTCTAATGTTACTCTCCTCTCCCACTCTTTTTTGGGAATCATTTCAAATGTACATTTATTATTAGGTATATACTTGAGGTGGCCTTTTGGGAAGGATTAGGATTAATTTGTGTGAATAGTGCAGTAAGACTCCTTAAAAATGTGTCAAGTATCTTGTGATGATGATGACTCATGATAAATTGTCTGTGGTCAGCATGGGAAAAAAACCCGGGCAGGAAACAGGTGCTCAATTAGTGAAAAAGGGTAAGGACCAAGTCAGTAGGATGGAACTTTAGCATGAAAATATTTGAGGCTGGTGGAATAGAGAACTAGAGGTAGAAAAGTCTGGACTTGTGTGGGGGGCATATTGGTTGTGGGTAGGTCCTAGGCTGTGGAAGCTCAGGATGAGGACCCTCTGACCATGTTCTATACTTAATTCTGTAGCAGCCTTTCTGTGCAGGACCTCGGTGGGCAGCTTTCCTTACCTCTGTGTTGTCATGTCCAACTCTTTTGCAACTTCATGGACTGTAGCCCTCCAGGCTCCTCTGTCTTTGGGTTTTCCCTGGCAAGAATACTGGAGTGAGTTGCCATTTCCTTCTCTGGAGGATCTTCTTGGCCGAGGGATGGGACCCATGTCTCCTACATTGGCAGACAGGTTCTTTCCCTCTGAGCCACCAGGGACACTCCTCTCTACCTCTACCAGAGGGGTAAAAATGCTTCCTTTGTTCCGTCCAGCTCACTACAGGTCAGTTTTGCAAGTTCCCTACTTCTGTCTCAGTAGCAACTGGTCTGTACTCTCAAATGTGTACTTTGATCACCTCTTTTATCTTAGCACAAAAAATTGGAACTAGCACTTATTAGTCATAAAATTTTTCATTCTGCTCTAAATCCAATCAACTGCTCAACTCCACAACCTCCTGTGGCAGTGGGTTTCACAGGTTGGCTCAATGTGCTGCAAAGTGATCGTTTCTTCCACTGGGCTCTAAATTTATCAACCATTAATTCCACCAGCTGACATTTTCTTCTCGGTGACATTCTGGAACATTCAGTTCTTCAGCTGAGAGTACAAACAAAATCCTCTGTCAGACTCTTAGACACTAAATAATCACCACTTGCCATTTTCCCTTTAACTGTGTTTCACCTGGTTTGATTGACTTGCTGAAAATTTTGAATTTCTTCTTTCTATTTTGCCTTAATTGTATTCTAATGTTACTCTCCTCTCCCACTCTTTTTTGGGAATCATTTCAAATGTACATTTATTATTAGGTATATACTTGAGGTGGCCTTTTGGGAAGGATTAGGATTAATTTGTGTGAATAGTGCAGTAAGACTCCTTAAAAATGTGTCAAGTATCTTGTGATGATGATGACTCATGATAAATTGTCTGTGGTCAGCACTCCATCCAGGAGGTGGATGACAGGACACAGAACATGATTTTAGGGCAAGTGAATAGATTCTGTGCTGTTCTTGCCTCCCTCCCCAGCCATTTCTCACATTCACTCTGATGTATGAAATTCCACTATCAAGGCTCATCCCTTTTAATCCCTATTCCAATGAAAACCCCTCCAGAGAGAGGTGTTATTTAAGCTACTGTCAGCCATTTTCTTTTGGACACAAATTGTAATGATGTATGATGTATCTTCCTTTGAACCAATCATTGTCAAATCTTGTTCTGCAGAACCCTGTCGTCCCAAGGGTGTTCTAGGGATTGTTGCAGGATAAGAGGAGATCAGATGAGCTAAGTTTCAATGGAGCAACTTTGCTGTCAGCTGCTGTAGATATTCAGCTTCTGGGTAGAATTTCAAGTGATAGGAAAGGTCTATATTACTGTTACTACTATTTTTACCTCTCTGCTTCAGGTTCTTGGACTGGCTGCCTTAGTAGATCACAGGTGAGCCTCCAATGTTTTTATGTAATTTACCAAGAGTTAATGCTCTCGCATTCCATGGTCTCCTATGCAGCCCTTGCTCCTGATTTGGGCAATCTTCCAGAACAGGCATTCTTGTCCCTACAATCCAGAGCCTCTCTCCTGCCTCCTACATGAATCTCATCCTTGCTTCACTTAGCAAGAAAAGAAAAAGAAAAAATGAGAGTAGGAAGAAAAACAGTAACTGTGTGCATGCTTCCTTCCTTCCTCAAGTATAATACAGAATATCATCATCCTTAGGAGCTTTGGGATTGAGTCCTCCACAAGTGGAGAGTCTCTATTACACCCTCAAATGAAACACGTTCAGAACCTGCAAAGTTGGAACTACATAAAAATAGATTAATAAATCGAAAGTCACTTGCTGCTAGGAAATGTGAAAAAATAACATATTTAGGAATGACAGAAAATTGGGCATAAATTAGAACCAGTTAGCTATAATCAAAATAGAAACTGAAAAGATTAGTTATTGACTAGAGGGAAGCTAGTTTTTTTAGCTTTGAAGAAATTTTTAAGCAAATCACATCAAAAGATTTAGAGGTTTAATTCTATAAAGTTTTACAAAATTGTAAATGAGTAAGCTATAGAAAAGAAGTAAAAATGACATTTAAGAGAAGTCAATGAACTTGGAAAGATAATTCATAAAATTTGATTAAGGATTATATAATATAAATATTCTATCTGGGCTCATTATAAACAATAGAAACAAACTAAGCATTTTTTAAAGAACAAAATTGTTGATATTAAGCTACTGTCAGCCATTTTCTTTTGGACACAAATTGTAATGATGTATGATGTATCTTCCTTTGAACCAATCATTGTCAAATCTTGTTCTGCAGAACCCTGTCGTCCCAAGGGTGTTCTAGGGATTGTTGCAGGATAAGAGGAGATCAGATGAGCTAAGTTTCAATGGAGCAACTTTGCTGTCAGCTGCTGTAGATATTCAGCTTCTGGGTAGAATTTCAAGTGATAGGAAAGGTCTATATTACTGTTACTACTATTTTTACCTCTCTGCTTCAGGTTCTTGGACTGGCTGCCTTAGTAGATCACAGGTGAGCCTCCAATGTTTTTATGTAATTTACCAAGAGTTAATGCTCTCGCATTCCATGGTCTCCTATGCAGCCCTTGCTCCTGATTTGGGCAATCTTCCAGAACAGGCATTCTTGTCCCTACAATCCAGAGCCTCTCTCCTGCCTCCTACATGAATCTCATCCTTGCTTCACTTAGCAAGAAAAGAAAAAGAAAAAATGAGAGTAGGAAGAAAAACAGTAACTGTGTGCATGCTTCCTTCCTTCCTCAAGTATAATACAGAATATCATCATCCTTAGGAGCTTTGGGATTGAGTCCTCCACAAGTGGAGAGTCTCTATTACACCCTCAAATGAAACACGTTCAGAACCTGCAAAGTTGGAACTACATAAAAATAGATTAATAAATCGAAAGTCACTTGCTGCTAGGAAATGTGAAAAAATAACATATTTAGGAATGACAGAAAATTGGGCATAAATTAGAACCAGTTAGCTATAATCAAAATAGAAACTGAAAAGATTAGTTATTGACTAGAGGGAAGCTAGTTTTTTTAGCTTTGAAGAAATTTTTAAGCAAATCACATCAAAAGATTTAGAGGTTTAATTCTATAAAGTTTTACAAAATTGTAAATGAGTAAGCTATAGAAAAGAAGTAAAAATGACATTTAAGAGAAGTCAATGAACTTGGAAAGATAATTCATAAAATTTGATTAAGGATTATATAATATAAATATTCTATCTGGGCTCATTATAAACAATAGAAACAAACTAAGCATTTTTTAAAGAACAAAATTGTTGATATTAAACTATGTGATATTACTTGCTAAACTAAACACTGAAGGGCTTCCCTGGTGGCTCAGTAGTGAAGAATCTATTACAGAAACCTTAGGAGAGACAGATTTGATCCCTGGGTCAGAAAGTTCCCCTAGAGAAGGAAATGGCCACCTTGCCAGGAAAATCTCATGGACAGTGGAGCCTGGTGGGCTACAGTCTAGAGGGTCACAAAGAATCATCATGACTGAGTGCCTGTGTGTGCGCACACGTGCACACCCCTCCTGTCCCTCCCCCACCCCCGAGGGAAGATCCCCCATGCCTGAGAGTAGCTGGGCCTGTGAGCCACAACTATTGAGCCTGCGCTCTAGAGCCTGGGAGCTGCCGCTCCTGAGACCACATCCCAGACTCTGAGGCTCACTCTCCTTAGAGCCCATCCTCAGCAACAAGAGAAGTCACGGAGAAACCTGCAAACCACAGCTAGAGGGCAGTCCCCACTGGTCACAACTAGAGAAGAGCCCACACAGCAACAAATACCCAACACAGTCAACAATAAATAAATAAATAAAATTTTAAAAACCTATACACTGGAAAAGTTAGGTCTCCTTGTGAATGAGACCAGGGGAAGTATATGGATAACTATGGGTAACAAAAACTCCGATGTTGATCTATCTTTTCAGAAAGCTGTGAGCATCATAATGTAGCTTTCATAATTTTCTAGTCTTATTTTATTCTTCTCACAATTCAAATTGCTGAGAGCATCTACTGGTCAGTGTAGCCCACGGTAGAAAATTGGGCATAAATTAGAACCAGTTAGCTATAATCAAAATAGAAACTGAAAAGATTAGTTATTGACTAGAGGGAAGCTAGTTTTTAGCTTTGAAGAAATTCTCAAGCAAATCACATCCAAAGATTTAGAGGTTTAATTCTATAAAGTTTTACAAAATTGTAAATGAGTAAGCTATAGAAAAGAAGTAAAAATGACATTTAAGAGAAGTCAATGAACTTGGAAAGATAATTCATAAAATTTGATTAAGGATTATATAATATAAATATTCTATCTGGGCTCATTATAAACAATAGAAACAAACTAAGCATTTTTTAAAGAACAAAATTGTTGATATTAAACTATGTGATATTACTTGCTAAACTAAACACTGAAGGGCTTCCCTGGTGGCTCAGTAGTGAAGAATCTATTACAGAAACCTTAGGAGAGACAGATTTGATCCCTGGGTCAGAAAGTTCCCCTAGAGAAGGAAATGGCCACCTTGCCAGGAAAATCTCATGGACAGTGGAGCCTGGTGGGCTACAGTCTAGAGGGTCACAAAGAATCATCATGACTGAGTGCCTGTGTGTGCGCACACGTGCACACCCCTCCTGTCCCTCCCCCACCCCCGAGGGAAGATCCCCCATGCCTGAGAGTAGCTGGGCCTGTGAGCCACAACTATTGAGCCTGCGCTCTAGAGCCTGGGAGCTGCCGCTCCTGAGACCACATCCCAGACTCTGAGGCTCACTCTCCTTAGAGCCCATCCTCAGCAACAAGAGAAGTCACGGAGAAACCTGCAAACCACAGCTAGAGGGCAGTCCCCACTGGTCACAACTAGAGAAGAGCCCACACAGCAACAAATACCCAACACAGTCAACAATAAATAAATAAATAAAATTTTAAAAACCTATACACTGGAAAAGTTAGGTCTCCTTGTGAATGAGACCAGGGGAAGTATATGGATAACTATGGGTAACAAAAACTCCGATGTTGATCTATCTTTTCAGAAAGCTGTGAGCATCATAATGTAGCTTTCATAATTTTCTAGTCTTATTTTATTCTTCTCACAATTCAAATTGCTGAGAGCATCTACTGGTCAGTGTAGCCCACGGTAGAAAAGGGAAATTGAGGTATACAAATGAAAGGACTCTGAGCAGGCAAAAAGGAATAGATGACCACCAGGGGGTTCATTCAGGCTTTAGAAAAGCTTTGAGAAAAAATTCAGTCAATAAATGGGCAGAGGACTTTAACTGATGGTACACAGAAGATCCAATATAAAGAAATATAGGTGAATAAACAATTGAAATCTTATGAAGCTCCAACTTACACCAAGTAAGGCAAGCAAAGAGCTTTTTTAAGTATTAAAAGAATAGCAATCAAGGCCTCCCTCATGGTCCAGTGCATGGAGAGTTTGCCTTGCAGTGCATGGGTCACCAGTTCAATCCTTGGCCCGGGAGGATCCCACGTGGTGCAGAGCGGCTGGACTGGTGTGTCCAATTATGAGCCAGCGCTCTGGAGTGCATGCACCCAGAGCCAGTGCTCTACAAAGAGAGAGGCCACTGCGATGGGAGGCCCATACAGACCAAAGAATAAAGACGGATGAAAAATAAGTAAATAAAAAAACAATAAAAGAGGCCAAAATTAAAAAAAGAATAGCAGTCTTCAAAAGGTAAGCACAAAATGGCCATGTGATCCAGCCATCCTGTTTCTCAGGGTATATTCAAAATAATTGAAACTAAGGACTCAGATCTTTGTTCTCTGGTATTCATAGGATCATTATTCACAATAGTCAAAAGCAGATGCAGCACAAATGCCCATCCACAGATAACTGGATAAATAGGCTGAGGTGTATAAATATTGTGGAGCATTATTCAGCCTTGAAAATGAATGAAATTCTGACACATGCTACAACATGGAAGAATTTTGAAAACATTTTGCTAGGTGGAATTATCCAAACACAAAAGAACAAACATTGTATGATTCCCGTCACACATAAGGTACCTAGAATAGGTCTCAGAGAGATGGAAAGTAGAATACAGCTTACCAGAGGCTGTATGGAGGGAGGACTGAGAAACTCCTATTTAAGGGTGACAGAGCTTCAGTGAGGGATGATGAAAAGTTCTGAAAGTGGATAGTAGGGGCAGTTGTCCAACAGTGTGAACATCGTTAATACCACCATATTGTACACTTAAAATTACTCCTCTAACCATTTTTATGTTATATATATTTGACCAGTATCTTTTAAAACACGAATACCTCCTTAGGGTAAGGTTGTGTTTAACTAGTACATTTGTGCTAAGGGTAGGAAGGCGATTTATACAACCTATTCTGGAAAGCAATATAAGAATTTTCCACCACCCAAACATTCCTATCTTTTCACTCTAAGGATATAATCTTATAATAAAATGCTTCTTGCATGAAGATAGTTGCAGTATTGAAAAATAATTAAATATATAATAAACCTAAATGTCCAAAAAGAAAGAAGTGTGTTATACAAACTCAATGAAACATTATTTGTCCATTAGAAATTATAATGCTTATGAGACAGTTTATATTAAAAATAAAAAGATGAAAAAATGACATTATGCTATGAATATAATCTTGTTAAAATATTCATGTCAGGAGCCTACACAAATGAAAGTCTCTGTGGTAAATGGAGGGAACGATGATGAATAGTCTCCCTTTAAAATCTCTTTTTAACTTGTATGATTTTTCCTTAATAATAAAAATGTGATAATATCTAACATCTAGAAAAATTAAATATTAAAATGTATTATGTTGTAAAAAGGAAACAGATAGAATTTTTAAATATGGTAGTAGAGATTACAAGGAAAATTTGAAAAATAATCTTGCCTACTATCATTTCTATTGTAAAAGTAAAGATACTTATGTGACACCTGTGTATCAACTAGGCTAATAATAGGAGTTAATTTACAAAAGCTTTAGTTACAAAACTGTGCACATATTTTAGGAGGAAACTGAAGACTTGTATAATGTGGTTACCTTATGAAATGAACATTTAAGAGTGATGAAAAACATGGAGTGAAAAATAGTTTTATAGATGATATTGGCAAAAAGAAGACAATAATAAAACTATCTCGGGGAGATTCTCAGATGCAAAAAAGCTTCGAAGTAAACACTTCTCACAAGAAGTAGCAAAAAGCATACCAAAATGCTCAAAAGTCTCAGAAAAACTACATGTTTTCAAGTGGTGTTGCCTCTCCTTTATAAGGGAGTTTAAAACAGTGAGTAAAATGTACAAAAATGTTTCTTAATGAGGAAATAATTTGAAAGTATGAAAAGAAAGCTGAGAACAAAGGTACACCTTTTGCAACCTGTAAATACTTCCTTTGTGCAACACCAACTTTCTGGTATCCTCAGATATGAGTAAATTCCCAGACTCTGTAGCATTGGAAAAGATTTTAGAGATCACCTGATAAAATTCTCTTTTTTAATTGCCTGTACTAGAATCTAGAGGCTTTCCTGGTGGCTCAGATAGTAAAGGATCTGCCTGCAGTGCAGGAGACCCAGGTTCGATTCCCAGGTCAGAAAGATCCTGTGACGTGGGGAATGGCTGCTTGCTCCAGTATTTTTGCGTGGAGAATCCCACAGAGAGAGGAACCTAGTGGACTACAGTCCACAGGGTCTCAGAGAATCAGATATGACCTAGGCAACACTTTCTAAAAAAAGGACACACCCAAAGAGTCAGGAAGAACACAACCAGTCGTTGGATGCCCTGCTCTGTGGCCTCCACGCGGCGTGTATGTAGCCTTCATGTTGCTGTGTCCACAGGGGCACCGAGGCAGGAGGCTACAGCCCTGCCTGTGTCCCAGGGCTTCCTTTACTTAATGCCTTTATTTCTCCAAGGGCCTTTTTCTCCAGTCATCTTCAAGGCTATGAATAATTGCATTCTTTTACCATGAAAGGCTCTCTGTTCCATGGGCATCCCATGCTATTAATAATATTATTGAATGCTTATTATACACTGCTGTGCTTCCCCAGTGGCTCAGGGGTAAAGAATCGTCCTGCAGTGCAGGAGACTTGGGTTTGTGTCTGGTCAAGAAGGTCGCCTGGAGAAGGAAATGGCTACCCACTCCAGTATTCTTTTCTGGAGAATTCCATGGACAGAGGAACCTAGCGAGCTATAGTCCATAGAGTCGCAGAAGAGTCAGATACAACTTAGCGACTAAACAGCAACATACACTATTGTACCATCGTTTAAGACATGAGGTTCCTTTCAAGAATGTTTAGAGGAGCTCAGAACTGAGGCATAACCAAATAAAATAAATGACAGTGCAAGAAGATGAACTATTCAGGGTAAATCAGAGGTCACTAGACTACTCTGGAGCCTGCAGAAGAAACCAGTATAGGGAGGATCTGTCAAGGAAGCAAGGAAGGGAAAAATAAAGCCGGGTCTGTTAGGAGGAGGGGAGGGTCATCTACAGTTGAACCACTGGGCAAGCTAGTTTAAAAGTAGAAAACCAGAAGGCAGTATTTTAACATGATTCCCAGGTGACTGATTTCTGAGCTGAAAAGGTTTGAGAGTCCCAGCTGGGGACTTGGGAGTTGGTGTCGAAAATGGTCTGTAGCTATTACAGCAGGAGGGAGCATTATGTGTTCCAAAACTGTCCTTGGAGGCAGACCCTTCATATAACACAGTGGAGGAGCCAGTAGAAAAAGATGCCTCAGCAAAAAGCCATGAAGCAGGATAAAGTTTGACTGTATAAATAGAAGAAAACGATGATGATGCTTGACTTCATATCACTACCAATATGGAAACAAGAGTGCATAGAGAAAAGAATGCAGCCTGGGTGCTGTGAAATTTTAAGTCAAGTTGACACATTTCATGATGTTTCCTAGGATTAAATAGATATTTTTTTTTAAGTTTCTTTAGAGACAATTCTCAATTCATATGATTCACTGTTAGAGGGGGCAGAAAATACAAATGATGGAATAACTAGACCTTGGGGTTTTCCCACTGTTTTTGTTTTACATTGGAGTTCTAAAAGATGCTTTTCATCTCACAGTTCAGCTTACTAAGTTGTGCTGTAACATCTGGATATCCAGTAGACATGATTCAATTATAGTCTCATCACAGCAGTTCGGCTGAGAAAATAAGAAATATGTAAGTTTGAATCTGTCATTTTGACAGCTAGAGCCGCCACGGGATCTCTTTGGGGATCACTGGGCACACTGCTCCATCCCAAGCAGGCTTTCCCACGGCCTCTCATTCATCCTAAGCAGGCTTTCCCAAGGCCTCTCATTCATCTCAGGTCTAAAGGATGTGGTCGATTTCTCCTCCTCTGTTGCTTCTCTTACTTACAAGACTCTATATGTAATTAGGATATAGTCTCCTTGGTTTTTTGGCTTTTGTTTGACCCAAAATTAAAAGGCCACACCCTTTTTATTTTAGGGTTTTACTACTAAGTACTGTATAAAATAGAGAAGGAAATAAAAGCAGTGAACATTGGAGTGTTGAAAACTTAAAGAAACCTCTAACAACTTTCATAATCCTTATTCTTGTGCTTTCGTAGCCGGCACATGGGGCTCCTTTTCCTCTTTTTTTTTTTTTTAATTTTAATTTTGGCCTCTTTTATTATTTTATTTATTTTCATCCATCTTTATTCTTTGGCTTGTGTGGACCTCCCATTGCAGTGGGCTCTGTCGTTGCAGAGCACCGGCTCTGGACGCATGCTCTCCAGAGCACTGGCTCATAATTGGACACACCAGTCCAGTTGCTGTGCTGCATATGAGATCTTCCCCAGCCAGGGATCAAACTGGTGCCCCTTGCACCAAGCACACTTTCCTGCATAAAAAAGAAAGAAAACGATATGAGCTTGACTTCATATCACTACCAATATGGAAACAAGAGTGCATAGAGAAAAGAATGCAGCCTGGGTGCTGTGAAATTTTAAGTCAAGTTGACACATTTCATGATGTTTCCTAGGATTAAATAGATATTTTTTTTTAAGTTTCTTTAGAGACAATTCTCAATTCATATGATTCACTGTTAGAGGGGGCAGAAAATACAAATGATGGAATAACTAGACCTTGGGGTTTTCCCACTGTTTTTGTTTTACATTGGAGTTCTAAAAGATGCTTTTCATCTCACAGTTCAGCTTACTAAGTTGTGCTGTAACATCTGGATATCCAGTAGACATGATTCAATTATAGTCTCATCACAGCAGTTCGGCTGAGAAAATAAGAAATATGTAAGTTTGAATCTGTCATTTTGACAGCTAGAGCCGCCACGGGATCTCTTTGGGGATCACTGGGCACACTGCTCCATCCCAAGCAGGCTTTCCCACGGCCTCTCATTCATCCTAAGCAGGCTTTCCCAAGGCCTCTCATTCATCTCAGGTCTAAAGGATGTGGTCGATTTCTCCTCCTCTGTTGCTTCTCTTACTTACAAGACTCTATATGTAATTAGGATATAGTCTCCTTGGTTTTTTGGCTTTTGTTTGACCCAAAATTAAAAGGCCACACCCTTTTTATTTTAGGGTTTTACTACTAAGTACTGTATAAAATAGAGAAGGAAATAAAAGCAGTGAACATTGGAGTGTTGAAAACTTAAAGAAACCTCTAACAACTTTCATAATCCTTATTCTTGTCCTTTCGTAGCCGGCACATGGGGCTCCTTTTCCTCTTTTTTTTTTTTTTAATTTTAATTTTGGCCTCTTTTATTATTTTATTTATTTTCATCCATCTTTATTCTTTGGCTTGTGTGGACCTCCCATTGCAGTGGGCTCTGTCGTTGCAGAGCACCGGCTCTGGACGCATGCTCTCCAGAGCACTGGCTCATAATTGGACACACCAGTCCAGTTGCTGTGCTGCATATGAGATCTTCCCCAGCCAGGGATCAAACTGGTGCCCCTTGCACCGCAAAGCACACACTCTACTCACTGGGCCACCAGGGAAGCCCCTTTTCCTGCCTTCTTTATGGATTCCTCTTTGCATTATCCTGATGAAACCCCCTTGGGGTATCATCAGCATTTTTAAAAACTGAGGGGCTTACAACTGATGCTAATGTTTCTTCCTCCTCTCTCATTCTTTCTAGGTAGATTTCCTAGAGAGGCAAGGGTGTGGCACTAGGAACCTAGAGGGTGTTCTGTCTCCCTATGGATGTCTGTAGATAGCTTCCCCACCTATCTTCAGTCTCCACTTGCTCCAAGTTGACATAAAGTATGAATTAGGTGAATCCAGACATCGATCATCTGTCCTTTTAGCACTCAGGATATTTCTAATTAACCAAGAGCTCATGATAGACATCTTTCTGATCTTGAAGAAAGCCACTTTTGTTCTTTCCAAGGGTGATTTCAATTCCTTTCCCTGGTCCAAGGCTCATCTTCTCTCATCACCCTGCCTTGGCATCTCTCCGTGTTCCTGAAATGCTAACCGAGTAACAGTCCCCTGGGCTTCTTCCTTGAATCACACATAAAGCTCCTAAAACTCTATCCCAGCTGATAAGGAAGACGAGCGTCAGGTATGCTGCAGGTTCCTCACCTAGAGTTTCTGCAACTCCCTTTTCAATTGCCACTTCACAGTGGGCACTTATCACTCTATTTTTTACATGATAAATATAGTCTCCTTCCATAGGAATGCATCTGGTTGTGCGGCAGAAATATCCATGTTTCTGGTATCATTCATTCATTCCAAGTCCTACAGCTGTTTCCTGGGAGCACCTGCCCAGGAGATGTCTGTATTGTTGTCCATATCTTGCTTTTGAAAAGCCTGCTGAGCATGGTTATTAAGTACTGTGTGCTGCTTTATTTACTTTACACATGCCCTCAAATTCCTGAAGGAGTCGTGACTCTAATAAATAACTAGATTTTGTTGTGGTGGTTTAGTCTCTAAGTCATGTTGGACTCATTTCTGTCCATAGGATTTTCCAGGCAAGAATACTGGAGTCGGTTGCCGTATACTCTTCCAGGGGATCTTCCTGACCCAGGGATTGAACCTGCCTCTGCCATCTCTGGCATTGCAGACAGAGTCTTTACTGCTGAGCCACCAGGGAAACCATAAAGAACTAAAAAGTCAAATGGCGCTCTAGAACAGAGCTAGGGAAGAGAGATGTACAGATATACATTTTCTCTGTGTGGCACATCCTTTTCCAAAAAGATAACAGATGTTTCCGTAAGTCTAGCCAGAAATCAATAGGGAATTATAATAGTCATGATACCAGTAATTTGGAGCATTAGAAGTTAAAATTGAGAGAGAAATTTCTCAACTCCTCATACTAGAAATTAATTTAGAAATATGCAGTCAATATAGTTTCAAAATATGATCAATAAGAACTTATATATGTATATTTGAGGAAATAATCTAATTTGAAAAAGTGAAGTGCCTTTTAAACAATTAATATAGGGCTTTGTCTTTATATTTCTGTGCATGTGTGCTTGCTAAGTTGCTCAGGTGTGTCTGACTCTGTGACCCTATGGACTGTAGCCTGCCAGGCTTTTCTGTTCGTGGAATTATCTAGGCCAGAATACTGGGTGGGTTGCCATGCTTTCCTTCAGGGGATCTTCCCGACCCAGAGATCAAGCCCACATCTTTTGTCCCCTGCTTTGGCAGGCAGGTTCATTACCACTGTCACCACCTGGGAAGCCTGTCTTTATATTTAGTGAGACTTAATACAGTGCTGTATTGAAAATTATATAATTTTTTAAGTTTTGGTAAAACATAGACAACAAAAATTTCCATTTTAGCCATTGCTAAGTGTACAGTGAGTAGTGTTAAGTAGATGCACAATGGTATGCAACCAGTCTGTAGAACTTTATGTTCATTTTGCAAAATCAAAGTTCTATTCTCATTAAAGAACTTTTCCCTCTCCCCATTCACCCATGCCCTGGTTGCCACTATTCTGCTTTAAAAAAAATTTTTTTTAATGCAATTGATCTATAGCATTATGTTAGTTGGTGTACAGCAAAGTTATTCAGATATATAGATATAGAATGAATACATATATATATACATATATATATTCTTTTTTTTGTTATTTTCCACTATAGATTATTACAAGATACTGAGTATGCTTTCCTGTGCTATGCAGTAGGCCCTTGTTGATTGTTTTATGTAAAGTAGCATGTATATGTTAATCCCATCCTTCTACTTTATCTACCTCCACTTCCTTTTTGGTAAACCTTAGTTTGTTTTCTATATCTGTGAGTCTCTTTCTGTTTTGTAAATAAGTTCATTTGTACCTTTCTTTGGTCAGATTCCACCTATAAGTGATATCCTATGATATTTGTCTTTATCAGACTGTACTTCACTTAGTATGATCATCTCTTTGTCCATCCATGTTGCTACAAACAGCATTATTTCATTCTTTTTTATGGCTGAGTAGTATTCCATTGTATCTGCGTTATGTATTTATCTGTCAGTGGACACTTAGGTTGCTTTCATGCCCTGGTTTTTGTAAATAGTGCTACTATGAGCATTGGGGTGCGTGTGTAATAGTGGTACTTATAGTTTTCTCAGGATATATGTCCAAGAATGGGATTGCTGTGTCATTTGGCAGTTCTATTTTTAAGGAACCTCCATTCTGTTTTCCATAGTGGCTACACTAATTTACATTCTCGCTAACAGTGTGGAGAGGTTCGCTTTTCTCCATACCATCTCCAGCATTTATTGTTTGTAGACTTTTTCTGATGGCCATTCTGACTGACATAACCATTCTGCTTTCTATCTGTGTGAGTTTGACCACTCTATCTCATTTAAGTGGAATCATATAGTTCAAGTAATTTAATATTTTAAATTATAAAGTGTTTTATGACAAACTGGATTTTATAACCAAAATAATGTAAATTCATTTACTGTAGCTATGCTGATATGTGAAAACTCTAAAATAGAAATTTATCTGGATTTTGCCTATGAACTTCTGGAATGGAGGCTTTTTGAAAGGAAGTTTTAAAAAAAACTTCAAGAAGCTCTAATGAGAAAAAAAAAGACCTGAATTTTCATTGTGAAAATGGCAAGGTGAAACAACTCCAGACATGGCAAACTTCTTTGATGCTAAGATAGCTTTCACAGTTAATGGAGATTTCCCAGTGTTAATTTCTTAGTTTTCAGAAATGTTCATGGTGACATAATATGTTGACACTGGGGAAAACTGGGGAAACAAAACTCTGTACTATCTTTGCAACTTTTCTGTATGTAGAATTAAAGTAGAATGCTTATTTAAAATTCTTTAAAAATTTTAAAAAATTTGGCAAAAAGTATGCATTATTTAGGTATGCAATTTTATTTTTTACACACCCTATGTATTGTTTCCCTATGCTCATATTAGGAAGCTTAGAGATTATCTAGAGTATCTTTTTCTTGTTATTGTATAAGTAATGTGTGCTTATCCATGCTGAGTGCCTGAGTGTTGTCCCACCCTTTGAATTATAGACCATTAGGCTCCTCCGTCCATGGGATTTTTCAGGCAAGAATACTGGAGTGAGTTGCCATTTCCTACTCCAGGGCATCTTCTCAACCCAGGGGTCAAATGAGCATCTCTTATGTCTCTTGCATTGCAGGCAGATTCTTTACCTGCTGAGCCATCAGGGAATTCCCATAGTAATATGCAATTAAAAAGTAGGAGCTACAGATGAACAAAAGATGAAAATAAAGCTCACCTAAAAAGTAAAATACCTTTCACCAAATGCTTGTCCCTAAAGATTTTCCATGTAAGAGTAAGTTTCTACAGCCATAAGTGTTCTAGAAAGCTGCACAATATACATCTCCTATGGAACTTTGACTAGCATGTCAATGTACTAAAAGTTCTGAGACATTCTGAACATTTTTTCCTGCATAGGGCCCAAACTTATTTGACCAAAGAATCCTCTTACCCCACCGTAAACTTATAAGCACTATGAAGAAAGGAGCATGTCTTATAAAACATGAAACGGCAGCTTGGGTTGTGTCTCAGCCCTTGAAAGGCTGTTTTTAGACTTGGAGTCTGGATTTGACACTCAACCAACCACCCTTCTTCACTCCACATTTTCAGAGTTACGTCTGGGAAGAGATTGCTGTATGATCCGTGAATGTTGTCACCAGACACTCCTTACTGTAAATGTCAAGGTGATTAAACTTTCATTTGAAAGAATGATAAAGCAAGGTTGACAGTACACACTTTTCTTAGCTTGGGGTTTGAAATGACGGCATAAATCCCAGAGAAGCAGCTCAGCAATCCTCTAGGCCAAAATAAAAACTGTTTAGCTATTATGCCTCCACTCTACGTGAGCTATAAGCTCATCTTCCTCTACAAGAGGAACAATCGGCTTAGCTGCAAACTGTGTTTAATGTATTAAAGTAAGAACATACAGGACAGGTAAATGAGAACATTTCTATGCACATGGAACATTAATATTGCATTGAAAATCTGAGCCTGTGTGGACTGTATTTAGAGATACAGACAATGATTCCCCGGAAATGACTACGTAAAATACAAGATGAATCATTGTTACTATACAGAAGCCTCTGATATTGTGCGCAAAATCTAAGTGATAAAGGCTTGGGTACTACCAGAAAATGACTGATTTTTTCCACTGGGGATATTTTGTTAATTATTTCAAGACTGTAGAGGCAGTTTTAACACCTTAGGAGTCTGCTGTTATGATCCATTTACAATAACAGCAATTTCTCTCTGAATATTTGACAATGTATAAATTAACTCCTTCCTTATGATATGCTTTCCGCAGTTATGACTGAGTATTTTGTACGCATGTCTTTATTTCTTACACTGAATTTAAGCTTCTTGAGGGCGGCAGTGTTATTTAAATCAATTTGCTATCTACATGAGAACCTGGCAAGCTGGCCCAGTATATGGCAGAATTTTAATAAATTTTTAAAGAAATTGTGTAACTGGCCCTATTTGGTATAAAGTCTAAGTTTTCTAAAGAAAGAACCTTACTTGCTCATTATCATTGAAGAAGGTCCAAAGACCAAATTCTTTTCTCACTTAAAAAAAAAAGTGATGCTTTCCACACATCAAGGGCTCAAAACCCTTGATGCTCTTGATCTGATCTGATTCCTTAAAGAAGATAAAACATTTAAAATTTGAATTTATCCATGAAAATGTAAAGGAAAAAGACTGGAAGAGAAGAGGTGGTGCATTTGGGTAAAATGTAATCATTCACTAAATCCTAAAGTTAGAATGTTTCTTGACATTTCTAAGAACCAGATCTGTCATAAAATCAAAGTGAAACTCTTTATCGCTCCTCAGCTGTTTTACTGACCCTTCATGCTTGACTCTTCAGTGACAGTAACTCTGGTGGGCTCTCAGTAACAAGCACCCCAGTATTCAGAATTGCTACTTCTGGCAAGAGTCCATCTTTGCCTAGCCTGGGTGACTGGCATAGAACAGACTCCAAAATTTTGTTGAATGAATGAATGAAAGAAGCCAGCACATTGTACTTGTAGCTTGTTTAATGTCAGAGCATTATTGGCACACACACTACTTGTTGTGTTGTCATGTTCAGTCACTCAGTCTTTGCAGTCCTGTGGACCGTAGATCACCAAGCTCCTCTGTCATGGAGTTCTCCAGGCAAGAATACTGGAGTGGGTTACCATTTCCTCTCCAGGGAATCTTCCCCGCCCTGGGATGGAACCTGTGTATCTTGAATCTCCCTGTATTGGCAAGCAGATTCATTGCCACTAGCTCCACCTGGGAAGCTCACACACAGTATTGTATTTAACTTATTTATTTTGTTATTAGGAAAATATCATAGGTATACAGTGGTTGCCAGATGGTAGATAGTAACTCTTCAAAGAAAATTGGTCCTAGTTATTACACTCAAAGGCTACAAAGGCCACTGGGGGAAGTATCATAGCCAAGGGAGGTTAGATTTTTTTAAGAAAAGTGTCAGATATTACAAATAGCAGTTGTTGTAAATAGATCCTCTAATCTTTATAACTGGAACTTCTCTGGTGGCTCAGATGGTAAAGAATCTGCCTGCTATGCAGGAGACACAGGTTCGATCCCTGTGTCAAGATCCCATGGAGAAGGAAATAGCTACCTCCAGATTTTGGGTTCATTGAAGAAGGTCCAAAGACCAAATTCTTTTCTCACTTAAAAAAAAAAGTGATGCTTTCCACACATCAAGGGCTCAAAACCCTTGATGCTCTTGATCTGATCTGATTCCTTAAAGAAGATAAAACATTTAAAATTTGAATTTATCCATGAAAATGTAAAGGAAAAAGACTGGAAGAGAAGAGGTGGTGCATTTGGGTAAAATGTAATCATTCACTAAATCCTAAAGTTAGAATGTTTCTTGACATTTCTAAGAACCAGATCTGTCATAAAATCAAAGTGAAACTCTTTATCGCTCCTCAGCTGTTTTACTGACCCTTCATGCTTGACTCTTCAGTGACAGTAACTCTGGTGGGCTCTCAGTAACAAGCACCCCAGTATTCAGAATTGCTACTTCTGGCAAGAGTCCATCTTTGCCTAGCCTGGGTGACTGGCATAGAACAGACTCCAAAATTTTGTTGAATGAATGAATGAAAGAAGCCAGCACATTGTACTTGTAGCTTGTTTAATGTCAGAGCATTATTGGCACACACACTACTTGTTGTGTTGTCATGTTCAGTCACTCAGTCTTTGCAGTCCTGTGGACCGTAGATCACCAAGCTCCTCTGTCATGGAGTTCTCCAGGCAAGAATACTGGAGTGGGTTACCATTTCCTCTCCAGGGAATCTTCCCCGCCCTGGGATGGAACCTGTGTATCTTGAATCTCCCTGTATTGGCAAGCAGATTCATTGCCACTAGCTCCACCTGGGAAGCTCACACACAGTATTGTATTTAACTTATTTATTTTGTTATTAGGAAAATATCATAGGTATACAGTGGTTGCCAGATGGTAGATAGTAACTCTTCAAAGAAAATTGGTCCTAGTTATTACACTCAAAGGCTACAAAGGCCACTGGGGGAAGTATCATAGCCAAGGGAGGTTAGATTTTTTTAAGAAAAGTGTCAGATATTACAAATAGCAGTTGTTGTAAATAGATCCTCTAATCTTTATAACTGGAACTTCTCTGGTGGCTCAGATGGTAAAGAATCTGCCTGCTATGCAAGAGACATGGGTTCGATCCCTGTGTCAAGATCCCATGGAGAAGGAAATAGCTACCTACTCCAGGATTCTTGCCTGGAGAATTCCATGGACAGAAGGCTGAGCGGCTAACACTTTCCAGTCTTTACAGCCACCCTGGTTGTAAAGTTTGGCAACCAGGCAAACCAGAGTTCCCCAAGGTTGAGTGACTTGCCTGTGATCTTATAACTAAAATAAAGACAGCTAGGACTGGAACTTGCGTGTTTCTTCCAGTAGGACAGTCCCCCCTCTGTCCCCTCACACTGATCTAATGTAGAAACGGTTTCTTTTTGCTTTGGGCAACTCCAGGTTGGAGATGAGCTCAGATCTGAGAGAGCTTTGGAATGCCCAGTGTCGGACTCTTCATAGAGGGAACACCTGTAATGAAAAGCAAGAAAACAAAAGGTGGACCTTGGAATGGAAGGACAAAGCAAAAGGCTCGGAGGGAATGGTTTCCTGGATTGTAGTGGAGCATGTTGGAAAGATTAGGAGAGGAGGCTGGTGGTCTTAAGGCTGACATGCAAATTCCTGCACCTTAGGACAAATGATCCGTGTGAGAGACTGGGACAGGGGTGGGAGATGAACTTATAAATCATATGTGTTACAGGAAGGGGGACTCCTTCCAGGGTCCAAGAGTGGGCTCTTGTCTAACGCTCAGAAATGAATTGTCTGAGGAGACACAAAACCAAAGACTTTATTGGGAATGGGCATCTGGGCAGAGAGCAGCAGGGTAAGGAACCCAGGAGAACTGCTTGCTCTGCCACATGGCTTGCTATATTCATAGTAAAGGGTTAGTTTCCAGGTCATCTCTGGACAACCTGTCATCTTGATTGTTTCGTATTTGATCTGGCTCAGGGTCTTTCCTGGTGTCATATGCATCTCTCAGCTGAGACGGATTCTACTATAAGGATTCTGGGAGGCAGGACATAGTATGGGCTGGCATATCTGCCCTCCTTTGGGCCTCTCCCACATGCTTCCAGCTGGTGGTAGTTTGTCAGTTCTTTATGGGAACCTCTTGTGAGATAATTTCAGTGGCTATTATCGTGCCTGGCCAGGCTGGGTGGTTTCTGCCAATGGTTTCCTAACTTAGTAATAGCAGAGAAACACAGTTTGGTCTGCACGGCACTTGGACAGTATTTATGTTTGTGCCTAGAGGCCATTCTGTAGGAATTTCTTTCTACCTCCTGACCGCCAGTCAAACCCTATTCAAACAGAGTATGGTGAAAACATAGACGATTGAAGATACGAATCAAAAACTCCTGACAGAGGTTGTAAAAATCAGTCTTGAGTGTGTTCAGCTGCCCCTCAGTTATTAGAGGGATTCCTATATTGGCAAAACTTCTGTATAGAGAAGAAAGCACTTATCTTCCATTTCTGTAGCTGGTGTAACAAAATTTGAAGTACTTTGTGACATAAAATATATCTGAGCAATAATGTTATTAAAAAATATTTAGCTTTAAAAATTATTTATTTGTTTTAATTGGAGGATAATTACTTTAAAATGCTGTGCAGGCTGAATACATGTAAGCGTGACAGGGGAAAAAAAATTTTCCTGCATGTTGGAAAGATTAGGAGAGGAGGCTGGTGGTCTTAAGGCTGACATGCAAATTCCTGCACCTTAGGACAAATGATCCGTGTGAGAGACTGGGACAGGGGTGGGAGATGAACTTATAAATCATATGTGTTACAGGAAGGGGGACTCCTTCCAGGGTCCAAGAGTGGGCTCTTGTCTAACGCTCAGAAATGAATTGTCTGAGGAGACACAAAACCAAAGACTTTATTGGGAATGGGCATCTGGGCAGAGAGCAGCAGGGTAAGGAACCCAGGAGAACTGCTTGCTCTGCCACATGGCTTGCTATATTCATAGTAAAGGGTTAGTTTCCAGGTCATCTCTGGACAACCTGTCATCTTGATTGTTTCGTATTTGATCTGGCTCAGGGTCTTTCCTGGTGTCATATGCATCTCTCAGCTGAGACGGATTCTACTATAAGGATTCTGGGAGGCAGGACATAGTATGGGCTGGCATATCTGCCCTCCTTTGGGCCTCTCCCACATGCTTCCAGCTGGTGGTAGTTTGTCAGTTCTTTATGGGAACCTCTTGTGAGATAATTTCAGTGGCTATTATCGTGCCTGGCCAGGCTGGGTGGTTTCTGCCAATGGTTTCCTAACTTAGTAATAGCAGAGAAACACAGTTTGGTCTGCACGGCACTTGGACAGTATTTATGTTTGTGCCTAGAGGCCATTCTGTAGGAATTTCTTTCTACCTCCTGACCGCCAGTCAAACCCTATTCAAACAGAGTATGGTGAAAACATAGACGATTGAAGATACGAATCAAAAACTCCTGACAGAGGTTGTAAAAATCAGTCTTGAGTGTGTTCAGCTGCCCCTCAGTTATTAGAGGGATTCCTATATTGGCAAAACTTCTGTATAGAGAAGAAAGCACTTATCTTCCATTTCTGTAGCTGGTGTAACAAAATTTGAAGTACTTTGTGACATAAAATATATCTGAGCAATAATGTTATTAAAAAATATTTAGCTTTAAAAATTATTTATTTGTTTTAATTGGAGGATAATTACTTTAAAATGCTGTGATGGTTTTTGCCATACATCAGTATGAATCAGCCATAGGAATACATGTGTCGTCTCCATCCTGAACCTCCTCCAACCTCCCTCCCCACTCTGTCCCTCTAGAATATTTAGCATCTTTCGACTTATCTTTCATTCTCTCCCAGCTCTTCCTGCTGGCCTCAATAAAGAACTTAATAAATATGACAGCTTAAAGTTTTCTGATTTATATGACTTCTTAGACCTGATATGGAGAGTTAATCCCATTGAACTGATATTGGTGTTGTATAACTAAGTTTATGCTGAGTGAACTTGGTTTTACCTTAGTTCTGTAAGTTATCCTGGCACCCAGCTCTTAGTATATGGTATTTTATTTTGCATTAAGTTAATGTAAATTATTTGCATATGTACTATAAGACCATTACATATATACTAGCAAATAAAAAATACTCAATAAAATTCCACATATGAACAGACTGTACATAGGGCACTGGAACTGTGGGTTCTCATGCTGAAAATATTCAAACCGTCTGCCACACTTTACATAATTGAAAAGCAAAACAAACAGAAAATGAAGTCAAAATTAAACCAAGTAACATAAATTGAATCTTAAATTTTATAGAAGCCACAGTGAAAATCATTGAATTTCTGGGAAGTCCTAATATCCTACATATATTTGAATTCATACTTTGCTTGAAAGTGATTTTTTTTGATCCGTGGATCTGAACTAAGCTTAATGAGGGTGGAGTCTGTTGTGACTCTATGAAAATTCCCCTTATGCTGCTGCACAGATAGAATCTACTTAACCCCAAAAAAATAAAGTTCAAATAATATTGACTGAATATTAAAGCAAATAAATTCAAATAAATGAACTGAAACAATTTTAAAATTTTTTTGCCTAGAGGCCATTCTGTAGGAATTTCTTTCTACCTCCTGACCGCCAGTCAAACCCTATTCAAACAGAGTATGGTGAAAACATAGACGATTGAAGATACGAATCAAAAACTCCTGACAGAGGTTGTAAAAATCAGTCTTGAGTGTGTTCAGCTGCCCCTCAGTTATTAGAGGGATTCCTATATTGGCAAAACTTCTGTATAGAGAAGAAAGCACTTATCTTCCATTTCTGTAGCTGGTGTAACAAAATTTGAAGTACTTTGTGACATAAAATATATCTGAGCAATAATGTTATTAAAAAATATTTAGCTTTAAAAATTATTTATTTGTTTTAATTGGAGGATAATTACTTTAAAATGCTGTGATGGTTTTTGCCATACATCAGTATGAATCAGCCATAGGAATACATGTGTCGTCTCCATCCTGAACCTCCTCCAACCTCCCTCCCCACTCTGTCCCTCTAGAATATTTAGCATCTTTCGACTTATCTTTCATTCTCTCCCAGCTCTTCCTGCTGGCCTCAATAAAGAACTTAATAAATATGACAGCTTAAAGTTTTCTGATTTATATGACTTCTTAGACCTGATATGGAGAGTTAATCCCATTGAACTGATATTGGTGTTGTATAACTAAGTTTATGCTGAGTGAACTTGGTTTTACCTTAGTTCTGTAAGTTATCCTGGCACCCAGCTCTTAGTATATGGTATTTTATTTTGCATTAAGTTAATGTAAATTATTTGCATATGTACTATAAGACCATTACATATATACTAGCAAATAAAAAATACTCAATAAAATTCCACATATGAACAGACTGTACATAGGGCACTGGAACTGTGGGTTCTCATGCTGAAAATATTCAAACCGTCTGCCACACTTTACATAATTGAAAAGCAAAACAAACAGAAAATGAAGTCAAAATTAAACCAAGTAACATAAATTGAATCTTAAATTTTATAGAAGCCACAGTGAAAATCATTGAATTTCTGGGAAGTCCTAATATCCTACATATATTTGAATTCATACTTTGCTTGAAAGTGATTTTTTTTGATCCGTGGATCTGAACTAAGCTTAATGAGGGTGGAGTCTGTTGTGACTCTATGAAAATTCCCCTTATGCTGCTGCACAGATAGAATCTACTTAACCCCAAAAAAATAAAGTTCAAATAATATTGACTGAATATTAAAGCAAAAATAATCTTGCTCATTCAACATAAAATGAACTGAAAGTCTGAAAAAAGCCAGAATTATAGAAGTAGTGAAATGTTTAGTCAACACAATTATTATTATTCTAATTATGGAAGTAGTGAAATAGTCAACTAACTGGTATTAAAATTATTTGGTTATTTAAGTATTTCTCTAAAGACCTACCAACTCAAGGGTATTTTAGGTCATTGATTGGACTGATTTGTTAATATTAAATAACACTAATTTCTCCTGATGACCAAATGCTACTGTAGTGTCAGACGAATATGGTGAATTTTTTGCCATGGTAAGAACTAGAACCAGTGAAGCAATGAGGCAATAGAAAAATCACCCTGGTCTGGGGTTTTTGGTCTAGTCTACCCTTTTTTTCCCCCTTTCTTTTTTCTTCATTATAGAAATACGCTCAAAACTCTTCTGTTCAAAAAACTGCTCTGACTCCTAGGTTCTGTTTTAAGTACTTCCATATTATTCTCTGTTTCACTCTCCATTATTTTGCTAGGGCCACTGTAACAAACTGGGGCTTCCCAGGTGGCTCTAGTAGTAAAGAACCCACCTGCCAGTGCAGGAAACATGAAAGACATGAGTCACAGACAGAGTGGCATCGACAAAAGATATTCATTTACTCACAGTTCTGGAGACTAAAAAGTCGAGATCAAGCTATTGACAGGTTCAGTTTCTTGTGAGGCCTCTCTCCTTGCCTTGCAGATGTGCCTACTCACTGTGTCCTTACATGGTCATCTGTGTGTGTGTGTGTGTGTGTGTGTTTGTGTGTGTATCCTAATCGCTTATATAGATGCCAGTCAGATTGGATTAGGGCCCACCCCAATGACCTCATTTCAATTTCATCCTAATTACCTATTTAGAAACCCTGTCTCTAAAGATAGTCATTTCTGAATTACTCAGAATTAGGACTTCAACTTAGAAATTTGCACGGGGCACATTTGGGCCCATAACACATTCAAGTATTTTTTGTGTATACTTCCTTTTTCTAAATATTTGTTTATTTTGACTGCACTGGGTCTTAGCTGTGACTTGTGGGACCTTTGTTGTGGCGTGCAGACTCCCTACTTGCATCATATAAGCTCTTAATTGCAGCATGCAGGATCTTTAGTTGCAGCATGCAGGATCTATTTCCTCAACCAAGGATCCAACCTGGGTCCCCTGCATGGGGAATATAGAGTCTTACTCACCGCACCACCTGTATATTTCCTTTAAAAATTTTTTTCTTCAGGTACAACTGATATGGTAACATAATGTTTCAGGTACATAGTATAATGATTCCATATTGGTATATATTGTAAAATGATCACGCTAAGTTTTTACACAAGTACAAAATTTTTCTGTGTGATAAAAACTTTTAAGATCTACTCTGTTAGCAAGTTTCAAATATGCAGTCCAGTATTATTGACTGTAGTCACCTTGCTGTACACTACATCCTAACGACTTGCTTGTTTTTATAACTGGAAGCCTGTACCTATTGACTCACTTCATCATTTCCCCCACCTCTTATCCCCTGAGCCTAGCAATACCAATCTGTTCTCTGTATCTATAAGCTCAGGGATTTTTTTCTTTTTTGTTTTTTTAGGCTTCACATATAAGTGAGATCATGGTTTTTGTCTTTGTCTTTTTTTTTATTTTACTTAGCACAATGCGCTCTAGGTCCATCCATGTTGCCACAGATGTCAAGATTTCTTTCTTTTTTATGGCTGAATAATAATCCATTGTATATGTATACTATGTTTTCTTTATCCATTAAATGTTGGAAATCTAAGATGCTTCAGTGTCTTGGCTGTTGTAAGTAATGGTGCTGTGAATATGGAGGTGCCTCTATATATTTTTGAATTAGTGTTTTCATTCAGATAAATTCTCAGAAGTAGAATTGCTCAATCATACTGAGGTTCTAGTTTTAATTTTTTGAGATACCTCCATATTGTTTTTCATAGGCTGCACCAATTTGAATTCCCATCAACAGTGTAGTAGAGTTCCCTTGTCTCTACATCCTCATCAATATTTATTACTTGTATTTTTGATAATAGCTATTTTTACAGGTGTGGGGTGATATCTCCTTGTGGTTTTTATTTGCATCCTTGATTAATGTTGTCGAACATATTTTCATGTAACTGTTGGCAATCTTTGGAAAAATGTATACTCAGAATCTCTGCCCATTTTTAAAATTTAACTTTGGGTTTTTGCTATTGAGTTGTATGAGTTCTTTACGTATCTTGGATGTTATCCTCTTGTCAGATATGATTTGTAAATATTTTTTCCTATTCTATAGTCTGCTTTTTCATTTTGTTAATAGTTTCTTTCACTGTTGAAGAATCTTTTTAGTTGATGTAATCCCACTTACTTATCTTTGCCTTTGTTTTTGGTATCAAATTCAAAAAAACTTAACACAGGACTAATGTCAAGGAACTTGTCACCTATATTTTCAAAGGGAATAGACACATGGGGCAAAGTGTGGAGGACACCAGACACACGTTTACAAGAGTCTTCTCCCAGTGGAGACAGCCAGGACATGCTTAATAACTCCAACAAGATGTGAAAACAAGAGAGCTTGAGAGACTCAATCTTGGACACTAGTCATGTAGGCACACTTTGCCTAGCACATCCCCAGCTTTTGAACTCTCATAAAGAATATAGTTGTTCACCGGCAATGACATTGTGTATACAAACTATTTAGCCACATTAAACCACCCTTATCAGTTAGAAATTGACAGAAATGTTCTCCAATTCCAAAGTCCCCAGTGTCAACCAAGAGGCAACCATGCATACATGCCTTTCTCAGGAGAGCAGTCTAGACTTACTACATCTTCTGAATAGTTACAAAAGCAATGTCTGCCCTGTGGAGGCTGGCTGGCTGCTATTTCGCCTCTGAACTAATCACACTAAGGATCTGTAGGGCTTCCCAGGTAGCACTAGTGGTAAAGAACATGCCTGCCAATGCAGAAAACGTAAGAGATGCAGGTACATTCCCTGGATGGGGGAGATCTTCTGTACAAGGGCAGAGTGCAACCCAGTCTAGTGTTCTAGCCTGGAAAATCCCTTGGACAGAGAAGCCTGCTGGACTATGGTTCATAGAGTCATAAAGAGTCAGACATGACTCAAGTGACTTAGCATGCACATACCCACGCATACAAGGAGTTGTACATAAAGGACCCCAGTGAGATCCTTTTCACATGTCGTTTTGCTTCCCATCTTTGTCCCCAGATTTTATCCTTTATTCAGAACCTGTTTTGTTGACTAAATAAACATATACTATTTTCTTTCCTTCCCTCCTGTCTGCTTTTATCATTGAGTTGTATGAGTTCTTTACGTATCTTGGATGTTATCCTCTTGTCAGATATGATTTGTAAATATTTTTTCCTATTCTATAGTCTGCTTTTTCATTTTGTTAATAGTTTCTTTCACTGTTGAAGAATCTTTTTAGTTGATGTAATCCCACTTACTTATCTTTGCCTTTGTTTTTGGTATCAAATTCAAAAAAACTTAACACAGGACTAATGTCAAGGAACTTGTCACCTATATTTTCAAAGGGAATAGACACATGGGGCAAAGTGTGGAGGACACCAGACACACGTTTACAAGAGTCTTCTCCCAGTGGAGACAGCCAGGACATGCTTAATAACTCCAACAAGATGTGAAAACAAGAGAGCTTGAGAGACTCAATCTTGGACACTAGTCATGTAGGCACACTTTGCCTAGCACATCCCCAGCTTTTGAACTCTCATAAAGAATATAGTTGTTCACCGGCAATGACATTGTGTATACAAACTATTTAGCCACATTAAACCACCCTTATCAGTTAGAAATTGACAGAAATGTTCTCCAATTCCAAAGTCCCCAGTGTCAACCAAGAGGCAACCATGCATACATGCCTTTCTCAGGAGAGCAGTCTAGACTTACTACATCTTCTGAATAGTTACAAAAGCAATGTCTGCCCTGTGGAGGCTGGCTGGCTGCTATTTCGCCTCTGAACTAATCACACTAAGGATCTGTAGGGCTTCCCAGGTAGCACTAGTGGTAAAGAACATGCCTGCCAATGCAGAAAACGTAAGAGATGCAGGTACATTCCCTGGATGGGGGAGATCTTCTGTACAAGGGCAGAGTGCAACCCAGTCTAGTGTTCTAGCCTGGAAAATCCCTTGGACAGAGAAGCCTGCTGGACTATGGTTCATAGAGTCATAAAGAGTCAGACATGACTCAAGTGACTTAGCATGCACATACCCACGCATACAAGGAGTTGTACATAAAGGACCCCAGTGAGATCCTTTTCACATGTCGTTTTGCTTCCCATCTTTGTCCCCAGATTTTATCCTTTATTCAGAACCTGTTTTGTTGACTAAATAAACATATACTATTTTCTTTCCTTCCCCTCCTTTTTGTGCTCTGTAGAAATAGGACCAGAGCTTTGCTAAGAAACCATATTGAAACTCAGAGGGTGAATGTAGTAACAGCCACACACTTTAAGACTGTAAAGCTATGGTCTAGCACGCCTGATAAACTGACTAAGATCGATCCTATCCTAGCCTGGGCAGTGACCCATCCCTGGAATTATTGTGGCAGGGGACACTGTGTTTCCCACTGGAGGAGCATTCATCTGGCTGCTCAGTTAAATACCAGTTGCTTAGATTCTAATGTCTCCTTGAAAAGTTTGTCTTAGTTAAATATATCCAGCCATCCACACTGAACTCATTGGAACACAAGCAATGTGTCTTTTCATGTGACAAATGGAGAAAACTTTCCTGTTTTATACCTGGACTCTGAGGAAATCAGACATTCATTCAACTTTCTCTAAAGTCCCATGTAGGACTTCCCTAGTGGCTCAGTGTTAAAGAATCCATTAGCCAATGCAGGAGCCACAGAATATCCCTGGGTTGGGAAGATCCCCTGGAAAAGGGCATGGCAACCCACTGCAGTAATCTTGCCTGGAAAATCCCATGGACAGAGGAGCCCCACCAGGCTACAGTCCATGGGGCTGAAAAGAGTTGGACGCAGCTGAGCATGCAAGCAAAGTTACTTGCTTTGAAAACACTATTTCTTTGGAGTCTATTTTCTTGTGTTAAGAAGAAGCCCTCCTGTTTGTTTTTTTTTTTTTTGATGAAGACCTCTGACCAAAGCAGGCCCAGCAAGTGGTTCTCTCTTGTCCTCCCTCCCCTGGACGCTGGTTTCCCCTCAGATGATGGCGCAGGTGAGCCCCAGAGGTTGATGCCAAATACTGCCTCTGAACCCTGACAGTAGAAAGTGTATTCATGTAAAGAGTGTGTTAGTATAAAGAACTTCCAGTTTTTCATATCTTCTCCAGTTCGCACTGTAAATATTTTATTCAACACCGATTTTGTCTCCTTTGTGCCATGCGCGGTAAAGAAGCTGCAGCAGCAGGAAGGGGACCATTTGGTGCAAGAGGCCTTAGAACTTTATGTTTCAGTCACTTGGGCTTTTGCTTATGTTTCTAAAGGCTCAAATTCTCTATTTAGCCTCAGCCTCGTCTGTTAGAATGACAAAGACTTCCCCTGTTTCTCGCTTACTTATATTATCTTAAAACAAATGAGCAAAGGTCTCGCATGATTTCTTAGTTTTCTGGAACCAGTATCTTTGCTCAGCAGCCAGTGTGGGTGGGCAGACAATGTACGCAGGCAGACAGGCAGATCTGTGCTTCCTTGTGCCCAGAGGAGAGTAGGATGCAAAAGAAAGGAGTGGGAGTGGTCTTGGCCTTGAACTGCGCTGTCGCCTGTTTATTCTTGTGCTTTCCCTTCCCGTGGGCCTCTCCACATCCTTTCTCTCACCCTTCCCTAGAGAAAGCAGAGAACTGCTCCCCATGGAACACATCTGAGTGCTGATCAAAACGTGTTAATTGTGTTTCTGTGATTTGTTTTCTCTCTGATGCTTTTTCTGCCAACTGAACCAAGTCTGATCTGATTTGGGGACTGTTACATGTTCACCCTCTCCTATCTTGAGTAACTGAAGAGTTCCTTCCCTATTCATCTTCCCGTCCATCCTCCAACCAGCTCTGATAATACTGCACAAAATTTCTAGTGGTTTCCCACTGCTCTTAGAGTCGGGCCAAGCACCTTAGTCTACTGTCAAGCACAACTCCCTTTCCGTGTATTTATGTGTAATTGTTTATTTTTACCTCATACGTGAGTTCAGTTATTATTGGCACATATAGGTCTTCAACAAAAAGTTTGGATTATCTATTTTGTTTTGAGTAATAGTTGTTGTTCAGTTGTTAAGTCCTGTCTGACTCTTTGAGACCTCAGGGACTCTAACCTGCCAGTCTCCTCTGTCCATGAGATTCCCCTGGTAAGAATACTGGAGTGGGTTGCCATTTCCTACTCCGGGGGGTCTTCCCAATCCAGGGAGCTTCATGTCTCCTGCACTGGCAGGCAAATTCTTTACCAACTGTGCCACCTGGGAAGTGATAGACCCTGCAGTTATGAAAAGAAAAGAAAAAAAAATCTTTCTTGTCCTGAAAAGACAAGTAGGGGAGACAGTCCTACTGGAGTTTAATAAGTGCCCTCATAGAAGGATGCTCATGGTATTATGCATTACATAGTTAATGGTGATTTAATTTACTTGACTCATAAATATTTATTGGTGCAAGAAAGGGCAAACATAGAAAGATGTAAATCAAGAAGAGAATCATGTCAAGTTTCTCAGAGAGGCTAACACTTCAGTCCTTAGGGACTTCCTGGTCTCCCAATCCCTCTGCTAGTTCTCATCTAAATCCTCCTTGTAGAATGGTTTGGATGAAGGCAATGATGGGGAGTCATCATTCAGAAGACTTTGTTACATGAACCATTTCTGAGCCTTCAGGAAGGGGACCAGTGAGCACTGAGAGCTGGCTTGGGGTCCTGGTTCAGCCGTTTCCAAAGAATCTAAACTGGCACGTGCACAGTGCCAAAGGAAAGGGTACATGAATCGTGGCGCTCTATACCAGAGCCTTACCTGGTGGCTCAGATGGTAAAGAATCTGCCTGTAATGAGGGAGACCTGGATTCAAACCCTGGGCCAGGAAGATCCCCTGGAAAAGGGAGTAGCAACCCACTCCATTATTCTTGCCTGGAAATTCAATCGGAAGAGGAGCCTGGTGGGCTACAGTCTGTGGGGTCACATAGAGACAGACACAACTGAGCGACTAACATTTTGTCTTCCATACCAAGGTCACAGGACAAAAATTTCCAGAATTAAGGCCCATAACAACTGTTGCCATGAGGCTATTTTACCTCATACGTGAGTTCAGTTATTATTGGCACATATAGGTCTTCAACAAAAAGTTTGGATTATCTATTTTGTTTTGAGTAATAGTTGTTGTTCAGTTGTTAAGTCCTGTCTGACTCTTTGAGACCTCAGGGACTCTAACCTGCCAGTCTCCTCTGTCCATGAGATTCCCCTGGTAAGAATACTGGAGTGGGTTGCCATTTCCTACTCCGGGGGGTCTTCCCAATCCAGGGAGCTTCATGTCTCCTGCACTGGCAGGCAAATTCTTTACCAACTGTGCCACCTGGGAAGTGATAGACCCTGCAGTTATGAAAAGAAAAGAAAAAAAAATCTTTCTTGTCCTGAAAAGACAAGTAGGGGAGACAGTCCTACTGGAGTTTAATAAGTGCCCTCATAGAAGGATGCTCATGGTATTATGCATTACATAGTTAATGGTGATTTAATTTACTTGACTCATAAATATTTATTGGTGCAAGAAAGGGCAAACATAGAAAGATGTAAATCAAGAAGAGAATCATGTCAAGTTTCTCAGAGAGGCTAACACTTCAGTCCTTAGGGACTTCCTGGTCTCCCAATCCCTCTGCTAGTTCTCATCTAAATCCTCCTTGTAGAATGGTTTGGATGAAGGCAATGATGGGGAGTCATCATTCAGAAGACTTTGTTACATGAACCATTTCTGAGCCTTCAGGAAGGGGACCAGTGAGCACTGAGAGCTGGCTTGGGGTCCTGGTTCAGCCGTTTCCAAAGAATCTAAACTGGCACGTGCACAGTGCCAAAGGAAAGGGTACATGAATCGTGGCGCTCTATACCAGAGCCTTACCTGGTGGCTCAGATGGTAAAGAATCTGCCTGTAATGAGGGAGACCTGGATTCAAACCCTGGGCCAGGAAGATCCCCTGGAAAAGGGAGTAGCAACCCACTCCATTATTCTTGCCTGGAAATTCAATCGGAAGAGGAGCCTGGTGGGCTACAGTCTGTGGGGTCACATAGAGACAGACACAACTGAGCGACTAACATTTTGTCTTCCATACCAAGGTCACAGGACAAAAATTTCCAGAATTAACCAAGGCCCATAACAACTGTTGCCATGAGGCTCCATATCTAAACTGGCCAGTTCCCTTAGTGCATATTAGGTAAAATACCCTATTACCCACTCTGTAGCATCTTAACTGGTCATGTAATTCCACCTCTTCCAATGAAATTTTGTCTGTCTTAAGGCTATAAAAATTGGCTACTAGCCCAAGAATGGGGATGGGTCTCCCTTGAGCCTGCCCACTGTTAGTGTCTCCCACTCTAATAAACTCTTGTCGGCGTCATGTCTGGAAATTCTTGTTCAGCCCCCCCACAGACCACGACATGAATGTCACCAAATGTTACCATGGTACCTACTTTTACCCTTGTTACCTTTGTTCACATTTGCCTCCATCCTTTCTTCTCATTTCTACTTGGCAAAATCCCCTTCATCCTTTTTGTCCCATTGCAGAGCCTGTTCATGTATTCCATAACATCCTTCCTTGGTGGCATTTTTCATATTATGATTTCTTATTGATTTGTCTGTCCCCCACCCTTCCTGCCATAGAACATAAGCACCTCACAGGTGGCATTTTCATATTTCAGTCTCTCTATCCCATTCCCTGAGCTTTTTACAGTGCCTTGTACTAAATACTTTTCCAGTAATTCTTTTTAAAGAATGGGTAAATGAAAAGGAGGAGATATGTGGGTTCAGGAACACTTGGTGGACTTGTAGCTATTAAAATGGTTGGGGTTTTTTGGCCGGGGAGGAGAAAGTTTATTCATATTGGGCTTAGGTAGGAGACGCCATGAGGGATCTGGCTACAGAGGCATGACCGAGAGAGAGAGGTGAGCAGGGGGAGAGCAAGGGGTCCAAGAGGGAGACCCAGGGAGAAGGGTCCAGGGAGAAAGGGAGAGAGGGACCAGGTGGGCCAAGAGGCCAGAGGCCTAAAAGACATTGCAGGATTGCAGCCAAGAATGGGAGTTAAGTATCTGGGTGTGGCTGGGGGAGGAGACTGGTGCTGAGGAGAGTCCGCAGGTAGGAAAGCTTTGTGTCCTCAGAGGTCTGTGGCAGGAAGAGACTGCAGGGAGGACAGAGCTGTCTCTGCTCTGCAGATTTTCAACTCCAACATTCCAGACTCCAGAGAAGTATAGGAACAGGGCCAACGTTATCATATCTGGCTACATCCTGTGTGACCAATGGGCGTCGATGGTGGGGAGTTTTAGAGTCTGGAGGAGGAACACGGCCTTGACATGTTCTTGAGTTGCTGCACGAGAGATGGCCGTGACTCTGTTGATCAAAAATTTCCGAAGGACACTTATAAGATATGGTAATAAGGCTAGCATGAGCCGATTTGTAGGAAGACACATGTAGGCACTGGTCCCGCAAATCCAAAAGGTCTGTTCATTAACAGAGAGACGTGGGATAAGGTCAAAGTGTGAGATCTGATAGAGTCTGCCCGTGCCAGATCAGCGAGAAGGAGAAAGATAAAAATTGATGTGAGAAGGGCTCTGGGTTGCTTTACTGGAAACCCAGGCAGAAATCAAACACCAGTGGGGATTGGGAAGGCCTGATTTGCAGCCTGAGATAAGTGCAGCAGGCAGAGAATAGAGAGGGATTTTGAAATTTTAAAAGACTGCTGAAGTTGCCCCAAGTTCACTTCTTTCATAGGGGAATTCTCAGAAGTTAAACTTTGACTCTCTTACAAACAGAGAATAAACGTGTCAAGAGTTGTACTCACCTCAATCATGAATGATGGAACTAGCACAATGGTAAAGATGATCCTAAGAAGATTTAAGGATTTGGTAGCTTTGTAGTCCTTTTAACACAAGAAAGTTAGAATAAGATTTCCATTTGCATGCAAAACTGGTTAGTATTCTTATCAGTTTTAACCTTTAGAATTTTCTCTTCTGCCAGATAGAAATCATTTGCACCTCTATGGGGCACAAATATATAAGTAAATGCAACTTCAAAGAATAATCCCTTAATTAATATTAATAGTAAGAAGTATAGTTAAACAATGATATATTTTCCTAGAAAATTAGGTAATCCATGGCTAGTTCTGATAAACAGTGACTCTGGATGCAGTGAGAGGACATGCAGTCATTGTCTTGGCCTTATTTATAGATTGTGGGTAATTTTTCTATCCCAACGTTCAGATCTTTTTACCCTGTCTTCTTGGAACGATTTCCTGTATACCTATGACTTTTCCAATGATTCTTAAATTGTAACTTTTTTCTCAGTTTCCAACTTTCCTACGAAACTCTCTCCTAATTAGCTGTGACTTTGGGAAGATTATCTAACCTCTCTATGCTTGTGTTTCCTCCTCTATAAAATGGGGTTCATAATAGTTACGCTCCAGAGGGGTACTGTAAAGAGTAAATTAACTCATATGTACAAAGACTGATCAGTACCTAGCATGTTAATAAAATGTGAGTAGTTGATGATATTATTCTCAGCATCTCTATTTGGATATCTTGGTAGTACTGAAACATATGTCAGAAATCAAACTTATTCTATTTGTTCTCCAAGCCTGCTCTACTGAGGTATTCCCTATCTCATTCAAGGGCACTGCTATTCATACAGGTATAAAAATGAGAAACTAAGGGCCGTCTTTTATGTCTCTTCTCCTGCTCTCCATCTCTAAGCTTTCAAGAAGTCCTGTGTACTTTATTCCTAAGTACATCTCAAATCCATCCATTTTTCTCCATCCCTAGTGCTGGCACCCTAATTCAGATTGCTTTCATCTCTTGCCTGAATTACAAGAACCTCCTGAGTGGTCTCCTCATCAACACTCTTGCCTCTCTAACCCACTCTCCACAGCACTGAGGGATCTTCTAAGAACTAGAATTAGAATCTACGTCTAAAATGTGGCAGAAATTGTGCATATGATTCAGATTCAACCCTACACACAGATGTTCAAATGTTGCATGATCTAAGAGACCCAAAAAAACTCCTGTACTTCAAAATGGATTCCGCATGACTTATCCTGATGCCTAGATTTCCGCGATGATGTTTCCCTTCCATTGGGCTGAGTTTATACGTGGCATTGTGCCCAGAGATACTCACCTATAGGAGAATCACTGTATGTTGTTTGAGAACAGTGGTTTCATGCCAAAATTGGAAAAAAAGTTATGATCAGCAATAATGTTTTACGAAGTATGCATTTGAACTACATTAAAAGTTTTAAGAATCGATGCCTTTGAACTGTGGTGTTGGAGAAGACTCTTGAGAGGAGAGATATCAAACCAGTCAGTCCTAAAGGAAATCAACCCTGAATATTCATTGGAATATTCATTGGAAAGATTGACGCTGAAGCTGAAGCTACAATGCTTTGGCCACCTGATGTGAAGAGAAGACTCATTGGAAAAGACTCTGATGCTAGGGAAAAATAGAAGGCAGTAGGAGAAGGGGACAACAGAGAAAAAGATGATTGTATGGCATCACTGAGTCAATGGACATGAGTTTGAGCAAGCTCTGAGAGATGGTGAAGGACAGGGAAGCCTCGCATAACACAGTCCTTGGGGTTGCAGAGTGTTGGACATGAAAGAGTAAATTAACTCATATGTACAAAGACTGATCAGTACCTAGCATGTTAATAAAATGTGAGTAGTTGATGATATTATTCTCAGCATCTCTATTTGGATATCTTGGTAGTACTGAAACATATGTCAGAAATCAAACTTATTCTATTTGTTCTCCAAGCCTGCTCTACTGAGGTATTCCCTATCTCATTCAAGGGCACTGCTATTCATACAGGTATAAAAATGAGAAACTAAGGGCCGTCTTTTATGTCTCTTCTCCTGCTCTCCATCTCTAAGCTTTCAAGAAGTCCTGTGTACTTTATTCCTAAGTACATCTCAAATCCATCCATTTTTCTCCATCCCTAGTGCTGGCACCCTAATTCAGATTGCTTTCATCTCTTGCCTGAATTACAAGAACCTCCTGAGTGGTCTCCTCATCAACACTCTTGCCTCTCTAACCCACTCTCCACAGCACTGAGGGATCTTCTAAGAACTAGAATTAGAATCTACGTCTAAAATGTGGCAGAAATTGTGCATATGATTCAGATTCAACCCTACACACAGATGTTCAAATGTTGCATGATCTAAGAGACCCAAAAAAACTCCTGTACTTCAAAATGGATTCCGCATGACTTATCCTGATGCCTAGATTTCCGCGATGATGTTTCCCTTCCATTGGGCTGAGTTTATACGTGGCATTGTGCCCAGAGATACTCACCTATAGGAGAATCACTGTATGTTGTTTGAGAACAGTGGTTTCATCCCAAAAATTTGGGAAAAAAAGTTATGATCAGCAATAATGTTTTACGAAGTATGCATTTGAACTACATTAAAAGTTTTAAGAATCGATGCCTTTGAACTGTGGTGTTGGAGAAGACTCTTGAGAGGAGAGATATCAAACCAGTCAGTCCTAAAGGAAATCAACCCTGAATATTCATTGGAATATTCATTGGAAAGATTGACGCTGAAGCTGAAGCTACAATGCTTTGGCCACCTGATGTGAAGAGAAGACTCATTGGAAAAGACTCTGATGCTAGGGAAAAATAGAAGGCAGTAGGAGAAGGGGACAACAGAGAAAAAGATGATTGTATGGCATCACTGAGTCAATGGACATGAGTTTGAGCAAGCTCTGAGAGATGGTGAAGGACAGGGAAGCCTCGCATAACACAGTCCTTGGGGTTGCAGAGTGTTGGACATGACCAAGCAGCTGTACTGAAAAGCTAAAATGTGAGAAATTTTATGTTTGCTTTGTGATAAATCCCAGAATCCCATGCACATGAATTATTTCCATGGTCAGGTTTGCTTAGGTGGAGAAGCTTGAGAAGTACTCTTTGAAGGACTCCTGCCCCTAGGAAGTTTCTAAGAAAATAAAAACATATTGGCCAGTGGTGGGGAGGGAATGTTTACATCCCCTGCCAAAATGTGAGCTCTTGAAGACAGATGAATTTATGAGCTTTGATTCACCCGGTACAGTGAAAATACCTGAAATAAGGAGATACCGGAAACAGAAGTCTGGTTAGTTTCTGTGAGTGTGGAAACCACATCCTTGAGCGACAGGGAGAAAGTGCCTCAGTGAGACATGAGAATGTCCTCTGTCAGGGGTCAGGTTGCTAAAGAGATCATTTTCCCTCCACCATTTACTCTCAACCCACACCCCCTTTTAAAGAGTCTTCCCAGACTCCCTTGGGAATAGAGAGAATGTTCAAAGAGACCCATTAAACAGGGTAGCAAAGGGGGACCCCTCCACTCTCTGCATCTCTGACTCAGACATCAGTGGATGCTACACCCAGAGAAATGCATTTGGAATGTATTTGTGTGCATGCACAAAGCCAGGAATCCCTTTCTTTCAGGCATGTAGAAGTTGAGGTTCAAGTTCTCCCTTAGTCTATGTGAACCAATGATGGTAAGAGCTGGAGGTGATGGTGGCCACATGTATACCAGGGCAGTGAAAGTCAGTCACCCCAAAGGAAAATGACAAAATCAAATGTTCAGAGAGATGTAATCAAGAGAACACACAGCTCTGGAGAGGGAAGAACAGAGACTTCTGAGTTCTGGCTCCTCATGAAGCCTGGCTGTTTGTGGACTGCTTCTGCTTCACTCCATAAATTTCCCTCTTGCCTTAAGCTAGCTCCAGTGGGTTTCATTCTCTGCCATGAAAGGGAGTTGCCATGCTCTCTTTCAGGGAATCTTCCTGACTCAGGGATCAAGCCTAGGTCTTACACATAGCAGGTGGATTCTTTACTATCCTAGCCACTAGAGAAGCCCATTCTGATTAAGACTGAGGTGAAAAATCTCTTAAAATTCCTAGTTTTATTTCTATTGTAATGCCACCTATAACAGGATAATAATTATTTAGTTCCAAGTTCTATATCCCTTTTCTAATTGGATACTGCTGGCCCCCAGGGTTGATCTGATTCCCGTTAAGCAATTACCTGATGACTGGGGCTTCTGGGTTTTCTAATCATCATGGAGAGTGTGCCAGGTTCTTTCTGAGTCAGAAACAGGGATCAGTTACTGCCAGCTGTATCCACCTGCTTCTGCTCAGTAAGGGATAGTAATGATGTCTTAATTCAGGGTGACGTGACCTAGATGAGCAGTGAGCTTGCCTACCACGTTAATCTCACCTGAAAGAGGGACTCCAGCGGTGGTTAGAGTCCCAACTGTTCTCCTCACACCCTTTTAAAGCCACTGACAAGTCTGTCCTGGGTGGTGTGCTCACATCAAGTGTAGCCCCTGTAATCCCTGACCTTGTGAGGGGGGAAAAGGAGCGTGTAGTATGGACAGGGGAGCACAGTGTGGGTTGAGGCACTAGTATAGTAAGTCTCCTACATCCAAACAAGTTCCATTCTGAGAGCACGTTCTTAAGTCCAATTTGTTCTAAGTCCGACAAAGTTAGCCTAGATACCCAGTGAACACAACTGGCTGTATACTGCTATGTTTACCCTTGCTTCCAAGTATCTTGGGCTTGAAATAAAGTGTACTATACTCTGTACACTACTGAACAGTAAAGTACACAAGAGCCCAGCCTCTTGGAAAGGACACATGCACGTGACAATGGACACAAGACAGGAAAACTAACATAGTGATTGGACATGCAAATGCACGTTTGCATCTTTGAAAGTTCACAACTCCAAGGATGGTGTGTAGGGGACTTACTACACAGCCACATGGTTCTTGCAGCCCATGGACAGAGTTCTGGCATCCTAGGCTGTGACTAGGATTCCCCGTAGTTGAGACCACATGGGAACTATTGCTGGCATTTCACAAGTGATTACCAAGCAAGAAAAACACGTTTAATACATGGAAGACCTTATCAAGGCTTCCCAGATGGCTCAATGGTAAAGAATCTGCCTGACAATGCAGGAGACACAGGAGACCTGGGTCAGCCCCTGGGTCAAGATGATCCCCTGGAGAAGGAAATGGCAACCTATTATTCTTGCCTGGGAAATCCCATGGACAGAGCAGTCTGGCAGGCTCCAGTGCAAGGGGTCACAAAAGAATCAGACACGGCTTAATGACTAAACAACAATAAATGTTATTGAAACTTGTAAACTGGAAATGTGATTTTTTTTTTTTTGACTCCAATGATCATTTATTTGAGAAAAAATACCTTCAAAAAATAAGGAGAATGAAACATGATTGGTTTTTGAAGAACTTTATGGGCTATTTATTGTAGCACTCTTGGTCCCATGTCACAGCTTTGTAGCATTCTGCTGGCTTGTTTCATCCACACAGAATACTATCACCACAGTTGAGCGACCTTATAATTTCTTTTTTTCCGTTGAAGTATAGTTGATCTACAGTGTTAATTTTTGCTGTACAGCAAAGTTACTCAGTTATACATGTATAAACTTTCCTTTTTATATATTCTGTTCCTTATGGTTTATCATAGGTATTGAATATAGTTCCCTGTGTTATACAATAGGACCTTGTTTAGCCACTCTATATATAATAGCTTGCATCTGCTAGTCCCAAACTCACAGCCATCCCCCACACACCTTCCCTCCTTCTTAGCAACTGCAAGTCTATTCTCTATGTCTGTGAGTCTATTTCAGTTTTTTAGATAAGTTTGTTTGTGTTATGTTTTAGAGTCCACATGTAAGTGATATTTTGTGACGTTGCTCTTTGAAAGTGTCACAACCATGACTGGTTGGTGTACAATGGACACAAGACAGGAAAACTAACATAGTGATTGGACATGCAAATGCACGTTTGCATCTTTGAAAGTTCACAACTCCAAGGATGGTGTGTAGGGGACTTACTACACAGCCACATGGTTCTTGCAGCCCATGGACAGAGTTCTGGCATCCTAGGCTGTGACTAGGATTCCCCGTAGTTGAGACCACATGGGAACTATTGCTGGCATTTCACAAGTGATTACCAAGCAAGAAAAACACGTTTAATACATGGAAGACCTTATCAAGGCTTCCCAGATGGCTCAATGGTAAAGAATCTGCCTGACAATGCAGGAGACACAGGAGACCTGGGTCAGCCCCTGGGTCAAGATGATCCCCTGGAGAAGGAAATGGCAACCTATTATTCTTGCCTGGGAAATCCCATGGACAGAGCAGTCTGGCAGGCTCCAGTGCAAGGGGTCACAAAAGAATCAGACACGGCTTAATGACTAAACAACAATAAATGTTATTGAAACTTGTAAACTGGAAATGTGATTTTTTTTTTTTTGACTCCAATGATCATTTATTTGAGAAAAAATACCTTCAAAAAATAAGGAGAATGAAACATGATTGGTTTTTGAAGAACTTTATGGGCTATTTATTGTAGCACTCTTGGTCCCATGTCACAGCTTTGTAGCATTCTGCTGGCTTGTTTCATCCACACAGAATACTATCACCACAGTTGAGCGACCTTATAATTTCTTTTTTTCCGTTGAAGTATAGTTGATCTACAGTGTTAATTTTTGCTGTACAGCAAAGTTACTCAGTTATACATGTATAAACTTTCCTTTTTATATATTCTGTTCCCTTATGGTTTATCATAGGTATTGAATATAGTTCCCTGTGTTATACAATAGGACCTTGTTTAGCCACTCTATATATAATAGCTTGCATCTGCTAGTCCCAAACTCACAGCCATCCCCCACACACCTTCCCTCCTTCTTAGCAACTGCAAGTCTATTCTCTATGTCTGTGAGTCTATTTCAGTTTTTTAGATAAGTTTGTTTGTGTTATGTTTTAGAGTCCACATGTAAGTGATATTTTGTGATACTGGTCTCCCCTCCTCTGACTTACTTTACTTAGTATGATGGTCTCTTGTTCCATCCATGTCACTGCAAATGGCATTATTTCTTTTCTTTTTTTTTTATGGCTGAGTAGTAGTCATACAGTTATTCTTTTGAGTGACTTAAATCCTTGAGAATTATTCAGGTACTCATAATATTTTCCTTTTTTGTTTCCAACACAACTCCCAATTAAGAGAAACAATTCTTTAAAATCACCCAAATCGGGCTTCTCTGGTGGTCCAGTGGGTAAGGACGCCGTCTTGCAGTGCAAGGGGCGCCAGTTCGATTCCTGGCCTGGGAAGATCCCACGTGCCACGGAGAGGCTTGACAGATGTGTCCAACTACTGAGCCGGAGCTCTGGAGCGCATGTGCCCAAGAGCCTGTGCTCTGCAGCAAGAGAGGCCACTGCGATGGGAGGCCCACACAGTCCAACAAACAAAGATGGATGAAAATAAATAAATGAAAAACCAATAAACATGGCCAAAAAGAAGAAAATCAATAAAAAGCCGAAGTTAAAAAAAAGTAATGATAAATTATAAAAAAAAAAAAAATCACCCAAATCTATACCCCCAATGTATGTGTGCACACCAATTATCTTTTAGTGGTCTGTCCTTAGAAGGCTGTTCATCTATAGACTAATAGCTAAAACAACCCTGGATGGTGCTATATGACCAGAGAGGGCCATCCATTTTAGCAGCATGGAAAGAACGTAATTAGCAATATAGTGACATAAAACAGCCATTGAACGTGGTGGTAGAGGTTAGTAAATGCATTGCACAAGTCATAACTGGGACATGAATGCTGTCACCTGACATGACTTACTGCTTATCACTTTTTTCCCTCTATCCACTTTTCTTAATTATTTTTAATGGGCCTCAGATAAAAGCTGTCTTTTTATTTAAAGATGTAATTACTGCTTCCTCACAGAAGAACCATTAAGGAATTTTTTTTTTTTCTGAGAACTTTGAATTAATGTTATTTTCTGGGAAATCATTGTTTTCCATCTAGTTTTCTTCCTGGTGGTCAGAGTGCATATGATATTACAGAAATGTATTTCTTTTGTTCCAATTTTCTTCCCTACTATCAACTTTGAACTTGAAATTGGATAGACATTGTATTAATAGAGAGGACTGATTTTTTTAAATAGCATCTTATTTATTAGTTATGAAGACATGATTTTATAATGGTGTCTGTTACCTGAAGGGCTGTCATTTTATTTTTGTTGTTTGTTAATTTAAAACTCTTTTATTTACACATGCAGTTGACTGGGAGACCCTTGGGCTCCACAGTCAGAATGTGGCAAAGCCTGGGAATGGGGTGAGGCTGTGAGTTCCTCACATCAGGGCCAGGATGTAAGGAACTAGCTAATAGAGAGAAAAGTAATCCAGAAAGAAAAAGGCACAGGGCGCAGCCCTAGGCCTGTAATAATGACAGCTTTTTGTTATTTTTAGGTCCTATTTAAGTAAGTACTAAAATCACAGAGGTATGGAAGGATTAATATGACTGCCAAAAGTGGTAGCCAAGGCAACCACAATCGCCTGTTAGCTGTTACCTTCTTTTTTCCGTCTGCACTGAGGACAGGAGGCCAGCTCACTCCAGATTCCTTGAAATCGTATACAGTGATGGACTAAATGTGTGATGTCAGTACACATATCGTAAAGATATTCTTGTTGTTCATTATTTACCCACAGTTTTAAATTGTGCTTATTGTACTGAACTAATTCATTTGTTGGGAGAGGCGAGAGAAAGGGAAAAAGAAATTATTAGAGCAAAACTGTGGTGCTAAATGTTTTATGTAGTTTTATATAGTTATGTCATAGATTAAAGACAGGTTCAAGTTAAGGTTGAGTGGTTATAACAGCAGTGTTTTATGATGGTATTTGGGCTGTTAATTTGCTGCACCTATTTATACTCTGGTCTTTCTCTAGTCATTAACAGCTAGCCAGCCACTCCCTTTGCCCTATGATCTTTAGCCAAGCAGGCGGGGCTATCTGCAATGCTTTTTTAAAAAATCATGACCAATAAAACACTTTACAAAGCTTTTGAAAAACCAGAGGTCCTCAAATTAATTGGCTGATGTTTCTGTCCTATTCAATTCCTCCTATTATTAGTGTTCACCAAGTCTCAAAGCACTGATTTTTATGCTACAGGTATAAACAAACTTATTTCTCATTGGCAAAAAAAAAAAAAACTGTCAATTGTAATGGTTCCTATTTTGATTAATAAAGGTATATTTGAGCCTGGTTATAATGATTTAGAATTCATGGTCTGAGACTGCAGACCATGATACATACCTCTATTAGAATGAGGGAATGCAGTCAACTGCCCAAGCACTGACCCTTTCTGCAGTGGTAGTTTGGCAGAGGCCCTGGAGATTCTGTAGCCCAGAGACCATGTGTCCTGAGCAGATACTTTCTCCCTTTGCAGCAGCGGAAAAACCACCACATGGAGCATCAATGGAGGCCTGAATCCAGCCTTACTCCTTCCATTCAGACACCCTACCTGGTGTGTGAATTGCACCCAGGGAAGCAAGCATCAAGGTTTCAGTCATTCATTGACACAGTGCTCCGTAAAGCACCACCTCCATTGTGCTGGGCCAGCCAGGCGGGCAGGCATGTGTGTGCCTGCTTCACATCTCTGCGCTGGGAAGTTGCTAGAAGAAGCACATCAGTGACTGTGATCTCCAGGGTCTAGGTTTCTAAAAAGAAATGTTTGATAACGCATTTTCTGTCTCCTTGGCTTCCAGTATTCATTTTCTTAATGCATGTATTATTCTAGGTCACACAAGGGATTTTTCAACCAGTATTGGGGTTATATTCTTTCTGAGAATGCAGATAAAATCCAACTTTAAAACTCAGTATGGAAGTACAACTCAAGTTCTAAGTCAGAAAGTTTCAGGTGCCTTCAGTAAGTTTGAGTCAAGCGTGAGGAGGGTGAGAGACAGACTCTAGAGGCTGCGACTGCCAGGTCAAGGACAAATATCAAACATATATCAGTTCCTCCTCTTGGTTTGAAATTTGACAATGTTTGGGAGACATTTCATGATGAATGTTTTTCCCTTAGCACTAGGAGGCTCATCCCAGATGAGGCAAAAATTCTTGCTGATGCCACAATAGCTATTTACAGGCTAAGGATTGTTTCAACTGCTGTGCCTTCCAGGTGCACCAAGGTCAACACATGGCAAAGGAGAGATGGGGAGAAGCTCATATCTCCTTGTCCCCTCTCAGTGTTGTTGGTTTGCCCATCTTTAACCTCTACAGTTTCATCTCATGATGCTGTGGTCAGCAGAATGGTGGCTTCCCAAAGATGTCCAGATCCCAATTCCCAGAACTTGTGGATATGTTACTTTACATGGCAAAAGGGACTTGAAAGATGTGATAAAGTTAAGGATTTTTTGATGGGGAGATTATCCTGGGTTATCCCAGTGTAATCACAGGGACCCTTATAAGGAATAAAAGGAGGCAGGGGAGTCAGAGAAAGAGATAGGAGAGTGGAAGCACAGGGAAAAATAATATGATTACTGGCCTGGAAGGTGGAAGAGGGCCATGAGTCAGGCGTGTAGAGAGCTTCTAGAAGCTGGAAGAGGCAGGGAATAGATTCTTTCCTAGAGCTTCTAAAAGGAATATGGTCATGCCAGTACTCTGATTTTAGTTCTTAAGATCCCTTTTTTGATTTTTGACTTCTCCAACAGTAAGATAAATAAGTATTGCTTTAAGTGACTAAGATTGGGGTAATTTGGCTCGTAGCCATAGAAAACTAATTTGATGCCTCATCACATATCTGTAAACAGAGATGGACGATCATAGAGTTCTTATCAGCCCCTCTGGTGATTGACACCTGCAGGGTCCTGATCTATAGTGACTAGGGAATCAGACACTGGCCGCTGAGACTCCATCAGAGCCAGGGTGCTGCCATCTCCATCCAAGTTGCCTTAACTTTCCTTGGACCCTGGGACACCTCTGCTGCCAACCGCATGGATCTGAGGGGCTGAATAGGGGTGTTTGTATTCCTCATTACTTCATGTTAGCTCCTATGCCCTCGGTGTCAGTGGCGTCATCCAGGGTACCTGGCATGTTGTGTGCAATTACCTCTGTTGGAGAGGACCTGAAGAGGTGTTTGGGTACCAAAGTGTGGGTTGTGAAGCAGCGTTGGTGATGTGTGCCAGGGTGGCCATCTGAACTTGATGGAATCTGACAGTCAAATTGTCACTGACCCCTTGATAACTTCTCAGGTGGAAGACCAACGCAATAGTTCTTGTGTATGTGTCAATCATGCTGTCTTTTGTGGAAAGATACAGGGCCAACCAGGTTCTTTTGCTTTTCCATATAAAATGGGGCCCCAAAGCTATGACAAACCTAGACAGTGTATTAAAAAGCAGGGATATAAGTTTGCCTACAAAGTTCTGTTTAATCAAAGCTATGGTTTTTCCAGTAGTCATATACTGATGAGAAAGTTGGACCGTAAAGAAGGCAGAGCACCAAAGAATTGATGCTCTCGAACTGTAGTGCTAGAGAAGATTCTTGAGAGGGATAGTAAGGAGATCAACCAGTCAGTCCTAAAGGAAATATTCATTGGAAGGACTGATGCTGAAGCTGAAGCTATAATAGTTTGGCCACTTGATGTGAAGTGTCAACTCACTGCTCTCACTTTGCCAAAGCTGTAGTCACTGAAGGGTGCGTTGATATTTTTAAAAAGTTCTCTGGGTAATTTTAACAGACAGCTGTGATTATAAACCACCATTCTGAAAGCTTTATTTTAGAAAATATTAATTTCATAGAAGGAAAGAGAACACACACACACACACATATATGTATTTATTTGACTACACTGGGTCTTAGTTGCAGTGTGTGGGATTTTTAGTCTTGGTTGTGGCATGCAGGTCAGTTTACTGACCAGGGATCAAACCCATCCCCCTCTGCATTGCGAGTGTGGAGTTTTAGCTACTGAACACCAGGAAAGTCCCCTAAGAACTATCTGTATTAAAAGTTTTATGATCACTACATATTATAATCCTCAAAACATCTCTATGAAATCATTAATATCCCATTTCCCTGAAGAACAAAGCAAAGCATACCAAGGTCACTTAATTCGCCCAAGGTCACACAAAGCTGGGATTCAAAACAAACTCTAAATCTTGAAGTATGTGGCATACATAGTGCATCAAGCGGGCGTTGGTGATGTGTGCCAGAGGACCTGAAGAGGTGTTTGGGTACCAAAGTGTGGGTTGTGAAGCAGCGTTGGTGATGTGTGCCAGGGTGGCCATCTGAACTTGATGGAATCTGACAGTCAAATTGTCACTGACCCCTTGATAACTTCTCAGGTGGAAGACCAACGCAATAGTTCTTGTGTATGTGTCAATCATGCTGTCTTTTGTGGAAAGATACAGGGCCAACCAGGTTCTTTTGCTTTTCCATATAAAATGGGGCCCCAAAGCTATGACAAACCTAGACAGTGTATTAAAAAGCAGGGATATAAGTTTGCCTACAAAGTTCTGTTTAATCAAAGCTATGGTTTTTCCAGTAGTCATATACTGATGAGAAAGTTGGACCGTAAAGAAGGCAGAGCACCAAAGAATTGATGCTCTCGAACTGTAGTGCTAGAGAAGATTCTTGAGAGGGATAGTAAGGAGATCAACCAGTCAGTCCTAAAGGAAATATTCATTGGAAGGACTGATGCTGAAGCTGAAGCTATAATAGTTTGGCCACTTGATGTGAAGTGTCAACTCACTGCTCTCACTTTGCCAAAGCTGTAGTCACTGAAGGGTGCGTTGATATTTTTAAAAAGTTCTCTGGGTAATTTTAACAGACAGCTGTGATTATAAACCACCATTCTGAAAGCTTTATTTTAGAAAATATTAATTTCATAGAAGGAAAGAGAACACACACACACACACATATATGTATTTATTTGACTACACTGGGTCTTAGTTGCAGTGTGTGGGATTTTTAGTCTTGGTTGTGGCATGCAGGTCAGTTTACTGACCAGGATCAAACCCATCCCCCTCTGCATTGCGAGTGTGGAGTTTTAGCTACTGAACACCAGGAAAGTCCCCTAAGAACTATCTGTATTAAAAGTTTTATGATCACTACATATTATAATCCTCAAAACATCTCTATGAAATCATTAATATCCCATTTCCCTGAAGAACAAAGCAAAGCATACCAAGGTCACTTAATTCGCCCAAGGTCACACAAAGCTGGGATTCAAAAAACAAACTCTAAATCTTGAAGTATGTGGCATACATAGTGCATCAGGCAGAGCTGAATTCTAAGCACAGAGCGGAACACCTTTTAACCAACAAATGCTGTGGACTGAATAAGGGAAGTCAATGACAAGATCTGTTTGTGAAATAGGCTTTCAGTTAAAATATTGATGGAGGTGGGTCAAGTATTACTTTTTAGTTTACAAAGTGATGTTGTACGCTGTTCACATGTTCATGTGTGAATTTTTTCTCTAGACCTTAATTTTTAATTTTAATTCCTAAATTCCTAGATTTATAAACTACATACTCAGAAAAAGTGGTGCCATTTTTTTAATCCCCAAATCCACACACAAAAAAATGATCATTTGTTGAATGTTCCTATATTCTAGGATACATAGATAATGTAAGTTGCAAAATTATGGTTTTATGTTAAAGAGCTATATTTCTTATATTAAACTCATTTTCAGATAGTCTGGAGCTAATCTAAATGGTTAAAATACATAAGCTTGATTTGATTCTACTTTTCAAATACTGATTTGCCTTGTAAAAAAAGCTTTACTTTTATACTGTAGCATAAATATATATCTCATCTGTAGGATCTTTTATTTTTTCAATATATTTTTAATTGGAGGATAATTGCTTTACAGTATTGTGTTGGTTTCTGGCATACAACAACGTGAACCAGCCATAGGCATGCGTGTGTTCCCTCCTTCTCAAGCCTCCCTCTCGCTCCACTCCACCCCACTCTAGATAGTCAGGGAACACCACGCTGAGCATTCTGTGTTATATAGCAGCTTCCCACTAGCTAGTTTACATAAGGTAATGTATATGTTTCAATACTACTCTCTCAGTTCATCCCACCTTCTCCTTCCCTTGCTGTGTCCACAAATCTGTTCTCTATATTTACATCACTATTCCTGCCCATTAGTACCATTTTCTTGGATTCCATATATGTGTGTTTCTACATCAATACAGTATTTGTTTTTCTCTTTCTGACTTACTTCACTGTAAAATAGGCTCTAGGTTCATCCACCTCACGGCAACTGACTCAAATGTGTACCTTTTTATGGTTGAGCATTTATAATCCTAAAAACATCTCTATGAAATCATTAATATCCCATTTCCCTGAAGAACAAAGCAAAGCATACCAAGGTCACTTAATTCGCCCAAGGTCACACAAAGCTGGGATTCAAAAAACAAACTCTAAATCTTGAAGTATGTGGCATACATAGTGCATCAGGCAGAGCTGAATTCTAAGCACAGAGCGGAACACCTTTTAACCAACAAATGCTGTGGACTGAATAAGGGAAGTCAATGACAAGATCTGTTTGTGAAATAGGCTTTCAGTTAAAATATTGATGGAGGTGGGTCAAGTATTACTTTTTAGTTTACAAAGTGATGTTGTACGCTGTTCACATGTTCATGTGTGAATTTTTTCTCTAGACCTTAATTTTTAATTTTAATTCCTAAATTCCTAGATTTATAAACTACATACTCAGAAAAAGTGGTGCCATTTTTTTAATCCCCAAATCCACACACAAAAAAATGATCATTTGTTGAATGTTCCTATATTCTAGGATACATAGATAATGTAAGTTGCAAAATTATGGTTTTATGTTAAAGAGCTATATTTCTTATATTAAACTCATTTTCAGATAGTCTGGAGCTAATCTAAATGGTTAAAATACATAAGCTTGATTTGATTCTACTTTTCAAATACTGATTTGCCTTGTAAAAAAAGCTTTACTTTTATACTGTAGCATAAATATATATCTCATCTGTAGGATCTTTTATTTTTTCAATATATTTTTAATTGGAGGATAATTGCTTTACAGTATTGTGTTGGTTTCTGGCATACAACAACGTGAACCAGCCATAGGCATGCGTGTGTTCCCTCCTTCTCAAGCCTCCCTCTCGCTCCACTCCACCCCACTCTAGATAGTCAGGGAACACCACGCTGAGCATTCTGTGTTATATAGCAGCTTCCCACTAGCTAGTTTACATAAGGTAATGTATATGTTTCAATACTACTCTCTCAGTTCATCCCACCTTCTCCTTCCCTTGCTGTGTCCACAAATCTGTTCTCTATATTTACATCACTATTCCTGCCCATTAGTACCATTTTCTTGGATTCCATATATGTGTGTTTCTACATCAATACAGTATTTGTTTTTCTCTTTCTGACTTACTTCACTGTAAAATAGGCTCTAGGTTCATCCACCTCACGGCAACTGACTCAAATGTGTACCTTTTTATGGTTGAGTAATATTCTTTGTGTATGTATATGTACCACAACTTCTTTATCCATTCATCTATTGAGGCATCTGGGTTGCTTCCATGTCCTGACTATTGTAAATAGTGCTGCAGTGAGTATTGGGTTTCATGTGTCTTTTTCAATTACTATTTTCTCAGGGTATATGCCCAATAGTGGGATTGTTGGGTCATATGGTAAGTTTTGTTCCTAGTTATTTTCCCTTTTCTCCATGCCCTCTCCAGCATTGATTGTTTATAGATATTTTGATGATGGCCATTCTGACCAGTACAAGGTAATACCTCATTGTAGCTTTGATTTGCCTTTCTCTAATGAGTGATAATGAGTGTTTATTAGCCATCTATATATCTTCTTTGGAGAATGTCTGTTTAGGTCTTCCCATTTTTTTTTTTAAATTTGGCCTCTTTTATTGGTTTTCTGTTTATTTATTTTCATCCATCTGTATTCTTCAGCCTGTGTGGGCCTCCCATTGCAGTGACCTCTTTTGTTGTAGAGCACCAGCTCTGGGCACATGTGCTCCAGAGCGCTGGCTTGGTAGTTGGACACATTGGTCCAGCCACTCCGCAGCACGTGGGATCTTCCCTGGCCAGGGATCGAACCAGTGCCCCCTGCACTGCAAGGCAGACTCTTTACCCACTGGACCACCAGGGAAGCCCTTCCATCCATATTTTGATAGGGTTGTTTGTTTTTCTGGTATTGAGCTGCTTGAACTGCTTATATATTTTAGGGATTAATCCTTTGTCAGTTGTTTCCACCGCAATTATTTTCTCCCATTCTGAAGGCTGCCTTTTCATCTTGTTTATAGTTTCCTTTGCTGGGTAAAAGCTTTTAAGTTTAATTAGGTTCCATTTGTTTATTTGTTTTTTTATTTCCATTACTCTGACAGGTGGGTCAAAGAGGATATTACTGTGATTTATGTCAAAGAGTGTTCTGCCCATTTTTTTTTAAATTTTGGCCTCCTTTATTGGTTATTTATTTTCATCTGTCATTATTCTTCAGCCTGTGTGGACCTCCCATTGAAGTGGCCTCCCTTGTTGCAGACCACTGGCTCTGGGTGCATGCACTCTGGAGTGCTGGATCGCAATTGGACACACCAGTCCATCCACTCCACACCATGTGGGATCTTACCAGGCCAGCGATAGAACTGGTGCCCCTAGCACTGCAAAGCTGACCCCTTACCTACTGGACCACAAGGAAAGCCCTCTGCCCATGTTTTTGTCAAAGAGTTTTATAGTTTCTGACCTTTTGCATTTAGGTCTTTAAGCCGTTTTGAGTTTTATTATTGTGTGGTGTTAGGAAGTGCTCTAGTTTCATTCTTTTACAGGTACCTGTCCAGAAGAGGCTGCTTTATCACCATTGTATATTCTTGCCTACTTTATCGAAGTACTTTTTCTTCGCCTACTTTGATGAACCCATAGGTGCGTAGGTTTAGTTCTGGGCTTTCTATCTTGTTCCATTTATCTGTATTTCTGTCTTTGTGTCAGTACCATACTATCTTGACTAACTGTAGCTTTGTCATATAGTCTGAAGTCAGCAAAGTTGATTCATCCATATCCATTCTTATTTCTCAAGATAACTTTGGCTATTCAGTGCCGTTGGTAATTTGAGAGTTATTACATTGAATTTATAGATTGCTTTAGGTAGTATAATCATTTTCATAGTGTTTATTCTTCCAATCCAAGACCATGATATATCTCCCCATCTGTTTGTGTTATCTTTGATTTCTTTCATCATCTTATAGTTTTCTGTATACAGATCTTTTGTCTCAATATACATAGATGCCACCAGAAAATTATTAGAGGTAATCCTTTGTCAGTTGTTTCCACCGCAATTATTTTCTCCCATTCTGAAGGCTGCCTTTTCATCTTGTTTATAGTTTCCTTTGCTGGGTAAAAGCTTTTAAGTTTAATTAGGTTCCATTTGTTTATTTGTTTTTTTATTTCCATTACTCTGACAGGTGGGTCAAAGAGGATATTACTGTGATTTATGTCAAAGAGTGTTCTGCCCATTTTTTTTTAAATTTTGGCCTCCTTTATTGGTTATTTATTTTCATCTGTCATTATTCTTCAGCCTGTGTGGACCTCCCATTGAAGTGGCCTCCCTTGTTGCAGACCACTGGCTCTGGGTGCATGCACTCTGGAGTGCTGGATCGCAATTGGACACACCAGTCCATCCACTCCACACCATGTGGGATCTTACCAGGCCAGCGATAGAACTGGTGCCCCTAGCACTGCAAAGCTGACCCCTTACCTACTGGACCACAAGGAAAGCCCTCTGCCCATGTTTTTGTCAAAGAGTTTTATAGTTTCTGACCTTTTGCATTTAGGTCTTTAAGCCGTTTTGAGTTTTATTATTGTGTGGTGTTAGGAAGTGCTCTAGTTTCATTCTTTTACAGGTACCTGTCCAGAAGAGGCTGCTTTATCACCATTGTATATTCTTGCCTACTTTATCGAAGTACTTTTTCTTCGCCTACTTTGATGAACCCATAGGTGCGTAGGTTTAGTTCTGGGCTTTCTATCTTGTTCCATTTATCTGTATTTCTGTCTTTGTGTCAGTACCATACTATCTTGACTAACTGTAGCTTTGTCATATAGTCTGAAGTCAGCAAAGTTGATTCATCCATATCCATTCTTATTTCTCAAGATAACTTTGGCTATTCAGTGCCGTTGGTAATTTGAGAGTTATTACATTGAATTTATAGATTGCTTTAGGTAGTATAATCATTTTCATAGTGTTTATTCTTCCAATCCAAGACCATGATATATCTCCCCATCTGTTTGTGTTATCTTTGATTTCTTTCATCATCTTATAGTTTTCTGTATACAGATCTTTTGTCTCAATATACATAGATGCCACCAGAAAATTATTAGAGGTAATCGTTGAATTTATTAAAACTACAGAATACAAAATTAATACACAGAAATCCCTTGCATTCCTATACACTAGTAATGAAAAATCATAAAGAGAAATTAAGGGAAACAATTCCATTCACCATTGCAACAAAAGAATAAAATACCTGAAAATAAAGTACAGGATCTTTTAAATAGCGGCATTGTCATCTGCCTAACTTATGATTGAAAAGTGAATTATTTTCCTTCTTTTTATGCAAATCTGAAACTCTTTTAGTATCAGGGAAAGTAAGGAGGCCAAAAGGAGACTTTTTTTTTTAACATTTAGAGAAATTTAATACATGGAGGGATTTATTTTCTGTGAAAATATAAGAAACTCGGGAGATGCAAAAGCTAGTTTTGTATAAACTGCTTGTGCACTAAAATAAGAACAGAATGTGGAGGAAGAAGTAGAACAGTAATTGCAAATTGCCTTTTATATTATAGTTGAAGGCACTTTCCTGTTCAGTAATTTTAATAATGAACCCCCGCCCCCAACCAGCCCCCTGATCAGTTTGAGCATAATTTCAGCATTTTTCCCCTTAGGTTTATACCTTCATGGTTTCAAATTATATCAAGTGTCCTGCCAAGACTTAGATCAGTCTACCATAGATAAAAATTAGACTCCAAAGCAACTAGAAATTTATGTTTTTCTTGTTTCAAAACACAGTTCTGTTTGCAGTCACCCTATCATTATTTTAATTTTTAAATCCAACCAGTCATTAGTAGAATTGTAGACTAGTCAGAGAGATAAAGTTCAAATTAACTTTGTGGTATTTTATTCTCCAAATCTCAGTTAAATGCCTGTAGACATTGGTTCCCAGCCTGAGGGATGGAGGTTTCTGAGGCACCAGGATGTTAATGTGAGGGATTTGCAGCTTCTTGGTGGTGTTCACTGAAGACCTTAGGTGTCACACGCACAAGTGTACTACCATCCTCCAAAGATGCGAAGTCGTCAACGTGATTCATATAACTCTGATTCATTTAAAAGTCTTAGTTCAGTCGCAATAACTTTTTCGTAATCTGTTTCCTCTGTCGATGGACAATTGCTTTGGGGAAGAGACAGTATTATATTTCTTGAAAGTAAAAATAGATCCGCATAATTTAAAATGAAAGTAGATATATAACTAGAGAAAACAGTCACACCAGTGGTCACTTCTTCTGATAAAAGTACATGAAGATAACAGTAAGTGTGGACCCAAGAAATGTCAGGAGACCTCCTGCTTCTCTGAGGTCACAGTGATAGCTCTGGGCCCATAGCCCCAACTATCTGTTTAAACGTGATTCAAGAAGACAGTTTAGGTGATACAGACAAACTCTGTTTAACTCTTCATGAAGCAGACAGTCACCTTTTGGAGAATCACCCAAGGAGGCAGAAGCCAGGAAGTTTTTGTAGAAGAAGGAATAAAGACCAGGGAAGAGAAAAATAGAAAATATCAGATTGGCTGTGGCCATGTAGTCATCCTTGATGAGGTGAGAATGCCCAGAGTTGGCTTAGCATTTGGGGTTTGGCTGAGAGGATATTCCATGTTTCTGGTCTAATAGAGCATTTACAAGAATCCAAAAGTTACAGTTTCAGTTTGCCGACATGTGTCCTGGACAATGTGGGATCTCCATCTTGGACCTAAAAAGTTGTTTCAGTACGTCTCAAGACTCAAATGTATGATTAGAATATTTTTGAAATACATTTTAAGTTCCTTTCTGTTTGAAGAATAGAGGCTCATGCTCCCTCAGAAAAGAAGGCCCACAGGCCCAGTAACCCACTAGAAGGGGTGTGTCCATCCCAGGCAACTGTGACTGGATTCCTGTCTTCACTATGTAAGCGAGGCCCTTTCACCATTCCTAGCTGGGCTCTCACAGCACATCCAGGGGCCTAGGGTTTTGAACAAGAGGGTTTTGAAAGAGGAGTGGATGTAGGTGAACAACACTGTTTAGCAAATAACCCACCAACAACACTGGCTTGATGCCAAGGGCAAGCCCTGGCCAGAAATGTGAACTGGGTAGTCTTCTCTATCCTTCATTTCTTGCTGTTTACTCAGTAAATGTTTCAGGGCACCCCAGCCACAGCGTCGGTGTACTGGGAGCCCATGGTGGCTCAAGGTGAAGGCTTTGGAGTCATACACAGTGGATTTAAGTCTTTATTTTGTGGCTTGCCAGAGATATTGTCTTATGCGCCTTACTTAACCTGTCAGACTCTTGTCCCTTAAGGTTCTGATGGTGAAATCACACAGCATTGTCAGTCATGAATTTTAACTGGAAACTGGCTGGAGTCAGGATGACCCATTCCCCATAGGATCGGAAGACTTTTACTACAGATGGAGTAGAGGGACTCTGTCAGTAAACCTATTCTTCCTCACAAGTTTCTTGTGAGAATTCAACTAAAGGGAGATCAGTGGAGATGTATTTTGTGTTAGGATGAGGCCGTAAATGCAGAATGTTAGCGGAAACATTAGAGCTCAGCCTAATGGGCAACTAGTTTTAATTTCAACACTATTCATTTTCGGAAATGAATAAGAGGGAAATTTGGTGTTCAGGAGTCATGTTACATGAAAGATTACTTCTCTTTAAACACCAAGATCACATTGTACATCACAATGCAAGAGGTACTTGGAGACCAGCCAGAGGAGAGGGACTCCTCTATACTTTATTAAGCCTATTCTAGGTATTATCTCAGTAAGAGCTTTGTTCATTAAAATGATGGGTGAATCATTGGGATTGTTAAATGAATACATATTTTTAAATATGCATGTATATATTTTACCTAAAGATATATACATAATTGTAAAATATATGGATGTGTATATATATATATATGTATATATAACGTGAAGTGAAAAGTGAAAATGATAGTCACTCAATCATGTTTAGCTCTTTGTGACCCCATGGACTCTAGCCCAGTAGGCTACTCTGTCCATGGAATTCTCCTGGCAAGAATACTGGAGAAGGTAGCCATTCCCTTTTCCAGGAGATCCCTCCCACCCAGGGATTGAACCCAGGTCTCCTGCATTGCAGGTAGATTGTTACTATCTGAGCCACCAGGGAAGTCAGTAGATAGATAGATTTATACATACATACATACATATACACACATATACACATGTACATATATATGTACCTATGTGCACTTACATTTTTTTTCTCTTCCCTTCCTGAGCTTATATACGCACAATAGTATATCACTGTTTGGGAAAGTGTGGAACACAGTATTTGTAACTGATCAGATGCACATAATGTCAATAGCATCAGAGCCTAAATCTCTCTCCCTCTTACAGAACAACTTTTAGTCACACAGCTATCCTTTCTGCTCCTTATAATTCTCTCTGAGGTTGATGGAGCTGTTTCGAAGATAATCAGAGGAACTCTCAACATTCTGAGTGTCAGAATATATAGAAGAAGCATTTTTAAAACCATGTTTCTACTCACGATTTGGCAGTTCCTCAAACCCATTCTGAATTTCGTATTTCTCAAAACTAACTCTCTTTTTAAAGCAAAATGTGCAGTTATTCCTGTTGGTACCTCCCACATTTTGTGCACATCGATATTACCCACTTGTATGAAAAAAAGACACATCCAACCTTCCATTCTATAGGAGGGAAAGCCTTCAAGTACACTGAAGTGGAAAATGTGCATTTTGTTATATTGAGTTAAGGTTTAGACAGCTTCAGAACAGGATGTATTATCATATAACCATTGCATGCCTGAAAACGCCTCTGTGAAGCTATCATCTATTTCTGCTTGCTTTATTTAGCCTGGAGTCTTTGAAGAGAAGTTAAAACTGATAGGTTGAAGGAAATAGTACACATGTAATACAAGAAGGAATCTTGTTGTCAGCAATTGGTAGACTATTAGTTCTACCAGAAAAATAATGTGGGACGTAACTTATCCATGAGAGAATGTTTACTACCTATGCTTTATCCATAGGCATTTAGTTATCATTAACTTCAGGTGTGTTTACATAGTTGGGTTGTCTCAGGCTACGCATTTTTAGGAGAGCTTGGGGGCCTAATAAACTAAACTGACTTTTAATTTTTGGATAAATCATTTCATGGGAGGTGAGAATTCATTTGCTGAATAATGAACATGGCATATTCCACTTAATTACTTTTCCAGACTCTCCTGCCTGAATCAAGGTTTTTCAGAAGTGTAATTAAAACAGAGTGTATGGTAAGGGAAAAATAGGATTGAGACATGTTTAATTCCTCCTAAAATTATAGAAATGAATATGGATGCCTTAAGACTGTATTTCAGGAACTGGGCTAGGACCTGGCCCACTGGATTTAGCATCTAGATCATAAATGACCTTGGCAGAATCAGTCTTAATAGGAAGGTAAGGTTGGGAGCCGGATAGCTGTGGATTAAGAATGAATAGAGATAAGCAAAAGGACACGCTAAGTGTAGCACCCTGTCTCAAGGACTTGATTTTTTTTAAAGAAGGAATGTATTTATTTTGGGGTCTGTAATTTACTCTAAAATACTCTAGCAGCCATTATATGTGCAAATACTGGTTTCAGTTCTTTTTCATCCAGACCCTAAGGTGTGCAGTATGTATTTCTAATTGGAAATACATTCTCCATTGGTGGTTATCAGTAGCATTTAATCAAAATGTTGCCATCAGAGGCCAGCTACAGGTGTCTTAGTGATCTTTTATCTCTAACATTAGATGCTTTGATAATTTATCAGGACTGGGTTTTCCTTTGTGAAATCTCAGGTATTGGAGTTGTGTAGATTAGTCAGAAAAGTTTGAGAGACATGCTGACCTTTGTAGAAACAAGATAGGAGGTAATATGGTGACGTTCCCTAAGCTGGATTTTTATGCAGCCTCAAGTCTGAGACCGTGAATGGAGTAAGGTCCTGGGGAGAGGAGCACTGGGAGAGGTGGGAAGATCTGGACAGGAGGAAGCCTACTGGCTGGTCAGGAAGTCTGCTGTTTGTCAGAAGCCTTTCCAGGTTTTACAGGCTAGTAGTTCTGAGGCTTTGGAGCTGACCTCGCCATGAATTTTCCATCCTTTTTCCCCATCCCTGGGCAAGTGTCTGATTTCTGGGGACTCAGATCCTTCTCTCTCTTCTAACTGATATAGCCTCCCCCCATTAAGCAGACTCAGAGAGGCTCTTAAGATTCTCGATGAACTTTTATCTTTCTGGTGAACGATTGAAACTTATTATCTAGAGTAGAGCTTAGAAATCATCCCTGTTTAAAATTGCTGTTAATTAGTATGTGTAACCACTGTATATATTATTGCATGGTAATTAAAACAGAGTGTATGGTAAGGGAAAAATAGGATTGAGACATGTTTAATTCCTCCTAAAATTATAGAAATGAATATGGATGCCTTAAGACTGTATTTCAGGAACTGGGCTAGGACCTGGCCCACTGGATTTAGCATCTAGATCATAAATGACCTTGGCAGAATCAGTCTTAATAGGAAGGTAAGGTTGGGAGCCGGATAGCTGTGGATTAAGAATGAATAGAGATAAGCAAAAGGACACGCTAAGTGTAGCACCCTGTCTCAAGGACTTGATTTTTTTTAAAGAAGGAATGTATTTATTTTGGGGTCTGTAATTTACTCTAAAATACTCTAGCAGCCATTATATGTGCAAATACTGGTTTCAGTTCTTTTTCATCCAGACCCTAAGGTGTGCAGTATGTATTTCTAATTGGAAATACATTCTCCATTGGTGGTTATCAGTAGCATTTAATCAAAATGTTGCCATCAGAGGCCAGCTACAGGTGTCTTAGTGATCTTTTATCTCTAACATTAGATGCTTTGATAATTTATCAGGACTGGGTTTTCCTTTGTGAAATCTCAGGTATTGGAGTTGTGTAGATTAGTCAGAAAAGTTTGAGAGACATGCTGACCTTTGTAGAAACAAGATAGGAGGTAATATGGTGACGTTCCCTAAGCTGGATTTTTATGCAGCCTCAAGTCTGAGACCGTGAATGGAGTAAGGTCCTGGGGAGAGGAGCACTGGGAGAGGTGGGAAGATCTGGACAGGAGGAAGCCTACTGGCTGGTCAGGAAGTCTGCTGTTTGTCAGAAGCCTTTCCAGGTTTTACAGGCTAGTAGTTCTGAGGCTTTGGAGCTGACCTCGCCATGAATTTTCCATCCTTTTTCCCCATCCCTGGGCAAGTGTCTGATTTCTGGGGACTCAGATCCTTCTCTCTCTTCTAACTGATATAGCCTCCCCCCATTAAGCAGACTCAGAGAGGCTCTTAAGATTCTCGATGAACTTTTATCTTTCTGGTGAACGATTGAAACTTATTATCTAGAGTAGAGCTTAGAAATCATCCCTGTTTAAAATTGCTGTTAATTAGTATGTGTAACCACATCTGTTATATATTTTGATTGGCATCCTGTTGTTTTCAGAGTAGTGTCTATTTGGTAAATGTGGATCTTTACATTAGCAGACTTTTCTTTTTTAACATGATGAAAGAACGCATTTAAAGAGTGAAAGAGGATGGCAATTAACCAAAAAAAAAAAAAAAAGAGAGAGAGAGATCAGATACTGTGTTAATGCCAAGATAGAGCTGTTGGTAGGAACAATAAGCTGGGGGTAGACTGTGATAAAATTAACAGTGGGTGATGGTAGTTCACTGGGAACTTGACACTAAAATTTTGCTTACATCTTGTGCCCACGGTATTAACCATAAACTGACTTTTCTGCACACAGTCTAATTGAAGGTAACCAGAAAAACTATACACTGAAAGGTAAAAGAATGACTTAATTTTTTCTCATTTCTACAAATGTTTAAAGGTATTCTGAAAACCCAATATTTTGTTGCATGAAGCAATAATGCTGGTGAGGAAGTTACTATTTGATATCTAAACAGTGAAATGGAGCCATCATGCCACTAAGTAAATGGCATAAAAATTGATGTTTTTTTATTCCAGGAGATTAAATCCGCATTTTTCAAAGAGAAAAGACAGTCAAGAAACAAATTTCCTTACAGTCCAACAAGATAATTTTGGTTACTAGTACCCTCTTGCAGTATAATCAGTCAATGCTTTATGTCACAAATAAAACACAGAATGCTGGTATACACAAAACTAAGAGGAGTCATAGAGGTAGAGGAAATGAAATCAGTAAAATGATCTCCATGAATCCTCTGATTTGGATTCTCTCAATCTTGAAGAGAAAGGCAAAATCGGTGCCTAAAAGACCAAGAACTATCAGTGTAGGGAACAATAGAACAAAGGAGATTCAGAGAATCCTTACTTGGAGTAAAACCAGAATTGAAGGTCTGTGCTATGTACCTTTCCACATGGCACTATATAGACTTTGATTAAAATAAAAAATTCTTAAGCATAGGAAACACTGAATAAATTACAATTGAAAGGGGTATATGTTATATAATCAGCACCTGTAGGGTTTAAACATTTCATTCAGGATAGATCATGGCTTTATCAGTTCAGAAGTAAATATTAGGCCAAAGGACATATTTGGGAAGCTGTATCTAAGCAGGCTTCCCAAGTAGCTAAAATGGTAAAGAATCTGCCTATTTTGCAGGAAACTTTTGTTTGATCCTGGGGTCAGGAAGATTCCCTGGAGAAGGGCATGGCAACCTACTCCAGATTCTTGCCTGGAGAATTCCATAAAGAGAGGAGCTTGGTAGGCTATAGCCTATGGGGTTACAAAGAGTCAGACAGTACACTATGGAGCAACTAACACACACAACAACTAGGTAACAGGAAAAAGCCCTAACATTTGCTGCACTCACTGTTGTACATTAATCCTTTTTTTCACCCTTCTCTGATGGAGGACCTTGACTTTGAAAATGGCCTTGATTTAGGATCCAGAAATGGTATAAAGGAGTGTGACTCAAAATGTGAGTTACTATCACTGACCTGCAATGAAATAAGCCAAGAAATTAAAAGTTGGCATTTAGGGACTTCCCTGGTATCCATAGTTGAGAATCCACCTGCCAGTGCAGAGGACATGGGTTCAGTTCCAGGAAGATTCCACATGCCTAGTGGCAACTAAATCCAATTTTCACAACTACTGAAGCTCTAGGGCCCTAGAGCTCATGCTTGGCAACAAGAGAAGCCATCACAAGGAAAAGCCTGCACACTGCAACTAGAGAGTATAGCTCCTACTTGCCACAACTTGAGAAAGTCACTGTGTAGCAATGAAGACCACTTACAGCCAAAAATAAAGTTATATTTTTTAAGTTAGCATTTAGGAACTTTTATAGCAAAGTGACAGAGTAATTTTATATCTAATAAACCTAATAATAAAAATTGGGTCTTCTACTTTTACACATGTGTTTTGTCATTTAATTTTTCTAGTAATTAATTTTTATTATATTTCACTATATTTTACAGAAATGTTTCATTGCATATTGGATAAAATAACTAGTTCTTCACCATAATTAGAAGAGCATTGTTACAGACTATACCTGAGCCATAATGATTTTAAGAAATCGGTATTAGAATCCAAGATCCACAGTTCTATTGATAAGATCTTTCGGATATAAAGGGGACTTCCCTGGTGGTACAGTGGTAAAGAATCCATCTGCCAATGAAGGAGACACTGGTTTGACCCCTGCGTCAGGAATATCCCCTGGAGAAGGAAATGGCAACCCACTCCAGTATTCTTGCCTAGGAAATTCCATGGACAGAGGCCTCATGACATATAGTCCATGGAGTCACAAAAGAGTTGGGCATAACACAGCAACTAAACACAGACCTTTCCTCATAGTATCTCAGACTTGAGCCCGCCATGACAAGAAAGTCATAAAGTTTTGTGAGCTGTCAACTGATTAATCCTATATCCCAGAGTCAAAAATCTATTTTGGGGTGATTTACCTCTGCCAAACTTTCTTTAATCCCTTTTGTCTTCATTCCAATCTATAAAATCAAACTAAAGGGCCGGAGTCAGAGAAATAACATGTGGATTTCATATTTCATTTTTTTTTCAAAGAAGCTCTTCAGCTTTCCATAACTTGTCATCATAAAAGAGCCTAATGCGTAGAAAATTAGATGGCAGAAATTTCAAGACTCACAGACTTACTTATAGTTAGCTTTCTAAAGCATTTATGTGCCTTTAAAAAAGTGTTCGTCCAAGCTGACTTATGTACTATTAATGTTAGCTGACATTTCTGAACAAAATCCAATGGAAAGTAACGTGAGGAGCCTAGATTGAGATTCTTTTTTCAGTCTTTTAAAAAATTCATTGATACCCTAGTGAGCTATATTTTTTTATTGTTGCTGACTTGCTAAGTTGTGTCCAGCTCTTTGTGACTCAAGCTGTAGCATGCCAGGCTTCCTTGTCCTTCCCTATCTCCTGGAGTTTGCTCATATTCATGTCCATCTTGTCCTCTGCTGCCCTCTTCTACTTTCAATCTTTCCCAACATCAGGGTATTTTCTCATGAGCTGGCTCTTTGTATCCTGTGGCCAAAGTACTGGGCCTTCAGCATCAGTCCTTGCAATGTATATTCAGAGTTGATTCTTTTAGGATTGACTGGTTTGATTTCCTTGCTGCCCATAGGGCTCTCAAGAGTCTTCTCCAGCACCACAATTCAGAGGCATCAGTTCTTCAGCTCTCAGCCTGTGTTATGGTCCAACTCTCACATCCATACATGACTACTGGAAAAACTATAGTTTTGACTATACTGACCTTTGTCAGCAGCCATGTCTGCTTTTTAATATGCTTTCTAAGTTTGTCATAGGTTTCCTTCCAAGGAGCAAGTGAATTTTCGTTTCATGGCTGCAGTCACCATCTGCAGTGATTTTGGAGGCCCCCAAAATAAAATCTATCACTATTTCCACTTTCCCCCTTCTATTTGCCATAAAGTAATGGGACCAGATGCCATGATCTTAGTTTTTTGAATGCTGAGTTTTAAGCCAGCTTTTTCACTTGCTCTTTCACCTTCATCAAGAGTCTCTTTAGTTTCTTTTTGCTTTCTGCCATTATTAGAGTGGTATCATCTACATATCTCAGGTTGTTGATATTTCTCCCAACAATCTTGATTCCAGCTTGTGATTCATCCAGCGTGGCATTTCACATGTTTGTTTAGCTTACATGCTGAACACATCCTGAGACATGCTGGACTGGACGAGTTACAAGCTGGAATCAAGATAGGTGGGAGAAACACCAATAACCTCAGATATGTGGATGATACCACTCTAATAGCAGAAAGCAAAGATTAACAGGAACCTCTTGATTAGAGAGAAGGGGGAGAGTGAAAAAGCTGGCTTAAAACTAAATATTAAAAAAACAGGGCTTCCCTGGTGGTTCAATGGGCAAGGACACCGCCTTGCAGTGCAAGGGGCGCCGGTTCGATCCCTGGCCTGGGAAGATCCCACGTGCTGCAGAGCGGCTGGACCAATGTGTCCAATTACCAAGCTGGAGCTCTGGAGCGCATGCACCCAGAGCCGGTGCTCTGCGACAACAGACACCACTGCGATGGGAGGCCCACAGGAGCCAAAGAATAAAGACGGATGAAAATGGACAAATGAAAGACCAATAGAAGTGGCCCGCCTGCTCCCGTCCCTCCCCACCCCACCCCGACCAAAATAAATAAATAAATAAATCTTTAAAAAAAAAACAAAAAACAAATATCATGGCAAATAGAAAGGGAAAAGATAGAAACAGTGACAGATTTCCTCTTCCTGGGCTCTAAAATCACTATGAATGGTGACCGCAGCCATGAAATCAGAAGATGATTGCTTCTTCTTTTTTTTTTTTTTTTTAAAGATTTATTTATTTATTTATTTTGGGCGGGGGTCGGGTTGGGGAGGGAGGGGAGCGGGCGGGCCACTTCCATTGGTCTTCCATTTCTCTGTTTTTCATCCGTCTTTGTTCTTTGGCTCCTGTGGGCCTCCCATCGCGGTGGCGTCTGTCGTCGCAGAGCACTGGCTCTGGGCGCATGCGCTCCAGAGCTCCGGCTTGCTGATTGGACACATCAGTCCAGCCGCTCCGTGGCACGTGGGATCTTCCCAGGCCAGGGCTCGAACCGGCGCCCCTTGCACTGCAAGGCGGTGTCCTTACCCACTGGACCACTAGGGGAAGCCCAGATGATTGCTTCTTGGCAGAACTCTATGACAAACCTAGGCAGTGTGTTGAAAAGCAGATACATCACTCTGCTGACAAAGGTCCATATAGTCAAGGCTATAGTCTTCCCAGTGATCACATACATTTGTGAGAGCTAGATCGTAAAGAAGGCAGAGCACCAAAGAATTGATGCCTTCCAACTGTGGTGTTGGAGAAAACTCTGACAGTCCCTTGGACAGCAAGGATATCAAACCAGTTAATCTTAAAGGAAGTAAACCCTGATTACTCATTGAAAGGACTGATGTTGAAGCTGAAGCTGAAACTCAAGTATTTTGGTCACCTAATGTGAACAGCTGACCCACAGGTAAAGTCTCTGGTGCTGGGAGAGATTGAGGGCAAAAGGAGAAGAGGACGTCAGAGGATGATATGGCTGGATGGCATCACCGATGCAATGGATATGAACTTGGGCAAACTCTGGAAATGGTGAGAGACAGGGAGGCCCAACTTGCTGCAGTTCATGGGGTCGCAAAGAGTTGGACATGAATGGGCAACTGAATAACAACAGCAACAACTTCGCACATAAGTTAAACAGACAAGGTTACAGTATACAGCTTTGTCATACTTGAGAGTTATCTGTGGGATGGATGGTAATTAGAGATTGACTGTAGGCATAGAACAAACCTCTCTCTCAAAACTCTGTAACAAAAGGAGGGGTGTGACTTCTGTCCATTTATGCTCCAAGAAAGGGACCAGTCTTCAGCAGTTTCTTTCAGTCAGGGCAAAGGAAAATAACTAGCAAACAATCTAGAAAAAAAAAATGTATTTTGCCTTCATCAATTCTCTATAAATTGATTAACTTCCATTAACCTTTAAATAGGTGGAAAAGGCTTTCTAAGCAAATGCTGATGTATTAATGAAACCTTAAGAAGAAAGAATGATAGCTTTAACGTTAATAAAACATTCACAAATTTCACTCTTTAGTGGAAAGAAAGCATAAATGAAAATATACATGTATGTGACATGGTTGGCATAAAAGAAAATAGACATTTATAAGACACATTGGAAATATGAAAGCTATAAAGGAAAGCTATATTTTACTGCATAGAAACATTTAGTTATTAAAAAAAGAATGGCTATATATGTATATATATATATACAATATATGAAACTGATTTACTTTGCTGTGCTACAGAAAGTAACATGACATTATAAATCAACTATAATCCAATACAAATTTTAAAAACATTTTGTTCCGTCACTAAGACATGTCTGACTTTTTTGCAACCCCATAGACTATAGGCTAGGTAAGAACACTGGAGTGAATTACCACTTCCTTTTCCAGGGTTCTTTCCAACCCAGGGATCGAACTTATTGTCTCCTGCATTGGCAGGCAGACTATTTACCACTGAGCCACCAGGGAAGATATTCTAAATCTCAAAATTAAGTGTCTTTTTCTAAACATCCAAAGATGTAAAACATTTCAGTCTTTATGAAGAAAATGATACTATAAATAAAGCCAAAAGACAAACCATAGGCAAGAGAAAATATTAGTAACATAAATGATAGGTAAATAATAAGAACAGTCACACAAAGTGCTTACTATGCACCAGGTGCTATTCAAGACACATAACACATATGAACTCATTCAATCTTAACGTAATTAATAGTGTACAATGAGGTAGATACTATTATTATCCCATTTTGTAAATAAGGAGACAGAGATTATGAATGCAAGTATATGGATGTTCAGAGCCAGGCAATGTCACTCTAAGGTGTGTGCTCTCAATTACCATATGATCATACCTTCTTGGGTGAGAAAGGGCTCAGTAAAGTGATTCAGTTATAGCCATTAAAGGCAAAGCATGAGAAATGGGAGAGAGGACAAGAGGGAAACAGTAGGGAAGGAGAAAGGAAAGAAGGAAGGGGATAAAGAAGCCAAAAAAGAAGGAAAGAAGGAAAATAAAATGAGAAGAATGTTCAGTTTTTTGTTGTTTTTTTTTTTTTTTTTAAAAAAAAGCAAATGTAATCTTTTGTGGAGTGTATCTGTGTACAGAGTTGTACAAAAAGATGGTCAACAATTTAATCGCTATTCCCCTCTGGTGTTTTTTTCTTTTTTCTTTTTTTGTGCATCTCTCATTCATCTTTTCTCTACTGTTTGAGTATTTTATCTTCTATTTTTGTGAAATGTATATATGTATAATGCATAATAATAAAACCATAACCTTGGACTGAGACTTGACTCCACAGTCTTTTAATTGAGGCCACACACCTGGTCTCAGGACGTAATGAAGCTCAGGTTCTTGATGTCTCATCACAGAAAGAACTCAGTGAGGGACAAAGTGATAGGGAAGAAGTGGGTTTTTTGAGGGGAGAGAAACACACTCCACAGTGTCTGCTCTCTCAGCAGGTGAGAGTCCCCAAAGTATGAGGTAGTTAGTTTTTATGGCTGGGCAATTTCATAGGCTAATGAGTGGGAGGATTATTCCAAGTATTTGGGGGAAGGGCCAGAGTTTCCAGGAACTGGGCCCATGCCTAGTTTTTGATCTTTGTTGGTCAGTCTCAGAATTGTCACGGTGCTGATGGGTGTGTCACTTAGCATATGCTGTTGTGTAACAGTGAGCATTATAATGAGGCTCAAGGTCCACTAGAAGTCAGATCTTCTGCCATATGGGACCTAGTTGGTTCTAATCGGCTTTTGTCATTTCCTGTAGTTATGTCATTCTTTTAAAGGTTGTGCCCTGAGTCCCCTTCCCTCCTGCTTCAATAATATAATATTACAGTATTATATATATGATAAGTGCTTTAAAATGTTAATACTGTACACAGTATTGAGAATGATGTCAACAATTGCTTGGAGTTGAGAATATAAATCAAATACTTCTCAGTGTTGACTGATGATCTTTAATAAAAGGGCTTAGAATTTTGTATGGCAGGTGGCTCAGAACTTCTATTTATTTTTTATGACACCAATTTAAAGTGGATCTTTATTCATCGAGACACTTTATTTTTTGACTCACAATGCTGCTGAAGTGCAATGAAAATCACTCAAGTCCAAAATACAAGCAAATTTAAACAACTGTAAACTGTGTGAGCTATTCCCTCCCCTCACTGCCAATCCATCTTCTCTTCTCTTAGGGCACACAACTGGCCTACACATGCAAGCCTCCCTGCGAGTAGATCGCATTACTGCATTTTGGTGATGGATGCCATTTCTGAGATGAGGCATTAGAAAAGCAGGTGTGCCTGGTGTTCTCACTGCTCTTTTACGCCTGGAGTCAGATAATGAGGATGAAACTCTGGAGAAGATAAAATGAGCCCAGGCCCTTAAGTTATTGTGTGGAGACGTCCCATCCACCACCCGAGAACACCTGTCTTGGACTGTTAAAGTGAGCAAGAAATGAACGGCTATTTAGTTTGAGCCGCTTTATATATTTGAATCTATTTATCTCTACAGCTTAAGTCACAGTTTAAACACAGTGTTTTCCACTGAACTGACTTGACTCATATTCAGACTCTGTGACGGATCTGGGAACATGCTTCTTCCTTCTGGTCATCATGGTCACCCACTTTGATAGTGGGTTCAGACAAGACACACTGTGACAGGAGGTTCTGCCCCTGGGAGAACTTGTGATGGTGAACTTGCAGGATGTTGGTATTCTTCAGTAATCCTGCAGTACTTATATTCTTCCTCCTCAACAAGATAGTTCTTGTTTAGCCTTGGTGATTTTACTGAATCTTAAAGAATCTTCTGTTTTCCCTCCATCTTTGTTCTTGCTTTGAATGTCTCTGTTTTCCATTTTGTCCATGGTGAAGGCAATGAATTCAGGTGAGTTCTCAGGAACTACTGATGCTGAATCCAGTCTCTGTACCCCAACATTGAATTATATCTCAGAGACAAGAGTTTGGATGAAGTAGAATAATTTTTATTGCTTTGCCAGGCAAAGGGAGAGTCACAGGGGCTAATGTCCTCAAAGCTGTGTGTCCCAGACCTGGAGGAGGGAGTGAGATGCTTTATAGTAATAGTTGAAAGAGGAGGTGATAGGATCAGCTCATGGAAATTTTTCTGATTGGCTGGTGGTGAGGTAAGTGGAAATCAGTGCCCGTCAAGTGTGCTTGTGGGCAGTACTAGCCCTTTGGAGCCTAAGTCCAAAATACAAGCAAATTTAAACAACTGTAAACTGTGTGAGCTATTCCTCCCTCACTGCCAATCCATCTTCTCTTCTCTTAGGGCACACAACTGGCCTACATGCAAGCCTCCTGCGAGTAGATCGCATTACTGCATTTTGGTGATGGATGCCATTTCTGAGATGAGGCATTAGAAAAGCAGGTGTGCCTGGTGTTCTCACTGCTCTTTTACGCCTGGAGTCAGATAATGAGGATGAAACTCTGGAGAAGATAAAATGAGCCCAGGCCCTTAAGTTATTGTGTGGAGACGTCCCATCCACCACCCGAGAACACCTGTCTTGGACTGTTAAAGTGAGCAAGAAATGAACGGCTATTTAGTTTGAGCCGCTTTATATATTTGAATCTATTTATCTCTACAGCTTAAGTCACAGTTTAAACACAGTGTTTTCCACTGAACTGACTTGACTCATATTCAGACTCTGTGACGGATCTGGGAACATGCTTCTTCCTTCTGGTCATCATGGTCACCCACTTTGATAGTGGGTTCAGACAAGACACACTGTGACAGGAGGTTCTGCCCCTGGGAGAACTTGTGATGGTGAACTTGCAGGATGTTGGTATTCTTCAGTAATCCTGCAGTACTTATATTCTTCCTCCTCAACAAGATAGTTCTTGTTTAGCCTTGGTGATTTTACTGAATCTTAAAGAATCTTCTGTTTTCCCTCCATCTTTGTTCTTGCTTTGAATGTCTCTGTTTTCCATTTTGTCCATGGTGAAGGCAATGAATTCAGGTGAGTTCTCAGGAACTACTGATGCTGAATCCAGTCTCTGTACCCCAACATTGAATTATATCTCAGAGACAAGAGTTTGGATGAAGTAGAATAATTTTTATTGCTTTGCCAGGCAAAGGGAGAGTCACAGGGGCTAATGTCCTCAAAGCTGTGTGTCCCAGACCTGGAGGAGGGAGTGAGATGCTTTATAGTAATAGTTGAAAGAGGAGGTGATAGGATCAGCTCATGGAAATTTTTCTGATTGGCTGGTGGTGAGGTAAGTGGAAATCAGTGCCGTCAACCTGCTGAGTCCAACCTTTCTGGGGTCAGTGTGCTTGTGGGCAGTATACGGTTAACGTTTTCCACCTGATGGGATTTCAGCATCTGCAAAACAGCTCAAAGATACTGCTGTGTGTATCCCTTGAGAGGGGAAATCAGGACCCTGCCCCAAGGCTACACTATAGTTTCATCACTGTACCTTCCTTGTCTCTGCAATCCCCTCCCTTCCCTTATTAGCGACTGTTTGATCCTTCCCATTGGAACTCAGGGAAGATCAAGGAGGCTGAATAAAGCCTAGTTCCTGTAATCAAGAAATGGGGACACATCAGACTTTTGTGCTCAGAAATATATTTCACTGCTTCTCATTTTTCTGCCTTGAGCTTCTCAGCTTTCTGCACATGTAATGGTAGCTTTCTTAACCTATCTGTTCTTCTACAATATGATCTAATACTGTCCTTTTGGCCTGCCCTCTTTGTCCACAGCAACCTCCTTGGAGATGCTGTGAACATGGAGGTCCGTGGTTATCTCATTCTGAGGACCACTGTAGCATGTAGGGAGCTTCTGAGCAGGTTTCTGTCTTTGGCTCATCTCTCTCACATTAATATGCTTGGATGCTGACAGCATCTAAATAGCAAAGGTCTGTGTTTGGTTTTGGAAATGGTGAAATCACACATGATCAGAATAGCTGAGATGCCAATGACTGTCTCAATAACCAGAGATATAAGTGTAACAGCCAAGCAGAAAGTCTTGAACATATTCAGATTTCATCAGCATCATAGTATCAGCCTCAGTGGGGGAGATGCTTGTGTTTAGTTCCTGGCTGTCGTAAAAGTCTCACAAGAGAACAACTTACATGTCTCAGAATGATGAAACTATTACAATAATGCTAAAGATGAATATTTAATAATATAGAAGTTGATAGTGCTAAATATCTTAATGAAGAAAAATAGGTTATAAAAGTATATACAATATGATCCCATGTTTGTAAATAACATTAATTCATTCAGCAAGTAAATATTGAGCCTTGGCTACACATGCAGCAGGTATTGTAAATACTGATATTTATGTTTTGTATGTGTTAAGGCAGATTATAACTATCTTATTTTATTTTTTCCCATTTATCAACAATGAATATAAAACAATTTTCTAACAGAAATCACTGTTATAAGAAAAATTTTGAATCTAAGAAAAGGCTAACATCATAACAATAAGGTGATATAGAATAAACCAGCAATGTATAAGTTATTTTGGCTCTGTGTTCCACAGTGACTCACTAAAGATACCCTGAACTGGTTTTTTTTTTTTTCTATTTCCCTATTAAAACGAGCAGATGCATTTCACATCTCATGGATCTCGTGGAAACATGCCAACCATTTTCTTAGCAACCAAACTCCTGTCTTCTGCACTATGCATGATTAACTACAACAGCCTGTTGACGGCTTAAAATAAACCTGCCTTTTTCCATTTAGCATTTTATCAAATGAATGTAATTTCATTTGCTGATGAATTTAGTTCAGCTTCAAGGGAATTTTTCTCTTCTTCATGGGGAGGCTGAAGAATCAGAACTGTCATGCCAAAGAAAGAGAAGCAAGCCTAGGGAGAAAAAAACAGTCTGATATTTACACGGGTAAAGTAGAAGTATCTTTGTTGATTTCACTCCCCGCTGACTGCCTTTTTATGGGGTACAATTTTATTGACATTTAAATTCTGTTCTACTTTTACATTATGATGTTTAGGTTGCCTGATTAAAAGCGTGTATTTAAGTGACTGTTCTGATATTGCTATTGTTATTATGCCTGAGCTCTTGTCTTAGTTTTGTTTTATTTCTAGCACATGAATATGCCCTAAAATTTAATTCGACTCCTCTGACAGAATAGTAGACCCTTTGCTTGTGTTTAGTTCCTCGCTGTCGTAAAAGTCTCACAAGAGAACAACTTACATGTCTCAGAATGATGAAACTATTACAATAATGCTAAAGATGAATATTTAATAATATAGAAGTTGATAGTGCTAAATATCTTAATGAAGAAAAATAGGTTATAAAAGTATATACAATATGATCCCATGTTTGTAAATAACATTAATTCATTCAGCAAGTAAATATTGAGCCTTGGCTACACATGCAGCAGGTATTGTAAATACTGATATTTATGTTTTGTATGTGTTAAGGCAGATTATAACTATCTTATTTTATTTTTTCCCATTTATCAACAATGAATATAAAACAATTTTCTAACAGAAATCACTGTTATAAGAAAAATTTTGAATCTAAGAAAAGGCTAACATCATAACAATAAGGTGATATAGAATAAACCAGCAATGTATAAGTTATTTTGGCTCTGTGTTCCACAGTGACTCACTAAAGATACCCTGAACTGGTTTTTTTTTTTTTCTATTTCCCTATTAAAACGAGCAGATGCATTTCACATCTCATGGATCTCGTGGAAACATGCCAACCATTTTCTTAGCAACCAAACTCCTGTCTTCTGCACTATGCATGATTAACTACAACAGCCTGTTGACGGCTTAAAATAAACCTGCCTTTTTCCATTTAGCATTTTATCAAATGAATGTAATTTCATTTGCTGATGAATTTAGTTCAGCTTCAAGGGAATTTTTCTCTTCTTCATGGGGAGGCTGAAGAATCAGAACTGTCATGCCAAAGAAAGAGAAGCAAGCCTAGGGAGAAAAAAACAGTCTGATATTTACACGGGTAAAGTAGAAGTATCTTTGTTGATTTCACTCCCCGCTGACTGCCTTTTTATGGGGTACAATTTTATTGACATTTAAATTCTGTTCTACTTTTACATTATGATGTTTAGGTTGCCTGATTAAAAGCGTGTATTTAAGTGACTGTTCTGATATTGCTATTGTTATTATGCCTGAGCTCTTGTCTTAGTTTTGTTTTATTTCTAGCACATGAATATGCCCTAAAATTTAATTCGACTCCTCTGACAGAATAGTAGACCCTTTGCTGGGGTTCAGAAATAAAGGGAATAGAGAGTATATAATTTGGCAAAGAGGAAGTATATATAATCAGCAATGAGGAGAATTGAATACTTTCTTACAGGAAGCTTGGAATAAATTGCCATCCTGTTTGGTAAACATAAAATGTATTTTTGTGTCTATATGTACATGTAGACATTTTGCCTCCAAGGACTATAGGAATATGTGCCAAAGAGGGAAATTTTAAAATTTCTTGAAAGACTAACAGCTTAAAAACAGAGCCATCTCTGCAATTAAAGCAGCATGTTATCTACAGAGTCAGTAAAAAGAAGAGGGCTTGTCTGAATATAATATAGTCCAGGCAGCTCCCCTATTGTCTTTCACTTGTGTCCTCATTTGGAAATAGACAGTGAAAACCCACACTAATGGCAAGTTGCAACACTATTTAAATTTCCACTTTCTTTCCCCCAGAGAAAATTCTTAAATGTTCACCATCGTTAAGCAATCAAGTTGATGCTTTAGCTGCAGAGTTTTACATTTTTCCCTGGAGAATAAAGGCACAACAAATAAGGAACATATTCCTGATAAATCCACTCTTTCTGATCTCTGCTATATTTATATTTTGAAAATAGAATCATGACGTTCTCTTTTACATTAGATGTGAGCCATATAAGATCAGTAGATGGTTTACATTAAATATTACAAAATATCTGGTCCCATATTTTAATATTTCTCTTGGAATTTGATTTGACTTTTTCATTTCTTAAATCGGGTCCAAAAGCTGGTTGAAAAATCCACGCTGGAAGTTTCACGTGGGGCCCACTACTCACAGGGCAGATGCCTTAGAGCTTTAGGAGGATACCCTTATTCAGCTGAAGGAAACTGGCGATGAAATTTGGGAGAAATTCCAGAGTTTGGCACAGAATCAACCACATACACTTTATGGAAACGTCAGTGTACCTCAATTTTCCTTCTATCTTCCCATTAACTTCTTTTTCTCAGATGAATAAAGGTCAGCCTAGCTTGTCTGTAGGAGCGAGGTTGATCTTTAATATAGTCATCCCTTTATCTTTTAATAGAAAACTATAAAACCTTGCATTAGGAGTGCCTTTGATGTCCAGATACTTATTGTAGCTTTATATCTTTTTTACTGAATAGTCTTTTACCATGTGTCCCCTACAGACAAACCTTCAAGTTACAAACTTTCAAAGATGTGAATGTGCCCAGCTGTTACACTGTACTACTGTACAGGTACAGTACAATACAATTAAAAATATTTTATTTTTTGTGTTTTCTATGTATTATTTGTATGAAAAGTATTATAAACCTATCATAGTACAGTACTATATAGCCGACTGTGTTAGCTGAGTACCTAGTCTAACTTTGTTGGACTTAAATGAACTTAGGAACACACTCTCAGAATGGAACTTGTTCGGATGTAGTGGACTTAACGGAACTTTATTCTGAAAAATCTTATTTCTTAGAAGCTTTTTGTTCTTTAAGTTAAATTACGTGTCAATTTTAGAACTCAATAAGAAAAAAAATGACATCAACAATCATTGATTTGGGCCATGATAATAGATGCTGGACTGAGTCTTACAGATGAATTAATTCTCACACTGTCACTAGGAAGTAGAGCCAGGCCTTTCTGTTGCTCTGTAATTAAGGGGAAGAGAACACACCACACCCTCATTAAGAATAGATTAAATGTCTTTGTTAATTAGAGAAGGATAAAGAGCCTCTCTGAGGCAGTGACCAGTGCAGCCTGTCTTGGCAAGGATTTCCCTGTCCTCTACTCTCTGAGAAAGACCATCAGGAAGGCTGTAGCCACAGGAAGTAAAAAGAGTCAGTGTCCAAGTGTCTCGAATAGTACATCAGCGTCCAGCCTTCCCTCATAATTATATCCTCACAGTCAGGAATTATTATTTTCCAAATTCCATGGTCTTAACAATTATAGTAGTTCCCTGAATATTATATCTTTGCAGTAAGATGACTCCTTTGAAAATGGGGGGATATTTAAACTCCTTGGGGCTTCTCTGGAGGCTCAGACAGTAAAGAATCTTCCTGCAAATGGGAGACCTGGGTTTGATCCCTGGTTCGGGAAGCTCTCTTGGAGAAGACGGCAACCCACTCTGATATTTTTGCCTGGAGAATTCCTTGGACAGGGGAGCCTAGTGAGCTATTAGTCCATGGGGTCACAAAGAGTCATGACTCAGCAACTAGTGCGTACACACACACACACACACACACACATACGTAAACTCCTTACTTAATTATCTATTGGGATGAAAATACAATTTAGTTTCAAGTGAATGACCAGAGTCACTTAAATCTCATTGTTCAAAGAACTTAGGAACCTAATTTCCAATATAAAGATGAAAAGCTAAAGTATAGAGAATTGGGAGTAATATTTTGGAAGTGGTCAGGATAGTTCAAGAGTGGTTCTTTCTAGATCAATGAATGAACTAAATAAGCATGTCCCTGACTTACGATTCTAGGATATGGTGCTAGCCATTTACATATGGAACTATCTTGGGAAAATATTGTAACATTTGCTCCATAAAACTGGATTAGATCTCTGTTGGGAGAACAGAGCAATCAGGACTTTCTGGATCCACATGATACGCCTGCCTGAACATAAAAGGGCAAAGTTGTCTATTACTTGTGTAGTTAGAGAACTCTGTATCTGTATAATATGGGCTTCTCCGGTGGATCAGATTGTAAAGAATCCTCCTGCAATGTGGGAGACCTGGGTTCAATCCCGGGGTTGATAAGATCCCCTGGAGAAGAGAAAGGCTACCACTGCAATATTCTTGCCTGGAGAATTCCATGGACAGGGGAGCCTGGCAGATTGCAGTCCATGGGAATGCAAGAAGTCAGACAGGACTGAGCGACTTTCACTTTAAGAAAAGATAACTCTTCTATTGTAGGGTCTAAGTTGCATTGTCTAATTTATTAACTGTCAGCCATATGTAGTCAAATTTGACCATAAGTTGAATTAATTAAATGAATTAATTAAAATTCAGCTCCTCAGTTGTGTTAGGTGCTCTCTAGCCACATGTGGCTAGTGTGTGCCATACTGAACCTCCCAGAGAATTCTGCTGTCATTGTGGAAAGTTTGCTTGGACAGTGCTGGTCCTGCAGGTAGGGAGGTCTTTTTTAAAAAACAAATTTAATGAGAACGTTTTAATCTTATACTTTCAATAAACTCTCCCTTGAACCAATTTATGTCATACATGATGAGAAACTGGCTATTTTATTATGTTCTCCACATAGTGATTCAATTTCTAATTAGAAGTTGATGAAGTTCTTTCACTTAGTACAGTATCACTGGCACATTTTCTAACTGCAGTAAGAAGTTCAATTATCTCTCAGAAGATAAAAGACAGGGTAATTTATTCAACAATCTAGAAAAATATATATCTATAAGAGGTGTGTGTGTGTATGTGTGTGTGGTGACTGGAAACCAAGCTTGAGGACAGCATGTCTTTATATCCTAAAGTGAAAAACTAAACAAACTAATTATCTTGCAGCACCACCTAGAAGAGGTCAGTCAGTCCAATTGCCATCCATGTATTCCTTGCCCACAAAAAGGGGATCATTCAAGGGGATCATTCAAAGAATTACTAGTGGCTCTTTTTTAAAGCTGCTATTTGGAAGTGACATGTAGCTCACATTTACCTGGTCAAATCAAGTCACAGGAAACCTGATGTGGGTGTGGGTGTGCTTAGTTGCTCTGTCCAACTCTTTGCGACCCCATGAACTGAAGCCCTCCAGACTCTTTTGTTCATGGGATTCTCAAAGCAAGAATACTGGAGTGGGTTGCTATTTCCTTCTCCAGGGGATCTTCCTGATTAGGGATTGAAGCCAGGTCTCCCACTTGCAGGCGGATTCTTTACTATCTGAGCCACAATGGAAGCCCATAATATGACTTGGGGCAAGTACATTCCACAACCCCAGGGGCAAAAGTGCCAGCATTGCGAGATTCCATGGAAGGATGAAAGAAGTCAGGACAGATGAGCGACTTTCACTTTAAGAAAAGATAACTCTTCTATTGTAGGGTCTAAGTTGCATTGTCTAATTTATTAACTGTCAGCCATATGTAGTCAAATTTGACCATAAGTTGAATTAATTAAATGAATTAATTAAAATTCAGCTCCTCAGTTGTGTTAGGTGCTCTCTAGCCACATGTGGCTAGTGTGTGCCATACTGAACCTCCCAGAGAATTCTGCTGTCATTGTGGAAAGTTTGCTTGGACAGTGCTGGTCCTGCAGGTAGGGAGGTCTTTTTTAAAAAACAAATTTAATGAGAACGTTTTAATCTTATACTTTCAATAAACTCTCCCTTGAACCAATTTATGTCATACATGATGAGAAACTGGCTATTTTATTATGTTCTCCACATAGTGATTCAATTTCTAATTAGAAGTTGATGAAGTTCTTTCACTTAGTACAGTATCACTGGCACATTTTCTAACTGCAGTAAGAAGTTCAATTATCTCTCAGAAGATAAAAGACAGGGTAATTTATTCAACAATCTAGAAAAATATATATCTATAAGAGGTGTGTGTGTGTATGTGTGTGTGGTGACTGGAAACCAAGCTTGAGGACAGCATGTCTTTATATCCTAAAGTGAAAAACTAAACAAACTAATTATCTTGCAGCACCACCTAGAAGAGGTCAGTCAGTCCAATTGCCATCCATGTATTCCTTGCCCACAAAAAGGGGATCATTCAAGGGGATCATTCAAAGAATTACTAGTGGCTCTTTTTTAAAGCTGCTATTTGGAAGTGACATGTAGCTCACATTTACCTGGTCAAATCAAGTCACAGGAAACCTGATGTGGGTGTGGGTGTGCTTAGTTGCTCTGTCCAACTCTTTGCGACCCCATGAACTGAAGCCCTCCAGACTCTTTTGTTCATGGGATTCTCAAAGCAAGAATACTGGAGTGGGTTGCTATTTCCTTCTCCAGGGGATCTTCCTGATTAGGGATTGAAGCCAGGTCTCCCACTTGCAGGCGGATTCTTTACTATCTGAGCCACAATGGAAGCCCATAATATGACTTGGGGCAAGTACATTCCACAACCCCAGAGAGCACTGGGACAAAAATACAGGTGACCACAAAGCCCTTAGCTAGTGGTAAAAAACAACTCACTTGCTCTCTTCTATGTATCCTTTTATAATGGAACTGGTTCCTACATTGTATTTTTATCTCTGACTAGAAAAAGGAATCTTATTTTTAGAACATTTGAGGTTTCTGGTTCTTCAGCATGGTCCATCATAGACCCCTGTGGTTTCTGTAGTCTTTGTTCAGCTTCAATCTCAGCGTAGCTGCACGGGCCGCCTTCCTCCTATAAACTGCATCTGCAGCAGGAATGCACAGCAGAGAAAAGCTGTTCATAATACTACCCATTCTAATCGCAGAGAACCCTACCTGAATAAAAAGTATGTTACTATATGATTTGAATGGAAGGTGTTGTTTATGGTCATGAGGCTGGAACAGAGTGACTGTCCCTAGAAACCTTTACAAGATGATGGTCATTTTTCTCTCTCATTTCCAGGTTATTTCAAAGAAAGATGTACAGTGGTCACTTTATGTATGTGTATAAAGCCTGACACTTATCTTTTCAAAGAAGCTTGTATTAATCAACATAGCACACAGAAATGATACCTATGAGACAGATGTTTTATCCTTATTTTGCAAAAGAGCCAACTGTGTACAGATAAATTTAGTCACTGGCTCAGGGTCTTGCAACCTCAGGAGCCAGACCTGGGGTTTGAACACTTTCTGATTCCAATTTTCATACAGATCTGGTGAGACTAATTATCTTGCAGCACCACCTAGAAGAGGTCAGTCAGTCCAATTGCCATCCATGTATTCCTTGCCCACAAAAAGGGGATCATTCAAGGGGATCATTCAAAGAATTACTAGTGGCTCTTTTTTAAAGCTGCTATTTGGAAGTGACATGTAGCTCACATTTACCTGGTCAAATCAAGTCACAGGAAACCTGATGTGGGTGTGGGTGTGCTTAGTTGCTCTGTCCAACTCTTTGCGACCCCATGAACTGAAGCCCTCCAGACTCTTTTGTTCATGGGATTCTCAAAGCAAGAATACTGGAGTGGGTTGCTATTTCCTTCTCCAGGGGATCTTCCTGATTAGGGATTGAAGCCAGGTCTCCCACTTGCAGGCGGATTCTTTACTATCTGAGCCACAATGGAAGCCCATAATATGACTTGGGGCAAGTACATTCCACAACCCCAGAGAGCACTGGGACAAAAATACAGGTGACCACAAAGCCCTTAGCTAGTGGTAAAAAACAACTCACTTGCTCTCTTCTATGTATCCTTTTATAATGGAACTGGTTCCTACATTGTATTTTTATCTCTGACTAGAAAAAGGAATCTTATTTTTAGAACATTTGAGGTTTCTGGTTCTTCAGCATGGTCCATCATAGACCCCTGTGGTTTCTGTAGTCTTTGTTCAGCTTCAATCTCAGCGTAGCTGCACGGGCCGCCTTCCTCCTATAAACTGCATCTGCAGCAGGAATGCACAGCAGAGAAAAGCTGTTCATAATACTACCCATTCTAATCGCAGAGAACCCTACCTGAATAAAAAGTATGTTACTATATGATTTGAATGGAAGGTGTTGTTTATGGTCATGAGGCTGGAACAGAGTGACTGTCCCTAGAAACCTTTACAAGATGATGGTCATTTTTCTCTCTCATTTCCAGGTTATTTCAAAGAAAGATGTACAGTGGTCACTTTATGTATGTGTATAAAGCCTGACACTTATCTTTTCAAAGAAGCTTGTATTAATCAACATAGCACACAGAAATGATACCTATGAGACAGATGTTTTTATCCTTATTTTGCAAAAGAGCCAACTGTGTACAGATAAATTTAGTCACTGGCTCAGGGTCTTGCAACCTCAGGAGCCAGACCTGGGGTTTGAACACTTTCTGATTCCAATTTTCATACAGATCTGGTGAGCATCCTCCTACTCATATCAGTAAGTAGCATCAACAGGGAACTTTGTAATAGCCTATATAGAAAAAGACTGAAAAACTGGGTATATTTATAACTGAATCACATTGCTGTACACCTGAAACTAACACAACATTGTAAATCAACTATACTCCAATATAAAATAAAAATTGAAAAAATAAAAATATTTATGTAATTCCAAGGGCTTCCCTGGTGGTCCAGTGGGTAAGGACACCGCCTTGCAGTGCAAGGGGTGCCGGTTCGATCCCTGGCCTGGGAAGATCCCACATGCCGCAGAGCGGCTGGACCGATGTGTCCAATTACCGAGCCGGAGCTCTGGAGCGCATGCGCCCAGAGCCGGTACTCTGTGACAACAGAGGCCACCGCGATGGGAGGCCCACAGGAGCCAAAGAACAAAGATGGATGAAAATGGACAAATGAAAGACCAATAGAAGTGGCCCACCTGCTCCCCTCCCTCCCCATCCCAGCCTCTCCAAAAATAAATAAATAAATAAATCTTTTTAAAAAATTATAAAAGTAAACAAACAAACAAACAAAAAATATTTATGTAATTCTGAAAAAGTAGTAACATCTGTCAGGTGATTGCTACTGCATCTGCCGGGCCCTTTGCCAAGGGCTCATTTATCCTAAAAACCACTCCATAGAATAAATACGATTTCTTCCTATTTTACGACTGAGGAAATTAAAGTGTAGAGAGGTAAATACCATGTGCACATTATGCTACTTTGAAGTGTTAGAGCCAGAATTTAAATGTATGTGTATAAAGCCTGACACTTATCTTTTCAAAGAAGCTTGTATTAATCAACATAGCACACAGAAATGATACCTATGAGACAGATGTTTTATCCTTATTTTGCAAAAGAGCCAACTGTGTACAGATAAATTTAGTCACTGGCTCAGGGTCTTGCAACCTCAGGAGCCAGACCTGGGGTTTGAACACTTTCTGATTCCAATTTTCATACAGATCTGGTGAGCATCCTCCTACTCATATCAGTAAGTAGCATCAACAGGGAACTTTGTAATAGCCTATATAGAAAAAGACTGAAAAACTGGGTATATTTATAACTGAATCACATTGCTGTACACCTGAAACTAACACAACATTGTAAATCAACTATACTCCAATATAAAATAAAAATTGAAAAAATAAAAATATTTATGTAATTCCAAGGGCTTCCCTGGTGGTCCAGTGGGTAAGGACACCGCCTTGCAGTGCAAGGGGTGCCGGTTCGATCCCTGGCCTGGGAAGATCCCACATGCCGCAGAGCGGCTGGACCGATGTGTCCAATTACCGAGCCGGAGCTCTGGAGCGCATGCGCCCAGAGCCGGTACTCTGTGACAACAGAGGCCACCGCGATGGGAGGCCCACAGGAGCCAAAGAACAAAGATGGATGAAAATGGACAAATGAAAGACCAATAGAAGTGGCCCACCTGCTCCCCTCCCTCCCCATCCCAGCCTCTCCAAAAATAAATAAATAAATAAATCTTTTTAAAAAATTATAAAAGTAAACAAACAAACAAACAAAAAATATTTATGTAATTCTGAAAAAGTAGTAACATCTGTCAGGTGATTGCTACTGCATCTGCCGGGCCCTTTGCCAAGGGCTCATTTATCCTAAAAACCACTCCATAGAATAAATACGATTTCTTCCTATTTTACGACTGAGGAAATTAAAGTGTAGAGAGGTAAATACCATGTGCACATTATGCTACTTTGAAGTGTTAGAGCCAGAATTTAAATGTAGGTCTACCTCTAAAGCCTGTGTTCATCAATGCTCACTAACCTCTGCTGTCCAGGCTTCCTTGCAATGCTTAGATCAGCATCCAGAACTTTGGGTACCCTGAAGTGAGACCTGAAAGATAAAGCCAAGGATAAAGGAAACTGAACTACTTGAGAAACACTGTATGGGATGATGGTGTAAGTTTATAGTGGAAATGAAAGTGAAAGTGTTAGTCGCTCAGTCATGTCCAACTTTTTGCAGCCCTGTGGAATGTTAGCCCACCAGACTACTCTGTCCATGGAGTAAGTGACTGTTCCCTTCTCCAGGGTATCTTCCCTACTCAGGGATCGAACCCGGGTCTCCTGCATTGTAAGCAAATTGGGAAGCCCATATAGTGAAAATGGGAATATTAAAATAAGAATGAGAAAAGGAAATATCTTAGTCATGACATAAAAAATGGACTCCAGTCTCAGAAGCTCAGTCACTCATCTTGCCTTTTAGATAGAAGTTTTTATCTTAAGCATGCTTGTTTTGATTCTAATCCAGTGGGAGCAAGCTTATAATTAAAGTGGCATTTACTGCACTGCATGTTTTTCTGAGTGATTAGACTGGAATGTCTAGGATGGAGAAAGGCCCTTGGGATCCAGACACATCCAGTGTCTTGATCACATGATAGATACTGGCAGCTGGAAAGCAGACTTGGTGGGCGACCAGTCTGAGTCATTTTCATGAGTAACCATTAAGAGAGGCAGAGCAGGAAAAATGAATACAGGATTATTAGGAGGACTGAATCATGTACAAATTGTGCACATCTGGGTACTAAAAGACAGGATATTCTCACTCAGACATTAAAAAGAGTAAAATAATGCCATTTGCACATCATGAATGGACCTAGAGATTGTCATACTGAATGAAGTAGGTCAGAGAAGGAGAAATACCATATGACATCCCTTATATGTGGAATCTAAAAAGGAATGGTACAAATGAACTTATCTATGAAACAGATACAAGCTCATGTACTTAGAGAAAGAACTTATGACTGCTGAGGGGAAGAATGGGGCGAGAGATAGTCAGGGAGTTTGGGACTGACATGTGTACTCTGCTACATTTAAAATGGATAATCAGCAAGGACCTACTCTCTGGCACAGGGGACTCTGATGATCAGTGTTATGGGGCAGCCTGGATGGCAGGGAGTTTGAGAGGGAATGGATACATGTATATACATGGCTGAATCCCTTTGCTGTCCACCTGAAACTATCGCAACATTGTTAATTTGCCATACGCCAATATAAAATGAAAAGTTAAATAATAAATAAAAATATATTCAAAACATAAATGAATAAAATAAAAGATGGGATATTCTGACTAAAGCTAGCATAGCTGACATCAGTTCTCATGACTGAGCATCTTAGACCCAATCTCTTTTTAAAGAATTGCTATCCAAACTGGTAGGATATGTAAGTGGGATCCTACCTAGGCTGATACTGAAAGGAGCTGGTGTATAATTTCTTATTATTTAAACTAGAAATATGTACTAGGCTACATAGCTGACATCCAAATGACACCTGCAATCCTTAGAAATCCTCAAGAGACTCATTCCCAATTTCTGCATTTTGGGAATAGTGCCCAGAATTTAAAATAATGACCCTGTGTCTTGCTATTCATTTTAAACCAAGACATAAATGTCCTTGATATTGGCTGACTGGGAAAATGACAGAAAAACTGATAAAGACTTCTCTGGAAGACAGAGAACCCTACAGACCTCCAGCTATGCCAGAAAATTATCTGCTGTTAGTGAAGCAGTTGGAGCTATAGCTCTGAACTTAAGGAAGGTCCAGTTTTGGCCATGAGGATTTAAGAGAGGCAGAGCAGGAAAATGAATACAGGATTATTAGGAGGACTGAATCATGTACAAATTGTGCACATCTGGGTACTAAAAGACAGGATATTCTCACTCAGACATTAAAAAGAGTAAAATAATGCCATTTGCACATCATGAATGGACCTAGAGATTGTCATACTGAATGAAGTAGGTCAGAGAAGGAGAAATACCATATGACATCCCTTATATGTGGAATCTAAAAAGGAATGGTACAAATGAACTTATCTATGAAACAGATACAAGCTCATGTACTTAGAGAAAGAACTTATGACTGCTGAGGGGAAGAATGGGGCGAGAGATAGTCAGGGAGTTTGGGACTGACATGTGTACTCTGCTACATTTAAAATGGATAATCAGCAAGGACCTACTCTCTGGCACAGGGGACTCTGATGATCAGTGTTATGGGGCAGCCTGGATGGCAGGGAGTTTGAGAGGGAATGGATACATGTATATACATGGCTGAATCCCTTTGCTGTCCACCTGAAACTATCGCAACATTGTTAATTTGCCATACGCCAATATAAAATGAAAAGTTAAATAATAAATAAAAATATATTCAAAACATAAATGAATAAAATAAAAGATGGGATATTCTGACTAAAGCTAGCATAGCTGACATCAGTTCTCATGACTGAGCATCTTAGACCCAATCTCTTTTTAAAGAATTGCTATCCAAACTGGTAGGATATGTAAGTGGGATCCTACCTAGGCTGATACTGAAAGGAGCTGGTGTATAATTTCTTATTATTTAAACTAGAAATATGTACTAGGCTACATAGCTGACATCCAAATGACACCTGCAATCCTTAGAAATCCTCAAGAGACTCATTCCCAATTTCTGCATTTTGGGAATAGTGCCCAGAATTTAAAATAATGACCCTGTGTCTTGCTATTCATTTTAAACCAAGACATAAATGTCCTTGATATTGGCTGACTGGGAAAATGACAGAAAAACTGATAAAGACTTCTCTGGAAGACAGAGAACCCTACAGACCTCCAGCTATGCCAGAAAATTATCTGCTGTTAGTGAAGCAGTTGGAGCTATAGCTCTGAACTTAAGGAAGGTCCAGTTTTGGCCATGAGGATTTAGAGATTGCCCCTTGAAACAACTGATTTTCCAGGATACTCACCAAAGTCTCCAGGCACTAGAAACACTATGAAGTCTATCAGGCATCGGATTCCACAGGAGCGGACTCTATCCTTCCTGAGAGTAGTTAACAACCAAGACAGAGATCCTAGCATCTGGTCTGCCATAGAGATCAACAATTAGACAGCTATCCCTGTCTAAAACATCTCCGAGAGAGTTCTCAAGTCCATTTAAGAAGTTTCAGCAACACAGTGAAGAAAACTTGAGAACAACATCACAAAAAAGGACAAAAGAATAGCTTCATTTTTTTTTTTTTTGCTCTTGTCTGTAAAAGTCTGCTTGCTTAAAGAACTAATCTTATGCAGACAAACTCATTATGACCACAACGTGATTAAGTAATTAAATATAGTCCTTAGCCATAATTGATTGCATCACATATAAATTATGGCAGTCCTGATTCACACAATGTTAAATATTATTTTAATACAATTTAAAATGATCTTATTTTCTATACTTATTTAATGTCTAGAAAACATGACTTCAAATGAAAATGAAGAAGTTGTTTTCTTCTTTTAAATATGTAATATAGGGATCTCTCTGGCAGTCCAGTGGTTAAGATGCTGTGCTCCTAATGCAGAGGCAGAGATCTGATCCCTGATCAGGTAACTGAGATTTCACATGCTGCACAGTATGACCAAAATATTATATATACATATATATATACATATATATATGTGTGTGTGATATGAAACGGAGTTGGCTGCATCATCCCGTCTCCTTAGCTGACATTGCTCAGCACTGAGGAAACTCCCCAACTAGGAAGAATTTTCCTTGCAGGGAAAGGAAGGTCATGGCGAGACCAGCTTTTTCCCAGCCTTCTGGGGTGCTACACAGAAGTCCCACTTCAGTTTCATCCCATCAGAGACTGGCAAAGCTGAGATGTATAGATGGCTAGAAACAAGTGGGGAAGCAGGGCCAACTAAGGCAAAGCTGAGTAAGATCTAGACCCTACAGCCAGAAAAATTATCTGCTGTTAGTGAAGCAGTTGGAGCTATAGCTCTGAACTTAAGGAAGGTCCAGTTTTGGCCATGAGGATTTAGAGATTGCCCCTTGAAACAACTGATTTTCCAGGATACTCACCAAAGTCTCCAGGCACTAGAAACACTATGAAGTCTATCAGGCATCGGATTCCACAGGAGCGGACTCTATCCTTCCTGAGAGTAGTTAACAACCAAGACAGAGATCCTAGCATCTGGTCTGCCATAGAGATCAACAATTAGACAGCTATCCCTGTCTAAAACATCTCCGAGAGAGTTCTCAAGTCCATTTAAGAAGTTTCAGCAACACAGTGAAGAAAACTTGAGAACAACATCACAAAAAAGGACAAAAGAATAGCTTCATTTTTTTTTTTTTTGCTCTTGTCTGTAAAAGTCTGCTTGCTTAAAGAACTAATCTTATGCAGACAAACTCATTATGACCACAACGTGATTAAGTAATTAAATATAGTCCTTAGCCATAATTGATTGCATCACATATAAATTATGGCAGTCCTGATTCACACAATGTTAAATATTATTTTAATACAATTTAAAATGATCTTATTTTCTATACTTATTTAATGTCTAGAAAACATGACTTCAAATGAAAATGAAGAAGTTGTTTTCTTCTTTTAAATATGTAATATAGGGATCTCTCTGGCAGTCCAGTGGTTAAGATGCTGTGCTCCTAATGCAGAGGCAGAGATCTGATCCCTGATCAGGTAACTGAGATTTCACATGCTGCACAGTATGACCAAAATATTATATATACATATATATATACATATATATATGTGTGTGTGATATGAAACGGAGTTGGCTGCATCATCCCGTCTCCTTAGCTGACATTGCTCAGCACTGAGGAAACTCCCCAACTAGGAAGAATTTTCCTTGCAGGGAAAGGAAGGTCATGGCGAGACCAGCTTTTTCCCAGCCTTCTGGGGTGCTACACAGAAGTCCCACTTCAGTTTCATCCCATCAGAGACTGGCAAAGCTGAGATGTATAGATGGCTAGAAACAAGTGGGGGGAAGCAGGGCCAACTAGCAGTAACCACAGAGCAATAGAGAGACTGAGGTTTCCAGTGAGCTTGGTAACTTTTACCATTGAAGAAAGAAAGCCAACAGAGCTGCCATGAACCCTCTGATGATTTCACCAGCTGGCTACCCACTCTAGTATTCTTGCCTGGAGAATCCCGTGGACAGAGAAGCCTGGAGGGCTACAGTCCATCGAATCGCGAAAGAGTCGGATACTACTGAGCAAGTAACACTTTCACTTTTACCCCATAGATATTTGTGTTGGATGACACCAGCCACCTGAGTCCCTTTCTGCTCTCTTTTCTCCCTTGTCCTCACCAGAACCTGGGGATCACACTGGCAGCTCAGGCCTCGGCCAAGAAAATCATCAAGCCCAGAACAGTAAATAATTCTTGCTGTGTCTGGATGCTGTGAGTGATTTATAACAAAGGATTTATAACAGAGCCAATCAAAGAAATAATGAAGGAGACTGTGGATGTAGTGTTCTCAAAAAGGTAGGAGGTGAAGAATTTTAAAATAAGGATCTTGGAGAAATTTAGCTTTAAAAAAAAAAGTATAGACCAATAGCCCTGATGAACATAGAGGCAAAAATCTCAACAAAAATATTAGCAGTCAAATTTAGCAGTACACTTAAAGGATCATACAACATGGTTAAGTTAGGTTTATTTCTGAGTTGCAGGAATAGTATAATATGTGCAAAATGAGAAGTATGACAAAAGATAAATCTCAATATATGCATAAAAAAACATTTGACAACAATTCAACATCTTTTGTGATAAAAATGCTAAAATTTATTTCAAAGAACATATTTCAACGTAATAAAAGCCATATATGACAAGCCCATGTGGCTTCCCAGGTGGCACAGAGAGTCAGACACAACTGAAGCAACTTCACATGTACACACATGAGCATGACAAGCCGATAGCTAACATCATACTCAATGATGAAAAGCTGAAAGCTTTCCCTCTGTGGGCAGGAACAAAAAAGGGATTCCCATTCTCACTATCCCTATTCAATGTAGTACTGGAAGTCCTAACCAGAGTAATAAGGCAAGAGAAGGAAATTAAAGAAAAATAAATTTAACATTTCCATTGAAATCAAAAAAGAAGAAGTAAAGTTATCTATTTGCTGCTGACATTATCTTGTATATAGAAAATCCTAAAGACTCCATTGAAAAACTCTTAGAAGTGAATTTGATAAAGGTTCAGAATACAAAATTAACATGCAAAAATTTGTTCCAATTGTATACACTGACCATGAACTATTTGAAAAACAAAATTATCCCATTTACAGTAGCTTGAAAAAGAATAAAATCTTTAGGAATAAATTTAACCAAGGAAATGAGATATATATATATGTATATAAGTATATATATATATTACATATATATATATACTAAAACTATTAGACATTGATGAAAGAAATTGAAGGCACACATAAATGGAAATATATACCATGTTCTTAGATCATGAGTTAATATTAAAATTTGAGTGTAACACCAAAAGATCTCAAATAGTCAAAGTAATCTTGAGAAAGAACAAAGTTGAGGCTTCATACTTCCTCACTGCAAACCATTTTACAAAGCATGTAAAACTTTTCACTGTGGATGTAGTGTTCTCAAAAGGTAGGAGGTGAAGAATTTTAAAATAAGGATCTTGGAGAAATTTAGCTTTAAAAAAAGTATAGACCAATAGCCCTGATGAACATAGAGGCAAAAATCTCAACAAAAATATTAGCAGTCAAATTTAGCAGTACACTTAAAGGATCATACAACATGGTTAAGTTAGGTTTATTTCTGAGTTGCAGGAATAGTATAATATGTGCAAAATGAGAAGTATGACAAAAGATAAATCTCAATATATGCATAAAAAAACATTTGACAACAATTCAACATCTTTTGTGATAAAAATGCTAAAATTTATTTCAAAGAACATATTTCAACGTAATAAAAGCCATATATGACAAGCCCATGTGGCTTCCCAGGTGGCACAGAGAGTCAGACACAACTGAAGCAACTTCACATGTACACACATGAGCATGACAAGCCGATAGCTAACATCATACTCAATGATGAAAAGCTGAAAGCTTTCCTCTGTGGGCAGGAACAAAAAGGAATCCCATTCTCACTATCCCTATTCAATGTAGTACTGGAAGTCCTAACCAGAGTAATAAGGCAAGAGAAGGAAATTAAAGAAAAATAAATTTAACATTTCCATTGAAATCAAAAAAGAAGAAGTAAAGTTATCTATTTGCTGCTGACATTATCTTGTATATAGAAAATCCTAAAGACTCCATTGAAAAACTCTTAGAAGTGAATTTGATAAAGGTTCAGAATACAAAATTAACATGCAAAAATTTGTTCCAATTGTATACACTGACCATGAACTATTTGAAAAACAAAATTATCCCATTTACAGTAGCTTGAAAAAGAATAAAATCTTTAGGAATAAATTTAACCAAGGAAATGAGATATATATATATGTATATAAGTATATATATATATATATACATATATATATATATACTAAAACTATTAGACATTGATGAAAGAAATTGAAGGCACACATAAATGGAAATATATACCATGTTCTTAGATCATGAGTTAATATTAAAATTTGAGTGTAACACCAAAAGATCTCAAATAGTCAAAGTAATCTTGAGAAAGAACAAAGTTGAGGCTTCATACTTCCTCACTGCAAACCATTTTACAAAGCTGTAGTAGTCAGAACAGCATAGCACTGGCATAAAAACTGATAGATAAGACTACTGGGACAGAATAGAGAGCCCAGAGATAAATGCAGTCACTTAATGTTTGACAAGAGAGGCAAGAATACCCAATGGGGAAAGGGTAGTCTCTTCACAAATAGTATTTGGTGGAATACCCTGGTGGTCCAGTGGTTAGGACTCCCAAGCTTCCACTACAGAGGGTGTGGGTTCAATCCCTGTTCAGAGAACTAAGATCCCACATGCTGCATGGCATGGCCAAAAAGCAAACAGTGTTTGGAACACAGAATATCCACATGTAAGGATTGAAACTGAGCCACTATCTTACGTCACTCGCAAAAATTAACTCAGAATGCATTAAGTGCTTGATTATAAGGCCTAAAACCAAAACTCCTGGAAGAAAATATAGGAGAAAAGCTCCTTGACTTTAGTCATGGCAATGATGTTTATTAATATGGCATCAAAAGCAGAAGCAACAAAAGAAAAAATTAACAAGTGAGACTTTGAAACTACAGATTTCTGCCCAGCATAAAAAATAATGAGGGCTTCCCTGGTGGTCCAGTGGGTAAGGACACCACCTTGCAGTGCAAGGGGTGCTGGTTCAATCCCTGGCCTGGGAAGACCCCACATGCTGCAGAACGGCTGGACCGATGTGTCCAACTATCAAGCCGAAGTTCTGGAGTGCATGTACCCAGAGCCAGTGCTCTGCAACAACTGAGGCCACTGTGATGGGAGGCCCACACGGGCCAAAGAACAAAGATGGATGAAAAACAGACAAATGAAAGACCAATAGAAGTAGCCTGCCCGCCCCTGTCCCTCCCCAGCCCACCTCCCGCAACAACAAAAAAAATCTGCCTTCCAATGCAGGGGACATGGGTTCAATCCCTGGTTGAGGAACTTAATACCCCCACATGCCACAGGGCAGCTATGCCCATGAGCCACAGCTTCTGAGCCCATGTGCTGCAAACCAAAGAGCCTATGCTCTCTAGAGCTCACAGGCCACAACTAGAGAGACACCTGCATGCTGCAACGAAATATCTCACCTACTGCAATGAAGCTCCAGCATACTGTGGAGTTTTAACATTCTTCCCATAACAATGACAATGATAAAATGGTAGTTGTATAAGGTAAATTATGTATTAACTAACCTTATTGTGGTAAACATTTTGCAATACATATGTGTATCATCACAATATATACATTAAAAACATTTTTGAAGTATAGTTGATTTACAATGTTATATTAGTTACAGCAAAGACATTTAGTTAGGCATATGTGTATATATATATATTCTTTTTCAAATTCTTTTTCATTATAGGTTATTACAAGATATTGAGTATAGTTCACTGTGCTTGTTGGTCATCTGTTTTATATATAGTAGTATGTATATATTAATCCCAAACTTCTAATTTATCCTCCCACCCTTTCCTATTTGTTAACCAGAAGTCTCTCTTCTATGTTTATGAGTCTACTTCTGTTTGATAATAAATTCATTTGTACCATTTTTTATATTCCACACATAAGTGATATCATATGCTATTTGTCCTTATCTGGCTTACTTCACTTAGTACGAGAATCTCTAGGTCCATTCATGCTGCTGCATATGGTATTAACTTATTCCTATTCATTGAGTAATATCTACATCTTCTTTATCCATTATCTGTTGATGAACATTTAGATAACTTCAATGTCTCGGTTATTATAAAGAATACTGCTGTGAACATTGAGGTGCATATATCTTTTGGAATTAGTTTTCTCTGAGTATATGCCCAGAGTGACTTTCCATACTTTAAATTTACACAGTATTATATGTCAGATATATCTCAATAAAACTAGGGAGAAAAGAATGTAAAGGACTTGGGGCTTAATTTTTCGGACAGTGTTCACCCTCATTTAATACTACAAACTGGGCTTCCCCTGGTGGTCCAGTGGGTAAGGACACAGCCTTGCAGTGCAAGGGGCGCCGGTTTGATCCCTGGCCTGGGAAGATCCCACGTGCCGCGGAGTGGCTGGACCGATGTGTCCAATTACCGAGCCGGAGCTCTGGAGCGCATGCGCCCAGAGCCGGCGCTCAGCAACGACAGACGCCACCGCGATGGGAGGCCCACAGGAGCCAAAGAACAAAGATGAAACAAAGAAACAAGGATGAAAACAGAGAAATGAAAGACCAATAGAAGTGGCCCGCCTGTTCCCCTCCCTCCCCAACCCGACCCCTGCCCAAAAATAAATAAATAAATCTTTAAAAAAAAAAAAAAATACTACAAACTAGGTTATAAAATAGTGAATTAAAATCTCCTGTCTAATCCTTATTCCTCTTTAAGTATTCCATTCCTGGAATAGCAGAATTGTAAAAGCTTGCTGTCCTGGACCTATGGCGACTCTACAGGTGGATTGGGTCCTTAAGAAGCTCCCCTCGTGTAATATTCTACTACTTTATATAAGAATCACCCCAAGCATAGATTCTTACAGATAGTTAGAAGAGAATTTAGATGAAAAAGAAAACAGTAATTTTGACCTACCACAAACCAGCCAATCTGTGATTTGTGTATCAAGACTTCTCTGGATAGATTTAGGCAATTAAGAATTGCAAGCCCTTAATTAGGATGAAAAAGAGTCAGAGATGGTAGATGAAGCTGCTGATGGGTTCCAGAAGGGCTCTGTGCATTGGAGGGGTTGGGTAGCCAATGCAACGGTACATGTAAAGCAGTGTGGAACATTTCATTACCAGACACTTTAATCATACCCAGACCCTCTCCCAGAGGGGCTCTTCGTGAGTCCTCTTCTTGGGGGCCTGTTCCTTTGGTGTGGTTTTGAGGCCATTCAGTCGGTGGATGGCCCTGCTTTCCCCCAGTGGAATTAAAGAGGGCGTGTCAAATCCAGCACCTTCCGGAGCTTGTACTGGACTTTGTCAACAGTGTGCTTATTCTAACCATCCATCATAAGCAAGGAAAAATTGCTTCTCCCCATTTGTCTGTCGGACATACCTCTTGTACCCAAGTTTCCCCTCTGCCGTGAAGCGCTTTCCTTATCATTCTGTTTGGAACAGCCTTTTCTCTTTTCCAAACTGAAATCCCTCCTGTTCCTTAATAGAGAGCTTGAACATCTCCAGCTAGTATCTGCAGGTTAGCCTCACATTCTTAAAAAACTTAACCATGAATTCCTTGATTATATGGTGGCATAACTGCCCGCATTCTGAAAATGATACTAACAGGTCTCCTTTAATTAGAATGTAGCAAGCACATGTGAGATGCATGCTGTTCTGGAATTTAGGAGAGCAAATGTCTGAAGGAAAATAGGATTCAACTAGACTTTCTAATGATAAAGACTCCAAATAAAGGACTGCATTTAGGAAACTTAAAATACTGTTAATCATAAATAGAAATCTAAAAATAAGGTTGGGTATGTGGGATATATGATATCTAAAAATAAGGTTGATATATGTGGGAGAGAGTATAAAAGAATAAGATCAAGAATTCTACAAAGCATCCCAGATCCCATAATCTGAATAGTTTAGGCAAACATCAACAAAACACCTAACAATTCTTTTTGATATACTGGAAAAATAAAGAGATTTTATCTTTTAGTTCCTGGGCAATATTAAAAATTCTTATCATACTATTAGATATTTGCCTTGCCAACTTCTTAAAATGATCTAGAAGTATTATTGACTTTTCCTACTTTATTTCTCCTATTACTATTATTTAGTGTGTTATTTTTGTAAGCATATTACTTATCTTCTTGCCTATAGGAAATAATTTTACCTGAATATTAACATTAGTCATTTGAGCATAGTATTTCACGAGCATTTGTTCCCCACTGCTTTTTTCAGAACACCCATTACTTTTATTTTGTTTTCTGCATTGACGTTTTTCATGCTGTTTACAATAATTTTCAGTAGAAAAATAAAAGTTTAAATGCATGCACTAATGCTTCCATGAAATGGAATTTTCAGAGATATTTGTTGCTTGGATCTATTGCTACAGTTTTAAAATAGAAATGTTATACCAAGGAAAATAAGGGCATATTTTACCATTTTAGGTAGGCTCAAATTTTCCCCCAATATTTTTATTGTTTTCTTTTCTTTTTTGATTTGACAAGAAGCTATATGTGCATTCAGAATTTCTTTCTATTTTTTGAGATCGTATTTCCTCACTGTTCCTTGAGGTCAGCTCACCTAAATATCTGATCTTAGTATGTTTTCTGGTTGAATTCCTGAGAGCTGGCAACATCAAACCGGTTTATTTAGCCATGTGATGCCCAGAACTGCAGAAAGCAAGCAAAGGCTGTTAGCAGAAGCCAGGAGGAAATCTTTAAAAGCATGATGAGCTATGTCACACACACTAAGGACACAAAGAAATTGCATTTTGCACCCTCCATAGAATATTGATGGTAAGTAGCAGAATGTTGGGGAGCCAAAACTCTTACGGAGGATCAGCTTAACCGCCGCTGAGGGGAGAGGGAGCCCAGTATGCTGGAGCTGCTGGTCACCAGGGTGACAGGACCCCTGCTCCTGCAGCCTGGAAACTCGGCAAAGCTTGCCTCCAGTGAGAGCATTTAAAAAAAAAAGAGCTGGAGTGAGATGGCTCCCTGAGTGCATGGGTATTCTGGTCATCAGATCCAAAGACAGAGCTCTGCAGCTCTTTCAAAACAAACGAAAAATAACAGATAGCCTCAGGGTCGGCCCTTCCTGCTGGCGGCTCCGCACATTGATTGGCTTTGCATATTGATTGCTTTTGGCATTTGCAGCCCTCCTGAGGCGGTGTGTGTGTGTGGAATCCCAGAGACTGGGCCAAATTCACAAATGATGAATGGGTGTGAAAACACACGTGGGGTTCCACCTCTTGCTCCAAATAACAGCAGTTAAGAATAATAACAGCTGGATTCAAGATTTTAAAATGAAGGCTGTGTTATTATTGGGGGTATTGGGTGGATGTGAGTCTGAGGGAGATGAAAGATGATTTGACACCAATGGGTTTGATGCAGCACCTGAGGGTGGCTACCAGGCAAACATGACACACTGCTCTGGGTATTTGTAGGATGACTTTTTTCCCCTGGACTTGGGTGTTATGCCTCGGTTTGCAGCCATGGCTCAGAAGGAACACAGAACCTCTTCTGTATTTACTGTGGGGCTTTTGTAAAATAGAAATGTTATACCAAGGAAAATAAGGGCATATTTTACCATTTTAGGTAGGCTCAAATTTTCCCCCAATATTTTTATTGTTTTCTTTTCTTTTTTGATTTGACAAGAAGCTATATGTGCATTCAGAATTTCTTTCTATTTTTTGAGATCGTATTTCCTCACTGTTCCTTGAGGTCAGCTCACCTAAATATCTGATCTTAGTATGTTTTCTGGTTGAATTCCTGAGAGCTGGCAACATCAAACCGGTTTATTTAGCCATGTGATGCCCAGAACTGCAGAAAGCAAGCAAAGGCTGTTAGCAGAAGCCAGGAGGAAATCTTTAAAAGCATGATGAGCTATGTCACACACACTAAGGACACAAAGAAATTGCATTTTGCACCCTCCATAGAATATTGATGGTAAGTAGCAGAATGTTGGGGAGCCAAAACTCTTACGGAGGATCAGCTTAACCGCCGCTGAGGGGAGAGGGAGCCCAGTATGCTGGAGCTGCTGGTCACCAGGGTGACAGGGCCCCTGCTCCTGCAGCCTGGAAACTCGGCAAAGCTTGCCTCCAGTGAGAGCATTTAAAAAAAAAAGAGCTGGAGTGAGATGGCTCCCTGAGTGCATGGGTATTCTGGTCATCAGATCCAAAGACAGAGCTCTGCAGCTCTTTCAAAACAAACGAAAAATAACAGATAGCCTCAGGGTCGGCCCTTCCTGCTGGCGGCTCCGCACATTGATTGGCTTTGCATATTGATTGCTTTTGGCATTTGCAGCCCTCCTGAGGCGGTGTGTGTGTGTGGAATCCCAGAGACTGGGCCAAATTCACAAATGATGAATGGGTGTGAAAACACACGTGGGGTTCCACCTCTTGCTCCAAATAACAGCAGTTAAGAATAATAACAGCTGGATTCAAGATTTTAAAATGAAGGCTGTGTTATTATTGGGGGTATTGGGTGGATGTGAGTCTGAGGGAGATGAAAGATGATTTGACACCAATGGGTTTGATGCAGCACCTGAGGGTGGCTACCAGGCAAACATGACACACTGCTCTGGGTATTTGTAGGATGACTTTTTTCCCCTGGACTTGGGTGTTATGCCTCGGTTTGCAGCCATGGCTCAGAAGGAACACAGAACCTCTTCTGTATTTACTGTGGGGCTTTTGTAAATTATATCATCCAGTAAATCTCATAGTGCTGTCTTCATGAAGATATCCAAGGGAACTTCCTCCCGGATTTCAGGGAGAGGGAAAGCCATGTTCTCCAGCGTAGCGGAGCTGCTTACCAATTATGGGTAAACGCTGAATCTGGAGACTGCCAGGGTTTTCCTCCAGTTTTGACCCCTATGATGTAGGCTGAGGGTTAGGGTTGAACATTCTATTCCTGGTCCAGTACTTTTATTCCTGACTTTATTTGACTATAAGTGAACAGTAAATACAAATTTTAAGATACAAATGGTCATCAAAGACTTTACCCAATTAGCATGGTTGCTACAAAAGAAATATCCTCAATTTTTGAGAGGCTTGCTGAAGTATATATGTGAGTAAAATGACACGGGACTGTGATTTGCTTTAAAATACTTCAGAGATAATAATAAAAAAAGGATAGGTAAAACAAGGATGGAAAAATTTTGAAACGTGTTGAATTTAAGTATTGGGTTGGTGAAAAGTTCGTTCAGGTTTTTCTGTGTATGTTTAAAAATTTTAATTAGAAGATATTTTCCATTTGAATCAAGTTTCTGACATAGTGTGAAACCAGGCTCTCTGTAAACCTAACAGTTAAGTTTCTATCAGGAAGTCCTTTGTTTATTGGTTGTTCATTTATTCTTCTGAAAAGGATAGCCTCAGGGTCGGCCCTTCCTGCTGGCGGCTCCGCACATTGATTGGCTTTGCATATTGATTGCTTTTGGCATTTGCAGCCCTCCTGAGGCGGTGTGTGTGTGTGGAATCCCAGAGACTGGGCCAAATTCACAAATGATGAATGGGTGTGAAAACACACGTGGGGTTCCACCTCTTGCTCCAAATAACAGCAGTTAAGAATAATAACAGCTGGATTCAAGATTTTAAAATGAAGGCTGTGTTATTATTGGGGGTATTGGGTGGATGTGAGTCTGAGGGAGATGAAAGATGATTTGACACCAATGGGTTTGATGCAGCACCTGAGGGTGGCTACCAGGCAAACATGACACACTGCTCTGGGTATTTGTAGGATGACTTTTTTCCCCTGGACTTGGGTGTTATGCCTCGGTTTGCAGCCATGGCTCAGAAGGAACACAGAACCTCTTCTGTATTTACTGTGGGGCTTTTGTAAATTATATCATCCAGTAAATCTCATAGTGCTGTCTTCATGAAGATATCCAAGGGAACTTCCTCCCGGATTTCAGGGAGAGGGAAAGCCATGTTCTCCAGAGTAGAGGTGCTGTTTACCCCTTATGGGTAAACGCTGAATCTGGAGACTGCCAGGGTTTTCCTCCAGTTTTGACCCCTATGATGTAGGCTGAGGGTTAGGGTTGAACATTCTATTCCTGGTCCAGTACTTTTATTCCTGACTTTATTTGACTATAAGTGAACAGTAAATACAAATTTTAAGATACAAATGGTCATCAAAGACTTTACCCAATTAGCATGGTTGCTACAAAAGAAATATCCTCAATTTTTGAGAGGCTTGCTGAAGTATATATGTGAGTAAAATGACACGGGACTGTGATTTGCTTTAAAATACTTCAGAGATAATAATAAAAAAAGGATAGGTAAAACAAGGATGGAAAAATTTTGAAACGTGTTGAATTTAAGTATTGGGTTGGTGAAAAGTTCGTTCAGGTTTTTCTGTGTATGTTTAAAAATTTTAATTAGAAGATATTTTCCATTTGAATCAAGTTTCTGACATAGTGTGAAACCAGGCTCTCTGTAAACCTAACAGTTAAGTTTCTATCAGGAAGTCCTTTGTTTATTGGTTGTTCATTTATTCTTCTGAACTTGGTTTTGTTGTTGTTTGATTTGATTTGGGTCTTCTCTATCTGCGTACTCAGCTGAATTCATAAAATCCAAGACAGAATTTGAAGGCAGCAAATCTGAAACGTAAGGCTACTTAAGTTGTACCAAATGAACACAGAATCCTTCCCATGTGCTTAGAAACACACTCTGCTTTCCTCCTTGATTGCCCAAATACATCCTTCTTAGCTGTCTTTTCTTCTCTACTCAATCAGATCCAGATCTGAGAATTTAAATCTATAGAAGCACACAGTGCTGACTCATAATAAAAGTACTACACTACCTTGCAAAGTTGAAAGCGTAACATACCTTGTGCTCTTCCTGTGACATGCATGTTGTTGAACTTGACCACTTTCTCTGTCATTCCTATGTAAGACTTAATAATTGCAATAAAGATTGGAGTTTAAATGAGTGTTTGTTAGGAGAGAATGCATCTTGGTTTAAACATGAGTCTGAAAAACAATGTCATGGACACTCAGCTGGCTGCTTACAAAGGAAATGGTCATCCTAAGAGAAATGCATCACATGGCTTCAGAGCACCATCAGCCCATGGATTCTTCTGCATTGCAGGTTCAACCAACCAACCAACCATGGGTCAAAAACACCTGGGGAAAAAATTCCGAAAGTTCCAAAAGGCAAAACTTGAATTTGCCACATGAAAGCAATTATTTACTATTTGTATTAGGTATTATAAGTAATCTATAGATTATTTAAAGTATACTAAAAGATGTGTGTGGGATATATGTGCAAGCACTATGCATTTTATATTAGGAATTTGAGCCTCAGTGGATTTGATATCTACAAGGTCCTGGAACCAATCTCTCCCAGATACCTCGAGATGACTCTGTTATCCAGGAACTGATGAAAATAGAGAAGTAAATCCCATCTGCTTTCTCTGCAACTCAGCAAAGGAACTTGAAGAGCACAGGGAGGTTTTTCTGTGTATGTTTAAAAATTTTAATTAGAAGATATTTTCCATTTGAATCAAGTTTCTGACATAGTGTGAAACCAGGCTCTCTGTAAACCTAACAGTTAAGTTTCTATCAGGAAGTCCTTTGTTTATTGGTTGTTCATTTATTCTTCTGAACTTGGTTTTGTTGTTGTTTGATTTGATTTGGGTCTTCTCTATCTGCGTACTCAGCTGAATTCATAAAATCCAAGACAGAATTTGAAGGCAGCAAATCTGAAACGTAAGGCTACTTAAGTTGTACCAAATGAACACAGAATCCTTCCCATGTGCTTAGAAACACACTCTGCTTTCCTCCTTGATTGCCCAAATACATCCTTCTTAGCTGTCTTTTTCTTCTCTACTCAATCAGATCCAGATCTGAGAATTTAAATCTATAGAAGCACACAGTGCTGACTCATAATAAAAGTACTACACTACCTTGCAAAGTTGAAAGCCGTAACATACCTTGTGCTCTTCCTGTGACATGCATGTTGTTGAACTTGACCACTTTCTCTGTCATTCCTATGTAAGACTTAATAATTGCAATAAAGATTGGAGTTTAAATGAGTGTTTGTTAGGAGAGAATGCATCTTGGTTTAAACATGAGTCTGAAAAACAATGTCATGGACACTCAGCTGGCTGCTTACAAAGGAAATGGTCATCCTAAGAGAAATGCATCACATGGCTTCAGAGCACCATCAGCCCATGGATTCTTCTGCATTGCAGGTTCAACCAACCAACCAACCATGGGTCAAAAACACCTGGGGAAAAAATTCCGAAAGTTCCAAAAGGCAAAACTTGAATTTGCCACATGAAAGCAATTATTTACTATTTGTATTAGGTATTATAAGTAATCTATAGATTATTTAAAGTATACTAAAAGATGTGTGTGGGATATATGTGCAAGCACTATGCATTTTATATTAGGAATTTGAGCCTCAGTGGATTTGATATCTACAAGGTCCTGGAACCAATCTCTCCCAGATACCTCGAGATGACTCTGTTATCCAGGAACTGATGAAAATAGAGAAGTAAAATCCCATCTGCTTTCTCTGCAACTCAGCCTGATAAAATGATTGAATAAATGCACTTTGTTTACGGGCTTGAAGAGCACAGGGGACTTTCAGATGCTTCTATGACATGCCCAAGGCTTATTCTTCTGGTCCTGATATTTTATTTTGTAATACCTGTTGGATCAACAGGAACCCACAGGATCATTTCTCCAAATTGTCTGAAAGGCTTGTGCCTGTGAACTGTGATCACAGCTCAACCCTTTAGGCCATTAAAAGCAAAATGCCCTGATCATTTTCAACATCATCCATGAAATTTTGCTTTCTTTTTCTACATTCTTCTTTGTAGGTGTACTTTTTTAATAAGTGCAAAAGTGCTCTTTAATAAGTACTCTTCTTATGATTTACAGTGATACTACTTCACCTAAAAAACAGTGCTATGCTGTGTACACTACTGATTAATAAATGTTGGGAAAATATTAGTTGGCCTGTAGGAATTGAAATTTGAATTTATTTTTATTGAAGTATAGTTGATTTGCAATGTCATGTTAGTATAGCACAGTGATTCCCTTTTACATATATATTTTTTCAGATTCTTTCCCTTAGGAGTTGTTTAAAAATATTGAATATAGTTCCATGTGCTAAATAGTAGGGCCTCACTGCCTTACTAGCTATCTATTTTTATATAGTTGTGTATATATTTTAATTCCAAACTCATAATTGATCCCTCCCTTTCCTTTTGCTAACCATAAGTTTGTTTGCTACGTCTGAGTCTCTTTCTGTCTTGTAAATAAGTTCGTTTGTATATTTTTTATACATTCCACATGTAAGTGATATCATATGATATTTGTCTTTGGCTTATTTCACTCTAGGTCCATTCATGTTGCTATAAATAACATCCATTCATTCCTTTTTATGGCTGAGTAGTGTTGCATTGTATGCATGTATTCTTGGGTGGCACTAGTTATAAAGAACCTGCCTGCCAGTGCAAGGGATGTAAGAGACGTGGGTTTAATATCTGGGTTGGGAAATATCCTGGAGTAGAACACAGGAACCCACTCTAATATTCATGCCTGGAAAACCCCATGGACAGAGGAGCCTGGTGGGCCACAGTCAGGGTGGCAAAGAGTCAGACATGACTGCACACACACATACATGCACACACACACACACACATATGCAATGGATTCCTTATCCATTCACCTGTTGATAGACATTTAGATTACTTCCATGTCTTGACTATTGTAAGCAGTGTTCAACAAATACATGCACATATTTTTTTCAAATTATAGTTTTGTCTGGATATATGCCTGGAAGTAGGATTATACAATCATATGGTAAATGTATTTTTAGCTTTGTAAGGAACCTCCATACTATTCTCCATAGTTGCTGTATCAATTTACATTCCCACCAACAGTGTAGGAGGGTTCCTTTTTCTTCAGTCACTCTGTAGTATTTATTATTTGTAAATTTTTTGGTAATTGACATTCTAAGCGGAGTGAGGTGATACCTAATTGTAGTTTTGACTTGTATTTCTCTAAAAATTAGTGATGCAGAGTATATTTTCATGTAACTCTTAGCCATATGCATGTCTTCTTTGAAGAAATGTCTGTTTAGATCTTCTGCCAATTTTTGGATTGGGTTGGGGTTTTTTAAATATATGTATTATATCTATCTATCTATCTCTATATATATATGTATATAATATATATATTGAGCTGCATGAGCTGTTTGTATATTTTGGAAATTAATTCCTTGTCAGTTGTGTCTGTAGGTTGCTTTTTGTTTTGTTTATGCTTTTATTTGCTGTACAAAAGCTTTGAAGTTTCATTAGGTTCCATTTGTTTATTTTGTTTTTATTTCTATTACTCTAGAAAACAGATTCAGAAAGATATTGCTACAACTTATGTCAAAGAGAGTTCTGTGTATGTTTTTCTCTAGGAGTTTTAGAGTTTCCAGTCTTTAATCTCTTTTGAATTTGTTTTTGTGTATGATCTTAGAGAAGATTCTAACTTCATTGTTTTACACGTAGCTTTCCAGTTGTCCCAGCACAGCTTATTGAAAAGCCTGTCTTTTCTGCATTGTATATTCTTGCCTGCTGTGTCATATATTAACTGACCATTGGTATGTGGATTTATTTCTGGACTTTCTATCTTGTTCCATTCATCTGTAGGTTTGCTTTTGTGCCAGTGCCATACTGTTTCAATTACTGTAGCTTTATATTATAGTCTGAGGTCAGGGAGGCTAATTCCTCCAGCTCTGTATTTCTTTCTCAAGTTTGCTTTGGCTATTCAGGGTTTTCTGTCTTTCCATACCAAAAAAATTTTTGTTCTAGTTTTGTGAAAAAAGTGCCATTGGTAATTTGATAGGGATTCCTTTTAATGTATAGATTGCCTTGGGTAGCATAGTCTTTTATTTTTTTAATTTTTGGCCTGTTTCATTGTTTTTTTATTTATTTATTTTCATCCATATTTATTCTTCAGCCTGTGTGGACCTCCCACTGCAGTGACCTCTCTTGTCACAGAGCACCGGCTCTGGGCACACACACTACAGAGTGCTGGCTCGTAATTGGACACTGGTCCAGCTGCTGCATGGCATGTAGGATCTTCCTGGGCCAAGGATTGAACAGGTGCCTCTTCTACGGCAAGGCAGACACTTTACCCACTGGACCATCGGGAAGCCCATAGTATAGTCATTTCAACAATTTTTATTCTTCCAATTCAAGAATACAGTATATCTTTCCATCTGTTTATGTTGTCTTCAGTGTCTTTCATCAGTGTCTTACAGTTTTTGGAGTACACATATTTTGCCTTCTTAGGTAGTCTCATTCCTAGGCATTTTATTCTTTCTGATATGATGGTAAACAGGATTGTTTCCTTAATATCTCATTTTGATCTTTTGTTGGTAGTGTGTAGAAGTGCAAAGATTTCTATGTATTAATTTTGTGTCCTCAAATTTTACCAAATTCAGTAATAAGCTCTAGTAGTTTTCTGGTAGCATCCTTAAGATTTTCTGTGTATAGTACATGTCATCTACAAACAGTAACACTTTTACTTCTTTTCCAGTTTGGATTTTCCTTTCATTTGTCTTTATACTCTGAATGCTGCAACTACAACTTCCAATTTTTATACTTCAAAAGAGCCAAATTTGAAAATTTTAATATGGCCGAACTTAATGATTTCTCTTACACACACATTTTTTCTGATTGTTATTTCACTTTTTTAGGACTTTGTTTCTTAGATCAACCTGAGGCAGTTTCTATCAGTCATGGTCTGATGGGCACGTGTCAATTTCCTGGATGTCATCAGAATTTCTGAGCTGTAAGGCCAGAGCCACAGGGGCCAAGAAATGCAATTTGTCACCTGCTAGGTGGAAGGCAAGGATTAGCATTCCCTACATTTGTCGGTGGACTCCTTAGTGTCCATGTTTCCGAACTTTATTTCCTCTGTTTGTATTTGACAAAGCTCCAATAGCTGCATAGAATGCTAAGTGTCTTAATCACTAAGGAGATTGCCTGTCTCAAAATTTAAATTTCTTCCATTGTAGGCCATGTTTCTGAAACTGGTATAAGTGTCTGTCTCATGAAAAAGCAGTGGAGAATTGGCAAGCATGTTCAGTTTTAGCTGGTGATGAATGATTTAAGTTGCCATTTTCTTTATTGAAAGAAACATAAATGTACTATAAAGTAAAATATAAGTCATGTGAATTTTCAGAAAACATTAAATGTAGGATCTTCCTGGGCCAAGGATTGAACAGGTGCCTCTTCTACGGCAAGGCAGACACTTTACCCACTGGACCATCGGGAAGCCCATAGTATAGTCATTTCAACAATTTTTATTCTTCCAATTCAAGAATACAGTATATCTTTCCATCTGTTTATGTTGTCTTCAGTGTCTTTCATCAGTGTCTTACAGTTTTTGGAGTACACATATTTTGCCTTCTTAGGTAGTCTCATTCCTAGGCATTTTATTCTTTCTGATATGATGGTAAACAGGATTGTTTCCTTAATATCTCATTTTGATCTTTTGTTGGTAGTGTGTAGAAGTGCAAAGATTTCTATGTATTAATTTTGTGTCCTCAAATTTTACCAAATTCAGTAATAAGCTCTAGTAGTTTTCTGGTAGCATCCTTAAGATTTTCTGTGTATAGTACATGTCATCTACAAACAGTAACACTTTTACTTCTTTTCCAGTTTGGATTTTCCTTTCATTTGTCTTTATACTCTGAATGCTGCAACTACAATTTCCCAAATTTTTTATACTTCAAAAGAGCCAAATTTGAAAATTTTAATATGGCCGAACTTAATGATTTCTCTTACACACACATTTTTCTGATTGTTATTTCACTTTTTTAGGACTTTGTTTCTTAGATCAACCTGAGGCAGTTTCTATCAGTCATGGTCTGATGGGCACGTGTCAATTTCCTGGATGTCATCAGAATTTCTGAGCTGTAAGGCCAGAGCCACAGGGGCCAAGAAATGCAATTTGTCACCTGCTAGGTGGAAGGCAAGGATTAGCATTCCCTACATTTGTCGGTGGACTCCTTAGTGTCCATGTTTCCGAACTTTATTTCCTCTGTTTGTATTTGACAAAGCTCCAATAGCTGCATAGAATGCTAAGTGTCTTAATCACTAAGGAGATTGCCTGTCTCAAAATTTAAATTTCTTCCATTGTAGGCCATGTTTCTGAAACTGGTATAAGTGTCTGTCTCATGAAAAAGCAGTGGAGAATTGGCAAGCATGTTCAGTTTTAGCTGGTGATGAATGATTTAAGTTGCCATTTTCTTTATTGAAAGAAACATAAATGTACTATAAAGTAAAATATAAGTCATGTGAATTTTCAAGATTAAATATGACACTGGTTAGACATGTTTTGCTTTTAGAGTTATTGGCACTCCCAGAACCAAGGAAGGGGTGTTCCCTGTCCTCTGCTAGTAGAAGGACTAGTAGATTTGAGACCCTGAGTTTAGGAAAGATTTGACAGTAAAGCCCATGCAACAGTCTGAGAGCTATACGGTAAAATTAGCAGTGAATAGGCCTATAATCATTTGTGAAGTGAGTGAGGGTATGTATGATGATTGTCAGGATTAGAAAAACTCATGTTTATTGAGCTGTCACAAGGGGCAAAAGCATTGGTGCACCAGTATCCCAGTGACTGGCAAACTATGTCCTGCAAGCCAAGTTCAGCCTACTGCCTGTCGGTGTAAAGATTTACTGGAACACAGCACACCACATCATGTACATATTGCCTCTGGCCGCCTTCATTCTTCAATGGCATATTTGAGTAGTTGCAACAAAGACTGTATGTCCTGTGAAATCTAACCTCTTTATCACCTGACTCTGCAAAAATGTTTGCCAGCACTTCTACTAAAGTATTTAATCCTCAAAGCAAGCATATAAAGCACATTCTGTTATTGACTTCATTTTACTGATGAGAAAACTAGTTTCCAAGAGGTTATTTACCAGAAACATACTAGAACTCATCAATGAATTTGGTAACATTGCAAGTTATAAAATTAATACACAGAAATCTGTTGCATTTTTATACACTAACAGTGAAAGATCAGAAAGAGAGATTCAAGAAACAATCCCATTTACGATCACATCAAAAGGAATAAAATACCTAGGTATCAGTCTACCTAAGGAGACAGAAGACCTGTACTCCAAAAACTCTAAGATGCTGAGGAAGGAAATTGAAGAAGATAGACAGATGGAGAGAGTAACTTATCCAAGTTCATAGAGCAAGTTAGTGGAAGGGCAGGGTTTGGAGTCCATCAATCTGGTTCCAAAATATATGTATCTTAACTCATTATTAGAGATCTTTCTATATAAGAAGAAACATTCAGGTCATCTTAAAAATCAGACCCTAAGTTGATTTAAAAAAAAAAAAAAAACATGCTGGTAGGTGGTGGTAATAGATGTATCTGTAGTTAAAATAGAAGATGACATGTCAAAAGATGATCAGTGAGAAACCTAGCACATAGCAACAGAGATGTCTGAGATTATAGCACATCCATATGGTGCTTGCTCCCTTTGTTCAGCCTGAGACACCTGAACAAAGCCCAGTAGAAACCACAACTCCAGCCAACATCACTTCCTGAACTTAGCTCATACAGTTGTGCATTCCCCAAGTTGTTTGGTTCCATTAATGCCTTCCTATACCTACAATGAAAGAGACAAGGCAGACATTATCTGGGAAAATGTTGATAATGGTGGGAGTGTCAGGTTTATGCTGTGGTGGTCATGACAACGGCATTCTTTCAGCTTGATACTAAATTTCCCAGAGGGCAAAGGTGATGACGACTTTATGAAATTCTTAACATCCTTCAGTGTGCATGTGAATACATGATAATGAAACAAATGACCTTGTAGTCAGGCTTCTACTAATTGAGATGCTCTGTTCATTGGTATTCCTGTATTTCTAGAACGACGATCTCAGGAAGTATTGAGGATGCTTCTTAATTATTCAAAACCAATGTTCATCATAGTTCCAATATTAAAAGTGTTTATTCTGCCTCATTCCTTTTAAAGTGTACAGTGCATGTGGTGTACTATTTGCTTTTTTAAATTATGTATTTATTTTTGGCTGCACTGGGTCTTCATTGCTGTGCATGGACTTTTCTCTAGTTGCAGCGCATCAGGGCTATTCTTTGTTGCTGTGCACAGGCTTCTCATAGTGGTGACTTCTCTTGTTGCGGAGCAAAGCTTCTAGGGCACATGGGCTTCAGTAGTTGTAGCAAGCAGACTCTAGAGCATGGGCTTAGTAGTTGTGGTCCATGGGGCTTAGTTGCTCCATGACTTATGGAATCGTCCCAGACCAGGGATCAAACCCATGTCCCCTGCATTGGCAGATAGACTCCCATCCACTGTGCCACCAGAGAAGTCCTATTTGCTTTTAAAGTTGAAACAGATTACTTAAAAATCATTAGCAGTTTTCTCTAATGGTGAAAGTGTAGCTTACCTTTGGAACTGGCTTCCTTTGGGGGAGGGAAGCGGGGGTTGAAATTCCCAGATAGTCTGTTCTGTGATATAAATGTAAAGGAAATAGCCATCCAGGTGCTGAGGGGAGAGAGAACTGGATGTTTGTGGAGTCGAGCCCCAGGCTCTGGTTCGTAGGTAGATCAGGTCTCACAGCCTCTCAGCAGCCAGCTGACTCTGTCAAGGTCAGGGTCATCCACTGTCAGGGTCAGAGTTGTCAAAGTGACCTGATGGGACGCAGAAGCCCTGGTGGAGGCCAGCAAGAGTCATTAAGTCCTAAGATGCAGTTTGCCCTAAGCCTGGAGAGTTTGCAGTTATGACCCTTGGTTCAGTGCCAAGGCTTCAATCCGCTGAGCAGAACACTAACGGAGAGTTCAAAGCCCAGCCTGTACTAGAACGTCTTTGCAGCAGTAACCCCGGCACTGTGGGGGTGTCCCGGCTGGAAATGCCTGAGGGTGTGATTTGGCAGAGATGATTTTCTAAAGGCCTCGAAGTCCAAGCCGTGTCTGTTGTGGGCCACCGGAGGCTGGATCTGTGGAGGAAGAAATATCCCTGACTGCTTCCCAGGAGCCTTGCACAGAACAGAGGCAGTGAGAGCACACACAATGGACCACCCTGCGTGCCCAGCTTCTTACCAGGGAGGGAGCGGTGGGGATTTTTCCAGTACTATTTGCTTTTTTAAATTATGTATTTATTTTTGGCTGCACTGGGTCTTCATTGCTGTGCATGGACTTTTCTCTAGTTGCAGCGCATCAGGGCTATTCTTTGTTGCTGTGCACAGGCTTCTCATAGTGGTGACTTCTCTTGTTGCGGAGCAAAGCTTCTAGGGCACATGGGCTTCAGTAGTTGTAGCAAGCAGACTCTAGAGCATGGGCTTAGTAGTTGTGGTCCATGGGGCTTAGTTGCTCCATGACTTATGGAATCGTCCCCAGACCAGGGATCAAACCCATGTCCCCTGCATTGGCAGATAGACTCCCATCCACTGTGCCACCAGAGAAGTCCTATTTGCTTTTAAAGTTGAAACAGATTACTTAAAAATCATTAGCAGTTTTCTCTAATGGTGAAAGTGTAGCTTACCTTTGGAACTGGCTTCCTTTGGGGGAGGGAAGCGGGGGTTGAAATTCCCAGATAGTCTGTTCTGTGATATAAATGTAAAGGAAATAGCCATCCAGGTGCTGAGGGGAGAGAGAACTGGATGTTTGTGGAGTCGAGCCCCAGGCTCTGGTTCGTAGGTAGATCAGGTCTCACAGCCTCTCAGCAGCCAGCTGACTCTGTCAAGGTCAGGGTCATCCACTGTCAGGGTCAGAGTTGTCAAAGTGACCTGATGGGACGCAGAAGCCCTGGTGGAGGCCAGCAAGAGTCATTAAGTCCTAAGATGCAGTTTGCCCTAAGCCTGGAGAGTTTGCAGTTATGACCCTTGGTTCAGTGCCAAGGCTTCAATCCGCTGAGCAGAACACTAACGGAGAGTTCAAAGCCCAGCCTGTACTAGAACGTCTTTGCAGCAGTAACCCCGGCACTGTGGGGGTGTCCCGGCTGGAAATGCCTGAGGGTGTGATTTGGCAGAGATGATTTTCTAAAGGCCTCGAAGTCCAAGCCGTGTCTGTTGTGGGCCACCGGAGGCTGGATCTGTGGAGGAAGAAATATCCCTGACTGCTTCCCAGGGAGCCTTGCACAGAACAGAGGCAGTGAGAGCACACACAATGGACCACCCTGCGTGCCCAGCTTCTTACCAGGGAGGGAGCGGTGGGGATGTCCAGTGTTTGCGTTTCCTCTTATAGATGCGCTCCGGTCTTGACAGCCTCTGACCTGGAGCAGTGAGAAGATCCGCTCACTTTTATTCTCTTTAGGATGTTATTTTCTCACCTCACTGTGTTAGGAATACTCCTGTGTACATCAATTCACTGAGCCTATTGAGGACTATTTGTGACTGGCAATCTCTGCTGCTGCCTTTCTTCCAAAAAAGGAAGAAAGAATAGATAATTTGCTCTTTTAAAATGTTTGAGCCATGGGTCTTTAAAATGTAAAATTTATCTTAGAGTATGAGGATGATCATCATCCTTTTCCACTGATATGGGGTGTATGTATGTTTGGTAGACACAAAGATCTTATTGAAAAACTAGAGAGAAATCTTAAGCAGATTAAACTCTTCATGTATAAGCCAGGAACAATCTAAAATATTTGCCCCTTCCATAGAGGATCTTTTATATATATATGTATATACACACACATATATAATCTTCTGTGTGTGTATGTATGTATATATATATACATATAGAACACAAACATATATATATATACATGTATGTATATATCCTCTTCAAGGATTGCTGCCTAAGACTATCATTTAGATAATAATGGCCCTTCTTCAAGTCCAAAAAAACCTTTTTTTAAACACTAGCTATTTCTCTAGGAGTTAAGAAATATGTTTACCTTATAATAACGCACACAATCAAGAGTCTGTCCCTCTGCTTTTTCCTGCAAAAATCTTTATAAACGACATCTTGCTTAGAAAAAAGAAATAAAACAGATTTCTTAACTGTCACTGGGGAGGTTGGAAAAAAGTTCAAGTGTTGTGGAGCAGCATTCTTGTATAGAGAAGCCTTCCCTTATGATCCCTGAGTGTCCCTGGGACCAGCATGGTATTTGACACATAAGAAGGTACCCCACTTGTTAAAATTGGCATATAACTGACCTACAATGTTGTGTTACTTTCAGCTGTATAGCAAAGTGATTCAATTGTACATATGTCTATTCTTTTCCAAATTCTTTCCCCATTTAGATTACTGAGCAGAGAATTGAGATTATTGAGCAGAGAATTGAAAATATTGAGCAGAGTTCCCTGTGCTATATAGTAGGTCCTTGTGGTCATCGTTTTTTATGTAGAGTAGTAGGTATATGTTAATCCCAAACTCCTGACTTATCCCTCCTCTCCTTTCCCCTTTGGTAACCATAGTTTGTGTTCTATATTGGTGAGCTGTGAGTCTATTTCTGTTTTGTACATAACTTCATTTGTACCAATTTTTTTTAAAGATTCCACATATAAGCAATATCATATATTTGTCTTTGCTTACTTAGTGTGATGGGGCTTCCCTGGTGACTCACATGGTGAAGAATCTATCTGAGGATTCTTGTGTTTGATGCCTGGGTTAGTAATATTAGAACCATTTGGAAAACTTTTTTTCCCCCTTTTTCACATGACTTCTTTATGGATAAGCAAAATGTTAATGCACTGTGGGAGACCTGGGTTCTATCTGTGGGTTCAGAAGGTCTCCTGGAGAAGGGAATGACTACCCACACCAGTAATCTTGCCTGGAGAATTCCAGGAACAGAGCAGCCTGGCAGGCTATAGTCCATGGGGTTACAACAGCATCTTCCCAGGTGGTACGGTGGTAAAGAATCTGCCTGCCAATGCAGGAAACGCAAAGAGACACATGTTCGATTCCTGGGTTGGGAAGATGCTCAGGAGTAGGAAATGGTGACCCATTTCAGTATTACATCCTTGAAAATTCCTTGGACAGAAGAGCCTGGCAGGCTACAGTCCATGGAGCCTCACAAAGTTAGACATAACAGAACAACAGCACGTTGAAAATTGCTTTTCCTGCAAAAATCTTTATAAACGACATCTTGCTTAGAAAAAGAAATAAAACAGATTTCTTAACTGTCACTGGGGAGGTTGGAAAAGTTCAAGTGTTGTGGAGCAGCATTCTTGTATAGAGAAGCCTTCCCTTATGATCCCTGAGTGTCCCTGGGACCAGCATGGTATTTGACACATAAGAAGGTACCCCACTTGTTAAAATTGGCATATAACTGACCTACAATGTTGTGTTACTTTCAGCTGTATAGCAAAGTGATTCAATTGTACATATGTCTATTCTTTTCCAAATTCTTTCCCCATTTAGATTACTGAGCAGAGAATTGAGATTATTGAGCAGAGAATTGAAAATATTGAGCAGAGTTCCCTGTGCTATATAGTAGGTCCTTGTGGTCATCGTTTTTTATGTAGAGTAGTAGGTATATGTTAATCCCAAACTCCTGACTTATCCCTCCTCTCCTTTCCCCTTTGGTAACCATAGTTTGTGTTCTATATTGGTGAGCTGTGAGTCTATTTCTGTTTTGTACATAACTTCATTTGTACCAATTTTTTTTAAAGATTCCACATATAAGCAATATCATATATTTGTCTTTGCTTACTTAGTGTGATGGGGCTTCCCTGGTGACTCACATGGTGAAGAATCTATCTGAGGATTCTTGTGTTTGATGCCTGGGTTAGTAATATTAGAACCATTTGGAAAACTTTTTTTCCCCCTTTTTCACATGACTTCTTTATGGATAAGCAAAATGTTAATGCACTGTGGGAGACCTGGGTTCTATCTGTGGGTTCAGAAGGTCTCCTGGAGAAGGGAATGACTACCCACACCAGTAATCTTGCCTGGAGAATTCCAGGAACAGAGCAGCCTGGCAGGCTATAGTCCATGGGGTTACAACAGCATCTTCCCAGGTGGTACGGTGGTAAAGAATCTGCCTGCCAATGCAGGAAACGCAAAGAGACACATGTTCGATTCCTGGGTTGGGAAGATGCTCAGGAGTAGGAAATGGTGACCCATTTCAGTATTACATCCTTGAAAATTCCTTGGACAGAAGAGCCTGGCAGGCTACAGTCCATGGAGCCTCACAAAGTTAGACATAACAGAACAACAGCACGCACATACTTAGTATGATCATCTCTAAGTCCATCCATGTTGCTGCAAATGGCATTATTATTTTTTTATGCCTGAGTAATACTCCATTATATAAATACGCCACATCTTCTTTATCCATTCCTCTGTTGATGGGCATGTAGGTTGCTTCCATGCCTGGGCTATTGGGAATGGTGCTGCCATGGACATTGGGCTGCACACATATATTTTTGAATTATGGTTTTCTCCAGATATATGCCCAGGATGAGATTGCTGGGTCATATGGGAATTCTAGTTTTAGTTTTTAAAGGAACTTTCATATTGTTTTTCATAAACACCAATTTACATTCTCATCAACAGTGTATTAGGATTGCCTTTCCGCCACACCCTCTCCCGTATTTGTTATTTGTAGACTTTGATGATGCCCATTCTGACTGATGTGAGGTGATATCTCACTGTAAACGTCCCCATTTGCTCCTGATCATAGCTGGATAGATTTTGTATTAGAACTCATTCAGGTGCAAGTGACAGGAAAACTCACCTCATATGAATTAAGTGGTGAATGAATTTTGGGTTCATGTAATTAAAATATCCCAAACCAGGTCTTTCGAACCCCTTCCCCTTCCTTTTCCTCTTCCCTCTTCCTTTTGTCTCCTGTCTCCCTCTGTCATATCAGCTCAACTTTCCTTTTGGATGTTACTGCCATGTAGTAATTCCAGCAGTTCCTGGTAAAGATCATTTTTTCTTTTTCCAACTATTCTATGAAAGTCCCCAGGTTTATTTCATTGACCCAGTTTGGAGCCTGTGCCCTTCCTGAACCAATGACAGTGACTGAGGAATTTGATCCTGTGATTGGCCAGCATGGAGCATAGGTCAGCTCTGGAGCCATTACTGTCACTTGGAGAAGATGGGAAAACTGGTGGTTCTCCCCCAATTATGGGTTATTTTCCTAGAAAAAAGATAGATACCAGGCAAATGAAAACAACTGTTTCTAGGTTGGGTTTTATTTTTTCCTTTACAACAGGTAAACGTGTCTATGTCTTTTTCTAGTTCAGTAATAGTTGAACAATAATCGTTCTCTATTTCCACAATCAGGAAGCTGTTCATATAATGACTGTAGAGAAAAAAGGAGACACAAGAGAAGTGAGAGTTGTAGCCACGCTGACTTCACGTGCATATCCAGCTGTCCTCTTAAAATTGCAAAGCACTTTAAACATTCAAGGCTTTGATATTTTGGCTCATATTATACATTTCAGCACCTTAATGTTTGTGTTTGATGTCTGGGTTAGTAATATTAATGCAAAAAGAACCATCTGGGAAAACTTTTTTTTCCCTTTCTCATGTGGCTTCTTTATGGATAAGCAAAATGTTAATTATTTAAGCAAAAATGTTTTTAAAAGAGCTGCAATGATGTTTTGAATAAGAAGTTTTATCACTGTACTATCCACTTCTAGTTTCAGAAAAACAGAAGCAAATTGCTTTGTATTCATGAGGAAGTGTGGAAATCATCGCTAGAAATACATTTTAGAATTTTCCCCAAATATTAATCTGCAAATACCATTCGTTATTATTAAGCTTTGTTATAGAATAAGAAAAAAAGACCTCAGTAAACTTGTTTAAATGATCTCTATTATTATAAAATTTCTGAAACTATTTTTGGATTAAGAAAGCCACAGACATGATATTCACCAGGAAAAGGGAATTTTAAAAATCGAATTCTTGAAAATAACAGATTGGCTTCATTAAGTCAGGGGAGTTCTGGTAATTACTGACTGAGAAATAAGACACCTGGATTCAATAAATATATAAGCATGTAAGCACGTAGGAAAACACAGAAAGATGAAATAAAATGCATAAATTTGAATTCTTATCCTATGGAAAGTCACAAAATAATAAGGATCACGTGAAATAGTCTTGGCTTCCGGGGCAGAAATAAGTCTATCAGCACTTTAGGCTGTAACAACATGCATTCATCCATTCTGGAAAAACCAGTTAAAAAGGGCTGGATTACCAAATGGAAGACAATGAAAAGTGGTGCTCTTTAGATAAACATATGTAGTTGCTAGTGTGCATGACAGTGGCCCTGCTGTGTGTGGCTTTAAAAGATCCAGATCTTCACCCTCTGTATGAGCTGTAATCCTATCTGCCTACTGACACCCGTCTCCTCTTCTCATCATTACCCATTTTCTCCCACTTCACCACTATCCTGGATTCTTTCTTCCTGAATCCAACCATATTGCATTCTCTTAGGGTGGAAAAACCTCTTATCCAACCAATAGAACTACTTACAATATAAAATATTGCCACAGGGGGGGAAAAAACCCTCATCATCAGTAAGAAATAACAGAGGTCTAGATGCCTCATTTCATGCATGTGACAAATTTATGAAATGATTTTTTTCATCAAAGGGTTTTATCTATTTATCACGGAATTAGAATACTAAACTATGAAAAGCATGTTGGGAATTTACAAGCAGCTAAAGAATACATTCTTTCTTCCTGTTGACAATTCACAGCAAGAATGAGCCTGGTGATTTGTGTTCTTAACCTGTGTCCTGGCCTGTGTCTCAGTTCCATATTTTGCATGATTTTAAGGAAGAAGAGATAAAAATACATGTTTACTTGCATCAAGTGTTTTAAAATTATAACAGTCTTTTTAAATGAAGGCAGAAATTTCCTCCTCACTGTCACTCATCATTCAGTCCATTTATCTACGTGGCTTAACATTGCCCTGTTGTTGATAATGCACTTAACAACAGCCATTTCATTCGCTATTTTTAAACTCTACAATTACTAGGATGAAATACCTTCTCTTTGTTGTTAATTTCACTAAGAGTAAACTGCACTCTTTAAAGAAGAGCATCTACTTAGGTATATGACAAAATTGTCTGAAAATTCAATCTACAGTGTAATACCCTAAACTTTAGAAAATCATCTTTATTTAATAAGGATTAGTTCCTTCCACTCAGATGTTGATATTTTAATACTGTCAAGTGTGTAATCATAAACTTAGTAATTTTCATCCAGGATATGAAATTCCTAAACAGTTCATATGTAATCATTCTCAACTGTCTGTCTTCAGAGCCATCTGTCATGCCTTTTTAAGGTCCTTCAAGTCAACCTAGAATATTGAAATTGGCATAAAATAGGCCTTTGTTCGTGAGTGAGGGAAAACTTATTTCAGTCTCCAGTTTCATGAGATTGTGGAGCTGCATAGAATCAAACCTTGTAAAAAAAAAAAAAAAAAAGTAAGACGCCTCTAAATAGAATATAAATAGGTGTAACTAACCATCAGTTGGTTAAAGTCTTGATACAGCATCAAGGTATATTTACTAAAAACTGAGAAACTGAAGGCTTTTAGTTTGGCAAAATACTGGATGATGACCGCAACATCCCATCCAGTTTAGGATTAGTCCTGGATGTTTTAATATTGCCCCCAATATTATTACCAGTTGAATGAAAATCACCTGGAATGGATTTGGTAGAACTCCACTCGGTGTTTCCAACTTCTGACAGGTATGTTCAGAGAAAAGCTGTCACTTTATCATGGGTTAGATCTGAAAAGTGGCCAGCAATAGCCCAGTCTCTCTTTTATTAATCCTTTTCAGACAAATATAACCAACACTCGCCCATCAAAGACAGCTTGCTGAACTTTCCTGATAAAACAAACATGGTGGCAAATATGGTATCTTAGTCTGCTTGGGCTGCCACAACAAAGCCATAGACTAGGCTTAAACAACAGAAATTCACTTCTCAAAGTACTAAAGGCTGGGACGTCCAAGGTCAAGATGGCAGCTGGATTGCTTCCTGGTGAGACCTCTCTTCCAGGCTACCACATTCACATAGTCTTTCTTCTGTGCTCATGTGGTGTCTCTTCTTACAGCATACTAATTCTATTGGATAAGGGCCCACCCACATGACCTTATTTAACTTTCATCACTTCCTTAGAGGCCCCAGCTCCACATACAGTCGCACTGAGGGATTGAGGTTTCAACATATGAATTGAGGGGATGGATGCAAACATTCAGTCTGAAACACATGGGAGATGATAATTAGGTTCATGTTAAATAAATGCAAAAAATAGAAACTGAGCAGCCCAGTGTAACAAACTACTCCAATACTAATAGACTTAAAATAACTAATGGGCTTCCCAGGTGATACAGTGGTAAAGAATTCGCCTGCCAATGCAGGAGACACAGGAGATGCAGGGTTTGGGGTTTTTTTTAATATTTTTATTTTACTTTTTGCTTTTATAGAGTTTTATTGTTTACTGATATGTATGTCTGGGATATCCCTGTGTATCAGGGATATACATATGACTAATCTGGGATTATACATATCTGTAAACAAGAGATGCAGGTTTGATCCCTGGGTCGGGAAGATCTACTGAAGTAGAAGATGCCAGACCACTCAAGTATTCTTACCTGGAAAATTCCATGGACAGAGGAGCCCGGAGGCTGGGCCACAATCCATGCATTCAGAGAGCTGGACATGACTGAGCATGTGTGCGCGCGCTTGCACACATACACACACCCCTCTTTAATACTCAGGATTCTTTTGTTCAAGAATTCAGATAGTACTCAGAAGGGAAAATTAATTTCTTCAATGTGTGGTGGTGTTCAGAGAATCCATGATAGCTTTTCTCACATGTTTTGTTTATTTGCTGGTTGCCTGAAATTACTAGGGGCTGCCTGCGCCTCTCTCTATGGCTCTCTCTGTGTTTCTCACATTTCCTCCCTCCTGATAGACTCTTAGACTCCAAAGCCTTTTTCTGCACGTGGCCTCTCTTTACAAGGATTCTTTAAAAGTCCTCTGATCACCCTCTGTGATTGAAAACAGAAGCTATACAAACTTTGAAGGCCCGGGCTCAGAAATCCCAAACTATCATTTCTGCTGCATTTAATTTGTCAGAATGAATCACTATTCCAGTGCAGCTCCAAGGTGTGGGGAGACAGGCCTGCCTTCTTGTTCAGAGAAGTGACACAGGCATACAGGGATGAGACGAATTGTTATTAGTTCTAGTTGCAGACAAACCTATCACAGTCTGCCCTCAGGCCACTAAAGTTTATATCTCTTCCACAGGTAAACTATAGGCAACTCCTCCAAAGATTCTCAAAGTCTTGTCCAATTTGATATTGGGTTCTCTTCCCAGAATTTCTTAATCTATGTTGATATATATTATTGTTTATTAATCTTTAGAAAATTTTTTTATTTTTAGGAATAGTCTTGAATGATCGTATAGGCCAACCAATATAAGAAAAATAATTTTTCATCTTATAGATGAGTTTTTCTAAAAACTGTAAATTTCAATTATAGATTTTTAATTTTTATAATCACCTTTCCACAATTGTCTAATATATTGCTTTCTGCAGTGATAGAAATTTTCTATAGCTTCACTATCTAATGCTGTAGCATGTACCCACATTTAAACACTGAGCCCTTGAAGTATGGTTTCTGTGACTAACGAATTAAATTTTAAATATTTACTTTTAATTAATTTAAATTTGGCCAAATGTGACTGAGAACTACTATAATAGTCAGTTCAGGTCTAACAACTTCTTTTGCTAGTTGTGTGTGTGTGTGTTCAGTAGCCCAGTTGTGTCTGACTCTTTGCGACCTCATGGCCTGCAACATGCCAGGGCTCCCTGTCCTTCAACATCTCCTAAAGTTCATTTCCATTGCATTGGTGATGCAATACAGCCATCTCATCCTATTATGCCCTCTCCTCCTTCTGCCCTCAATCTTTCCCAACATCAGGGATTTTTCCAATGAGTTGGATGTTCGCATCAGATGACCAAAATACTGAAGCTTCAACTTCAGCATCATTCCTTCCAGCAAGTATTCAGGGTTGATTTCCCTTAAAGAAAAACATAATTGTGCTGATACATTGAGTCATTGCATGGTCACATGGTGGGAAATATATGGTATGTGCACATTAGGAGAATAGTTCCAGGAAGGCTTAATAAACAGGCTATTTTTAAGTATGAGCAGGATGTAGGGAAACCCCCCAAATAGTACAGGACCCTAGGAATGGTGACAGGGAAGTTGTTACCATCTGGGCCTGAAAAGATGAGAGGATGGAGAGTTGACCAGAACTCACAAAGAAATACTCAGTGTAGAGGGGGTCACCTTGCAAGGAGAGAGAATTTCACAGGCAAGGAGCCAGAAGAATACATATCCTTATCTTCTCTTCACACTATCTCCTACTCAATTCATACGGAAAGACAAAAGACCCCTGACAGCCAAAGCAATCCTGAGAAAGAAGAATGGAGCTAAAGGGATTAGCCTCCCTAACTTCAGACTATACTACAAAGCAATATTCATCAAGACAGTATGGTGCTGGCACAAAAAAAAAACAGAAATATAGACCAATGGAACAAGATAGAGAACCCGGAGATAAACCCATGCACATATGGGTACCTTATTTTTGACAAAGGAGATAAAATGGTACAAAGACAGTCTCTTCAGCAAATGGTGCTGGGAAAATTGGACAGCTACATGCAAAAAAAAATGAAGTTGGAACATTCTCTAACACCATACACAAAGATCAACTCAAAATGAATTAAAGACCTAAATGTAAGACCAGAAACCATAAAAAGCCCTTGAAGTATGGTTTCTGTGACTAACGAATTAAATTTTAAATATTTACTTTTAATTAATTTAAATTTGGCCAAATGTGACTGAGAACTACTATAATAGTCAGTTCAGGTCTAACAACTTCTTTTGCTAGTTGTGTGTGTGTGTGTTCAGTAGCCCAGTTGTGTCTGACTCTTTGCGACCTCATGGCCTGCAACATGCCAGGGCTCCCTGTCCTTCAACATCTCCTAAAGTTCATTTCCATTGCATTGGTGATGCAATACAGCCATCTCATCCTATTATGCCCTCTCCTCCTTCTGCCCTCAATCTTTCCCAACATCAGGGATTTTTCCAATGAGTTGGATGTTCGCATCAGATGACCAAAATACTGAAGCTTCAACTTCAGCATCATTCCTTCCAGCAAGTATTCAGGGTTGATTTCCCTTAAAGAAAAACATAATTGTGCTGATACATTGAGTCATTGCATGGTCACATGGTGGGAAATATATGGTATGTGCACATTAGGAGAATAGTTCCAGGAAGGCTTAATAAACAGGCTATTTTTAAGTATGAGCAGGATGTAGGGAAACCCCCCAAATAGTACAGGACCCTAGGAATGGTGACAGGGAAGTTGTTACCATCTGGGCCTGAAAAGATGAGAGGATGGAGAGTTGACCAGAACTCACAAAGAAATACTCAGTGTAGAGGGGGTCACCTTGCAAGGAGAGAGAATTTCACAGGCAAGGAGCCAGAAGAATACATATCCTTATCTTCTCTTCACACTATCTCCTACTCAATTCATACGGAAAGACAAAAGACCCCTGACAGCCAAAGCAATCCTGAGAAAGAAGAATGGAGCTAAAGGGATTAGCCTCCCTAACTTCAGACTATACTACAAAGCAATATTCATCAAGACAGTATGGTGCTGGCACAAAAAAAAAACAGAAATATAGACCAATGGAACAAGATAGAGAACCCGGAGATAAACCCATGCACATATGGGTACCTTATTTTTGACAAAGGAGATAAAATGGTACAAAGACAGTCTCTTCAGCAAATGGTGCTGGGAAAATTGGACAGCTACATGCAAAAAAAAATGAAGTTGGAACATTCTCTAACACCATACACAAAGATCAACTCAAAATGAATTAAAGACCTAAATGTAAGACCAGAAACCATAAAACTCTTAGAAAAGAATATAGGCAAAACACTCAATGACATAAATCAAAGCAAGATCTTCTCTGACCTGCCCTCTAGAATAACAGAAATAAAAACAAAAATAATCATGTGGGACCTAATGAAACTTAAAAGCTTTTGTACAGCAAAAGAAACTACAAGGTGAACAGACAATCCACAGAATGGGAGAAAATCATTCAAATGAAACAACCTACAAAGAATTTCTAAAATATACAAGCAGGTCAGACAACTCAACACCGAAAAAACAAAGAACCCAATCAAAAAATGGGAAAAAGACCTAAAGAGACATCTCTGAAGAAGACATACAGATGGCCAAAAAACTCATGAGATGTTCAATGTCACTTGTTATTAGAGAAATGCAAATCACAACTACAATGAGATATCACCTCACACCAGTCAGAATGGCCATCACCAACAAATTGATAGACAATAAATGTTGGAGAGGGTGCGGATAAAAAGGAACACTCTTGCATTGCTGGTGGGAATGTAAATTGATACAGCCACTATGGAAGACAGTTTGGCGATTCCTTAAAAAACTAAGGATAGAAGCACCATATGATCCAATAATCCCACTATTAGGCTTATACCCTGATGAAATCAAAATTGAACGAGACACCTGTACTCCAATATTTATTGAAGCACTCTATACCATAGCTAGAACATGGAAGCAACCTAGATGCCCATCAGCAAATGAATGTATAAAGAAGCTATGCTACATTTATACAATGGGATATTTCTCAACTGTAAAAAGAAATGCAGAAGAATCAGTCCTAATGAGGTGGATGAATCTGGAACCTACTATACAAAGTGAAGTAAGTCACAGAGAGAAGGACAAGTATAGTATACTAACACATGTGTACAGAATCTAGTAAGATCACACTAATACACACGCAGAGCAGCGATGGAAAAAAGACATGGAGAACATATTTATGGACAATGGAGGAAGGGAAGCATGGGTGAGAGGTATGGAAATGGTAGCATAGAAACCTGCACTATCATATACAAAAGAGATAGCTATTGTCAATGTGCTATGGAACTTAGGGATCTTAGATGGGGGCTGTGCGATGGCCTGGAGGGGTGGGATGGGGGGCACTGAGAAGGAGGCCCAGGAGGGAGGGGTCAGGTATATACATATGACTTATCTGGGACTATACATATCTATAAACAACAAAAATGTGTAAAAACAAAAAGAGAAATAAAAATAATTTTTTAAAAAAGATCTTCATTGGCCAAACCCAACTGGAGGTATAAGGGGGCAAGAAAGCATATCAATATAGTCTGGAAAGGTCAGCCTCCACACAGTAAGTGGGGTAGAAGAGGATGGTGTGGATGTAGAAGGATAAGTAGAAGGTACCCAGTTCATAAGAGCATTGAAAAATTTTTGTATTATAAATTACTATGTGTACTTCCCTGGCAGTCCAGTGGTTAAGATTCTGTAGTTCCAGTGCAGAGAGGTGTGTGTGTGTGATCCTTGGCTGAGGAAATAGGATCCTGCATGCTGTGCAGTGTGGCCAAAAAAATAAAAATATATATTAAAATAAGTTGCTCTTCGGCAGCCAATTCAAATGCAATTCAAGGAATTGAGTGACATTGCTGTAACAAATTCTTTCTTATTTATGTGGACAAGATTTTCTCAATCCGAACTCTGTCTCATTTGTACAATAAGTGATTTATCCAAAGGTATACAACACTGAATAGAAGGGAAAGCCCCATTCGTCTCACATTTTACAAAAATATGATTAGACTTGGCAAATATTTCAGGTTTTTAGATATTTAAATAAATTATGGATTTTCTTATAATGTTTAGCTTCAGGTGAGTGAAACTCATCAGTTTCTGATGAGGGGCAACCACTGGGGACTCAGACTCTGGGCCGGGTGGCGGTTTTCTAAGGTGCCACAGAATCAGTCCTAAGGGGGAGAACGGAACCCAAAGTATAGTAAAAAAAAACTAACACATGTGTACAGAATCTAGTAAGATCACACTAATACACACGCAGAGCAGCGATGGAAAAAAGACATGGAGAACATATTTATGGACAATGGAGGAAGGGAAGCATGGGTGAGAGGTATGGAAATGGTAGCATAGAAACCTGCACTATCATATACAAAAGAGATAGCTATTGTCAATGTGCTATGGAACTTAGGGATCTTAGATGGGGGCTGTGCGATGGCCTGGAGGGGTGGGATGGGGGGCACTGAGAAGGAGGCCCAGGAGGGAGGGGTCAGGTATATACATATGACTTATCTGGGACTATACATATCTATAAACAACAAAAATGTGTAAAAACAAAAAGAGAAATAAAAATAATTTTTTAAAAAAGATCTTCATTGGCCAAACCCAACTGGAGGTATAAGGGGGCAAGAAAGCATATCAATATAGTCTGGAAAGGTCAGCCTCCACACAGTAAGTGGGGTAGAAGAGGATGGTGTGGATGTAGAAGGATAAGTAGAAGGTACCCAGTTCATAAGAGCATTGAAAAATTTTTGTATTATAAATTACTATGTGTACTTCCCTGGCAGTCCAGTGGTTAAGATTCTGTAGTTCCAGTGCAGAGAGGTGTGTGTGTGTGATCCTTGGCTGAGGAAATAGGATCCTGCATGCTGTGCAGTGTGGCCAAAAAAATAAAAATATATATTAAAATAAGTTGCTCTTCGGCAGCCAATTCAAATGCAATTCAAGGAATTGAGTGACATTGCTGTAACAAATTCTTTCTTATTTATGTGGACAAGATTTTCTCAATCCGAACTCTGTCTCATTTGTACAATAAGTGATTTATCCAAAGGTATACAACACTGAATAGAAGGGAAAGCCCCATTCGTCTCACATTTTACAAAAATATGATTAGACTTGGCAAATATTTCAGGTTTTTAGATATTTAAATAAATTATGGATTTTCTTATAATGTTTAGCTTCAGGTGAGTGAAACTCATCAGTTTCTGATGAGGGGCAACCACTGGGGACTCAGACTCTGGGCCGGGTGGCCGGTTTTCTAAGGTGCCACCACTTGTCTGGTATGGAGCTTCAGACCAGTTCATTAACTTCTGTGCCTCAGTTTCCTAACCATAAATCGTGATAACACTAGTACTTACCTCATAGGGTTGTTTTGAACATATAGCACTTTATTTATTTATTTTTTAAACTATTTATTTATTTATTTATTTATTGGGGAGGGGGAGGGTTGGGGAGGGAAGGGACGGGTGGGCCACTTCTATTGGTCTTTCATTTCTCTATTTTCATCCGTCTTTGTTCTTTGGCTCCTGTGGGCCTTCCATCGTGGTAGCCTCTGTTGTCGCAGAGCGCTGACTCTGGGCACATGTGCTCCAGAGCTCCAGCTCAGTAATTGGACACATCTGTCTAGCCGCTCCGCAGCACGTGGGATCTTCACAGGCCAGGGATTGAACTGGCGCCCCTTGCACTGCAAGGCGGTGTCCTTACCCACTGGACCACCAGGGAAGCCCCATATAGCACTTTAAACAGTACTGTTTAAATGTGTTGCATTAGTCAGCCATTGCTGTAATGACACTGTATAACAAACAACAATAACATTTCAGTAGCATGAAACAGTAAGCATTCATTTCTTACTCTGCACCTGTCAATTGCTTAGAATTCTTTCACTACAGGTTAAGCCCAGGTCTGCTCCAAGAGCTTGTCATTCTTCTTGGACCAACAGCTAAACAAAGCATATTCTTCTCATGGCAAAAAAGCAAGAACATGAGGAGATACTAATCCACTTCTTGGAAGTAGTTTTCTGCTGATGTTTTCAATTTCACTTTGTTTCATATGTCTTTTTGAAACCTTGTATTATTGGGATTTCAATAGAGAATACATTATTCTCCAAAAAATTTCCTTGATTGTGAACCAATTATTCCCCAATTTAAGTGCATTTATTTCCAAAGGTATACAACACTGAATAGAAGGGAAAGCCCCATTCGTCTCACATTTTACAAAAATATGATTAGACTTGGCAAATATTTCAGGTTTTTAGATATTTAAATAAATTATGGATTTTCTTATAATGTTTAGCTTCAGGTGAGTGAAACTCATCAGTTTCTGATGAGGGGCAACCACTGGGGACTCAGACTCTGGGCCGGGTGGCCGGTTTTCTAAGGTGCCACCACTTGTCTGGTATGGAGCTTCAGACCAGTTCATTAACTTCTGTGCCTCAGTTTCCTAACCATAAATCGTGATAACACTAGTACTTACCTCATAGGGTTGTTTTGAACATATAGCACTTTATTTATTTATTTTTTAAACTATTTATTTATTTATTTATTTATTGGGGAGGGGGAGGGTTGGGGAGGGAAGGGACGGGTGGGCCACTTCTATTGGTCTTTCATTTCTCTATTTTCATCCGTCTTTGTTCTTTGGCTCCTGTGGGCCTTCCATCGTGGTAGCCTCTGTTGTCGCAGACCCTGACTCTGGGCACATGTGCTCCAGAGCTCCAGCTCAGTAATTGGACACATCTGTCTAGCCGCCCGCAGCACGTGGGATCTTCACAGGCCAGGGATTGAACTGGCGCCCCTTGCACTGCAAGGCGGTGTCCTTACCCACTGGACCACCAGGGAAGCCCCATATAGCACTTTAAACAGTACTGTTTAAATGTGTTGCATTAGTCAGCCATTGCTGTAATGACACTGTATAACAAACAACAATAACATTTCAGTAGCATGAAACAGTAAGCATTCATTTCTTACTCTGCACCTGTCAATTGCTTAGAATTCTTTCACTACAGGTTAAGCCCAGGTCTGCTCCAAGAGCTTGTCATTCTTCTTGGACCAACAGCTAAACAAAGCATATTCTTCTCATGGCAAAAAAGCAAGAACATGAGGAGATACTAATCCACTTCTTGGAAGTAGTTTTCTGCTGATGTTTTCAATTTCACTTTGTTTCATATGTCTTTTTGAAACCTTGTATTATTGGGATTTCAATAGAGAATACATTATTCTCCAAAAAATTTCCTTGATTGTGAACCAAATTTACACTTCAGTCAAATGACTGCTCTATTTCATTCTCTGCAAGAGACTGCTTCTTGACTGCACCAAATGAACAACATGAATCCTGGACAACATAAAAGAAGATGGAGAGACATCATTTTCCTTAGATTCTAAATTCGTTTGAAAATAATTTTTTTTCTCTTCTTTTGATAAGCCTGTCTTGTGGACTATCTGAGCAATTTCGTAGCATCTACTGAAGATAAATAACTTGGCAAACCCATCACATGTACTAGCTGAGAGATTTATCTTGCCCCTGGGCAACTGAGTCAGGATTCAAGGGGAATTTACAGATCCTCCCATTGTTTGGCCTGTATGTTTTTCTATCAGAGGCCAACAAAATTTTAGTTTCACCTTCTTTTGTTTTCTGGTGAGTAAACAGAGAAGAATTGTTTTGATAAAGAGGCTTAATGGGAGAAGTTGATGTATTACACCTTTGCAGATAACTCAGATTTATGAGCTTGGAGGAACAGTTTACTGATTCTTTCCTCCCAAAGACTGTTTAATTCGTGAAATTTTGGTAATGAAGTAAATAATACTCTTTTTTCATCTAGTATTGCTATAAACTGAGAGGTAATCGTATACACTTGGACAGGCTAACAGCACCTATTGAGATCAAGTCTTCACTACTAATGTGGAAGATGGTAGAGTCTTCTGGCTGAAGAGCCAAAGAACTCCTTTCTTCACAAGTGGCCTTCAAACACTGATGGGATTATACTTGTTTCTAGAAAGAAAATTCTAATTGGTGATGACTAAGTGTGAATAATACTCTTGCTTTTGTTAGCAGCTGTTCTTGTTCTTTCCAGTTTAAATGTTTCTCATAATGGTGGTTTAGAGTGAGATGCTTATAGCCTCACCCTAGAGATAGGAGGTGTCATGTCACAGGTCATGATGGGAGGTGGGAGGTGTTACCTCACAGGAATTCCTAGCTACAGCTCTTCCCTCTGAAATTCAGACAGAAATATTTATGCCCAACTTGACCATGTGTTTGAATTCTCCATTTTCAGGAGTGTGTGTATTAGAACTCCATAACCATTCACTATGATACTTCCTTAAAATCTTTAGTGACAGGAAAAAGATCATTTGGGAGTATCACACACTTTCTACATGAAGAAAACTAGGATATAAAACTTTAAAAATGGTGTGATTCTCATTGAGACAGAAATAAAGTTATTTGGAAGGAAATATATCAGGATGTTAATAATGGGGTCTGGGACCATTATTATTCATCCTATTGTACTTTCCTATATTTATGAATTATCTACAGTGACCAAGTATTACTATAATAACTCAAAAAGTACCTAAAATTATGAGACATAGCTTTCTCCCTTCCGCATTCTTAAAATATACCAGAAAGATAACATTTACGCATTAAAAACTAGTTAATTAAAAGCACTTTTCTCTATAATCAATATGTTATAATAGCCTATAGTGGAAGAGAAGCTGAAAAAGAACATGTGTGTGTGTGTTTGTATAACTTAATCACTTTTCTGTACACTTGAAATTGACACAACATTGTAAATTAACTATACTTCAATTAAAACTTTTTTAAAAAAAGAGAAAAGGAAGTTATCTAATTTTTCTAAACTTTCCAAAATGCATATCTTATGTTATCTTTTTTCTTCACTCTCTTCTTATGCCCTCAGTTAATGTCAGAATTTGAAGCACTGATTCTGACACAGAAACACCTGTATCCTATGTAGATAACCCTGGCCTTGACCTTCAGTTTCATTCCTGCCATGCCATCTTCCTTCCAGATAGGTCCATATGGATGTCTTGTCAGCACATTCAATATACCCCAAAGCAAACTCATGTATTTGACTCCCCCTGGTTGGCTTATCCCCCTTTTCTGGATCTATTCCAGTTAATGACACCACTTTTTCTAGGTTATTAAGAAGTGTTTCTTCACTTACTATCTTGGACTCCTTTGTCTTTCATAGACTGTTGTCATATTCCATCTTAACAGCGTTGCTCATATTTAATTGCTCCTTTCCATTCCCTCTGACAATATCCTAATTATACCTCTCACTTTGATGATATCAGTATACTTACTAAGCACTTTGAATTCCTCAAATTTAATTTTCACAACAGGCCTAGAAAGTAGGTCCTCTTCTTATCATTCCATTCTATAGTAGCTTCCCTGAGATCACTTGAGTTTATATGCAGAGCAGGATTTGAATCCAAGCTGTCTTCCCAGGGGAAGTGGCTGCAGGCGATGGATATGCAGGTGACAGGAAAAAGATCATTTGGGAGTATCACACACTTTCTACATGAAGAAAACTAGGATATAAAACTTTAAAAATGGTGTGATTCTCATTGAGACAGAAATAAAGTTATTTGGAAGGAAATATATCAGGATGTTAATAATGGGGTCTGGGACCATTATTATTCATCCTATTGTACTTTCCTATATTTATGAATTATCTACAGTGACCAAGTATTACTATAATAACTCAAAAAGTACCTAAAATTATGAGACATAGCTTTCTCCCTTCCGCATTCTTAAAATATACCAGAAAGATAACATTTACGCATTAAAAACTAGTTAATTAAAAGCACTTTTCTCTATAATCAATATGTTATAATAGCCTATAGTGGAAGAGAAGCTGAAAAAGAACATGTGTGTGTGTGTTTGTATAACTTAATCACTTTTCTGTACACTTGAAATTGACACAACATTGTAAATTAACTATACTTCAATTAAAACTTTTTTAAAAAAAGAGAAAAGGAAGTTATCTAATTTTTCTAAACTTTCCAAAATGCATATCTTATGTTATCTTTTTTCTTCACTCTCTTCTTATGCCCTCAGTTAATGTCAGAATTTGAAGCACTGATTCTGACACAGAAACACCTGTATCCTATGTAGATAACCCTGGCCTTGACCTTCAGTTTCATTCCTGCCATGCCATCTTCCTTCCAGATAGGTCCATATGGATGTCTTGTCAGCACATTCAATATACCCCAAAGCAAACTCATGTATTTGACTCCCCCTGGTTGGCTTATCCCCTTTGCTGGATCTATTCCAGTTAATGACACCACTTTTTCTAGGTTATTAAGAAGTGTTTCTTCACTTACTATCTTGGACTCCCTTATCTTTCATAGACTGTTGTCATATTCCATCTTAACAGCGTTGCTCATATTTAATTGCTCCTTTCCATTCCCTCTGACAATATCCTAATTATACCTCTCACTTTGATGATATCAGTATACTTACTAAGCACTTTGAATTCCTCAAATTTAATTTTCACAACAGGCCTAGAAAGTAGGTCCTCTTCTTATCATTCCATTCTATAGTAGCTTCCCTGAGATCACTTGAGTTTATATGCAGAGCAGGATTTGAATCCAAGCTGTCTTCCCAGGTGGCACAAGTGGTAAAGAACCCACCTGCCAATGCAGGCGATGGATATGCAGGTCTTCCTGGGGTTAGGAGGATCCCCTGAAGGAGGGCTTGTCCAGCCACTCCAGCAATCATGCCTGGAGAATCCCATGGACAGAGAAGCCTGAGGGGCTACAGTCCATAGAGTTGTAAAGAGTTGGATACAATGGAAGCATGCCTAAGGTCAGAGATGACAAGCCACAAAACTCCTAGACCAGCAATTGTAACAGATTCCCTCATAAGTTCCTGCTACATCACTATGTTGGTATTGTCACTATTGTAGACATAGAAACACCAAGACTCAAAAAGATTCAGAACAGAAAGACCTCCAGAGCTAATCCTGCATACTCGCCTGCCCACTGCCATCAAGATTCATCTTATAAAGACACTTTTTTGCTTGTTCCTTTAAAAAGAAAAAAAATGACATGAAAAATCCATTAGTGCTATTCATTGCTTGGAGAACAAAGTCCAGGTTGTTTGGGTGGGTGCTCAGGGCTCCCCAGATGACACCCACCTTCAGCTTTACCTGCTACTTGTCACTCCTGCTGGCTGGATTGTCCCATCCCAGCCCCCCTGTTATTCTCCCATGTCCTGCTTCTGTTCATTTGAACTCAAACTTCTATTTTAATATCTGAGCACCCATCCCAACTGCCATGAGTATATTTTCCCTTGGAAAAGCACATTTGGATTTTTCACTGAATCATAGCTCAGATACATTCAAATGAGACATTCTGCAATGAGACAGACCCTGGAAAGAGAAGAATCATATTCAGTTTTCCAAAGGGCAAAATCTAGACTTGCCAGAATCGTACTGTTGCTTTGTCTTCTGCAGGGGACAGTGCACGTTATGAGTTCAACAAAATATGGATAAAGTTTAAAAAAAGAAGAATGAAAACAGACCATTCCCTCTGACAATATCCTAATTATACCTCTCACTTTGATGATATCAGTATACTTACTAAGCACTTTGAATTCCTCAAATTTAATTTTCACAACAGGCCTAGAAAGTAGGTCCTCTTCTTATCATTCCATTCTATAGTAGCTTCCCTGAGATCACTTGAGTTTATATGCAGAGCAGGATTTGAATCCAAGCTGTCTTCCCAGGTGGCACAAGTGGTAAAGAACCCACCTGCCAATGCAGGCGATGGATATGCAGGTCTTCCTGGGGTTAGGAGGATCCCCTGAAGGAGGGCTTGTCCAGCCACTCCAGCAATCATGCCTGGAGAATCCCATGGACAGAGAAGCCTGAGGGGCTACAGTCCATAGAGTTGTAAAGAGTTGGATACAATGGAAGCATGCCTAAGGTCAGAGATGACAAGCCACAAAACTCCTAGACCAGCAATTGTAACAGATTCCCTCATAAGTTCCTGCTACATCACTATGTTGGTATTGTCACTATTGTAGACATAGAAACACCAAGACTCAAAAAGATTCAGAACAGAAAGACCTCCAGAGCTAATCCTGCATACTCGCCTGCCCACTGCCATCAAGATTCATCTTATAAAGACACTTTTTTGCTTGTTCCTTTAAAAAGAAAAAAAATGACATGAAAAATCCATTAGTGCTATTCATTGCTTGGAGAACAAAGTCCAGGTTGTTTGGGTGGGTGCTCAGGGCTCCCCAGATGACACCCACCTTCAGCTTTACCTGCTACTTGTCACTCCTGCTGGCTGGATTGTCCCATCCCAGCCCCCCTGTTATTCTCCCATGTCCTGCTTCTGTTCATTTGAACTCAAACTTCTATTTTAATATCTGAGCACCCATCCCAACTGCCATGAGTATATTTTCCCTTGGAAAAGCACATTTGGATTTTTCACTGAATCATAGCTCAGATACATTCAAATGAGACATTCTGCAATGAGACAGACCCTGGAAAGAGAAGAATCATATTCAGTTTTCCAAAGGGCAAAATCTAGACTTGCCAGAATCGTACTGTTGCTTTGTCTTCTGCAGTGGTGCCCCACAGTGCACGTTATGAGTTCAACAAAATATATAGGAATAAAGTTTAAAAAAAAAAGAGCATTGTTAATGAGCATAGTGAAAACAAGAGGCAAATCGACTATCCTTTAGCTATTACCCCTGAAAATGAAGACTTGGGAAGCCCCAGAATGAGACCTCTTGTTCCCAGATGGCTTTCATGTTGGTTTTCTCCTGTTGTCTTGAATGGTGGTTATAACCTTCTCCTCTCCTTCCCCCTCCTCTTCATCCTTCTCCTCCTCCTTCTTCATCTTCTTCTAGACACTACTTTTGCAAATGCTTTTGTTAAATGAATTCTTGCCAGGGCTGCTTTGGTGGAGAGCCTCCTCCCCAACACTTTCCCGCCCCCTTTCCCACACCAGAGGGGTTCTTCACAGACCTGCTTTCAAAGGCTGTGCAGGAAGCATCTATGTATGTGGGCCTGTGTAGAGGTTTGTGTGTGTGTGTGTGTGCTAAGTCACTCAGTTGTGTCCAGTTCTTTGTGATTGCATGGACTGTCACCCACCAGGCCGCCTCAGTCCACAGGATTCTCTAGGCAAGAATACTGGAGTGGGTTGCCATACACTTCTCCAGGGATCTTCCCAATCCAGGGGTTGAACCTGAGACTCTTACATTTCCTGCACTGGCAGGCAGGTTCTTTACCACTAGCTCCTCCTTGGAAGCCCTGTCTATAGTTGGGTGGAGAGAAAAGTGATTCTGTTCTTCATAAAAGTGTAACGTGCTGAACAGTAGCCCCCTCTTTTCTGAATTACTTATGCACATATTCTGGGCTCCCTAGAACTTGGATTTGCTTGTAATTGAGCACATACTTGTTTAGATCCTGCTGAGTTGCTCTCGTGATATGAGGCTTCAGAGAAAGATACGGAGCAGTCCTGCCTGTAGGAAGTATATAATCTCATTGGGAAGCCAAGACAGTCACCTTCCTGAGCATGCTTCCAAATCTTTAGGTTATCATTTCTGATCTCTTGCCTGAACTTTAGCTCTAATAACTTTACCTATCTCTCTGCCTCCTAGACAGTCTCTGTTTTGACTGCCCAACTTTCAATGGAACCAAAAATTTCTAAACCTGAAGTTATGTTCTTTCTCAGAAAACCCAGAAAGTTCACAATATCAGCATCAGAGCTATCTGGTAAAAGAACAAAAGCATAAGGAGTAGTGGGAGCAGGGATTGTTGAAGTGACCAAAGCAACACAAATAACTGGGGAGAGTTACCATTAAATATGTGAAGTCAGAGACTTCCCTGGTGGTTCAGCAGTTGAGACACCATGCTTCTACTGCAGAGAGTATGGGTTCAATCCTTAGTCAGGGAAATGGGACCCTTCATGCCATGTGACATGGCCAGAAAGTTAAAAAAAAAATTGTGTGTGTGTGTAGGGCTTCCCTGATGGTAATGAATCTGTCTGCAATGTAGGAGGCCCCTGGTCAGATCCCTGGCTAAGGAAGATTCCCTGGAGGGAGGACACGGCAATCCACTCTAGTATTCTTGTCTGGAGAATGCCATGGACAGTGGAGCCTGGCAGGCTACATTCCATCATGCATGACAGGGAATAGGTGTGTCCTGAAGGGAACGTATACCAGCACCATCTCAACAAGTGTTTTATATGTACATATGTGTGTGTGTGTGTGTGTATACACATATATACATATATAATATATATGTATATATCTTTAATTGCAAGTTACCAACTGCAGCCTCCATTCAGCAAATGCAATTGAAATCTGTTCCCAAAATGGAGGGGAAAACTGGCCATGATGGATTTCCTTAAAGATGGTACTGTATACATAAAACCATATTTATATCTTTTATGGGTGATGACTGGGAGTTTCAAGGGGAATATTGAACTCATCTGCTTCCTTTAAAATCAAAACCCTATGTGAATTGTGATTTTGTTGTATTTGATTCGGCTGTAGAGGACAGACTGAGGCTGGCAAGTTGCAGACAGTTGCTCAGTGTAAGGGAAAACTCCTAAGAAGACATCTGCCCAAAGGCACACCAGCTGGTGGCAGTGTGCTTTCCTCCCAATTCAGACACAGGCTGGGATGAAGTTCTGCATTCAGAGGGAGGCTGAATTGAAAAGCCTCCCAAGTCCCTTCCAACTAAACACTTTATGAGTGTATGAATGTCTGAATTCCTTTAGAGGCCAGAGAAGTGAGAAGCTAAAATTAGAAGGAGTTTTCACAGAGGGGCCTTCCTTATGGAGGAGGTTACGGAGGCTTGCCCTGCTAGGTTGGGGAGGTGAGGCAAAGGGAAAGCATTATGCTGGATGTCAAAGGTGTGGAAGAGGCTCTGCAGGTGCAAGGGGGACGAAGAGGGCAGCTGATTCCAATGGATAAAGAAAGAAAGATGCTAGTAAGAATCCCTTTGAGAGAGAGGAGGAATTGAACTGTGTTTGAGGCAGTAATGAGCTTAGCAAAAACCTGACAGCTGTTCATACATTATCTAAGAAACCTGACAGTTGCCTAAGGACATGTGAACTTTGGAGCAGCTCTGAAATGAGAAGAGGTGGAAAAACTGTTTGCTGTGTTAAAAGCTTCCTCCCCAAAGCTGAAGAACTGGGCTTTTCCTAAACACAAGGGCAGAGCCACCACAGAACTCTCAGTAGGTCCATAGCCATGTAACCTGCTCATTTCAGGTGTCTCATGCCCTCGTCTATATTGAGACAAACAGGCAGCAAGAAAAACCTGTAAATATCTCACTGAAGTCAGGACATGACATTTTAAGAACTATATTTCCCAAGAAAGGTGAAAAGGATTTTTTTAAATGTCACAGAAGTTCTTTGTTTGTGAACAAACAAGACAGAAATGGTACAAGATCATTTACTAGAGAACTGAAAGGAAGCCTGACATGGAATTGTTTCAAAGGACCTTTGAGTGATTGTCGATTTTGTAAGGTTGCTATTATGTTTATAATATAAATCACATAATAAAGCCATTATGGATAGCTTGCAGTAGTGTGTAGCTATGAGAGAGATGTATGTAACTTTTGGACTCTAAATGACTCATCTCTGATGTCACCAGTCCCACTTGAGCCCCAGGGATACAGCTGTGCACATTTTACAGGTATCGTAAGTCATAGTGGTCTTGTCAGCAACTCAAAAGCTGTGATAGTTCTAGGTTTTTTTTATGTCTCTATGTTTTGGTGTTACTGGATTACAACTGTGTGACTCTGTATTTTTACTTTATTCCTTGTATCTGTACAAAGAAAAGAATACATTTAGAAAATCAGGAGTGGGACAAATAATGTTTCCGTCAAATCTACAAACCTCAAATCCAGAAATGTCATCAACCTGGAACAGGAAGTCTCAAGCATTCTACTCCTGCCTGACTGTGAGGAAGACACTGTTAGTGAGCACAGAGCACTAATCATGACATTCATCACTGGGAGGAGGAGGCTCCTCAGTAGAATGAAATATCAGCAAATTATGATCATCCTGAGAAAAAAGACGAAGACTTCTGTGGCTTGGATGCTAATGATACCCAGGATTGTTTCTATTTCTTACCTTCCACTATAGAATATTATGTCTCCTTGAATCCTACCAGTTTTAATTCATCTTGATTTCAAGAAAACTTTCCAAGACATTGTAGCTCCCCCCGCCCCCCCCTTTTTGAATGTTCATACAGGTAGGAATTGGATGAGATGAGGCGAAAAGGAAACTCAAGGAAGGAACATGGCTTGAGTGAAGACAGTATGTCCCCAAATGAATAACCAACAAGAACCTGCTGCACAGCACTGGGAACTCTGCTCAATGTTATGTGACAGCCTGGACAGGAGGGGAGTTTGAGGGAGAATGGATACATGTGTATGTGTGGCTGAGTCTCTTTGTTGTCTACCTGAAACTATCACAACATTGTTAACTCGCTATACTCCAACACAGAATGAAAAGTTTTCTATAAATACCCCTCCCCCAACCCAAATTACCCCAGGACAGTATATCCTTGTAGGAGGGAAATCAGAGGGGGCACAGCCAGACTGGGACAGCTGATTCCTTCTCGGGGGTGGGGAAGCATAGCAGAAGGTTAAGGAGAAATATTTTGATGGGCAGTTTTATAGAGCAGTGGACATCTTGGGTTATAGAGCAGTGAGGTGGGGGTCAAAGAGGGTGGTGGAGGAGATGGCAGATCACAGGTAGGTCATGATAAAGAACAACGTGGAGAAGAAGGGGGGCTGCCTGAGGGCAGAGCTAGGGAGCAATCCACAAGACCACCCTCACACGGACACCAAGTGCCAGTTTTGGGGGACCCAAGGCCAATTTCAGTTTCAATACTTTGCTAGAAAGACTCACAGAATCTACTGAACGCTATTGTCTATGTTAAACCACAGTGATGATGTATTACAGTGAGGCAATACAGATGAAAGAGAGCCAAGGGAAGAGATGCATGGGGCAGAATCCAGAAGTGTTCTAATCCCAGAGTTTCCAACTAGAATGAGGAACACATTTACTTTCCCAGCAACACTGTGAGACAATGAGCACAAAGTACTGCCAACCAGTAAAGCTAACCCAAGCCTTTGTGTCCAGAGTTTCTATTAGAGCTTGGTTATAGAGACCTGAATGGCCACCCACATCATTGACTTCAGTATCTAGCCCCTTTGGAGGTCTAGCTGGTACCATATGACCCAAGGCCTCCACCCTGAGCCATGTTGTTGGACTACTGGTGTGGCCAATGACCCTCAGACACTCTGATCAGACAGAACATTCCAAGGGTTCAGAGGTCACCTCCCAAGGGAAAAAGCCAGACCCCCCCCACCGCCTTCGGATATGGTTAATTCTTCACTACACACTGAAGTAATACTCTCTCACCCCTTTTTTCTTCTCCCTCCCATTTCTGTCCCTTCTTCATTTCCCTGAATCTTTTAAGGTTCAATACAATCTATGTCCTGAACACCCCATTCTCAGTTGCTGTCAGGTCAGATTACAGTTAGTAGTGACTGGACTGCAAGAAATGAGAGCAGGGTCAATGGGGTGTCTTCATCCTCAGCTTGATGAACTCCATGGAGGACACTGGGTAGATCTCACGGTGCCAAGTCCCTGAAGAATGTTATCTGCAAGTTCTGCTGACTTGGGAAATTACAACAAAAGTTACCTTGGGGGCCAAGGACTAAGTGATTTCCATGGTAACATAGGGACCACCCCTCTCTGCTAGGGATGGAGTGTTGAAGATTTATTCTGGCACCATATATGCTCAAACAATGAGATATCTTTAAAGAAAAATGACCCCAAAGAAACAGATCACAGGTAGGTCATGATAAAGAACAACGTGGAGAAGAAGGGGGGCTGCCTGAGGGCAGAGCTAGGGAGCAATCCACAAGACCACCCTCACACGGACACCAAGTGCCAGTTTTGGGGGACCCAAGGCCAATTTCAGTTTCAATACTTTGCTAGAAAGACTCACAGAATCTACTGAACGCTATTGTCTATGTTAAACCACAGTGATGATGTATTACAGTGAGGCAATACAGATGAAAGAGAGCCAAGGGAAGAGATGCATGGGGCAGAATCCAGAAGTGTTCTAATCCCAGAGTTTCCAACTAGAATGAGGAACACATTTACTTTCCCAGCAACACTGTGAGACAATGAGCACAAAGTACTGCCAACCAGTAAAGCTAACCCAAGCCTTTGTGTCCAGAGTTTCTATTAGAGCTTGGTTATAGAGACCTGAATGGCCACCCACATCATTGACTTCAGTATCTAGCCCCTTTGGAGGTCTAGCTGGTACCATATGACCCAAGGCCTCCACCCTGAGCCATGTTGTTGGACTACTGGTGTGGCCAATGACCCTCAGACACTCTGATCAGACAGAACATTCCAAGGGTTCAGAGGTCACCTCCCAAGGGAAAAAGCCAGACCCCCCCCACCGCCTTCGGATATGGTTAATTCTTCACTACACACTGAAGTAATACTCTCTCACCCCTTTTTCTTACCTCTCCCATTTCTGTCCCTTCTTCATTTCCCTGAATCTTTTAAGGTTCAATACAATCTATGTCCTGAACACCCCATTCTCAGTTGCTGTCAGGTCAGATTACAGTTAGTAGTGACTGGACTGCAAGAAATGAGAGCAGGGTCAATGGGGTGTCTTCATCCTCAGCTTGATGAACTCCATGGAGGACACTGGGTAGATCTCACGGTGCCAAGTCCCTGAAGAATGTTATCTGCAAGTTCTGCTGACTTGGGAAATTACAACAAAAGTTACCTTGGGGGCCAAGGACTAAGTGATTTCCATGGTAACATAGGGACCACCCCTCTCTGCTAGGGATGGAGTGTTGAAGATTTATTCTGGCACCATATATGCTCAAACAATGAGATATCTTTAAAGAAAAATGACCCCAAAGAAAGTGACTATGTAATTCTGGTCAGGCTACCTCAAAGCCTTAAGACCGTTCCCTTTTAAACCATCTTTTTTGTCTTTTTGTTTTACTTGTGATTCCTTTCTTGGCCAACCTATTCATCCTTCAGTGAATGCTTAGGCTTGAGAAAGCCTTCTCAGATAACAGAGAACTGTTTTATTCCTCGATAAGCCACCACTTGGAATCATAGCTCATCTTGAGGCTTGCTTGAACATTTCTAGAGATTTCTATGAGGGTTGCCTGTCTTAAAAAAACAAATCGTGGAAAAAAACCACGATTTAGCTCAGCTTTGGGTTTAGGCCTACATTATCAATGTTAAAGGGTTTTATTTGCAAATAAAATGTTTTCCATAAGCACTTGTCTAACAAAATCATACAGCACAAAAATAAGAGGGCTTAAATTGAAAGAAATCACCATTATTTGCCCAAGGAAACCCTTTTAAATGTGCTCATACCTACCCACATCTGCTTTTCAATCTTGGGGCCAAAAACCCTCTTGATTTAAGTGTGTTGCTTCCAGTGCTCTCATTTCAGAATTGTGAAATGAAATAAACAAGGAATCTAAACAGTATTATTTTTAAATAATGCACTTTGCATCTAAGGTGGTCATATGTGTACTTTATCTGATTACATGGAACTGTAATTTGAAATACTTCATAGCCTATATTTTAAAAACTAACCTAGGGTTTTCTCTGACTTTCTTGAAAGTCACTATTGTATTTTCATATTGTCATTAGCATTGATGTTGCTACCATTCTCATGTTCTGCTTTATATATTTTAATTAAATGTTTTGTATTTTATACTCAAACCCTGAGGCAATTTTAACATGAAGGGGACAATTTTATAAATGGAAAAATATAAAACCATACAAAATGATTGGTGTGTTCCCTGCTGCACAGAACATTTAAGAGCTAGAATTCCTGCCTCAAAATATTCCCAGGCTACCGAAAGTTAGATGCTTTTAAAATGTCAAGAGTAAGCTCTTTCATTTGGTTTCAGTTTCAGTTTGTTTGATATAGTCATGAGACCTCTTTTTAAAGATGAGTCCCTTCTCACTGAAGAGAAGGTATAAAGGCTCATTACATGTTTATTTGTAATCACTTTGAAATTGGATACAGTATAAGCATTCCAAAATATGGGACTGGTTGCATACTAATGCAGTATCCACACCATGTAATCATGCAGAAAAAGGTTTACTATCTTAAGAGAAAAAAATCAGACTATAATCAGTATAAGCCTTTATTTTATGAAGATAAAATATATAGAATATGAATAAATAATCCATATAGGACTTCCCTGATGGTCCAGTACTTAAGAATCCACCTACCAATGCAGGGGTCATGGGTTTGATCCCTGGTCCAGGAAGACCCCACATGCTCCTGTTCTGTAGCCCGTGCTTCCCAACAAGAGAAGCCACCACAATGAGAAGCTCACACATAGCAACTGAAGAGTGGCCCGTGCACAGCAACAAAGACCCCCTGCAGCTATAAAGATAAATAAATACAAATTTTAAAATATGATAATACAGATAAATATTTATTGAAAACCGTGAAAAGCTATTTATAACAGTTTAGTAGTGGTCTCTCTGCATGAACTGGACATGATTTGAAATATGATAAATCCTTAAAATCTTAGACTCGAAGGGACTTTGATACCATTTAATTCAGTGACTCATTAAGTTACCAGATAACTCATTCCATTTGCAGACTGATCCAAATATTTGAGAGTTCTCTCTTAACTGTAACTCCTACCTTCCTCCCTGTGGTTCTGCTAGCTGGGGGTCCCTGCTGCCCTCAGGAGACAGGTGGAATAAACCCAATTCCTTACACATCACTGCTCTTCAGTTATTTAAAGACTGCTCCTCCTCCTTCCTAAATCTTCTTTCCTTCAGTGTAACATCCCTAGTCTGATCTTTGTTTGTGGTTTCCTGAACCCTCCATAGCCCTGACACATTTATCAGGAGGTTGCTGAATTGTTGGCACCTCTCTTAAAACGAGTCATCCAGAGCAGACCCCATGGCCAAGTGCCTTCACTGTTGTTGTTTAGTCTCTCAGCAGAGCCTGACTCTCTGTGACCCCATGGACTGTAGCCCTCCAGGCTCCTTTGTCCATAGCATTTCCCAGATAAGAACAACTAGAATGGGTTGCCATTCCCTTCTCCAGATACAGCTATAACAAGCTGCAATCCAGTTTCTGGCCTTTCTGGCAATCTCTACTAAGCCATTTCTTACTTGTATTATTCTATATCCAGATCTGTCAGATTCATTTAAATCTTGATTCTGTCCAGCAAACCTCTTTTTCAAGTTTTGCTGCCCTTCCTATATTGATAACTAAGTCATCTCACCTATATTCATCTCTGAAGATCATTTTAAGGGCACAGACTGAAATCTCAAATCTGCTTTTCAGAGAGGATTTGACAGTACTTGATGCTATTTCATTGGACACATCCCTCTATTCATGTCCCGCGACTCTGGGGTGAGCCAGCAAGCATGCCTGAGGACATGGCACCCACCACAGGCTCAGGCAGCAGTGGGAAATTTCCCACCGATAGGCATAGTAAATAGAGAAGGAAATGGCAACCCACTTCAGTATTCTTACCTGGAGAATTCCATGGACAGAGGAGTCTGGCAGGCTACAGTCCATGGGGTCACAAGAATCAGGCACGACTTAGTAACTAAACCACCACCACCACCAGGAATAATAAAAAGAATTTGAAAATTGAAGTGGAGACCAAAGAGAAGGGATTTTCCCAAAAGAAAGAAACTGTAATAAAGCATAAAGTCTCTGATATCAATCAATGCATCCAGGCCACAGACAAACTCAGACGCCATAAACAGAGTAACAAGATGGACCCTTGCCTAGTTTCCCCTGTAAGTGCCACCCATGTCTGGCCTGTTAATTTGAAATGTAATCTCCAGAAAAATCTTGGATGGTGGAACCAAGTTCCTGGGAGAATTCGTTAGCTGTGAATTTCACAACCTTTCATCTTTATCCTGATTCCACAGCATCTTCCTGGAGCTCCACTTCCACACGTCGAAGGTGAGGGAGCTGAACGTGACCTGGTGACCATCAAGTCTTCTCCATTCAATACATTTGATATAAAGATAGGCTGATGCACCATCAAGGGGTAGTTTACAATTATTCCTCATTATGCTGTTCAAAGTTATCCATGGAGCATAGATCTGATGTTCCCAGAGCTGCTTTTTTAAAAAAATTATTTTATTGAAGTGTGGTTGATTTAGAGTGTGTGTTCATTTCTGCTGTATAGCAAAGTGATTTGGTTATACATACATACCCAGAACCTCTCTCTTGCTCAGCAGTTCTTTCATTTATCTCAAATTGGCTCCTAGCTTTTTCCATGCCCCTCAAGCACTGCTTTCTCCCTCTCTGTACACTCCCTGGAGAATTTCAGGGACAGAGGACAAGGTGGGCTACAGTTCATGGGTTCAAAGAGTTGCACATAACTGAGTGACTAACACAGCCTGATGACTAAGGGCTGCTGTGGCAGCTTCTCCGGCCTGGACTGCCCGCCCCTCAACCTCGAATTCTGTTCCTTTCTGCCAAGACACCCAGCCCGTCACTTAGTTTCTAATGGCCTCAGTTTCCTTATATAAAATGGGGACAGTAATTCTCACAGGAACATGGTGAAGATGTATCAGAGTGTACAGTGTAAATTATATTGTCTGGCACAAAGAAAACATAGATGTTAGCCAAGAAAAATACATCTTCCCCATTTCTCTAACTTTTCTCTACATCTTCAGCTCCTGTGGTCTCAGAGGAGGCAGGAAGAGCACCTGTTCTTTTCCTGAGGCTGTCACAGCTCCATTTGTATTCATTAGTCAGTAAAGAGGAGTTACAGGTTCCTGTACTCAGAGGTCCAGAGAGAGGACAGACTTTAACGGTAAACATTCTTCGACGTGTGGAATTCTGCCTCTCTCCCCTGCCCTCACTGACAGCAACTTCAGGCTAAGGTGGGACCCCCTTAGTCACAAGTTGGCTACAGAAGTTCCTAGGGCTCGTGTTTCATTTTTCACATTCAACAGAGGAAGAGTTCTAGAGAACTTCTCTCAGAAGAGCAAAGGAGCTTCTTTTTCAAAACAAAATCCCTCCGTTTCTCACTGGTCTAACGAAACACCTTCCTTAAACCAGATGATAACTTCATACTGTTTTAGGCTTAAACCTGACACTCTATGTCTAGAAACAGGATGGAGTCAAACTTCCCCACTGTATATAGAATCTGGGGTACCCAGGAAGCTTAGTCCAATGGTCCAGTTCCAGGAAGCGTGACTCCTGTGGATTTCTTTTCTGGAACTATATTCTATGCTTCTGTGCCATTCCCCTAAAATACAATGGGAATGGTGGTGATAGTGGTAAACACAATGGTCAAGCTGAAGGATCATCAGCAATAGGAGATGGAGGGCAAGCTGCAGCTTCATTTATCCCTGATGTTGATGGCACAGATGCTGGTTTATTGCTGGATTCAATTCTTGAAAAAAATGATCCAGTGATGTCTGGGTAGTAGCTCTTGTTTTCTCATCATAGGTGACATCGTAAGTACTGGATTGTATTCTGAATAGCTGCTCTACCATTCTATATTCAGGCCCCGTGCTTCAAAAACTAATAGTGTTTCCTTAAAGAAAGAAAACTCCCTTGCCACTTCCTGTGTTGAGAATCTCTTCGGTTTTCGCTACTTCTTCCTCTTCTTCCTTTCTCTGGGCCACCAATTCTATCAGGTCTTAGCAAGCCCTTTGTGTTGCACAGCAAGTTCACCTGCAAAGAGTTGACCTGTGGCAGATCTACCTCCAGCTTCTCACTGAGGGTCACTAAGTTGCTGAAGACCCCTTTGGATTTCTCATTCACTTTCTCCAATCCACAAAAACTGTGAACAAACTGCAGGCAAAGATTCTTCCAAAACCCCATTTGTGGTGACAGCTGTAACCTCACACCAAGCACAGTGAATGTTTTTTATGTGCTTGTGTATGTTATAGTCCTTCTGAAATTATTTCAAGGTTGTTCCTGATTATTTCACTCACCTTTGCTGCCTGATGATAAGTGTGATGTACTCATAATATTTTTTGAAAGTCCTTATAACTCCCTTGTCCACAAGTTGGATGAGTGATGCAATGTTCTGTGGTAGATGCACTATTTTTGACATTGGGATGAAAATTTTCCATGGGTTGGGAGGTGGCCCATACCATTGTTGAGCAGTAAAAGAATGTTGAACAGGATGTCCTTCTCCAAGTAATATTTCTCTACCTCTGGGATAAAGTAGTGGAAAAAACAGTCCTGAGAAACAGCCTGTGTAACCCAGGCTTCAGGCTTCCCTGACGGGTCAGTGGTTAAAAAGAAATCCACCTGCCAGTGTGGGAAATGTGGTTCAATTACTGAGTCTGGAAGATCCCATGGAGAAGGAAATGGCAACCCACTCCAGTGTTCTTGCCTAGAGAATCCTATGGACAGAGGAGCCTGGCGTGCTGCAGTCCATGGGGTGGCAAAAGGTTAGGCACAACTTAGTGAGTGAACAACAACAACTACTCAGGCTTTGGGATTACTCTTCCCCACAACAGAAAGAGAGCCCTTGGCTATATTTTTAAGGGCTCTTAAGTTCTCTGAATGATGAACTAAGAGAGGTTTCAGCTTCGTATCACCAGAAGCATTGCCACTAAACAACAGTGTTAGCCTGTCTTTGAATGCTTTATAGCCTGGCATGAACTTTTCCTCCTTACTGATGTAGCTTCAGTCAGGCAGCCTTTTCCATTGCAATCCTGTCTCATCTGCACTAGAAACCTGCTCAGGTAAATACATGTCTCTATAATTTTTAACCTCTTCTTCCTTTCTCTGGGCCACCAATTCTATCAGGTCTTAGCAAGCCCTTTGTGTTGCACAGCAAGTTCACCTGCAAAGAGTTGACCTGTGGCAGATCTACCTCCAGCTTCTCACTGAGGGTCACTAAGTTGCTGAAGACCCCTTTGGATTTCTCATTCACTTTCTCCAATCCACAAAAACTGTGAACAAACTGCAGGCAAAGATTCTTCCAAAACCCCATTTGTGGTGACAGCTGTAACCTCACACCAAGCACAGTGAATGTTTTTTATGTGCTTGTGTATGTTATAGTCCTTCTGAAATTATTTCAAGGTTGTTCCTGATTATTTCACTCACCTTTGCTGCCTGATGATAAGTGTGATGTACTCATAATATTTTTTGAAAGTCCTTATAACTCCCTTGTCCACAAGTTGGATGAGTGATGCAATGTTCTGTGGTAGATGCACTATTTTTGACATTGGGATGAAAATTTTCCATGGGTTGGGAGGTGGCCCATACCATTGTTGAGCAGTAAAAGAATGTTGAACAGGATGTCCTTCTCCAAGTAATATTTCTCTACCTCTGGGATAAAGTAGTGGAAAAAACAGTCCTGAGAAACAGCCTGTGTAACCCAGGCTTCAGGCTTCCCTGACGGGTCAGTGGTTAAAAAGAAATCCACCTGCCAGTGTGGGAAATGTGGTTCAATTACTGAGTCTGGAAGATCCCATGGAGAAGGAAATGGCAACCCACTCCAGTGTTCTTGCCTAGAGAATCCTATGGACAGAGGAGCCTGGCGTGCTGCAGTCCATGGGGTGGCAAAAGGTTAGGCACAACTTAGTGAGTGAACAACAACAACTACTCAGGCTTTGGGATTACTCTTCCCCACAACAGAAAGAGAGCCCTTGGCTATATTTTTAAGGGCTCTTAAGTTCTCTGAATGATGAACTAAGAGAGGTTTCAGCTTCGTATCACCAGAAGCATTGCCACTAAACAACAGTGTTAGCCTGTCTTTGAATGCTTTATAGCCTGGCATGAACTTTTCCTCCTTACTGATGTAGCTTCAGTCAGGCAGCCTTTTCCATTGCAATCCTGTCTCATCTGCACTAGAAACCTGCTCAGGTAAATACATGTCTTCGTCAATAATTTCTTAAAATGCTTCAGGGACTTCCCACGCATCTACCCTATCTGCACTCATGGCCTCCCCACTGATTTTACATTGTGAAGGTTGACTCTAACCTTGAACCCATAAAACCCGCCACGGCTGGTATTAAAGGATACACCCTCTGATTCTTCACCATGTTTCTCCTTCAAATCTTCAGAGGCTCTTAGCTTTCTCTTGAACCAGCATTAAGCTGAGTGAAACTAAACTCTTATGCTGATCTTCCGTCCACACATTGAGAAGTTTCTCCGTCTCTTTGCTCTTCCATGCTTCTTCGATATTATTGTCAACATTATCGGCACAGCAGACTTCACGTGTTCCCTGATCTTGTCCTTGTTCTTTAGAATTGTGCTGATGGCTGAATGATTCATGGTATAAGAATGGGAAGTGTCTACCATCTTTTTGCCTCATTCCATTCTTTCAGTTATCTTTATTTTTGTTTCCATCATTATCGCTTGGTGCTTTTTAAAAAATTTTGGCCTCTTTTTTATTGATTTTTCTATTTTTTTTTTCATCCATTTTTATTCTTTGACCTGTGTGGGCCTCCCATCACAGTAGCCTTTCTTGCTGCAGAGCACTGGCTCTGGGCGCATGTACTCCAGAGCGCTGGCTCGTAATTGACACACCAGTCCAGCCACTCTATGGCATCTTCCTGGACTAGGGATTGAACCGGTGCCCCTTGCACTGCAAGGCGGACTCCCTAGCCACTGGACCACCAAGGAAGCCCCGCTTGGTGCTTTTTAACAGTACCAGCTGCATCACTGTGGCTCTTATGCTTGCTTCCAGACATCCTAGGTGTGAAATAAAGATACTGTACTACTATACTCTCTACAGTACAGCAAAGTGCACAAAAGCACAGCTACTCGTAGAGGATGCACACACGTGACAATGTACACCAGACACATGAACTAATTTATATGACTGGATATGCCAACATACGTTCCTACCTTTGAAAGTTCAAAAATTGAAGGTTTGTATGTAGGAGACTTACTGTAGGGAGTTCTTACCACATGCTGGGCACTTAGCTTGATACAGATTCTGAAAATTCCACATGGAAATTATACCTAACTAGCCAGGAAGATTCACTGGATGGATATATCACTTCTGAAAGGAGCTAAGTTGAATTGTTGCTGTTGCTCAGTCCCTAAGTCTGACTCTTACAACCCCATGTAGCTCACCAGGCTCTTCCATCCAAGGAATTTCCCAGGCAGGAATACTGGACCCTTCTTCAGGGGCTCTTCCTGACCTAGAGATCAAACCTGCATCTCTTGCATTGCAGGCAGATGCCTTACCACTAAGTCACCTGGGAAACCCTGAGTTGAATTAGGGGTATTCAAAATGCCACTTGAAGGATGGATTGAACTTTTATTGGGTCTGAGGTGGAAGTTGAGTGGGAAACTACATTCCTAGTGAAACACACTGGAGGAGTAAAGGAAGGAATATAGAAAAGCATGAATGTTCAGGTAATAGTGGGTGGTGCTATTTGATGGGAATTTGGGTTACCGATAGAGGAAGCTGAGGCCAAGAAGACTAGGACCATCCTGTGAAGAGTCCTAAAGGCTGGTCTGATGAATTTATATTTAAATTATGAAGATCTGTCACTTTTTGTCTTATTTTTGTTACCTACATGATATTTTTGGTTCTTTATTTGCAAACCACTTATGGAATTACTACCCATTATGCTCCCAGATTGTTGGTAATGTATTGAAAATTACTGTACAAACGGATGCAGGTTTATGTATAGCTGTGAACAGCAAAACTCTAAAAGTAAAAATAATTATATAAAAAATTACTATACAAGGACCAAGTGTTGAAATAGTATCTTAGGCTATAAAAGATAAGTGAGCTTTGGCAGACACTGGTATGAATGTGTTTATAATCTGAAAAATTATGTTTCTGAGCTTTGAAATATTTTCAGTTTCCCATTATTTTGAAATTGTAGATTATAATGAGCTACCTTACAAATTTTTATTTCTGCTAACTTTTAAGAATGAAAAAGGGGGCTTTCCCTGGTGGTCCAGTGGGTAAGGACACCGCCATGCAGTGCAAGGGGCGCCGGTTCGAGCCCTGGCCTGGGAAGATCCCACGTGCTGCGGAGCGGCTGGACTGATGTGTCCAATTACCGAGCTAGAGCTCTGGGGTGCATGCGCCCAGAGCCGGTGCTCTGCAACGACAGACGCCACCGCAATGGGAGGCCCACACGGGCCAAAGAACAAAGACAGATGAAAATAGAGAAATGAAAGACCAATAGAAGTGGCCCGCCCGCTCCCCTCCCTCCCCAACCCGACCCCCACCCAAAATAAATAAATCTTTAAAAAAAAAAGGCAAAAAAATGAATGAAAAAAAAAATTCTTCCCATGGCCTTTATCAAAATTCAGTGGATTGATAAAGGCTATGAAACACAAGAAATTTGGAGAACAAATTTTAGTAGACTCTCCAGTCTTTAATAAATATCTGAATCAAAATACCATAAATATGGTTTCTTCCAAAATATGTTAATAATTATTCATTCCTACAATGAGACATTAGTTTCCAAAGAGGAGTAAAGGAAGGAATATAGAAAAGCATGAATGTTCAGGTAATAGTGGGTGGTGCTATTTGATGGGAATTTGGGTTACCGATAGAGGAAGCTGAGGCCAAGAAGACTAGGACCATCCTGTGAAGAGTCCTAAAGGCTGGTCTGATGAATTTATATTTAAATTATGAAGATCTGTCACTTTTTGTCTTATTTTTGTTACCTACATGATATTTTTGGTTCTTTATTTGCAAACCACTTATGGAATTACTACCCATTATGCTCCCAGATTGTTGGTAATGTATTGAAAATTACTGTACAAACGGATGCAGGTTTATGTATAGCTGTGAACAGCAAAACTCTAAAAGTAAAAATAATTATATAAAAAATTACTATACAAGGACCAAGTGTTGAAATAGTATCTTAGGCTATAAAAGATAAGTGAGCTTTGGCAGACACTGGTATGAATGTGTTTATAATCTGAAAAATTATGTTTCTGAGCTTTGAAATATTTTCAGTTTCCCATTATTTTGAAATTGTAGATTATAATGAGCTACCTTACAAATTTTTATTTCTGCTAACTTTTAAGAATGAAAAAGGGGGCTTTCCCTGGTGGTCCAGTGGGTAAGGACACCGCCATGCAGTGCAAGGGGCGCCGGTTCGAGCCCTGGCCTGGGAAGATCCCACGTGCTGCGGAGCGGCTGGACTGATGTGTCCAATTACCGAGCTAGAGCTCTGGGGTGCATGCGCCCAGAGCCGGTGCTCTGCAACGACAGACGCCACCGCAATGGGAGGCCCACACGGGCCAAAGAACAAAGACAGATGAAAATAGAGAAATGAAAGACCAATAGAAGTGGCCCGCCCGCTCCCCTCCCTCCCCAACCCGACCCCCACCCAAAATAAATAAATCTTTAAAAAAAAAAGGCAAAAAAATGAATGAAAAAAAAAATTCTTCCCATGGCCTTTATCAAAATTCAGTGGATTGATAAAGGCTATGAAACACAAGAAATTTGGAGAACAAATTTTAGTAGACTCTCTCCAGTCTTTAATAAATATCTGAATCAAAATACCATAAATATGGTTTCTTCCAAAAATATGTTAATAATTATTCATTCCTACAATGAGACATTAGTTTCCAAAGAGGTGATTCTTTGTCTTTCTAAAGAAAAGACTGAATTAAGGTTTGCATCATCAGAGAAAATTCCCATTTAGAGGAGTTTCAAAGACAAACCAGTTGATGTTTCCAAATATAGCACTATACATGTTATATCAATGACTTTTCCTAACAACCAGTTTTCTGGTTTAGCTTCTGAAATATTCTGTGCGTGGACAATCCTTGAAAGTATGTATTTGGTAACGAGTATGCTACTACTATTCTGCATGAGTAGATGTGAAACCCAGTATGATTTCAGAAGTGGCCAACTTTACCAAGGAAACATGAAGGTTTCCATGGTTCCAGAAAATCAATAGTGCCCTCTAAAGGAAATCCATGTGAGGTACAGTCCATATCCGGGTTTAATTCAGCAGTTATCATGCTAAAATGTTGCTCAATTGTAAACCCAAAAGGGAATTCAAAATTATAAAAAGAATGCAGACCAGCCCTCGTAATAAGTATCTTAGGGAGCCTCTCCCTTCCATTGGGACTGTTGGAGCTGAAGGCCGTCCTTATGCTGTGAACCATGTTCACCATCCTGGTTGAAGCTTCCTAGAAAGGGGAAAAAGTGATGGTTTCTGCAGGGAATCCAGGTTATGTGTATTGGAAAGGTGTGCTACCTGGAAGGCAAAATGTTTAGGACCGATTTCCAAGGAAGCCTCATGAGCTTTTTGCCCTGGGCCAACCCAGAGAACCTGTATATTGGGAAGACAGCTAAATCATCTGAAGTCGAAGAGGAGAGGCAGTGTGGTCTGGCTGGAAACAGATTTGTATCTATCCATTCAATCTGTGATTTAGTCTTACATTTTCCCCATATCTATCTTGCAGATAAGAATTATCACAAAGACTTGTAATCTAGTCAAAATGGAAAAAAATTCTTCCCATGGCCTTTATCAAAATTCAGTGGATTGATAAAGGCTATGAAACACAAGAAATTTGGAGAACAAATTTTAGTAGACTCTCCAGTCTTTAATAAATATCTGAATCAAAATACCATAAATATGGTTTCTTCCAAAAATATGTTAATAATTATTCATTCCTACAATGAGACATTAGTTTCCAAAGAGGTGATTCTTTGTCTTTCTAAAGAAAAGACTGAATTAAGGTTTGCATCATCAGAGAAAATTCCCATTTAGAGGAGTTTCAAAGACAAACCAGTTGATGTTTCCAAATATAGCACTATACATGTTATATCAATGACTTTTCCTAACAACCAGTTTTCTGGTTTAGCTTCTGAAATATTCTGTGCGTGGACAATCCTTGAAAGTATGTATTTGGTAACGAGTATGCTACTACTATTCTGCATGAGTAGATGTGAAACCCAGTATGATTTCAGAAGTGGCCAACTTTACCAAGGAAACATGAAGGTTTCCATGGTTCCAGAAAATCAATAGTGCCCTCTAAAGGAAATCCATGTGAGGTACAGTCCATATCCGGGTTTAATTCAGCAGTTATCATGCTAAAATGTTGCTCAATTGTAAACCCAAAAGGGAATTCAAAATTATAAAAAGAATGCAGACCAGCCCTCGTAATAAGTATCTTAGGGAGCCTCTCCCTTCCATTGGGACTGTTGGAGCTGAAGGCCGTCCTTATGCTGTGAACCATGTTCACCATCCTGGTTGAAGCTTCCTAGAAAGGGGAAAAAGTGATGGTTTCTGCAGGGAATCCAGGTTATGTGTATTGGAAAGGTGTGCTACCTGGAAGGCAAAATGTTTAGGACCGATTTCCAAGGAAGCCTCATGAGCTTTTTGCCCTGGGCCAACCCAGAGAACCTGTATATTGGGAAGACAGCTAAATCATCTGAAGTCGAAGAGGAGAGGCAGTGTGGTCTGGCTGGCTGAAATACAGCAATCAAAAGAAAAAAATGATATGAAACAGATTTGTATCTATCCATTCAATCTGTGATTTAGTCTTACATTTTCCCCCATATCTATCTTGCATGATACAGAGAATTAGTCACAAATGACTTGATAATGTTACAAGAAATATTGGTCAAAAGTTGGTGTTGTTATTATTGAGTCAGAGTGAGCTAAACCTTGGAGATTAGTATCTGCCTTAGAGACATAAAAAGTCAATAAGTACAGAAGATGTTCATCCCAGATATAAATTGCTAAAGCAGGTTATTATTGTCATAATGAGATGACTGAGGATGTAATTCAAAATATTTCATTTCTTTTGTTGCCAAAACTACAGAGAGAGAGCACTGGGGGTGCTTCGAAAACTTTCCTTCAGTCTTGCTGTGCGGTTTTGTCAACCAATGAAAATCGTGGTGAGACTGGCACTCAGCATGTACCTCTGTAGCAGGTGAGACGGCTTAGCCAGCACATCCAAACATAAGACTGCACCTGAGCCTCACATTGACCTTGTGAGGTCACCACGGCAACTACTGTAACAGCAGCGCCGGAAAGAAATCTCATGAGCATTTAATTTCCATTTTGTTACTTATTGATTAGACTCTTAAAACACCTGGAGGTATAAGTTAAAGATGAAAGAAAATCCAGAATAGAGTTGTTCCCCACCTTTGGGGGGAAGTTCTGGACAGATGGCTCTGGTTAGTAGAGTGAGTACCATCTTAATTAGATGTGACCCATTTGACTGGAGAAATCTGAGAATTATGGCAATTAGAATCGTTCTTAGCAGGTTCCTCAAACTACAACTGAAGCTAAAAGGTGCACCATCAGAGCAGCAGGTGTACAGAAGCTTCCAGGAGCCACGCGGTCACTTCCATCAACTCACGGGCCTCCTGGGGTACATTTGAACTACACAGGCCAGAGTTAAAGGGGGTTTTAAATGTTCATGTAGACTTCCCTTCCAAATGGCTCTTGGAAAAGGCAGATCCTGGAATCTATTGGTTGCTTTAAATCTCCAGGGCAGGAGGTTACACAAAATTCCTCCTCCTATGACTTATCCTTTTAAGCTAAGAGGCTATTTTATAGTTGCCAAAGATGTACTTCTAAGGGTTTATCACCATCACCACCTGGCACGGTGGCCAGTGGGGCTAGGATCCTAGAGCTCCCTGGTCTGACTGCGCATCTCAGGGTCAGGTGGGACATGGGCAGCCTTCTCCCAGCATCTTCAGAGTTCTTTCTTGGAATCAAGGATCCACTTTGGGAAAAGTGGCTCTTGATGCAGTTTCTGCTCATGGGGGTTTCTGGATGGGTGAGCAAGAAAGCTTCGAGCCTAAAAACAGCTTAAGTACAACTCAGGGTCAGAAGCTTTCTGCCTTTAATGCCTTGGCCACTGAACAGAAACAGTACTTTTAAAAAATATTTATTTATCTGTTTGCGTGAGCTGGATCTTAGCTGCAGCATGCAGGCTCTTTTAGTTGCGAGTTGTGGAATCATTTTTTAGTTGCGACTTGTGGGGTCTAGTTTCCTGATTGGATATTGAACCTGTCCACTGGGAGCACAGAATCTTAACCACTGGACTACCAGGGAAGTTTCTAGGACTTTCTGTTTTATGCACTAAACCCTGTCTGAGGCCAGAGCCTGTGACCCTGAGCAGGGAGAGGAGGGGAGGGGGCTGGGAAGTTACCCTGACTCCATAGCCAGAGTCTTTGCACTGTCACAAACCAGCACTGCCTTGTCCTGTGAATTAGTATTATGACTGTTCAGTATGGTTGTCACACTTGGACAGAGCATGGACCGCAACTCCATAAGATAGGAAGGTAAAGATTATGATCCTCTCTTTGCTGCTAGGAAACCAAAGGGGAAATGAAATGACTGGCTGATGACCCCTTGCTCCACTGTGGGAGCAGTGCTGTTTGCTTTCTGCCATGTACCCATCCTCTTTTCCTCCTGTGCCTGATTTCCACCAATGGAAATACCAATAACACCAATGGGACAAGATCAAAAGAGACTCCCCCTTGGTCTCTCCTCTCTAAGATCTTTCTGGAGATAGTTATCTTGAAGTGTTCACTGTCTTGGGAAGAACTTGAGGCTGAAGAGGTAGCATTTTTCTTATGTCTTTTAGGGATAAGTAATGAACAGCAGTGAATAAATGTGCCCCTTTTCAGATCTCCTATAGGATGTTCAGGTATATACCACAGGTCTTTTGGTTGTTCAAGAAAACTGGCCCAGATATTAGGATTCTGCTCCGTGTCAAGTTGGGGGGACTAGGTGGCAGGGCCTGGGTGCTACATCAACTGGAGAACGGATTGTGTCCTGTGTGTATGGAAACCTTCTGCCAGAACACTGCAGTCATTCAATTATAGAGTCATTCAGGATGTTTCTTATGGATAATGGGGCAATTATTCTCATGTATCTTTCTTCTGTTTTACAGGATTTGAGTGATGCTTTGGTGACCAGAAGAGTAGGGACAGTTTGGGACAGATCTGAACTGCAGTGAGATAGGATGGGGGTCCCCAGGAGGCTCAGCAGTAAAGAATCTGCCTGCCAGTGCAGGAGACATGGGTTTGATCCCTGGGTCAGGAAGATCCCTGGAGGAGGAAATGGCTACTCACTCCATTATTTTTGCCTAGGAGAGCCCATGGACAGAGGAGCCTGGCAGGCCACAGTCCATAGGGTCGAAGAGAGTCAGACACAACTGAGCACATACGCACGAGATAGGATAAGGACGGAAGAGCTGGTAGCAGTCTGTGGGCCCTTTACCTAAATGAGCCTTCATTCAGAATACCCATGACAAACAGAATTGCTTTCTGAGTCTGCTGATAAAAGAAATCCTGAAAACTATTTCTCCAGTCTTGCGGGTTATAGGGTCAACCCCTGGAACATTTGGCTTCCAAGAGCTTGGGGGGCTACAGTTCATGGGACCACACAGACTGGCTCACCCTAGTTCTCTAAGACTAGAAAAGCTGAAGAATTTGACTTGCCCCAGACCTCTATGTCCCTAGGGGCTCTGGATGTAATGAAGAGAAGACTATCTTCTCTCAGTTTGGGGCACTTTTTTTTTTTTTCCTGCTGGCAGCCAAGTCTGTGAAAACCCTACTTACACTCTCCAATTGCTGCACAGCCAGCAGAAACTAGACTCTGGACTCCACTGTCCAGCAATCATGGTGATGTGGCTTTCCGATACTTGCCTTTTTTCATATTTATTTTTGTTTATTGGGTCTTAGCTCTGACATGCAGGATCTTTGATATTTTAGTTGTAGCACATGAACTCTTCGTTGTGACACGTGGGATCTATTTCCCTTCCTAGGGATCAAACCCAGGCTCCCTGCATTGAGAGCATGGAGTTTTAGCCACTGGACCACCAGGGAAATCCCAATACTAGCTTTTAATTCCCTGAATTGCAGCAGCAATAACTTGTTCCTCTGTTTCTTTCTTTTCTTTTTAAAATGTGGACTGTTTTTAAAGCCTTTACTGAATTTGTTGCAATACTTCTGTTGTTTATGTTCTGGTTTGGGGACTGTGAGGCATGTGGGGTCTTAGCTTCCCAACCAGGGACTGAACCCTCATCCACTGTACTGGCGAGGCATTCTTAACCACTGTATCACCATGGAAGTCCCTGATAATACGTTCTTGAAGTCAGAAGGGTCCCTGACTGTGGTGAAAGTGGTGCCGGGATAAGTCAGGCAGTGTTGACAAAGTCAGCTGTAGGAGTCCAGTTTAGAGCTTGTTCCTTGAATTCTATTTTTGTAAGCACTTCATTCCCAGCTTTTAATCCTTTCTGTTCAAAATCTCTAGATTGGTTTCTGTCTTTTATTAAACTTTATCTGGTATACTGAGTACCAGGAAAAAATAGGAGAGACCTTCAGTAAACATGGCCTGTTGACATTTTTAATTGCTTTCTGAGTCTGCTGATAAAAGAAATCCTGAAAACTATTTCTCCAGTCTTGCGGGTTATAGGGTCAACCCTGGAACATTTGGCTTCCAAGAGCTTGGGGGGCTACAGTTCATGGGACCACACAGACTGGCTCACCCTAGTTCTCTAAGACTAGAAAAGCTGAAGAATTTGACTTGCCCCAGACCTCTATGTCCCTAGGGGCTCTGGATGTAATGAAGAGAAGACTATCTTCTCTCAGTTTGGGGCACTTTTTTTTTTTTTCCTGCTGGCAGCCAAGTCTGTGAAAACCCTACTTACACTCTCCAATTGCTGCACAGCCAGCAGAAACTAGACTCTGGACTCCACTGTCCAGCAATCATGGTGATGTGGCTTTCCGATACTTGCCTTTTTTCATATTTATTTTTGTTTATTGGGTCTTAGCTCTGACATGCAGGATCTTTGATATTTTAGTTGTAGCACATGAACTCTTCGTTGTGACACGTGGGATCTATTTCCCTTCCTAGGGATCAAACCCAGGCTCCCTGCATTGAGAGCATGGAGTTTTAGCCACTGGACCACCAGGGAAATCCCAATACTAGCTTTTAATTCCCTGAATTGCAGCAGCAATAACTTGTTCCTCTGTTTCTTTCTTTTCTTTTTAAAATGTGGACTGTTTTTAAAGCCTTTACTGAATTTGTTGCAATACTTCTGTTGTTTATGTTCTGGTTTGGGGACTGTGAGGCATGTGGGGTCTTAGCTTCCCAACCAGGGACTGAACCCTCATCCACTGTACTGGCGAGGCATTCTTAACCACTGTATCACCATGGAAGTCCCTGATAATACGTTCTTGAAGTCAGAAGGGTCCCTGACTGTGGTGAAAGTGGTGCCGGGATAAGTCAGGCAGTGTTGACAAAGTCAGCTGTAGGAGTCCAGTTTAGAGCTTGTTCCTTGAATTCTATTTTTGTAAGCACTTCATTCCCAGCTTTTAATCCTTTCTGTTCAAAATCTCTAGATTGGTTTCTGTCTTTTATTAAACTTTATCTGGTATACTGAGTACCAGGAAAAAATAGGAGAGACCTTCAGTAAACATGGCCTGTTGACATTTTTATTTCAGTAATAAAGAAAGAAAATCTAGGCCAAAAAAAAAAAAAAAAAGTTACCAAGGGAAGGAGAGCTGAATTAGAATAATAGTTCTTCTAAGTAGTAAGAAAATTGGAGTTGTATCAAATTCTGAAATGATGTGTGTTCCACTTAAAGATTCATAATATGTAATTGCATAGTACAGACTCTTAGAAGCTTACAATAAAGAAGCATGCTTAATTTTACTTACCCTTGTATTTCTCAAACTCATTCAGAATGACATTATTTGGGAAATGCTAGTGCACTTCAATTTGAAGTAAAAAATACAGTCTTAGTAACTAGTCTTAAAACAGCTTAATGTTCATAGTGACTTAGTAGGGAAATATTTGAGGCACACAAAAAAATCAGAATTTAAAAAGCAGAGACAAGATTTAGAAGAAAAGTCAGCAAATATAAAAACCAATAAAACAGTTAATGTCTAAATAATAGTAACGAAACTTAAAATGCACATTGAGCAAACATCTTGAAAGATAAAGTAAAACAATAATGACGATATAAATTTAAAATCCTATAATACGTCAACAAAAAACTAAGAAGTGGGAAAGAAGGAATGAAGAAAGTAGGCTAATTTTTATATTCTACACTGACTGGATTCATTTTCGACACCAATAGGAAAATTTAAACCATAAATTAAAAAATATGCTTACATACATATTTAATGCTAAAGTGAGAAAAAAAAGTATTAGGATACATAGCTTTCCAATAAAGAGAAAGAAAGAAAACCTAATGAGAAAAAGCACCAAGAAATTCTAGCATTATTTGACAGATGTAAAATAAAATCCAATAATGACAACTATAAGTGTACAAAAACAAAAACACTTATACTTTCTTTTAAAGAAATCCAACTATATACTCTTTATAGGCAATCTATCAAAACCAAAACCATATAGAAAGTATAAAATAAGTCAAAGAACGAACGAATGGATACAAAAGTTCTGATACATATATACAATGGAATACTACACAGCTGTAAAAAGAAATGCAGAAGAATCAGCCCTGATGAGGTGGCTGGACCTAGAACGTATCATAAAAAGTGAAGTCAGTCAGAAAGAGAAGGACAAGTACAATATATTAACACATATATATGGAATCTAGTAGGATGGTGATGATGGCACATGCAGTGAAGCAATGAAAAGACAGATGTGGACAGTGGATATATGGACATTGTGGGGAAGGAACAGAGGGTGGGAGGCGTAAAGGAAGTAGCATGAAGGCCTGTACTATCATAAGTGAAGAAACTAGCTATAGTCATTGCTCTGTGAGAAAAGGGGATCCTTCAGGGGTGCTGTGTGATGGTCGGGAGGGGTGAGAAGAGAGGGATATACATATGACTAATCTGGGATCATACATATCTGTAAACAACAAAACTCTGTAAAAGTTAAAAAAAGTTAAAAAAAAAAGTCAAAGAATAAATAAAATATCATGAAAATGCAAACCAGAAGGAAGCAGAAAATCTTGGTATCAACACCAAAATAAAACTCAAGGTAAAAAATTAACTGGAGGGCTTCCCCTGGTGGTCCAGTGGGTAAGGACACCGCCTTGCTGGGCAAGGGGCGCCGGTTCAAGCCCTGGCCTGGGAAGATCCCAGGTGCCACTGAGCGGCTGGACCGATGTATCCAATTACTGAGCTGGAGCTCTGGCGCGCGTGCGCCCAGAGCCGGAGCTCTGCGACAACCGAGGCCACCGAGCTGGGAGGCCCAAAGGAGCCAAGGAACAAAGACGGATGAAAACAGAGAAATGAAAGACCAACAGAAGTGGCCCGCCCACCCCCCTCCCTCCCCACCCCACCCACCAAAAGATAAATAAATTAAAAAAAAAAATTAACTAGAGGAAAAGGAAGATTCTAATGTTGCTAAAAATTACACAGTGATGACCACGGGGAGAAATGCTGTTGTCTCCGCCACTAAAATAGAAGCACCCCAACTCTCAGAAGTGCGAAGACCTACAGAAGGGTTTTCTCCTTTGCTCTCTGATATCTCTTTCAAGGGATGGCTTCTTTGATCTGTGAAATCAGACAAAGATCATTGTACACTCATGGACCCCACCCCACCCTGGGGCAGACTCTTTTCAAGACACCTACCTAAGAAAACAGTGAATTCCCTATGTATATATCTCCATTAGTGAGTAGCTTTGGAGAAATCCAGTCCTTTCCCCACCGAAGCCACTAGAATGAACAATGAACCAGTATGCCTGCCCTGCAGACCCAGCTTCACGGTCTGGTCCCTGGCATGCTCTGACAACTTTACTATATAGAATCACCCCAATTTTATAGAAATTCTGGGACTACTGCCTTTCCTATCGTGGATGCTCCATTAATGACTAAATAAAGTTACTGAATCATGAAAAGTATAGTTTGGCTAAAAATCCAAGCTAAATCCTCCAATTCAGTTTAGTATGCAAAGAAGCTAGTATTTCATCTCAATCTAATTTCTGAGTACCATTCCCAATTAGTTTACCAGCTAGAAAGGAGAGAGCTGTGGGCAAGTACACCCTCCAAACCTCCAACATGGGTGCCATTAACTTCCATGAAAATACATTAAAGCAATGTATAAGAAGAAATCGACAAAACCACATTCTAGAAGGAATATTTAAACACTGTTTCAGTCTTTACCAAATGAAAGGACGAAAAGTAGAACAGGAGATGGAGAACTTGAACAAATAATAAGAATGAAAAGATAGATTGATAATTGTGCTCTGTGAACAGAGAGAATACTCATTCCTTTCATTTATTCTTGGAAAAATTTACAAAATTTGATCATATACTAAGCTCCAAATAGAAACTCCATGGAATCCAACAAGTGACAGTATTACCTGCTCTGTTCACTGACTGTAAAAAGAAAACTGAAGATTACCAGTACAGATAAGAGCAAACTAAAGTTTTAAATGAATTAGAAATATTAAGTAATTCTAACCTTCCGAGGGTGAAAGAGGAGACTGAAAAAGCTGGCTTGAAACTCAACACTAAAAAAAATAAGATCACGGCATCTGGTGCATCACTCCATGGCAAAAAAATCCAATTTTGGGGGCCCCCAACTCTCAGAAGTGCGAAGACCTACAGAAGGGTTTTCTCCTTTGCTCTCTGATATCTCTTTCAAGGGATGGCTTCTTTGATCTGTGAAATCAGACAAAGATCATTGTACACTCATGGACCCCACCCACCCTGGGGCAGACTCTTTTCAAGACACCTACCTAAGAAAACAGTGAATTCCCTATGTATATATCTCCATTAGTGAGTAGCTTTGGAGAAATCCAGTCCTTTCCCCACCGAAGCCACTAGAATGAACAATGAACCAGTATGCCTGCCCTGCAGACCCAGCTTCACGGTCTGGTCCCTGGCATGCTCTGACAACTTTACTATATAGAATCACCCCAATTTTATAGAAATTCTGGGACTACTGCCTTTCCTATCGTGGATGCTCCATTAATGACTAAATAAAGTTACTGAATCATGAAAAGTATAGTTTGGCTAAAAATCCAAGCTAAATCCTCCAATTCAGTTTAGTATGCAAAGAAGCTAGTATTTCATCTCAATCTAATTTCTGAGTACCATTCCCAATTAGTTTACCAGCTAGAAAGGAGAGAGCTGTGGGCAAGTACACCCTCCAAACCTCCAACATGGGTGCCATTAACTTCCATGAAAATACATTAAAGCAATGTATAAGAAGAAATCGACAAAACCACATTCTAGAAGGAATATTTAAACACTGTTTCAGTCTTTACCAAATGAAAGGACGAAAAGTAGAACAGGAGATGGAGAACTTGAACAAATAATAAGAATGAAAAGATAGATTGATAATTGTGCTCTGTGAACAGAGAGAATACTCATTCCTTTCATTTATTCTTGGAAAAATTTACAAAATTTGATCATATACTAAGCTCCAAATAGAAACTCCATGGAATCCAACAAGTGACAGTATTACCTGCTCTGTTCACTGACTGTAAAAAGAAAACTGAAGATTACCAGTACAGATAAGAGCAAACTAAAGTTTTAAATGAATTAGAAATATTAAGTAATTCTAACCTTCCGAGGGTGAAAGAGGAGACTGAAAAAGCTGGCTTGAAACTCAACACTAAAAAAAATAAGATCACGGCATCTGGTGCATCACTCCATGGCAAACAGAAGGTGGAAAAAGTGGAAACAGCAGCAGAGTTTATTTTCTTGGTCTCCAAAATCACTGTGGATGATGACTGCAGCCATGAAATTAAAAGACACTTGTTCCTTTGAAGGAAAGTTATTGACAAAGCTAGACAGCATATTCAAAAGCAGAGACATCACTTTGTCGACAAGATCTGTATAGTCAAAGCTATAGTTTTACTAGTACTCACGTATGGATGTGAGAGTCAGACCATAAAGAAGGTGGAGCACCAAGAAAACTGGTGCTTTCAAACTGGTGCTGGAGAACACTCTTGAGAGTCCCTTGGATAGCATGAAGATCAAACCAGTTGATCCTAAAGAAAACTAACCCTGAATATTCACGGGAAGGACTGAAACTGAAGCTCCAATACTTTGGCCACATGATGCAAAGAGCCATCTCATTGGAAAAGACCGTGATGCTGGGAAAGATTGAAGTCAAAAAAGGGGGCAGCATAGGATGAGGTACATAGATAGCATCACTGATTATTCAATGAACAAGAATTTGAGCAGACTCTGTGATCTAGTGGAGGACAGAGGAGCCTGGAGTGCTACAGTCCACGGGATCACAAAGAGTCGGACATGACTTAGCCGCTGAACAATAATAATAAAAATTTCCTGGTCAAAGAGACAATTCAAATCATAGTGTTGGAAAGTTAAATTATATCAGATACCACCTGTTCACCTTATAGCCTTCTTGGTTTCACATCTAGTTCTATCTGTATCTGTAACAAGTATTTCCTCACAGGCTTCAGCCTGTTTTGTGCAGAGAGCCATGACCCTCAAGGATGGGTCATACTCAGCGCTCATGGATTATCAACCTGGACCTGTGGATGAGTTAAGACCTCAACCAATGGGGGGTGGGGATCAGTGGAGAAGTACTTCTTCCTCTTGTCCTTTGGGGACAATCTCGACACATTCAGTACAGTCCTCAGAATGTCCCTCTAGGACCAAGGCCCATTTTCATATAATGATCATCAATTCAATGAGGCACATATGTGTTGAATGTCCCCTCTTTCCCTACTCACTACTGCTCCTGGGCATGTGTGCACGCTCAGTCTGTTGCTTCAGTTATGTCCAACTCTTTGAAAACCTTTGGACTGTTGCCTGCCAGGCTCCTCTGTCCATGGAAAAAGTGGAAACAGCAGCAGAGTTTATTTTCTTGGTCTCCAAAATCACTGTGGATGATGACTGCAGCCATGAAATTAAAAGACACTTGTTCCTTTGAAGGAAAGTTATTGACAAAGCTAGACAGCATATTCAAAAGCAGAGACATCACTTTGTCGACAAGATCTGTATAGTCAAAGCTATAGTTTTACTAGTACTCACGTATGGATGTGAGAGTCAGACCATAAAGAAGGTGGAGCACCAAGAAAACTGGTGCTTTCAAACTGGTGCTGGAGAACACTCTTGAGAGTCCCTTGGATAGCATGAAGATCAAACCAGTTGATCCTAAAGAAAACTAACCCTGAATATTCACGGGAAGGACTGAAACTGAAGCTCCAATACTTTGGCCACATGATGCAAAGAGCCATCTCATTGGAAAAGACCGTGATGCTGGGAAAGATTGAAGTCAAAAAAGGGGGCAGCATAGGATGAGGTACATAGATAGCATCACTGATTATTCAATGAACAAGAATTTGAGCAGACTCTGTGATCTAGTGGAGGACAGAGGAGCCTGGAGTGCTACAGTCCACGGGATCACAAAGAGTCGGACATGACTTAGCCGCTGAACAATAATAATAAAAATTTCCTGGTCAAAGAGACAATTCAAATCATAGTGTTGGAAAGTTAAATTATATCAGATACCACCTGTTCACCTTATAGCCTTCTTGGTTTCACATCTAGTTCTATCTGTATCTGTAACAAGTATTTCCTCACAGGCTTCAGCCTGTTTTGTGCAGAGAGCCATGACCCTCAAGGATGGGTCATACTCAGCGCTCATGGATTATCAACCTGGACCTGTGGATGAGTTAAGACCTCAACCAATGGGGGGTGGGGATCAGTGGAGAAGTACTTCTTCCTCTTGTCCTTTGGGGGGACAATCTACGACACATTCAGTACAGTCCTCAGAATGTCCCTCTAGGACCAAGGCCCATTTTCATATAATGATCATCAATTCAATGAGGCACATATGTGTTGAATGTCCCCTCTTTCCCTACTCACTACTGCTCCTGGGCATGTGTGCACGCTCAGTCTGTTGCTTCAGTTATGTCCAACTCTTTGAAAACCTTTGGACTGTTGCCTGCCAGGCTCCTCTGTCCATGGGATTCTCTAGGCAAGAATACTAGAGTGAGTTGCCAAGCCCTCCTCCAAGGGATCTTCCCTACCTAGGCTCAAACCCATGTCTCCTGCATCTTCTGCATTCCAGATGGATTCTTTGCCCTCTAACCAAGTAGGGAGGTCCACCTGCTTCTGGTGTCACTTCCCAAATAAACTAGTGGACACAAGCTCTTGACTCAGGCTCACTTGTCCCTTTCGCAGGAGCACATGATAGGTCAAGCAAGGTTCTGGAAAGCTTACCCTCAGTATGGTATCTGGAACCCAATTCACCAATCAGATGGCAATAAAAATCCCACTGTAGTGGGGGGGACAAACTTCAGGTAGCTGTGAGAGGACTGAGAATATTAACAGGAAAAGATGGCTGCCTATAAATGCTGAGTATATTTAACTTTAGAATTAAGACTAAAGCAAATATAGGGTGTCAGAATAGAGTGTATATGTTTTATGTTCTGATATGAGGAAAATGATAAAACTAATAAAACTTGGGAAAAGAAGGGAGAATGTCATAAGAGTGATTGTAAGAACATTAATTTCCTCATCTGTAATAGTTTAAAGATATCATTCAAAGCTGATGAACCAAGAAGCAGAACTGCAGTAATATGTAACAGTATAAGAAGAAGATAATATCAGCTCAAATTTGTTGGAGGAAAGAAAAGGGGATGGAGGGAAAAGCATGCTAATTTTTTTAACACTGCAGGGTAGGAAATTAATAGATATCGTCCAAAGTAGTGGAAGACTAAATAAAGGTACCATGCAGTAGGGGAAAAAAATCCTCACAAACCTCTCTTAATATCAGAAAAAGTACTAAAAGAGAACAGTCCACATAATGAAAGACATTTTAAAAACTACTAAAACAGAATATAAAACAATTCAATGGAACAAAGATCAAGCTTATCTGAATATCAATAAATATAAATTACTTAACATATTGAAAGAAATATTTTCAGATTAAAGCACAAAATAATTCCAACTCTATATTTTATACAAAACATCTAAAATATCAAAAACTAAACAATCTAGGACCTCTCTGGTCATCCAGTGATTATGACTCCACCTGCCAATACTGGGGGCACAGGTTTAATCCCAGGAAGATTCCACATGCTGTAGAGCAGCTAAGCTCGTGTGACCTATAGCTGCTGCACCCTATAGCTGGTGCTCTGCAACAAGAGAAGCCACCACAATGAGAAGCCTGCACACTACAACCAGAGGGTAACCCCAGCTCACCATGATTAGAGAAAACCCATGCACACCAATGAAGACCCAACACAGCCAAAATAATTTTTTTTAAGTTTAAAGAAATAAAGCAAAACTATCTAGAAAGTTTCAAAATAAATACTAAGAAAACACTTCCCCAAATAAAAATAGGGTCAGGATCTTAATATCAAAATTGTAAAATTCACACCAAAAAATAGTGAACAATATACACAAAAGAGGACTTTCTTAAACCTACTGGGCACAATTCTCAGGGAGTGTGTAATTAACCATCTTTCATGTACCAGGTGATGTGGCTGAAATTTTATATGCCAAAAGTACAGAACCTGCAAGGAGAAAAAGAAATGCAGTCTACTAATATAATTCACCACATTACTAGACCTCAAGAGACAATCATATAATCCTATCTATAATCACCAAAAAAGCATTTGGAAAACAACTTTACTGTCATTCTTGACTACAAATACTCCAAAAAACAGGGAAATAAAAAATTTATGAAAGCAGAACTGCATTTGGAAGGGAAAAGCAATTGGAGGAAAGAAAAGGGGATGGAGGGAAAAGCATGCTAATTTTTTTAACACTGCAGGGTAGGAAATTAATAGATATCGTCCAAAGTAGTGGAAGACTAAATAAAGGTACCATGCAGTAGGGGAAAAAAATCCTCACAAACCTCTCTTAATATCAGAAAAAGTACTAAAAGAGAACAGTCCACATAATGAAAGACATTTTAAAAACTACTAAAACAGAATATAAAACAATTCAATGGAACAAAGATCAAGCTTATCTGAATATCAATAAATATAAATTACTTAACATATTGAAAGAAATATTTTCAGATTAAAGCACAAAATAATTCCAACTCTATATTTTATACAAAACATCTAAAATATCAAAAACTAAACAATCTAGGACCTCTCTGGTCATCCAGTGATTATGACTCCACCTGCCAATACTGGGGGCACAGGTTTAATCCCAGGAAGATTCCACATGCTGTAGAGCAGCTAAGCTCGTGTGACCTATAGCTGCTGCACCCTATAGCTGGTGCTCTGCAACAAGAGAAGCCACCACAATGAGAAGCCTGCACACTACAACCAGAGGGTAACCCCAGCTCACCATGATTAGAGAAAACCCATGCACACCAATGAAGACCCAACACAGCCAAAATAATTTTTTTTAAGTTTAAAGAAATAAAGCAAAACTATCTAGAAAGTTTCAAAATAAATACTAAGAAAACACTTCCCCAAATAAAAATAGGGTCAGGATCTTAATATCAAAATTGTAAAATTCACACCAAAAAATAGTGAACAATATACACAAAAGAGGACTTTCTTAAACCTACTGGGCACAATTCTCAGGGAGTGTGTAATTAACCATCTTTCATGTACCAGGTGATGTGGCTGAAATTTTATATGCCAAAAGTACAGAACCTGCAAGGAGAAAAAGAAATGCAGTCTACTAATATAATTCACCACATTACTAGACCTCAAGAGACAATCATATAATCCTATCTATAATCACCAAAAAAGCATTTGGAAAACAACTTTACTGTCATTCTTGACTACAAATACTCCAAAAAACAGGGAAATATAATTATTTGCTTAACATGATAAAAATCAATCTGTTTCAGCCCAGAAGTCAGCATCATGCTTAAAGGAAAAACAGTAGAAGCATTTCTATCAAAAAATTACACAAGGGCTTCCCCTGCTGGTCCAGTGGATAAGGACACCGCCTTGCAGTGCAAGGGGCGCTGGTTCGAGCCCTGGCCTGGGAAGATCCCACGTGCCGCGGAGCGGCTGGACTGATGTGTCCAATCACCGAGCCGGAGCTCTGGAGCGCATGCGCCCAGAGCTGGCGCTCTGCGACAACAGACGCCGCCGCGATGGGAGGCCCGCAGGAGCCAAAGAACAAAGACGGATGAAAAATAGAGAAATGGAAGACCAATAGAAGTAGCCTGCCTGCTTCCCCTCCCTCCCCAACCCGACCCCCGCCCAAAATAAATAAATAAATAAATCTTTAAAAAAAAAAAAAAAAATTACACAAAACAAGTATGACCACTATCTCAACTATTATATAAAACTGTGCTAGAGAAAGGAGCCGATGCAATCAATAACATGAAAGAAATTAGAGATGTGGAATGAAAATAAGGAGCTAAATCTACTGTTAACAAAATAATAACAAACTAGGAAAACTCAAAGAGCAGCTTTACATACACAAAAAATAATCAGATAAAATATATGGTGAAAGTAAAGTTACTTTTTACAATAGCAGCAAAAAGATTAAAAATCTAGGAATGGAAGATGGTGGTGTAGAAGGACATGCACTCTATCTCTCCTGCAAAATCACCTGAATTGCAACAAGTTCCTGAAAAACCATCAACAGGAGGTTGGATCTGATCACAGAAAAGATACTCCACATCGAAGAGCAAAGGGGAAGCCATAACAAGACGGTAGGAGGGATGCAATCGCGCTGTTAAAAGTCAAACCTCATACCGCCAGAGAGGCTGGGTGGGCCAAATACACAAAGCCTGTTGCAAATCAAGACCTGGAAAGGAGCAGTGGCCCCACAAGGGACTGAGCCAGACCTGCTTTAGAGGGTCCAAGTGTCCCCTTAAGATCTCAAAATTAAAACAACTTTACTGTCATTCTTGACTACAAATACTCCAAAAAACAGGGAAATATAATTATTTGCTTAACATGATAAAAATCAATCTGTTTCAGCCCAGAAGTCAGCATCATGCTTAAAGGAAAAACAGTAGAAGCATTTCTATCAAAAAATTACACAAGGGCTTCCCCTGCTGGTCCAGTGGATAAGGACACCGCCTTGCAGTGCAAGGGGCGCTGGTTCGAGCCCTGGCCTGGGAAGATCCCACGTGCCGCGGAGCGGCTGGACTGATGTGTCCAATCACCGAGCCGGAGCTCTGGAGCGCATGCGCCCAGAGCTGGCGCTCTGCGACAACAGACGCCGCCGCGATGGGAGGCCCGCAGGAGCCAAAGAACAAAGACGGATGAAAAATAGAGAAATGGAAGACCAATAGAAGTAGCCTGCCTGCTTCCCCTCCCTCCCCAACCCGACCCCCGCCCAAAATAAATAAATAAATAAATCTTTAAAAAAAAAAAAAAAAATTACACAAAACAAGTATGACCACTATCTCAACTATTATATAAAACTGTGCTAGAGAAAGGAGCCGATGCAATCAATAACATGAAAGAAATTAGAGATGTGGAATGAAAATAAGGAGCTAAATCTACTGTTAACAAAATAATAACAAACTAGGAAAACTCAAAGAGCAGCTTTACATACACAAAAAATAATCAGATAAAATATATGGTGAAAGTAAAGTTACTTTTTACAATAGCAGCAAAAAGATTAAAAATCTAGGAATGGAAGATGGTGGTGTAGAAGGACATGCACTCTATCTCTCCTGCAAAATCACCTGAATTGCAACAAGTTCCTGAAAAACCATCAACAGGAGGTTGGATCTGATCACAGAAAAGATACTCCACATCGAAGAGCAAAGGGGAAGCCATAACAAGACGGTAGGAGGGATGCAATCGCGCTGTTAAAAGTCAAACCTCATACCGCCAGAGAGGCTGGGTGGGCCAAATACACAAAGCCTGTTGCAAATCAAGACCTGGAAAAGGAGCAGTGGCCCCCACAAGGGACTGAGCCAGACCTGCTTTAGAGGGTCCAAGTGTCCCCTTAAGCTAGAAGTGCCCTTGGGCAGTCTTCGGAAAGACAGCACTCAATTCCCTTTGAAGCAGGTTACCATTAACTCGATCATAGAGCCGCTGAGGAGGACTGGAAACTCTGTGCCCACCAAGATCCGGGAGAGAGGAATAGCGATCCTGCATGGGACTGAGCCAGAGTAATCTGCCGTCTCCCACGGTGGTGGGGGTCGACGGCCTGCAGCAGGGTCGGGGTCACTGTGGAAGTATTTCTCATAGAGCATGTGGTTATAATCCTTTGTGAGAGGCCTTTATCCCTACTGTAGTTTGGCTGCTGGTCAAACTACAGGGAGGGAATTTAACTCCACCCAGCATAAAAGGGATCTACCAGGGTCACTGGTAGAAAAGAAATTACCAGGGTCAGCCTGGGCGGGTCCTTAGTTCTGGAATAGGTGGAAATAAACAAGCAGTAAAAGAGGCCTACAGATACAACCACTGCCAGAGGCAAGAAAAGATTGATAATTCCTGAATAGTCAGCAAGAGACAAAAGAACATAAACATTCACTATTTTCACATTTTGTCTGGAGCTGGAGTTACTGCTGAAATTTTAAAATTTCATTTTATTTTTTATTGCTTTTTCTTTTCTTTTTTTCACTTGTTTTCCTTTTTTCCAAACCCCCTCAGCCCCACCCCACCCCCATTTTTTTTGTTGTTTCCTCCATTGAACTCTATTGAAGCTACTAATCTTATCAGTAAGACTGAATATATTCAAGTTTACATAATTTTTTTTTCTATTAAACCACACATTTTATTTTGGTATAAACTTCTGGTTCCACATTGGCCTTTTATGGTTCTGTGGGGGTTTGTTTGTTTTTATTGTTTTTGCTTTGTTTTTCTATATTTTTCTATATGCTTATCTCTGTTTTAATTTTTGAATTTTTTATATGTATTACTACTTCTTCTACAACTACTTCTTTGCTGTCTCTGATGCTCTTTTCCTACAGCACTAAACTCTTTTACAAATCTTTATCTCCCTATATTTAACTTTGCAGTATTATTCTGTATTTCTCTTCTATCCTCCCTTTCTCTTTTTCCCTTTCCCCACCATATTTCTTAGTCTGTTCTATCCTCATTGCTTTATCCCCAGCTGGGACCGTGCTCTAGCATTATTCTCCAATGTGTGCTCTAGTTAGTCTGGTTATTAACTGGTGGATATCATTCTTGGTTTTCTCTATTTACCATGTTAACATATTGTACTATATTTTTCGTTGGAATGTTTGGGTTATGTTATGGCTGTATATATTTGTGTGTATAATTCACTATGCTAGATAGTATTTGCATGATATTTTACTTGCCATTTGTCAAAGGTATACCTTCTGTTTCTCATTCGCATATATATGCTCTAATACCATTTAATGCCATAACAAACCAGCCGTGTAATCTTCATTCTCTGGTCAGGCAACAAGGCCCGGGGCTTTAGGGAGGGAGCACTGACTCCAAAACTCTACAATACCAGAGAATATCTAACACTAGAGAGCATTAAACAGTGAGAATGCCAACAAAGGTAAGTACTTGTATGCAAGTCCTGACATCACCCAACCACCAGCATCACCCAGAATAAAACACCTCATCTAAACAACAAATACCGACAGACGTAATTCAAAGTCTGGGAAAAGGAAACCCCAAACATAGTTAGTTAAAAAATTAATAATAACAATGAAATGGCAGAAAAATAACACACAAGTGAAGGAACAATCTACAAACACACAAGTTCAAATAAACGAAGAGACAAACTTTCTGAAAGCAAATTCAGAAGAATGATAGTAAAGATGATCCAAAACACTGAAAACAGAATTTTAGAGAAATTGCAAAACACAACTAACACACTGAATAAAGAAATATATGAACTTTAAAATACACCAGAGACAAACAACTCAATTGCTGAACTTAAAAAAACTGTAGAAGGAATCCAGAGCAGAGTATCTGAGACAGAAAACTGGATAAGTGAGCTGGAAGATAGAATGGTGGAAGTAACTGCTGAAAAACAGAACCTAGATCAAAGAATGAAAAGAGGATTGCCTCAGAGACCTCTGGATAATATCAAATGCACCAATATTCGAATAGGTGGAAGAAAATAGAAAGGCTATGAGAAATTTTGAAGAGATTATAGTTGAAAATTACCCCAAAACATGGAAAATCTCCCTATATTTAACTTTGCAGTATTATTCTGTATTTCTCTTATCCTCCTTTCTCTTTTTCCCTTTCCCCACCATATTTCTTAGTCTGTTCTATCCTCATTGCTTTATCCCCAGCTGGGACCGTGCTCTAGCATTATTCTCCAATGTGTGCTCTAGTTAGTCTGGTTATTAACTGGTGGATATCATTCTTGGTTTCTCTATTTACCATGTTAACATATTGTACTATATTTTTCGTTGGAATGTTTGGGTTATGTTATGGCTGTATATATTTGTGTGTATAATTCACTATGCTAGATAGTATTTGCATGATATTTTACTTGCCATTTGTCAAAGGTATACCTTCTGTTTCTCATTCGCATATATATGCTCTAATACCATTTAATGCCATAACAAACCAGCCGTGTAATCTTCATTCTCTGGTCAGGCAACAAGGCCCGGGGCTTTAGGGAGGGAGCACTGACTCCAAAACTCTACAATACCAGAGAATATCTAACACTAGAGAGCATTAAACAGTGAGAATGCCAACAAAGGTAAGTACTTGTATGCAAGTCCTGACATCACCCAACCACCAGCATCACCCAGAATAAAACACCTCATCTAAACAACAAATACCGACAGACGTAATTCAAAGTCTGGGAAAAGGAAACCCCAAACATAGTTAGTTAAAAAATTAATAATAACAATGAAATGGCAGAAAAATAACACACAAGTGAAGGAACAATCTACAAACACACAAGTTCAAATAAACGAAGAGACAAACTTTCTGAAAGCAAATTCAGAAGAATGATAGTAAAGATGATCCAAAACACTGAAAACAGAATTTTAGAGAAATTGCAAAACACAACTAACACACTGAATAAAGAAATATATGAACTTTAAAATACACCAGAGACAAACAACTCAATTGCTGAACTTAAAAAAACTGTAGAAGGAATCCAGAGCAGAGTATCTGAGACAGAAAACTGGATAAGTGAGCTGGAAGATAGAATGGTGGAAGTAACTGCTGAAAAACAGAACCTAGATCAAAGAATGAAAAGAGGATTGCCTCAGAGACCTCTGGGATAATATCAAATGCACCAATATTCGAATTATAGGGGTTCCAGAAGAAGAAGAAAATAGAAAGGCTATGAGAAAAATTTTGAAGAGATTATAGTTGAAAATTACCCCAACATGGGAAAAGAAATAGTCAATCAAGTCCAAGAAGCACAAACAGTACCATACACAATCAACCCGAGAAGAAACACACCAAGACATATTAATGAAGTTAACACAAATTAAGCACAAAGAATTCTCAAAGCAGCAAGGGAAAAGCAATTACTGACATACAAGGGAAAGCCTATACGTTTAACAGCTGATCTTTCAACAGAAACTCTGCAGGCCAGAAGGGAATGGCAAGACACATTTAAATGGCTAAAAGAGAATAATCTGCAACCAAGAATCCTCTACCCTGCAAGGATCTCATTCATAATTGATGGAGAAATCAAAAGCTTTACAGATAAGCAAAAATTAAAAGAATTTAGTCACACCAAAGCAGCCTTACAACAAGTGTTAAAGGGACTTACATAGACAACAAGAGGAGAAGAAGAAGATCCACAAAACAAAGCCATCATAACATCTAAGAAGATGACAGTATGATCATATGTATCAATAATTACTATGAATGTAAATGGACTAAATGCCCCAACCAAAAGACACAGAGTGGCTGAATGGATTAAAAAACATGACCCATACATATGCTGCCTCCAGGAAACTTACTCCAGACCTAGAGACACTCATAGACTGAAAGTGAGAGGCTGGAAAAAAGATATTCCATGCAAATGGAAATCAAAAGAAAGCTGGAGTAGTAATCCTCATATCAGACTAAATAGACCTCAAAATAAAGGAGATTATAAGAGACAAGGCAGCACACTACATAATGATCAAGGGATCGATCCAAGAAGAAGACATAACAATCATAAATATCTATGCACCCAACGCAGGAGCACCCCAATACATAAGACAAACACTTTCAGACATAAAAGAAATCGACAATAACACAATCATAGTAGAAGACTTTAACACTCCTCTCACACCAATGGACAGATCATCCAAACAGAAAATTAATAAAGAAACACAAGCCTTAAATGCCACACTAGAAGAGATGGACCTCATGGATATCTTTAGGACCTTCCATCCAAAAGCAGAAGAATACACTTTCTTCTCAAGTGCTCATAGAACATTTTCCAGGATAGACCACATCTTGGGCCACAAATCAAACCTCAGTCAATTCAAGAAAATTGAAATTATATCCATCATCTTCTCTGACCACAATGCAATGAGATTAGAGATCAACTACAGGGAAAAAAAACTGCTAAAAACACAAACACATGGAGATTAAACAACACATACCTAAAAAACCAACTGATTACCGAGCAAATCAAAGGAGAAATAAAAAAAATTCCTAGAAGAAAACAACAATGAACACACGACAGTACAAATCCAATGGGATACAATAAAAGCAGTTCTAAGTGGGAAGTTTACAGCAATTCAATCCTACCTCAAGAAACAAGAAAAATCTCAGACAACCTAACTCTACGCTTAAAACAATTGGAGAAAGAAGAACAAAAACACGCCGAAGTTAGCAGAAGAAATATAAAGATCAGAGCAGAAATAAATGAAAAAGAAACAATAGTAAAGATAAATAAAAGAAAAAGCTGGTTCTTTGAAAAGGTAAAACAAAATTGACAAACCACTGGCCAGACTCATCAAGAAAAAAAGAGAAGAACCAGATCAACAAAATCAAAAATGAAAAAGGAGGAATTACAACAGATAATGCAGAAATCCAAAGGATTCTGAGACTATTATGAACAGCTATAAGGCAACAAACTGGACAGCTTGGAAGAAATGGACAGTTTCTTAGAGAAGATTAATCTTCCAAGACTGAACCAGGAAGAAATAGAAACTATGAACAACTCAAGTCACCAGCTCAGAAATTCAATTTGAGAGTAAAAATGTACCCAAAAATAAAAGCCCAGGGCCAGATGGTTTCACAAGTGAATTCTACCAAACATTTAAAGACGAGCTAATGCCTGTCCTTCTAAAACTCTTCCAAAAAATTGCACAGGAAGGAACACTTCCAAACACATTCTATGAGGCTGCCATCACCCTGATACCCAAACCAGGCAAAACAACACAAAAAAAAGAAAATTATAGGCCAGTTTCACTGATGAATTTGGATGCTAAAATCCTCAACAAAATCCTAGCAAACAGAATTCAACAACACATCAAAAAGCTCATATATCATGATCAAGTCGGGTTTATCCCAGGCATGCAAGGATTTTTCAATATCCATAAATCAATCAGTGTGATACACCATATCAACAAATTGAGAGACAAAAATCACATGATCATCTCAATAGATGCAGAAAAAGCCTTTGACAAAATCCAACACCCATTTATGATTAAAATTATTCAAAAAATGGGCATAGAAGGATCCTATCTCAACACAGTGACAGCCATATATGAGAAGCCCACAGCGAACATTATTCTCAATGGTGAAAACTGAAAGCATTCTCTCTAAGATCAGGAACAAGACAAGGGTGTCCACTTTCACTACTATTATTCAACATAGTCCTGGAAGTTCTAGCAACAGCAATAAGAGAAGAAAAACAAATAAAAGGAATCCATATTGGAAAAGAAGAAGTAAAACTGTCTCTATTCACAGATGACATGATATTATACATAGAAAATCCCAAAGACACTATTATAAAACTACTAGAGTTAATCAACGAATTCAGCAAAGTCGTGGGATACAATCAATACACAGAAATCACTGGCATTCCTATACACAAACAATGAAAAATCAGAAAACGAAATCAAAGAGGCAATCCCCTTCACCACTGTAACCAAAAGAATAAAGTATCTAGGAATAAACCTACCCAAAGAAACAAAAGAACTATACACAGAAAATCATAAGACACTAATGAGAAAAATTAAAGAAGACTTAAACAGATGGAGAGATAGTCCGTGTGCCTGGGTCGGAAGAATCAATATTGTGAAAACGACCATACTACCAAATATCATCTACAGATTTAATGCGATCCCTATCAAACTACCAATGACATTTGTCACAGAACTAGACCAAAGAATACAGTTCATATGGAAACACAAAAGACCTTGAATAGCCAAAGCAATCCTGAAGAAGAACGGAGCTGGAGGTATCAGCCTACCTAACTTCAGACTATATTACAAAGCAACAGTCCTCAAGACAGTATGGTACTGGCACAAAAACAGAAATATAGATCAATGGAACAACACAGAGAACCCAGAGATAAACCCACACACCTACAGGTACCTTATTTTTGACAAAGGAGATGAAAATATAAAATGGGACAAAGACAACCTCTTCAACAAATGGTGCTGGGAAAACTGGACATCTACATGCAAGAAAATGAAGTTGGAACATTCCCTGACACCATACACAAAGACCAACTCAAAATGGATTAAAGACCTAAATGTAAGACCAGAAACCATCAAACTCTTAGAGGAGAATATAGGCAAAACCCTCAAGGACATCAATCAAAGCAAGATCTTCTCTGACCCACCTACTAGAATAGCAGAAGGAAAAAGAAAACATGTGGGACCTAATGAAACTGAAAAGCCTTTGTACAGCAAAAGAAACTACAAAAAAGCTGAACAGACAACCCACAGAATGGGAGAAAATCATAGCAAATGAAACAACAGACACAGAATTAATCTCCAAATGCTACAAGCAACTCAGACAACTCAACACTGGAAAAATGAACAACCCAATCAAAAAATGGGAAAAGGACCTAAACAGACACCTCTCCAATGATGACATACAGATGTCCAAAAAACACATGAAATGATGCTCAACTTCACTTATAATTAGAGAAATGCAAATCAAAACTACAATAAGATATCACTTCACACCTGTGAGAATGGCCATCATCAACAAATCGACAGACAATAAATGCTGGAGAGGGTGTGGAGAAAAGGGAACACTCTTGCATTGCTGGTGGGAATGTAAATTGATACCACCTCTATGAAAGACAGTTTGGAGATTCTTAAAAAACTAAAAATAGAAGCACCATACGACCCAGCAATCCCACTCTTAGGCTTATACCCTGATGAAATCAAATCTGAAAGAAACACCTGTACCCCAATGTTTATTGCAGCACTCTGTACAATAGCTAGAACATGGAAGCAACCTAGATGCCCATTGACAAATGAGTGGATACGAAAGCTCTGGTACATATATACAATGGAATACTACACAGCTGTAAAAAGAAATGCAGAAAAATCAGTCCTAATGAGGTGGCTGGATCTAGAACGTATCATAAATAGTGAAGTCAGTCAAAAAGAGAAGGACAAGCAGTAAGACAACTCACAAAACAAAATTACAAGACCCCTACAGGTACCTTATTTTTGACAAAGGAGATGAAAATATAAAATGGGACAAAGACAACCTCTTCAACAAATGGTGCTGGGAAAACTGGACATCTACATGCAAGAAAATGAAGTTGGAACATTCCCTGACACCATACACAAAGACCAACTCAAAATGGATTAAAGACCTAAATGTAAGACCAGAAACCATCAAACTCTTAGAGGAGAATATAGGCAAAACCCTCAAGGACATCAATCAAAGCAAGATCTTCTCTGACCCACCTACTAGAATAGCAGAAGGAAAAAGAAAACATGTGGGACCTAATGAAACTGAAAAGCCTTTGTACAGCAAAAGAAACTACAAAAAAGCTGAACAGACAACCCACAGAATGGGAGAAAATCATAGCAAATGAAACAACAGACACAGAATTAATCTCCAAATGCTACAAGCAACTCAGACAACTCAACACTGGAAAAATGAACAACCCAATCAAAAAATGGGAAAAGGACCTAAACAGACACCTCTCCAATGATGACATACAGATGTCCAAAAAACACATGAAATGATGCTCAACTTCACTTATAATTAGAGAAATGCAAATCAAAACTACAATAAGATATCACTTCACACCTGTGAGAATGGCCATCATCAACAAATCGACAGACAATAAATGCTGGAGAGGGTGTGGAGAAAAGGGAACACTCTTGCATTGCTGGTGGGAATGTAAATTGATACCACCTCTATGAAAGACAGTTTGGAGATTCTTAAAAAACTAAAAATAGAAGCACCATACGACCCAGCAATCCCACTCTTAGGCTTATACCCTGATGAAATCAAATCTGAAAGAAACACCTGTACCCCAATGTTTATTGCAGCACTCTGTACAATAGCTAGAACATGGAAGCAACCTAGATGCCCATTGACAAATGAGTGGATACGAAAGCTCTGGTACATATATACAATGGAATACTACACAGCTGTAAAAAGAAATGCAGAAAAATCAGTCCTAATGAGGTGGCTGGATCTAGAACGTATCATAAATAGTGAAGTCAGTCAAAAAGAGAAGGACAAGCACAATATACTAACACATATATATGGAATCTAGAAGGATGGTAATGGTAACACACGCAGTGAAGCGATGGAAAAACAGACATGGACAGTAGACATTTGGACATTGTGGGGAATGAACAGTGGGTGGGCAGTATAAAGGAAGTAGCATGAAAACCTATACTATCATATGCGAAAAAAACAGCTATTGTCAGATAAATGAAAGACCAATAGAAGTGGCCCGCCCACCCCTCTCCCTCCCCAACCCGCCTTCCCCTCCACCCCACCAAAAAAAAAAAAAGCTATTATCATTGTGCTGTGAGAAAAGGGGATCCTGCAGGGGTGCTGTGCAACAGCCTGGAGGGGTGGGGTGGTGGGGATATACATATGACTAATCTGGGATCATACATATCTGTAAACAACAAAATTCTGTAAAAGTAAAATAAAAAGTCAAAAAAAAAAAAAAAAGTTGTTGCTACTCCCAAACTCCAAAAACATCCTAAATCATCCTGTAAACTTGTCATAGAAGTTTCTAAATGTCTACATTTTAAAAATCTTGCTTTTAGAGTTTTGTTGTTTACAGCTCTATGTAATCCCAAATCCGTCATAGGCATATCTTTGAGCCCTCCCATCTGAGCCCCTCCAGGTTGCTGCCTCGCCCCCATGTAAGATCCCTTAATTCCACAGTGCATTCATAATGGTTATCTCTTTTACATATGATAATGTAGGTTTCCATGTTACTCTTTCCAAACTCCTCACTTACTCTTCCCTCCCCACAATGTCCATAGGTCTGTCCTCTATGTCTGTTTCTCCGCTGCATCTGTTCTGCCTGTGTATTTATTGGTACCATCTTACTAGATTACATATATGTGCTAGTATACTGTATTTGTCCACATTTTTTTTTTTTGCCTTACTTCACTTTGTGAAGTTCTAGATTCATCCACATTAGGACTGATTCTAATGCGTTTTTTATGGCTGAGAAATATTCCACTGTATATATGTACCATAGCTTCTTTATCCATTAATTCGTTGATGGACATCTACATTGCTTTCATGTTCTAGCTACTGTAGAGAGTGCTGCAATGAACACTGGGGTACAGGTGTCTCTTTCAATTTTGATTTCTTCACAGTATAAGCCTAATAGTGGGATTGCTGATTAGTGGTTACTTCCTTACTTGGGTAGCCCAGCCTGGCTGTGGAAGAAAGGGACCCTATTTATCTATTTTTGGTCTTATCCTCACTGGCTAAGCACAGTCTTCCCACTGATGGTTGCATGGAAAGGAAAAGTGAGGAAGTGCTACGGGAAGTGTAGCTCCCAAGAGGTGGAGCTGGTGCTACTAGGAGCCATGTCCACTGTGACTAGGGATGAAAATCATCCACCATCCTCAGCAAGGCAGGAGCCCCATCTCTAAAACACTTTCAATCAAGGCTGCTTTAGAATTAGTCTCATTAAGTTCAGTCATGGTACATTATCATTGTCTCTTTGGTTTGACAGTAAATTCAAATCTTAGAAGTGCATATTAAAATTTCCCTGCCCACAGCAGCCATGGCTCCTGCCTACACTTCCCAATAGCACTCCTCACTTTCCGTTTCCACGCAACCATCAATGGGGAGATCGTATTTAACTCAGTGAGGATAGGACCAAAACCAAATAAATAGCAGTAAAATAGAGAATGAGTGTGTACACCAATGGAGTAAAACTCCTCCCAGAGCTGATTCAAGAGGGAAAACCTATTTGTAAAAAAGAAAGATACATCTCTATTTTTGGTTTCATTCAAAAGAGCCTCCCTTTCTTACTGACAAACTAGCTACATGGTGCAGTATGATCTGCTTTTTATTTCCACTGTATTTTCACACTAAAAATTATTCCTTTAATAAGGACTTTATAATATTAAAAGTCTAAGTGTTTGAGAAACAATATTAAAATAATATTTACAACAGTTGTAAATAATATTTACAACTGGAGAAAACACATACTCCAGTTATTTCAGCATGACCTCCTCAATTTCATCTTCTGCAGACTCAACTACTTTTGCTGCTGATTTATCCTTTACATGTTTGACTCGACGTCTCCTTGGATTAGAACTTATTCCTTCGCTGAGGAAAAAGTCCTCATCATCGCCATGGTCCCTACCCCAGCTGCTTATATCTCCAGCGAGAAAACTTAGAGGGTCATACTCTCCTCTGGCGGCATCCAGGGAATCTGGGTCATTGTCTTTAGAGGAAATGATGATATAGGTACCAAACAGCTGTTCCATCAGATTGGCTTTTCTCTCTTGTCTGGTAATTAAATCTACATTGTCTTTATTAGCTTTTCTGCATGAACTCCAAAGGTCACTTTTTGGTTTTATCCTCACTGGCTAAGCACAGTCTTCCCACTGATGGTTGCATGGAAAGGAAAAGTGAGGAAGTGCTACGGGAAGTGTAGCTCCCAAGAGGTGGAGCTGGTGCTACTAGGAGCCATGTCCACTGTGACTAGGGATGAAAATCATCCACCATCCTCAGCAAGGCAGGAGCCCCATCTCTAAAACACTTTCAATCAAGGCTGCTTTAGAATTAGTCTCATTAAGTTCAGTCATGGTACATTATCATTGTCTCTTTGGTTTGACAGTAAATTCAAATCTTAGAAGTGCATATTAAAATTTCCCTGCCCACAGCAGCCATGGCTCCTGCCTACACTTCCCAATAGCACTCCTCACTTTCCGTTTCCACGCAACCATCAATGGGGAGATCGTATTTAACTCAGTGAGGATAGGACCAAAACCAAATAAATAGCAGTAAAATAGAGAATGAGTGTGTACACCAATGGAGTAAAACTCCTCCCAGAGCTGATTCAAGAGGGAAAACCTATTTGTAAAAAAGAAAGATACATCTCTATTTTTGGTTTCATTCAAAAGAGCCTCCCTTTCTTACTGACAAACTAGCTACATGGTGCAGTATGATCTGCTTTTTATTTCCACTGTATTTTCACACTAAAAATTATTCCTTTAATAAGGACTTTATAATATTAAAAGTCTAAGTGTTTGAGAAACAATATTAAAATAATATTTACAACAGTTGTAAATAATATTTACAACTGGAGAAAACACATACTCCAGTTATTTCAGCATGACCTCCTCAATTTCATCTTCTGCAGACTCAACTACTTTTGCTGCTGATTTATCCTTTACATGTTTGACTCGACGTCTCCTTGGATTAGAACTTATTCCTTCGCTGAGGAAAAAGTCCTCATCATCGCCATGGTCCCTACCCCAGCTGCTTATATCTCCAGCGAGAAAACTTAGAGGGTCATAATCTCCTCTGGCGGCATCCAGGGAATCTGGGTCATTGTTTTTAGAGGAAATGATGCTATTGGTACCAAACAGCTGTTCCATCAGATTGGCTTTTCTCTCTTGTCTGGTAATTAAATCTACATTGTCTTTATTAGCTTTTTCTGCATTACTTTTTCGGAACTCCAAAAGGTCACTTTTTTCACTAAATGAACTTGACCTCCCTGAGGTTTCTGCAAATGACAGCCCGTAGCTACCAAACGTAAGTTCATCTGGAGAGGCTGGGCTTCTAATATGGCTTGAATTCTGACCATCTCCTTTTGTAGTTAATAAGTTGATGTCTTGCAAATGACACCCATTAAGTAATCTCTCTGAGGATTCAGAGAACATGTGCATTCTGGGGCTTTTCTCTGGGGAACAGAGTTTGGATTTCAAATCGGGAAATAATGTCAGAGAAGAGTATTTTGCATTCTGAGACTCTTGTTCTCGGCTGATTTCATTCAGTTTAGCAAGAAGCATTTTTCTCTTTAGCCTTTCTTCCTCCTCTTCTTCTGACGCACCTATTTTCTGAATTTGGCACATTTCCACTTGGAATCTTCCAGTTTCCAACAATGGCTTTCCTTCTCTCTCCAACAAAGATATCTTTTCCTTTTTATTTTCAGCAAGTTCTCTTTCCCACCCTGCATGAAATCAAATTTTAAAAATGGCATTTTATAGTAGACAGTATTTTCAAATGAGGAAAAGTCAACTCTCATCTTTTACAACAGCTTTAGCTAATTTGTGTATGATCAGTACACCATAAATTTCATTTTTATACTTAATATTATATATTTAAAAATATCTAGTTATATATTCAGAATTCACAATTATAGAAAAATTTTGTTATTCAGGGATGAGCAAGAAAGTTCTCTTCCTAGTTTCTGTATCTAATATACTGCTGTCCACTGACTGGAGGGTGGTGGGATGGATGGAGAAAAGACTTTAATTTTTAACTGAAAAAGCAAATTGAACCTCTGGATATCATACCCTGAGAAGAACACATATCACTTATGTAATTTTCTGACAGAAGATGCAATAACCTGAATTAAGAGAAAACCTCAGATAAACCCCAAAGGAGAAACAATATTTTTAAAAAATGGGTTTATTAAATGGGTTCATTAAAATGTCAGTCTTGCAAATATTTTTAAAAGACTGAGAAACTCTTCTAGATTAAGGAGACCTCACAAAACTATACTATGTATGGCAGACTAATGTGTTGTATCAAATTGAATATCCTGAAGTTAAAAACTATACTGGAATGATACAAGAGAATGTCCTTATTTTGGAGAAATACATATGAAAGTACTACAGGATACAGGCCTGAGGTATACAACTCACTCTTATGTGGTTCTCTGGCTGTTACTGCTACTTTGCTATCACTTTGATAAAATTTCTAAATGAAAGACTAAAAATATTAAAATATGTAAGAATGTTCCCATTTGATAACTCTAGTAAGTGGCACATAGTCTTACTGATAATCAGATCATTCCACAGAGACTCCAGGAAAAAAAAAAATGGCAAGAAAAGTGATAGTCTTCTGTTATGTTATTCCTTTTCCTGGGTCCCTAGACAGAACTGATTGTAATAGTTAACTTACAGCTTAACAGGTGCAAGCATCTCCTTTTGTGCATTAGCCAATAATGATATGTGACTTCTATTACAACTCCAACATACACACAAAAATATACATGTTAGGGGGGATTCCCTGGTGGTCCAGTGGGTAAGGACACCACCTTGCAGTGCAAGGGGCGCCAGTTCGATCCCTGGCCTGGGAGGATCCCACGTGCCGCGGAGCAGCTGGACCGATGTGTCCGATCACCGAGTCGGAGCTCTGGAGCGCATGCGCCCAGAACCGGAGTTCTGCAGCGACAGACGCCACAGTGATGGGAGGCCCACAGGAGCCAAAGAACAAAGGAGGATGAACATAGAGAAATGAAAGACCAACAGAAGTGGCCTGCCCGCTCCCCTCCCTCCCCTACCAGACCCCCGCCAAAAATAAGTAAATAAATAAATCTTTAAAAAAAAAAAAAAAAAAGAAGTGGCCAAAAATGTGTGTATATATATATATACATACATACACACACATATATATACACATTTGTTAATTTAAGCAACAATTAGGTCATGTTTTTTGTTAACTTAATAGGAAAAGTACCTTTCTGTAAGCAGCTAATATATAATAAAATGCATGCAAAGGATTAGAGTCTAGGATCCTTCATGATTTTGTCTTTAGTATCATCCAAATGGAAATTTATTCCTGAACTTCCAGTATCTGAAACTATGTGAACTGGTTCACTAAACTTCCACATGAATGGCTGAATATGTTAAAGATTTATTCTATATCTTAAAAAAAAAAGAAAAAAAAATATATAGGCATATATTCAAGGCCACACAATTTTCTAATTTTAATGTTTGGGGTGCCTATAGACTAGGTGATCCTCCAAGCCAATAAACAGGGTTGCCTTTCAGTTATCTATCAAGCTTTAGTTAATACACAAAATTTTTTTTTTCCCATTTGATAACTCTAGTAAGTGGCACATAGTCTTACTGATAATCAGATCATTCCACAGAGACTCCAGGAAAAAAAAAAATGGCAAGAAAAGTGATAGTCTTCTGTTATGTTATTCCTTTTCCTGGGTCCCTAGACAGAACTGATTGTAATAGTTAACTTACAGCTTAACAGGTGCAAGCATCTCCTTTTGTGCATTAGCCAATAATGATATGTGACTTCTATTACAACTCCAACATACACACAAAAATATACATGTTAGGGGGGATTCCCTGGTGGTCCAGTGGGTAAGGACACCACCTTGCAGTGCAAGGGGCGCCAGTTCGATCCCTGGCCTGGGAGGATCCCACGTGCCGCGGAGCAGCTGGACCGATGTGTCCGATCACCGAGTCGGAGCTCTGGAGCGCATGCGCCCAGAACCGGAGTTCTGCAGCGACAGACGCCACAGTGATGGGAGGCCCACAGGAGCCAAAGAACAAAGGAGGATGAACATAGAGAAATGAAAGACCAACAGAAGTGGCCTGCCCGCTCCCCTCCCTCCCCTACCAGACCCCCGCCAAAAATAAGTAAATAAATAAATCTTTAAAAAAAAAAAAAAAAAGGGGCCCAAAAACTGTGTGTATCTATATATATACATACATACACACACATATATATACACATTTGTTAATTTAAGCAACAATTAGGTCATGTTTTTTGTTAACTTAATAGGAAAAGTACCTTTCTGTAAGCAGCTAATATATAATAAAATGCATGCAAAGGATTAGAGTCTAGGATCCTTCATGATTTTGTCTTTAGTATCATCCAAATGGAAATTTATTCCTGAACTTCCAGTATCTGAAACTATGTGAACTGGTTCACTAAACTTCCACATGAATGGCTGAATATGTTAAAGATTTATTCTATATCTTAAAAAAAAAAGAAAAAAAAATATATAGGCATATATTCAAGGCCACACAATTTTCTAATTTTAATGTTTGGGGGTGCCTATAGACTAGGTGATCCTCCAAGCCAATAAACAGGGTTGCCTTTCAGTTATCTATCAAGCTTTAGTTAATACACAAATAATTTTTCCCCTTTCATCTGAATTCTACTTCCTCTGAATTTTCTGAAGATAAGTTGTCTTTATCCCCTAACCCCAAAGAGCAGCTGACTTAGAGTCTTCATTTTCTTTCCTGAGAAACTTCATTTCAGGTGTTTGTGCCTCCCACGGCTGCCTCAACCGCTTCTTGTTCTTTGTGCCCAGCTGAAAGATGTTAGGGGACAGTCAAACTTTAGTTTCCAAGGGATGCTGACTCATCACTTGCTTAAATTCTTCCTTACCATTTTCCAGCTTCTCAACATCTTGTTTCACTTTATTAAATTTGTCTTCTCTTTCTACAGTTGGCTTTAGAATATCAGCTTTTCCATGATTCTCTCTCTCTTGAGATTCCAGATCCTATTACATGTTTTGAAAAAATTCAAGTTCACATGCAAGGAAAGGGGAAAAAGTAACTTAAGTATCATAAATTTATCTCTCGTTAAGGGTAATTCCAACTAAGTTAAAAATTAAAGCAAAATTTTCCATTTCTAAAGCAGCAAGCCACAAGTTATCACGTTTGAAAGATTTTCAAAGGCACACATGATTATTTCTTACTTTAGTCAAAAATTTTGAAGAGCCATCTGGAAGACATATCAGAATCAATATAATGAAGCAAAGCCAATACCCTATATAAAGTTCTAAAGAAAAAAAAGGAAAAAACTCTGTACATTAACTCTGTACATTTCACAGCAGTCTGATGAATTCAGTTAGCTAGAAAAGGCTATTCTCAACTATTAAAGGTCAAGTGATGGATTGAATCTTAACTTTATACTATGCCCAAGGCCTCCAATTAGTAAACTGTGTAATATTTAATCAATTAAAAATCTAAACTTAAAATGTATCATTTCTTATGGTCCCTTTCATGTATATGTGTTTTTTCTTAATAAAGATAGAATTTATTATTAGTGGACGTGCAGAAGAGAGAATTGTCCCCTAGTATCCATTTCCCCCTTCTTCCTTTTATTAATAGTTACAGAATCCCTTGAGTTTTAGTAGAGCATAGGGATCCCTAACTGGAGGTCACATCTGCCAGTCTTCCTGTGGAGCTACACAGGACCAGTGGAATATGAGTGGAATTTTGTATGCAACTTCTGATCACATTTATTTCAGCAAAAACTGCTTGCCCTCCACTTCCTCCTTCTCCCAGGTGTGGTAAGCCAACTTCAACTGCACAGATGCGGTTACACTCTATGACTGAAACACAGTAAGAAAGAGAACAGCTACCTCAGAACAGAGGTGTCAACCTGTCCTGGACTACCCCCTGACCTTCAGTTTATTACAAGAGAAAGAGTCTTTACCTTGCTTGAGCCACTGTATTCTGGGTCTCTTTCCAATAGCAACAGCCTAGTACCACAGCCCTGAAGGGTAACCCACCCTTGCTTTATAGCTTAGGAAACTGAGACTCCAACAAGTCACTAAATTGTTAGGACCATAATTAAAAAGCAGTGCTAACCCCAGGGCTATAGCTTCTCTTTCAGCCCATCAGATGCTGCTGCTTGTGCTGACTCTTATGAAGAGCAAATCTTTCTCCTTTATTATTTTGGTTCCACACTTTATCTTTAAAATTACCATAATCTACTCTCAAAGATATGTAAATGTGGGAAGAAATAGCAAAAAAATTTCCATTTCTAAAGCAGCAGCCACAAGTTATCACGTTTGAAAGATTTTCAAAGGCACACATGATTATTTCTTACTTTAGTCAAAAATTTTGAAGAGCCATCTGGAAGACATATCAGAATCAATATAATGAAGCAAAGCCAATACCCTATATAAAGTTCTAAAGAAAAAAAAGGAAAAAACTCTGTACATTAACTCTGTACATTTCACAGCAGTCTGATGAATTCAGTTAGCTAGAAAAGGCTATTCTCAACTATTAAAGGTCAAGTGATGGATTGAATCTTAACTTTATACTATGCCCAAGGCCTCCAATTAGTAAACTGTGTAATATTTAATCAATTAAAAATCTAAACTTAAAATGTATCATTTCTTATGGTCCCTTTCATGTATATGTGTTTTTTCTTAATAAAGATAGAATTTATTATTAGTGGACGTGCAGAAGAGAGAATTGTCCCCTAGTATCCATTTCCCCCTTCTTCCTTTTATTAATAGTTACAGAATCCCTTGAGTTTTAGTAGAGCATAGGGATCCCTAACTGGAGGTCACATCTGCCAGTCTTCCTGTGGAGCTACACAGGACCAGTGGAATATGAGTGGAATTTTGTATGCAACTTCTGATCACATTTATTTCAGCAAAAACTGCTTGCCCTCCACTTCCTCCTTCTCCCAGGTGTGGTAAGCCAACTTCAACTGCACAGATGCGGTTACACTCTATGACTGAAACACAGTAAGAAAGAGAACAGCTACCTCAGAACAGAGGTGTCAACCTGTCCTGGACTACCCCCTGACCTTCAGTTTATTACAAGAGAAAGAGTCTTTACCTTGCTTGAGCCACTGTATTCTGGGTCTCTTTCCAATAGCAACAGCCTAGTACCACAGCCCTGAAGGGTAACCCACCCTTGCTTTATAGCTTAGGAAACTGAGACTCCAACAAGTCACTAAATTGTTAGGACCATAATTAAAAAGCAGTGCTAACCCCAGGGCTATAGCTTCTCTTTCAGCCCATCAGATTGCTGCTGCTGCTTGTGCTGACTCTTATGAAGAGCAAATCTTTTCTCTCCATCTAAAATTAATAATTATTTTGGTATTCCACACTTTATCTTTAAAAAAAATTACCATAATCTACTCTCAAAGATATGTAAATGTGGGAAGAAATACAGGATACAATAACTTTTTTAAACTGTAAAACAAAATAAAATTTTAAAAAAGAAAAAAAAAAACTAGAGTACATACAGGAATCAATTAAATCCATCCTTTCTGTTTTATACCACAGGAAGAGACCTCAGGATCACTGGGATACTTAATGGGGCACAAAAATATACGATTATATGACATATGCAGGATCCCTCATATATTGTTTTCTTTAGGGTTTTTAACTGTAAACACTAAAGACAATCCTATTAGAGAAAAGGATCTTTCAGTACTCAATGAATCCTTTTTAATGATGATCCAACACAGACCTCCTGAATGCCATGTTCATTTGAATGATATAAAGTCAGATTCCACTGCAATTACTTTGTTCAACATTCTTTTAACTTATACATAATTCTCTTACACAGGAGGTCAAAAAAGTGAAATGTAGTCAAATTCTAACAAATCATTTGAAAGCTACTATAGTTTGCTGTTAAAACATAAAAGGAAGAAGGGTTTTTAGAGACCATCTGATAAAAGGGATTAAAAGATAAACTTGAAACATTTTCTTTTTTTCTTCCTCTAACCCAGAAAGTACCACCTTTCTGAAGCACCTGAAAGATACAGTGTTTTAACCAAGGATGAATCCAAAGGAGTTTAATAAAATGCACAGATGTTATCTATTTCCCTGTAAAAGGCTAGCTGCATATTTACATATCTATGCCACTAGCTTCAGTGCTGAAATTTTTAAATGTCTGATACTGTGTATTTAGGAATAACTTCACACCTAAAGTTTGGTACCTAATCATATTGCTAAACTCACCGAAGACAGATGTTCAGGTTCTTCCCTTTTGTTTTCATAACACATAACTGTCCGTGGTGTTATAGCATATCCCTCCAGATTGAAGTCTTCACTGGTTTGAACTCCTTTGTGGCTTGTAAAATAACTCTGGCATGCAGCTACCATGAAAATTATAAAAGAATTTTTCTAATTGCATGACACTAAGATATATACAATTCAATCAGTATATGTTTATCCTCTAAATAAGACAGTGCATGTTTCTCAGCTCCATGACTACTCACTATTACTATTTTTTTTTTTTTTATTTCTAGGATTAGCTGGCAATTCTATGATATGAAAACAATTCTGAGGGATAAATCCTATTAAACTTTTACAAAGTTTATGTTTTAAGTTTTTGTAATTCAGAGAAGAAAACTACACTTATATATATATATATAACAGTAAGGATGTGCATAAAAACACCAAAGTACTTATAAGTGATATGAAATGACAGCTGGGATTTACTTTAAGATAGAAAAAAAAATAGATGAAATAAAATTAGTAAAATGTGTAACTATTAAAGGCAGGCAATCCATAAATAAAGGTTCATTATATTATAATCTCCCATTGAGGGTATGCTTAAATTTATTCATAAAAGTTTTTCAAAGTTATAATAAATTTTTTTTTAATTATGTAAAATGTTAAGTGTTATGGCCTGAAGGGAAAATACTGGGAAAGTGAAAAGATTTCTGAAAAGTACCTATAAGGGGATTTAAATTTATTTCAATAAAGTTCTTTCCCCTAATCTTCCTTCTACTTCAAAATTAATTTATTTGATTATTTTATATTATTAATAACTGTAATATGTCTTTCAACAATAATAACTACTATACCATCTTTTCTTGATTTAAGTTCTTTTTCTTTCTTTGACTTTGGCATATGATTAGAATATATATTACTTCTGTCCAGCTCTTTCTGCTTTTCCTGAAAGCAAACCCAACATAATTAAGAATACATATAGTTTCAGTTTAAAATAAGACAAAAATCCTCATCTTGTCAACTGGTATTTTTCTCATTGAATTTGAATATACCTAAGGTTCAGCTTCCCTTTGTACCTACCAGCTATAAAAAGGAATGTTGTCAAGGCATGTGGGTTAGGGCAGACCAATGATTCTCCATTAAAAGTCCAATATACACGAGCAGTCACGAAAATCAGAATAAAGCAAAATTATTTTTCTACCCAATCCTATTGTACATATTAGAGATAGTGTTGTCTTCAACTGACTTCCAGGCCTAGCCTCAGACAAACAATTTAATTAACATCTTTCAAATATGAGTTCCAAATTAATGATGAGTTAAAAGACCATTTTTTTAAGCACAGATGTTCACCATTTTTCAGCTGTGGCTTTCTCTAAAAATGTGATTGACAAAATGAAAACTCTATGCATTGTAATGCAGAAATACCTTATGTTGCACATTTCAACCAATCAGTGACTTCTGGATAGAGTTAAGAAAATCTACTTTAAGCAAATTAAATAATTTGAATGTTTCTTCTAAATACTTTGCAAAAGAAAGGGCACTATTTGGAACAACTTTAAAAATAATCAATCATGGGGTTATCTTAGGAAGAACACTGGATTGTTGACCCACGCAACACAGAAAAACTCCAGTTCCCATAATTTTTCTTCCAGGATTCTATAACTTTTTTCTGTTACAGCATTCCTATCAGTGAATCTAATGTCTTATTTTAGGCAGAAGTGAATATATTAACAAATATTTTCCTCATGAGTGTCAAATAAAATATTAGAATTTTGTAAATAATGCTGTACCAAAGTTCTGAATATAAATGATAGTGGGCTTCCCTCGTGGCTCAGACAGTAAATAATCCTCCTGCAATGTGGGAGACCTGGATTAATATATAATCATAGGGAGAAATTATGCCATTTAAAATAAAATGCTTACCTTTAATTTGTGAGTTAGTTGTTGTAGCTCCTTTCGAAGCACTTCATTTTCCCCTTGAAACTCACATGACTTTTTCTTTTCAGCCAGCAATTGTCGTTGGAACCTGCTATTACTTAGTTCAAGGTATCTTGACAGTTCCTAATATATGTGTATTAAATACACAGAAAATAGTACTTAAAAAATAATTTAATAGTAAAATACTGCACACATAGTGTCAAAATGACATTTTAGCGGTAGTAAACAAGTGACACAAATCAGATTTGGCTTAGTGTTTGTAAATATACAATAAAATGGAACACAGATTAACCAACAATTTAGTAAGACACTTAGACTATTATTTCATGCATTGTTTTTCACAATGACTTAGAGATAATTGCTACACAAAGAGTATATGGATAGTCATTTAAGTTGGGAGCAAAAGTCAGCTAAATGATGTGATGAGAAACACTGGCTTTTGGGCAAACATAAACTGAGACCACTGTGTAAAATTACACCGCACTATTCAAGGTGCAGAGAGTATCATCCCAGTTTTACTTAGTTCAGTTCAAAAGACACATAAAATCAAAGTTAAAGGGTGTAGTATGATATTTGAAGCAAACAGAAACCAAAAGAACATGGCATAGTCTTACTTATATCAGGTAAAATTGAAGAAAATCTACTTTAAGCAAATTAAATAATTTGAATGTTTCTTCTAAATACTTTGCAAAAGAAAGGGCACTATTTGGAACAACTTTAAAAATAATCAATCATGGGGTTATCTTAGGAAGAACACTGGATTGTTGACCCACGCAACACAGAAAAACTCCAGTTCCCATAATTTTTCTTCCAGGATTCTATAACTTTTTTCTGTTACAGCATTCCTATCAGTGAATCTAATGTCTTATTTTAGGCAGAAGTGAATATATTAACAAATATTTTCCTCATGAGTGTCAAATAAAATATTAGAATTTTGTAAATAATGCTGTACCAAAGTTCTGAATATAAATGATAGTGGGCTTCCCTCGTGGCTCAGACAGTAAATAATCCTCCTGCAATGTGGGAGACCTGGATTAATATATAATCATAGGGAGAAATTATGCCATTTAAAATAAAATGCTTACCTTTAATTTGTGAGTTAGTTGTTGTAGCTCCTTTCGAAGCACTTCATTTTCCCCTTGAAACTCACATGACTTTTTCTTTTCAGCCAGCAATTGTCGTTGGAACCTGCTATTACTTAGTTCAAGGTATCTTGACAGTTCCTAATATATGTGTATTAAATACACAGAAAATAGTACTTAAAAAATAATTTAATAGTAAAATACTGCACACATAGTGTCAAAATGACATTTTAGCGGTAGTAAACAAGTGACACAAATCAGATTTGGCTTAGTGTTTGTAAATATACAATAAAAATGGAACACAGATTAACCAACAATTTAGTAAGACACTTAGACTATTATTTCATGCATTGTTTTTCACAATGACTTAGAGATAATTGCTACACAAAGAGTATATGGATAGTCATTTAAGTTGGGAGCAAAAGTCAGCTAAATGATGTGATGAGAAACACTGGCTTTTGGGCAAACATAAACTGAGACCACTGTGTAAAATTACACCGCACTATTCAAGGTGCAGAGAGTATCATCCCAGTTTTACTTAGTTCAGTTCAAAAGACACATAAAATCAAAGTTAAAGGGTGTAGTATGATATTTGAAGCAAACAGAAACCAAAAGAACATGGCATAGTCTTACTTATATCAGGTAAAATAAACCTCAAGCCAAAAAAGGATGACATTAATAAGATATAACAGTCATAACATATACATTCTCAACATCCAAGACTGAAAGATATTGAGAAAATACTGATAGATCTTAAGGGAGGAATCAACAACAATACTGTTATAGTAGGAAACTTCAGCACCTCCCTATCAGCAATGGAAAGACTGTACAGACAGAAAATTAACCAGGAAATGTTGAAACCATGCTTTAGAACAGATGGACTAACAGATACATACATAACACTACATCCAACAGCAGCAGAATACATATTCTTCTTGAGTACACATGAAACATTCAAGATTATCATATTAACCATGAAACAAACCTCAGCAAATTTAAGAAGAATGAAATCATACCAACTATCTTTTCTAACCATTTGTGCTTGTGTGCTTCTGCTAAGTCACTTCAGTCATATCCAACTCTTTGTAACCTTATAGGCTGTAGCCCACCAAGCTCCTCCATTCATGGGATTCTCTAGGCAAGAATACTGGAGTGGGCTGCCATGCTGTCTTCCAGGGGATTTTCCCAACCCATGGATTGAACCTTTATCTCTTATGACTCCTGCACTGGCAAGTGGGTTCTTTACCACTCACTAGTGACACCAATCAACAAGAAGAAAGTGAAAAGATTTATAAACATGGACATTAAACCCACGCACACACTTCTAAACAACCACTAGGTCAAAAAGGAAATCAAAAGGGAAATTTAAGAAATTATCTCAAAACAAATAAACATGGAAATATTTACCACAGCAACTCAAATCCTGTGGGATTCAGTGAAAACTCAAAGTTGAGAGCATCAATGCATAGATTTAGAAATCAGAATGATCTCAAATAATCTACCTAACTTTACCTTGAGGAACTCAAAGACCAACGTTAGCAGAAGGAAGACAATAATAAAGATCAGAGTGGAAGTAAGTGAAATAGAGACCAGAAAAACAACAGAAAGGATCAATGAAACTAAGAGCTGCTTCTTTGAAAAGAACCAAAGTTGACAAATCTTTACATGGTATAAGGAAAAAAGAGAATTGGAAATGAAAAGAGATATTACAGCTGATTCTACAGAAATGCTTGAATCATAGGCAACTAGTATGGACAATTATGTGCCAAAAAATTTTCATAACCTAGCAAAATGAAACACACCACCTACCAAGAATTAATCAGGAAGAGGCAGAAAATGTGAGTAGGCTAATAATAGGTAAAGAGACTGAATCAGTAATCAAATTCCCAAAATGAAAGAAAGATTAAGATGGTGGAGTAAGGGGTCATGGAGCTCACCTTCCCCCATGAACACATCAAAAATATGTCCATGGGGGAACAATTCTCATTGAAAATAAGTAAATATGAGTCATTGAACCCCATGGTAGTCACAGCCAGAAAACCAGCAATAAAATGGTAATAAATATATACTATTAATAATTTAAATGTCAATGGACTAAATGCTCCAGTCAAAAGATGTAGGTGACTGACTGTATTTAAAAAAAAAAAAAAGAAAAACCAAGAGTCTTGAATATACTATCTATAAAAGACTCACTTCAGGGCTGAAGACACAGTCTAAGAGGATGGAAAAAGATGTTTCATGCCACTAAAAATGACACTGTGTGGGCAGACATATTCATATCAGACAAAAATCATATCAGACTCCTGCACTGGCAAGTGGGTTCTTTACCACTCACTAGTGACACCAATCAACAAGAAGAAAGTGAAAAGATTTATAAACATGGACATTAAACCCACGCACACACTTCTAAACAACCACTAGGTCAAAAAGGAAATCAAAAGGGAAATTTAAGAAATTATCTCAAAACAAATAAACATGGAAATATTTACCACAGCAACTCAAATCCTGTGGGATTCAGTGAAAACTCAAAGTTGAGAGCATCAATGCATAGATTTAGAAATCAGAATGATCTCAAATAATCTACCTAACTTTACCTTGAGGAACTCAAAGACCAACGTTAGCAGAAGGAAGACAATAATAAAGATCAGAGTGGAAGTAAGTGAAATAGAGACCAGAAAAACAACAGAAAGGATCAATGAAACTAAGAGCTGCTTCTTTGAAAAGAACCAAAGTTGACAAATCTTTACATGGTATAAGGAAAAAAGAGAATTGGAAATGAAAAGAGATATTACAGCTGATTCTACAGAAATGCTTGAATCATAGGCAACTAGTATGGACAATTATGTGCCAAAAATTTACATAACCTAGCAAAATGAAACACACCACCTACCAAGAATTAATCAGGAAGAGGCAGAAAATGTGAGTAGGCTAATAATAGGTAAAGAGACTGAATCAGTAATCAAATTCCCAAAATGAAAGAAAGATTAAGATGGTGGAGTAAGGGGTCATGGAGCTCACCTTCCCCCATGAACACATCAAAAATATGTCCATGGGGGAACAATTCTCATTGAAAATAAGTAAATATGAGTCATTGAACCCCATGGTAGTCACAGCCAGAAAACCAGCAATAAAATGGTAATAAATATATACTATTAATAATTTAAATGTCAATGGACTAAATGCTCCAGTCAAAAGATGTAGGTGACTGACTGTATTTAAAAAAAAAAAAAAGAAAAACCAAGAGTCTTGAATATACTATCTATAAAAGACTCACTTCAGGGCTGAAGACACAGTCTAAGAGGATGGAAAAAGATGTTTCATGCCACTAAAAATGACACTGTGTGGGCAGACATATTCATATCAGACAAAAATCATATCAGCCTTTAAAAACTATAATGAAAGACAAGGAAGGCCTTATATGATGATAAAAGGACCAATATAATAAGAGGGTATTACATTTGTTAACATATACACACACAATACAGAGGCACTTAAAGATATAAAGCAAATACTAATAGACATAAAGGGAGAAATTGATACCAATACAACAATAGTATGAGATGTTAACATCCCACTGACATCAATGGACAGATAATTGAGACAGAAAATCAATTAGGCACGGGGGCTTTAGACCAGTTCATTTTAACTGATATCTACATGAGGCTATATCCAAAAAGAAAAAAATTACACATTTATATCATGTGCACATGGGATGTTTTTCAGTATAGATCACATACAAAATTACACACGAAAAAGCCTCAACATATTTATGAGAGAAATTATATCAATCTTTTCCAACCACAAAAGTATGAAACTAGAAATCAACTACAGAAGAAAGTGAATAAAGAGCAAACACGTAGAGGTTAAATAACATATTAATACTACCAAAAAAACAATGAGTCAATCAGAAACACAACTTTCCAAACTACAGCAAAAGGAACTCTTACAGGCAAGTTCATAATGACATGGGCCTTCCTCAAGAGCAAGAAAAATCTCAAACAACTTAAGTTACCACATTAAAGAATCAGGAAAAAGAATAAAAGCCAAAGTCAACAAAAGGAAGGAAATAATAAGAATCAGAAAGGGAATAAAGATTTAAAAGAAACAGTAGAAAAGATCAATGAAAACAAGAGATTTAAAAAAAAAAAAATGATAATACTGAGAAACCTTTAACCCAGCTCACCAAGAAAAAAAGGAAGAGAACCCAAATAATGAAGCAATGAAAAATGATAAATAATACCACCAATAGCACAGAGATACAAAAAATCATAAGAAAACACTATGAACAGTTATATGCCCACAACAAACGGGACAATCTAGAATAAACAGAAACAGGTAATTTAAATAAATCAATCACTAGAACAAAATAGAATTTTTAATTTAAAAGATCACAATTTAAAAAATATAACCCAGCAAACAAAAGTCCAGGCCCAGATGGTTTCATGGCAGAAATCTACCAAACATATAAAGAACTTATACCTATCCTCCTCAAACTATTCCAAAAAACTGAAGAGATAACACTACCAAATTTATTCTACAAGGCTACCATCATCATGACATCAAAATAAGACACGACAAGAAAAGAAAGTTACAGACCAGTATCTTTGATGAATACAGATACAAAATCCTCAAGCAAAGTACTGCCAAACAGAATTCAACAGTATGTAAAGAGAATTATATACCATGATCAAGCTAGATCTATTCTAAGGTCATAAGGATGGTTCATTATCTAAAATTGACAACACATTAACAGAATCAAAAAATATCATATAATCATCTCAAAGACACACACAAAAAAGCATTAGACAAAATTGAACATGCATTCATGATAAAAACTCTCATCAAAGTGGCTATAGAGGAAACATATCTCAACATAATAAAGGCAATTTATGATAAACTCACAGATGGCATACTCAATAGTAAAAAGCTGAAAGTCCACTAAATTCAGGGACAAGACAAGGATGCCTACTGACACCACCTATATTTAACACAGCATTGGAAATTCTAACCACAGCAATCAGATAAGAAATAAAAGGCATCCAAAATTGGGAGTAAAGGAATAAAGCTGAGTCAATCAGAAACACAACTTTCCAAAATACACCCAAAAGGAACTCTTACAGGCAAGTTCATAATGACATGGGCCTTCCTCAAGAGCAAGAAAAATCTCAAACAACTTAAGTTACCACATTAAAGAATCAGGAAAAAGAATAAAAGCCAAAGTCAACAAAAGGAAGGAAATAATAAGAATCAGAAAGGGAATAAAGATTTAAAAGAAACAGTAGAAAAGATCAATGAAAACAAGAGATTTAAAAAAAAATGATAATACTGAGAAACCTTTAACCCAGCTCACCAAGAAAAAAAGGAAGAGAACCCAAATAATGAAGCAATGAAAAATGATAAATAATACCACCAATAGCACAGAGATACAAAAAATCATAAGAAAACACTATGAACAGTTATATGCCCACAACAAACGGGACAATCTAGAATAAACAGAAACAGGTAATTTAAATAAATCAATCACTAGAACAAAATAGAATTTTTAATTTAAAAGATCACAATTTAAAAAATATAACCCAGCAAACAAAAGTCCAGGCCCAGATGGTTTCATGGCAGAAATCTACCAAACATATAAAGAACTTATACCTATCCTCCTCAAACTATTCCAAAAAACTGAAGAGATAACACTACCAAATTTATTCTACAAGGCTACCATCATCATGACATCAAAATAAGACACGACAAGAAAAGAAAGTTACAGACCAGTATCTTTGATGAATACAGATACAAAATCCTCAAGCAAAGTACTGCCAAACAGAATTCAACAGTATGTAAAGAGAATTATATACCATGATCAAGCTAGATCTATTCTAAGGTCATAAGGATGGTTCATTATCTAAAATTGACAACACATTAACAGAATCAAAAAATATCATATAATCATCTCAAAGACACACACAAAAAAGCATTAGACAAAATTGAACATGCATTCATGATAAAAACTCTCATCAAAGTGGCTATAGAGGAAACATATCTCAACATAATAAAGGCAATTTATGATAAACTCACAGATGGCATACTCAATAGTAAAAAGCTGAAAGTCCACTAAATTCAGGGACAAGACAAGGATGCCTACTGACACCACCTATATTTAACACAGCATTGGAAATTCTAACCACAGCAATCAGATAAGAAATAAAAGGCATCCAAAATTGGGAGTAAAGGAATAAAGCTGTTACTATTTGCAAATGACATGATACTTTACAGAGAAAACCCTAAAAATCTCCACCCCAAAGCTATTAGAACTAATAAATGAAGTCAGCAAAGTTGTAGGATACAGAAATCTATTGTGTTTCTATACAACTAACAATGAACTATCAGAAAGAGAAAAAAAAATTCTGTCAGAAATCACATCAAAAAACAGTAAAATACCTAAGAATAAACGTAATGAAAGCAGTGGAAGCCCTATACTCCAAAAACTATAAAATAGTGATGAACGAAACTGAAGATGACACAAAGAAATGGATAGATAGCCCTTACTCTTGGTTTGGAATAATTAATATTGCTAAAATGGCTAGACTATCCAAAGATCTGATGCAATCCATGACATTTTTCACAGAGCTAGAACAAATTATTCTAAAACTCACATGAAGCCTCAAAAGTTCTAACCACGGCAATCAGACAAGAAATAAAAGGCATCCAAATTGGGAGTAAAGGAATAAAGCCTAAATTACCAATCTTAATAAAAAAAGAACAAAGCTGGAGATATCACCCTTCCGGATTTCAGATTACACTACAAAGCTTCAGTAATCAAAACAAGTGTGATACTGGCACAGAAACAGACATATAGATCAGTGGAATGAGATATAAAGCCCAGAAATAAACCCATGCACCTATGGTCAATTAACTTATGACAAAGGAGACAAGAATATATAATGGAGAAAAGACTGTCTCTTCAATAAATGGTGTGGGGTTAACTGGAAAGCTATGTGTAAAATAATCAGAACATTTCCTCACAACATATACAAAAATAAATTCAAATGGATTAAAGACCTCAATGTAAGACCTGAAACCACAACACTCCTAGAAGAGAACACTGGTGGAACCCTTTTTGACATACATCATAGCAATATTTTTTGGGATCTGTCTCCCATGGTAAAATAAATGAAAGCAAAAGTAAAAAAAATGGGACTTAAAAGTTTAAAACTTAAAACCCACTGCATAGGTTGATTTTTGTTTCAACAGAAATAAAACAACTGAAAACACAATCCTATCAAAAATGGGCAGAATACCTGAATAGACATTTTCCTAAAGAAGGCATACAAATCACCAACAGATACATGAAAAGATGCTCAACATTACTAATTATTAGAGAAAGGCAAATCAAGCCAAAATAAGATATCACCTCACACTTCTCAGAATGGTTATAATCAAAAAGAACACAACATGTGGAGAAAAGGTAACCTTTGTATGGGAATGTAACTTGGTGTAGCCACTATGGAAACCTGTATGCAATTTCCTCAAAAAATTAAAAGTAAAACTGTCGTATGACCCAGAATTTCCACTTCTGGGTATATATCCAGAAACAAAACTAAAACACTAATTTGAAAAGATACATGTACCCCAGTGTTCACAGAAACACTTTTTACAGTAGCTGAGATATTGAAACAACTCAGGTGCCCATCAACAGATGAATAGATAAATATGTACATATACACACTCACACACAAGATGGAATAAATACCCCATTTCATAAAAGATTATGAAATTCTACCATTTTCAGCAATGTAAATGAACCTAGAGGATATGGAAAGAAGAGTAAGACAAATATTGTATGCTACCACTTATATGTGGAATCTAAAAAAACAATATAAATGAATTTAAAACAGAACTCACAGATCTAGAAATCTCACTAGTGATTACCAAAGGGGAAAGAGAAGTGGAGAGGGGCAAATACCCTCCTCAGCCTCTTCCAAAATAAAGGAGAAGAGAAGACCTCTTAACTCAGAAATCCTAAGAAGCCAGCATTATCTTGATAGCAAAATCAGATAAGGATACCACCAAAAAAAAAAAAAGAAAGAAAGAAACCTATAGACCAACATCTCTGATAAACACAGATGCAAAAATCCTCAAGAAAATGTTAGCAAACTGAATTCAAGAACACATTAAAAGGATTATACACTATGACCAAGTGAGGTTTATCCTTGGGATACAATGATGGTTCAGAACACAGAGATCAATAAAGGTAATAAATCACGTCAATAAAATGAAAAATAAAATGCATGTGGTCATCTCAATAGATACAGATAAAGCATTTGACAAAATACAGAAGGAACACATCTCAATATAAAAACAGCATATAAAACCCACAGTTAACTATATACTCAATGGAGAAAAACTGAAAACATTTCCTCTAAATCAGGAACAAGACAAGGATATCCACTCTCATCATTACTATAGTACTGGAGGTCCTAGCTAAAGCAATTAGGCATGATTCAGAAAACACAAACAGGGGCTCCGTAACAACCTAGAGGGGTGGGAGAGGGAGGGAGATGGGAAGGAGGATCAAAAGGGAGGGGACATATGTATATCTATGGCTGATTCATGCTGGTATTTGACAGAAAACAACAAAATTCTACAAAGTAATTAGCCTTCAAAATGCTTTTCTTGATTTAGCTGAGTGCAGCACTTTAACAGCATCATCTTTGAGGATTTGAAATAGTTCAGCTGGAATTTCATCACCTCCACTAGCTTTGTTTGTAGCAATGCTTCCTAGGGCCCCGGCTCACAATCCAGGATGTCTTGCTCTAGATGAGTGACCATCGTGGTCATCCAGGTCATTAAGACCTTTCTTGTAGAGTTCTTTTGTGTACTCTTGCCACCTCTTCTTAATACCTTCTGCTTCCAGTTTAACACACTCACACACAAGATGGAATAAATACCCCATTTCATAAAAGATTATGAAATTCTACCATTTTCAGCAATGTAAATGAACCTAGAGGATATGGAAAGAAGAGTAAGACAAATATTGTATGCTACCACTTATATGTGGAATCTAAAAAAACAATATAAATGAATTTAAAACAGAACTCACAGATCTAGAAATCTCACTAGTGATTACCAAAGGGGAAAGAGAAGTGGAGAGGGGCAAATACCTCCTCAGCCTCTTCCAAAATAAAGGAGAAGAGAAGACCTCTTAACTCAGAAATCCTAAGAAGCCAGCATTATCTTGATAGCAAAATCAGATAAGGATACCACCAAAAAAAAAAAAAGAAAGAAAGAAACCTATAGACCAACATCTCTGATAAACACAGATGCAAAAATCCTCAAGAAAATGTTAGCAAACTGAATTCAAGAACACATTAAAAGGATTATACACTATGACCAAGTGAGGTTTATCCTTGGGATACAATGATGGTTCAGAACACAGAGATCAATAAAGGTAATAAATCACGTCAATAAAATGAAAAATAAAATGCATGTGGTCATCTCAATAGATACAGATAAAGCATTTGACAAAATACAGAAGGAACACATCTCAATATAAAAACAGCATATAAAACCCACAGTTAACTATATACTCAATGGAGAAAAACTGAAAACATTTCCTCTAAATCAGGAACAAGACAAGGATATCCACTCTCATCATTACTATAGTACTGGAGGTCCTAGCTAAAGCAATTAGGCATGATTCAGAAAACACAAACAGGGGCTCCGTAACAACCTAGAGGGGTGGGAGAGGGAGGGAGATGGGAAGGAGGATCAAAAGGGAGGGGACATATGTATATCTATGGCTGATTCATGCTGGTATTTGACAGAAAACAACAAAATTCTACAAAGTAATTAGCCTTCAAAATGCTTTTCTTGATTTAGCTGAGTGCAGCACTTTAACAGCATCATCTTTGAGGATTTGAAATAGTTCAGCTGGAATTTCATCACCTCCACTAGCTTTGTTTGTAGCAATGCTTCCTAGGGCCCCGGCTCACAATCCAGGATGTCTTGCTCTAGATGAGTGACCATCGTGGTCATCCAGGTCATTAAGACCTTTCTTGTAGAGTTCTTTTGTGTACTCTTGCCACCTCTTCTTAATACCTTCTGCTTCCAGTAGGTCCTTAGAGTTTCTGTCCTTTATTGTACCCATCCTTGCACGAAATGTTCCCTTGATATCTCCAGTTTTCTTAAAGAGATCTCTAATCTTAATCTATTGTGTTCCTCTGTTTCTTTGCACTGTTCATTTAAGGACTTCTTATCTAACTCTTCTCTGGAACTCTGCATTCAGTTGTGTATATGTTTCCCTTTCTCCCAATATGATGAAAAACCGAATGCCAACAAATACAGAATCTGAGATAAAATGAATAATGTTCTAGAAAATATAAATTATTAAAAGTAACTAAAAATTTAAGATATGAATGAAGTGAATAAGTAGAAAAAAATTAAGGAAACCCCCCCCCCAAAACCAACTTACAAATAAACACTAGACCCAAGTTTCAAAAGTGACAATCTACCAAATATTAACATAGAGATATTCTCTATCTTTATTATAATCTGTAAAAGAAAAAACACTCTCCAAGTCATTATTTGTGAGCATGTTTATAATCTTGATCCCAAACTGTAAGAAACCAACACATAATCAGATGTGATCCCGGCCAGTAAAATTATTTTCACCCTGAGAGCCTGGCCACCATCATATTCAATTAGCTGTTTTATCCTTCACTTTATATATATATATATATATATATATATATATATATATTTAATTTTGGCCTCTTTTATTGATGTTTTATCCATTTATTTTCATCCATCTTTACTCTTTGGTCTGTGTGGGCCTCCCATCACAGCGGCCTCTCTCGTTGCGGAGCACCGGCTCTGGGCTCATGTGCTCCAGAGCACTGGTTCGCAATTGGACACAGCGGTCCAGCCACTCTGAGGCATATGGGATCCTCCAGTGCCAGAGACCGAACTGGTGCCCCTGCACTGCAAGGTGGACTCTTCACCCTCAGGGTCTCCAGGGAAGCCTTAAATCATTCTATTTTTAAGGATCAAATTGGTCTTCCATGTGGTTAATATCACAAAAATGTATGTTTCCTTATGTAAGTATCTTTAATATGGAAACTTGAAATTAGCAACTTAGTTGTCTGAAGTTATTGCCGATGTGAACAGACAATTCATTGGAAAAGAGCCTGATGTTGGGGAAAATGGAAGGCAGAAAGAAAATGGGACGACAGAGGATGAGATGCTTGGATGGCATCAGTGAGTCACTGGGCATGAGTTTGAGCAAGTTCCGGGAGATGGTGATGAACAGGGAAGCCTGGCATGCTGCAATCCATGGGGTTGCATGAACTGACTGACTGAAGGGAAAGGATCAACACATTGTAATATATACACCATGGAATAATGCAAAGCCTTGAAAAAGAATGAGAGGCAAGAATGGCATAACCAAGATGACATCACAGTTGTTCCTGACTTGGCTCCACTTTACAAGAAAAACGAGTAACAAGTCTGCAGCAGTAAGAAACCAGTGAGAGAATATCAGAACACAGAAATGACGCTGAGGCACCTGCTGCACCACACAGACCAAGACAGACTGCAATAAAGGGTGAGAGGAACAGCTCCACACTGACCGCAGGCCTTCCCCAGACCCATGCAGCACCCTGCCTACGCCTCCTCCAGTGACCAAAGAGCTCACAGGGGTGACATCCAGCACCCCCGGCACTGGGGGCACCTCTGGGAACTCCTCCACGGGCTCCGCCCCTTAGGGATCACAGAGCATCTGTGGGCTCCACCACTGGGAATCCAGCAGCTCTGCTCGGCTGCAGCCCAGTGTGCTGGCACAGCCTGACGAGGGAACTCGGTGGGCTGCATGTCTGCTTCATTCAGTCTTTAAATGAAGAGATCGGCCAGCCCTGCTGCCTGGTCTGCCCACCCCGACAGAAGAGCTGAGTCTTAGCCCACCTGATGTGGATCATGGCCCCTCCCTACCAGAAAGCCTGTTCAGAAAAACTGGGGGGTTGCCTGAAGTGGGCTCGCCTAGCTCCACCCACACAGAAGTCTGGTTGTCGCCCTGCCCATCATGGAGAGTGGTCCCTACCTGCCCGCATCTGATGGGAAGAGCTGATAAGCACACCTAGAAGCTGTATAACACAGCAAGTCTTGCAGTGACATGCAGGTAGGCAGAACAGGTGGCTCCAGAGCAAAGTCAGTAGTGCCAGTTCAGCCAGTGAAATTGGGGTGCAGGCTGGCTTGAGTTTAAGACCACAAAGAGCACCAGTGGCCTTGGAGATACATCACTAGTAAGTCTGGGTCGGGAAACCAACTCACAGTGCCCTTTACTGCTGAAGACAGTGTTCAGCCTGCCTGACCAGGGTCCCTGAGCAGAGGCCATGATGCCCCGGCTGCGGAGCCCCAATAGCCCAGGTGACAATGGCATTTGAATGGATAGCAAGGCCTGTCACTTTCCCTGTCTACAGATTCACATATATATAGGACAAAACAGTGGTTCCTAGTGGGGAGAGGGAAGTAGGAGGAACAAAACTGGGGTAGGGGATCAGACTACTAGGTATAAAATAAGCTACAAAGATATATTCAACATGGAAAATACAGCCAATGGTTAATAATAACTATAAATGGAGTATAACCTTTAACATTTTTGAATCACTATCTTGTACACCTGTCACTTATATAATAATGTACAACTATACTTCAACTAAAGCAAAACAAAACAAACAAAAAAAACCTACCAAGACTAATTCATGAAGTAACAAAATCTGAAGAGAGTAATTGGTAATAAGGAGACTGAATCAGTAACCAAACCTAATGAATAAAAACACAGGACCCAGATAGCTTCACTAGAACTTCGCTGAACATCAAACTTTTTCAAAAAACAAAACAAAAACAAAAAAACAAAGTAAGAGAGAATACTTCCAAGCTCAGTTTATAAGGCCAGTATCACCCTACTACTAAAGATATAAAAAATCAGTACCAGAAAATAAAACTGCCAATCAATATCCCTGGTGAATATAGATACAAAAATTCTCAAAAAAATAATAGCAGACCAAAGTCAGTAGGACATTAAAAGGAACACTCACCGTGATTAGGTGGGATTTATAGCTAGGATGCAATGATGGTTTAGTACATGTAAATCAATTACTGTAGTACAGCATATTAATAGAATGAAAGAAAAACTCGTATCATCATCTCAATAGATGCTGAGAAAAACACGTGACAAAATTCAATGTTCTTGATAAAAAATCTGAACAGAGAATTATATTTCAAATAATAAATGCTATATATGACAAGCCCATGATACTCAGTTGTAAAAGGTTGAAACCACTCTAAGGTCAGGAGTGAGACACAGGTGCCCACTCTCACTACACCTATGCAATATAGTACTGAACGTCCTTGCCAGAGCAATCAGGCAAGAAAAGAAGTAAAAGGCATCCAAATCAGAAAAGAAGAAATAAAACTGTCTCTATTTGCAGGTGACATTATATATAGAAAACCCCAAAGACTTCAACCAGAAACCTGTTAGATGAAATCACTGAATAGGGTAAAGTTAGAGGACATAAATTTAACACACAAAAATCAGTAGCATTTCTGTATACTAACAAATTATCTGAAAAAGAAAGAAAACAATCCCATTTACAATAGCATCAAAACAATAAAATACTTAGCAATAAAGTTAACCAAATAAATGAAACAACTTCTACTCTGAAAGATACTAATAAAGAAATCAAAGAATAACCTAAGTCAATGGAAAGGTTTACAGTGTTCACGAATTAGAAGAAAATTGCTTAAAATGTCCACACTTATCCAAAGTCATCTAGACTCAATGCAATCCCTATTAAGATTCCAATGGCATTTTTAAATTATTTTTTTAACTGGAGTATAGCTGATTTACAATGTTTTGTTAGTTTTTGCTCTGCCTAATGTCTTTTTTTTAACAGAAGTATAAAAAAAAAAAAAACTTAATACTGAATGGCAAAAACCCCCAACTAGTCAAAACAATCCTCCTCAAGAAAAATAAAAAAGCTAGACTTGACTTCAAGCTAATACTATAAAGCTATAGTAATTAAAGGAGCTTCTCAAGTGGCTCTGTGGTAAAGAATCTGCCTGCCAAAGCAGGAGCTGCAAGAGATGCAGGTTCAATCCCTGGGCCAAGAAGGTCCCCTAGAGGGCCAGGGATATACATGTGACTAAGCTGGGATTATACGTATCTGTAAACAACAAAACTCTGTAAAAGTAAAAAAAATAGTAATAATTATTATTTTATTTAAAAAAAAAAAGAAGGTACCCTGGAAAAGGAAATGACAACCCACTCCAACATTCTTGTCTGGGAAATCCCATGGACAGAGGAGTATGGTGGGCTACAGTCCTGTTGGGTCACAGTCAGACACAAGTGAGCATGCACGCACGCACGCACGCACACGCACACACACACACACAGTAATTAGTATGGTAAGTGGCATAAAAACAAAGAGATCACTGGAAGAGTTTCGAGCCGAGAAATAATCCCAAGCTTATAAAATCAAAACCATTATTTGACAAGGGAGTCAAAACTACTCTGTGGAGAAAACACAGACTCTCCACGAAATGGTCCTGAAATAATTAATCACATATAAAGTTCAAGAGGGAGGGAATATATGTATACCTATGGCTGATTCAGGTTGATGTGTGGCAGTAAACAATGAAACTCTGTAAAAAATTTTTAAATTTTTTAAAAAGAATGAATCTAGACCCCTATGTTATACCCCTCACAAAAATTAACTTGAAATGGATTTAAAAATTTAAATATAAGAGAGGAAACCATGAAACCCCTTGAAGAAAACATTGAAAGTGAGCTCCTTAAATGGGTCTTGGCAATTAAAGAAGTGACATCATATCAAAACTTCTGCACAGCAAAGGAAACAAACAACAAGTGAAAAGACAGAACAAAAAGAAAACTACTTACAATAACAGGTTAATATCCAAAACCTCTATGGAATGAGGGAAAAAACTTATTTGCAATAAGAGGTTAATATCCAAAATATATTAAGAATTCATGCAACACAATAACAAAAGACACAATCCAATTAAAAAATAGCCAAAAGACCTGAATAAACATTTCTTTCCAAGAAAATGTAAGAAAGGCCAACAAGTACATGCTCAACATCACTAGTCACTAGAGAAATGCAAAACAGAAACACAATGAGTTGACACTTCATACCCATTAGAACAATGGGTAGTAGGATTGTAAACTGGTATAGCCACTATGGGGTATAGCTGATCCTTAAAAAAATTAAAAATAGAACTATTATGATCCAGCAATTCCATTTCTGGGAATATATCTCAAGGCAATGAAAATATTAACTCAAAAAAATATCTGCATTCTCATAACACCCAAGACATGAAAATAACCTAAGTGTTCACTGATGTCCATTATTCATCGGTGGATAAAGAAGTTGTAGGGTATGCATTTGTGTATGTAATAAGCTTTAAAAAAAGCTCACAGAAAAAGATCAGATTTGGCGTTAACAGAAATGAATGACAGTAGTCAAAAGGTACAAACTTCCAGTTAAAAAGTACTAAGCATGTGATGTATACATGATGACTAGCGGTAACACTGCTGTAAAATATATATGGAAAGTTGTTTAACAGAGCAAATCCAAAAAGTCTCATTACAAAAAGAAAAAGAACTTTTCTTTTTTGCTTTTTCTTTTCATTGTATCTATATGAGATGAGATGATGTAGACTGAACTTGGCTGCAGTAATATCTTCACAATATTTATAAGTCAAATCATTATTGCTGTACACATTAAACTTATACATGTCAATTATACCTCCAATAAAACCAGAAAAATAGAAAATGAAAAGAATGAGGCAGATTCAATATATGTGTGAGTGTATACACACATACATATTACATATATATCCACAAAGATATGTAAATAACACCAAAGAATACTTTCAGTGAAAAAAATTAGCAATTTGTATGGTACACTTTCACTTGTAGTTAGTTACAAAAAAAAAGACACGCATCTACATCTATATAACCATGTAACCATGAAGATGTAGAGATGGTTTCTTAACAAAGATTACTCTCAGAAAGAAACCTACAAAGGATAGCACAGAAGGGATACTGATGTTTCATTATACACCTCTTCATATTATTTGAACTTAGGCCTTTTCTTAGTGCTTCTGTTACTTTTTCAATAGAAAGTTATGATTTTAAATATTAACTTGAAATTACTGTAATAATTTTTCTACCTAAATGGGGAGTTTTTAAGAACCCTACAAATTTTTTTCTCTACAGTGGTTTTAAACTTTACACTACAATCATAAATCTCATATTCAGAAAAAAATGAGTTGACACTTCATACCCATTAGAACAATGGGTAGTAGGATTGTAAACTGGTATAGCCACTATGGGGTATAGCTGATCCTTAAAAAAATTAAAAATAGAACTATTATGATCCAGCAATTCCATTTCTGGGAATATATCTCAAGGCAATGAAAATATTAACTCAAAAAAATATCTGCATTCTCATAACACCCAAGACATGAAAATAACCTAAGTGTTCACTGATGTCCATTATTCATCGGTGGATAAAGAAGTTGTAGGGTATGCATTTGTGTATGTAATAAGCTTTAAAAAAAGCTCACAGAAAAAGATCAGATTTGGCGTTAACAGAAATGAATGACAGTAGTCAAAAGGTACAAACTTCCAGTTAAAAAGTACTAAGCATGTGATGTATACATGATGACTAGCGGTAACACTGCTGTAAAATATATATGGAAAGTTGTTTAACAGAGCAAATCCAAAAAGTCTCATTACAAAAAGAAAAAGAACTTTTCTTTTTTGCTTTTTCTTTTCATTGTATCTATATGAGATGAGATGATGTAGACTGAACTTGGCTGCAGTAATATCTTCACAATATTTATAAGTCAAATCATTATTGCTGTACACATTAAACTTATACATGTCAATTATACCTCCAATAAAACCAGAAAAATAGAAAATGAAAAGAATGAGGCAGATTCAATATATGTGTGAGTGTATACACACATACATATTACATATATATCCACAAAGATATGTAAATAACACCAAAGAATACTTTCAGTGAAAAAAATTAGCAATTTGTATGGTACACTTTCACTTGTAGTTAGTTAAAAAAAAAAAAAAAAAGACACGCATCTACATCTATATAACCATGTAACCATGAAGATGTAGAGATGGTTTCTTAACAAAGATTACTCTCAGAAAGAAACCTACAAAGGATAGCACAGAAGGGATACTGATGTTTCATTATACACCTCTTCATATTATTTGAACTTAGGCCTTTTTCTTAGTGCTTCTGTTACTTTTTCAATAGAAAGTTATGATTTTAAATATTAACTTGAAATTACTGTAATAATTTTTCTACCTAAATGGGGAGTTTTTAAGAACCCTACAAATTTTTTTCTCTACAGTGGTTTTAAACTTTACACTACAATCATAAATCTCATAGTTTCATTATATTTTTCTGACAAGGTAATTCACTCTGTGCCAAATTTAATATTAAAACAGGGCTGGACTTTTTAATGTATTGAAAATGTATGCCCTAGAGTTTACTGGAGTACTTTTAATAATTATGTACATTGTATTACATTTATGATCTTTAGCTCAGTAGATAAATGGGAAAATTTCCCATTTAGTGATTAAGGATACTTAAAATAGTTTGCAACTCCTGATATTTGCTTTTTGGCTCTGACTCATCTGCTTCCACATCCTTAGATCTGGAAAGCAGCATCCACTGTCCCTCTTACAAAGGATAGGAGAGAAATAGTGTGTTTACCTTCAGTCCCTACTGAAGGCCAGTTTCAGAACCAGTAAACAATGGTCCAATTTGGCAGTCATTAACAGAAACTGCAAATTGGGGAAATCAATAATGAAGTTGCTACCAAAGAACCACTGATAGTTAGTGAATCTTAAAGAGTGCTTCAGGGACCCTAAAGATCTCTGAGACACTTCTGGGAGTCTACAAGGATAGAACTAGTTTATAATACAATATCACTGGCTATTTTCACTCACAGTCATGAATGTATGGTGGAATTTTCCAAAGGCTATATAACAGGTATACTGTATAACAAATGAAATATGTCAACATTTGGAAAGTGTGTCTAATGCAATAAATGAACATTGTTCATATGAGTAATGTATGATATTATGAAGTCATTCATGGATAAAACATTCATTCAGAGAAGACCAATGGATTTTCACATGAGAAAGTACAAAAAGGTCATTGATATGACTTTAGATTCCACATTGCAACAAATCTTTGAGACCACCACTAAGTTTTGATGTAGTATCAAAGAATATCCAGTAACCCGAAAAGCTTTTAAATATTTCTCCATTTTCTAACTCCTATAGACATCTGTGTGAGGCTGAATTATCTCATATTTATCAATCACAACAACATACTGCAGCAGACTGCAGAAACAGCTATGAGGACCCAGCTGTCCTCTATTAAGTCTAAACTGAAAACATCTGTAAATAAAGAAAATGATGCCTCTCTTGTCCCAATTAATTTTTGGTTTATCAAAGATATTTTTCATTAAAAGATTTTATGATACCATGTAGTGAGTTATTAATCTTTAAAAATTGAGAAATATTTTTAAATGTTCCAATTTTAATTTCTAATATGGTAAATATTATTAATAGCTATTCCCACATAAAATTGCAGTGGCAATGGGGGGGGGTCTGCAATAATTTTTAAAGAGTATAATAGGATCCTGAGAACAAAACCTTTGAGAATTTCTGCATTACATAACTGATAATATTCTACTGCCATAAATGTTAGCACCTTAACAGTTTTTTGCAGTTTTTTTTACAGTTTGTTGCAGTATTATTTAAATTTAATAATATGTATATAACTATTAATATTAAAATAAATTTAATGGGGCTGATACTTTGACAGGACTGTCAATCAACTTATTGAAGTAAAAGCCAATATGAAGGTATAAAGCCAACTCCAAATAAAAAAATGTGCAGTCTGATTTAACTGAATTCAAATTTAACCCGTTTTATTTAGAGTTGGTATAAAGCCAACTCCAAATAAAGAAAAAAATGTGCAGTCTGATTTAACTGCCTGAGTTCAAATTTAACCCGTTTTAAATTTAACAATTTTAACCCTGTCAAGCAGCTCTTTATTCCTAGTACACAATAAGATCCAGCAGATATTCAAGGCTGGCAAGAAGCAACTGCCATGGGTGACTGTCTCCACTCATACTTTTGGCTGTCTGTCTAACCATGGATCGACTTCTAAGCCACTCTTAAATTACTCAGACTATATATTCTGTCCCTTTCATCAACAAAAGAAATCTGTAACCAGCTTATAGAGAGTACAGAGGGAAGTTATTCACAGCTCAACTATTTAGAGGTAATCTTGAAAAGTGCTTTCTTCTTCCTCCCTTAAGAAGAAAATACAACACAAGGGGAATAAGAATGGTGGGCTAAAATTTCCTTCTAGGATGAGGCAATCTATAAACAAATAAACAAAGCGGCCTGTCACAAGTTCCAGGTTAAGGACTCTTAAAACATTACACAAACAAAAATCTAAAAAACACCAGATAGTCATCTTTAGCAAAGAACAGCATGAAACTTAAGATCAGCACTACTAGGATTTTACTGTAATTTCAAGGGACACTCAGAGGACTTTCTCAAAAAAAAAAAAAATGTAAAATCTGAAAAACTGAATGAGGCATGAAAATCAAAGTGAAATTTCCAACTAATTAAGAAACAATATTTCAAATTCTGGACTGACTACTGAGTCTATGAACGATAGTCTCAGTAGCCCAAATGATGGGCCAAATAATTACCCTCAGATGGGTTGCAGAGGCTCCTCCATTCATAAGAGAGCTAGTTTGGTGTGACAGTTGAGTTGAGATTGATTTGAGAGTAGGTTCATAACATATTAAATATTGATCCTAATTTCAATCACAACAGAAATGAAAGGGTTTTTTTTTTTCACCAAAAACATTTTTATTGAGGTATAGCCACTTAACAATTTTGTGATAGTTTCAGGTGAACAGTGAAGGGGCTCAACCATTCATATACAAGTATCTGTTCTCCCCCACCCCTATCCAGGTTGGTACATAACATTAGGCAGAGTTCCATGTGCCTACACAATAGATTTTTGTTGGCTATCCATTTCAAACATGGCAGTGTGTACATGACTCTCCCAAGTCCCCAAGCATCCCCTCCACCCTAAAACCATAAGTTCATTTTCTAAGTTTGTAAGTCTCTTTCTGTTTTGTAAATAAGTTCATTTGTATAGTTTCTTTTTAGAATCCACATAAAAGGAATGTCATATATATTTCTCCTTCTCTGACTTACTTCACTCAGTATGAGACTCTCTAGGTCCATCCATATTGCTGCAAATGGCCTTATTTCATTCTTTTTAAAGGCTAAGTAATATTCATGTGTGTGTGTGTGTGTGTGTGTATCTTCTTTATCCATTCCTCTGTCAATGAACATATAGGTTGTTTCCATGTCTTGGCTATTGTAAATGATGCTGCAATGAACATTGGGGAGCATATATGTCTTCAGGCCATGTTTTTCTCTGGATATATGCCCAGAAGTGGAATTGCAGGGCCACATGGTAGCACACTGTTCAGTTTTTTAAGGAAACTCCGCACAGTTCTCCATAGTGGCTGCACCAATTTACATTCCGACCAACAGTGCAGGAGGGTTCCCTTTTCTCCAGTATTTGTTGTTTGTGGTTTTTTTGATGATAGTCATCCTGACTGGTGTGAGGTGGTAATTTCATTGTAATTTTAATTTGCATATCTCTAATAACCAGCAATTCTGAACATCTTTTCATGTGCCTGTTAGCCATCTGCATGTTTCCCTACTGAGTCTATGAACGATAGTCTCAGTAGCCCAAATGATGGGCCAAATAATTACCCTCAGATGGGTTGCAGAGGCTCCTCCATTCATAAGAGAGCTAGTTTGGTGTGACAGTTGAGTTGAGATTGATTTGAGAGTAGGTTCATAACATATTAAATATTGATCCTAATTTCAATCACAACAGAAATGAAAGGGTTTTTTTTTTTCACCAAAAACATTTTTATTGAGGTATAGCCACTTAACAATTTTGTGATAGTTTCAGGTGAACAGTGAAGGGGCTCAACCATTCATATACAAGTATCTGTTCTCCCCCACCCCTATCCAGGTTGGTACATAACATTAGGCAGAGTTCCATGTGCCTACACAATAGATTTTTGTTGGCTATCCATTTCAAACATGGCAGTGTGTACATGACTCTCCCAAGTCCCCAAGCATCCCCTCCACCCTAAAACCATAAGTTCATTTTCTAAGTTTGTAAGTCTCTTTCTGTTTTGTAAATAAGTTCATTTGTATAGTTTCTTTTTAGAATCCACATAAAAGGAATGTCATATATATTTCTCCTTCTCTGACTTACTTCACTCAGTATGAGACTCTCTAGGTCCATCCATATTGCTGCAAATGGCCTTATTTCATTCTTTTATGGCTAAGTAATATTCATGTGTGTGTGTGTGTGTGTGTGTATCTTCTTTATCCATTCCTCTGTCAATGAACATATAGGTTGTTTCCATGTCTTGGCTATTGTAAATGATGCTGCAATGAACATTGGGGAGCATATATGTCTTCAGGCCATGTTTTTCTCTGGATATATGCCCAGAAGTGGAATTGCAGGGCCACATGGTAGCACACTGTTCAGTTTTTTAAGGAAACTCCGCACAGTTCTCCATAGTGGCTGCACCAATTTACATTCCGACCAACAGTGCAGGAGGGTTCCCTTTTCTCCAGTATTTGTTGTTTGTGGTTTTTTTGATGATAGTCATCCTGACTGGTGTGAGGTGGTAATTTCATTGTAATTTTAATTTGCATATCTCTAATAACCAGCAATTCTGAACATCTTTTCATGTGCCTGTTAGCCATCTGCATGTCCTCTTCATAGAAATGTCTATTCAGGTCTTCACTTTTTGAGTGGGTTGTTTATTTTGATGCTATTGAGTGTCATACACTGTTTGTAAATTTTGAAGACTAATCCACATCATTTACATTATTTGCAAATATTTTCTCCCAGTCTGTAGGTTGTCTTTTTTTTTTTTTTGTCCATCTTTATTGGTCTTTCATTTATTTCCATCCATCTCTGATCTTTGGCCTGTGTGGGCCTCCCATCACAGTGGCCTCTCTTGTCGCAGAGCACCAGCTCTGGGCGCATGTGCTCCAGAGCTCTGGCTCAGTGATTGGACACATCGGTCCAGCCGCTCCGCGGCACGTAGGATCTTCCCAGGCCAGGGATTGAACTGGTGTCCCTTGCATTGCAAGGCGGTGTCCTTACCCACTGGACCACCAGGAAAGCCCTCTAGGTATAATTTTTTCAATTCCTTTTTTGATTTCTTCAGTGATCCAACAGCTGTTTAGTAGCATATTGTTTAGCCGCCACATGTTTTTGTTTCTTAAAGAGTTTTTTTCCTTGTAGTTTATTTCTAATCTCATAGCGCTGTGATCAGAAAAGATGCTGGATATTATTTCAATTTTCTTAAATTTACCAAGGTTCGCCTTGTGACGCAGCATGTGATCAACCCTGGAGAACGTTCCAAGTGCACTTGAGAAAAATATGTAGTCTGCTGCTTCTGGATGGAATGCTCTATAAATATCAATTAAGTCGAACTCCTCTAAAGTGTCATTTAAGGCATGGATTTCCTTATTGCTTTTCTTTCTGGATGATCTGTCCATTGAGGAAAGTGGGATATTAAAGTCCTCCACTGTTATTATGTTACTGTTGATTTCTCCTTTTATATTTGTTAGTATTTGCCTTACTTATTGAGGTGACCTATGTTGGGTGCATATATATTTAAAATTGTTACATCATCATCTTCTTGAACTGAACCCTTGATCATTATGTAGTGTCCTTCTTTGTCTCTTATAACAATCTTTGTTTTAAAGTCTATTTTGTCTGATAAGAGTCTTGCTATTCCAGCTTTCTTATGATTTCCATGTGTGCGAAATACCTTCTTCCATTGCTTTACTTTTGGTCTGTAAGTGTCTCTTGGTATGAAGTGCGTCACTTGTAGACAGCATATTAATGGGTCTTGTTTTTGTATCCACTCAGCCAGTCTATATCTTTTGGTTGATGCATTCAATCTATTTACATCTAAGGTAATTATTGATATGTATGATCCTATCACCATTTTGTTAATTGTTTTGGGTTATTTTTAGTAGATCTTTTCCCTCTCTAGAGAAGTAGATCTCTTCCCTTCTGCCAAGAGAAGATCCTTTAGCATTTGCTATAAAATTGGTTTACTGGTGCTGAATTCTCTTAACTTTTGCTTGTCTGGAAAGCTTTCGATTTCTCCCTCAAATATGAATGAGAGTCTTGTTGGTATCGAGCATTCTTGGTTGTATATTCGTACGTTTCATGACCTGGAATATAGCATGCCATTCCCTTCTGGCTTATAGAGTTTCTGTTGAAAAATCAGCTGAAAATCTTATGGGTGTTCCCTTGTATGTTATTAGTCATTTTTCTCTTGTTGCTTACAATAAATCCTCTTTGTCTTTAATTTTTGTCAGTTTGATTACCATGTATCTTGGTGTGTTCCTCATTGGATTTATCCTGCCTGGGACCCTCTGTGCTTCCTGGACATAGTTGACTATTTCCTTTCCCATATTAGGGAAGTTTTCAGCTATTATCTCCTCAAGTATCTTTTCGGGTCCTTTCTCTTTTTCTTCTCCTTCTGGGATCCCTATAATGCAAATATTGGTGTGTTTAATGTTGTCCCAGAGGTCTCTTTGGCTGTCTTAATTTCTTTTCATTCTTTCTGTATTCTGTTTTGCAGCACTGATTTCCACCATTCTGTCTTCCAGCTCACTTATCCATTCTTATGTCTCAATTATTCTCCTATTGATTCCTTCTAGTTTATTGTTCATCTTTGGTTGCTTGTTCTTTAGTTCTTCTAGATCCCTGGAAAACATTTCTTGCATCTTCTCCATTTTGTTTCTAATATCCTGCCAATCTTCACTATCTGAATTTTGAATTCTCTTTCTGGGAGGTTGCCTATTTCTACTTCATTAAATTGTTTTTCTGGGGACATATCTTGTTCCTTTGTCTGGGACATAATCAGATTTCTTTTCATCTTGGGTATCTTTCCATGATGGTGGTATTAGTTCTGAAGGCTGATGGGGACTGTAGTTCTTATTTCTTCTGTCACATTCTGGTGAGGATGAGAGGCTTATGCCAGTTTCCTGATGGGAAGGGCTGGCTGTAGGGGAAACTGGGTTTTGCTGTATTGGGCTGTGCTCAGTAAAACTCTAACCCAAATCCTTAGGCTGGGGTGCCTGATGTGGGGGCCTAGAACCTTCACAACAGTCAGAGAACTTCTTTGGTGGTAGTGTTCTCTGGCTTGTGAGTCACCCACCCAGCAATGATAGGATTTGATTTTTATTGCAGTTGCTCCTCTCCTACCATTTTGTTGTGGTTTCTCCTTTGTCTTTGGATGGGGGGCATCCCCTTTTGTGGGTTCCAGTGTCTTCTTGTTGATGTTTGTTCAGCTGCTAGTTGTGATCTTAGTGCTCTGGCAGGAGAAGCTGAGTGTATGTCCTTCTACTCCACCATCTAGAAATGAAGCAGTTTAGATCTCCCAAAGAAACTTTGTGGCTTGAAGGTAATAAACTCAACATTCTTGAAACTTGAGAGCAAACTTCTAAAGCCAAGTCATTCCTTCAAGTGCATTAAACAGTTGTAACCCCTTGTGAAATGATTTTTACAATAAAAATAAGTTTTGAAATTTGAAAATAGAACTTCAAAAATAACTAAGAATATTTACAGTTGCTCCAAGGAAACTGAAAATATTTAGGTAAATATCTAACAAAACCTGTATAGATTTGAATCATGAAAACTTAAAAATGATGATAAATGAAATAAATATGACCTAAGTAAATGGAGAAACATACTGTGTTCAAGAACAGTACAATTCAACACAATAAAGATGTCAATTCTCCATAAACTGATGCGTGTTTAATGCACTTCCTATCAAAATCTGAGGAAAGTGTTAGTAGACAGAGATGAGTTTATTCTGAAGTTTATATGAAAAGACAGAGAGAAGTTAAAATAGCTCAAACTTTAAAAATCAAAGCATAACATGAGCGGAATCATTCTAGCATAATCATGTATATAAGGTTTACAATGTAGGCTGTAAGGAAGAGAGTGTGGTATCAGCAGAGGAAAAGACACACACGTCAGAACAGACTAAAGAATCCAGAAACAGAGCCACAAAAATATGCCCAACAGATTTGGCACAAAGGTGCCAAAATCAATGGAGGAAGAATAACCTTTTCAACAAATGGTACAAGAACAACTGGGCACTATAAATGCAGGGAAAAGAAAAGAAATGAATCTCTACCTAACTCTCACAACTTATACAAAAATCAACTCAAAATGAATCATGAGCTTTAAAACATAAAACTGTAAAGCTTTTGGATAAAAATAGAGTAATAAGTCTTTAGGGCTACAGGCGATGGGTGATAGGGATAGGCAAAGAATTCTTAGACTTGGCACCAAAAAGGCACAATCCATAAAAAAAAATCTGACAAATTGGACTATCTCAAAATTTAAAAACTCTCTGAAAGACCCTGTGAAGAGGATGAAAAGACAAGCTACAAACTGGGAGAAAATATTTGCAAACCACGTATCTGACAAAGAACCCATATCTAAGTATATATAAAGAACTATCAAAAATCAATCATAGGGCTTCCCTGGTGGTCCAGTGGGTAAGGACACTGCCTTGCAGTGCTAGGGGTGCCGGTTCGATCCCTGGCCCAGGAAGATCCCACGTGCCGCGGAGCGGCTGGACCGATGTGTCCAATTACAGAGCCGGAGCTCTAGAGTGCATGCACCCAGAGCCGGTGCTCTGTGACAACAGAGGCCACTGTGATGGGAGGCCCACACGGGCCAAGGAACAAAGATGGATGAAAAACAGATAAATGAAAGGCCAATAGAAGTGGCCTTCCCACCCTCTCCCTCCCCAACCCCTACCCACCAAAAAAATCAATCATAAAATAACAACCCAATTAGAAATACAGGCAAAAAACAAGCACAATGAACAGGTATTACGGGCAGAAGCTGGAAAATTTCTAGGGATATATTGGGCATCAGAATATAGGGAATTTAGTGAAGAAGAGAGTGATTCAGATGAGCCTCAAACCCCAGATAAAATACCAATTTACTGCTCTAGAGAGTGATGTTAGCATCATAAAAGCTGTAGGCTGTAAGGAAGAGAGTGGTATCAGCAGAGGAAAAGACACACACGTCAGAACAGACTAAAGAATCCAGAAACAGAGCCACAAAAATATGCCCAACAGATTTGGCACAAAGGTGCCAAAATCAATGGAGGAAGAATAACCTTTTCAACAAATGGTACAAGAACAACTGGGCACTATAAATGCAGGGAAAAGAAAAGAAATGAATCTCTACCTAACTCTCACAACTTATACAAAAATCAACTCAAAATGAATCATGAGCTTTAAAACATAAAACTGTAAAGCTTTTGGATAAAAATAGAGTAATAAGTCTTTAGGGCTACAGGCGATGGGTGATAGGGATAGGCAAAGAATTCTTAGACTTGGCACCAAAAAGGCACAATCCATAAAAAAAAATCTGACAAATTGGACTATCTCAAAATTTAAAAACTCTCTGAAAGACCCTGTGAAGAGGATGAAAAGACAAGCTACAAACTGGGAGAAAATATTTGCAAACCACGTATCTGACAAAGAACCCATATCTAAGTATATATAAAGAACTATCAAAAATCAATCATAGGGCTTCCCTGGTGGTCCAGTGGGTAAGGACACTGCCTTGCAGTGCTAGGGGTGCCGGTTCGATCCCTGGCCCAGGAAGATCCCACGTGCCGCGGAGCGGCTGGACCGATGTGTCCAATTACAGAGCCGGAGCTCTAGAGTGCATGCACCCAGAGCCGGTGCTCTGTGACAACAGAGGCCACTGTGATGGGAGGCCCACACGGGCCAAGGAACAAAGATGGATGAAAAACAGATAAATGAAAGGCCAATAGAAGTGGCCTTCCCACCCTCTCCCTCCCCAACCCCTACCCACCAAAAAAATCAATCATAAAATAACAACCCAATTAGAAATACAGGCAAAAAACAAGCACAATGAACAGGTATTACGGGCAGAAGCTGGAAAATTTCTAGGGATATATTGGGCATCAGAATATAGGGAATTTAGTGAAGAAGAGAGTGATTCAGATGAGCCTCAAACCCCAGATAAAATACCAAGACTTTTAGTCTGCTCACTAGAGAGTGATGTTAGCTCTGATGAGGCTGAGAAATGGGTGCAAATGATGTTGCCTAAAGAGAGTGTGTATGTTAACCCTAAAGGGAAAAGATTTGTTTCTAAGCGAAGTACAGGTCGAATGAGTCAGAACTCGTCCACCAGCAATGAAGAATTTATGACTCACTGCCAGGCGTCTCAGCAGATTGCCGCTTGTCAGCTTTCTAAGCTCTCTGCAAAAAAAGCAAAACCGCTACTTGCAAGCAAAGCCTGAAAGCTACAGACAGATCAAAGAAACCCTAATGGAAACATTCCAATTTTATCTATTTGCTTTTCTAAGAATAAGTTAGTTTAACTCCTAGGTTGTAGGTCTGCATGTCATAGAAACCTGAAACAGTTTCTTTTTTCTTTAAGTCGTAAATTCAAGTAAGATTAAGAGATAGTTTGCCTTTTTTAATGAATATGATTTTAGAATATGAATATAAGCAGAAGTAGAATTGTACGCAACTATAATTAGCTTTAGCATCCTTTCCTGTTAAACTTCAAAAGCTTGCAATGATTTATGAGACAATGTAATGAATTGAAAGGAGATAAGAAGATGACAGGGCACATGACAGTTCTCCATGTGAGAATTTGACTGGGCCATTAGCTCTTTTTGCCACGCATAAAAGTAGTGTGGAGACAAATGACAATGGGATTTTCCTATAAAAGGGGGTAGAATAGATTGTGTGATAGCTTGCTCACTGAACTCAGCTGCGACTGAGGTGAGAAGCTCTCTAGCTCTGGGGTAAGATTTTTCTGTTATCTTGTTGATAGAGTTCTGAAATAATGTTTAAGTTCTGAAATAACTTTAGAATTCTGAAATGATTCTGAAGTCCTGAAATATTTTAAAGTTTTATATTACTACTGACTAAGTTCTGAATTATTTCTGAAATAATCTTGAAGCCTTGAACTGTTGCTGTTTGAGTTGACTGTTGAAGTTCTATTCTCTTAAATTAGAGGGAGCTACTTTGTATAGCTTGAAGTTTTCTGAAAATAATACAGAGGCAATTAAGTGTTTCCTCGCTTCTATTAACCAGAAATAAGTAACTATACATTGCCCATGACACAAGATCTACTAATGCCAAATGAGCATATAAAAAAGATGTCCAACATCATTTGCTATTTAGGAACAATACAAGTTAAAAATAAGAGATAATGCTATATACCGGTAAGAATGGCTAATTTTAAAAAGCAGTAACACCATATGCTGACAAGCACATGGAGAAAGTGATCACGTACACATTGCTGGTAAAAATGTAAAATGGTACTGTTACTCTACAAAGAAAATGGCAGTTTCTTATAAAACCAAATGTGCTTATTGTATAATCCGTCAAGTACACTTTCATTCATATAACCCGAGGAATGAAAATTCATGTCCACACAAAAACCTGTACATGCATGGTCACAGATCCAAGGACTGCAGCCCACCAGGCTCCCCTGTCCGTGGAATTCTCCAGGCAAGAATACTGGAGTGAGTTGCATTCCCTTCTCCAGGAGATCTTCCCAAGGGATTGAACCTGGGTCTCCTGCACTGCAGGCAGAGACTCCAGGGAAGCCAGGAGCTGCATTAGTTGGTAGCTAAAAACTGGAAACAACTCCAGTGTCCTTCAACAGGATATATACCATAACACTCTGTTATATATCCATGCCATTGACTACTCTTTGGGAATAAGAAAGGAACAAACTGTTGATATATACAACAACTCTGACGGACCTCAAGGGAAAAAAATGAAATCTGCCAACTTTGAAAGGTTAAATACCGTAAGATTCCTTTTATATCACATTCTTAAAATGAGAAAATTATAGAAATGGTGAACAGATCAGTGGATGTTACAGGTCAGAGTGCTAAGCAAAGCAGGAAGGTAACTATGCCTATAAAAGCTGGTAGCACAAGGGTGCCCATAATGAAGCTGTTCCACATCTTAACCATAGTGATGGTCACATGAATCTTCATGTGATAAAACTGCACAGAACTAGATACACACACAAGCACAAATGAGTTCATGGAAAACTGGTTAAATAAGAATAAGGTTGATGAGCTGTATCAATGTATCACTACCAATTTCCTGATTGTAAAATTGGGCTCCCCTGGTGGTTCAGTGGTAAAGAATCCACCTGCCATGCAGGAGACGCAAGTTTGATCCCTGGGTTGAAAAGATCCCCTGGAGAAAGAAATGGCAACCCACTCCCGTATTCTGGCCTGAGAAATCCCATGGACAGAGGAGGCTGGTGTGCTACAGTCTACGGGGTCACAAAAGAGTCAGATACGACTTAACGACTAAACAACAATTCTACTTACGTTGTATGTTACCACTGGGGAAAATGGGTAGAGGGTATATGGGATCTCTCTATATAATTGTTAAAACTGCATGTCAATCTACAATTAACTCAAAACATTTAAAAATTTTTCTTAACTCCAATAAGAATTAAAGATACTCTACAGTTAACAAGCATTTCAAAGACTTATCAAAGATGATTGATTTTCATGCTCTCAGATGGGTTAGCCACATAATCCAACTCCATCTACAACTCAGAATCCACATATGTATTCCATTTTTATTTTCTTCCTTCTCTGTCTTCCCTCATCTACCACTCCATCAACCCCCTTCATAACTGGCTATAAGACAGAAGTACAGTATACATGTGTAGGGTGTGTGTGTTTACACACATGTGCATGTAGTGCAATTCCATGTTCTCTCTAGTTTTACAGAAATACACACAGAGGTGTGGGTTGGTTTTAACCATACTTAGTAATCAGCATTCTGTGCTCTTGGTTCCTAATTTTAAAATCCATCATGTGGCACATTTTATACTTCCTTTTAAAAATAATTTAAATGTCAACTATTCACGACAATAGTTGTTTTCCATTCCCCTACCTTCACCCCACTACATAGGTAGGTAAGTGGTCCTTTAAAAAAACAGTTTTCATATGTCTGCTCTGCAGTTTGAGTTAATCACTGGTGGAACCTATGTGGTAAGACATTTTCTGTATCCTGAAGCAGGAGTTAATGACTGCTAATTTTTGAGAATAAGGTATTTTTTCTGGCCACTGATATATACTGTTTTAAATAAGCCACTCCTTTGGGCATGGCATTGGTATAGAGAGTCTGGTATGTTTCACAGACTAAGAAGTGCTATTAACAAAACAGGTACAAAAGGTAAAGCCATCTAGTTAACACATCGCAGAAAAGCTAGCTAGTTTATTTATAGTTCTGATTTTCCCTTGCTAAGAGAACTCTCACAGCAGAACATTATTCTCATACTTTTGCCTAACCTTTGCTTTCCAAAGATATATATCGTAGGTAGCAACTAATGTAAGTTCTCCATATTTAACAGTCAAGGGTTAGTACTCTTTTCCTACTTTCAAGAACAAAAATATTTTTATAATATCTGCTATATTCTCAGACTATTCACTCAGATTCATTCCACCCACCTCTCATATCAGCTCTTTTCTGGGGGAATAGAGGCACACCCTGGCCCAAAATATATCTTTCACAAATGTTCAAAGAAAAAACCAGAATATTATTCATGCGGTATGTTTTTACACAATGGCCCCAAAATATCAGTTTCATACACTGTAGCTCTTTTAGTATCGTTCTACATTTTAGAGAAACAATCATAATCAAACAGTGTCTTTCCCCCAAATGGCTACTAAGATCCTTGGAATTAAAAGATGTGGCCCATGTGGCCCATTAATATATAAAACCTTTCATATCTTGCTCTTAAAGATAAAATCTTCAAATTTTCCTAATCTCTTACTCAGAAAAATAATATCTCTAAAAAAAAAAATCAGACTTCATTTCCATGTAAAGGCTGATCCACAATAAGCAGTCAGTCTCAAAAGTGCACTTTCAATGCCCAGTGAAAATAACACGAAACATAGCACAAATAGAAATTGCAGGAAATTTACCTTAATGTGTCTTTCACTGTCATCTATTTTTAATTCTGCTGCAACAAGTTTCTTTCTTAACTCATCTCGTTCTGGTAGGTGTCTAACTTCAGCGATCTTTTTCAGTTTTTGTAAAGAAAATTTGGTTTTAACTAGTTCATCTTCTGTATCTTTCAACTTCTTTTCAGTAGCTGATACTTTGTCTTGAGACTTTCTTAAACATTCTCTTAGTGCTGTTATTTCATTGTCATGGCGCACAAAAAGCTGTGAAATTTCATTTTCATTTTCATACTTATGCAGGGCTTTCTCCTGCCTATACTGAAGACTTTTCAAAATCTTGTTTTCTTTTAGCACCTCAGTTAACTTGGCTTTGGCTTCAGTTACTTGGTTCTCCAAGTTACTGATCTTTAGCAGGTTTCCAAAAAGAGGTGGTTCAGGATCTTTCTGAAGTGGTTCCTTATTGAGGCTATGGGTGTGACATCTGGCTGGGACTCCCCTTCTGTTGGGTAAACCCTTAGGGCTTGGTTTTCTAGGGCCTTCTGTTGGTAAGTTCTCCATATTTAACAGTCAAGGGTTAGTACTCTTTTCCTACTTTCAAGAACAAAAATATTTTTATAATATCTGCTATATTCTCAGACTATTCACTCAGATTCATTCCACCCACCTCTCATATCAGCTCTTTTCTGGGGGAATAGAGGCACACCCTGGCCCAAAATATATCTTTCACAAATGTTCAAAGAAAAAACCAGAATATTATTCATGCGGTATGTTTTTACACAATGGCCCCAAAATATCAGTTTCATACACTGTAGCTCTTTTAGTATCGTTCTACATTTTAGAGAAACAATCATAATCAAACAGTGTCTTTCCCCCAAATGGCTACTAAGATCCTTGGAATTAAAAGATGTGGCCCATGTGGCCCATTAATATATAAAACCTTTCATATCTTGCTCTTAAAGATAAAATCTTCAAATTTTCCTAATCTCTTACTCAGAAAAATAATATCTCTAAAAAAAAAAATCAGACTTCATTTCCATGTAAAGGCTGATCCACAATAAGCAGTCAGTCTCAAAAGTGCACTTTCAATGCCCAGTGAAAATAACACGAAACATAGCACAAATAGAAATTGCAGGAAATTTACCTTAATGTGTCTTTCACTGTCATCTATTTTTAATTCTGCTGCAACAAGTTTCTTTCTTAACTCATCTCGTTCTGGTAGGTGTCTAACTTCAGCGATCTTTTTCAGTTTTTGTAAAGAAAATTTGGTTTTAACTAGTTCATCTTCTGTATCTTTCAACTTCTTTTCAGTAGCTGATACTTTGTCTTGAGACTTTCTTAAACATTCTCTTAGTGCTGTTATTTCATTGTCATGGCGCACAAAAAGCTGTGAAATTTCATTTTCATTTTCATACTTATGCAGGGCTTTCTCCTGCCTATACTGAAGACTTTTCAAAATCTTGTTTTCTTTTAGCACCTCAGTTAACTTGGCTTTGGCTTCAGTTACTTGGTTCTCCAAGTTACTGATCTTTAGCAGGTTTCCAAAAAGAGGTGGTTCAGGATCTTTCTGAAGTGGTTCCTTATTGAGGCTATGGGTGTGACATCTGGCTGGGACTCCCCTTCTGTTGGGTAAACCCTTAGGGCTTGGTTTTCTAGGGGCTAAAAAATAAACAGTAATAATGTGAAGTGAAAGCTGTAGCAGATGTAGAATTAATGACTCATTCTAATATAAATGAATTCATAACATTCTTTAGCTATTTTCTTTTAAGAAACATTTTTTAAACATTAAAAAATGATTTTACAATATTTAAATATCAGGTTTTACTTAGAGCTTTTAATATAATGTTTTTAAGAAAGGTTTGAAATCTTGTAAGAAAAGTTCAAGGATTATATTCTGATCCAGCAAAACTATATCCCCATGGTTTACAGAGAATTATTTTATATTGGTTTAAAAGATTGCAATATCAGGCTTTGGCATTTTTACCTTTACAGATGAGATGGTCAGTCAGCACCCAAATACTGGCACTATCAGCATTAGCATAGTGACTAACACACATAAAATATGTCATCTGTGCCAAGATATTTGGGATCACTATTTGAAATGTGGAAACGTATGATTTTTTAAAATTGGAAATCTATATTTGGGGAAAGAAGATGACAACATGACAAGATCTGGGACTCAGATTTACTACTTAATAGATCCCTTGGGCAATTCAACTTAAACCTTTTCCAGGTCTGTTTTCCCTACCCACAGAATGAGGATACCATCTCATTTGTTATTGTGAACATTAACTGAAGTATAAGACAGAAAATTTTCCACAAATACTCTGTCATTATTAAGAACTTAATCCTATGTATCAGTGATTCGAAATGGAAAACACTCGAGTAGTACACATGTGATTCTAAATGCCTTCCAAGAGGCTTCCTTTGGTGTGATGTTCAAAACATCTGGCATAATTTAAGAACAAGATAAACAAAAAACTCCACCCTAAAAAAATATATACACATTAAATGTTTAAAGTGTACATGTCACAACATTTCACAAATATCAAATATTATTTTTTTACTATGAGTTCATTAAACTTTAGCCTTAGTCTACAGAGCTACTGCCCTTTTAAAAGAGGCATCTGGAAGTTCACCACAATTGAGAAGAGAGAACTTTAATCCCCAAGGTGACTGCATTTTTTCCAAGAAGGAAATACATTCCAGAGGTGAAAAAATGAAGAAAAACTAGAAAATCCAATCTTTCCCTCTATCTTACCAGCCACAAATACCCTGACTTCATTATGTAAACAAGTAAAGGAAAATATACTTACAATTTAACATTGTAAAGTTTCATTAAAGAGACAGAAACTTTATAGAGGGTATTTCAATGTGTACTGATTTGGGATCGCAGCTCTGTACATGCTTGACTATAAAGAAAGTAGGAATAAAAAGAAATAAAGGAAAGCCTATTTGTAGCTTTGAAACTATGCTCTTGGATAAAGTAGTCACTTGCCATGTGGGGCTACTGAAAACTCTGAAATGTAGGTGGTCCAAACTGAGATAATCCATAACTGTGAAATATACACCAGCCTCAAACACGTAAGTTAAAAAAAAAAAGAATTCAGAATATTCTACACACTATGTTTCATATTAACTATATTTAGAAATGATAATATTCTGGATATGCTCAGTTAAATAAAACATATTATTAAAATTAATTCCACCTTTCCATCTGTTTTTCTTTTTATCTGTGACAATCAAAAACTGTATGTGTAGCTTGCCTTTGTGACTTGCATAATATTTCCACTGGAGAAACTGCTCCAGTTTTAAATTGGAGTATCCATCATTTCCCAACATACTGAGTATCTATATACTATTATAGAATATGTATTCAGCTCTTGGAGTGACAGAAACTTTATACATAAAAAATTATTATACATAAGGACAAATATTAATCATCCCAAAGCTCTGATTTTCATGTATAAAATTATATTGCTCAGCAAACAAGATTTCATGCAAATGGAAACTTAATTTGAAAAGTTAAAGCCTAAATACTATATGAATCAGGTAAAACTTCTCCACTAATATTTTATTCAATGATATATATAGCTAAACAGAAAGGGCTTCTGCCACCAACATTTGCCATCTTAAAATCTGAACACTGTTTTTTATCAGATTCTATTAGTATGCCAACAAAAAAGCTCAAAAAATATTTCTCAGCTTTCATCTATCTCTTTCACTTTCAAAACTAACCAGATGAAATACAGGACTAATAAGACTCAGAAGAAAGATGGTTGACTGTTGTGTATATCATTGTTCACCTCTCCCTTTTTAAGTTACTACCAAAAAGAGGGTGGGAAAATACTATTTTCCTTCTGTCAGGTGTTAAAATTACAGTATGACTCATTAAAAAAACATGTAACAAAGATAAACTATGTATCTATTAAAAGCTCAATATGTTTATATTACTGATAAAACAAGAAATAGAATACATATGTATAGCCTAAATTACCAAATTTTCTTACACACATAACTTTTGATAGAGCATAATTTTCATTTTAAAAAATAAAATATGCTTAAAATTTAAATGGAGGAAGGGAAAATATGTTACCAAACATAAAATTCTGCAAATTCAACTGTTCAAGATGCTTTTTAAACTACATATGTTCCTTCCTTAGTTTAGCTTACATTGATGACTGCCAACTGATACCAAAAAAGTTAGTCTTTAAGGAAAGTTATCAGTTTGGTCCTGTTGCTTGATCTAAAGTAGACAAATTACCTCAGACTTTAATTCAAAAGACAACGCAAAGCAGAAAACAGTACAAGTCAGGTTAAAAATCTTTCTGGGCGATGTTAGAACTGTTTCTAATAGCTTCTTCTCAATTACCTTCTTAAATGAAATTGCTCTAGGTAAGGAATGAAAAATTAACGTATTCCTACCAATAATTGCCAAAGTATGTAAATGATTTATTGGGAATAAACAGTTTTCTAAGGTTCAACCCTAAGGTCTGTTTGTTCTTAATTATATAGCATAAGTTCAATATCAGATCATGCTCTCAACCACAAAATCAAAACAAAAAAACTACACCGAGACAGATTTGGAGGAAGAGACTAAGAAACTTGCAGCACTGTACTTGTAGCAAAACAAATAAATGAAAACATACCAGCAAAAACCACACAGGAGAAAAACCAAGAAGTATCAACATCCCTGGCAAGCTTGACTGAGGATCCATGAAACACAAAAGGGTTGCTTTCAAAAGTAACACACATTCTTTGTAGATTTTAAAAAAGCAAATGTTACATTTTAAAGTAATAACTTATAATGGCAAATTTAATCAACCCCCTGCTTAAAGCTAGCTATTCTCTCCACAGGAACAGTCAATACTTAGCACAGGATCCTAGGTATTTCATGACTTCACCCTGTTTTCCTTTTCGGCTCTCATTTTACCACTCCCTGCCTTGCAGTCTTACCACTCTAAGCTACTGCTGTTATAGCTGCACTATATTTATTAACATATACTATACAGCCTCATTTTACTGATACTGGGAAAGACTGAAGGCAAAAGGAAAAGAGGGTGGCAGAGAATGAGATGATTGGATAGCATCACCAACTCAGTGCACGTGAACCTGAGCAAACTCTGGGAGACAGTGAAGGACAGGGAAGCCTGGCGTGGTGTTGTCTACGGAGTCACAGGAGTCAGACACAACTTAGTGAACAACAACAAAGAAAACCTCATTTACTTTAGCTTACGTTTCTATAATGTACTCTCAGTCCTTACATATTTTGGTACTAAGTACATAAGGGTTTTCTTGACTAGGGATTTATTAAGATGAAAAAGAGATTTCCAGAACATTATCCAGTCAAATATGTATTAAAACCTAGCTCCAGACTAACAACATTCTAGTAAGAAAAATTGTTTCTATTGATTTATGTTGTTTCATTATAACACCATTTAATAGAAAATAGACTGATGGTCCAGAATTCCATTTCTAAGCTGAGTTTGAAGTAAGAGGAGGTAATTTTACTCAATCTGTAAAAATGCCCTTCACCACTTTATATCCATGCTTGCCACTACTTTCTGAAGATAAAGAAAGATTTAAACGTTTGTGATCTTTTGTTTTTGCCTTTACACTACCTCACAAACCCCAAGACAATCACATTTATTTAGGAACAAAATAAAAGAAAAATGGGAAACCTCAGAGTTCTTTCTTTTAGATATAGTATGACTGTTAATTTAACAAAGGATTAATACATCATACCATATATGACATTATGAAAATATATCCTATTCGAAATGTACATCATCCCATTTCCACGCACATATCAACATACCAATTAGCAGAAGACCAATTAGCAGAAGAGATTCTTTCACACATTTCGTTAAGCACTCAGAATACATAGTCTAGGCTTGCCGGACTCTTTTAAAGGATGCTTACCGCGACGCACTTGTCCACGTGAAATCTGTGTTTCAGAATGGTTTCCCGTATCACTAGTAGGTGGGGAGGGCTGGACCACCGAAGACTGGCCAGAAGAGTGTGGAGTTTCTCCAACTTCTTCATCAGCAGATGGACTTGTTTCTATTTCCTCCATGGCTCTGAAAAAACAGTCTCTTTTCACGTAATTTCAGTCTTTTCCTCAGAAAAATCACAAGTCTGAGAGCAGATTTTAAAGTCTCCAGATCCTGATGAGAAAAAGATCTAAAATTGAGTGCATAACAATGTAAAATTGAGGTATGTAAAAAATTAATTTAAAGCACTTGATGAAAAACATTTGCAACGTGGCAGAAAAATAATAACCATTCTGAACAATAAATACCTCATTATCACGCCACAAGAAATCTTAAAGGCATCCCTTTGCCAGTATCTGGTCAGCCTGGGCTCTTATTAAATCTGTATTGGAATCAGTGCAGATTTCAGACAGCTTGGAGGATAGTTTTGATGAGGGAAAAGAGGAATTTGTTGCTGGCTCGAATGCGCTTTCAAAAAACTATTGTTATGTTGTTTCATTATAACACCATTTAATAGAAAATAGACTGATGGTCCAGAATTCCATTTCTAAGCTGAGTTTGAAGTAAGAGGAGGTAATTTTACTCAATCTGTAAAAATGCCCTTCACCACTTTATATCCATGCTTGCCACTACTTTCTGAAGATAAAGAAAGATTTAAACGTTTGTGATCTTTTGTTTTTGCCTTTACACTACCTCACAAACCCCAAGACAATCACATTTATTTAGGAACAAAATAAAAAAAAAATGGGAAACCTCAGAGTTCTTTCTTTTAGATATAGTATGACTGTTAATTTAACAAAGGATTAATACATCATACCATATATGACATTATGAAAATATATCCTATTCGAAATGTACATCATCCCATTTCCACGCACATATCAACATACCAATTAGCAGAAGACCAATTAGCAGAAGAGATTCTTTCACACATTTCGTTAAGCACTCAGAATACATAGTCTAGGCTTGCCGGACTCTTTTAAAGGATGCTTACCGCGACGCACTTGTCCACGTGAAATCTGTGTTTCAGAATGGTTTCCCGTATCACTAGTAGGTGGGGAGGGCTGGACCACCGAAGACTGGCCAGAAGAGTGTGGAGTTTCTCCAACTTCTTCATCAGCAGATGGACTTGTTTCTATTTCCTCCATGGCTCTGAAAAAACAGTCTCTTTTCACGTAATTTCAGTCTTTTCCTCAGAAAAATCACAAGTCTGAGAGCAGATTTTAAAGTCTCCAGATCCTGATGAGAAAAAGATCTAAAATTGAGTGCATAACAATGTAAAATTGAGGTATGTAAAAAATTAATTTAAAGCACTTGATGAAAAACATTTGCAACGTGGCAGAAAAATAATAACCATTCTGAACAATAAATACCTCATTATCACGCCACAAGAAATCTTAAAGGCATCCCTTTGCCAGTATCTGGTCAGCCTGGGCTCTTATTAAATCTGTATTGGAATCAGTGCAGATTTCAGACAGCTTGGAGGATAGTTTTGATGAGGGAAAAGAGGAATTTGTTGCTGGCTCGGAATGCGTCTTTCCAAAAGGACGGGATATTTTGTCAGAGAGGACTCTTGGGCCTAGTACCCTCATTGGTACAGAGAAAGGTATCCCATCACCTTCTCCTTTGGCACCCTCTCTGTCTGGGTCAAGCTTGGTATCAGCTACGCCTAAGTCGCTAATGTTATCTCCTTTACAGAAAGGAATTTTGCAGGCTAAACAGGAAGACTCAGACGCTGTGCAGATGGCATTTCCAGTCACTATTCATGAACGAGTAGTCCCTAGGGTTGATCCAGTCAACCCAGATGGAGTATATGAAGCAATACACGAATAGATACCATTTAAGGTTTGGAAAGAGCTAAAACAAGCAATTCAAAATTATGGAGTTACCTCTACTTTTACTCAGGGAATTGTACAAGGAGTAGCTGAGGGGAGTCGCCTAATTCCACATGATTGGACAACTTTGGCCCGTGTTGTCTTAAAACCTGGAGAATTTCTTCAGTTTAAAACTTGGCGGTGTGACCATGCGGAGACCATGGCTGCACGTAATCAAGCACAACAAATTGCTATTTTTTAGGATCAGCTTATTGGCTCAAACAATTGGGGACAAGCACAGGATCAAATAATGAAGAATGACCAGGCCATTGAACAAGTAAGACGTTGTTGCTTAAGAGCTTGGGGGAAAAAAAGAATCTCAAGGACAAATATCTACATCTTTTCAGAAAATTATTCAAGGGCCTAAAGAACCATATACAGAATTTATTGCATGGTTGCAAGAGAGTACCCGCAGGCAGATAAACAATGTACAGGCAGCTAATACTATACTGCAATTAATGGCTTATGAAAATTCTAATCCAGATTGTAAAAAGGCCATTGGGCATTTTAAAGGCAAAGGTACTTTAGTAGACTATGTAAAACTTTGCCAGGAAGTGGGAACAAAAAGCTTTAAAGCAGATATGTGAGCACAGGCAATGGCCACCTTAAGAGTTGGAAACAAATTCTCTGGTAAATGTTTTAATTCTGGAATAGCAGGACACACTCATCGACAATGCAGAAAAAAGAAAAATTTGCTGGTAGGACCAGACGTTTTGTTACAAAACCCGCCTCTATCCCTGGGCTCTGTCCCAGGTGTAATAAAGAAAATCACTGGACCCAACAACGTCGTTCCAGTTATCATAAAAATGGAACCCCCGCTGTCGGGAAACTTCCTGAGGGGCTCTCCCCTAACCCCGCAACAAAAGAGGGCTTATCCTGTTCAAACAGAGACCCCAAAAGTCCAGTACTCTGCAGTGCCATGGACTTTTCTCCTGCAATAAGCAGTAGTAGGACAGTAGATTTATCTTGTACTGAATCTGTCCTTCTTTTACCTTATGATGTTCCTGTTCTAATAAAGACTGGCATGAAAGGACCAACTCCCCCTGGCATGGTAGGACTAATCCTTGGTTGCTCAGAATTGACTTCAAAAGGAGTTAGAGTGCATACTGAAATTATAGACAGTAATTCTGAGGGAGAAATCAAAGTTACAGTTTCTAACTCTGTACCGTGGATAGCAAATAAAAGGAGACAGGACGGCTCAATTACTAATTCTTCCTTACCATCCGTTTGGAAAGAAAGTTAAGAAAGAGATAGGAGAATTGGAAAGCACAAGACAAGCAGGAGTATTTTTAACAGAAAAAATTCTCACAACTCAGCCAGTGTGTATGGTTACAATAAATGGGAAAACTTTTAAGGGATTGACTGATACTGGAGCGGACATTTCTATTGTGAGCAGTGCTCATTCGCCTCACAATTGGCCAACGTAGGTGGCAGACATTTTGGTTGTTGGTTTGGGAAAAGCTCAAGGGCTAAAGCAAAGTACAAATATTTTAACATACGCTGGTCCTGATGGACAAACGGCTCCATTACAACCTTATATTGCAGACCTTCCAATTAATTTATGGGGGCGAGATCTTTTACAACAATGGAATACTGAAATACATATACCCCCAGAGGATCAGTTCAGTACCCAGAGTAGAAATCTAATGTATAAACAAGGCTTTCAGCCTGGACTAGATTTAGGTAAAGAACACCAAGGGAGATATTTCCCACCTTGGGCTGAAATGCATCTTGACCGACAGGACTTGGGATACTCACCTTTTGCCTAGTGGCCACTGCTTGTAAAAGTAGTTTTGCCTTCCCCAGAACCAATCTCTTTAGTCTGGAAAAATACAAAACCTATCTGGGTTGAGCAGTGGCCTTTAACGAAAGAAAAGTTAGAAGCTATTCATTTGCTGGTTCAAGAACAACTAGATAAAAATAACATAGAAGAATCTTTTAGTCCTTGGAATTCTTCTATTTTTCCTATTAAAAAGAAATCTGGCCAATGGCTACTGCTTACCGATCTTAGAAAGGTAAAGGAAGCCATTCAGCCTATGGGGGTTTTGCAGCCTGGGCTGCCATCCCTCACTGTGATTCCTGCAAATTGGCCTTTACTGGTTATTGACTTGAAAGACTGTTTCTACACTATTCCTCTGTAGCATGCTGATAAAGAAAAATTTGCTTTCTCTGTACCATCACTTAACAATATAGAGCCTAGAAAACATTATCAATGGAAAGTGTTACTTCAAGGAATGCGCAGTCCCACTGTTTGTCAAAATTTTGTGGCAAAAGCTTTAGCTCCCGTTCATCAATTATTTCCTCAGTCTTATAGTGTACATTATATGGATGATATCCTTTGTGCATCCCCTGATTTTCAGGTCTTACAGTAAGCATATTCCCTCCTGTAGACATGTTTAGATCAAGCTGGACTTAAATTGCACCTGAAAAGGTTCAATTTCAAGAACCTTATCAATATTTGGGGACCCTGGTTGAGAGAACCACAGTCCGACCTCAAAAGGTAGAGTTAAGACGGGATCAAATTCAAACTCTTAATGCTTTGCAAAAGTTACTGGGAGACATTAATTGGCTGAATCCTTATTTAGGTATTACAACATATGGATTGTCCAATCTCTTTTTGTTACTAAAAGGAGACTCTTCTCTTAACAGCCCTAGAGTGCTAACACCTCAAGCTCTGGCAGAATTAGCAGAACAACAGATTTCTTCTCATATTCAACCTGGCTCACCTGGGTCTACCTTACAATTACTGATTCTTCTCTCCATTCCCCCACTGGACTCCTACTGCAAGGTGATAAGTTGGTACAATGCCTATTTTTACCTAATACTCTGGTAAGTCTATTTCTCCATATCTAGAGTTGATGGCTCAATCTGTTGTTAAAGGACAAAATAGGTATGTTCAACTTACTGGTATGGATCCATCTCATATTATTCTTAACCTAATTAAGAAGCAAATTGCAGCATGCTTACAAACATCAGTAGACTGGCAAATAGCTTTTGCTGATTTCGTGGGTTTCATAGATAATCACTATCCAAAGAATTCTATTTTACAAATTTATGAAAAGAACTCAGTGGATTTTACCTTGCATTACTAAACTTGACACCATTATTGATGCTCCTATTATTTTTACTGATACTTCTAGCAATGGGAAGGCAGGATATACCAGATACAGAACCAAACTTATTTTCACTCCTGGATTGTTTGCTCAACAGGCAGAATTATATGCAGTTACTAGTGCCTTAAAAGACATCCCCCAAGCCATTAACATCTTGTCTGATTCCACTTATGTGGTACATACTACTAATCTTATAGAAACCACTTTGTTGAAACAATCCCTGCCAGACACTCTTTTTCAGTTATTTTCCCAATTACACCAATGGTTAGGCAACATAAAGCGCCTTTTTATATTACACACATCAGATCTCATTCTTCCCCTCCAGGACCTTTGACTCTCGGGAATCAACAGGCCGACTGCCTGGTTGCCCCTGTTCTTGATGAAGCTATTTTCACAGATTAACTCATGTCAATGCAAGAGGTCTAAAATACCAATCTGACATCACCTGCGCTCAAGCTAAAGCTATACTTTGGACATGCCCATCTTGCCAAATTATTAATAGCCCTACTCAATCTGAATCTGGCTGTAACCCTCGACAACTGCAGCCTAACGCTCTATGGCAGATGGATGTAACACATGTCCCTTCCTTTAGTAAACTTTCTTTTGTTCATGTAACTATAGATACATGTTCTCATTTTATTTGGGCCTCTGCACTTTCTGGAGAAACAGCTCGTCATTTTACTCAACATTTGTATATATGCTTTGCAGTTATGGGCCTTCCTAAACAATTAAGGACTGATAAAGGACCCACATATATAAGTAAAGCTCTGCAAAAGTTTCTAGATACTTGGAATATGAAACATTTCACAGGTATTCCTTATAATTCTCAAGGACCAGCTATCGTTGAAAGAGCCAATCTCTCCCTGAAACAAATGTTAGAAAAACAAAAAGGAGGAGAGAAAGAGATAAGACAACATATAAGATTACATAAAGCCTTATTTACCCTTAATTTTTTAGATAGGTTCGCTGAAAACACTTCTGCAGCAGCTGAGATTCATTTTGGATCACAGCAATCTAAAGCAACACTCTCCTTTAAAGATAACTCCTTTAATATGGTGGCAAGACCCATTAACTAAGTCTTGGGCTCTGAGGAGATGGATAACACTGGGGAGAGGATATGCTTGTGTTTCCCCAGGTCCAGACTTAGAACCTGTGTGGATTCCATCCTGTGGAGTAAAACCACATCACGAGTCTTCCAAAGAGGCGTCGCTTCGGCTGGGACACAGAACCTCCGTGATGTCCTTCCAGGGGTTAACCCTAACAACAACAGGGGAGATGACAGCACCCCTGCCTCAAACCAGACACACTCAACCTCTGACTGGGGCCAGATCAAACACCTATGCATGGAAGCAGAGAAAACACTGGATGAACAGGAAAAAGCGCCTTTTTATATTACACACATCAGATCTCATTCTTCCTCCAGGACCTTTGACTCGGGAATCAACAGGCCGACTGCCTGGTTGCCCCTGTTCTTGATGAAGCTATTTTCACAGATTAACTCATGTCAATGCAAGAGGTCTAAAATACCAATCTGACATCACCTGCGCTCAAGCTAAAGCTATACTTTGGACATGCCCATCTTGCCAAATTATTAATAGCCCTACTCAATCTGAATCTGGCTGTAACCCTCGACAACTGCAGCCTAACGCTCTATGGCAGATGGATGTAACACATGTCCCTTCCTTTAGTAAACTTTCTTTTGTTCATGTAACTATAGATACATGTTCTCATTTTATTTGGGCCTCTGCACTTTCTGGAGAAACAGCTCGTCATTTTACTCAACATTTGTATATATGCTTTGCAGTTATGGGCCTTCCTAAACAATTAAGGACTGATAAAGGACCCACATATATAAGTAAAGCTCTGCAAAAGTTTCTAGATACTTGGAATATGAAACATTTCACAGGTATTCCTTATAATTCTCAAGGACCAGCTATCGTTGAAAGAGCCAATCTCTCCCTGAAACAAATGTTAGAAAAACAAAAAGGAGGAGAGAAAGAGATAAGACAACATATAAGATTACATAAAGCCTTATTTACCCTTAATTTTTTAGATAGGTTCGCTGAAAACACTTCTGCAGCAGCTGAGATTCATTTTGGATCACAGCAATCTAAAGCAACACTCTCCTTTAAAGATAACTCCTTTAATATGGTGGCAAGACCCATTAACTAAGTCTTGGGCTCTGAGGAGATGGATAACACTGGGGAGAGGATATGCTTGTGTTTCCCCAGGTCCAGACTTAGAACCTGTGTGGATTCCATCCTGTGGAGTAAAACCACATCACGAGTCTTCCAAAGAGGCGTCGCTTCGGCTGGGACACAGAACCTCCGTGATGTCCTTCCAGGGGTTAACCCTAACAACAACAGGGGAGATGACAGCACCCCTGCCTCAAACCAGACACACTCAACCTCTGACTGGGGCCAGATCAAACACCTATGCATGGAAGCAGAGAAAACACTGGATGAACAGGAAAAGCCCATCACTCGTGGCAACTTGACCATGGCCATGCTTGCCTTAGTGCCGGGTGCACTGAGTATATAGGGGGATTCTGCTTAGGATTACTAATTAAATAGAAATCATACTAAAGCACAATTACATTTGTTTTCAGGCTTAAGCTTCAGATACTAACAAGTTAAAGGAGGTTATAATGATAATATCATCCCAGAAAAACACTTGTGCGAAAATAGGTGATTTGGGGTAGATAAACAAGATCAAGTTTACTGGGATAATTGTTGTAGGACAGAAAGTGTAATGCTCCTTAATGGTTCCTATGGAACTGTATGGGACTGGTCCCCTAAGGGGTATGCAGTCTCTAATAGCACACATCAAAATTCATCCTACAGTCCCTACAGGCAATTAAAATGACATGTTTCTATACTAATACTACTACTAATTCTACCTACTCTATTTCGTGGCATGGTATAGTGGGTTGTCTTTACCTTAACCCTCCATGCAAGCAGGAAAGTACTATTTTCATTTATGAAAAATAACCTTAAGTTTGAAAGCACTGTGTCTTTAGTAATATCTACTGAATTACTGAATACTGAATTTCAGTATTGCATTAATACTGAAAGTTAAGAGTTTTTTCCTTCAACGTGTCTGCAAATTGAACCTTTTGGCTATAAGCCTGTACCAAGGATTCCTATGCCACGGTAATCTGCTTCTCTGTTTGATACCTGTCTTTTGTATAGTCCTCAGATGCACGAGAGAAAAAAAAAAAAAAAAAGCCGGTGAAGAGGAAAAAAAAGCCGGTGAAGAATTACTGAAGTTGGTCGCTCGGCTTATATCCCCTACAAAGAAAAACAAAAAGGGGGATATGTGAGGAAACAAACCGGTAGAGGTTTTTGTGGCTTTGGCTGAGCCAGGAGAAAAGTAAATTGGGAATGAGAAATATACTAGAAAGATCTAAGACAAACAAGTGATTTGATTCACATGGGCTTATTAGCTGGGGATATACTGATCGGCAACAGGTGAGAGATCGTCTGTTATCTTAGGAACTCTGGGTCAGCGCACGTTAGAACGCTGCGTGCGCACACAGTATGGCACCGACTAAACTTCTTGCCAATTTAGCTGCCCCCCAGCTGCAACATGCCCTTTCCATCCTCAAACCAGCCCGGGCTAATATCATTCCCTGTAAACACCTGGAGGCTTCAGCACTGAGTAAAAGCAGGACTGGTGAACGTGTTCTGAGCCTTGACCCAAAGGACTTGAGCACTCCCGCCCTACCCTCCATTCCCATCGCGCGCGCGCGCGTGCGTGCGTGCGTGCGTGTGTGTTTCTCACCGTCTCGCTGCACCCACTATTCTCTGTGCACCTGGCTGACGAGTGGTGCCACCTATCATTTCCTTGCATTCAGCTTCTTTATATAAAATACAAAACATCGCTACCTGGCCACCTCTACTGCCAGCAAGAACTCAGACATCAGGCAACTAGACGAGTGAAATAAACTAAGAGATAAGGATATCAATATTATGTATCGTTCCCCCCCTCAACCAAACAAATTACTAAAGATCAGATGTACATCAAAACTAACTCTGTCTCTCCTATACAGGAGAAATGATTAGACATAAGTGTTTCCATTCCTCTACTTGTACCTTCCAGGAGGTTGCTAAGAGCTTCCTTACCAAGTATTCACACAACACTGACCTTTGCTTAAAAATCAAACTATGTTCAGATTTTAAGTATAGTTGTCTAGACTCTAGGTCCGATCACAGCAAATGCTAGACTTGAAATTTAAGCTATATCAACTTGTTTTCAACAGCACATTCAAACATGGGTCAAATTAAACTTACTGCAGTCATCTTTACTACAGTGTGTATTCCCACACTTTAGTCAGCCAAACGAAAAGATCAGAGACCATTCATTCATTCCGTACTTAATGAATACCTACCGGTGTCAGGCTCTGAACTATGGATGAAGCCGGAGATACAAAAATAAGATAGCTGATCCCTACAATCAACAAACTCCCAGCCTAGAAAGAAAAGATAAAGAGCATTAAATACTGATGATAAAGGAAAGTGATGGAGGCTGAGGAAACCGAAAAGATCAGGAGTTTGGAAAGATTGCCAGAGTGGTTTCCCCCTAAAACTGAATTCTTTGGCATTAGTGGAGGTTAAGTAGAAGTATGATTTGGGTTATGTATGTGTATGTGGCAGTGAGATGGTAGATAAGGTTAGCAAAAAATGATTGTTGATGAGGGAAGATCCTATTTCAAAAAGAGGAAACAACATGTGTACAAGTAAAAGGCATGAGATAAACTGCAAATAATTCATAACTGTTATCCAACACAGTGAGAACCTGAAGCATGGCTAGTTAGAACTGAGATAAGCTGGAAGTATAAAATACACAGGGGATTTTGAAAACTTAGTACATAAAAACAACATAAGGGGCTTTCCTGGTAGCTCAGTGGTGAAGAGTTCGCCTGCCAACGCAGGAGACACGGGTTCAATCCCTGATCCGGGAAGATCCCACATGCTGCGGAGCAACTAAGCCCATGAGCCACAGCTGTTGAGCCTGTGCTCTAGTGTCTCAGAGTCTCAGCTATTGAGCCCATGTGCCGCAGCTACTGAAGCCCCTCTGCCCTAGAGCCCAAGTTCCGTAACAAGAGAAGTCACCACAACAAGAAGCCTGCTCACCTCAACTAGACAGTAGCCCCCACTCCCTACAACTAGAAAAAAGCCTGTGGCAGCAGTGAAAACGCAGAATAGCCAAAAATAAAAAATAAATAAAAATTTTAAAAAGAACATAAAACATCTCTTTAATAATCTTAATATTTAATTTATATTGAAATAGTATTTTGGATATATTGAGCTAAATAAAATATATTAAAATAAATTTAAACTGTATTTTCTTGTGTGGCTACTAAAAAATATTAAGTTACATACACAGTTCACACATACAGTTCACATTTTATTTCTACTGGACAGTGCTGGGTTAGAATGACTGTATTGGCTGGAGGTACTGATAATGGATCAATAATAAGTGAGGTGAGGTTAAGAGGAAGAGACCTCTTATAAGGATTTTTATGTCATACTTAGTTGATTGAAAGTAAAGGATCTTTCTCTTTTTTTGCAAAGGATCTTCAATAAGATTTAAATGATCAGAACTAACAAAGATCCAAAAACACAATGATCCACCCTCAGCCCAAGAACTGGAGAGCAATAAAGCTGATGGAAGAACAACTGGCCTTGAGAGCAGGTGACAAATGACGCTGGTTTGAACTAAGGTTTGGTAACTAGAGATACAGAATGCAGAACTGATTGAGACATGTTTGAACAAGTAAAATAAGACTGGATGGCCAGTTATATGCAGTATATGAGAAGATAGAACCTAAATAGATCCCTGAAAAATTGGAAAAGGCATGAGATAAACTGCAAATAATTCATAACTGTTATCCAACACAGTGAGAACCTGAAGCATGGCTAGTTAGAACTGAGATAAGCTGGAAGTATAAAATACACAGGGGATTTTGAAAACTTAGTACATAAAAACAACATAAGGGGCTTTCCTGGTAGCTCAGTGGTGAAGAGTTCGCCTGCCAACGCAGGAGACACGGGTTCAATCCTGATCCGGGAAGATCCCACATGCTGCGGAGCAACTAAGCCCATGAGCCACAGCTGTTGAGCCTGTGCTCTAGTGTCTCAGAGTCTCAGCTATTGAGCCCATGTGCCGCAGCTACTGAAGCCCCTCTGCCCTAGAGCCCAAGTTCCGTAACAAGAGAAGTCACCACAACAAGAAGCCTGCTCACCTCAACTAGACAGTAGCCCCCACTCCCTACAACTAGAAAAAAGCCTGTGGCAGCAGTGAAAACGCAGAATAGCCAAAAATAAAAAATAAATAAAAATTTTAAAAAGAACATAAAACATCTCTTTAATAATCTTAATATTTAATTTATATTGAAATAGTATTTTGGATATATTGAGCTAAATAAAATATATTAAAATAAATTTAAACTGTATTTTCTTGTGTGGCTACTAAAAAATATTAAGTTACATACACAGTTCACACATACAGTTCACATTTTATTTCTACTGGACAGTGCTGGGTTAGAATGACTGTATTGGCTGGAGGTACTGATAATGGATCAATAATAAGTGAGGTGAGGTTAAGAGGAAGAGACCTCTTATAAGGATTTTTATGTCATACTTAGTTGATTGAAAGTAAAGGATCTTTCTCTTTTTTTGCAAAGGATCTTCAATAAGATTTAAATGATCAGAACTAACAAAGATCCAAAAACACAATGATCCACCCTCAGCCCAAGAACTGGAGAGCAATAAAGCTGATGGAAGAACAACTGGCCTTGAGAGCAGGTGACAAATGACGCTGGTTTGAACTAAGGTTTGGTAACTAGAGATACAGAATGCAGAACTGATTGAGACATGTTTGAACAAGTAAAATAAGACTGGATGGCCAGTTATATGCAGTATATGAGAAGATAGAACCTAAATAGATCCCTGAAAAATTGGGTAAATACGGTACCATTCAAAAGGACAGATTTGGTGAGGAAATCTGATTCGTTCACTATCAAATACAGTGAGTTTAGGATACGTATGATAAATCTATGTAGAAATACCAAAAATCAGTTTCATAAATTGATAGCTGGCTCAAGTGTTTCAGGACAGAGATAAAAAAGTTGGATATTAATAAAATATAGAAGGTGGAAGCAAAGACTATCAAAAGCCTGAGGATGAGCTCAGCCAAGAACACAGAGTGAATTGAAGGCAGAAGACAGAATTATGAGGAAACACAATGATTAAGTGACGGAGAGAGGAGGGGGATTCCATACAAGAGAAGAGGAATGACAGGCAGGAGATGTACCAGGAGAGAGATTGCCATCTTTATGGTAACAGTCCTCTACTGTGTCTTACAGAATTACGGTCCATGACTGTTTAACAGAAGCAATGAGGCTCTGACAAAAGAAAAAATGCTTTTCCAAAGTCAGTTACTTTTTGATACGTAAAATGACATTTTGTCCACTTAAGAGAACCAAAACAAACTATTATTTCCTATTATCTTTTGGATAAACATGCAAATCACCATTCAGCAAAATCCTACAATGAAATAGTTAGAATAGTAATATAAACTTCAATGTAAAACTACCGCTGAAAAAAAAAAGGTTAAAACCACACTAAAGAATCTCCAGAACTATATCCTTTTTAGTTTCATTGTTTTCCAAACTGCATGAACCCCCTCAAAAACAAAAATCATTTAAATGATAACTCTTGATCCCGAAGAGATAACCTAATCCAAGCTCTTAACCTGAAATAAAGGACCAACATAACCACATAGGTGCCCAATTGTACAGACAGGAGCCAAAATTATCTTCAGATAGTCATGGTGGAGGGGAACAGGGTGCTCCATGACTGAAAGATTAAGAAAATCACCACTCAGTGGAGACTATGGACAAACCCACACAAACCAAATTTCAGTAACATACCCACTTAAGAAAATCATCTAGTTCTTACAAATGCAAACATCTCAATAAATTTAATCCTCACGATATCTAGAATATTATTCCCATTCTGAAGTGGGGGGACAAAAAACTCGATGGTAGTCATTTGTTCCTAACCAGGAACCTCTGACTAACTGATGTCTGTAGATTGTCCAAGGCCGCAAGGTGAATGAGAGATGAAGTTCAGGTGCCTCAATGAGAGGGGGTTAATCCCAGGTGAGTCGAAGAGAGGGGATTAAGCTCAGGTGAAGTGGACCTGGACCCTGGTTAAACACATCCAGTGGTCCTGCCAACATCAAATACCAAGTATTCTGAGCACCCACTCCGACTTGTCTATGCTCAAAAGGCACTTTTTTTGACCAACTATTTCCTCCTCTCATCCCATCTCTGAAAGATGTGTGAAACTTTCACAGCCTGCAACCAAAGAAGTCTTTTCTCACTAACCACATTCTTAATTGCCTATCATACCATCCCAGAGCTACCCAGAGCTAGCTCTTTCACCTTTTGGGCCCCGGTCCTCCTTTCCCATTTTCAGTCTACAAGGCCTCCGGGGTTTTCTAATGTCTGCGAATCTCTGCTATAGATCCTCCTGCAATGCTTTCCCTTCCTTCTCTTTCTAATTCCCCCAACCTTTTCCCAACTCTGTCTCCTCAAATTCTCGCCGGGCTTCAAATTTACTTTCCTAAGACTTTCTTCTCCCTGCGTCTTCAAATCCTCCTCCCTCCCTAATCCTTTAACAACTCCACTCGCACGCCCCCATCAAGGACCGCCACCACACCAGCTCCCCCAATCCCAGCCTCACCTCGCACCCCCAAAGCCCGCATCCCCGTCTCCACGCTCACCCCCAAAGTCCACCTCCAACCCGCTCCGGGCCCTCCTTAGCGGCAACGGGGCGCCCGCCTCCTTGCCTTCTCCTCTCCGCCGGGCTTCGGCGTCTGGCCGCCGAAGAGGCGGTCTGATTCGGCTGCGGTGGCAGGGAAAGCTGCAGGGGCAGAGGAAGGGGAAGCTGCCGGGGCAGGGGAAGCTAGGGGGCGCAGAGGAAGCTGCGGGGGCAGGAGAAGCTGCGGGGCGGGCACGGAGGGGACCGGGGTGCGGGAAATTTGCACATTAGGCGAGAGGACAGGCGGGAACACTAGCTCCGGGGCGGCGGCGGCGCAGCGACCTCAGCTCCAGGGTAACGGAGGCGGAGACCCAGACTGCACTGCCGGACGCCAGCAGCTAATGAGAGGCCCGCCCCCAACCTTCCGTGGGCTTCTTTTGCGACGGGATTTTCTGTTGGCTTCAGTGGCGTTGGGAGGCGGAACGCTGAGGACGATAGAAGGCGGCCGTTTGGTGGCTGCACTGGCTGTAACGCCTGCGGGACAGGGGGCGAGGTCGCGCGCTCCAAAGCTCCGAGGAGCGCGCCTCGCTCTTTAGGCTGCACGGAGCCAAGCGTGCCCCGCCCGCGCCCGCAGAGCGTCTAGGTCCTTGGGTGGTGGGAGGTGAAGGCCCCGGTGATGTGAATTCTAGAAATGAGCTCCTGCGTTATTGAAATCACAGAAAATTGTCTCCAATCGTTTTTGTAAATCACTTGGTTTTAAATAAACAGCGAGTCGCTTCTCTGTTTAAGCACTGAAATTGCTGATTCTCAAGAGTACGAGCAGTAACCATAATGATGCTCCTGCCTCGCAATCCTGGCTTTCTGAAATCACGGAAGCAAAACAGAAAACAATCCAAATAATCCATCAACATGAAAAGAAAAATTGCAGTGTAAGGCTGGTCATCAATAGAATTAACAACTGATCAACACGGATGAATTTCAAAGACATGATGTTGAGCAAAAGAAGTCAGACACACACACACACACAAATATATTCTGTATATTGCCATTCATCAATTCAAAAATAGGAAAAAAATAAGTGAAGTTCATCTATATTGGTAAAAATCAGAACAGTTGGGGTAGGAATTGACTTAGAATGGAGTGAAAGAAAATTTTAGAGTCAATGTGAATCTACTATATTTTGACTGACATGGTAGTTAAGAGTGTGTCTTTTATCAAAACTCATCAGAATTTATACTTAAAATACATGTTTTCCCCTGTATGTGAAGTTAACTCAAATCTTAAAAATGGCTTAGTTTTTAAAAAAAGTAATTTATATAATAGAAAAATCTAGAAGTAGACTCAGCTCCAAATACGGTTGGATCCAAATGTCAACGTTATTACGTTCTTCTTTTCTCTTTATCTCTAGTATGTACTTTTTTACTTGTAAGTTTTATATCAGGCAGACTCTCTCTTCCAAGTTCAACCACCAAAGCTCTAGGCTTACATTCTATTCATCTAACAACCCAATTGGCAAAAGCACACCTCTTTTCTGATTGATCCAGCAGAAATCCTGGCATTAAAATCTCTGCTCCCACCTGAACATGAACTAATTACTGTGGCCAAGTGGAGCCTTTGGGTGGGGGAGGCAGAAAGGAATTTTCATACTCATCCAGAGGAGCTGAGAGAGATTGACTACCCAAAGGAAAACTGGAATGTTGTTACTAGAAGAAGGAATATGGGACAAAACCAGTAGAAGTTCCCAAAAGTGAAGATAAACTTTTATTCAAATAGCTTCATATGGTCCTGTGGTTTTTAAATTCTTTTAAGAAAAGTACATTTAATTCTAAGTTCCCTAGCCTGTAGTTACTGATAAGGTCAGCCAAACTGATCATCTTCTTATTTACAAGACCTCCTCTGTAAATCTCCTCAAGACTGCCCCACCAGCAGTCTGGGACTTCCCAGAGAGTCTCATACTTATGACTAACCTCAGTGATTGTAATCCCTAGGAAGGAAAACAGGGCCCCTGCCCTACCATTTCTCTCCAGAACCCAGCAGTTTTCACCGGTGACTGCCACTGACTCACCAAGTACCACCACCTATGTTCATGCCAAAGCTGAGCTGAAATACTGTCAGCTATGTGCCTACTGTTTCTCAGTTCCTAGCCCGCCTTTCTGTACGCCATTACGCGATGCTAGGACTAGGACTCAGCTAACCGCATCTCCCAGGCTTCCCTGCGAGTTGGCTCACTGTCAAGTTCTGACAACAGGAGGCCTGAGGGAAAGGCTGGAAGGCAGCTAGGGAGCAGAGAGGTCTTCTTCCTGTCCTGTTCCTATCTCTGTTCCTCCAGCAGCAGCAGTTGGCTCTAGTCGGACATGCCTTTTGAAGCTCCTAGGATAAGATGCCTGGGTGTAGCTCTTATAGCTCTTTCCTCTGGGTGTAGATGCCAGCCCTGTGGGGTCTTTTCTCTGAGTTCCTGGGTTCTAGTGACCCCATCTCTCTTTTGTTCCCTTACCCCATAAGAGGAATTCCCTTGTTCGTAGCCCTGAGAACATTAGTTAAAATTAAAGTCTACACAGAAAATAAGAACATTAATAAAAACATCGAAAATGCCGACTGAGAAAGGCCTGATCTGATCTATCTTCTCTCAGTCTTCCTCTGGTCCTATTTCTGGCTAAGAAGGTATTTAAAGGTTACTGTAAACAACGGTCAGTCTCGAAGCTTCTCGGTTGCCCTCGAGCCTCCTGCTATTTAATCCTCCCAGCTCAACTTCTGATTCAACATTTTGACAATAACCCTTTCCCTCTGCCTCTCCCTTCCCTTCCCTCCGTGGCTTTTCTTTCTGTCATTTGTGGCTCGGCTCTCCTCGCTGGCCTGTCTGGACATGCTTGTGATGTCAGATGCCTGCACTTGAGCTATCCTTTTGTATCCATGGTGACGGATGAAAAATAAGCTGCTTTGCAGCGATTTAAACTTTAATCCATTCAAATGATGCATGCTTTATTACTCAGGTGACTTCCCCCCCCCCAATACTTTCAGATCACCGAAATCTTGAATTATTAAAGAATTAACATGCCTTTTCTTCCTCTCCTTTTCTAACCGTTTTTGCCTTGCTAAGTTTAAATAATCTTTTTCATCTCAGCATCTGCAATATTTTTCTTGAAAATTAAATCAACAGGAAAATAATCCCTAGGAAGGAAAACAGGGCCCCTGCCCTACCATTTCTCTCCAGAACCCAGCAGTTTTCACCGGTGACTGCCACTGACTCACCAAGTACCACCACCTATGTTCATGCCAAAGCTGAGCTGAAATACTGTCAGCTATGTGCCTACTGTTTCTCAGTTCCTAGCCCGCCTTTCTGTACGCCATTACGCGATGCTAGGACTAGGACTCAGCTAACCGCATCTCCCAGGCTTCCCTGCGAGTTGGCTCACTGTCAAGTTCTGACAACAGGAGGCCTGAGGGAAAGGCTGGAAGGCAGCTAGGGAGCAGAGAGGTCTTCTTCCTGTCCTGTTCCTATCTCTGTTCCTCCAGCAGCAGCAGTTGGCTCTAGTCGGACATGCCTTTTGAAGCTCCTAGGATAAGATGCCTGGGTGTAGCTCTTATAGCTCTTTCCTCTGGGTGTAGATGCCAGCCCTGTGGGGTCTTTTCTCTGAGTTCCTGGGTTCTAGTGACCCCATCTCTCTTTTGTTCCCTTACCCCATAAGAGGAATTCCCTTTTGCGTAGCCCTGAGAACATTAGTTAAAATTAAGGCCTACACATAAAATAAGAACATTAAAAAAAAAAACATCGAAACTGCCGACTGAGAAAGGCCTGATCTGATCTATCTTCTCTCAGTCTTCCTCTGGTCCTATTTCTGGCTAAGAAGGTATTTAAAGGTTACTGTAAACAACGGTCAGTCTCGAAGCTTCTCGGTTGCCCTCGAGCCTCCTGCTATTTAATCCTCCCAGCTCAACTTCTGATTCAACATTTTGACAATAACCCTTTCCCTCTGCCTCTCCCTTCCCTTCCCTCCGTGGCTTTTCTTTCTGTCATTTGTGGCTCGGCTCTCCTCGCTGGCCTGTCTGGACATGCTTGTGATGTCAGATGCCTGCACTTGAGCTATCCTTTTGTATCCATGGTGACGGATGAAAAATAAGCTGCTTTGCAGCGATTTAAACTTTAATCCATTCAAATGATGCATGCTTTATTACTCAGGTGACTTCCCCCCCCCCAATACTTTCAGATCACCGAAATCTTGAATTATTAAAGAATTAACATGCCTTTTCTTCCTCTCCTTTTCTAACCGTTTTTGCCTTGCTAAGTTTAAATAATCTTTTTCATCTCAGCATCTGCAATATTTTTCTTGAAAATTAAATCAACAGGAAAATAATTTCAGAAATATGATTCCAAAGAAAAAGGAAGTGTAAAAGATATTTAAAGTTCCTCTTCACTATGTGTATACAGGAAATTTGTATTAGGCTAAGTAGTTTGGATAGCCTATATAACACTGAGTATTTTTACCTGTTGATTATTTTTTAAAAACAGGCTTTGTGTACACAAGGTTTGCAAGTAATGGTTTCTAAGTAAAATGTAGTATCTTTTCATTCTGTGTTTATAGTTTCCTTCCCATTTATAAGTGACACTGACTTTTCAGTGATCTAAAGTTTCTTTATACTAAAAAATGTAATAAATACTACAAGTGAACCAACAATAAAAGTCACGAAGGCAGCAATCATGGGATTCTCAGTGTTCTCTACATTTATGCTACAGTCAAAGTCTTGCCTGTTTTTCTGGTGGGGAAGTGAGTGAGCAGTGATATGCATTTGTACACTTTTCTTAAGTTAATTATTACCTCGCTTGTTTTTCTGCTTCAAAGTCTGGGCACTCTTTGAAGTAGTGTTTTGGTGGTTTTGGGATATATATCCAGGAGTGGAATTGTTAGGTCAGTACATCCCAATGTTCATAGCAGCATTATTTGCAATTGCCAAAATATGGAAACAACCTAAGTATCCATCCACAGATGAACAGATAAAGATGTGGTGTTTATATACAGTGAATACGCCTCAGCCATAAAAAGAATGAAACTTTGTCATCTGCAGCATGAATGGACTTGGATGGTATTAGGCTAAGTGAAGTAAGTCAGACAAAGACAACCACATCCCTTATATGTGGAATCTGAAAAATGAAACAAATTAGTCAAAATAACAAAAAAGAAAGAGTCACTGATACAGACAACTAGTGGTGACCAGTTGGGGAGAAGGGAAATGGGAGGGGAAAGGTTGGGCAGGGTTTTAAGAGGTATTAATACAAACTATTAAGTATAAAATAAGGATCTATTGCAAGGATCTATTGCACAAGGATGAGATGCCTGGGTGTAGATTTATTACAAGGATCTACTGCACACAGGGAATGTAGCCAATACTTTATAATAACTATAAATGAAGTATAACCATTAAAGTTGTATACCTATAAATTATATAACACTGTGCATCAACCATACTTTAAGAAACAAAAAGGAACAACAACAAAAAACCCCACAAAAGTCTGGCACTCAATGATCAGTGTAAACAGAGGTGAGTAAGCCTTAGGAAAAAACCATTAATATCATATGCAATATCCATAACATGTAAGCTTATACAGACAGAAAGTAGAGCAGAGGTAACCAGAAACAAAAGAAATGGGAAGAAATAGGAGTTACTGTCTAATAGATACAGAATTTTTGTTTGAGATGATGAAAATCTTCTGTAAATAGACAATGGTGGTTATACAACTTTTAAATTTAGTGCCACTAAACTGTAAACTTAAAATGGTAAATTTTATACACAGTGATGTATATTTTGGTGGTGGTTTAGTCACTAAGTCGTATCCAACTCTTGTGACCCCATGAACTGTAGCCCACCAAGCTACATGGAATTCACCAGGCAGGAATACTGGAGTGGGTAACCATTCCCTTCTCCAAGGGATCTTCCTGACCCAGGGATCAAACCCGGGTCTCCTGCCTTGCAGGTGGATTCTTTACCGTCTGAGCCACCCAGGGAGCCCCATCATTCTCTAAAAAGCCATAAAAAAATTAGAACTCAAAACCTTCCACTAGGGATTATTTAAAAATACAGAAGCAATCTTACCCTTATCAACCACCACCCTTGGAAAATCCTTTCTTTGCCTTCATCTCACCAAAGGAAAGGCCTAGTGGGTGAGCATGAGGGGAAGAAATCCAGAAGAATAATTCATAAGGTGCCTTAAAGAGGAGGAGACTAACATCTTGTCCCTGACCGATGCCTGCCAACCTCTTTGTAACATCGTGCTGCCATTGGCGTAAAGCATTTGAGACGGTTTGGGGGTATCTCCCACTGTTTATGGGGCATGCATAGAGACTAACATTCATTCCCAGGCTAACATTTCTGAAAGTGAGAGTACAAAAGCCACTCCCAATAAGGTCTGAAGATACACTGTGCCTAGAAGAAGGTGAGGGCTCCTGCCCCCAATCTGCTGGCCATGATGTTAAAGGGCACGACAGGGACATCCAGAACCTCATGTGTAGGAGCGGGGAATTAGAGGAGAAGCAGAAGAGCACGGGGCAGTGATCTCATTCTTGAAGCCACTGACATCAGACAAGAACATAACGAACCAGAGAGAGACTAGTGACGCCTCCCGACCTGACACCCGGGGGCCATTCACAGAAGGAGGTGGGGGCTGCCCCTCTCCATTCTCCAGAGCCAGCTGGACCACCGCCCCCTTCTTTGGTGCTCCGAGCTGCAGCGTCTACTTTTTTGGGGTGGGGGAGAAAAGGGATTTTTTTACAGAATTTTGTTTTGAAGATGATGAAAAACCTTCTGTAAATAGACAATGGTGGTTATACAACTTTTAAATTTAGTGCCACTAAACTGTAAACTTAAAATGGTAAATTTTATACACAGTGATGTATATTTTGGTGGTGGTTTAGTCACTAAGTCGTATCCAACTCTTGTGACCCCATGAACTGTAGCCCACCAAGCTACATGGAATTCACCAGGCAGGAATACTGGAGTGGGTAACCATTCCCTTCTCCAAGGGATCTTCCTGACCCAGGGATCAAACCCGGGTCTCCTGCCTTGCAGGTGGATTCTTTACCGTCTGAGCCACCCAGGGAGCCCCATCATTCTCTAAAAAGCCATAAAAAAATTAGAACTCAAAACCTTCCACTAGGGATTATTTAAAAATACAGAAGCAATCTTACCCTTATCAACCACCACCCTTGGAAAATCCTTTCTTTGCCTTCATCTCACCAAAGGAAAGGCCTAGTGGGTGAGCATGAGGGGAAGAAATCCAGAAGAATAATTCATAAGGTGCCTTAAAGAGGAGGAGACTAACATCTTGTCCCTGACCGATGCCTGCCAACCTCTTTGTAACATCGTGCTGCCATTGGCGTAAAGCATTTGAGACGGTTTGGGGGTATCTCCCACTGTTTATGGGGCATGCATAGAGACTAACATTCATTCCCAGGCTAACATTTCTGAAAGTGAGAGTACAAAAGCCACTCCCAATAAGGTCTGAAGATACACTGTGCCTAGAAGAAGGTGAGGGCTCCTGCCCCCAATCTGCTGGCCATGATGTTAAAGGGCACGACAGGGACATCCAGAACCTCATGTGTAGGAGCGGGGAATTAGAGGAGAAGCAGAAGAGCACGGGGCAGTGATCTCATTCTTGAAGCCACTGACATCAGACAAGAACATAACGAACCAGAGAGAGACTAGTGACGCCTCCCGACCTGACACCCGGGGGCCATTCACAGAAGGAGGTGGGGGCTGCCCCTCTCCATTCTCCAGAGCCAGCTGGACCACCGCCCCCTTCTGTGGTGTTCAGAGCTGCAGCGTCTACTGTGGGGTGGGGGGGGAGGAAAAGGGATTGAATCAGAAATGAGACTGGTGCTTTAAAGCTGGAGTATACTTTCAACCCTGAAAGTATTAGCGATGTTAGGGAATCTGTCCAAGCTCTTAATCTGGAATTCAAGAGAGCACAGTTGAATGCAGAGATGCTGCTGTATTTCTGAATAGTGAGGTGGCCTAATTAACATACAGAATCAAACCATATACACAATTTTATGAGTGTTTTTTACCTGATGACAATTTTCTCATCTTGAAAAAAATCTTCACACATTCAAAAAATCTTTATAAATATTGTTTATGATAGTCTCATATTTCCACTCTACAGATATGTCACAATTTGTTAAGCATTATTGCAGGACACTGATGTTGTTTTCAAATTTGAAAAACTGAATTACAGTAAATGTGACTATCATTTTCATTATTAAATAGCCACTGATTCATGGATAAAGAGATTCTGCCTACCAAGTAATTCATCAGAACACAGTCTTGGGTGTTGGTAAGCTAGCCAGGAGTCCTGGCTCCTGATGATGCATTTACTAAGCTGGCAGAATTACACATTTTTATCCTTCCAGTGTTTGCCAATGTGTATGGAGCTGATGGCTGTAGTCCTGAAGGATATAACATGTCCCTGCCTTTTAGACTATAAGCACCAGAGGGGTGGGTGTCTCTGTTCCATTCTCTGCCATATGCCTGGCACCTAGAACAGGGATCATCATGGGTAGGCATCCAAATGATAGTTAAAAAAATAAACTACTTAGAATTATATGGGCTTACTTTGTAACTATTAGTTTTAAGTAGGAATGGGACATAATTACTCCTCAATTTCCTTTTGGTTTTTGCAGAGTGCATTTATGGGAACCACATAAGAGGTGGTTAGGATAAGGATGGATCTAATAGAAGAAAATGACAGGAGGCAGGGCCACTAGCAGAAGACAGGACAAAGGGTAGGAGGGAACTTTAGGTTCCAGCATCTGAATAAATGTTGACATGATGCTACAGCTTTGCTTTTACTAAGATTTAAATTAACTGATTCAATTAGCAAGACAGCAGGCTCCTAATAACAGGCTGAAATCATGCAGTGACCATCAGGGGAGGTTATTCCTAGTGTTGCCAACTGTGGACTGAGCACACATATCTAACCCCCTGCCCCTCACAGTTTCATGGAAATAACAGAAGAGCCATCACATAAATCTTGTTTAAGGACTGAAAACATAACATACCTCCATAGGACATAGATAGCAGTTGACCAAAAGTTTGCAGAAATCCTAGAAGACAGAAACTAATTAGGACCAGACTGAAAGTGCAGACAGAGACATGAAACGCTATAGTCCCAAACATCATAGGTAAGAAAAGTCCTTTCTAAATGAGGCCCAGAGAAATTCCACATTCAGAGACAATGTTGGCAACAGTCAGTTTGGGATGGGGTTATCATCAGTGTAATAATTAAATAACTACTGAGACAATTAGGTCCTCCTACTTCCCCTTCCCTTTCTTTCTCTTTCCCCTGGGTATATATCCCGAGACTCAATCTACAAATAGCATGGAAGAACTCCTTAAAGCTACAAGACATTATGTGCATGTATGCTAAGTTGCTTCAGTAGTATCTGCCTCTTTGCATTCCCGTGGACTGTAGCCCACCAGCTTCCTCTGTTCACGGGATTTCCCAGACAAGACTACTGGAGTGGGTTGCCACGCCCTCCTCCATGGGAGCTCCCTGACTCTCTTATATCCCCTGAGGTTCTTTATCACTAGCGCTACCTAGGAGGCCCATCTCTCTCTCTTTCTCTCTCTCTCTCTCTCTCTCACACACACACACACACACACACACAACGATATACATATATCAACACTTTAAAAAATATAACAAAACTCAGAAAGGACAAAGGTAGAGTATCTGTAAATGTTCTCATTTCCTCATTTTTATAACAAGTTGATGAATCCTACCTAAAATTTATGTCAAGAAAAAGAAGTGAGGTTAAAGGGTAACCACCAAAAACAAACTCCCTTACGAACATTCAGAGGACTACAGATGAAAATGATTACCTCTAGGGAGTTAGACTCGACATGGGTGATGGGCAGAGAGGCAAGGAATCTTACTCAGAAAAATCTGTATGACTTTAAAAAGATTTTATAAGTTTTGATATTGCTTTAATAATTTTTTAAATGCTTAGTAAGAGAGAGACAGAAATAAACACACTTCAATGTTAACAGTGGTTGCTTTTGAATGGTAAGAATTATGGGTAATTTTGGGTTTTCTTATAGTTCTACATTATCCAAGTTTCCTATCTCCATTAATCCTGCCATAGAAAAAAATGATTATTAAGGAAATGCCATGCCTGCTGTATATAGCACAGGGAAAAATCTAAAGAGCGATATATGTATATATATGTGTGTGTGTGTGTATATATATATATATATATATATATATATATATGGACTTCCCTGGTGGCTCAGATGGTAAAGAATCTGCCTGCAATGCAGGAGACCTGCATTTGATCCCTGGGTTCGGAAGATCTCCTAGAAAAGGCAATGGCTACCTACGCCAGTATTCTTGACTGGAGAATTCCATGGACAGAGGAGCCTGGCAGGCCCCAGTATATATATAACTGAATCACTTTCCCATATGCCTGAAATGAGTACAACATTATAAATCAACTATACTTCAATAAAATAAAAAGAAAAAATAGGCTCTCAAACACACACACACACACAAAGAAACTGTCATTACCACGGATTTGCTATAAAGTATTACACATGTAAACAAAGAATTTAAAACAATATGTAGCTGAAGAGAGGAGACCAAGAGGGAAGACTGGGCTTTGTAACTAGTAACAGAAAGAGACTGAAATTGGACCTCAAGAGCAAAAGTTGCCATCAGTTTCAGAAAGGAATGAATGCTGCATGGACACTGGAATGGAGAATTGGACCAGCTAGGGATTTACTAAGCCACCCCTGGATTTTCCCTCAGAGATTCTCTGCTTCTTCAGATTTTTCTGTAGGATGAGGCATGTGTATCCGTTATCCTCCCTTATTTAACATAACTGAGAGAAAAACCTGACCACAGCAGAGATCACTAGTGAGTCCTTGCCCGTTAGGGCTTACTTGATCTAGAACTGCTGCTTCCTCGTTTTGCTCTGGCTGGTCCTATGTGACACAAACCAGACATGACGTTACAGAGCTGGCTCCACAATCGCCGGACTAATGTTCCTACAAATGGTCAAATCAAGACCATGTCGGCTGTTAAGTTCTTCTATAGGGTGGTCACCACAGTGGGGTGGCTAGTGCAGAAGATTGTCAGAAAGTGCCTGATCACCCTAGAAAATGCCCCTAGCCATCTCCTTTCTGGCACAACTCGCTGTGCCTCCAGCAAACCTGTCTTACTGGGATGTCAATGGCACGACGGTGGTCTCTGTCTCTGTGCCTTTCTTTTTAGAACTTCTGCTGCCAGTGTCCCAGAAGAGCATATTCTTTCATGCAACATCCAGCAAAGGTGACTTTTTACAAAAGTCAACAGTCAGGATGCAGTGTTACTTGAGCGTCAATAGGGGAGCACGGCAGCCTACTACAGAGAAAGAGCTCCTTTAGGAATATTCATCATTTCAAGGAACTCTGATGAAGGCCAATGGAGAGTTTTTGAAGTTTCACAATTTGAAGGACTGCTGGTTTTTCCTCCATTTCCAAGCCTTTACTTATTTAAAAAATTTTATTGAGGTAGAGTTGATATACAATATTATGTATGCGTCAAGTATATAACATAGTGATCCACACTTTTTAAAGATTTTTACTCCATTTATTAATATAATTAATTGGGAGACCATTCCTTTTTTTTCTTTCTTTTTAGCTGCGGTGGGTCTTCATTACTGTGCACAGGCTTTCTCTAGCTGCAGTGATTGGGGGCTACGATTCATTGTGGTGCCTGGGCTTATCAATGCAGTGGCTTCTCAAGTTGAGGAGCACAGACTCGATCATGTGGGCTTCAGTAGTTGTGTCAGGAAGGTTTAGTTGTCCTTTACCACGTGGGATCCTCCTGGACCAGAAACTTGTGATCCCTGCATTGGCAGGTGGATTCTTTTTTTATTATTATTATTATTTAAACATCACAAGTAAAGAGATTTATTTTCTGATCCTAGTCTTTGGCCCTGAACAATTTTTTTTTGTTTTTTGTTTATATATATATATATATATATATATATAATTTTATTTTATTTAACAGTTTTGTTGTTTACTGCCACTGGACCAACAGGAAAGCCCAGGACTGCTACTGGCGAGCTTTCTTCATTGCAGGCTATAAAGAGATGACATACAAATTCTTAGGAATTACTTATTTTATCCCTCAAATTCTTTATTATATAATGGAGCAATAGAAGCTCTTGAAATATGAAAGGAGCCATGGCTGTCTTGCAGTGGTTTATCTAAAGTCAGCTGGGATAGTTTTGGCTAAGAGCTTGTTTCTCAAAGTGGAGTCTGCAAACAAGTAGTGTCAGTATCTCTGTGGGGCACTTGGAATATCAGGCCCTACCCCAGACCTACAGAATAAAAACCTTCATCCAGGTGATTTGTATACACATCAAAGTTTAAAAAGCACTCTACTGGGAGAATGCAAGGCTGCTTTGGGAATGTTCTCAGCTGTCAAAACAGTGGCTCTAGGACTTCCCTGGTGGTCCAATGTGTAAAGAGTCCACCTTGCACAGCAGGGGACACCGGTTCGATCCCTGGCCGGAGAAGATACCACGTGCCAGAGCAACTGGACCGGTGTGTCCAATTACAAGCCAGCGCTGGAGCCCATTAGCCCTGGTGCTCTGCTACAGGAGAGGCCACTGTAAACAATTATGTATGCGTCAAGTATATAACATAGTGATCCACACTTTTTAAAGATTTTTACTCCATTTATTAATATAATTAATTGGGAGACCATTCCTTTTTTTTCTTTCTTTTTAGCTGCGGTGGGTCTTCATTACTGTGCACAGGCTTTCTCTAGCTGCAGTGATTGGGGGCTACGATTCATTGTGGTGCCTGGGCTTATCAATGCAGTGGCTTCTCAAGTTGAGGAGCACAGACTCGATCATGTGGGCTTCAGTAGTTGTGTCAGGAAGGTTTAGTTGTCCTTTACCACGTGGGATCCTCCTGGACCAGAAACTTGTGATCCCTGCATTGGCAGGTGGATTCTTTTTTTATTATTATTATTATTTAAACATCACAAGTAAAGAGATTTATTTTCTGATCCTAGTCTTTGGCCCTGAACAATTTTTTTTTGTTTTTTGTTTATATATATATATATATATATATATATAATTTTATTTTATTTAACAGTTTTGTTGTTTACTGCCACTGGACCAACAGGAAAGCCCAGGACTGCTACTGGCGAGCTTTCTTCATTGCAGGCTATAAAGAGATGACATACAAATTCTTAGGAATTACTTATTTTATCCCTCAAATTCTTTATTATATAATGGAGCAATAGAAGCTCTTGAAATATGAAAGGAGCCATGGCTGTCTTGCAGTGGTTTATCTAAAGTCAGCTGGGATAGTTTTGGCTAAGAGCTTGTTTCTCAAAGTGGAGTCTGCAAACAAGTAGTGTCAGTATCTCTGTGGGGCACTTGGAATATCAGGCCCTACCCCAGACCTACAGAATAAAAACCTTCATCCAGGTGATTTGTATACACATCAAAGTTTAAAAAGCACTCTACTGGGAGAATGCAAGGCTGCTTTGGGAATGTTCTCAGCTGTCAAAACAGTGGCTCTAGGACTTCCCTGGTGGTCCAATGTGTAAAGAGTCCACCTTGCACAGCAGGGGACACCGGTTCGATCCCTGGCCGGAGAAGATACCACGTGCCGTAGAGCAACTGGACCGGTGTGTCCAATTACAAGCCAGCGCTCTGGAGCCCATTAGCCCAGAGCTGGTGCTCTGCTACAGGAGAGGCCACTGCAATGGGAGGCCCACACAAGCCAAAGAACAAAGATGGATGAAAATAAATAAATGAAAGACCAATAAAAGTGGCCAAAAAAATAAAAAACAAACAAACAGTGCCTCTAAATTTATGAAATTTACAGCTAACATCAGAGCATTCTGTAACAATTATGTGATACTTAAGGTAGGCCACATGCTTCTTGTAATGACTGCAGCATTTCAGATTGCAGTTACTTTAGGCATGGGATGCTATGCCAGAGGTTTAGAATCAACCCCCCACTGTCTTGATGTCTCAGATCTTTCTGATTGTGCTGCACTAAACCAGGCAGAACCCATCTCCCAAAGAGTAATCAGTTTTCATATGGGAGCTTCTTTTCAGGCATGGGTGGAATTTTCCTTTGAGAAGTAATTTATATAATGGACACAGCCACGGGAGGAAAGAAAAGAAAAAGTTCATAGCTGGTATGAGTCAGGGAACAAAGTTCTCATTTTTCCATCTAATCAGCCATGGCCTCTGAGTTTGTACCTCCCGGTCCTAGTGTTACTATGATCAAAATTACAGAATGTTGAGGAAAATGGGTGGAAATAATTTGCAAGACTAGATTCTATTGAATCTCTTCAAAATCACAACAAAACCTCAGTTTTAGACAAGATACACACATGTTGCGAAGAACTGAGTACAAACGGAAAAGTTTGTCACATAAATGAAGATAATCTGTGCTTGTGGCCCTAGTGAAGAGACCCAAAAATCTACTGTGTGTTTTGACTTATTTCCTCTTTTGTACCACTTGGACAAGGATGTAAACACGATCTATCAAAACAAGAAGGCTGACTTTTGCAGCCATGATGGACGAAAACCATCAGAGCAACAAAGATCCTGAATGACTTAATTCATTAAGGTTAAGCCATTTTCCTTCCTCTTTCATTCAGTATCTTTGATAATGAACAGGTTTCTGAGACAATTATATGGTCTGTCCCTATTTTCTTCATTCTGTTATTGTTCATAAGCCATTATTTATCATTCTTTTCTTAATGGATCATAAGTTATTATTTATCATCCATTCTTAATGGTCATTTTTAAATGATGTGGCCAACTGAGCTGTCTTGAGCTCATGAGCATAATTCACAATGGTCTTTGCAGAGGTAAATGACCTGTTTTCCCTCTATTTTTCCTGTTGTGACCATAGTAGGCATATTAATGCTATGCTACTATGATAGTTGTCTACTGAATAACAAAAAATTAAGTAGGAATTTCTGGAAGTACCTTTTTTATATAAGAAATTCCAGAGGTGGGAGAGAGACATAATTTTTAAATCACAAAGTTTGTACTAAGGACATAATGTATGCAAAAATATTAATAGAGCCTTTCTAATCTTCTTTTGACAAGTTCTACTGACAGTCATTTGAGAATTCTTGTTTCTAGAGTATTCTTTGAAATTCAACAGAGGATTTATTGAGAAGTCTGCAACAGAGGAATAAAAAATGCTGACTTGAAATTTGTAATTCAAATGTACCTTCCTCTAAATCCTAAAATTCAGTCCATCAGAACCTAAGTCAAAAATATACAATGGAATAGCTTTCCTATGGTAGAGTGGTATGGTTAATAGTACAGACTCAGAGGTCAGAGGTCAGAAAGACTTGTCTCTGTCACTCAGAAATTACATATTGGGGCAAGTTACTCAAACGCTCTGTTTTAGTTTCCTTATTTGTAAAATAGAAACCAAAATGTTTACTTCTTCAGATTTTTTTGAAAATTAAATAACTCAAATGCATAGTAAACCCTAAGGCCAAAAATGTAGGCATATTATTATATTATTATTATATACCTAGCAATATCTAGCTAGACAATGAAATAGATATCATATAGATAAATATTGTTATTACAGATATCATTATTAAATATCTATCAGTATCTGGCTTGATAATGTAAAAGACAAGATACTTCATTCACAATAGTGACATATCATGACCTACATAAAGAAAAAGCTAAAAATATATCATGTCCCTGCAAAGGAAAACTGAATAATTTAAAGGTGTCAAATCATCCCAAATTGATTTATAAGCTGACAGTCCAAAATCCATTTTAAAAATGTTCTCAAAATTATCTTAAAATATATTTAAATGAATAAGTATCCAAAGTTTAAAAATGAAAACTACTAATTATGAGAAGAAATAGAATATGTTCAAACATTAAAATATTAGCGTGCTACCAGGGTTTTTATAATAGTACTGACACAAGTTAAAATATATAATAAAGAAAACTTCTCAAAAAAATAAGAATTATTCATTAAATGACTCTGGGGAAACTCACAAACTTAAGAGATCTCTATTCATAATGTATATCGTATACTATTTCATTAAATACATACCAAATGAATTTAAGAATTAAATGTAAATTCAAAATATAAAAAACAAGCATAACATGAAATATTTATCCAACTTCTGCAACGAGGAAGCTTTCTAAAACTATACATAATGAAAGAAGTCTCCAGCAAACATATAATAGAAACAAAAGATATGAATATAGATAATTGCCCAAAGAGAAATTAATTCATGTTAGAAACATGGAAAAGTCTAACTTCATTAGAAGCCTTTAAATTTTTTCAAAATGAAATCATTAGATCCAAGTAGACTCCATTTTTATTTCTCTACTTATTTCTTGTTTCAAGAATAAAAATATTGCATGCTGACAAGAAGGTATTAAAACAGGTACTCTCCAATGCGTTGGTAGTATAAACTGGTTTAAATTACTTTGTTAGGAGTATATCAAAAGTCTTAAACTGACTGTAATCCTCAACCCAATAATTCCACTTTTAGAATTATTCTCCTTGAAGAGATTCCTCCATACTAAAGTTGTACATGCAAAATAAAATCATCACAAAATTATTTTAAACAGAAAATTGAAGATACTATAATAATAATGTGATTAAATATTGTGGTATGTGATTAAACTTTGGAAACATTAAAAATGTTAAATTTATAATGATGAGAGGAAATAATATAATAATTTTTAAAAAAGAAACAAACCAATATAAAAGCATAATAAATGTGCAAAAATAGTAACTCTGGTTTTGGATAATGAACTACTGGGATATTCTGTATTTGTGTTTTAAATATAGGTTCTGATTTGTCTATAATGAATATATTTAACTTTTGGAACATGGTTAGCTTTTATGACTAGAAAAAGATAAAGTACTTTTGAAAGCTCAGAAGTAACATATTCGCTTTTGTAACAATTCATGCTTTTCTCCCTATATGAGAAATATATAAAATAACAATTTCCAATTTATATTTTTCCCAGACCACAAGCACAATTATAGACTCATAGAAATCCCATGGACAGAGGAGCCCGGGGTGTAACAGTCCACGGGGCCGCAAAAGAGTCAGACACAACTTAGTGACTCAACAACAAAGGTATCCAAGCAGAATGTCATTACATACAATTCAATAAGCTTTGATGTTAAAGCATGATTTGTTTTAATCAGCAGATACAAAAGAGTACCTACAATTTATAACATTTTATAGGTAATTTCAAGATCAAATGATGATAAGATGACAGAATATACAGAATTATAATGTAATCATGTTTTAATTTTTATTAAAATTGATACCTGTCTAATTTTTTCCTTTCTAATTCATGATCATTTTAGTGGTTTGTGACAAGAAAAATTAAAATGGATGACTATGGAGAAGAGTTTGAATTTTCCAAATTATTATTAAAATATGAAGGATTTAAAATTCTGAGCAACAAAAAGCACCGATATGGTTGTTTCAAGAATAAAAATATTGCATGCTGACAAGAAGGTATTAAAACAGGTACTCTCCAATGCGTTGGTAGTATAAACTGGTTTAAATTACTTTGTTAGGAGTATATCAAAAGTCTTAAACTGACTGTAATCCTCAACCCAATAATTCCACTTTTAGAATTATTCTCCTTGAAGAGATTCCTCCATACTAAAGTTGTACATGCAAAATAAAATCATCACAAAATTATTTTAAACAGAAAATTGAAGATACTATAATAATAATGTGATTAAATATTGTGGTATGTGATTAAACTTTGGAAACATTAAAAATGTTAAATTTATAATGATGAGAGGAAATAATATAATAATTTTTAAAAAAGAAACAAACCAATATAAAAGCATAATAAATGTGCAAAAATAGTAACTCTGGTTTTGGATAATGAACTACTGGGATATTCTGTATTTGTGTTTTAAATATAGGTTCTGATTTGTCTATAATGAATATATTTAACTTTTGGAACATGGTTAGCTTTTATGACTAGAAAAAGATAAAGTACTTTTGAAAGCTCAGAAGTAACATATTCGCTTTTGTAACAATTCATGCTTTTCTCCCTATATGAGAAATATATAAAATAACAATTTCCAATTTATATTTTTCCCAGACCACAAGCACAATTATAGACTCATAGAAATCCCATGGCCAGAGGAGCCCGGGTGTAACAGTCCACGGGGCCGCAAAAGAGTCAGACACAACTTAGTGACTCAACAACAAAGGTATCCAAGCAGAATGTCATTACATACAATTCAATAAGCTTTGATGTTAAAGCATGATTTGTTTTAATCAGCAGATACAAAAGAGTACCTACAATTTATAACATTTTATAGGTAATTTCAAGATCAAATGATGATAAGATGACAGAATATACAGAATTATAATGTAATCATGTTTTAATTTTTATTAAAATTGATACCTGTCTAATTTTTTCCTTTCTAATTCATGATCATTTTAGTGGTTTGTGACAAGAAAAATTAAAATGGATGACTATGGAGAAGAGTTTGAATTTTCCAAATTATTATTAAAATATGAAGGATTTAAAATTCTGAGCAACAAAAAGCACCCAGCAAAGATTCTCTAAAACATCTGTAAAGTGACAAAAAAAATGTGAGGAACTATTAATAGAGAAATGAGAGCCCTGGAACTATTCCACTGGGGATGTTCCCAGACTGTAGCAAATATGACCATGCAGTAGCCTTCTGAGGATAATTATGTTTGGAATATTTACATTTGGACTAAGTGCACACTGGAGGAAAATGCATTGTAATTAGTAGTGGATACGTTTGCTGGGACACAACCCTGCTTCTGCCAAGCAAACATTAGATATCCAGAGAATACCTTTCTTCTAAGTCAATTTTAATATTTTACAATTCATTGATGTGTCCCATTTGGCATGCAAAACTTTTTCCAGAATGCTTCTAGGAGAAAAGTTACCCTTGATTGCAGAGAGTCTGGAATTAATCAGGTTGGAATGAACAAACAATTATGTATATTAAGGTTTATTATTTTGAACATCACTGATTTAAGACATGATCATTTAAGTCTGACTTGGCTCTTGTTTTCCTTGGAATCATCAAGAGAGAAAATGTTTACAATACAAATGAATATCATAAATGAGAATCTCCTAAAGAGAAAGTTATGCCTATCATCACACTGATCTGCTATGAGGTCAAATGAGCTTCACCTGAATGAAATGAACGTGCAAGGAAGGAGACAGCACAGTCGTGAGGAATGAGCAACAGACGAGAGGACGTGTGTGGCGTCTACTGCTTTAACCCCTACAGACGGATCAGCTCTGGAGATGGGTGAACTGGAGAATCACCATGGTTCCAACAAGGGGAATCTATACACAGAAGAGTCTACACACAGACATCTATACACATTGCCTATCTCACAGTCAGATAGGCAATGGATGAGAGTGTTGCAAATATAAGGAGAGCCCTACATCCAGGTCTCAAAACGATGGATCTGTAAACATACAATATATATATGGGGTTTTTTGAAAGGTGAAGGAATTTCTTTGAGGGTACCTACACCACAGAATCCATTAATTACATAGTCACAGAAAAAAAAAAAAATTCTATGGAGAAGAGTTTGAATTTTCCAAATTATTATTAAAATATGAAGGATTTAAAATTCTGAGCAACAAAAAGCACCCAGCAAAGATTCTCTAAAACATCTGTAAAGTGACAAAAAAAATGTGAGGAACTATTAATAGAGAAATGAGAGCCCTGGAACTATTCCACTGGGGATGTTCCCAGACTGTAGCAAATATGACCATGCAGTAGCCTTCTGAGGATAATTATGTTTGGAATATTTACATTTGGACTAAGTGCACACTGGAGGAAAATGCATTGTAATTAGTAGTGGATACGTTTGCTGGGACACAACCCTGCTTCTGCCAAGCAAACATTAGATATCCAGAGAATACCTTTCTTCTAAGTCAATTTTAATATTTTACAATTCATTGATGTGTCCCATTTGGCATGCAAAACTTTTTCCAGAATGCTTCTAGGAGAAAAGTTACCCTTGATTGCAGAGAGTCTGGAATTAATCAGGTTGGAATGAACAAACAATTATGTATATTAAGGTTTATTATTTTGAACATCACTGATTTAAGACATGATCATTTAAGTCTGACTTGGCTCTTGTTTTCCTTGGAATCATCAAGAGAGAAAATGTTTACAATACAAATGAATATCATAAATGAGAATCTCCTAAAGAGAAAGTTATGCCTATCATCACACTGATCTGCTATGAGGTCAAATGAGCTTCACCTGAATGAAATGAACGTGCAAGGAAGGAGACAGCACAGTCGTGAGGAATGAGCAACAGACGAGAGGACGTGTGTGGCGTCTACTGCTTTAACCCCTACAGACGGATCAGCTCTGGAGATGGGTGAACTGGAGAATCACCATGGTTCCAACAAGGGGAATCTATACACAGAAGAGTCTACACACAGACATCTATACACATTGCCTATCTCACAGTCAGATAGGCAATGGATGAGAGTGTTGCAAATATAAGGAGAGCCCTACATCCAGGTCTCAAAACGATGGATCTGTAAACATACAATATAAATATGGGGTTTTTTTTGAAAGGTGAAGGGAATTTCTTTGAGGGTACCTACACCACAGAATCCATTAATTACATATAGTCACAGATTTACTTCAAAAAAAAAAAATGAGAAAGGAAAAGAAACTCTCCTACACTGGCGGTGGGAACGCAAATTAGTGTAGTCATTATGGAGAATAGTATGGAGGTTCTTTAACAAACTAAAAATGAAGCTGCCATATGGTTTAGCAATCCCACTTCTAGGCATATATCTGGTGAAAACTCTAATCTGATAAGATACATGCACCCCACTGTCCATGGCGACAAGACACAGAAGCATCATAAATGTCCACCGACATCAGATTGGATAAAGAAGTTGTGGTATATACACACAATGGGATATAACGCAGCCATCAGAGGAAGAAATAATGCCATTTGCAACAACATGGATGGACCTAGAGATTAGCATACTAAGTGAAGTGAGCCCAAAACAAGTATCATATGATATGGTTTATCTGTGGAATCTTAAAAAATGATACAAATGAATTTATTTACAAAACAGAAATAGACTCACAAACACAGAAAACAACTTACAGTTGCCAAAATTGGGGGGGGTGGGATAAATTAGGAATTTGAGATTAAAATACATATATATATATGGGATTATATATATGGAATTTGGGATTAAAATACATATATATATTTTGAATGAAATATATATATATATATAAAATAGACAACCAAAAAGGACCTAAATATAGCACAGAGAACTACACTCAATATCTTGTAATAATCTGTAGTGGAAAAGTATCCAAAAGAGAATACATATCTATAGCTGAATCACTTCTCTATACAATAGAAACTAGCACAACATTGTAAATCAACTATATTTCAATAAAAGTTAAAAAAGCAAACAATGGAAACTCCACGTAAGTTTTCTGTGAAATAAGAAACATCCCTAACTGACTCTCTGACCAATGGTGAGGTGGCTGTTGCTCAGCAAAATATTCTGATAACAAACTGAGGTGAATATACAAGATGCATTCCTGTTACTTGGGTTGTTTTTTAATTTAACTTAAAAAGTTAGAGTTTTCACTTTCTGCTTTTTAATTGTATCTGTAAACATACAATATAAATATGGGGTTTTTTTTGAAAGGTGAAGGGAATTTCTTTGAGGGTACCTACACCACAGAATCCATTAATTACATATAGTCACAGATTTACTTCAAAAAAAAAAAATGAGAAAGGAAAAGAAACTCTCCTACACTGGCGGTGGGAACGCAAATTAGTGTAGTCATTATGGAGAATAGTATGGAGGTTCTTTAACAAACTAAAAATGAAGCTGCCATATGGTTTAGCAATCCCACTTCTAGGCATATATCTGGTGAAAACTCTAATCTGATAAGATACATGCACCCCACTGTCCATGGCGACAAGACACAGAAGCATCATAAATGTCCACCGACATCAGATTGGATAAAGAAGTTGTGGTATATACACACAATGGGATATAACGCAGCCATCAGAGGAAGAAATAATGCCATTTGCAACAACATGGATGGACCTAGAGATTAGCATACTAAGTGAAGTGAGCCCAAAACAAGTATCATATGATATGGTTTATCTGTGGAATCTTAAAAAATGATACAAATGAATTTATTTACAAAACAGAAATAGACTCACAAACACAGAAAACAACTTACAGTTGCCAAAATTGGGGGGGGTGGGATAAATTAGGAATTTGAGATTAAAATACATATATATATATGGGATTATATATATGGAATTTGGGATTAAAATACATATATATATTTTGAATGAAATATATATATATATATAAAATAGACAACCAAAAAGGACCTAAATATAGCACAGAGAACTACACTCAATATCTTGTAATAATCTGTAGTGGAAAAGTATCCAAAAGAGAATACATATCTATAGCTGAATCACTTCTCTATACAATAGAAACTAGCACAACATTGTAAATCAACTATATTTCAATAAAAGTTAAAAAAGCAAACAATGGAAACTCCACGTAAGTTTTCTGTGAAATAAGAAACATCCCTAACTGACTCTCTGACCAATGGTGAGGTGGCTGTTGCTCAGCAAAATATTCTGATAACAAACTGAGGTGAATATACAAGATGCATTCCTGTTACTTGGGTTGTTTTTTAATTTAACTTAAAAAGTTAGAGTTTTCACTTTCTGCTTTTTTAAATTGTTATTGAAACATCATTGATTTATAATGTTGCACTAGTTTCTAGTGTACAGCAAAGTGAATTTAGTTATATATTCTTTTTATATATATATTATTTTTTCAGTTATGTATTCTTTTCTAAGATTCTTTTCCATTATAGATGATTACAAGATGTTGAGTATAGTTCCCTGTGCTATAAGTAAGTCCCTCTTTGGTTATCTATTTTATATATAGTAGTATATATATTTTGGGCGTCCTGGGTGGTACTAGAGAATGGTACTGACAATGCAGGAGACATAAGAGACGTGGATTCGATCCCTGGGTTGGGAAGATCCTCTGGAGGAGGGCATGGCAACCCACTCCAGTATTCTTGTCCAGGGAATTCCGTGGGCAGAGGAGCCTGGCAGGCTACAGTCCATAGGGTCACAGACTCAGACACAACTGAAGTGACTTAGTACCCACACATAGAATATATATTTTAATCACAAACTCCTAATTTATTTCTCCCACCTCATCTTTGGTAACCATAAGTTCTTTTCTTTGTTTGTGAATCTATTTCTCCTTTGTAAATAAGTTCATTTGTATCATTTTTTTAAGATTCCACATATAAGCCATATCATATGATCTTTAGCTCACTTCACTCAGTACGCTAATCTTTAGGTCCATCCATGTCATTGCATTATTTCATCTTTTTGATGGCTGAGTAACAGTCCACTGTGTATAAATACCAGATCTTATGAAAATGTTCAAACATATGCAAATATAAAATAATCTAATGAATCTCCATGTATCTATCACTGAGTGAAAACAATTATCAATATTTTGGTGGCATGGACTTAGATTAGAATTACCACTGCCAGGTGTGTCTGTCTCTTTTACCTTACTATCTGGAATACCAAGCAACGACTTAGTGAACAAATTTTCAAATTACACGAAAATAAAAGAATTTAGTTCCAAAAGATGTCATACAAAAAAGGAGAAAAAGGAGCTAAGACTGAAAGAATGCTGTACTCTAGTAGATCAGTCTGGCATAAGAACTGGTTAGATGAAAGTGTGAGCAGAATGAATCATAATCTAATCATACACCCCCCACCCCTCCCCGACCACCACACATACACAAAAAGTAGGCTGATCCACTTGCCAGGGTATAGAATGAAGGAAGAAAAGAAATAAACTAACAGGTACCAGCTTTCCAAAGAACAACAGAGGAGCTATCTTGGATGTGTAGAAGAAAGGCACATCAGGAATGAGGGGTGGGATTGGTACAATAAATAGTCATTGCAAATACAAAAAGGAAGCCAACAGAATGAAAGAATCAGAAGCAGGTAGAGATGACTGAGATAAATTGGAGAAGATAGGAACTTCTAAGAAAAAGAAACAGGAAGAGCTCAATAAAAATGCCCAGAAGCAAAACAATAAGTATACCAAGTGCCACGACCTTGGTCTCTAAGGTCATCCTTACAGAAAGAACCCAGGGCTTTTGCAAGGAATGGCTGATTCCAAGGCTGGCATGTGGCTATCATGTTGACTCACATAGGAGTAGTCTCTTTCCCTGTTCTGCAAACTAGTAAATCCAGAAAGTTAATGTAACGTTTTCAAAGTCATACAGTTGTTCAGAGGCAAAAATCATAATTAAAATCAGCAAGTCCTGATTCCTAGAAAGTTGCCTATAACACTATGTCACATTATTTATATGTATAAATATGTGTATTATATTTATTTTATTTAGTTATATTTTATGTTGATATACTTTATGTTACACTATTATTTTTATTCATAAAAAAACTACAGATATATTTAAATGAATACTACAAGCTCTCTGAAACCACGAATATTTTCTTTCTGATTCACTGATATTTTGCCAGTGCCTAGAAAAGAAATGGTATATAATTGATGCTTATGGAATATTTCTTGGACAAATGAATGTAGGGACAAATAGTTATGACTGTTTATCACATAATTGTTAGGTGATATTTTTAATATTTATCTTTACTTATTTGGCTGCACTGGTTCTTAGTTGCAGCATGAAGGATCTTCAGTTGGGGCATGCAAACTCTTAGGTGCAGCCTGTGGGATCTAGCTCCCTAATCAGGGATTAAGCCCAGGCCCCCTGCACAGTCTTAGCCACTGAGCTTACTTAATTGCACAGCCACTTAATTGCACAGTCTTAGCCACTGAGCGACCAGGGAAGTCCCAGTTATGTAATATCTTAAATAAGCTGATATTATTAATATATCAAGGCCAGTACTATACTCTGTTCACTGTCCTGTCCTAGGCATCCAGAACTTGGGCTGCTATCTACTAAATGACTTTTTCAGATAGTTATGAAATGGTGATGTGCTTGTACCACAAACAAACTTTATTTTGATCAGATGTAGGAGAACACGGACTAGTCCAGATGGGTGGTCTGGGTTAGGATCTCAACTATGCAATTAACTGACTGCAGTTTCGGCTAAGTTCCATCAGCTCTGGACAGTGCTAAAATGAAAGGCCATATTCAGGTAGAGATGACTGAGATAAATTGGAGAAGATAGGAACTTCTAAGAAAAAGAAACAGGAAGAGCTCAATAAAAATGCCCAGAAGCAAAACAATAAGTATACCAAGTGCCACGACCTTGGTCTCTAAGGTCATCCTTACAGAAAGAACCCAGGGCTTTTGCAAGGAATGGCTGATTCCAAGGCTGGCATGTGGCTATCATGTTGACTCACATAGGAGTAGTCTCTTTCCCTGTTCTGCAAACTAGTAAATCCAGAAAGTTAATGTAACGTTTTCAAAGTCATACAGTTGTTCAGAGGCAAAAATCATAATTAAAATCAGCAAGTCCTGATTCCTAGAAAGTTGCCTATAACACTATGTCACATTATTTATATGTATAAATATGTGTATTATATTTATTTTATTTAGTTATATTTTATGTTGATATACTTTATGTTACACTATTATTTTTATTCATAAAAAAACTACAGATATATTTAAATGAATACTACAAGCTCTCTGAAACCACGAATATTTTCTTTCTGATTCACTGATATTTTGCCAGTGCCTAGAAAAGAAATGGTATATAATTGATGCTTATGGAATATTTCTTGGACAAATGAATGTAGGGACAAATAGTTATGACTGTTTATCACATAATTGTTAGGTGATATTTTTAATATTTATCTTTACTTATTTGGCTGCACTGGTTCTTAGTTGCAGCATGAAGGATCTTCAGTTGGGGCATGCAAACTCTTAGGTGCAGCCTGTGGGATCTAGCTCCCTAATCAGGGATTAAGCCCAGGCCCCCTGCACAGTCTTAGCCACTGAGCTTACTTAATTGCACAGCCACTTAATTGCACAGTCTTAGCCACTGAGCGACCAGGGAAGTCCCAGTTATGTAATATCTTAAATAAGCTGATATTATTAATATATCAAGGCCAGTACTATACTCTGTTCACTGTCCTGTCCTAGGCATCCAGAACTTGGGCTGCTATCTACTAAATGACTTTTTCAGATAGTTATGAAATGGTGATGTGCTTGTACCACAAACAAACTTTATTTTGATCAGATGTAGGAGAACACGGACTAGTCCAGATGGGTGGTCTGGGTTAGGATCTCAACTATGCAATTAACTGACTGCAGTTTCGGATAAGTTCCATCAGCTCCCTGGACAGTGCTAAAATGAAAGGCCATATCTACAGTCTCCAATTCACCTCTAATATGCTTGGATTAATCTTCTCACACCTTTTTCACAAAAACAATATCAATAATTTTGCAAGACTCCAGATGTAATAGCTTTGTGACTCACTGATTTTCAAAGCTATGACATTTTTCTTCTGAAACTGTCATATCAGATGGGTCACAAGGGAGCCAAGATATAAAGTTGGCTTACAACTGCTCTGAGTAACAATTTTCATCAACTAGATTACAGAGGTAAAATGCTAATAAACAGCTTGACAGTGGCATAAAATAGATCCAATAGCAAAATCTTCTAGCTCCTGCAGTTAAACACGAAATGTAACAACAAGCTGGAATCAAGAATGCCAGGAGAGGGCTTCCCCTGGTGGTCCAGTGGGTAAGGACACCGCCTTGCAGTGCAAGGGGCGCCGGTTCGATCCCTGGCCTGGGAAGATCCCACGTGCTGCGGAGCAGCTGGACCCATGTGTCCAACTACCGAGTCAGAGCTCTAGCACGTGTGCGCCCAGAGCCGGAACTCTGCAGCAACAGACGCCACCGCGATGGGAGGCCCACAGGAGCCAAAGAACAAAGACAGATGGAAATAGAGAAATGAAAGACCAATAGAAGTGGCCCGCCTGCTCCCCTCCCTCCCCAACCTGACCCCCGCCCAAAATAAATAAATCTTTAAAAAAAAAAAAAAAAAAAGAATGCCAGGAGAAATGTTGGCTGAGAGCAAAGAGAAATTAAAGAGCCTCTTGATGAAGGTGAAAGAGGAGAGTGAAAAAGCGGGTTTAAAACTCAATAATCGGCTTCCCTGGTAGTTCAGTGGTAAAGAGTTCACCTGCCAGTGCAGGAGACATGGGTTCGATCCCTGATCTGGGAAGATCCCACATGCTGCAGAGCAACTAAGTCCGTGAGCCACAACTGTAGAGCCTGTGCTCTAGAGCCTCAGAACCCCAACTATTGAGCCCACAGGCCGCAACTACTGAAGCCTGTGTGCCCTAGATCCTGAGTTCCACAACAAGAGAAGTCACAGCAACAAGACGCCTGCCCACCTCAATGAGAGAGTTGCCCCTACTCACTGCAATTAGAGAAGAGCCTGCAGTAGCAATGAAAAACCAGAATAGTCAAAAATAAATAAATAAATATAATTTTAAAAACCTTCAATATTCAAAAAACTAAGATCATGGCATTCAGTCCTATCAGTTCATAGCAAATATATAAGGAAAAAGATGGAAACAGTGACAGACTTTGTCTGCGGAGGGCTCCAAAATCACTGTGGGTGGTGACTGCAGCCATGAACATAAAAGACACTTGCTCCTTGGAAAAAAAAAGATAACAAACCTAGACAGAGTATTAAAAAGTGGAGACATCACTTTGCTGACAAAAGGCTGTATAGTCAAATCTATGGTCAATCCTAAAGGAAATCAACCCTGAATATTCATTGGAACGACTGATTCTGAAGCTCCTGTACTCTAGACACCTAATGCGAAGAGCTGACTCTTTGGAAAAGATCCTCGTGCCGGGTAAGTTTGAGGGCAGGTGGCAAAGGGGGTGACAGAGAATGAGATGGTTGGATGACATCATCAACTCAATGGACAAGAGTTTAAGCAAACTCCGGGAGACAGTGAATGACAGAGAAGCCCGGTGTGCTGCCGTCCATGGACGAGTCAGACACAACTGAGCAACTGAACAACAAAAGCTAAATACAGATGTTTCTATTTTAGAACATTAGAATATGTAGAGTTGTCTAGTGTCACTTAAGCACAGAGCAGGGTGTATAGTATAACAGGTTAACTACTATCACTGGTTAAACCATTTGCTGAATACAACTGACCATCACCAATAAAGTTTACTTAAGTCATTTGCTCCCCTTCCACGTAAAATCCATCCACAACCGACAGTCTACTTTCTCAAGGAGTCTCACTGGTGTGCTTTATTGGTTTCATGTACTACCAACCACCATCGACCACTCACAATCTGAAATGTCTTGAATGCAAATAATATTAATAATTCATTTTATTGTTTGTTTGTGAGTTAAACCCTTGAAATTTTATCATATTTAGAAAGTAATGACAACAGAAGTCTGAAAGGCAAAGTATGTCAGCTCTAAGAACTGCACTTTTTTGTTGTTCTCTTCATGATTTTTAAGGTTGCTTCTATTGGGGTAAGCATAAGGGTTGTAATTCAAATTCAACATTTGAAAAAATAATCTAAGTTCTTTGTTTTGTTTTGTTTGGCTCGCAGGGATCTGAGTTTCTTGACCAGGGATCGAACCCAGGTCCCTGCAGTGGAAGCATGGAATCTTAACCACCAGACTGGCAGGGAAATTCCTAAAATGATCATGGCATTCAGTCCTATCAGTTCATAGCAAATATATAAGGAAAAAGATGGAAACAGTGACAGACTTTGTCTGGAGGGCTCCAAAATCACTGTGGGTGGTGACTGCAGCCATGAACATAAAAGACACTTGCTCCTTGGAAAAAAAAAGATAACAAACCTAGACAGAGTATTAAAAAGTGGAGACATCACTTTGCTGACAAAAGGCTGTATAGTCAAATCTATGGTCAATCCTAAAGGAAATCAACCCTGAATATTCATTGGAACGACTGATTCTGAAGCTCCTGTACTCTAGACACCTAATGCGAAGAGCTGACTCTTTGGAAAAGATCCTCGTGCCGGGTAAGTTTGAGGGCAGGTGGCAAAGGGGGTGACAGAGAATGAGATGGTTGGATGACATCATCAACTCAATGGACAAGAGTTTAAGCAAACTCCGGGAGACAGTGAATGACAGAGAAGCCCGGTGTGCTGCCGTCCATGGACGAGTCAGACACAACTGAGCAACTGAACAACAAAAGCTAAATACAGATGTTTCTATTTTAGAACATTAGAATATGTAGAGTTGTCTAGTGTCACTTAAGCACAGAGCAGGGTGTATAGTATAACAGGTTAACTACTATCACTGGTTAAACCATTTGCTGAATACAACTGACCATCACCAATAAAGTTTACTTAAGTCATTTGCTCCCCTTCCACGTAAAATCCATCCACAACCGACAGTCTACTTTCTCAAGGAGTCTCACTGGTGTGCTTTATTGGTTTCATGTACTACCAACCACCATCGACCACTCACAATCTGAAATGTCTTGAATGCAAATAATATTAATAATTCATTTTATTGTTTGTTTGTGAGTTAAACCCTTGAAATTTTATCATATTTAGAAAGTAATGACAACAGAAGTCTGAAAGGCAAAGTATGTCAGCTCTAAGAACTGCACTTTTTTGTTGTTCTCTTCATGATTTTTAAGGTTGCTTCTATTGGGGTAAGCATAAGGGTTGTAATTCAAATTCAACATTTGAAAAAATAATCTAAGTTCTTTGTTTTGTTTTGTTTGGCTCGCAGGGATCTGAGTTTCTTGACCAGGGATCGAACCCAGGTCCCTGCAGTGGAAGCATGGAATCTTAACCACCAGACTGGCAGGGAATTCCAAGGTCTTACCTGAAGCTTGAGTCATGCAAGGTTGAATAGTGGTGATATGAAGAAAAAGCAAAATTCTATGTTTTCAGGATAGGTTATGATGTTTACTCCATCACGGTATTTAATACAATGTTCCCACTTTTTGCAGTGAATTTCCTTCCCACTTGTCCAACTGCAAAATGCTGTGTATCCAAAACCAAGCTCAGACATTACCATCTGCTACAGACCCTTTACAGAATTTGTCTCTTTATATTCGTGAACTTGGATAAGTACCTCCCACACCGACTTTTGGCTTGACCAAGTAACTTGCTTGGCCAATGAAAATAAAAAAGGATTACACAAGCAAAGACTTGAAGAGTGATTATGCATTGAAACTCACTTTCTCTTGCTATTTTGACATGGTTTTCAACAACCATGTCAAGAAGTCTGGCCTCCCTTGCTACAGGCTGGAGACATGTAACCCAGCTGTGCCTGTTGCTCCCGCCACCCACCAAATACGTGAGTGAGGGCATTCATAGAAAACTAGACCTCCGTGACATGCCAGCCAAATAGAGCCACATAGATGAGGCCAGGAGAGACCACGCAGATAAATCCAGCCAAAATCGCTGATCTATAGATTTGTGAGCTAATAGATGATCATACTTTTAAGGGACTAAGTTCTGGGGTGGTTCGTGATAAGCAAAAATGAACGAATATAAAAAGCTGTAAACAGCAAAACTCTGTAAAAGCAAAATAAAAATAATTAATTTTAAAAATCCGTCTCTGTAAATGGCGTGTTATTATAACAAATATCTAAAATACATAGCTGTGGTTTTAGGGCGAGGCAGTCAGCGGAGGCTGAAAAAGTTGTGGACCAAGGTTGTTAGCAAAGACTAGAATAGTAGCAAGAAATTAGTAAACTAGTAGTGACCAACTATGTGTCGCTATTAGTGACAGTTGGAACAAGAATAAGCAGCAGGGACTTCCCTGGTGGTCCAGTGGCTAAGATCCATGTTCCCAGTGCAGGAGGCGTGGGTTCAATCCCTGGTCAGGGAACTAGATCCCACGTGCAACTAAAAAACCCTACATGCTGCGACTAAGACCCACTGCAACCAATAAATAAATATTAAAAAAAAAAAAAAGAATAAGCAGCAGGCTGAAAAATGGTGACCTGTTCCGTACAGTACTGCAACAATTCATAACTGTCACCTGTGACACTTTGGAAGACAGAAGATACAGCTAGTAAACCTGTGGAGCTGACTATGGAGATTTCCAGGCAGTGCCAACTGATTTCTGCTAGCTGTCTCTTAGAAAGGGCTATAAGGGGAGTTCCCTGGTGGTCCAGTGGTTAAGACTCTGCACTCCCAACACAAGGGGCTGGGGCTTGATCCCTGGTCAAGCAACTAGATCTCACATCCCAAAGATCCCAGGTGGAACTGGTACAGTCAAATAAATTAAAAAGAAAAAAAAAGTACTGCAAGAGGGAGAGGGGCTAAAGAAGGAACTGGTCAGTATGTAAACAGAAGACAGTGACTTTTGTGCCTGGCACGAGAAACTTTAAGAACATAAAATTGTACTATATTTTATTCAATTTTTAATTTTTTCCTCAATATTAATTTGTACTTTCCTTGAGTTTGCAAATTCTTTTACTAATTCTGCCATGATGTTTTATTAGAAAAAGCAAATCTCTGAGGTTAAGTCTAAGAAAATTAGCCAATTTGTAAATCATATTGTAAATCCAGGATCTGATCTTGAGCTATCTAGATTCAAATCTAGTACTCTTTCCTTGTTTCCTAATACTATCAATAAAGAGAGCCTTCCAATGGATGAGTTATTTAATGTAAATAAAATGTACCGTATTTTTCATTTATAATGAATTTCAAAAAATATACAAGAGTTTCACTGAACTGAATCCTTTTAATATTCAAGATGGGTGATAGAATTATACATTATGTATGACGGGTTAGAATATGCTTTCCACTTTGGCAATTATAATAGAGAAAATTACAGGGCCCTGATAGTCCGTGCTGTTGAAGGTGGACTTGCTTTGATATCTGACCCTCAATACTCCCTTGGGGGCTTCCCTGGTGGTCCAGTGGGTAAAGACACCGCCTTGCAGTGCAAGGGGCGCCGGTTTGAGCCCTGGCCTGGGAAGATTCCACATGCCGCGGAGCGGCTGGACTGATGTGTCCAATTACCGAGCCGGAGCTCTGGAGCGCATGAGCCCAGAGCCGGTGCTCTGCGACAACAGAGGCCGTGATGGGAGGCCCACACGGGCCAAAGAACAAAGAAGGGTGAAAATAGATAATGAAAGACCAATAGAAGTGGCCCACCCGCCCCTTTCCTCCCTAACTCAACCTCCCCCACACACCAAAATAAAAAATAAAAAAATAAAAATAACTTAAAAAAAAAATACTCCCCTGGTATATTTCTTGCTGTTTTGGGCCTAGTGTCTTCCTATTTTTTGGATAAGCTTTTCCTCTTTTTTTTTAATTTGGAAAATTCCCATTCAGATTAATGAAAGGGAATTTTCCAGGCAGGAGAACAAGGAAAAAATGGATATTCAACAACAGAAGGATATAATGTATTAGACTTACTTAGGAAGGAAGGAATACATTCAGTTAAGTGCTCCCCTTTTCTCCCCCTTCTACAAAGAGAACTCTATTCTTCAAATAATTTAAATGTTACTTGCCCTGGAATCAGAGAACACATAATATATTTCTTTAAATCCTCTAGTCTTCAAATTGTTGCATAATCTCCATTCTCTTGGGATTTAGAAACGAGAAAATTCTCCAGTTTTTAAAATCATGAGTACAAAAATAATTAAGCCTCCTACAACGATCTTTATGTGTGGCAGAAGAAACTTTAAGCATATAAAACTGCACTATATTTTATTTCATTTTTAGATTTTTCAAATTCAACATTAGTTTGATCTTTCCTTAAGTTTGCAAATGATGTATCTTTTACTACTTCTGAGATGATGTTTGATTGATAAACAAATCCTCATCAAATGCAGTTGTTTGATCATATAGCGAATATCTCAAATATAGAAGGATGAACACAACCTAATATTTTATCATGTTATTTGGTATCTTTATAATACATTGTTTTTCGCTAGAGGCACTATTCAGTTTGAAGCAGAAAGATAATTCCTTCTGTGAGACTGTTCTGAGCATTGCATTAGTTTATCACATCTGGTCCCAACACACTAAATGTCTACAAGACCCCAGTGTCATTGTGATAAGCAAAGATGCCCACCCACGTTTACAATTATCCTCTGAGGATACCCTCTAGGGGTATGGCATTATCCCTAACTGAGGGAGACTCATTGATACAGTGCAAATTTGAGACGTCTCAAACTCTATACTTTGCTCTACATCTCTCTCAATGAATTCTAGGAGTCACTTGGGGCTTCCCTGGTGGCTCAGATGGTAAAGAATCTGTCAGCAATGTACACGATCTGGGTTCAATCTCTGGGTTGGGACAATCCCCTGGAGAAGGGAATGGGTACCCACTCCAGTATTCTTGCCTGGAGAATTCCATGGACCGAGGAGGAACTGATGGAACTGGTGGGTCTTTGTATTTGAACTGAGTTCATGGGGTCGTAAAGAGTCAGGCATGATTGAGCGACCGACACTTTCACTTTTCATTTTCAGAGGGCATCTCATTTGTACCTGTGAAATTGACCTCTGCTCTGCCACGTGATAGCAGCTAGGGTCTTTCTGTTTCATCTTTCTGCAGTGATGTCCATTTCAGCATTACTGGTGTTTTCCCTGCCACAGCTCTTTCCAGATGTACACTGGTACTGCTTCTTCTCCGAACCAACATGTTTCCTCCCCATTCTCACCTTTAGCTGTGAACTAAAAAGTTGCCTGCCGCATCAGTAAGCTAAGGATGCTGCTGCCATTTAGTCACCACATGACAGCCATTCAGACAGTGAGCTCCGAGGGAACTCAGGTTGGAGGCAGGATTTGCCCATCACCTTTCTACCAGCTCCTGTAGCCATCCCCAGGAGTCCACCTTGAGGAGACTCAGGACTCTTGCATCCTCTTCTGATGCATAGAAAAGCACTAAATTCCTTGAGATATTTGGTTTTCTTTCATTCACAGTAATCTGTTGATGTCTTTTGTTGCAAAAGCTCTTATGTATCCTGGTTCCCTTCCTTGCCTCTTTAGAACAGTTTCTCAGCACTATTCGAGATGCTATGTCCAAGTTTGAAGTCCTCAGAATGCCCACTGAATAAAACATAATTCTCAACTTACAGGTTCTGCGTGTTTTTTCAGTTGGCCTAGTATAAAATGAGATGAGTAGTGTGCCATGGTCAGTCTCTGGAAGAGAAAGATGGAGCCGAGAGCTCTAGCCTCTCATCCCAGAACCTGTGTTCAACACTGTTCCCTGAGATTCTGGATTCCATGAGAGCAGGGACTTATGGGAACAACACCTGGCTTATTGCCAGTGTCAGATATTTAGAGCTTGGATTTATCTTGAATTCATGTAGTAGACGTCCTGAACTAAGTCACAGCCTCTGCCAGATTTCTACAGTCCACAGGGTAGGGAAGAGTTGGACATACAGGAAGCAACTAAGCACAGCAAAGCTGCTCCCAGACACCTACATAGACTACCAAGAGTTTCATCCAAGCTGAGTCCAGTTTAAATTCCCAGGCTGAGAGACCCCTCTGTAATCTTAGCTTTTACAAACTTAATTGAGATCTTAAATGTGTACTCATTTCATGTTTCCAATATTTTTCTATTTGTCCCAAACACAGTATGTCCAGGACAGAAATACTATCTTTCTGTGTCAAGTGTGTTAGAAAGTCTTACCAACTTCGAAAATTCATGGAGGAAAGGAGAGGAATCATTATTATAATCATATTTCTTGAAAAGTCTTTCCAGAGACCCCCCACATGTTTCCTCCCCATTCTCACCTTTAGCTGTGAACTAAAAAGTTGCCTGCCGCATCAGTAAGCTAAGGATGCTGCTGCCATTTAGTCACCACATGACAGCCATTCAGACAGTGAGCTCCGAGGGAACTCAGGTTGGAGGCAGGATTTGCCCATCACCTTTCTACCAGCTCCTGTAGCCATCCCCAGGAGTCCACCTTGAGGAGACTCAGGACTCTTGCATCCTCTTCTGATGCATAGAAAAGCACTAAATTCCTTGAGATATTTGGTTTTCTTTCATTCACAGTAATCTGTTGATGTCTTTTGTTGCAAAAGCTCTTATGTATCCTGGTTCCCTTCCTTGCCTCTTTAGAACAGTTTCTCAGCACTATTCGAGATGCTATGTCCAAGTTTGAAGTCCTCAGAATGCCCACTGAATAAAACATAATTCTCAACTTACAGGTTCTGCGTGTTTTTTCAGTTGGCCTAGTATAAAATGAGATGAGTAGTGTGCCATGGTCAGTCTCTGGAAGAGAAAGATGGAGCCGAGAGCTCTAGCCTCTCATCCCAGAACCTGTGTTCAACACTGTTCCCTGAGATTCTGGATTCCATGAGAGCAGGGACTTATGGGAACAACACCTGGCTTATTGCCAGTGTCAGATATTTAGAGCTTGGATTTATCTTGAATTCATGTAGTAGACGTCCTGAACTAAGTCACAGCCTCTGCCAGATTTCTACAGTCCACAGGGTAGGGAAGAGTTGGACATACAGGAAGCAACTAAGCACAGCAAAGCTGCTCCCAGACACCTACATAGACTACCAAGAGTTTCATCCAAGCTGAGTCCAGTTTAAATTCCCAGGCTGAGAGACCCCTCTGTAATCTTAGCTTTTACAAACTTAATTGAGATCTTAAATGTGTACTCATTTCATGTTTCCAATATTTTTCTATTTGTCCCAAACACAGTATGTCCAGGACAGAAATACTATCTTTCTGTGTCAAGTGTGTTAGAAAGTCTTACCAACTTCGAAAATTCATGGAGGAAAGGAGAGGAATCATTATTATAATCATATTTCTTGAAAAGCTTTGAGGTAATCTTTAACTCTTCCCCTTTCTTGTGTGTGTGTGTGTTTGTGCACACACGGGCTCAGTGGCTCAGTCATGTCTGACTTTGTGTGATCTCACGGACTGCCAGCTGCCTCTGTCCATGGAATTTTCCAGGCAAGAATACTGGAACGGGTTGCTCGAGGGAATCTCCCCAACATAGGGACTGAAACCACATCTCCTGTGTCTCTTGCATTGGCAGATGGATTCTTTACCACTGCACCACCTAGGAAGCCTTTATTTTTTATTTTATTTTTTTAAGATTTATTTTATTTATTAATGAGTGGGGTGGGGTGGGGTGGGGTGGGGTGGGATGGGGAGGGAGGGGGGCGGGCGGGCCACTTCTATTGGTCTTTCATTTTGTCCATTTTCATCCATCTTTGTTCTCTGGCCTGTGTGGGCCTCCCTTCGCGGTGGCCTCTATCGTCGCAGAGCACTGGCTCTGGGCGCACGCACTCCAGAGCTCCGGCTCCGTAATTGGACACATCGGTCCAGCCGCTTCGCGGCACATGGGATCTTCCCAGGCCAGGGATCGAACCGGCGCCCCTTGCACTGCAAGGCGGTGTCCTTACCCACTGGACCACCAGGGAAGCCCGGAAGCCTTTATTTTTATTAGATAATAATTATTAGGTTAACTCTCTTTTAGTGATTGAAAATGTCACTTATTTCAATGATGCCTTTATAAATATTTTCTTAATTCACCAATTTATGGTTTTTTCACATTGCCATGACACTTTTTTCAGATGCTTATTGCCTTCAAACTGGACTAATCAACCACTTTGTGACTCAGTTTCTCCTTGATTCATTCTTTTTTATTTTGGCTGCATCACACGGCATACAGGGTCTTAGTTCCCTGAACAGGGATCAAATCCATGCCTCCATCAGGGGAGGCTCAGAGTCTTAACCACGGGGCTGCCAGGAAAGCCCCTCTCCTTAATTCATTCTGCTTTCTAATCTATAAAAGTGAATTTTCCATTGGGCCACCATATACACCTCTGTAGCAGCTTGGTCAAATATTCCTTGATGTCACTCATTTTACAAATATTTATTAGATGTATGTCATGTACCAGACCTTGTTCTCTCTTCCGTTATTTTTTTTTCCATTTCAATATCTTTATATTTTTAATTTTTTTTTTATTTTTTTTAAACCTTTATTTTACTTTTAACTTTTACAGAGTTTTGTTGTTTACAGACATGCATGTTCCCAGATCAGTCACATGTATATCCCTCCCTTTCCGTTATTTTTTTAATGCTACCTATGTAATGTGAAATTTATTCTGATTACTTCAATTCACATAGTTCTCTTGTTTCTCTTATTCCATAGCACCTCATAGGCAGAACTACAAAGTTTATAATTTTATTGATAATCAATTGTTTTCACAATAAGATATAAATCCTTGGAAGACCTAAATCATAGTTGACTTCACTTTCATACTTTTATATCATCTGGAACAGGACTAGCTATATTATAATTGCTTGTGAATAAATACTTATTCACTATTTTTATTGAAAGCTTAGATTTTCCCGAGATAGGCCTGATTCAAAAATGAGCTAGCTGAGGTGTTTAAATCTCCATTCATTGATCTTGGCTGGTTTCCTGTAGGCTGCGATGTTCCAAGTTTTTAAACAAAATTAAATCTTGCTAATAAAATTTTTTAGGGTGGATGTTATAACGCTAACTCATTCCTTAATCTCCCATCACCCCTCTGAAATGGTGTAACACTTTTTTGTCCAGACTCAATGTTATAGAAAAATTATAATAAAGAAAGTACACTTGCAAAAAAAGTTTGCTTTTATGAAATGTGGTGAGCGAATTGAAAATTCACACAAGGGACTTTCCTGGTGGTCCAGGTGTGAAGAATCCTCCTTCCAACACAGGAGATCTGGACGGGGAACTAAGATCTCACATCCTGCAGGGCAACTAAAGAAACTTGCACACCACAAACAGAGGAAGCCCGCGCACCACAATGAAGACCCAGTGCAGTCAAAATAATAATTAAAAAAATAGCAAGAATTGAGGACTTCTCTGGTGGTCCAGTGGGTAAAGACACCACCTTGCAGTGCAAGGGGCACTGGATCGATCCCTGGCCCGAGAAGATCCCATGCCATGGAGCAGCTGGACCGATGTGTCCAACTACCAAGCCTGGAGGACAGTTTTCCCTTTTTCACTTGTCAAATATTCAATTTTTCAAATATTTATTAGATGTATGTCATGTACCAGACCTTGTTCTCTCTTCCGTTATTTTTTTTTCCATTTCAATATCTTTATATTTTTAATTTTTTTTTTATTTTTTTTAAACCTTTATTTTACTTTTAACTTTTACAGAGTTTTGTTGTTTACAGACATGCATGTTCCCAGATCAGTCACATGTATATCCCTCCCTTTCCGTTATTTTTTTAATGCTACCTATGTAATGTGAAATTTATTCTGATTACTTCAATTCACATAGTTCTCTTGTTTCTCTTATTCCATAGCACCTCATAGGCAGAACTACAAAGTTTATAATTTTATTGATAATCAATTGTTTTCACAATAAGATATAAATCCTTGGAAGACCTAAATCATAGTTGACTTCACTTTCATACTTTTATATCATCTGGAACAGGACTAGCTATATTATAATTGCTTGTGAATAAATACTTATTCACTATTTTTATTGAAAGCTTAGATTTTCCCGAGATAGGCCTGATTCAAAAATGAGCTAGCTGAGGTGTTTAAATCTCCATTCATTGATCTTGGCTGGTTTCCTGTAGGCTGCGATGTTCCAAGTTTTTAAACAAAATTAAATCTTGCTAATAAAATTTTTTAGGGTGGATGTTATAACGCTAACTCATTCCTTAATCTCCCATCACCCCTCTGAAATGGTGTAACACTTTTTTGTCCAGACTCAATGTTATAGAAAAATTATAATAAAGAAAGTACACTTGCAAAAAAAGTTTGCTTTTATGAAATGTGGTGAGCGAATTGAAAATTCACACAAGGGACTTTCCTGGTGGTCCAGGTGTGAAGAATCCTCCTTCCAACACAGGAGATCTGGACGGGGAACTAAGATCTCACATCCTGCAGGGCAACTAAAGAAACTTGCACACCACAAACAGAGGAAGCCCGCGCACCACAATGAAGACCCAGTGCAGTCAAAATAATAATTAAAAAAATAGCAAGAATTGAGGACTTCTCTGGTGGTCCAGTGGGTAAAGACACCACCTTGCAGTACAAGGGGTGCTGGTTCGATCCCTGGCCTAGGAAGATCCCACATGCCATGGAGCAGCTGGACCGATGTGTCCAACTACCAAGCCAGAGTTCTGGAGGACATGTGCCCAGAGCTGGTGCTCTGCAATGAAAGAGGCCACTGCAACTGGAGGCCCACCCGGGCCAAAGAACAAAGATGGATGAAAATAGATAAATGAAAGACCAATAGAAGTGGCCAAAAAAAAAAAAAATAGCAAGAATTGAAAAAATAAAAATAAAAATACAGTTTATACAAAAGAGCAAAAGAAAATAGCCAGGGAGAAGAAAGAATAGTCAACACACTATTGAAGAAAAAAATATTGCACAGGGTGGTGAAGAGAATTTACCCACCAGATTTTGAGGATTATTTAAAGTTTCAGGTGATTGTGTGTGTAGCGTGGAGATAGACAGATATACCAATGCAGCAAAAACAGGAACCAAACCTCAGAGACAGACCCTCCCAGATGTACGTGAAAGAGGCCAGAGCAGCAATTTTAGAGCCGTGTGGAAGGAACGAATGACTTCGTAAATAATGCCTAGACAATTCACGTTCGATATGGACCCATATCATAACCAAAACATAAATTCTTGATGGATTAAATACATGTAGATTTCTAAACTTTCTGAAGAAATTATAGATTATCTTTGCAAACTTGTGTCACTAAAAGAATTTCCTAAGACAAAAAAAAAAAAGGAAGCAGAATTCATAAAGCAAAACAGACAAACACAAGCCTGTCAAAATAAGCACTTTTGTGCATTGGAGGGCACCATTTTGAAAAGGTAAAAACACAAAATACAAACCTGGGTAATATATTTCCAACATATATTAGTTAGAGCTAAGTATCAAAATCATATACATCTATAAAGCTTCAGTTAAAAAAAATGTGAACCAAAAAAAAAAAAAAAATGTGAACCAATTTTAAAAATAGGTAAAAAAGGGCTTCCCCTGGTGGTCCAGTGGGTAAGGACACCACCTTGCAGTGCAAGGGGCGCCGGTTCGATCCCTGGCCTGGGAAGATCCCATGTGCCGCGGAGCGGCTGGACCAATGTGTCCAATTACGGAGCCGGAGCTCTGGAGCGCATGTGCCCAGAGCTGGTGCTCTGCAACAACAGGGCCACGCGATGGGAGGCCCACAGGAGCCAAAGAACAAAGACGGATGAAAATAGAGAAATGAAAGACCAACAGAAGTGGCCCGCCTGCTCCCCTCCCTCCCCAACCCGACCCCCGCCCAAAATAAATAAATAAATCTTAAAAAAAAAAAAAAAGGTAAAAAAACCATACCTACCCATTATATAGAAGAGGGAAAGCCAACTAAGTACACATATAAAATCATGTCCAGCTTCACCTGGAAAAGGATGAAATATCATTTTGTACCCAAAATACTGGTCACAATTTTAAAGCCTGATAGATCAATGTGCTTGTGAAGATGAGGGAATACAGGGAATTCTTAAATACTGCTCATGAGAGGATAAATGTGTCCAACCTCCTTGAGAATAACTTGACATTATCTAGTAAAAATGAAGGATTATTTAAAGTTTCAGGTGATTGTGTGTGTAGCGTGGAGATAGACAGATATACCAATGCAGCAAAAACAGGAACCAAACCTCAGAGACAGACCCTCCCAGATGTACGTGAAAGAGGCCAGAGCAGCAATTTTAGAGCCGTGTGGAAAGGGAAAACGAATGACTTCGTAAATAATGCCTAGACAATTCACGTTCGATATGGACCCATATCATAACCAAAACATAAATTCTTGATGGATTAAATACATGTAGATTTCTAAACTTTCTGAAGAAATTATAGATTATCTTTGCAAACTTGTGTCACTAAAAGAATTTCCTAAGACAAAAAAAAAAAAGGAAGCAGAATTCATAAAGCAAAACAGACAAACACAAGCCTGTCAAAATAAGCACTTTTGTGCATTGGAGGGCACCATTTTGAAAAGGTAAAAACACAAAATACAAACCTGGGTAATATATTTCCAACATATATTAGTTAGAGCTAAGTATCAAAATCATATACATCTATAAAGCTTCAGTTAAAAAAAATGTGAACCAAAAAAAAAAAAAAAATGTGAACCAATTTTAAAAATAGGTAAAAAAGGGCTTCCCCTGGTGGTCCAGTGGGTAAGGACACCACCTTGCAGTGCAAGGGGCGCCGGTTCGATCCCTGGCCTGGGAAGATCCCATGTGCCGCGGAGCGGCTGGACCAATGTGTCCAATTACGGAGCCGGAGCTCTGGAGCGCATGTGCCCAGAGCTGGTGCTCTGCAACAACAGGGCCACGCGATGGGAGGCCCACAGGAGCCAAAGAACAAAGACGGATGAAAATAGAGAAATGAAAGACCAACAGAAGTGGCCCGCCTGCTCCCCTCCCTCCCCAACCCGACCCCCGCCCAAAATAAATAAAATAAATAAATCTTAAAAAAAAAAAAAAAGGTAAAAAAACCATACCTACCCATTATATAGAAGAGGGAAAGCCAACTAAGTACACATATAAAATCATGTCCAGCTTCACCTGGAAAAGGATGAAATATCATTTTGTACCCAAAATACTGGTCACAATTTTAAAGCCTGATAGATCAATGTGCTTGTGAAGATGAGGGAATACAGGGAATTCTTAAATACTGCTCATGAGAGGATAAATGTGTCCAACCTCCTTGAGAATAACTTGACATTATCTAGTAAAAATGAAGGTGTACTCACCCAACAACCAGGGATTTCAAAATATTTCAAAATAAATATCCCAGAGGAGAGAACCCCTTATATATATACATGCAACAGAACACAGGTATGAAAATATTCACTGCAGTACAGGTGTTAACAGTAAAAATTGGAATCAGTTCACAGGACCACAGGTCAAAGACTGGATAAATAAGTTGAGATAGATCAATAAAGTGGAATACTTAATTTAGGGCAGTGAAAACAAATGGGCTACAGTTCTATGTATCCACATGAATGAAATGACACTGATGAGAAAAGAAAGTGACAGAAGAATACACAAACTGCAACTGCATTTATTAAAAAAAATGTATGTAGAAACACACAGAAAACCACACAAACATATTATTTGGTGATATACAAGTTTTTTGAAACTACAAACAAAAATAGAGAAACGATAACCCTTCATTCAAGATAATGATTACCTAGAAAGCCAGGAATGGAGTAAGTTGGGAGAGTGGTTCATACTTGGGAGATACTAGGTCACCCCCGCCCCCATACTTGGTGATGGGGCTTTCCATGGTGGTCCAGTGGGTAGAGAGTCTGCCTTGAAGAGCAAGGGGCACTGGTTTGATCCTTGGTCCAGGAAGATCCCACATGCCGCTGAGCAGCTGAACTGATGCGTCTCATTACCAGCCAGCGCTCTGGAGCGCATGTGATCAGAGCGGAGCTCTGCAACAAGAGTGGCCACTGCAACAAGAGGCCCACACAGGCTGAAAAATACAGATGGATGAAAAATAAATGACCCAGAGCGAGAGAAGCCGCCAGAACCCGCAGCAAGAGAAGCCGCCGGAACACAGAGAGAGAGAAGCCGCATCACGGATAAGTTCAACCACTCCAACTGGAGGGCTTGCTGAACGGAGAGGGGAAGTCGCCCACGGGTTGCTGACCAGGGACTGGGCACGAGCTGGACGGGAAAGCTCGCTCCCGCCTTTGAGACTTAGACACGTAACCGGCAGTGCACGTGTGCCAGCGGCGGAGGAGCCCACGCTCCCCTAGAGCTGCAGCAGCAGTGGAGGAAGCCGGGGAAAGAGCAGGGATTGGAGACTACTGGCGGGTGTGCGGTGGAGCCGGGGCGCCCCCCTCCAACATGGGGCTGCGCACGCCGCGGCCCCCACCCAAAGGACTGGGATCAGCCCACCGTCCCGGCCAGCACCCAGTATGGCAGCAAAGCCCTCATTTTGCTGAACACAAAAACAGAAACCACAGCAACCGGCGCTATAAGGGAAAGACTACACCATCAAGACACCACCATCAAGAGCAGATTGGTTTCCAACAGGCAGATGAGAAGATAAAAACCAGGGACAGTATTTAGTTTTTTTTTTTTTTTGCTTGTTTATTTGTGGTGGACTATTTTGCTTATTCAATTGATTGGTCTGGTTTGGGGTTTATTAGTTTGTTTATTCTGGGGTTTTTTGGTTTGTTTTTTTTGGTTATCCTTTGTTTTGTTTTTTGTGTTTTCTGTTTGTTTTTTGGTCTCTTACTAATTTTTTCTGCCCTTTTTAATTTCTTTTTTTGACTTTTATTTTATTGTATTTTTTTAAAATTTTAATTTTAATTCTTGGAAACCTCTAATTCTCTTCCCTGTTTCCCACTGCTTTCTCCCTCTATGTTCTAAATGTAAAACCTTTTCCTATCTACCAATATCCTCTAGATAAATTATTTCCTATCTTCCTGTCTCCACTATTCTCTTCCAAATACACTAAACAATACACACAATAATCTTTGCTACCTAACCCTATAAAATCCTTCCAAGACGAATCTATTCCTTCTCATTACCTATACACTCTCCTCCTTGTCATCCCCAACACATGTCCTAGTTAAAAATTGCTCTCATTGTAATTATCCAAGCCAGGACCTTGCGCTGGATCTATTTATTCAGGCACTATTTTAATTAATTCAAAGCTTAACAGGAAATTATCATCTATGATTGTGTGATTTGCCAGAAAGATTTCCTGTGACTTATCTCTGTAAAACTGGTCAGTTGTGGGGATTGCTGTGTACGTATGTATATCTTAAGATTATGTTAGAAAACATCTGCATGCTTTCATGACTGTCACCCATCAGGGATGCACCTCCTGTTCCCAGATGCTAGTATGTGAACTAATATCATGGAACACCATAGCAAATCAGACATAGAGCCTACACACCCTGACCAATCATCAAACCAAGGATCCTCAGAGTAGAAGCCCTGATTTGAAGACCCCACACTATCAAAGAACATACAACACTAGAGATTATTCATCTGTAAACAAAACCTAACACCATCCAAGTCACAAACCACTGAACCCTTCTTGAAGGACAGAAACCCAAAGGAAGGGAGAATTCAACCAAGAAGCCTGGTGGGGGAAAAAGAACTCCACACACACAGACACACACAAAGAAACAAAAATTAACCTAATAATGAAATGACAGAGAAACACTTCACAAATGAAGGACCAAGCTAGAGAAACACCGCTTCAAATGACTGAGGAGGAGATAGACAAACTATCTGAAAGAGAATTCAGAAAAGCTATACTAATGAGGACGCAAAACACCGAAAACAGAATATTAGAGGAAATTACTGCATTGAGAAAAGGCATGCAAGAAATGAAAAATAAGCAAATGGAGACAACCAACTCAATTGCTGAACTGAAAAATACTATAGAAGGTCTCAACAGTAGAGTATCAGAGGCTGAAGAATGGATAAGTGAGATGGAAGACAGAATGGTGGAAATAAGTGCTGAAGAACAGAACAAAACTGAAAGAATGAAAAGAACTGAGGATAGCAACAGAGACCTATGGGACAATATTAAACGCACCAACATTAGAATTATAGGAGTTCCAGAAGAAGAAGAGGGGAAGAAAGGCTATGAAAAAATTCTTGAAGAGGTTATAGTTTTTGTTTTTTTTTTTTAGTTATAGTTGAAAACTTCCCCAACATGGGAAAAGGAAATAGTCAACCAAGTCCAAGAAGCACAAAGAGTTCCATACAGGAGAAATCCCAGAAGAAACACACCAAGGCACATTCTAATCAAACTAATGCAGACTAAATATAAAGACAGATTACTAAAAGCAGCTAGGAGCAAACAACAAATAACATATAAAGGAAACCCCATACGTTTAACCGCGGCTCTTTCAACAGAAACCCTACAGGCCAGAAGAGAATGGCAAGACACATTTAAACGGCTAAAAGAGAATAACCTCTAACCAAGATTTCTCTACCCAGCAAGAATCTCATTCAGAATTGATGGTGAAGTCAAAAGTTTCACAGACAAGCAAAAACTAAAAGAATTCTGTACCACAAAACCAGCCCTACAACAAGTGTTAAAGGGCCTGATATAGCCAATAAATAGAGTAGGAGAAGCCTTACAAATCAAACCCCAAATTTCTAAGTGCGGGGACCTTCCGCAGAAAGGGAAGGCAGCAGGATTGCCCCCGGCCGAACCAGGAGATCTCGGAGAGAGATGGGCCTTGCTGCCGTGCCCCCTCCAGCCCGCTGGTGCATGCCAGGGACAATCAGACACAGCAGGGGTTCTGTCAGAGCAGTTCCGGTTTATTAGAGTAAACTAACAGCTTTTACAGACAAACGAAGGGGGGGTTGCAAGGAACTTCCTATAGTTACACCAATCAAGCTAAAGTCTTACATTGCAATAGGAAGTCACGGTGAGTAAGCATTGTCCAGAGCCTGGAAACCAGGGGGAACAATCAGAAGTTGTGACAATGGACCTTAGATCATGCCCTGTCTCTTCCTGTAGGCATCCTTTTAGCACCAAACTGCAAATATGTGCTTAAGCTTCCTTATGCTTGCAAAGGCCCTCTTTCCTTCAGTGCCCCACATCTAAGAAGATGACAATAGGAACATTCATATCAATAATTACTTTGAATGTAAATGGACTAAATGCTCCAACCAAACGACACAGGCTGGCTGAATGGATCCACAAGCAAGACCCATATATATGCTGTTTACAAGAGACCCACTTCAGACCTAGAGACACTCATAGACTGAAAGTGAAAGGCTGGAAAAAGATATTCCATGCAAATGGAAATCAAAAGAAAGCTGGAGTAGCAATCCTCATATCAGATAAAATAGACTTTAAAGTAAAGAAGATTCTAAGAGACAAGGCAGGTCACTACATCATGATTAAGGGATCTATCCAAGAGGAAGACATAACAGTCATGAATATCTACGCACCCAACACAGGGGCACCTCAATACATAAGACAGGTACTTTCAGACATAAAAGAAGAAATCAACAATAACACAGTAATAGTAGGAGAGTTTAACACTCCTCTCACACCAACGGACAGATCATCCAAACAGAAAATTCATAAAGAATCACAAGCCTTAAATGCCACACTAGAAAAGATGGACCTCATCGATATCTTTAGGACGTTCCACCCAAAAGCAGAAGAATACACTTTCTTCTCAAGTGCTCACAGAACATTCTCCAGGACAGACCACATCTTGGGCCACAAATCAAACCTTAGCCAGTTCAAGAAAACTGAAATTATATCAACCATCTTCTCGGACCACAATGCAATGAGACTAGAGATCAACTACTGGAAAAAAACCCTAAAAGCACAAACACATGGAGATTAAACAATACATACCTAAAAAACCAACTGATCATTGAGGAAATCAAAGAAGAAATTAAACAATTCCTAGAAGAAAATGACAATGAACACACGACAGTGCAAAACCTATGGGATACTGCAAAAGCAGTTCTAAGAGGGAAATTTATAGCAATACAATCCCACCTCAAGAAACTAGGAAAATATGAAGCAGATGACCTAACCCTCCGCTTAAAACAATTGGAGAAAGAAGAACAAAAACACCCCAAAACCAGCACAAGAAGAGAAATCATAAGGATCAGAGCAGAAATAAATGAGAAAGAAACAAAAGAAACAATAGTAAAGATCAATAGAACAAAAAGCTGGTTCTTTGAAAAGGTAAACAAAATTGACAAGCCACTAGCCAGACTCATTAAGAAAGAGAGAGAGAAGAAGCAGATCAACAAAATCAAAAATGAAAAAGGAGAGATTACAACAGAGAATGCAGAAATCCAAAGGATTATAAGAGAATATTATGAACAACTCTATGGCAACAAACTGGACAACTTGGAAGAAATGGACAGTTTCTTGGAGAAGATAATCTCCCAAGACTGAGCAAGGAAGAAATAGAAACTACGAACAACTCAAGTCACCAGCGCAGAAATCGAATTTGTGAGTAAAAATGTACCCAAAAATAAAAGCCCAGGGCCAGATGGTTTCACAAGTGAATTCTACCAAACATTTAAAGACGAGCTAATGCCTGTCCTTCTAGTATCTAGACATCAATCAACTAACAAAAAAAAAGTAATAGTAGGAGAGTTTAACACCTCTCACACCAACGGACAGATCATCCAAACAGAAAATTCATAAAGAATCACAAGCCTTAAATGCCACACTAGAAAAGATGGACCTCATCGATATCTTTAGGACGTTCCACCCAAAAGCAGAAGAATACACTTTCTTCTCAAGTGCTCACAGAACATTCTCCAGGACAGACCACATCTTGGGCCACAAATCAAACCTTAGCCAGTTCAAGAAAACTGAAATTATATCAACCATCTTCTCGGACCACAATGCAATGAGACTAGAGATCAACTACTGGAAAAAAACCCTAAAAGCACAAACACATGGAGATTAAACAATACATACCTAAAAAACCAACTGATCATTGAGGAAATCAAAGAAGAAATTAAACAATTCCTAGAAGAAAATGACAATGAACACACGACAGTGCAAAACCTATGGGATACTGCAAAAGCAGTTCTAAGAGGGAAATTTATAGCAATACAATCCCACCTCAAGAAACTAGGAAAATATGAAGCAGATGACCTAACCCTCCGCTTAAAACAATTGGAGAAAGAAGAACAAAAACACCCCAAAACCAGCACAAGAAGAGAAATCATAAGGATCAGAGCAGAAATAAATGAGAAAGAAACAAAAGAAACAATAGTAAAGATCAATAGAACAAAAAGCTGGTTCTTTGAAAAGGTAAACAAAATTGACAAGCCACTAGCCAGACTCATTAAGAAAGAGAGAGAGAAGAAGCAGATCAACAAAATCAAAAATGAAAAAGGAGAGATTACAACAGAGAATGCAGAAATCCAAAGGATTATAAGAGAATATTATGAACAACTCTATGGCAACAAACTGGACAACTTGGAAGAAATGGACAGTTTCTTGGAGAAGATAATCTCCCAAGACTGAGCAAGGAAGAAATAGAAACTACGAACAACTCAAGTCACCAGCGCAGAAATCGAATTTGTGAGTAAAAATGTACCCAAAAATAAAAGCCCAGGGCCAGATGGTTTCACAAGTGAATTCTACCAAACATTTAAAGACGAGCTAATGCCTGTCCTTCTAAAACTCTTCCAAAAAATTGCACAGGAAGGAACACTTCCAAACACATTCTATGAGGCTGCCATCACCCTGATACCCAAACCAGGCAAAACAACACAAAAAAAGAAAATTATAGGCCAATTTCACTGATGAACTTAGATGCCAAGATCCTCAACAAAATCCTAGCAAACAGGATTCAATAACACATCAAAAAACTCATACATAACGATCAAGTCGGGTTCATCCCAGGCATGCAAGTATTCTTCAGCATCCGCAAATCAATCAATGTGATACACCATATCAACAAATTGAAAGACAAAAACCACATGATCATCTCAATAGATGCAGTAAAAGCCTTTGACAAAGTACAACATCTATTTATGAAAAAATTATTCAGAAAATGGACATAGAAGGAACCTATCTCAACATAATAAAAGCCATCTATGAGAAGCCTACAGCGAGCATTATCCTTAATGGTGAAAAACTGAAAGCATTCCCTCTAAGATCAGGAACAAGACAGGGGTGCCCACTTTCACCACTGCTATTCAACATAGTCCTGGAAGGCCTAGCAACAGCAATAAGAGAAGCGAAAGAAATAAAAGGAATTCAGATTGGAAAGGAAGAAGTCAAGCTCTCTCTTTTTGCAGATGACATGATATTATACATAGAAAATCCCATAGACACGGTTACAAAGCTACTAGAGCTAATCGATGAATTCAGCAAAGTCACAGGATACAAAATCAACACACAGAAATCACTGGCATTCCTATCCACAAACAATGAAAAATCAGAAAACAAAATCAAAGAGGCAATCCCCTTCACCACTGCAACGAAAAGAATCAAATATCTAGGAATAAACCTACCCAAAGAAACAAAAGAACTGTACACAGAAAATTACAAGACACTCATGAGAGACATTAAAGAAGACTTAAACATATGGAGAGATATTCCATGTTCCTGGATCGGAAGAATCAATATTGTGAAAATGACCATACTACCAAATATCATCTACAGATTCAATGCAATACCTATCCAACTACCATTGACATTTTTCACAAAACTAGACCAAAGAATAACACAGTTCATATGGAAACACAAAAGACCTCGAATAGCCAAAGCAATCCTCAGAAAGAAGAATGGAGCTGGGGGGATCAGCCTCCCCAACTTCAGACTCTACTACAAAGCAACAGTCATCAAGACAGTATGGTACTGGCACAAAAACAGAACTATAGACCAATGGAACAAGATCGAGAACCCAGAGATAAACCCACGCACCTATGGGTATCTTATTTTTGACAAAGGAGGTGAAACTATAAAATGGGACAAAGACAGACTCTTCAACAAATGGTGCTGGGAAAATTGGACAGCTACATGAAATGAAAGTTTGAACATTCCCTGACACCATACACAAAGACCAACTCAAAATGGATTAAAGACCTAAATGTAAGACCAGAAACCATCAACCTCTTAGAGGACAATATAGGCAAAACCCTCAAGGACATCAATCAAAGCAAGATCTTCTCTGACCCACCTACTAGAATAGTGGAACTGAAAAGAAAAGTGAGCACGTGGGACCTCATGAAACTTAAAAGCTTTTGTACAGCAAAGGAAATTACAAAAAAGCTGAACAGACACGCCACAGAGTGAGAGAAAATCATAGCAAATGAAACAACAGACAAAGAATTAATCTCCAAAATCTACAAGCAACTCAGACAACTCAGCACTGGAAAAACGAACAACCCAATCAAAAAATGGGAAAAGGACCTCAAGATGCCTCTCCAAAGAGGACATACAGATGGCCCAAAAGCACATGAAATGATGCTCAACCTCGCTTATCATTAGAGAAATGCAAATTAAAACCACAATGAGATACCACCTCACACCCGTCAGAATGGCCATCATCAACAAATCGACAGATAATAAATGCTGGAGAGGGTGCAGAGAAAAGGGAACCCTCTTGCATTGCTGGTGGGAATGTAAACTGAGACAGCCTCTATGGAAGACAGTCTGGAGATTCCTTAAAAAACTAAAAATAGAAGCACCCTATGACTCAGCAATCCCACTATTAGGCCTATATCCTGATGAAATCAAAAATGAAAGAGGCACCTGTACCCCAATGTTCACTGCAGCTCTCTATACAATAGCCAGAACATGGAAGCAACCTAGATGTCCATCGACAAATGAATGGATCCAGAAGCTCTGGTACATACATACAATGGAATACTACTCAGCTGTTAAAAGATGCAGAAGACTCAGTCCTAATGAGGAGGCTAGTCGAACTAAAAGTGAAGTCAAAAAGAAGAATGGAGCTATCACCCCCAACCAGATTGGAAACAAGATCCAAAAAAAAGAAAACCCCCAGAGATAAACCCACGCACCTATGGGTATCTTATTTTTGACAAAGGAGGTGAAACTATAAAATGGGACAAAGACAGACTCTTCAACAAATGGTGCTGGGAAAATTGGACAGCTACATGAAATGAAAGTTTGAACATTCCCTGACACCATACACAAAGACCAACTCAAAATGGATTAAAGACCTAAATGTAAGACCAGAAACCATCAACCTCTTAGAGGACAATATAGGCAAAACCCTCAAGGACATCAATCAAAGCAAGATCTTCTCTGACCCACCTACTAGAATAGTGGAACTGAAAAGAAAAGTGAGCACGTGGGACCTCATGAAACTTAAAAGCTTTTGTACAGCAAAGGAAATTACAAAAAAGCTGAACAGACACGCCACAGAGTGAGAGAAAATCATAGCAAATGAAACAACAGACAAAGAATTAATCTCCAAAATCTACAAGCAACTCAGACAACTCAGCACTGGAAAAACGAACAACCCAATCAAAAAATGGGAAAAGGACCTCAAGATGCCTCTCCAAAGAGGACATACAGATGGCCCAAAAGCACATGAAATGATGCTCAACCTCGCTTATCATTAGAGAAATGCAAATTAAAACCACAATGAGATACCACCTCACACCCGTCAGAATGGCCATCATCAACAAATCGACAGATAATAAATGCTGGAGAGGGTGCAGAGAAAAGGGAACCCTCTTGCATTGCTGGTGGGAATGTAAACTGAGACAGCCTCTATGGAAGACAGTCTGGAGATTCCTTAAAAAACTAAAAATAGAAGCACCCTATGACTCAGCAATCCCACTATTAGGCCTATATCCTGATGAAATCAAAAATGAAAGAGGCACCTGTACCCCAATGTTCACTGCAGCTCTCTATACAATAGCCAGAACATGGAAGCAACCTAGATGTCCATCGACAAATGAATGGATCCAGAAGCTCTGGTACATACATACAATGGAATACTACTCAGCTGTTAAAAGATGCAGAAGACTCAGTCCTAATGAGGTGGCTAGCTCTAGAACCTATCATAAAAAGTGAAGTTAAGTCAAAAAGAGAAAGACAAGTACAGTATACTAACTAATATATATGGGATCTAGTAAGATGGTCATGATAACACACACAGTGAACTCATGGAAAAACAGAATAGACATAAGGACATTGTGGAGACCAAACAGTGAGAGGGAGGCATAGAGGAAGTAACATTGAAATCTATACTGGCACATGTGGAAAAGATAGCTATTGTCATTGTGCTAAGGGAATAGGAGTACCTACAATCACTTGGGGCGATGGTCTGGAGGGGTGGGAGGGAGGGAACTGGGTGGGGGGAGAGTCCAGGGATATGCATATGAATGATCTGGGAACATACATGTTGGTGAACAACAAAACTCTGTAAAATCCTTAACATAAAGAAGAATAATAATAAAAAAACCATATTGGAAACCAAAAAAAGAAAACAAAACAAAACACTAGTAAAAACACATTATGGTTTTCATTCTGAAACTGAGAGATGGGTAGAGGCAAGATTCTTTTATTTTTCTAAGTTATACTATACATATATATTATATATTCTTTACACATATGAAATAATTAAAAGAATTCATTGTTATCCTATGTAATGGTCATCTGGCTAAATCACTAGGCTCCTGGTTTGCATCCTGATTCTGAAGTTGGTCTGTTTGCGTAAACTGTCTGGAGATGTACCTGCAGTGGTCACTTTCTGCACACTTTCTGCTTAGTTCCAGTAATCGTGCAAAAAGAACCGGGTCTTCAAGTGCCACTGCCCTTCGAGGAGAATTCACATCCAAAATCTAAGAAGGAAGACTATCAATGGGAACACACACAAAGGCAAGGTTGTGGTAATGAAATGGGGGACTGGGATTATTGTATTCACTCTTTATAGGAATAATTTGAGAGATTTTCACTCTGCTCTGTGCTGAGTGGTAACAATGTACTCAAAATAACAATAACAAAATTTGAATTGTCTATAAATTTCTAAATAACGTTTTCAAACATAATCCCCTTCTACTTCTTCTTTACAACTCTCCACACTCCATATCTTTAGGAACATACAGCAGTTTCCAGAAAAAGCCGAGTGACTGTCTGAAACATTAATGCACTGTGGGGTGAGGATCACAGGAATAAAGAAAACCAGGGCTCCAGCAATCTCCTCACACGACCACAGCTGCCTGCCAGCTCTTATATCAAATGGAAACCATCACTCAGGGAAGGATGACTAAGCAGACAGATGGCAGGTTTGAGTCAAAACACTCTGGGGTGCTAGCTCAAATCATCCTGCGCTACTCACTGCTAGAGAGAGAGGGAATCAAAAAACTGATCACCCAGTGGATAAGGAGTAAAATGCGGAAAGTCCAACCAACACCAAAGGTGGAGGAGACAACCAAGGTCTTCAGTGTTGCAGTTAGGTCCCTACATACAAATATGTTCTGATCCAAGGAGTTTGTAAGTCCAACAGTTAGCTTGGGGAACCAACTAACACGATCGGCTATGTAGTACTGTACTAGAATAGATTTATACCTTTTCTCAGACAAATAATGTATAAGAAACCCACACAGAAAATAGACATTTCTCATCTTACAGTCCCGTACACAAAAGCACAACCCCTTGCAGAGGATACATGCGTGACAACATACCCCCGACATCGGAGCTCACTTTGATGACTGAACATGAGAACGCACGTTCACATCTCTCAAAGTTCAAAATCTGAAGGTTTGTGTGTAGGGGACTTATTGTAACGTCTAACTGAATTCTTCAGGCCTTCCCTTTGATCCTTTTCTGCCTTCCTCTGATGGAGGCTTCTCTCACCTTCCTGGCTGGTGTTCTGGTGAGGCACAAAGAGGTTCTTCTTTCTCCACTTTAGCCCCCCACCGCTGGGGCCACCTGTTACAAGTGCCACTGCCCTTCGAGGAGAATTCACATCCAAAATCTAAGAAGGAAGACTATCAATGGGAACACACACAAAGGCAAGGTTGTGGTAATGAAATGGGGGACTGGGATTATTGTATTCACTCTTTATAGGAATAATTTGAGAGATTTTCACTCTGCTCTGTGCTGAGTGGTAACAATGTACTCAAAATAACAATAACAAAATTTGAATTGTCTATAAATTTCTAAATAACGTTTTCAAACATAATCCCCTTCTACTTCTTCTTTACAACTCTCTCCACACTCCATATCTTTAGGAACATACAGCAGTTTCCAGAAAAAGCCGAGTGACTGTCTGAAACATTAATGCACTGTGGGGTGAGGATCACAGGAATAAAGAAAACCAGGGCTCCAGCAATCTCCTCACACGACCACAGCTGCCTGCCAGCTCTTATATCAAATGGAAACCATCACTCAGGGAAGGATGACTAAGCAGACAGATGGCAGGTTTGAGTCAAAACACTCTGGGGTGCTAGCTCAAATCATCCTGCGCTACTCACTGCTAGAGAGAGAGGGAATCAAAAAACTGATCACCCAGTGGATAAGGAGTAAAATGCGGAAAGTCCAACCAACACCAAAGGTGGAGGAGACAACCAAGGTCTTCAGTGTTGCAGTTAGGTCCCTACATACAAATATGTTCTGATCCAAGGAGTTTGTAAGTCCAACAGTTAGCTTGGGGAACCAACTAACACGATCGGCTATGTAGTACTGTACTAGAATAGATTTATACCTTTTCTCAGACAAATAATGTATAAGAAACCCACACAGAAAATAGACATTTCTCATCTTACAGTCCCGTACACAAAAGCACAACCCCTTGCAGAGGATACATGCGCGTGACAACATACCCCCGACATCGGAGCTCACTTTGATGACTGAACATGAGAACGCACGTTCACATCTCTCAAAGTTCAAAATCTGAAGGTTTGTGTGTAGGGGACTTATTGTAACGTCTAACTGAATTCTTCAGGCCTTCCCTTTGATCCTTTTCTGCCTTCCTCTGATGGAGGCTTCTCTCACCTTCCTGGCTGGTGTTCTGGTGAGGCACAAAGAGGTTGTTGTTTCTCCACTTTACTACCTCCCCCACTGCGGTGCCCCTGCCCCCTCACCCCGGGCTGGGGCCACCTGTTACAGAGGTTAGCCAGTTGCATTTCCCAGAGGGCAGAGTCCCAAGGCCACAAGGAAGTTGTTAGTCACATCTTTGCCTGGCAGCTTCCCAGGCGACCATCAGAAACTTAGGCTTCACTTCCTGGGGTGATAGGGGAAGGCGGGGGCAGGGCAGGGGGCTCTGATCTGTCTGTACTGGAGGCTCAGAACAAAGCAAGGACTCCAACAGTCTCTCTAATTTGCCTGATTATTTTCAGTATTTCTATCCTAAAGATTAGCTTTCATGAATATGAATGTAATTACACAAGAGGACCCTAGGTGGAGCCTCAGTATTGATGCCCACAAATGCAAGAACATGGAAAACCACAAAAATCAAAGTCCTCTAAAAATGTCACAAGGAATGACAGCATTTTATTCCTAAACTTGTCTGTTGCTGATTTTGTGATTCCAATATAGGAAAAAGATGAATACAGAAATACATGTTTCACTTAGGAGTAACTCCCCAAAGAGCAGGTTCCCTAATAAAGAATGAAAGCACATTATTCTGAGATTTGCAGATATAAGCTACCATATATAGAATGGTTAGACAAACAAGGTCCTACTGTATAGCACAGGGAACTATATTCAATATCCCGTGAAAAACTGTAATGGAAAAAATATGAAAAGTATATATATATATATATATATATATATATATATATATGCTCAGACAGTAAAGAATCTGCTTGCAATGTAGGAGACTGAGGTTCAATCCCTGGGTCGGGACAATCCCCAGGAGAAGGGAATGGTTACTCATTTCAGTATGCTTGCCTGGAGAATTTCGCGGACAGAGGAACTTGGCAGGCTACAGTCCATGCGATGGCAGAGAATCAGACAGGACTGAGTGCTTAACACACACACACACACATACACACACACATATGCACAATTAAGCCACTTTACTGTACAGCAGAAATTAACTCAACTCTGTAAATCAACTAACTTCAACTTAAAAAAAAAAAAAAAAAAGCACATTAGGGCTTCCCCTGGTTGTCCAGTGGATAAGGACACCGCCTTGCAGTGCAAGGCGCGCCAGTTCGATCCCTGGCCTGGGAAGATCCCACGTGCCACCGAGCGGCTGGACTGATGTGTCCAACTGCCAAGCCGGAGCTCTGGAGCGCATGCGCCCAGAGCCGGCGCTCTGCGACGACAGATGCCACCGCGATGGGAGGCCCACAGGAGCCAAAGAACAAAGACGGATGAAAATAGAGAAATGAAAGACCAATAAAAGTGGCCCTCCTGCTCCCCTCCCTCCCCAACCCGACTCCCGCCCAAAAATAAATAAATAAATAAATCTTTAAAAAAAAAAAAAAAAGGCACATTAACACCACTGTCCTCGCTCCATGGATTTTCCAGGCAAGAATACTGGAGTGGGTGTGGGTTGCCATTTCCTCTTTCAAGGGATCTTCCCAACCTAAGGATCAAACCCACATCTCCTGTATCTCGGGCACTGCAGGCAGACTCTTTACTGCTGAGCCAGAAGGAAGTCCAAAGTGAGAATGCCTGCCTCTAATGCATTTTGGCAGAATTCTTTGGGTTTGCAGTTGGAATCCAGGCCATTTGTACTGATCCTCTATTTAAAAATCTTGCTATTTTGCTCATCATGATTATTTCTGCCTTAACTTTTATTTTTAGAAATATTTTAAGCATTGTGAACTTAAAATTATATTTATTTATTTATTTATTAGGGAATTCCCACCGGGAGTGGTTAAGGCTCCATGCTCCCAGTGCATGGGTCTGAGTTCGCTCCCTGGTCAGAGAACTAGATTCCACATTCTCCAACTAAGAGCTTGCCTTCTGCAACTAAAGATCCTGCATACTGCAACAAGACCTGGTGCAGCTAAATAGATTAATAAATTGAAACATGTAATATTTTTTAATTTAATAGATTAAACATTTTAAAAAATATCTTGATAACCAAGTTTCGGGTGCTCCTTAAATTTTACAATTAGGGCAATGGCTTTACTTACCTCACCCTGATCCTAGCCCTGATGTATAGGTGATTCTTATTTTCACAACCTTCTAACTGAAACTGAGCGTTTTCTTTTTTAAAGCGTTTTCTTTAATTATAAACTTAGGCAACAAACTGTAATAGTCTGAGTATTATCTGTGACTTGAGACCAGTAGAAATTATTGACATTATTCATGAGACATTATGACTGTTGCAAATATCGCCAAGTATTTATGTTCATCACTGCTTTGAAATGATAGTAGTTATATCTGCAGTATATCTTGCTATTCAATGCCTTAATAAAGAAGCACATATTAATATACCAGAAATTTACTTCTTTTTAATATTTTATAGCTACAGTTTAATATAATTGTTTTCTTTTACAATCAGATGATCTTTCTTTCATTCATTTAAAGGAGTTATTCTGAAAAGGGATCTACAACTTCACCAGACTGTCAAAGGATCCAAAGTACAATAAAGGTTAAAAACTGCATATAAGATAGCTACCTGGCTAGCTAATAGTCTTTTGGCCAGATTATCTCTGAGTTGGAATTACTCATTAATTCAGGTAACCTGTAACTCATATATACATACCTTCATACTCACAAAGTACATATAGGAAGGTAGATAGGTATAGCTAGATTATATATATAGAGAGATACAGATAGGTAGATAAAATAAGAAGTTTTTAAAAAAATCAATTCACCTTCAAACCCTGGTGGTTCAGTGGTTAAGACTCTGAGCTCCCTGTGCAGGGGGCCTGGGTTCAATCCCTGGTCAAGGAACTAGATCCCACATGTTGCTGCAACTAAGACTCAGTGCAGTCTTTATTGCTTTTTAAATATAAATTTAAAAAAACAGTTCATGCTAAAATAAACCATATCAATTTACCTACACAGACATAATCTACATGATATAAGGACATTTAGTGTGATACAAGTTCAAGTTCTTGAACTCAAATCTTACTCGAACTCAAATCTCTTGGAGTCTTGAGCCTAGAATCAAACTTCTTGTGAGCTTCCTTGACCTTCTGACTCAGATAGCTATCGTCCCAATATACCTCAAACTCCAATCCTTAAAGGTTACTATAAGAGGTATTTAACACCAGCTCTCAGTGAGATTTCCAAATTGTTTAGAAAAATTTTCATTTTAAAACTCTTTGTAACTAAACTGCCTTCTCTCCTTTCCACCTTCTCAGTCCTTTCCTTCCTTGCTTCTTTCCCTTTAGAGACACTGACTTTTTGTTTTATTATCTAATATTTCAAATAATTTAAGGGAAGAATTTTGTAACAAAATCTGTACGTATGCACACCATCCAACTTAAGAAATTAAACACTGCAAATAAGGTCTAAATTCTGTTATTAATCTTTCTGATCATATGCTACTCCCTCACCTTCAAGAAATAATTAATATGAATACTTTGGTATTTATTATTCACATATATATGTTTAAAATTATACTACATATGAATGAATCATTAAATTTGACAATATTATATTGAATGATTTTACATTTGTATATCTGGTTACATATTGCATGTTTCATCTTCAATTTGCTATTTTCTCAACATTATGTTTGTGAGATTAATCTATAATGATAAAACTAGCTCTATTCATTCTTCTTAAATAATAATAAACTTTTTATTTTGAAATAAGTTTAGACTTACAGAAAAGTTACAGAGTACAGAGAGACCACCTGTATATTACCTCCTCAACTTAACCCAATGTTAACATCCCCCACAACAATGGCCAACTTTTGTCCGAACTAAAAATGTAACATTCATGCATTAAAAATAACTAAACTACAGACTATATTTAGAAATCACTAGCTTTCCACTAATACTAGTTTTCTGTCCTAGAATCTAAGCTAGGATACAATACTAGTGCATTTAGTATGCACTCTTCTTTTTCTACTGTCTGATTATATTAAAATTCATTTTTCCATTCTGCTATGTATAGACAGTAAAGTTGTTTCCAGTTTTTCACTAATATATCTGATGATATCTTTGTGGACATGGATGATATCCGTGTGCACATACACATAACACGTATTATTCAAAGCAATTGTACCAACATATATCTCATAAATAAGTGAAAGTTCCCACTGCTCCAAATTCTTTCCAATGTTGGTACCATCAGCCTATGTTATTACCAATTATATGGATATAAGACAGCATCTATTTTAATTTAAATTTATGTTTCCTTTATAATCAGTGAGCCTGAGTATTTTTCTTATGTCTCCTATTTTGTGAAGGGCTTGTTCACATCCATTGCTATTTGATTTTTGGTGTTGATTTGTAGATATTTATGTTTACCTATACATAGTCTATAGCTCATGAAACTGAAAAACATAATTTACTAAAATCAGCATATATAATCGTATAAGAAATAATTTTAACCATGAAGGAAACCGAATTAGTCACTTAAAATTTTTCCCAGAAAACAATGCCAAGTCCTATAAAGTGTACAGGTGAATTCTGTTATATAATTCCATCTTTAGACAAACTCTTCTGCTCACGATCATAGATGCAAAATCTTGGATAAGTATTAATGAACTGAATCTAAGTAAGTATTAGATTTATAATATATTATGATCCCAATCACCTGAAGATGAATTGGGGGCTATATGACAAAATTAAAAATGAGTGGTAATCAAGTCTAAAAGACATATATACCCCAGTGTTCACTGCAGAACTATTTACAATAGCCAGGACATGGAAGAAACCTAGATGTCCATCACAGATGAAAAGATATAAGAGGTACTACATATATATACATATAATGGAATACTACTCATCCATGAAAGAGAACAAATTGGAGTCAGTTCTAATGAGGTGGATGAGCCTAGAGCCTGCTATACAGAGTGAAGTGAGTCTGAAAGAGAAAAACAAATATTGTATATCAACACATATGTATGAATCTAGGAAAATGGTATTGATGAACCTACCTGAAGGGAAGGAATAGAGACACAGATGTAGAAAATGGACTTGTGGACACCATAGGGGAGGGAGACAGTGGGGTGAATGGAGAAAGGTACATTATCGTGTATTAAGTAGACACCTGGTGAGAAGATGCTGTAATTCAGGCAGCCCCATCTGGCACTCTGTGATGACTTAGCGGGTTGAGAGGCTCATGACGGAGGGTATGTATGTCATTACGGCTGATTCACGTTGCTGTGTGGAGGAAACCAACATGAACTGTAAAAATTAAAAATAAATAAATGAAAAAAGCTGATGACCAGAAACCAAACACACACACACAAAGCACTATCGGTAAAACTACACAGTAGATCATTGGAACAAAACATGCACTTTTGAAACAGCCACATTTACAGAAACCTGATTTATGGTATAGCAGTTATTGCACATAAGTGAATAAAAGAAAGTCTGAGATAATTATCTTTGCCTGGATTTTTAGAAACTAGAGCCTAGAGAGACACTTAAGGGCTTTTACATTACTGGGAGATCTAATTTCAGGACAGCAAAAAATGATTAAAAAGCTGGGGGGGCATTAAGCCTGTGAAGGAGGGAAAACAAACATATTTTTGATCTAGCCACAGTTTCACCTAAAGACACAGCTGGTTGCTTACTGCTCAGTCATGCTGGACATTCTAGGACAGGTTGTCCAGATGCATCATTTTACAGAGTGGGAGGATGGACAAAGACAATCTGCTGGTTCACTCTTGTCTTCTACTCCTCATTGGTTAAAGTCAGTCTCTGAAAGCATGAACCCCAGCACAATTCCAGGTAGTATCACTTGGTCTCTCTGGCCCATCTCTAGGACACTCATGCCTTGTAGCGCTGGCTTTTGTCCAGAATGGGCAGAGGCAGGAGGAGTCAGAGACCCTGTGGATCCATTTGATTGAGCATATGCTGAGACACACCTGGCAGGCCTGCAAGCCCTGGACTTGCCCAGCCTCACAAATGAAGAAAGAACTCGGAGACAGGAAGTGAAAGAGACATTAATGGTTTAATGGAAGGGGGGATCTTACATGTCTAAAACAAGATCCTGGAACAACACTAGACTGTGCGCAGCAGATGGCAGACAGGACATGGTGATGGTTTTTGCTCTGGGGGTGGGTGGTAGGGGTGTAAATAGGGGGAATTGACGTCCTGTTGGCTCATCCGTTACCAAGGAAACCAGCCAAGGTGCATGCCCTTCATCATGAAAAGCTATCATGGTGAAGATGTTCTGATCAAAGATTAGAACAATCACTAACTCAGGTGGGGCAGGTATGTACTAAAAGGGAAGGTCAGTTGTGTAAGGAGGGTGCAGGTGAAGCAAGGACTAGTCTAGCAAGGGATGTACAGAGAATAAGAGGACAGCCATCTTGAGTAACCTGAACATACAGCCCGAGTTCCAGATCTACTGATGTTCCCACAGCAACAGATGTGACGGGGGCCAGGCTGGAGCGGCTACTCTCCATGGGTGATGTCAGGACAGCTGCAGTGCTCTAGATGAGGTATTAGCAACAGCAGCCAAGGGATATCAGGAGCTCCCCAAGCATGGTCAGTGGAGGACCCTGAGCAATGTGAGGCCGAGGGAATCTCAACAGCCGCACTGTGTCCAAAACAATTGGATATCCACATGGGAAAATATGACATATGATCCACTTCACATCTTAAAAACAAAACAACAACAACAACTCTAGGTGGAGTCAAGATCTAACTGTGAATGGCAAGACATTTCAGGAGGATATACTTATTTCCTGAGGAGAAGGAATTTTTAAACAGATGTCTGAAAGTATGGATACAAACCATAAAGGTTTTTAAATTTTATAACATGATGGTTAAGAATCTATTGTTCACTGAAAGACCTCAGAAAGAGAAAAGACAGATAAAAAGTTGGAGAACGTTTTTGCTAAACTTATAATTGATAAAGATATTCAGGCTATACTAAAAAAAAAAAAAAAAAAAACAGTAAGAAAAGGACAAGCAATCCAGCATAGAAAATGGCAAGTGCTATTTACAGTATTTAATAGAAGAACACAAATGACCTGTAAGTGTATTTTAAATGCTCAGACTTAACATCTGGAATCAGTCAACATGATACCTCAAACAAAAGAGTAAAGGAGAAAATCCACACTGGCCCAGACAGAAAAACTTTGGTTTAATGGAAGGGGGGATCTTACATGTCTAAAACAAGATCCTGGAACAACACTAGACTGTGCGCAGCAGATGGCAGACAGGACATGGTGATGGTTTTTGCTCTGGGGGTGGGTGGTAGGGGTGTAAATAGGGGGAATTGACGTCCTGTTGGCTCATCCGTTACCAAGGAAACCAGCCAAGGTGCATGCCCTTCATCATGAAAAGCTATCATGGTGAAGATGTTCTGATCAAAGATTAGAACAATCACTAACTCAGGTGGGGCAGGTATGTACTAAAAGGGAAGGTCAGTTGTGTAAGGAGGGTGCAGGTGAAGCAAGGACTAGTCTAGCAAGGGATGTACAGAGAATAAGAGGACAGCCATCTTGAGTAACCTGAACATACAGCCCGAGTTCCAGATCTACTGATGTTCCCACAGCAACAGATGTGACGGGGGCCAGGCTGGAGCGGCTACTCTCCATGGGTGATGTCAGGACAGCTGCAGTGCTCTAGATGAGGTATTAGCAACAGCAGCCAAGGGATATCAGGAGCTCCCCAAGCATGGTCAGTGGAGGACCCTGAGCAATGTGAGGCCGAGGGAATCTCAACAGCCGCACTGTGTCCAAAACAATTGGATATCCACATGGGAAAATATGACATATGATCCACTTCACATCTTAAAAACAAAACAACAACAACAACTCTAGGTGGAGTCAAGATCTAACTGTGAATGGCAAGACATTTCAGGAGGATATACTTATTTCCTGAGGAGAAGGAATTTTTAAACAGATGTCTGAAAGTATGGATACAAACCATAAAGGTTTTTAAATTTTATAACATGATGGTTAAGAATCTATTGTTCACTGAAAGACCTCAGAAAGAGAAAAGACAGATAAAAAGTTGGAGAACGTTTTTGCTAAACTTATAATTGATAAAGATATTCAGGCTATACTAAAAAAAAAAAAAAAAAAAACAGTAAGAAAAGGACAAGCAATCCAGCATAGAAAATGGCAAGTGCTATTTACAGTATTTAATAGAAGAACACAAATGACCTGTAAGTGTATTTTAAATGCTCAGACTTAACATCTGGAATCAGTCAACATGATACCTCAAACAAAAGAGTAAAGGACAAAAACCACACTGTCGTCTCAATAGATGCAGAAAAAGCACTGGACAAAATTGTAGCCTTCATGATAAAAACACTCAATTAACTAGAAAGAGAAGCAAAATTCCTCAGTTTGATTAAGGGTATCTATGAAAAGCTTCCATCAGACAATGATGAAAAACTAGATGCTTTCACCTTAAGATCAAGAACAAGAAAACAATGTCTGCTCCTATCACTTCTATTCAACATTGTACAGGCTGTTTCAGCCAGGGCAATTACATGGGAAATAAATAAATAAAGGGGCTCTTTATTGGAAAAGAAGAAAAATTAACCCTATTTGCAGATGATCTCTCTTGTATACAGAAAATCCTAAAGATTCTACTAAAATACTATCAGAACTAATAAATGAATTCAGAGGGGTTGTAGCACACAAGATCTATATACTACAAAAATCAATTGTGTCTCTATATAGTAGCAATGAATGTGCCATAAATTAAGAAAACATTCAATTTATAATAGCATCAAAAAGAATAAAACATTTAAGAATAAATGTTACAGCAGTACAAAAATTATGCTCTGAAAATTATAAATCCTTGTTGAAAGAAATCAAAGAAGGCTTAAAATAAATGGAAGGACATAATGCGCTCACAGATTGGAAGACTTAATACTGTAAAGATGGAGGGGCTTCCCTGGTGGCCCAGTGGGTAAGGACACCGCCTTGCAGTGCAAGGGGCGCTGGTTCGATCCCTGGCCTGGGAAGATCCCACGTCCCGCGGAGCGGCTGGACCGATGTGTCCAATTACCGAGCCGGAGCTCTGGAGCGCATGCGCCCAGAGCCGGTGCTCTGTGACAACAGAGGCCACCGCGATGGGAGGCCCACACGGGCCAAAGAACAAAGATGATGAAAATGGATAAATGAAATACCAATAGAAGTGGCCCGCCCACCCCCTCCCTCCCCACTCCCGCCAAATAAAGAAATAATTTTTTTAAAAAATAAAAGTAACCAATAGAGGTGGCCCGCCTGCTCCCCTCCCTTCCCACCCCACTCCCCACCAATAATAAATAAATGAATAAATCTTTAAAAAAAAAAAAAGGATGGTAATACTCTCCAAATGGATTTACAGATTCAATGTAATCCCTATTAAAATCAGAGTTAGCTTCTTTGCAGAAATTGACAAGCTCAACCTGAAATTCATATGGAAATGCAAGGAACCTAGAATAGCCAAAGCACTGTTTAAAACAAGCAGAGCTGGAGACCTCACACTTTCCAATCACAATATTTATTACAGTCTTGCAGTAATCAAGACAGGTGGCACTTGAGTAAGTAAAGACACTACACTGATCTAGAACTGAGAATCAGAAATAAACTGTCATGGTCAGAATCAATTGATTTTCAGCAGGGTGTCAAGGCAATTCAAGGGAAAAAAGAGTAGTCTTTTTAAGAAACAGGCTTTCTTTTCTTTTCTCTTTTAATATATGAAACACTTCACGAATTTGCGTGTCACCCTTGCGCAGGGGCCATGCTAATCTTCTCTTTATTGTTCCAATTTCAGTATACGTGTTGCCGAAGTGAGCCAGACTTTCTTTTTCTTAGAAAAAATCTAAGAAATAACTGGGTATCCGCAGCAAAATAATTAATCTGGAGTCCTACCATACACAAAACTTAACTCAAAATAGATCAACAGAAATGCCAGTGCAAATACTATAAAACTTTTACAAGAAAGCATGAATATAAATCTTTATGACCTTGAACAAGTCAATCATTTTTCAGCTATGATACCAAAAACTCAAGCAACAATAGAACAAAATGATAAAATGGATATCAATATGCTTTAAAGGGCACCTCAGGACAGAAAAACAAAACAAAACCACTAAATGGTAGAAAAATTTTGCCAGTTCTGTATTTGATAACAGACTCATATATAGAATATATAACAAACTTACTACTCAGTAATAAAAAGACTGTTAACCACTTTTAAAAACAGGCAAAGGCTCTGAATAGACATTTCTTCAAGGAAGATATACATGGGCTTCCCTGATGGCTCAGCAGTAAAGAATCTGCCTGGAATGCAGAAGACATGGGAGATGGGTTCAATTCCTGGGTCAAAAAATCCCTTGAAGGAGGGCATAGCAATCTATACCAGTATTCTTGCTTGGAGAGTCCCATGGACTGAGGAGCCTGGCAGGTTAGAGTCCATTGGGTCACAAATAGTTGGACATGACTGAAGCGACTGAGCAGAAGCACATGCACATCATATATATAATAGAAATGTCCCATAAGCATATGAAAAGATGCTCAACATCACTATCAGGAAATGCAAATGCAAAATCAAACTGAGACACCACTTCACATGCAGTAAGATGACTGTAATCAAAGACCAATAATAAATTGATGAAGACGTGGACAAATTGGTGGGAATGTAAGACGGTGCAGTCCCTATGGTAAAACAGTCTGGCAGTTACTCAAAAGTGAAGCATAGAGTGATGATATGACCCAGTAATTCTACCCCTAAGTGTATACCCAAGAAAAATGGAAATATGTATCCACACATAAATTTGTAAGTGAACATTTAAAAGTATCAACAACTCATATTGTGTCATTCTATATAACCTTAATGAATGCATAAATGAAATGTTGTATATCCATAAAATGGAATATTATTTGGCAATAAGAAGGAATAAGGTACTGATATTGATGCATGCTACAATAGGAACTTTAAAAATATACAGAGATGAAACAGTCGATTTATATAATTCTGTTTATAGGAATTGTCCAGTGTAAGCAAATCAATAGTAACCAAAAGTTACCAGGGTTTAGGGTCTTGGGAGGAAATGAAAGCTTACTGCTAAGGCGTACAGGGTTCCTTTTCAGGATGATGAAAACGTTCTAAAATTGCATGTGGTAAAGGTTGTATAATTCTGTGAATAAACTAGAAAGTACTGAATTGTTCATTTTACGAGTAGATTGTAAGTTGTGTGAATTATATCCCAAGGAACTTGTTATACAAGATTTAAATGTGCTCAACCTCATTTGATATCAGAAAGATATAAGTTAAAACCACAATAGGGACTTCTCTCATGGTCACTAGTGGTTAAGACTCTGTGCTCCTAGTGCAGGGGTCCTGGGTTCAATACCTGGTCAGGGAATTAGATCCCACATTCTGCAACTAAGACTAGGCACAGTCAAATAAATAAATGTAAAAAAATTGATAGATCATTTTGTTGCAAACAAGAGAGTAAAATTCAGATACTGAAAAATGTCACGTGTTAACCACTATCACAGAATCATAAGACTTAGCCACTGTTTGCCGCTACTGTTTAGTTGTTAAGTCATGGCCGACTCTTTGCAATGGTATGTAGCCTGCCAAGCTCCTCTATCCATGGGATTTCCCAAGTAGGAATACTGGAGTGGGTGGCCATTTCCTTCTCCACACAGGATCTCCTGCATTGGCATGTCCTGCATTGGCAGACTAATTCTCTACCACTGAGTCACCTGGGAAGCCCCATCCATTGTTTATGGGAGTGCAAATGAGAAGCACCACTTTGGAAAACACTTCAACAGTAACTTGTTATGTCTCCTGCTGTTTACATATCCTATGACCTAGCAAATGCCCTCTCTTAAACATAAACACTAGGAGACCTATGTAGTAATGTTTAGAGCAGCCTCTACCATAACAGCAAATGACTGGTACAACCTAAATGTACATCTACTATGGAACAGAATCAATTGACTGCGATAAGGCAGATACCTTACCAATTGTCCCCTAGGAACTGCCCACAGTGGGGGTGAGGATATTCTGTAAATGGAAATTCAGGACTATTAGAAAAAGGGAACAGCCAGAAACAACTATCACCACCATCATCACAAAACAAATACCATCCACAACAACTATATTTTCATGTGTGAAAATCCAAGGTAACTTGTTTATTACAAGGCGTACAGGGTTCCTTTTCAGGATGATGAAAACGTTCTAAAATTGCATGTGGTAAAGGTTGTATAATTCTGTGAATAAACTAGAAAGTACTGAATTGTTCATTTTACGAGTAGATTGTAAGTTGTGTGAATTATATCCCAAGGAACTTGTTATACAAGATTTAAATGTGCTCAACCTCATTTGATATCAGAAAGATATAAGTTAAAACCACAATAGGGACTTCTCTCATGGTCACTAGTGGTTAAGACTCTGTGCTCCTAGTGCAGGGGTCCTGGGTTCAATACCTGGTCAGGGAATTAGATCCCACATTCTGCAACTAAGACTAGGCACAGTCAAATAAATAAATGTAAAAAAATTGATAGATCATTTTGTTGCAAACAAGAGAGTAAAATTCAGATACTGAAAAATGTCACGTGTTAACCACTATCACAGAATCATAAGACTTAGCCACTGTTTGCCGCTACTGTTTAGTTGTTAAGTCATGGCCGACTCTTTGCAATGGTATGTAGCCTGCCAAGCTCCTCTATCCATGGGATTTCCCAAGTAGGAATACTGGAGTGGGTGGCCATTTCCTTCTCCACACAGGATCTCCTGCATTGGCATGTCCTGCATTGGCAGACTAATTCTCTACCACTGAGTCACCTGGGAAGCCCCATCCATTGTTTATGGGAGTGCAAATGAGAAGCACCACTTTGGAAAACACTTCAACAGTAACTTGTTATGTCTCCTGCTGTTTACATATCCTATGACCTAGCAAATGCCCTCTCTTAAACATAAACACTAGGAGACCTATGTAGTAATGTTTAGAGCAGCCTCTACCATAACAGCAAATGACTGGTACAACCTAAATGTACATCTACTATGGAACAGAATCAATTGACTGCGATAAGGCAGATACCTTACCAATTGTCCCCTAGGAACTGCCCACAGTGGGGGTGAGGATATTCTGTAAATGGAAATTCAGGACTATTAGAAAAAGGGAACAGCCAGAAACAACTATCACCACCATCATCACAAAACAAATACCATCCACACACAACGGTATTATTTTTCAGTTGGTTCAGAAGCCACAGGGAATATGGGTATGATTACATAACTCCATCAAACTCCTAAAAAGTAATTCATTCTCTTATCATGAGCCCAGAATCATGGAAAGAAATAGAGTAGAGAGAATGGGGGCTTTGTCCACAGAGTGTTTTCAAAGATTCAGGAGAGGACTCTATGGGGTGATGGTCGCTCCTTCTCTGCCCCAGAGAATGAGAAACAGGAACAGAGGAAGCCACTGGCCCTTTCATTCTTGAGCTGGTTCAGAACCGCCAGGACCTGCAGAACCTCCAGTACCCACATTGACCGCCCTCTCCCCCAGGCCAGGGGGGAAACCACACTGACCCATGCCTATCCCCTCAGGCACAGAAGCAAATACGATCTATCTTCTTGCTGCTGAGAAAAGTTATTCCTTCTTTCACCTGAAATGGGTTCCCAGCTTCTCTTGCCACTAATCATTTATTTTCTAAGTGTGACATTTTCTCAGTTGTCCTTTCTATTAATAGATCCTTACTTGTCACACCATCCTCCCAGGTGACACTGATGTCATTGATTTGCTCTGTCATCTCAGCCTCCTCTTCTGTCCACAGACACTTAAAAGCATCTCAGGAGACTCCTGAAGCTCCCTCTCCTCCCCTCCATCAGCTGTAAACAAATCTCAGCGTCAGCTGAAGGTTTTCACTCCCTGAACGTGCAACCTTGGATCATCTGGTAACCCTGTCACCTAAGGTGGTAAAACCCACGAATCATGACTTTTAGGCAAGCTTTTCTTCCCTAAAAAAAATGTGGCAGGGAACGCAATAGGCCACAGAGACAAGGAGATTTAAGTGACCCTCTCTTAAACATAAACACTAGGAGACCTATGTAGTAATGTTTAGAGCAGCCTCTACCATAACAGCAAATGACTGGTACAACCTAAATGTACATCTACTATGGAACAGAATCAATTGACTGCGATAAGGCAGATACCTTACCAATTGTCCCTAGGAACTGCCCACAGTGGGGGTGAGGATATTCTGTAAATGGAAATTCAGGACTATTAGAAAAAGGGAACAGCCAGAAACAACTATCACCACCATCATCACAAAACAAATACCATCCACACACAACGGTATTATTTTTCAGTTGGTTCAGAAGCCACAGGGAATATGGGTATGATTACATAACTCCATCAAACTCCTAAAAAGTAATTCATTCTCTTATCATGAGCCCAGAATCATGGAAAGAAATAGAGTAGAGAGAATGGGGGCTTTGTCCACAGAGTGTTTTCAAAGATTCAGGAGAGGACTCTATGGGGTGATGGTCGCTCCTTCTCTGCCCCAGAGAATGAGAAACAGGAACAGAGGAAGCCACTGGCCCTTTCATTCTTGAGCTGGTTCAGAACCGCCAGGACCTGCAGAACCTCCAGTACCCACATTGACCCCCCTCTCCCCAGGCCAGGGGGGAAACCACACTGACCCATGCCTATCCCCTCAGGCACAGAAGCAAATACGATCTATCTTCTTGCTGCTGAGAAAAGTTATTCCTTCTTTCACCTGAAATGGGTTCCCAGCTTCTCTTGCCACTAATCATTTATTTTCTAAGTGTGACATTTTCTCAGTTGTCCTTTCTATTAATAGATCCTTACTTGTCACACCATCCTCCCAGGTGACACTGATGTCATTGATTTGCTCTGTCATCTCAGCCTCCTCTTCTGTCCACAGACACTTAAAAGCATCTCAGGAGACTCCTGAAGCTCCCTCTCCTCCCCTCCATCAGCTGTAAACAAATCTCAGCGTCAGCTGAAGGTTTTCACTCCCTGAACGTGCAACCTTGGATCATCTGGTAACCCTGTCACCTAAGGTGGTAAAACCCACGAATCATGACTTTTAGGCAAGCTTTTCTTCCCTAAAAAAAATGTGGCAGGGAACGCAATAGGCCACAGAGACAAGGAGTTTTAAGTGAGCTTGCAAGAACAAAAAAAGAAAAAAAAAAAATATGGCCTGTAATAATGTCTCAGCAATTCAAGTGAATTTTTACCCTTTAAAAATTCAACTCTTTTGCATATAAATGTGACAAGTTTTTAAATGAAATGTTTACTTATTCACACTCAATAAATACTCTGTGTCACCACTGAAAAGTATGTGCATGCTGCCATGCTAAGTTGCTTCAGTTGTGTCCAACTGTTTGTGATCCTATGGTCTGTAGCCCACCAGGCTCCTCTGTTCATAGGTATTTTCCAGGCAAGAATACTGGAATGGGTTGTCATGCCCTCCTCCAGAGGGATATTCCCAACCCAGGGATCAAACCCACATCTCTTATGTCTCCTGCATTGGCAAACAGGTTCTTTACCACTAGCACACCCTGAGAATCTGAAGAGTAAAAAGGACTGGGCTTCCCCCGGTGGTCCAGTGGGTAAGGACACCGCCTTGCAGTGCAAGGGGTGCCAGTTCGATCCCTGGCCTGGGAAGATCCCACGTGCCGCGGAGCGGCTGGACCAATGTGTCCAATCACCGAGCCGGAGTTCTGGAGTTCATGCGCCCAGAGCCGGCGCTCTGCAACAACAGACGCCACCGTGATGGGAGGCCCACAGGAGCCAAAGAACAAAGACGGATGGAAATAGAGAAATGAAAGATCAATAGAAGTGGCCCTCCGGCTCCCCTCCCTCCCCAACCCGACCCCCGCCCAAAAATAAATAATAAAATAAATAAATCTTTAAAAAAAAAAAAAAAGGACTTTTCAATTTTTTACAGATATATTCAAAGTTTCTTTGGTCACTGTTCATGTCAACATGAAAGCGCTAACCATTCACACTACACGTTGTTCTCTCTGTGAGATTTCTGAAGTCAATTTGCTCTAAAGGACCCTATCTTTATTTATTTATTATTATATGGTACTTGCTTTTAAGAAAAAAATTTAAGTGGCTTAAAATAGAAAACATACAGATAATGCGAATACAACAGTAAAAAAAATGAATAAATAAAAGCCATGCAAAAGAAAGGAAATATACACAAAAGGAAACAAATACTGCTACACCAGTTGAGCACTACCTTGAACTTCCTAGCAACCCAGAAGAAAAAAGGAAACAGAAACCATATGGATACATCAAATCAGAAAAAGATTTGGTTTCATTTTACAACCAAATCTAAAAGGGCTTTATCCAAAAGGAAACATGCATTCATTGATTTGAAAAGTATTCACTTAATACTTAAAAATACTTAACTCTTACATGAGGTAATAGGAATACATTATGAAACACTTTAAGAAATGGTCTCTTCTCTCAGAGAACTTAGAGCCTATGGGGAGAGACAGACAATAAGCAAGTAGCCAAGCAAATAAAAATAAATCACAACTGAAGATGTGCACATGGACCTGAGAATAGTCAAAGTTCTGTCAGGAAGGCTTCCTGAGGGGGTGACATTTAAAAAACAAGTAAGAGGCCAAATGTAGTTTCTGCACCAACATAAGTTTCAGATTTAAAAAGACCCTACAGTAATCTTGTTACCAAGTCCAAACTCACTCTGCTCTCCACATGACAGGCCAATGAATCCGAGAGATGAGGTGTTGAGGCAAGGAAAATGACTTTATTCGGAAAGTAGCTGATGGAGAAGATGGCAAGCTAGCCCCTCAAATAATCACTTTATCCAGGTCTGGATGCCAAGTTCTTTTATAGATCAGAGATGGAAGGAAGTGAGGAAGCAAAGTGAAAAGGCTACTAATCTTGCAAACATCTCCTAGAATGGCAAGCCTCAGGCAGAGGATGTGTTCATTTCTCCCTTTCTGCCATCCACAGGTGGACAACGTTCTGAATAAATACACTCTAGTTTAACCTTCAGGCAGAGAGGCAGGATTCTCTGAGGCAACCCATTCTGTCTGATTAAAATAACAAAAGCAACGAAAAGTATGTCAAAGAAACAGTTTGCAACATGGAGTCAGAATTGGTTTCCTCCCTGCAACAGATTTTAATTAATATACCCAATTTGTAATTAGTATACCTAAATATGGGATTGGGAGTTAAAGGAAACTTTTATTGTGAAGGTGGCTGAAAGTTAACCTTTACCTAAAAAAGGAGCAGAATCCGCTTCCAGGAGTCCGGAGGGTACATGTCTGCTTACTTGGATTTGGGTGATTTTGGCCTGAATTCAAAGGTTAAGAAAAATGGTTTCCCTTTTCACTAGCTTCTGGCTTTATAATTGCTTTTCCCTATCTCCTATTTAATTAAAAGAAAGATAAGTAAGAAATCCATTTCTATGATGGAAACATCATAATTCAGATTCATATTCAACATCTGAATAACTTAAGAGATCAAAAAACGAAGAGGTAGTTAAATGTCTTCCTTTTTAGGCTGCAGAGAGAGGGGAGTCAGAGCCGGAGAGTGCAGGGAGAGGAGGAAAGGAGCAAAACCTGGGAGAAGAGTGCCGAGAGAGTCCTGCTTTAGAAAGAATATGATGCTGAAAAAAGCTGACAGGCAGAAAAGAAGCCTAAGCGGTGTTGCTATGGTGACCGTACCATCTGTGTTCCTGCCTACCCCACACCAAAGGGTTATATAACCTTGAAACTAGATAAATAAGAAAATGGACTTCCCAGTGAAACCCGTTATGTTTGTTATTTTTTAAAAGGCTGGCTCTAAATCAAAAGGAAACACAGCACAGCTGTTTCTTAGGTCTACTTCTTCACCAAACACCCCAGGAGGCAAGCACAATTTCCCTGAGGACCTTCAGGATCTCTGAAGAATTGCAGTGGCCCTGGTTTTTCCATTCCTTGAGAGGCTACTGTGCCTATTTACTTTATAATTAGGGGATGTCCTGGCAGTTGATACATACACATGCTCTCAATTACAAGTGATTTACAAACAAGCCAAAGGTAAACTCAGACAAACACAACTGTTCTCTACAAAGAAATGAAGCACTCCATTGACCCCCCAATCCAATTTTCCTCAAATGTGGGAGTATGCAAAGAATACACTCTCCCAGGCACAAGGAGGAGAATATTCTAAATTCCTATCTCTCCCTATCAACAGAGCTTTCTCTTTTTAAAAATTTATTTTAGTTTTTGGCTGTACTGGGTCTTTTTGTGCCGTGTGAAGATTTTAATTAATATACCCAATTTGTAATTAGTATACCTAAATATGGGATTGGGAGTTAAAGGAAACTTTTATTGTGAAGGTGGCTGAAAGTTAACCTTTACCTAAAAAAGGAGCAGAATCCGCTTCCAGGAGTCCGGAGGGTACATGTCTGCTTACTTGGATTTGGGTGATTTTGGCCTGAATTCAAAGGTTAAGAAAAATGGTTTCCCTTTTCACTAGCTTCTGGCTTTATAATTGCTTTTCCCTATCTCCTATTTAATTAAAAGAAAGATAAGTAAGAAATCCATTTCTATGATGGAAACATCATAATTCAGATTCATATTCAACATCTGAATAACTTAAGAGATCAAAAAACGAAGAGGTAGTTAAATGTCTTCCTTTTTAGGCTGCAGAGAGAGGGGAGTCAGAGCCGGAGAGTGCAGGGAGAGGAGGAAAGGAGCAAAACCTGGGAGAAGAGTGCCGAGAGAGTCCTGCTTTAGAAAGAATATGATGCTGAAAAAAGCTGACAGGCAGAAAAGAAGCCTAAGCGGTGTTGCTATGGTGACCGTACCATCTGTGTTCCTGCCTACCCCACACCAAAGGGTTATATAACCTTGAAACTAGATAAATAAGAAAATGGACTTCCCAGTGAAACCCGTTATGTTTGTTATTTTTTAAAAGGCTGGCTCTAAATCAAAAGGAAACACAGCACAGCTGTTTCTTAGGTCTACTTCTTCACCAAACACCCCAGGAGGCAAGCACAATTTCCCTGAGGACCTTCAGGATCTCTGAAGAATTGCAGTGGCCCTGGTTTTTCCATTCCTTGAGAGGCTACTGTGCCTATTTACTTTATAATTAGGGGATGTCCTGGCAGTTGATACATACACATGCTCTCAATTACAAGTGATTTACAAACAAGCCAAAGGTAAACTCAGACAAACACAACTGTTCTCTACAAAGAAATGAAGCACTCCATTGACCCCCCAATCCAATTTTCCTCAAATGTGGGAGTATGCAAAGAATACACTCTCCCAGGCACAAGGAGGAGAATATTCTAAATTCCTATCTCTCCCTATCAACAGAGCTTTCTCTTTTTAAAAATTTATTTTAGTTTTTGGCTGTACTGGGTCTTTTTGTGCCGTGTGAAGATTTTCTGTAGTTGCCCTGAGTGGGAATTACTCTTCGTTGTGGTGCAAGGCCTTTTCATTGCCGTGGTTTCTCTTGTGGCAGAGCGCAGGCTCTAGGTACCTAGGTTTCAGTAACTGTGGTACACTGGCTTAGCTGCTCCACGGCATGTGGGATCCTCCCAGACCCAGAACACAAACTCATGTCTCCTGCATTGGCAGGTGGATTCTTAACCATTGGACCACCAGGGAAGCCCCCAACAGAGCTTTCTTGTGCAAGTTTACAGGAACTGAGATCCAAATTGCTATACCACAACTGGCAGAAAACTCAACCCTGACCCACTCCACATACCCATAGCCCACAACATGATATATCAGAAACAGAAACAGATGAGTAACTTGGAACCATCACAAGCAAGAACTGGGAAGCTGTTTAATTTTGTCAATTTCATCCCCAAACTGCTTCTCTGGGAAAACTTGTGTTAGGGTCGCATGAAGGCCAACCACTCCTAAGTCTGTTTCCTGCCTTCAGTTCTTCCCCATAGATATCCTGTAGGGCCCTCAACATTCACATCCAAGGATTAATTCAACCTTTCCATCTTCTATCACTTGTTCTGCTTTTGCTACCTGGTTAATATCCAAACCAGAAAATTCAAAGCTACCTTCAACTTTCCCACCTCCAATCACTTGCCATATCCGTTCAGGTTGGTTCAGTCGCTCAGTGGTGCCCGACTCCTTATGACCCCATGGACTGCAGCACGCCAGGATTCTCTGTCCTTCACCATCTCCAGGAGCTTGCTCAAACTCCTGTCCATTGACTCAGTGACACCATCCAACCTTCTTGTCTTCTGTTGTCTCCATCTGCTTCTATCTTCTATTTTTCCCAGCATCAGGATCTTTTCCAATGAGTCATGTCTTTACATCAGGTAACCAAATTATTGAAACTTCAGCTTCAGCTTCAGTCCTTCCAATGAACATTCAGGGTTGATTTCTTTTAGGACGGACTGATTTGATCTCCTTGCAGTCCAAGGGACTCTCGAGAGTCCTCTCCAGCACCACAGTTCAAAGGCATCAATTCTTCCATGCTCAGTCTTTTTTATGGTCCAGCTCTCAGCTCTCACGTCCATGACTATTGGGAAAACTACTGCTTTGACTTATACGGACTTTTGTACACAAAGTGATGTCTCTGCTTTTGAATATGCTGTCTAGGTGTGTCATAGCATTTCTTCCGAGGAGTAACTTTTTAATTTCATGGTTTAGCCACATAGCTTAGGTAAATTATCTCACCTGTCATGATTGAGCCTCAATTGCCGAAAAGGTACCATTCTTCTCAAATGAGTGATGAAGAGTAAATGAGAAAGTGTGTGGAGAATGCTCAGAACAGTGCCTGCCCCAGGAGGTGGTGGTGGTTTCAGGATGATGACTTACCAGATGAATGATTGAGATTCTAACCCATCATCCTGAAGACAGAACCTCCTCTCTTGTTCCACATTTACTCTAGACTCCCTTTAGGGCCCAGAAAAGGCACAGTATATCATCATTTACCTGTTGCAATTTTCCTGTCCTGTGACATCTCTGTGTGTTGAGTGTGTGAGGAGTAGAAAATGTGTCTTTTATTTTATATCAATTTTTTAATAGTTGGTTTACAATGTTATACTAGTTCCTGGTGGACAGCAAAGTGATTCAGATATGTATACTTATATATGCTTTTTCAGATTCTTTTCTATTAGAGTTTTTTACAAGATACTGTTTTTTATTTTGTATATATGTATATCTACCAGTTTTGCTGCACACAATATATTAAATGAAAATGTACAAGTTATAAAACAGGATGATTAGTGTAATCCATTTTTTTAAAGTTTGCAAATAAGAATACTTCTGCATAGAGAAAATGTAAAAAGGATATATGCCACTTGGAGGATATATGCCAAATGTAAAGCAGTTATTACTCATGAGGGAAGACTGTGGGAGATTTTTTTTTCCCTTCTGATTCTCTGTTATTTCCTAAAACCCCAGTGTGATGGTGTCCTTGGGCTGCTGAAGAACTCCAGATCCAGGTCCTGCTACAGAATCGACTGCTCACCCGAGTTCAAGTCAGGCTGTGGGGACATCTGAGGCCACTGGCACTGTAGCCCAGGGAGACCCAGGCCAATGGCTGCCAGAGCCCTCTGAGGTGTCCTTCCCTTCCTCTCCTAATTTATCCCTCCCTACTTTTGGTAACCAGAAGCTTGATTTTTAGGGCTGTGAGTCTTTTGTTTTGGTATTATTTGTAGATTTTGAATATGCTGTCTAGGTGTGTCATAGCATTTCTTCCGAGGAGTAACTTTTAATTTCATGGTTTAGCCACATAGCTTAGGTAAATTATCTCACCTGTCATGATTGAGCCTCAATTGCGAAAAGGTACCATTCTTCTCAAATGAGTGATGAAGAGTAAATGAGAAAGTGTGTGGAGAATGCTCAGAACAGTGCCTGCCCCAGGAGGTGGTGGTGGTTTCAGGATGATGACTTACCAGATGAATGATTGAGATTCTAACCCATCATCCTGAAGACAGAACCTCCTCTCTTGTTCCACATTTACTCTAGACTCCCTTTAGGGCCCAGAAAAGGCACAGTATATCATCATTTACCTGTTGCAATTTTCCTGTCCTGTGACATCTCTGTGTGTTGAGTGTGTGAGGAGTAGAAAATGTGTCTTTTATTTTATATCAATTTTTTAATAGTTGGTTTACAATGTTATACTAGTTCCTGGTGGACAGCAAAGTGATTCAGATATGTATACTTATATATGCTTTTTCAGATTCTTTTCTATTAGAGTTTTTTACAAGATACTGTTTTTTATTTTGTATATATGTATATCTACCAGTTTTGCTGCACACAATATATTAAATGAAAATGTACAAGTTATAAAACAGGATGATTAGTGTAATCCATTTTTTTAAAGTTTGCAAATAAGAATACTTCTGCATAGAGAAAATGTAAAAAGGATATATGCCACTTGGAGGATATATGCCAAATGTAAAGCAGTTATTACTCATGAGGGAAGACTGTGGGAGATTTTTTTTTCCTTTCTGATTCTCTGTTATTTCCTAAAACCCCAGTGTGATGGTGTCCTTGGGCTGCTGAAGAACTCCAGATCCAGGTCCTGCTACAGAATCGACTGCTCACCCGAGTTCAAGTCAGGCTGTGGGGACATCTGAGGCCACTGGCACTGTAGCCCAGGGAGACCCAGGCCAATGGCTGCCAGAGCCCCTCTGAGGTGTCCTTCCCCTTCCTCTCCTAATTTATCCCTCCCTACTTTTTGGTAACCAGAAGCTTGATTTTTAGGGCTGTGAGTCTCTTTCTGTTTTGGTATTATTTGTAGATTCCATGTATAAGTGATATCATATATTTGTGTTTGTCTGGCTTACTTAGTATGATCATCTCTAGGCCCATCCTAGAGATGCTGCAAATGGTATTGTTTCATTCTTTTTTATAGCTAAGTGATGAGTCATGGAGAAAAGTGGTGATGAGTATATTATGCACGTGGCCATAATGTGAACTGTGTTAGTGAAGAGGTGGAGTAGATAGTTTTCCAAAATGGCGACATCAGTATCTCCCATCACAGAAACTTTCCACAAGGTGAGTTGGCCATTTCTCTCCTCAAGAGGTGGAGCCTGTTTTCTCCTCTTGAATCTGGGCTGGCTTCATGATTTGTTTTGACCAATAAAATGTGACAGAAGTGACAGAGGTCTCATAGCTTCATTTAAAAGATTCTAATGGGACTTCCTTGGGAGTCCAAGAAGGTTTTCTTCTCCAACGCAGGGAGTGCTAAGCAATTTCTGAGCTAAGATCCCACATGCCTCACCAAAAAAAAAATTAAAAACAAACAAACATAACACAGAAACAATAATGCAATGAACTCAATAAAGGCTTTTAAAATGGTCCACATCAAAAAAAAAAATCTTAAAAAAAAAATGTATAAGTAAAAAAAAAGACTTTATAGCTTTTTTTCCCACCCTTAAAATCTTCCCTGTGAGAATGCTGCTTAGAGGCCCACCCGCTGGCAGCAGTATGGAAAGGCTACCTGCAGTTAAGATCAGTGTGCCTTGGCCGACAGCTCCCTGCTGAGCGCAGCCCTCAGCCAATCTGTCATGTAGGCGCAGCCCCATAAAGATGGTGGGAAAGATCGGCAGAATCACCCAGGCAACCCAAAGAGAATTGTGAAAAGGAAAAAAAGAACTCCAGATCCAGGTCCTGCTACAGAATCGACTGCTCACCCGAGTTCAAGTCAGGCTGTGGGGACATCTGAGGCCACTGGCACTGTAGCCCAGGGAGACCCAGGCCAATGGCTGCCAGAGCCCCTCTGAGGTGTCCTTCCCCTTCCTCTCCTAATTTATCCCTCCCTACTTTTTGGTAACCAGAAGCTTGATTTTTAGGGCTGTGAGTCTCTTTCTGTTTTGGTATTATTTGTAGATTCCATGTATAAGTGATATCATATATTTGTGTTTGTCTGGCTTACTTAGTATGATCATCTCTAGGCCCATCCTAGAGATGCTGCAAATGGTATTGTTTCATTCTTTTTTATAGCTAAGTGATGAGTCATGGAGAAAAGTGGTGATGAGTATATTATGCACGTGGCCATAATGTGAACTGTGTTAGTGAAGAGGTGGAGTAGATAGTTTTCCAAAATGGCGACATCAGTATCTCCCATCACAGAAACTTTCCACAAGGTGAGTTGGCCATTTCTCTCCTCAAGAGGTGGAGCCTGTTTTCTCTCCTCTTGAATCTGGGCTGGCTTCATGATTTGTTTTGACCAATAAAATGTGACAGAAGTGACAGAGGTCTCATAGCTTCATTTAAAAGATTCTATAGGGACTTCCTTGGCAGTCCAGGAAGGCTTTCTCTTCCAATGCAGGGAGTGCTAAGCAATTTCTGAGCTAAGATCCCACATGCCTCACCAAAAAAAAAATTAAAAACAAACAAACATAACACAGAAACAATAATGCAATGAACTCAATAAAGGCTTTTAAAATGGTCCACATCAAAAAAAAAAATCTTAAAAAAAAAATGTATAAGTAAAAAAAAAGACTTTATAGCTTTTTTTCCCACCCTTAAAATCTTCCCTGTGAGAATGCTGCTTAGAGGCCCACCCGCTGGCAGCAGTATGGAAAGGCTACCTGCAGTTAAGATCAGTGTGCCTTGGCCGACAGCTCCCTGCTGAGCGCAGCCCTCAGCCAATCTGTCATGTAGGCGCAGCCCCATAAAGATGGTGGGAAAGATCGGCAGAATCACCCAGGCAACCCAGAGAATTGTGAGGAAAAAAAAAAAAGTTGCTGAACAATTAATCATGTGAATGAATACCTCCATAATCTTGTCCCCATCTTTTTACAGTTTAATTTCTTATCCCTTGCCCTTGACATTGCATGAGGAATTATTGATATTTAGACAAATACTAAGATCGTAAGTTTATTCACAGAGTATGATCCAAAGTCACCTTGAATTTTCAATGGTTTGGTAAAGCTGTAATATTCAGAGTGAATTTTTAAATGTGGGGAATTGAATCAATGACTACCCAGTTTTAAATGTTCAGTGTCAAGATGAAATCTGTGGTGTGGGAATGCAAGCAGCTGAACAAGCAGTGTTACCATCCATCGAATGCTGGCACCCAGGAGAGTCAACATGCAAGTTTTGTAGAGAAAACTGTGAACACATGTGCTTGATTACAGTCAGTTGGATTAAACACACTCCAAAGAGCTGATTCCTGCTGAGCCAATGAGGAAATGAAAACAAGGGCCTGAAATCATGAGGACTGAGTTGGTGACTACGCAGCAAATTTCACCTTGAGATACAATCTTGGTGGACAAATTTATTTTGGTTACTTCTTCTCCTGGACATTAAATTGCTGACTTAATCATGTTCATCCCCAATCCAAGAAACCAGAGGCTTCTCCTTTAAAATAAAAGATAACATAACTAAATCTTAGAAGTACTCTTGAATTGGTCTGCCGAATCTGACTTTGCAAGTCCAGAAGCTGAGACTGAAGGGCCTTTCCAGAGGTGGGAGATGGGCCGGCGGACAGGCTGGTTGAGGAAGTGCTCACAAATACCCAGGCAACCTGTTGATCCTGAGTGGAGGTTGCAAAGTGTCCTTTCTTCCTTTGGAGAGAGCAAGTCGGCCCTTCCTTAGGTCTCTGGGAATCCATCCTGAAAGCCTCAGGACAATCTTTACACAAGATTTTTAGTTTATTTTGTTTGTTTTGGCTGTGCTAGGTCTTTATTGCAGTGAGAAGACTTTTTCTAGTTGCAAAGCAGGGGCTCTAGGCCTCCCAGACTCAGTAGTTGCGGCATGTGAGCTTTGCTGCCCTGTGGCATATAGGATCTTAGCTCCTCAACCAGAGATCAAGCCCATGTCCTCTGCATTGGGAGGCAGACTCCTAACCTTAACCAGTGAACCACCAATGGAAATCCCAAGGTTTTCAGGTTTTAGTTGGTGGGGCATATATTTTGTTTTCCTAACTCTTCTTGATCACCTACACGCCTATAGCTACCTTCTTTCATATTCTTGGGTCCTAAACACTTATTTTCTTCATGCTGGGCATTAGATATCCTTGTTGGAAGAATTCAGACCTTTCTGCTATCATGTTAAAGCTTATGCTGTATTTTCCTGGCCATGCTGAGCATTGCTGAGTGGTTATAACTGAGACGGACCCTAGTGCATCTGAAAACCAATCTGACACTAGGTTGTCTGGGTGGCTGGCAGGTCCTTTAGAAGCTGTCTGCTTTTCGGTTAAAATGTCACAAGTTACTCTGTCAAGGAAATTTGATCTTTGGCTTTTTAGCAATCAGAAATCCATATTCTCCCTTTGTACTATATACCATATGTTGGGGTCTTTTAAGCTCAGGAAAAGTTCCTTTTTCAGATCAGTTTATATAAATGAACATCTTTTGTCATTTACTTACACACTAAAATCTAGATAGAAGGTTCTGCTAAAACAGTAAGAAATGTGTAAGTAATTCCATTATCTACTACTACGTTTTTTTAAGTTTTTGTTGTTTTTAAAAGTCTTTACTAAATCTGTTACAACACTGCTTCTGATTTATGTTTTGGTTTTTGGCCTAAAGGCATATGGAATCTTAGGTCTCTAACCAGGGATCAAATTCACAACCCCATGCGCCTTGGAAGGTGGAATCTTAACCACTGGATTGGCAGGGAAAACTCATTTTTTTTTAAGCAAATTATTTCAGTTGTGGAGGTTTGTTATTTTCAGAATTAAACTTGAGTCTCCAGTTTTGAGATAAACATTTATGTTTCTAATTGTTTGAAAGGAAAAACTCACATTGCTTCTTTACTGAATAGAGCACCTCTCTATAGTGCATCTTTAGAATTCTTTACATCTTTTTTTTTCTTTTTTTTTAGAATTCTTTAGATCTTTAAGAGACTTAGCTACTGACTTTACTCTGAGGATCCCAACCATTTTTCCCCAACTCTCATTTTACAAGAAGGTAAATAAACAAGGGCTGACAGTACAGCACAGCGAACTCTACTCAATATCTCATAGTAATCTATTAGAAAAAAATCTGAAAAAGAATATATATACACACAACTGAATCACTTTGATCTACACCTGAAATTAACACAATATTGCAAGCTAACTATACTTCCGTCTTTAGAAAATGGTTAAAAATAAATAAATAAAAATTAAAATAAAAATGAATGTAAATAATCTTGTTTCACGCACATTACCCTTCTGCGTAGAGACCTGGGTTGCTCCCAGACCCACTGTGATCTCCACTGAAGCAGTTTGGTCCCGCTGGTCTTAAAACTTTTTGTAGTTTGGAGCTCCCCCTCTGACCCCAGCTGCTTCCCCGCAGTTTCAGAACCACAGTGGTGGGCCTCTAGTCTTGGGACAGAGCATGCGTAAACAAGAAAACCAGCAGCCTGACGGACAAATCCTCGGAGGGAAAGCTGAGGGCTGGATCCTTAGGCTCATAATGCACAGCTGGGCAAACAGCACATGCTAGGCTCCCAGTGTGCCTGGCAAAAGACAGAATTCCTGGCTCTTCTGATTCCCTTTTCTCTTTGTGATCATCATCTCTCTTCCTTCTTTAAACCCACAGTCCTATTGAGTACTTCCTCCATAGATCTGCGGCCTGACTGGTTATTCAGCCTTTCTTTCAATTCTTCCCTTAGAGGCTGGGAGGTGCTTCCATTCAGATCGATCCTAATCTTATGCGACCAGGAGCACCCAGCACACAGGCACCACCCTACTGGGTACTGCATCCATTATGAGAAAGAAAAGTAGCAGGTGACCAGGAATGGGTCCTCCCTGGCTTCCTAGCTTCCCAGATTGCTTCCCTGACGGCTCAGCGGGCAAAGAATCTGCAGCCAATGAAAGAGACGTGGATTTGATCCCTGGGTTGGGAAGATTCCCTGGAGAAGGAATTGGCAACCCATTCCAATATACTTGCCTGGAAGATCCCATGAACAGAGAAGCGTGGTGAGGTACAGTCCGTGGAGTTGGAAAGAGCTGGACGTGACTAAGCACACATGGCATGCTGGTCTCCTAGGAAGACATTAAGCAATATCACCTGGATCAAGGTGAGCTAGGATCAGCTCTTCAGTACCTCTGAATCTTTCCACCTGCAGTTTATCATCTGATTAGTCATGTAAAAGAGTCTCATCTTCCACAGTCTAAATTCAGTGTCAGCTTCCTATAAACAGGAAATAGGTTTGACCCACTGAGTTGCCCAAAGGACTTGGCACAAGGTAACTGTTCAAGATATTTGAATTGACAGGATCCAAAGCCTCCTCCAAAAAGATCACAGTGTAAACTGAGGGCAGGACCATAATCACATGGAGCATCACAACAGCAGTTTTTATAAAGATTCCTAAAGTGTCTCAGCAGTCATTATTCAGGAGGAAAAATCTTAAAAAGACTTACAAAATCTTTCTTTCCTTTTTTTTGACTGTACTGTGCAGCATGTGGGATATTAGTTCCCCCACTAGGGATCAAACCCATGCTGCCTGCATTGGGCATGTAGAGTCTTAACCAAAGAAGTCCCCCAAGTCTTTATTTTACTTTTTGGGTTTTTTTTATCATTTAAAAAAAATTGAAGTATAGCAAAGTGATTCAGTGCTACATATATTCTTTTTCAGATTTTTTTGCATTATAGTTTATTACAAAATTGTGACTAGAGTTCCTTGTGTATCTAGCAGGCCCTTGGTGCTTATCTACCTTATATTATCTTTCTTTTTATTTTTTTCCCCAGATTTCAACCTCAGAATCTGGCTTCCTGTCCTGGCTGTAGATCAGAACTGCCTATAGTGCCCACTGAACCTACAGCTGTCCCGCCCCACCCCCATGCCCCTCACCACCGATTTTGAAGCATTAGACAAGGGATGCATTTGGAAAACACAAATTTATTTTAAGTTACCTGTGTAATTGTCTCACGCCTGGCAAGGTTTGGGTCCACTGCTCCCAAAGAATGCTGAAATGCAGAGCTATGTGGTAAACCTTCCTTGCACACCCTGCAAAATTGCTGGGCAGGCCAGGGTGTGGCTCTCTTAACAATCAGCTTCCTATCAGGTCTGGAAGAGGGAGAGATGGAGATTCAGGTTAATTATTTATACTACATACATTTACTGTTGGCATTCAAGTTGCCTCCTTATTGGTAAGCAACAGAATTTTCTCTTCTGTAACAAGGGCCTTTCCAGTTCATGACACTGAACGAAGTTGGTGTACTGAGATCCACAGGAATGAGGCAGCGTTGGCTACAAAATAGAAAGTTCTATGAGGAGAAAATGTATATAAAGGGCAGGAAGCACATACTATTTCAAGACTCTCTATTTGCCCACCAAAGCCAATACTTAGACACACCCTGATGACTTTGACTAGAAGACAAAGAATGGCTGTACCCCACACAGGCTTTGCTTTCACAACATGCCTGCCTTTCCAGGCCCAGGGTCCCTACTGACCATGACCCTGCTCTCTCTCTGCTTAAAGGCTTCTCTTCCAATTAGAGGAGACTCTTCCTTCCATTCTTCATGTTTCTGTCCATCCCCAGGTACAGAGCGTGGTTAAGTCCACAGAGCCATCAGAGTTGGTACAATGTATTTTCTAAGTGATTGTTTTGACATAGACAAACCATGCTGCCTGCATTGGGCATGTAGAGTCTTAACCAAAGAAGTCCCCAAGTCTTTATTTTACTTTGGGTTTTTATCATTTAAAAAAAATTGAAGTATAGCAAAGTGATTCAGTGCTACATATATTCTTTTTCAGATTTTTTTGCATTATAGTTTATTACAAAATTGTGACTAGAGTTCCTTGTGTATCTAGCAGGCCCTTGGTGCTTATCTACCTTATATTATCTTTCTTTTTATTTTTTTCCCCAGATTTCAACCTCAGAATCTGGCTTCCTGTCCTGGCTGTAGATCAGAACTGCCTATAGTGCCCACTGAACCTACAGCTGTCCCGCCCCACCCCCATGCCCCTCACCACCGATTTTGAAGCATTAGACAAGGGATGCATTTGGAAAACACAAATTTATTTTAAGTTACCTGTGTAATTGTCTCACGCCTGGCAAGGTTTGGGTCCACTGCTCCCAAAGAATGCTGAAATGCAGAGCTATGTGGTAAACCTTCCTTGCACACCCTGCAAAATTGCTGGGCAGGCCAGGGTGTGGCTCTCTTAACAATCAGCTTCCTATCAGGTCTGGAAGAGGGAGAGATGGAGATTCAGGTTAATTATTTATACTACATACATTTACTGTTGGCATTCAAGTTGCCTCCTTATTGGTAAGCAACAGAATTTTCTCTTCTGTAACAAGGGCCTTTCCAGTTCATGACACTGAACGAAGTTGGTGTACTGAGATCCACAGGAATGAGGCAGCGTTGGCTACAAAATAGAAAGTTCTATGAGGAGAAAATGTATATAAAGGGCAGGAAGCACATACTATTTCAAGACTCTCTATTTGCCCACCAAAGCCAATACTTAGACACACCCTGATGACTTTGACTAGAAGACAAAGAATGGCTGTACCCCACACAGGCTTTGCTTTCACAACATGCCTGCCTTTCCAGGCCCAGGGTCCCTACTGACCATGACCCTGCTCTCTCTCTGCTTAAAGGCTTCTCTTCCAATTAGAGGAGACTCTTCCTTCCATTCTTCATGTTTCTGTCCATCCCCAGGTACAGAGCGTGGTTAAGTCCACAGAGCCATCAGAGTTGGTACAATGTATTTTCTAAGTGATTACTAATGATTCATTCATACATAGTTGATCCCATAGACATATTGATCTAAGCAATCACATAGCTGTATTTCCATTAGCTAGGATTCCCAAACACTGAATCAATCATGTCTCAGTCTGGTGGTCTTTATTACAAAGACAATCTTATTTTCCACTAATGCAGCAAATACCCTTGTGAACGTAAGAATTAGAAGAGGCTGGCGAGAATCTTATCTTCCATTTATCCAACCAAAAAAGGCAGGCCAATTAAATCTCATTTCTCATGTAGCCCAGCAAGTGGAATGACTATTGCACTTCTGCACAGGGAAGGCACATTTCCAATGTCAAATTAGAGGATTTTAGAAATGTCATTATGCAACCTGTTATAGTTTGAGAGATACGCTGCCTGAGCTAAAGCCTGCCTTTCTATGCCCTAATTTTACATCTGCTTTTTCCAAGATTAAGACATTGTGTTTAGAAAGCAAACATCCTATGATGACGGACTAGTGCCCCAGAGAACCAGCTTGCCTGAGGTAGAATTCAGACTTCTTTCATACTAAAAGGGGAGGAGTGGGAGTAAAGTCAAACATTTCCTAGTTCTGGCCAGTTTCTGAAAGGAATATATTAACTTCTTCCTTCCTAAAGTCATTCACAGCCTGGTCAGGATGTTTTCTATGAGCTAAACAAGGTTAGATTAGCTTAACAGTCATTACCAGGGAGGCGAGGTTACCTGGGAGGCAGGGTTCCCAGCAATGGGTCATTATGTATAAGCTTATAGGCAACATTCCTTTAGTGATTAACTAGTAGTAGAACACAAAGGTTCTTCCCTACTATACAAGGTCGCTGCTAACTAGTTATTACTTTGGAGAGTTACTTGACTCATTGAGCTGACCTTTCTCAGCCATGCATTTTTTTTTCATTCCATAAACATTCTTAAATTCTGTGCAAATACTTAAGAACCAAAAGATCTCATAAATAAAGTGGTTCAAGGGTTCATGTTATGACTTGAAATGACAGAGGATCTCATGCACTTGCGGCCAATGGGAGGCTGCACTGCGGCCTGCCTTGTGCCTGGTGAATGTGAAAGCGTTAGTCACTCAGTTGTGTCCGACTCTTGTGACCCCATGGACTGTAATCCACCAGGATCCTTTGTCCATGGAATTCTCCAAACACTGAATCAATCATGTCTCAGTCTGGTGGTCTTTATTACAAAGACAATCTTATTTTCCACTAATGCAGCAAATACCCTTGTGAACGTAAGAATTAGAAGAGGCTGGCGAGAATCTTATCTTCCATTTATCCAACCAAAAAAGGCAGGCCAATTAAATCTCATTTCTCATGTAGCCCAGCAAGTGGAATGACTATTGCACTTCTGCACAGGGAAGGCACATTTCCAATGTCAAATTAGAGGATTTTAGAAATGTCATTATGCAACCTGTTATAGTTTGAGAGATACGCTGCCTGAGCTAAAGCCTGCCTTTCTATGCCCTAATTTTACATCTGCTTTTTCCAAGATTAAGACATTGTGTTTAGAAAGCAAACATCCTATGATGACGGACTAGTGCCCCAGAGAACCAGCTTGCCTGAGGTAGAATTCAGACTTCTTTCATACTAAAAGGGGAGGAGTGGGAGTAAAGTCAAACATTTCCTAGTTCTGGCCAGTTTCTGAAAGGAATATATTAACTTCTTCCTTCCTAAAGTCATTCACAGCCTGGTCAGGATGTTTTCTATGAGCTAAACAAGGTTAGATTAGCTTAACAGTCATTACCAGGGAGGCGAGGTTACCTGGGAGGCAGGGTTCCCAGCAATGGGTCATTATGTATAAGCTTATAGGCAACATTCCTTTAGTGATTAACTAGTAGTAGAACACAAAGGTTCTTCCCTACTATACAAGGTCGCTGCTAACTAGTTATTACTTTGGAGAGTTACTTGACTCATTGAGCTGACCTTTCTCAGCCATGCATTTTTTTTTCATTCCATAAACATTCTTAAATTCTGTGCAAATACTTAAGAACCAAAAGATCTCATAAATAAAGTGGTTCAAGGGTTCATGTTATGACTTGAAATGACAGAGGATCTCATGCACTTGAGGCCAATGGGGAGGCTGCACTGCGGGCCTGCCTTGTGCCTGGTGAATGTGAAAGCGTTAGTCACTCAGTTGTGTCCGACTCTTGTGACCCCATGGACTGTAATCCACCAGGATCCTTTGTCCATGGAATTCTCCAAGCAAGAATCCTGGAGTGGGTGGCCATTCCCTTCTCCAGAGGATCTTCCTGATCCAGGGATCAAACCTGGGTCTCTTGCATTGCTGTCAGATTCTTTACTGTCTGAGCCACCAGGGCAGCCACTGATGGGGCCACTCTTGTCTCTGAAAATGTGACCAGCAGTTCAAGTGATGAACTTGATGACTAAGGTCCTTTGTTATAAAAAAATTAAAATAAAAAAGATGCTCTTCTTTATTAACTGCATTGAAATAAATAATCCAATGAAGTTCTAGTCAAAAGGCTTGGACTTCATTTTGTGCAGGACAAGTCACTCCACAAAGGTCACTAGGAATGACATTTTTGACATTGACTCTTAGGATCAAGGATACCTGATGCTCCAGTACCTCTCTGGCTTCATGGCAGGTTGAAAATTTTCCTAATTATATCTCGATCCTGTGACTTGGAGCTCATGTCTTGCCCACACACAACTTTCTTATACAATGCCTGACATGTCCTATCTTCTACATAAGGTCTGTCAGTGTCCAAGAATTGTGTGCATATCTGTCATACTTTAAGAAAGGACTGGGGCTTCCCTGGTAGTGCAGTGATGAAGAGTTTACCTGCCAATGCAGGATACACAGGTTTGATCCCGGATTCAGGAAGATCCCACATGCTGCGGAGCAACTAAGCCCATTAGTCACAACTATTGAACTTGTGCCCTAGAGCCCCGGAGCTGTAACTATTGAGCCCATGTGCTGCAACTACTGAAGCCCGTATGTCCTAGAGCCCGAGTTCCACAACAAGAGAAGTCACTGCAACAAGAAGCCTGCTCACCTCCACTAGAGAGTTGCCCCCACTCCCTGCAACTAGAGAAGAGCCTGCAACAGTAGTTAAAACCAAGAATAGTCAAAAATAAATAAATGAATAAATAAAATTTAAAAAAGAAGGAAAGGTCTGGTCCCTGGCACACAAATAAGCCCCCAACAGAGGTGGGTAGCATGAAAGAGTGAATGAAGGAACGGACACAATTCCTGCTTCAACTCCTGTCATCAGTTGTTCCTTTCCTCTTCAGGCCACAGGGTCCTCCCCTGCAGAAGGAGGGGTGAGTTTCATGATCTTGGGCCCCTTGTCCTGCTTCCACACAAAGTCTGACAGAAAACATCCTGGGTGTGGAAATTGGGAGAGCTGGCCATGCACAGAGTAGGTTGCACATCAAAGTGGGTTCACCGAATGGAGCTTGTCTTCTTGCTTAAATTTGTAACTAGCGATGTCACATGATGGGAGGTAAGCTTCTAAACCTAAGTTTTCCCACATGTGAAATAGAGGAGTTAGACAAGGTCACCATGACAATACATTTTGGTTCTAAGATTCTATCATTTTATTATTTTACATCCTATCGACCCACAGCTTGGATCCTGATCTTCCTGCATGAGGCCTGATTGCTAGTGAACTGATCCATGAAAGGGTGCTGGGTAACCTCTCTGAGCAGCACTGCTGTCATCTACAAAGATGGACAATAATCCCAGGGCTGTTTTGTGATTTGAATGAAATAAGGGAATGAGGTTCCTAGAAACATTCACGACATATAGAAGGTGCCCAACAAATGATAGCTGCTATTTTCATCATTAGGTAACAACTTTCCCTCTGCTCTTTTAGCTAATAGCGCTTTGCTAAATTTGGGGTGTGCTCGGTTGCTTCAGTCATGTCTTACTCTCTGTGACTCTATGGACAGTAGCCTGCCAGGCTCCTCTGTCCGTGGGATTCTCTAAGCAAGAATACCTGAGTGGGGTTGCTATTCCCTCCTTTAGCAGATCTTCCCAACCCAGGGATCAAACCCACATCTCATGTCTCTTACATTAGCAGGTGGGTTCTTTACTGCTAGCACCACCTGGGAAGCCCTTGCTAAATTAACGGTGCTTAGGGCTTCCCTGGTGGTCCAGTGGGTAAAGAGTCTGCCTTGCAGCGCAAGGGACGTTGGTTCAATCCTTGGCATGGGAGGATCCCGCATGCCGCCGAGCGGCTGGACTGGTGTGTCCATTTATGAGCCAACGCCTACAGAGCATGCACCCAGAGCTGGTGCTCTGCTACGGGAGAGGCCACTGTAGTGGGACGCCCAGATGGGCCAGAGAACAAAGATGCATGAAAAATAAATAAATGAAAGACCAATAAAAAAAAAGTGGCCAAAAAAATCTAAATTAATGGCACTTAAATTAATTAGAGTAGGTAGCTCCAATCTCTACTTTAAAAATAGTCTGTCACGAGGACTTTCTGGGTGGTCCAGTGGCTAAGATGCCACACTCCCAATGCAGGAAGCCTGGGTGTGATCACTGGTCATGGCACTAAATGCCACACGTTGCAACTAAGATCCAAAGCAGCCAAATAGACAAATAATTAAAAAGAAATAGTCATGGACTCGTATTGGGCAAATCCAGATTCATATTAGAATTAGTCACTTATCTGGAAAATATGAATTATTCTGCTTCTTTTGTTATTTTCTATGAGGATTGACTATATGTAAAAAATATAACAGAGGAGTGGCTCAAAAATACCAACTATAATTGTAAGTTCATAAAATTAGATGGGTAACCTCTCTGAGCAGCACTGCTGTCATCTACAAAGATGGACAATAATCCCAGGGCTGTTTTGTGATTTGAATGAAATAAGGGAATGAGGTTCCTAGAAACATTCACGACATATAGAAGGTGCCCAACAAATGATAGCTGCTATTTTCATCATTAGGTAACAACTTTCCCTCTGCTCTTTTAGCTAATAGCGCTTTGCTAAATTTGGGGTGTGCTCGGTTGCTTCAGTCATGTCTTACTCTCTGTGACTCTATGGACAGTAGCCTGCCAGGCTCCTCTGTCCGTGGGATTCTCTAAGCAAGAATACCTGAGTGGGGTTGCTATTCCCTCCTTTAGCAGATCTTCCCAACCCAGGGATCAAACCCACATCTCATGTCTCTTACATTAGCAGGTGGGTTCTTTACTGCTAGCACCACCTGGGAAGCCCTTGCTAAATTAACGGTGCTTAGGGCTTCCCTGGTGGTCCAGTGGGTAAAGAGTCTGCCTTGCAGCGCAAGGGACGTTGGTTCAATCCTTGGCATGGGAGGATCCCGCATGCCGCCGAGCGGCTGGACGGGTGTGTCCAATTACGAGCCAACGCTCTACAGAGCATGCACCCAGAGCTGGTGCTCTGCTACGGGAGAGGCCACTGTAGTGGGACGCCCAGATGGGCCAGAGAACAAAGATGCATGAAAAATAAATAAATGAAAGACCAATAAAAAAAAAGTGGCCAAAAAAATCTAAATTAATGGCACTTAAATTAATTAGAGTAGGTAGCTCCAATCTCTACTTTAAAAATAGTCTGTCACGAGGACTTTCTGGGTGGTCCAGTGGCTAAGATGCCACACTCCCAATGCAGGAAGCCTGGGTGTGATCACTGGTCATGGCACTAAATGCCACACGTTGCAACTAAGATCCAAAGCAGCCAAATAGACAAATAATTAAAAAGAAATAGTCATGGACTCGTATTGGGCAAATCCAGATTCATATTAGAATTAGTCACTTATCTGGAAAATATGAATTATTCTGCTTCTTTTGTTATTTTCTATGAGGATTGACTATATGTAAAAAATATAACAGAGGAGTGGCTCAAAAATACCAACTATAATTGCAAGTTCATGGTTAAGCAAGGCTGGGCTCAGGTTTTTGTTTTTTTTAATGATTTCACCCTCCATGGGAGAAAATAAGTATAGTCTATTAAATTCCATTCTTCCTGCTGCAGCCAGCAATGATTTCTGCCAGCATTCCCCATGATGGTTTTATTCTTCTCATCCCACTTTATCTAGAGACTTCCAGATTACTGTCAAGGATCTGATAGTAAGTAAGTGGCAAAATTTAACCAGTTTTAACTATAAGGATAGTTAGTTCAAGCTACTTCCTGTTACAGTGCTACTAAAATACCAGCTCGGAACACACAAGTAATCCCAACCAGTGAGTAATACAAAAAAATCACTTTGATTTGACCTTGACACGAAGCTAGGATGTTATGGCAACAAACTTCCTCTCTCATTAAGTTCTTCTGGGGATAAAATCAACTGCCATTTCCTGAGTTCACAACAACTGAAACAAGGAAGAAGCAGTTCAAAACCCTACTTGGTCTCAGAGCAGAGCAGCTTGCTCCATGATAAATATTTGCTATAGAAATCCTCCAACAATCCACAAAATGCATAGAACCAAAAACTGTGGATCCAGTGGGAAACACATGGAGAACTGACTGTACGAGTTCAGCCACCACTGGCCAGTCCTGGTCACATGCGTGTGTTCTTCCTGGCCATCCAGGGGCCAGGGGACAACCCTTGGGGACATCTGACTACAGCCTTTGCTGTCAGTGGCTTTGCCTAGGGGATCTAAGGTGTTCTGCTGACCAAGAGCAGATTTACTGGGACTTACTTTTTTTTTTTTTTAAAGGAAGTTTCTATCACTTCCTTTCTTTTTAAAAAATTGTATTTATTTACTTTTGACTGTTCTGGGTTTTCACTGCTGCCATAAGCTCTTTTCTAGTTGCTGGGAGTGAGGCCTACTCCCTAGCTGAGGTGAGCAGGCTTCTTGTTGCGGTGACTTCTCTTGTTCTGGAACCCAGGCTCTAGGGCTCATGGGCTCCAGGAGTTGCAGCACATGGGCTCAGTAGCTGTGGCACCAAGGCTATAGAGCATAGGCTTAGTAGTTGTGGTTCACGGGCTTATTGCTCGGCAGCATGTAGGATCTTCCCGGAACAGGGATTGAACTCACCTGCATTGGCAGGCGAAGTCTTTACCACTGAGCTACCAGGGAAGCCTTACTGGGACTCTCTTTATCTGAGAGGCAAGCATGGGGACACCTCTGCAGGAGTGTCAAACCAAAGCCAAGCAGAGCTCTGTTTAGCCCACAGCTAATAAAAGATCAACCTGTCTTCTTTTAGAATTAGAAATGAAAAGAATCGAGGACATTTTCTCCATTCTTATTCCAACATCAAAAAACTCCGCTGTTCAAGTGTCAGAAGAAGGCCTTTGGTCCCAAACATACCTGAAATAGGTAATCAAAGTCCCAGAGAAAGAAAGAGCCACATTCTCCTCAGTGAGTGAAATGGTCTCTTAAAAAATCTTATTTTTTTAAAAATAAAGTTTTAGTTTCTAGTCTATTAAATCATTATCCATAATTTCTGGGAATATTGGGGGGAAATAATGTGGAGAAGGAGTTAAACTCTTTTTCACCACCTGACAGTATTTGCATTCTAGAGAGAAAGCTTTTGTGTAAACTTTAAAACCAATGTTTACATGAACCTTGGACTCCTCCCCTGTCAGATCACTCTACTTCAGGTCCTCCTGGAAAGTAAACCATTTTGACCTGACTCGTTTCATGACATTACTGCACTTTCCCTCAAAATCTTAGTGCAAAGCTGGGCCAGGGACAACCCTTGGGACATCTGACTACAGCCTTTGCTGTCAGTGGCTTTGCCTAGGGGATCTAAGGGGTTCTGCTGACCAAGAGCAGATTTACTGGGACTTACTTTTTTTTTTTTTTAAAGGAGGTTTCTATTACTTCCTTTCTTTTGAAAAAATTGTATTTATTTACTTTTGACTGTTCTGGGTTTTCACTGCTGCCATAAGCTCTTTTCTAGTTGCTGGGAGTGAGGCCTACTCCCTAGCTGAGGTGAGCAGGCTTCTTGTTGCGGTGACTTCTCTTGTTCTGGAACCCAGGCTCTAGGGCTCATGGGCTCCAGGAGTTGCAGCACATGGGCTCAGTAGCTGTGGCACCAAGGCTATAGAGCATAGGCTTAGTAGTTGTGGTTCACGGGCTTATTGCTCGGCAGCATGTAGGATCTTCCCGGAACAGGGATTGAACTCACCTGCATTGGCAGGCGAAGTCTTTACCACTGAGCTACCAGGGAAGCCTTACTGGGACTCTCTTTATCTGAGAGGCAAGCATGGGGACACCTCTGCAGGAGTGTCAAACCAAAGCCAAGCAGAGCTCTGTTTAGCCCACAGCTAATAAAAGATCAACCTGTCTTCTTTTAGAATTAGAAATGAAAAGAATCGAGGACATCTCTCTCCATTCTTATTCCAACATCAAAAAACTCCGCTGTTCAAGTGTCAGAAGAAGGCCTTTGGTCCCAAACATACCTGAAATAGGTAATCAAAGTCCCAGAGAAAGAAAGAGCCACATTCTCCTCAGTGAGTGAAATGGTCTCTTAAAAAATCTTATTTTTTTAAAAATAAAGTTTTAGTTTCTAGTCTATTAAATCATTATCCATAATTTCTGGGAATATTGGGGGGAAATAATGTGGAGAAGGAGTTAAACTCTTTTTCACCACCTGACAGTATTTGCATTCTAGAGAGAAAGCTTTTGTGTAAACTTTAAAACCAATGTTTACATGAACCTTGGACTCCTCCCCTGTCAGATCACTCTACTTCAGGTCCTCCTGGAAAGTAAACCATTTTGACCTGACTCGTTTCATGACATTACTGCACTTTCCCTCAGGAAGATGGATTTGGAGCATTAGGTGATGTAAGACAGGGCAGCTGGAACCTGGCTATCTGGCCTGCATCCCCAGGGGCAATGAGAAGAGAGAGGCCACAACTGCCACCCCAGGGTCCAGAGGACACTCTGTGCGTGCTTCTCACAATAGTGTCGTGGGTGAGTCTGTGCTGTTCACGTAGGATTCTTCCTCCATGAACACTCTCCATTCTCTCCTTCTGCCCACTTTTCCCTGACACTGGGTGAGATGGCAAGCGCAAAGTCCTGTAGGCACTTCTGGGCTTGTTCTCCAAAAGCCAAACACACAGAAAAGGAAGGGGTTTGAGGGAGAGGCAGGCTCTGGTAGGACATCAGAGGAAGGTATTTAGGCTTTCCAGGTGGCACTAGTGTTAAAGAACCCGCCTGCTAATGCAGGAGACATAAAAGACTCAATCCCTGGGTTGGAGGACCCCTGGATGAGGACATAGCAACCCACTCAACTATTCTTGCCTGGAGAATCCCGTGGACAGAGGAGCCTGGTTGGGCAATAGTCCCCATAGGGTCACAAAGAGCTGGACACAACTAAAGCACTTAGCACGCATGTGGGTTGTGAGTTGGGGCTTTCATGATGAGGCTAATAACTCCTTTTAAGAAGAGGCAGAGGGGCTTCCCTGGTGGTCCAGTGGGTAGAGGCAAGATGGATGAAAATAAATAAATGCAAGATCAATTAAAAAAAAAGTGGCCAAGGGCTTCCCTGATGGTCCAGTGGGTAAGGACACCGCCTTGCAGTGCAAGGGGTGGGCGCCAGTTCGATCCCTGGCCTGGGAAGATCCCACGTGCCGTGGAGCAGCTGGACCAATGTGTCCAACTTACTGAGCCAGAGCTCTGGAGCGCATGTGCCTAGAGCCGGTGCTATTGGGGAAATAATGTGGAGAAGGAGTTAAACTCTTTTTCACCACCTGACAGTATTTGCATTCTAGAGAGAAAGCTTTTGTGTAAACTTTAAAACCAATGTTTACATGAACCTTGGACTCCTCCCCTGTCAGATCACTCTACTTCAGGTCCTCCTGGAAAGTAAACCATTTTGACCTGACTCGTTTCATGACATTACTGCACTTTCCCTCAGGAAGATGGATTTGGAGCATTAGGTGATGTAAGACAGGGCAGCTGGAACCTGGCTATCTGGCCTGCATCCCCAGCCAGGGGCAATGAGAAGAGAGAGGCCACAACTGCCACCCCAGGGTCCAGAGGACACTCTGTGCGTGCTTCTCACAATAGTGTCGTGGGTGAGTCTGTGCTGTTCACGTAGGATTCTTCCTCCATGAACACTCTCCATTCTCTCCTTCTGCCCACTTTTCCCTGACACTGGGTGAGATGGCAAGCGCAAAGTCCTGTAGGCACTTCTGGGCTTGTTCTCCAAAAGCCAAACACACAGAAAAGGAAGGGGTTTGAGGGAGAGGCAGGCTCTGGTAGGACATCAGAGGAAGGTATTTAGGCTTTCCAGGTGGCACTAGTGTTAAAGAACCCGCCTGCTAATGCAGGAGACATAAAAGACTCAATCCCTGGGTTGGAGGACCCCTGGATGAGGACATAGCAACCCACTCAACTATTCTTGCCTGGAGAATCCCGTGGACAGAGGAGCCTGGTTGGGCAATAGTCCCCATAGGGTCACAAAGAGCTGGACACAACTAAAGCACTTAGCACGCATGTGGGTTGTGAGTTGGGGCTTTCATGATGAGGCTAATAACTCCTTTTAAGAAGAGGCAGAGGGGCTTCCCTGGTGGTCCAGTGGGTAGAGGCAAGATGGATGAAAATAAATAAATGCAAGATCAATTAAAAAAAAAGTGGCCAAGGGCTTCCCTGATGGTCCAGTGGGTAAGGACACCGCCTTGCAGTGCAAGGGGTGGGCGCCAGTTCGATCCCTGGCCTGGGAAGATCCCACGTGCCGTGGAGCAGCTGGACCAATGTGTCCAACTTACTGAGCCAGAGCTCTGGAGCGCATGTGCCTAGAGCCAGTGCTCTGCAATGAGCGAGGCCACTGTGATGGGAGGCCCACACAGGGCAAAGAACAAAGATGGAAATGAAAGACCAATAGAAGTGGCCAAAAAAAAAAAAGTGGCCAAAAAAAAAAAATTACATATATATATATATATATATATATATATATATATATATGAAGAGGAAGAGAGCCCATAGACAGCATCAGTGCTCCTATGAAAGAGAGCCCTGCCCACCACCCCAGAGCTCCCAAGCCCCTTCCACCACGTATGGACACAATGAGATATCTGTGGCCCAGAAAAGGGTCCTTGTTTGACCTGCCAGTACCTGATCTCAAGACTCCTAGACTCTAGAACTGTGAGAAAGAAATTGCTGTTGCTATGGTATTTCATTACAGCAGTCCAAACAGACTAAGACTTTCATTCTTGATTATTTTTGTGTTGGTAGCTATCCATCCACAATTTCTTTTTCAACTGAAGTATAGTTGGTTAACATGGCTATATTTGCTCTGAGACATAACATAGTGATTCACTATTTTAATGGAATGTACTCCATTTAAAGATATTACAAAATCATGGCTATCCTTCCCCCCACTGCATACTGTATTCTATTCAAGTGAGTTTCTAGTTTCAAAGTATGCTGAATTTTAATTCTGAGACTCCCACGATTTTCACTGACCAGAAGTAATACTAGAGATTCTACTCTCTCTTTTGCATTTTCCTTTTTCAAAAGGTCACATTCATCTGGAGTCAGTGCTCCAAGAGCTTTTCTGCTTTTTGTCACGCTTTTTAAAAGATGTACAAGGTCAAGCAATTTATTTAACCTCTCTAGTCCTATAGTTCTTCATCAGCGATACTGAGAAGGGTTTTATTGAACTGACAAGAACCATGAACATAGTGAGGCACTGATATTCAGTCTCTTTCTACTTCACACCTGGTATTCATGGCTATGCCACCATGAATTGGTTTCTTTACTCATGCTTAGCCAGTTCTGAGTGAAGAGTGGGTACCTGGCAAACAGATATGGTGATAAGGAAGCTTCATATGGATAATAATGTCCTTGACATTCTGTCAAGTGTTTTATGGTTCACAAGGCAGGTCCAAACATTTACTGGGGGTGGATACTTTTAATAACTCTATGAAGTCAGTATTGCTATGCACCTCTGTCATAGGGAAGAACAAAGCTGACTCCATATTAGAACTATTTATTTCACTTTAAGCTTTGTCCTCTGTTGCCTGTGCCGAGTCATGCTGGCTCTGTACCTTTTTATAGAAGAATGTTACCTATAGCCTGGAACATGCAGCAGAGCTATTCTCAAGGCTCTGACCTCTACGAAGAGAACATTTTTCCAGTCACATAGAGATAAAAGGTTGCAGAATGGAGAGAAAACATTTCTTTTGTTGGAAATTTACAGAAACATCCCGAATGGACCTACATTGACAGCTGCAACGACAAAGGATCTAGGCACCAACAAACCATGCCCTTCCCTCACCTTGCCTTCAAAAGTGCTTTGCCGAAACTCTTTGGAGAGTTCAAGGTTTGAGGGGCACAAGCCACTCTTTTCCTTGTGTGGACCTGCAATAAACCTTTCTCTGCTCCAGATTGCTACATTTCAGTTTGTTTGAACTCACTGTGCTTCCAAATGGGGTCTGGTAACACCTCTTACAGATAAAGAAATGCAGAACTTCCCTGGAGGTTGTGTGGTTAAGAATCCTTCTTCCAATGCACAGGATGTGAGTTCAATCCTTGGTCCAGGAACTAAGATCCTTCATACTGCCCACAACTAAGCCTATGCGCCTCAACTAGAGAAAGCCTATTCACTACAACAAAGATCCAGGGCAGACAAAATTAAAAGCAGAGAGCTAGAGTGAAGGTGTCCAGATCACTCCTTGTCATCTGACAGAAGCTCCATAAAAGCATGGGTTGTTCCCACAGTGATGCAGAGCTTGCTTTAGTGCCCATCTTCATATTCTGCATGAATATGCATCAATTTGCCTGCAATACAGGAAACCCCGGCTGGATTCCTGGGTCGGGAAGCTCCCCTAGAGGAGGGCATGGCAACCCGCCCCAGTATTCTTGCCTGGAGAATCCCATGGACAAAGGAGCCTGGTGGGCAGTCCATGGAGTCTCAAAGAGTCAGACATGACTGCAGCGACTGAACAGTAGCAGCAGGGTATAGCCCAGCATAGACAGCAGGCAGGTCCATGGAGCCGAAGAGGGCTAAAGGCACTTTCTGATTTGGTAGAACTCTGGGACAGAAACAGAAAGAACCACAGATGTGACTCAAGGTGGCCTGAAAGTTTCTTCCTTGGGAGGGGGTCCCAGGCCAAGGAAGCCACTCTGGGTCCCCTCTCAGGGCTCAGCCCAAACACTGCTTGTACAGAGACTGGCATGGGCACTGGCAGGGCCAGCCCAGAGGGTTCATTAATAATGTCCACAGGGCACGGTGGCCTTGGCACCAGTGCTCAGACATTCCTGGGCTGGCTGGGCGCCACCTCTGCTTGGGAGGCCATGAGGCCCACGAATGCCCTAAGTTTAGGAGCCTCACCATGGGGACCATGTGCTCCTGGCATAAAAGGGAGGAGCTCAGACAAAGCTTCAGTCTGAGACAACTAGCAGGCACGGCTGGACTAACCAGGTCATGAGTTTACTCCCTCATTTATGTGGTTAGAAAAAAACAGCAGTTAGAGTCCAGCTGAATGGACCTTATCACCACAGTGACCTCTGTGAGGCCACTTCTGGGTAGGATAATGCTTCAGCTGGAGTAGTTTATTGGTATAAAAGTCCAGGATTTGGAGTGGGGCCCAGATGCAAATGAGGCTCTGCAGCTTATGAGACAAGTCACTTTGCCTCTCAGAGCCTCCATGTCCTTATCTGAGAAAGGCAAGTAATATCTCTTTTGAAGAGCTGCCATGAGGATTAAGTGTAAGCATGCTTGTATAATGGCCAGTGCATTAACTGAAACCTATTAAAAATTCCGTAAGTTATGGTTATTGGGGATGGGGGAAGGCACAAGTATAATTGCTTTACAATGTTATGAGTTTCTCCTGTAGAACAAAGTGAATCAGCCATATGTATACATCTATTTGTCCATTCCACCCTCTAGGTCCTCACACAGCACTTGACTGTTTATATGCATCAATTTGCCTGCAATACAGGAAACCCTGGCTGGATTCCTGGGTCGGGAAGCTCCCCTAGAGGAGGGCATGGCAACCCGCCCCAGTATTCTTGCCTGGAGAATCCCATGGACAAAGGAGCCTGGTGGGCAGTCCATGGAGTCTCAAAGAGTCAGACATGACTGCAGCGACTGAACAGTAGCAGCAGGGTATAGCCCAGCATAGACAGCAGGCAGGTCCATGGAGCCGAAGAGGGCTAAAGGCACTTTCTGATTTGGTAGGACTCTGGGACAGAAACAGAAAGAACCACAGATGTGACTCAAGGTGGCCTGAAAGTTTCTTCCTTGGGAGGGTCCCAGGCCAAGGAAGCCACTCTGGGTCCCCTCTCAGGGCTCAGCCCAAACACTGCTTGTACAGAGACTGGCATGGGCACTGGCAGGGCCAGCCCAGAGGGTTCATTAATAATGTCCACAGGGCACGGTGGCCTTGGCACCAGTGCTCAGACATTCCTGGGCTGGCTGGGCGCCACCTCTGCTTGGGAGGCCATGAGGCCCACGAATGCCCTAAGTTTAGGAGCCTCACCATGGGGACCATGTGCTCCTGGCATAAAAGGGAGGAGCTCAGACAAAGCTTCAGTCTGAGACAACTAGCAGGCACGGCTGGACTAACCAGGTCATGAGTTTACTCCCTCATTTATGTGGTTAGAAAAAAACAGCAGTTAGAGTCCAGCTGAATGGACCTTATCACCACAGTGACCTCTGTGAGGCCACTTCTGGGTAGGATAATGCTTCAGCTGGAGTAGTTTATTGGTATAAAAGTCCAGGATTTGGAGTGGGGCCCAGATGCAAATGAGGCTCTGCAGCTTATGAGACAAGTCACTTTGCCTCTCAGAGCCTCCATGTCCTTATCTGAGAAAGGCAAGTAATATCTCTTTTGAAGAGCTGCCATGAGGATTAAGTGTAAGCATGCTTGTATAATGGCCAGTGCATTAACTGAAACCTATTAAAAATTCCGTAAGTTATGGTTATTGGGGATGGGGGAAGGCACAAGTATAATTGCTTTACAATGTTATGAGTTTCTCCTGTAGAACAAAGTGAATCAGCCATATGTATACATCTATCCCCTCCCTCTTAAGGCTCCATTCCACCCTCTAGGTCCTCACACAGCACTGAGTTGAGCTCCCTGTTCTATACAGCAGCTTCCTACTAGCTATTTCACACACGGTAATGAATATATGCCAAGTTTAATCTCCCAATTTTTTTTTTTTGGCCACTTCTATTGGTCTTTCATTTATTTCCATCTTTGTCCTTTTGACCTGTTTGGGCCTCCCATTGTAGTGGCCTCTCTCACCGCAGAGCACCGGCTCTGGGCGCATGCGCTCCAGAGCTCTAGCTTGGTAGTTGGACACATCAGTCCAGCCGCTCCGTGGCACATGGGATCTTCCCAGGTCAGGGATCGAACCGGCGCCCCTTGCACTGCGAGGCGGTGTGCTTACCCACTGGACCACCAGGGAAGCCCCTACTCTCCCAGTTTGTCTCACCCTGCCCTTCCCCTCTGTGTCCACCTGTCTGTTCACTATGTTTGTGCCTCTGTCCCTGCCCTGCAAATAGGTTCGTCTGTACTATATTTCTAGATTCCACATACATGTATTAATATGCTATATCTGATTTACTCCACTCTGTATGACAGTCTCTAGGTCCATGCACATCCATACAAGTGACCCTGTTCTGTTCACCGCAGCACTGTTTACAACAGCCAGGACATAGAAACAACCTGAATGTCCACCAACAGAGGAATGGATAGAGAAGATGTGGTGCATGTATACAATAGAATATTACTCAGCTACTATAAGGAACAAAGTGATTATTCATTTTTGCTTCAAGAGTCATGGTCTTAAAAAAAATACTTAGGGGTTACGTGATATTATCAGATGGTAAGTAACTTAACTTTGTCTCCAAATAAAATTTACTTTATTTTTGTCTTGGGTGGTAGCACGATTTAGCTTCAATGATAATATCCTTCCTCTTGTGTGGATTTAATTGGGGATTCACTTTTACTCAAACTATACATTTACAGGAATATGCATATGCAAAATGTTTCTTGGAAATGATAGGAAAGTAAATATTATATGATATCATATGTCAATGTCATAACTGCTTTCAAAAATATGTATACATCTATCCCCTCCCTCTTAAGGCTCCATTCCACCCTCTAGGTCCTCACACAGCACTGAGTTGAGCTCCCTGTTCTATACAGCAGCTTCCTACTAGCTATTTCACACACGGTAATGAATATATGCCAAGTTTAATCTCCCAATTTTTTTTTTTTGGCCACTTCTATTGGTCTTTCATTTATTTCCATCTTTGTCCTTTTGACCTGTTTGGGCCTCCCATTGTAGTGGCCTCTCTCACCGCAGAGCACCGGCTCTGGGCGCATGCGCTCCAGAGCTCTAGCTTGGTAGTTGGACACATCAGTCCAGCCGCTCCGTGGCACATGGGATCTTCCCAGGTCAGGGATCGAACCGGCGCCCCTTGCACTGCGAGGCGGTGTGCTTACCCACTGGACCACCAGGGAAGCCCCTACTCTCCCAGTTTGTCTCACCCTGCCCTTCCCCTCTGTGTCCACCTGTCTGTTCACTATGTTTGTGCCTCTGTCCCTGCCCTGCAAATAGGTTCGTCTGTACTATATTTCTAGATTCCACATACATGTATTAATATGCTATATCTGATTTACTCCACTCTGTATGACAGTCTCTAGGTCCATGCACATCCATACAAGTGACCCTGTTCTGTTCACCGCAGCACTGTTTACAACAGCCAGGACATAGAAACAACCTGAATGTCCACCAACAGAGGAATGGATAGAGAAGATGTGGTGCATGTATACAATAGAATATTACTCAGCTACTATAAGGAACAAAGTGATTATTCATTTTTGCTTCAAGAGTCATGGTCTTAAAAAAAATACTTAGGGGTTACGTGATATTATCAGATGGTAAGTAACTTAACTTTGTCTCCAAATAAAATTTACTTTATTTTTGTCTTGGGTGGTAGCACGATTTAGCTTCAATGATAATATCCTTCCTCTTGTGTGGATTTAATTGGGGATTCACTTTTACTCAAACTATACATTTACAGGAATATGCATATGCAAAATGTTTCTTGGAAATGATAGGAAAGTAAATATTATATGATATCATATGTCAATGTCATAACTGCTTTGAAAAATCTGCCATGGGCTTCCCCTGGTGGTCCAGTGGGTAAGGACACCGCCTTGCAGTGCAAGGGGCACCGGTTCAATCCCTGGCCTGGGAAGATCCCACGTGCCGCGGAGCGGCTGGAGCGATGTGTCCAATTACCGAGCCGGAGCTCTGGGGCGCATGCGCCCAGAGCCGGCGCTCTGCGACGACAGACACCACCTCGATGGGAGGCCCACAGGAGCCAAAGAACAAAGAAGGATGAAAATAGAGAAATGAAAGACCAATAGAAGTGGCCCACCTGCTCCCCTCCCTCCTCAACCCGACCCCCGCCCAAAATAAATAAATAAATAAATAATAAAAAAAGAACTGATAATTACTTTAAAAAAAAAAATCTGCCATGCTCTAGCATTATTAAGTTTTTATAAAATTTTCAATAAAGGCAATTTTATTTTTGACTGTACATATATGTATATTTTCTTACATAGAGAAGTGAATGCTCTCTGCTCTGTGTTCTACACTTTAGGAGATTCATGATTTAAAAGGAATAGTATATTTTTTAAAAAATATCTGAAAATAAACTATGAAGAGTCAAGATAATTAAAAAAAAAAAAAAGAGTCATCATTTCCTCCTGTCTATGACTGTAGCACACAACAAGATGTACCTGTGAAAGGATTTCTGGATTTATATTTGTCTTCTATTTAATATTTAATATTTCTTTTTATAAAGTCTGTTGAAAGTCACCCCTGACTTCTTCACAGTTTTTAAGAATGTGGACTGGAGACATCTTCCTCAACATTGGTGGGGCATGAACAGCCACAGAGCTACAAAGAAGCCCATCTGCCCTGTGACCCTGCCCCCAGCCTTGCCCATGAAAGCCCAAGGAGATGGATGATGAAAAGGGTGACTTTAGGAAAGGCCGAGGGAAGGAGAAACAGAGAGGGTGCTGAGGAGTAGGAGGCAGGAATAATACAATCCAGCATTTCCTGGGATTCCTGGCTCCGTGGTAGTTCTGCCTGAGGCTCTTTCTGCCTATTTTTCTCCCTTTAATTGGGGATTCACTTTTACTCAAACTATACATTTACAGGAATATGCATATGCAAAATGTTTCTTGGAAATGATAGGAAAGTAAATATTATATGATATCATATGTCAATGTCATAACTGCTTTGAAAAATCTGCCATGGGCTTCCCCTGGTGGTCCAGTGGGTAAGGACACCGCCTTGCAGTGCAAGGGGCACCGGTTCAATCCCTGGCCTGGGAAGATCCCACGTGCCGCGGAGCGGCTGGAGCGATGTGTCCAATTACCGAGCCGGAGCTCTGGGGCGCATGCGCCCAGAGCCGGCGCTCTGCGACGACAGAGGCCACCGCAATGGGAGGCCCACAGGAGCCAAAGAACAAAGAAGGATGAAAATAGAGAAATGAAAGACCAATAGAAGTGGCCCACCTGCTCCCCTCCCTCCTCAACCCGACCCCCGCCCAAAATAAATAAATAAATAAATAATAAAAAAAGAACTGATAATTACTTTAAAAAAAAAAATCTGCCATGCTCTAGCATTATTAAGTTTTTATAAAATTTTCAATAAAGGCAATTTTATTTTTGACTGTACATATATGTATATTTTCTTACATAGAGAAGTGAATGCTCTCTGCTCTGTGTTCTACACTTTAGGAGATTCATGATTTAAAAGGAATAGTATATTTTTTAAAAAATATCTGAAAATAAACTATGAAGAGTCAAGATAATTAAAAAAAAAAAAAAGAGTCATCATTTCCTCCTGTCTATGACTGTAGCACACAACAAGATGTACCTGTGAAAGGATTTCTGGATTTATATTTGTCTTCTATTTAATATTTAATATTTCTTTTTATAAAGTCTGTTGAAAGTCACCCCTGACTTCTTCACAGTTTTTAAGAATGTGGACTGGAGACATCTTCCTCAACATTGGTGGGGCATGAACAGCCACAGAGCTACAAAGAAGCCCATCTGCCCTGTGACCCTGCCCCCAGCCTTGCCCATGAAAGCCCAAGGAGATGGATGATGAAAAGGGTGACTTTAGGAAAGGCCGAGGGAAGGAGAAACAGAGAGGGTGCTGAGGAGTAGGAGGCAGGAATAATACAATCCAGCATTTCCTGGGATTCCTGGCTCCGTGGTAGTTCTGCCTGAGGCTCTTTCTGCCTATTTTTCTCCCTTCATGTTCATGATGACTATGTGAGACTAGATGATGATCCTGTTAGGAGGACGTGGGAGGGAGATAAATCTCAGGGACATCAAGTGATCTGCCTGACGAGCTCTGAGGCACTGCTTCCTGATTCCAGAGTTCATTCTTTCGCTGGGAAGAACGGTGACGCCTCAGGGAGCTGGTCCTAAAGCTGCACCAATCACTGTGCTCAGGGGCCAGACCTCCTCTTCCTGCTGGTCAGATTAAGGGGTAGAAGGGGGATCTCCATGGTCCTTTCCACCTCTCACATGCTGCCGTGGACACTTTGGGAAGCTCTGCTTAGTGGTCCAGGAAGGCAAGAAGAAAGTGCACAGAATATCTACTTACCAAGTACCTGCTACTGTTTCTTACTCAATTTAATACATATATCAATTTCCATTCAACTTTTGACTGGGAAAAAACATCAAAACCTTGGGACTTCTCTGGTGGCCCAGTGGTTAAGAATCTGCCTTGCAATGCAAGGAACATAAGTTTGATTCTTGGTCAGGAAACTAAGATCCCACATGCTGCATGGCAACTAAGTTCATGAGCCACAATTACTGAGCTGGAGCACTCTGGAGCCTGTGCTCCACAATTAGAGAGAACTGGTATAGCCATAAATAAGCCTAGATTCAGCAATTAATAAAATTTTGCAACATTTGGTTCTTCCATACCTATCCATCTACCTACCAATCTATTTATCATCTATACAAATTCTGAATCAAAGTAATGGGTGAACGTCTCAAGATTTCGCCCCTAAATATTTCATTCTGTATCTCTTTAAGAATAGGGATATTTTCTTACACAAGAATAAACCACGATCACCCCTAAGAAAATCAACAATAGTTCCCTATTTATATCCAAGTTTAACAGATAGTCCAGATGAAAATTTCCTTGTCCCTAACTGCAAGGGTAGTATTGTATTTTTGAACCAGCATCCAATCAAGCTTCACTCACGGTATTTGCTTAAGCAAGTTAAACAAGAACAGCCCCTCAAACTTTTCTATGTTTGTTTTGTTCATGATACTGACTTTTAGAAGAGCACAGGTCAAAGTTTGGTAGGATAACCCCTGTTCTGGATTTGTCTGTCTCTTTGTGGTGTTACTTAACTTTTCCTCCTGGTTTTTCCTATAAACTGGAGGTTAGGTCTAAAGACTGGATTGGAATGATGTTTAACACATCTGGCGGGGATCCGTCATAGGTGACTACATGTCACATCCCCTCAGGCAGGCGATACAATGCCAGGATGTTAAATGATGTCAAATATGATCACTGGGCAAAGGGGACAGCCCACAGGTCTTCCCCTGGTAGAGGTGGAATTCCTTGAAAACCTCTGACAGAGTGTGGGTCATCTGTTCTGTACTTGATAGTATACACATCTGTTGATACTGAATCATATATATTGCTAAATTGATAGTTACAAAATAGTGTTTTTTACTTACCAAGTACCTGCTACTGTTTCTTACTCAATTTAATACATATATCAATTTCCATTCAACTTTTGACTGGGAAAAAACATCAAAACCTTGGGACTTCTCTGGTGGCCCAGTGGTTAAGAATCTGCCTTGCAATGCAAGGAACATAAGTTTGATTCTTGGTCAGGAAACTAAGATCCCACATGCTGCATGGCAACTAAGTTCATGAGCCACAATTACTGAGCTGGAGCACTCTGGAGCCTGTGCTCCACAATTAGAGAGAACTGGTATAGCCATAAATAAGCCTAGATTCAGCAATTAATAAAATTTTGCAACATTTGGTTCTTCCATACCTATCCATCTACCTACCAATCTATTTATCATCTATACAAATTCTGAATCAAAGTAATGGGTGAACGTCTCAAGATTTCGCCCCTAAATATTTCATTCTGTATCTCTTTAAGAATAGGGATATTTTCTTACACAAGAATAAACCACGATCACCCCTAAGAAAATCAACAATAGTTCCCTATTTATATCCAAGTTTAACAGATAGTCCAGATGAAAATTTCCTTGTCCCTAACTGCAAGGGTAGTATTGTATTTTTGAACCAGCATCCAATCAAGCTTCACTCACGGTATTTGCTTAAGCAAGTTAAACAAGAACAGCCCCTCAAACTTTTCTATGTTTGTTTTGTTCATGATACTGACTTTTAGAAGAGCACAGGTCAAAGTTTGGTAGGATAACCCCTGTTCTGGATTTGTCTGTCTCTTTGTGGTGTTACTTAACTTTTCCTCCTGGTTTTTCCTATAAACTGGAGGTTAGGTCTAAAGACTGGATTGGAATGATGTTTAACACATCTGGCGGGGATCCGTCATAGGTGACTACATGTCACATCCCCTCAGGCAGGCGATACAATGCCAGGATGTTAAATGATGTCAAATATGATCACTGGGCAAAGGGGACAGCCCACAGGTCTTCCCCTGGTAGAGGTGGAATTCCCTTGAAAACCTCTGACAGTGTGGGTCATCTGTTCTGTACTTGATAGTATACACATCTGTTGATATTGAATCATATATATCGCTAAATTGATAGTTACAAAATAGTGATTTTATAAATGTTACTTTCTTCTTCATTTATTTGGGGGTGTACCTTTGTTTTAAAAAGTGCTTTTCCTCACCTAATGGGGTTGAAATACAGTTCCTTTTTCAAAGACAGGGTAGGTGCCTCCTTTTCTTTGCTAACTTTCAGAATAAGGAATAGCTATAGTTACTTTCGATGCTGGTAAATTGTTTTGTTTTTTTTTTTCCTGTCTCTCTTAACAGTGATATGGACTTATGGCTTTGCATTGATTCAATTTTCAGAGTCGACTGCAATCATTTTTCATTCAAACTGTCCCAAATTTGGCTAGAGGAAGCTCCTTCAATCAGGCTGGGTTCTGTGTCCTTTGAGATGTCCCCATGATCCTTTGAGCCCTTCCTTGCTTTTCGGCACAAGGAAATGTCCTAGGCTCTCCTTGTATTTTACACACCCCAGAACAAGAATCGAGGAGCTCAGGGAGTTTAATACCACTGGTGTGTCATCAGGAACTTCCCAGGTGGCGCCAGTGCTAAAGAAACTGCTTGCCAATGTAGGAGATGCAGGAGGCACAGGTTCAATCTCAGGGTCGGTAAGATCCCCTGGAGGACATGGCAACCCACTCCAGTATTCTAGCCTGGAAAATCCCATGGACAGAGGGGCCTGGCCAGCTACAATCCATGGGGTAGCAAACAGCCGGACGTGACTGAACACGCTCACACCCACACCAGTGTGTCACTGCTTCTAAGCGCTTTCCGTGGTTAAAGCTAAGAAATGCATTTAGATCACAAGTTCAACTTTTAAAATTTTATATTGTATAGTTTTTTCTCCCAGTTTCTAACATTAAAATATTTACTAATTTTCTATAGTTTACAATAGACATAGATTTAAAATGGCAATGGCCAAAAAAAAAAAAAAAGGAAATGGCCAAAAATAACTTGGTGAAGTTTAGATTTTTAAAGAGGGTATTTCTTTCTTTCCTTAGAATATATTCAATTAAAGATGAATAGTAAGGGCCTCCCTGGAAGTCTAGTGGATCAGAATCTGCCTGGCAAATGCAGGGGACATGGGTTCAATGGTTGGTCCAAGAAGATCCCACATGCTGAGGAGCAACTAAGCCTATGTGCCACAAGTACTGAGCCTGTGCTCTAGAGCCCGCGAGCTGCTGCTTGTGCTCCACAACAAGAGAAGCTACCACAGGAGAAGCCTGCTCAGCACAAGGAAGAGCAGCCCCCACTCACCAGAATGAGAGAAAGCCCTCCCGCAGCAATGAATATCCAGCACAGTTAAAAAAAAAAAAAAAAAAAAAAGATGAACGATAAGAGTATTATATCCCAAAGCCACCTGAAAGAACTATTTTTTATATTTATTATGCCATTCACATGATACATAAAGTAACTTGTTTTGATTTGATTTCAAATTTGGTTTGCTTTGCTCTGAGAGTAAATTTTAGTTTGGAACAGGTAAAGAGTGAGCATTTATGTGGCTCAAATTCAAAACTACATAAAAATGAGATGTCCCCATGATCCTTTGAGTCCTTCCTTGTTTTTGGCACAAGGAAATGTCCTAGGCTCTCCTTGTATTTTACACCCCAGAACAAGAATCGAGGAGCTCAGGGAGTTTAATACCACTGGTGTGTCATCAGGAACTTCCCAGGTGGCGCCAGTGCTAAAGAAACTGCTTGCCAATGTAGGAGATGCAGGAGGCACAGGTTCAATCTCAGGGTCGGTAAGACCCCCTGGAGAAGGATATGGAAATCCACTCCAGTATTCTAGCCTGGAAAATCCCATGGACAGAGGGGCCTGGCCAGCTACAATCCATGGGGTAGCAAACAGCCGGACGTGACTGAACACGCTCACACCCACACCAGTGTGTCACTGCTTCTAAGCGCTTTCCGTGGTTAAAGCTAAGAAATGCATTTAGATCACAAGTTCAACTTTTAAAATTTTATATTGTATAGTTTTTTCTCCCAGTTTCTAACATTAAAATATTTACTAATTTTCTATAGTTTACAATAGACATAGATTTAAAATGGCAATGGCAAAAAAAAAAAAAAAAGGAAATGGCCAAAAATAACTTGGTGAAGTTTAGATTTTTAAAGAGGGTATTTCTTTCTTTCCTTAGAATATATTCAATTAAAGATGAATAGTAAGGGCCTCCCTGGAAGTCTAGTGGATCAGAATCTGCCTGGCAAATGCAGGGGACATGGGTTCAATGGTTGGTCCAAGAAGATCCCACATGCTGAGGAGCAACTAAGCCTATGTGCCACAAGTACTGAGCCTGTGCTCTAGAGCCCGCGAGCTGCTGCTTGTGCTCCACAACAAGAGAAGCTACCACAGGAGAAGCCTGCTCAGCACAAGGAAGAGCAGCCCCCACTCACCAGAATGAGAGAAAGCCCTCCCGCAGCAATGAATATCCAGCACAGTTAAAAAAAAAAAAAAAAAAAAAAGATGAACGATAAGAGTATTATATCCCAAAGCCACCTGAAAGAACTATTTTTTATATTTATTATGCCATTCACATGATACATAAAGTAACTTGTTTTGATTTGATTTCAAATTTGGTTTGCTTTGCTCTGAGAGTAAATTTTAGTTTGGAACAGGTAAAGAGTGAGCATTTATGTGGCTCAAATTCAAAACTACATAAAAATACAGTTGAAGAAATCCACTAGTTTCATCCATATCCTCTTCCTCCTGCCTGCCCTCCTTCCCACCTTTGGATAACGATTTTCTTTCTGTTGGTTTGATACTTAATATCTGTGTGTGTGATTTCCTCTTCCTTTTTACAGGAAAGAAAGCTATCTATATTTACTGCTCTGTGCCTTGTCTTCTTCCTCTGTAACAATATTAACAATGTGTGCTGAGAATCCTGTAGAAGGAAATGGCAACCCACTCTAGTATTCCTGCCTGGAAAATTCCATGGCTGGAGAAGCCTGGGCAATCTACAGTCCATGAGGTGTCACACACACACACACACACACACACACACACACACACACACACACACACTTCCCTGATGGCTCAGTGGTGAGGAATCTGCCTGTGATGCAGGCAACCCAGGTTCCATCCCTGGGTTGGGAAGATTCCGCTGGAAGAGGGCATGATGACCCACTCTAGTATTCTTGCCTGGAGAATTCCATGGACGGGCTGCAGTCCATGGGGTCACACAGAGTCAGACATGACTGAAGTGACGAAGCAGCAGCAACGGCAGCATGCTGAGAACCCATCTAGTGCTTACACATCCTCCTCATTCTTTTCTGTTACTGCATCCTTTATTCAGCAGTCCTACACTTTTGTTGTGCTTTGGTCAGTTCTGCTTGTCTTGTTACTCAGTGGCTCTTTTTGCCTTTGTTCATGCCCTTCTGGTCCTCACAGGCATTTGAGGTCTTGACCTCTGCTAAAGCTTTCCAGCAGGGCTGAGGCAAGGGAACCCAGGTACAGTGGATTCCCAGAAGATTTATCGCATTTTCCCCCTTGCCTTCGGTGGAGATGAAGGTCATGAAGAATCAAACAGGAGAAGCCTGCTCAGCACAAGAAAGAGTAGCCCCACTTACCAGAATGAGAGAAAGCCCTCCTGCAGCAATGAATATCCAGCACGGTCAAAAAAAAAAAGATGAACGATAAGAGTATTATATCCCAAAGCCACCTGAAAGAACTATTTTTTATATTTATTATGCCATTCACATGATACATAAAGTAACTTGTTTTGATTTGATTTCAAATTTGGTTTGCTTTGCTCTGAGAGTAAATTTTAGTTTGGAACAGGTAAAGAGTGAGCATTTATGTGGCTCAAATTCAAAACTACATAAAAATACAGTTGAAGAAATCCACTAGTTTCATCCATATCCTCTTCCTCCTGCCTGCCCTCCTTCCCACCTTTGGATAACGATTTTCTTTCTGTTGGTTTGATACTTAATATCTGTGTGTGTGATTTCCTCTTCCTTTTTACAGGAAAGAAAGCTATCTATATTTACTGCTCTGTGCCTTGTCTTCTTCCTCTGTAACAATATTAACAATGTGTGCTGAGAATCCTGTAGAAGGAAATGGCAACCCACTCTAGTATTCCTGCCTGGAAAATTCCATGGCTGGAGAAGCCTGGGCAATCTACAGTCCATGAGGTGTCAAACACGTGCGCGCATGCGCACGCACACACACACACACACACGCACGCACACACACACACACACACACACTTCCCTGATGGCTCAGTGGTGAGGAATCTGCCTGTGATGCAGGCAACCCAGGTTCCATCCCTGGGTTGGGAAGATTCCGCTGGAAGAGGGCATGATGACCCACTCTAGTATTCTTGCCTGGAGAATTCCATGGACGGGCTGCAGTCCATGGGGTCACACAGAGTCAGACATGACTGAAGTGACGAAGCAGCAGCAACGGCAGCATGCTGAGAACCCATCTAGTGCTTACACATCCTCCTCATTCTTTTCTGTTACTGCATCCTTTATTCAGCAGTCCTACACTTTTGTTGTGCTTTGGTCAGTTCTGCTTGTCTTGTTACTCAGTGGCTCTTTTTGCCTTTGTTCATGCCCTTCTGGTCCTCACAGGCATTTGAGGTCTTGACCTCTGCTAAAGCTTTCCAGCAGGGCTGAGGCAAGGGAACCCAGGTACAGTGGATTCCCAGAAGATTTATCGCATTTTCCCCCTTGCCTTCGGTGGAGATGAAGGTCATGAAGAATCAAACTAGGTTGTTTTCCCTCAGAGCCAGCCCCAGGCAGCCTGGGTTTTTTCCTGTATCCATGGAGAGCTGGGGGTTAATGACCAAGGGGAGGGTTCAGCTTTAACACAGCTTGGATTTAACTTCCGTTTTTGTTTTTTTTCCTTCTCGACTCTATACAAATTGGAATCATTTTCCTCTGGTGCTAACTTACAGACAATTAAAAATAGAAAAAGGAATACAGGAGTTTACAAACATTGAAAAGATACATCATTTGGTTGGAAGAAAGATTTTATTCTACATTGGAGCTGGGGCTTTCATTTTCAAAATTCATGTTTCACATTTTTCAGTCTAGTTTTAAATATTTAGTATGTGAGGTCTCTTTGTGCAGACTTTTTTCCATGTTCATCTCCAAAGTTCATGTATACATTCGCTTGTTTTCTTCTTCAGTCTTTCTTGCTAGGTAATTCTTTGGCACATATAATCTTTCCAAGTTTATTTCTTAAGTTATTTGTTTCATTTCTGCTCCATTCATTAAAAAAAAAAAAGGTGGATAGACCATTTTGGTGAAATCAAAAGTTCTCTAATGTTCTCTACAATGATTTTCTTCTGACTTTTGAGAGCAATACGGTGAAAAAGAAACTAATGCAACACGGTGTGTTGATTGTCTAACCCACTCAAGCTGGGTGCATGCTTGTGGTCTGGCTTGTGAATTACTTATGCTTTAGCACACACAGAATAAATTAACCGAGCTCTGAACAGATCACCTATTAGTCCTTGAAGGACAACTGTCTCGTAGGAATCTGGAGCCCTGGCTGAGCGTCAACATCCCTTTCAGTCTTGGAGTCGGGAGCAGGTGTAAAGCAATGACGACTTCCTGGCCTGAAAGGAAGGGAAGGGGGTCATGAGAGAGAAAACGGGTGTGCGTGAGAAAAGAAGATGGAAAAGGAGCTATGGGATCAAGGAGGGGAGAGAGAAGAATGGGAGAAAAGGAGAGAAATGGGGATGTTGGGGGGAAGGGGAGGTCTTGACCTCTGAAGTTTGGGGCTGAGGCAAGGGAACCCAGGTACAGTGGATTCCCAGAAGATTTATCGCATTTTCCCCCTTGCCTTCGGTGGAGATGAAGGTCATGAAGAATCAAACTAGGTTGTTTTCCCTCAGAGCCAGCCCCAGGCAGCCTGGGTTTTTTCCTGTATCCATGGAGAGCTGGGGGTTAATGACCAAGGGGAGGGTTCAGCTTTAACACAGCTTGGATTTAACTTCCGTTTTTGTTTTTTTCCTTCTCGACTCTATACAAATTGGAATCATTTTCCTCTGGTGCTAACTTACAGACAATTAAAAATAGAAAAAGGAATACAGGAGTTTACAAACATTGAAAAGATACATCATTTGGTTGGAAGAAAGATTTTATTCTACATTGGAGCTGGGGCTTTCATTTTCAAAATTCATGTTTCACATTTTTCAGTCTAGTTTTAAATATTTAGTATGTGAGGTCTCTTTGTGCAGACTTTTTTCCATGTTCATCTCCAAAGTTCATGTATACATTCGCTTGTTTTCTTCTTCAGTCTTTCTTGCTAGGTAATTCTTTGGCACATATAATCTTTCCAAGTTTATTTCTTAAGTTATTTGTTTCATTTCTGCTCCATTCATTAAAAAAAAAAGGTGGATAGACCATTTTGGTGAAATCAAAAGTTCTCTAATGTTCTCTACAATGATTTTCTTCTGACTTTTGAGAGCAATACGGTGAAAAAGAAACTAATGCAACACGGTGTGTTGATTGTCTAACCCACTCAAGCTGGGTGCATGCTTGTGGTCTGGCTTGTGAATTACTTATGCTTTAGCACACACAGAATAAATTAACCGAGCTCTGAACAGATCACCTATTAGTCCTTGAAGGACAACTGTCTCGTAGGAATCTGGAGCCCTGGCTGAGCGTCAACATCCCTTTCAGTCTTGGAGTCGGGAGCAGGTGTAAAGCAATGACGACTTCCTGGCCTGAAAGGAAGGGAAGGGGGTCATGAGAGAGAAAACGGGTGTGCGTGAGAAAAGAAGATGGAAAAGGAGCTATGGGATCAAGGAGGGGAGAGGGAGAGAAGGGAATGGGAGAAAAGGAGAGAAATGGGGATGTTGCAGGGAAAGAGAAGAAAGAGTCTAGATTAGTGGGTCGACTAAAAAGTTCTCATGAGATTTCCCTTAACATTGCCTGGAAAAACCTGAACGGACTTCTTGGCCAACCCAAAATCTTACAGACATCTTTCTGGTGGAAAGAAACTTCCTCCAAGGGTTGGAAACTGTGCTTTCTAGCCCTGTGTCTTCTGCACATGCTATCCAAGGAATCTGAGGAACTGGCTTGTACATAGAGCACTTGGGGAAATACAGCATCTCTTTTAATTAATGTTAGTAGCTAATATTTTTGAGTGCTTACCCATGTACCAGACATTATGTAAGCACTTAGCTGGGTTATAGGTCATTTAATTCTTACCCCAAGCCCAGGAATGAGACTCAATTTTACTGCTGTGGAAACTGAGGCAAGGACGCTAATTAATTTACCCAAAGTCACACTGAGCAAACAGCGGTCACCGTTTGTTGTCACCTCCCCTTCCGCCCGCACTGTCTTCTTTGCTCACTGAACCCGGGGAGTTTGGGTTGACTATAGGCGCACCCTCCACCACAGTCCCTGGGGAAAAAGACCTACACCCATCTTGCCTCTGGCACTCTCCTTCCTGATGTACACTTTGCCAGTCTCCTTTGTAGCTGGCCATGTGACCCAGTTCTGATCAAAGAGGTTTAGGCAGAGGTCTATAGGGGGGCTTCTGAGAAAACTTTTCCTCTGTTACGTGCGTGTGTGCATGCTAAGTCACATTAGTCGTGTCTGGCTCTTTGCAACCGTATGGACTGCAGCCTACCAGGCTCCTTTGTCCACGGGATTCTCCAGGCAAGAATACTGGAGTGGGTCACCATGCCCTTCTCCAGGAGATCTTCCTGACCCAGGGTCTGAATCCACGACTCTGAGGTCTCCTGCGTTGGCAGTCGGGTTCTTTACCACTAGCACCACCTGGGAAGCCCTCCTCTGTGATAAAGAAAAGCATAGTTTCTGCTTGTCTTCTTCCTTCTTGGGATGCTATATGACAACACCATCCTTGCAGGCTCAGGTAGCCACTTTGCAAGTACGAAGCAACAAGCTCAAGGACAAACATGGCTCCAGAGGATGGAAGACCAAACAGTGGAATGCATCCTGGACTTTGAGGATATTGCTGGATTGTTATGATAAACCTGGGTTCACTTCCCTATCTTCTTCTTGTTATGTGATATTTCACACTGAATATAAACTATTACTGCTAGAAATTTGGGGGATTTAGTTAAATCTACAGTGGCATGTATATCAACTGTTATGGGAACAGAAGTGGATTTTGGACACAGGAAGCCTGTTTCTATTTTAGACTGGCAGGTTGCTATTCAGTATCCAAGAATTCTGTATGCTACAGCACTTCCTTCCCTCAACCTTGACTCCACATGTACAGTTGTTATTCTTAACTGAGGAACAAAGGCAAAATGTAGCAAATTATAGGAAAATACACACTGATGAGATTTTCACTGACAACTTATTCTACTAAAAGGAGAACAATAGTGATACACATTGCAAGTAAACTTCAGCTCATACTACAAAGATTCCTTTCCAAGGACCCACATTCCATGTCTCTGTATTGTTTGCACACAGCAACTCACTCACCGGCTGGTGTGCCTCTATCTAGGACTTTGTTGTTGTTGTTTAGTCGACATGTCTGATTCTTCTGCGATCCCATGGACTATAGCCTGGCAGGCTCCTCTGTCTATGGGATTTCCCAGGCAAGAATACTGGAGTGGATTGCCATTTCCTTCTCTAGGGGATCTTCCTGATTCAGGGATTGAACCCGTGTCTCTGAATTGGTAGGCAGATTTTTTTTTTTTTTTTTTTACCACGGAGCCATCTAGGACTTCTGCTAAAGCCGTTTTTCTTCATCCCCAACACACATGCTTTATTTTACAAATCTTCATATTCCCAGCAATGAGTTAGTGTCTGGTATCTAGTAAGAATTTGACAAATACCAGTGGTATAGAATTAAAATTGTGTTATATCCCCCCTATTGAACAGTTATTGAGGTCACATGCACCCCAAGAATTACAAAGACATATTAATAGTTATCAGGTTCCAAGATGATTTCTTATAATCAAATATTTAAAGAAACGCAAATTGCTGAGGAGAGGAAGTTTGGTAAGTTACTAATAGAGAGTAGGTGCTCAACAAATTAAGTTGAATCGGTTGGCTTTTAAAAAGCTGCATATTCACCATATGGTCTAGCACTTCCACTCTTGGACATATATCAGGTGAACACCATAATTCAAAAAGATAAATGCACCCCAATGTTCATTGCAGCACTATTTACAATATCCAAGACATTGTATGTCCATCCACAGAGGAATGGATAAAGAAGAGTGATACATATATACAATGGAGTATTACTCAGTCATAAAAAGAACAAAAGGATGCCATTTGCAGCAACATGGATGGACCTAGAGATTATCACACTAAGTGAAGTAAGTCTGACAGAGAAAGACAAATATTATATGATATCGCTCATTTGTGGAATCTAAATTTTAAAAAATGATACAAATGAACTTATTTATAAAACAGAAACATACTCACAGGTATCAAAAACAAACTTATGCTTACCAAAGGGGAACTAATGGGAAGTAAATAGCGAGGAGGTTGGGAGTGACATATATTCACTATTATATATAAAATAGATAATAAGTACCTCCTGCATAGCACAGGGGCCTCTGCTCAATATTTTGTAATAACCTATATGGGAAAAAAATCTAAAAAAGAATGAATGTATGTATAAGTATAACACTTTGCTGTCTATCTGAAACTAACACAACACTGTGAATTAACTACAATGTCCAAATATAATTTTTTAAAAATAAAAAGCTACATGTTCTGGGAAATGTAAATTTGGTTCAAGTAAAATCACGCATTTCCAGCACACTGTTCTCAGGGCAAGAAGAATTTAATGGATTTTTCAGATATGTCTGACTTACAACCAGAAAGCAATTAACACTAGAAGGACTAGAGCTTCATTACATTATTTTAGGTGCTTCACTGTGTCATAAACTTAGTGATACCTGGGTCAGATCATGGCTTCCCAGCACACTGAGGAAAAACCCTCGTTACCTGACCTTATTGTTACATGGAACTCCACTTAGTGCAAAAAATGCCTTCCCACTCAAAGATGCTATTTAAACCCAACGGTTCTCATTGGAGACCAACGCAGAAAGACGCCTACAAGTTAAGTTGCTTCTGAATAAAGGGGCTCGAGATGGATGCAAAGAATGGAGGGAAAGAAATGGTAACCTTTAATAAAGTTCTCTACAGTTTTTGTTGCCCTTTAATTTTACTTCTAGGGAAGAGTTGAGAAATTTAACGCTAAAGACCTCATCATTCCTTTCAACATCATTTCGGCTCAAGGTATCTAAAAGTACTAAAAGCAATGTTCATCATTTCCACTCAGTATACCCTTCAGAATTATAGGGAAAGCAATAATAAAAAATAACTGCTTCAACAATACCACTTTATATTTGTTTAACCTGACTTTTTCATTTTCTCTAATTATAGCTATATATAAACATTTTCTTATACATGCTCTGTTGCAATTATTTTAAATGGCCTTTATGCCTAGCATAATGAGAAATTATAATGAACTGAAAACTCATTAGCAATGTATTCATGAGGAATCAAAATAATTTCAGAACTCAACAACAACCTAAATGCAAAGTTTTGTTTATTATAATATGGTATTCATTCGTGAAGTAGTGAACTAATAGACAAAACAGTGTAATGCATTGGGAGTTCCTCTGTGTTGCCTAGAATTATATATAAAATAGATAATAAGTACCTCCTGCATAGCACAGGGCCTCTGCATAGTATAACACTTTGCTTGTCTATCTGAAACTAACACAACACTGTGAATTAACTACAATGTCCAAATATAATTTTTTAAAAATAAAAAGCTACATGTTCTGGGAAATGTAAATTTGGTTCAAGTAAAATCACGCATTTCCAGCACACTGTTCTCAGGGCAAGAAGAATTTAATGGATTTTTCAGATATGTCTGACTTACAACCAGAAAGCAATTAACACTAGAAGGACTAGAGCTTCATTACATTATTTTAGGTGCTTCACTGTGTCATAAACTTAGTGATACCTGGGTCAGATCATGGCTTCCCAGCACACTGAGGAAAAACCCTCGTTACCTGACCTTATTGTTACATGGAACTCCACTTAGTGCAAAAAATGCCTTCCCACTCAAAGATGCTATTTAAACCCAACGGTTCTCATTGGAGACCAACGCAGAAAGACGCCTACAAGTTAAGTTGCTTCTGAATAAAGGGGCTCGAGATGGATGCAAAGAATGGAGGGAAAGAAATGGTAACCTTTTAATAAAGTTCTCTACAGTTTTTGTTGCCCTTTAATTTTACTTCTAGGGAAGAGTTGAGAAATTTAACGCTAAAGACCTCATCATTCCTTTCAACATCATTTCGGCTCAAGGTATCTAAAAGTACTAAAAGCAATGTTCATCATTTCCACTCAGTATACCCTTCAGAATTATAGGGAAAGCAATAATAAAAAATAACTGCTTCAACAATACCACTTTATATTTGTTTAACCTGACTTTTTCATTTTCTCTAATTATAGCTATATATAAACATTTTCTTATACATGCTCTGTTGCAATTATTTTAAATGGCCTTTATGCCTAGCATAATGAGAAATTATAATGAACTGAAAACTCATTAGCAATGTATTCATGAGGAATCAAAATAATTTCAGAACTCAACAACAACCTAAATGCAAAGTTTTGTTTATTATAATATGGTATTCATTCGTGAAGTAGTGAACTAATAGACAAAACAGTGTAATGCATTGGGAGTTCCTCTGTGTTGCCTAGAATTATTTAAGCAATATCAACGTTAACCTTTATTTTGTTTTGATGATATTATCTCCTGATCTGGAATGTAATCTTGGGGGGATGGGGCTGAGATGTGTGCATGTATATATATATGTATATATATACACGTAAATCACCAAAGAGTTGATGAGGAGAGTCTTCAAAAAATTAAAACAAGAAAAACAATAAAATTAGTCTTTTCCTTCAAGGACCTTGCATACTCTTGTTCATTTTTAATCTTCCTGATTAGCCACAATCTCCATGGGGGCAGGGACGGTGTTTGAGACACATACTGAATGACTTCAGCTGCGGGAAATGAACTGCACGCAGGCTACGGTTCTTCCTGTGGTCACCAGCGGACCTAAAGCTCTCTGTTATAGCTCCCACAGAGCTCCAAGACCGTGGCTTGTACCATTCACCTCTCTTCTCACAACTTTTTTCAGATTCTAGTGGGAATAAGGTATTGGGGAAATAAGTGTATTCTTCTGTTAGAGAGGCTAGGGAGCCCTCCTGATTTGGTTGAGAATTAACTGATTCAGGAATAAATTCTGGTGTGGAAGAAAAGCAACCCTCTTATACTGTTGGTAGGAACTTGAACTGGTACAGCCATCATGGAGAACAGTATGGAGGTTCTTTAAAAAACTAAAATAGAATTACCATATGACCCAGCAACTCTACTCCTGGACATATACATACATGTATATATATATATACACATATATATATCTGGAGAAAACCATAATTTGAAAAGATACATGCACCCTAATGTTCACAGCTGAACTATTTACAACAGCCAGGTCATGCAAACAACCTAAATGTCCATTGATAGATGAATGGATAAATAAGATGCACGTGCATGTACACACTCACACACACACACACACACACCAGGGAATATTACTCGGCCATAAAAAAGAATGAAATAATGCCATTTGCCGCAACATGCATCGACCCAGAGATTATCATACTAAGTGACGTAAGACAAAAGAGAAAGACAAATGTCATATGGTATAGTTTATGTATAGAATCTAAAAAATAACCGAAACATACAAATGAACTTATTTACAAAACAGAGACTCATAGAACAGTAAACAAACTTACGGTTACCAAAGGGGAAAGGGGTAGGGGAGGGACAAGTCAGGAGTTTGGGATTAACATAAACACACTACTACATAAATATAAAATAGATAAATCTACAAGGACCTACTGTATAGCACAGGATACTACACACAATATTTTGTAATACCCTGTAAAGGAAGAGAATCTGAAAAAGATATATATATATAAAATATAAAAGTTTTACATATGTGTATGTATATATATATATATATATATATATATACACACACACATATATTGAACTGAATCACTGTGCTCTATACCTGAAACTAGAACACTGTAAATCAATTGTACTTCAATTGAAAAAAAAATAGTATCTCCTGAATGTTGGTTTCAAGCCTAAATCCTTGCTTTATGATTTGCCTCCTGTTTTTAAACATAAGGGTTCAAAGTTCCATCCAACTGAGGGACTGCTTACTATGGCTCTGTTAATTAAGATTGTATTTTATTAAGAATAGACAGAATGGGCTTGATGAAGCCACATAAAAGGAGCAGATGAACTCTCTTATGAAATCCAAGCTGCCTTATTTGACTTTCTTGCTGCTTCATTTCTCTCAAACATTCCTTTTATCTTAAGTGTGGCCTCTAAACTTCATTAACATCAAAAAGATTTTGTTAAGTACTTTAATGGAACATGGCACTGTACAAAGAGGCTTATACGAACCAGATCCTTGTTATTTAGCAAGTTTGCATCACAGGTTTAACACAGACATTTATAGGACCTACACGCTTTATGCAAATGCAGGCCATTCCTCGATTTACTTTGCATGATTCATAACAGTTAATATGTACTGAGTCCTAACTATGTCCCAGGCTTTGTGTGAAAAGCACTTAATTTAATCCTCTCCGTTAAGCCCCCCGGCAACAAAGAAGGGGAGATGTGGCAAGTTATAAAAACCTTACTTAGTGTTACTTGCTAAGTCGTGTCTGACTCTTCGTAGCCCCATGAACTATAGCTCACCAGGTTCTTCTGCCTGTGGAATTCTCCAGGCAAGAATACTGGAGTGAGTTGCCATTCCCTTCCCCAGGGGACCTTCCTGACCAGGGATTGAACCTGGGTCTCCAGAACTGTAGGCAGATTCTTTACCATCTGAGCCACCAGGGACGTTCAGGGAGGTCATACAGCTGCGACATCAATCAAGGACTCAAAGGCCAGTTCCTTAACCACTCAGACCTAACCCTGCCCTTTGCCTTAGAACCTTAAAATCTTTTGCCTACTAAAAGCCAAATATGTTCATTCAGCTTTCATGGCAGTCATTGCCTGGAGCAGGGCATGATGGTGGCAGGCATGGTATAATGACCAACCTTCCTTAAAAAGTCAAATTCTTGGGGAGCCAGATAGTATTGGATTAAGTACTATTAAGAATAGAGCAGCCTTAGACTTTCCTGGTAATCCAGTGGTAAAGATTGCACTTCTAATGCAGAGGGCATGGATGTGATCCTTGGTCAAGGAACTAAGATCACACATGCCTACCGCACGGTCCAGCCAAAAAAACAAAACAAAACAAAACAGGGCAGTTGTGACAACACAGAATTATCAATCAGATTCAATTCCACTCTAAAAATAAAATCTGGACAGCTGGGGACTCCAGACCGCTTCAAAGAACTCCTCATTTAATCTGCAGAAAAACATTAATGAATATTTCTGTTCCCTGACTCCTCTGTAAGCTTCTGTCTTTTCTCATCCCTTTCTTCCTCCTCAACTCCCAATTAGAAAAGACCAGATCCGGGCTTCCACGGCCTCATTAGCCGTCAGCGCTCGGGCCTCTGCCATCTGACTTCCGCCTCCACCTTCCTGCTGGAAACGCTCTCCCAAAGGTCAGCAGGGATCATAGACCATCATTGTAATAGTCCCCACTGCTTCTTGTGGATTTATGGGACACCGATCCCCAGGCTTGGAGCTCTATTGACCCTGGAAAGGCTCCAGAACCTTAGGGCTGTACCAGACGCACAGGTGGTTTTGCCTTGGCTGGCTCGATTTTTAAAAAATCAAGTCAGTATTGAAAGACCAGAATATTTTAGATGAAAACCTGTATTTCTGGTCGTGCTGTCCAGTCCTCACAGTGAATACACGTACGCCTCTCTTGTTTATGCCACCTGCCTGGCCCCTGGAGGAATAGTAGCTGGTATTTACTCTCTGCGCTTTATATGGATATTCTGGTGGGGACTGTACCATCTGAGCCACCAGGGACGTTCAGGGAGGTCATACAGCTGCGACATCAATCAAGGACTCAAAGGCCAGTTCCTTAACCACTCAGACCTAACCCTGCCCTTTGCCTTAGAACCTTAAAATCTTTTGCCTACTAAAAGCCAAATATGTTCATTCAGCTTTCATGGCAGTCATTGCCTGGAGCAGGGCATGATGGTGGCAGGCATGGTATAATGACCAACCTTCCTTAAAAAGTCAAATTCTTGGGGAGCCAGATAGTATTGGATTAAGTACTATTAAGAATAGAGCAGCCTTAGACTTTCCTGGTAATCCAGTGGTAAAGATTGCACTTCTAATGCAGAGGGCATGGATGTGATCCTTGGTCAAGGAACTAAGATCACACATGCCTACCGCACGGTCCAGCCAAAAAAACAAAACAAAACAAAACAGGGCAGTTGTGACAACACAGAATTATCAATCAGATTCAATTCCACTCTAAAAATAAAATCTGGACAGCTGGGGACTCCAGACCGCTTCAAAGAACTCCTCATTTAATCTGCAGAAAAACATTAATGAATATTTCTGTTCCCTGACTCCTCTGTAAGCTTCTGTCTTTTCTCATCCCTTTCTTCCTCCTCAACTCCCAATTAGAAAAGACCAGATCCGGGCTTCCACGGCCTCATTAGCCGTCAGCGCTCGGGCCTCTGCCATCTGACTTCCGCCTCCACCTTCCTGCTGGAAACGCTCTCCCAAAGGTCAGCAGGGATCATAGACCATCATTGTAATAGTCCCCACTGCTTCTTGTGGATTTATGGGACACCGATCCCCAGGCTTGGAGCTCTATTGACCCTGGAAAGGCTCCAGAACCTTAGGGCTGTACCAGACGCACAGGTGGTTTTGCCTTGGCTGGCTCGATTTTTAAAAAATCAAGTCAGTATTGAAAGACCAGAATATTTTAGATGAAAACCTGTATTTCTGGTCGTGCTGTCCAGTCCTCACAGTGAATACACGTACGCCTCTCTTGTTTATGCCACCTGCCTGGCCCCTGGAGGAATAGTAGCTGGTATTTACTCTCTGCGCTTTATATGGATATTCTGGTGGGGACTGTACAGCTGCCAGGAACAGAGGTTATACATCTTAAATTTACACAGTTATATGTCAATTATATTTCAATAAAACTAAGGCGAGAACCCACATTCGCCAGATGGTCTATCCTGACTTGTATAAAGGATCACATCCTAGGCGATGCAGGAGCAGCTTCCGGGAGGCCTCAGGAGCTGCTCCATTTTCTGAGTTCTGTCTTCAGGCTTCAGCCACCTGCTCCACCTGGAGACTTGCCTTGTCAGATCGGCAGCACATCCTCCTGGTTCTGTGATACCCTGAGGATGATCTTGGACTCTTCACTTATATCCCAGATTGCTTTTTCTACTCCCTGTCACTCTCTGGGACTCAACCTCCATCTCAGCTCTTGCGGGTCGCTAGACTGCTACCACCTGGTCCTGCATACACGCTCTATGGATAAACCTCTTCACCGAGAGGGTTCAAAACGAGCGAGCTCCGGCCAGAGGAACCGTCTCAAAGTGTTAATTCTGATCATATCCTCTTCCTCAGAATGCTTACAAATTAAGCACAAACGTCTCAGTTCAGGCAGTTGGAGTTACACAAAGCAGACACCGACCCGTGGTGACGCGGGTCAGATGAGGAATTTATGACACGGGTACAGGAATATTACACACAGGCCTCTAGAGCAGGGATGCAGAACAGGCTGAACCATAAACAGGGACTGACAAACTTGCTCCGTAAAGGGCTACAGAATAAATGTACCTGGATTTGCGGGTTCTCTGGTTCCTGGCACTCTGCCAGAGACAGTAGGAAAAGTCATGCGATCAGCTGGAATGGACACACGGGCCCCTTGTCTCAGACACTGTTAGGACTCGCTGAAACGTCTCTTTCCTCCTTCCCACACCTGCTTTGTTCTCTTCCTGCTGCCTACCATCCTGAGCTTCTCTGCTCCTCTTGTTAGAACATGGCTTCTGAAAGCACTGAGCTTCCAGGTCTCAAGCTAAAATTCAGGTGCTCTCTCTCTCTTAGTTCTCATCCTAAAACCTCAGGGCAGAGATGTGCTGGGCCTTTACGGAGTCAGATGCTCACCCCAAGACTGATCAGGAGTCTGGATCTTGTTGTTTGAACCAGGAGGGTGTTGGGACACCACCCTCATAACCTCTTAGATAAAAGCAGCAGAACAGATTCCAGATAAGGGCAAGCTGGGTGACAAGTCAGTGAGTTCCTGCCTGTGTTCATCCAAAGCTGTACTGTCAGCACAGGTGCCCTATTAGGACTCTGATGTTCCTTCCTGAAGCAAAACGAACCTCTTGCTGTTCCTACAAATCCTGCCTATTCCATCCCAGGTGTGTGTGCTCAGTCATCTCCGACTCTTTCTGATCCCAAGGACTTCAGTCGACCAGGCTTCCCAGTCCATGGAATTTTCCAGGCAAGAATACTGCAGTGGGTTGCCATTCTTTCTCTAATAATTCATCCTGCATCCCTTCTATCTGCCAGCAGAAATTTTCTACTCATCTTTAAAGTCTCTTCTAGAAGGCCACCCTTGCTCTCTCTTTTATACTCACACAACTCTATTGGTACATTGTGTCTTGTCTGCTGGCTATTTCTGTACCTGACTCTTTGTTTTGCAGTCAATAGGTGCTCTGCTGACTGGGGAAATGACTTCCTCAGCATTTCATGCACTCTGGTACCTGTCAGAGCAGGCTTAGAGTTCTCATTTGTTGAGTTTGACCATATCCTCAAAGCTGAATAACGCAAAATGGAAGAAATTTAGATGTTATAAAGTTGCACTGATATAGGAAATATGGTATCTGCCTTTAAGAAAGTTACTTTGCAAGCCAGAAACATCCATTTCCACATTTAGAATAGCCCAATTAAAGCACAGTATACCTTATTTACAGCCAGTAAAAGGTGTATTTAAAGTTGTCTAGTAGTAAAAAGAAATAAAAGCCTCACTAGGATTGTCTTTTCCGTTACCGAAGTAAATAAAACAAAGAATATGACAGAGATGACTTCTGTTAAGTAGTAATAAGGGAGGGTTATATACGTGAAGTCATTAAAATCACTGTAAAAACCAAATGCTCCAAAACCATTAGTGTTTCTGCAAGAACTTTATCAAAGAGCCAGAGAGCTCATCATCTAATTTTTTTCTTCCTGGAGCTATTAATTAACATTGTTCCCGGAACTCTGCCAGAACTCCCTGCTGAAAGGAAGAATGTAAATACAGAATTGCAGGAAAACTGGTTCACTTTTTGAGGAACTGTGAGAGGCTTGCACTTCGGTGAAACTGAACCACACTGGCTGAAGAACTATTCTTCAACTATTAGTAACTACACCACCCTCATAACCTCTTAGGGCAAGCTGGGGGGGACAAGTCAGTGAGTTCCTGCCTGTGTTCATCCAAAGCTGTACTGTCAGCACAGGTGCCCTATTAGGACTCTGATGTTCCTTCCTGAAGCAAAACGAACCTCTTGCTGTTCCTACAAATCCTGCCTATTCCATCCCAGGTGTGTGTGCTCAGTCATCTCCGACTCTTTCTGATCCCAAGGACTTCAGTCGACCAGGCTTCCCAGTCCATGGAATTTTCCAGGCAAGAATACTGCAGTGGGTTGCCATTCTTTCTCTAATAATTCATCCTGCATCCCTTCTATCTGCCAGCAGAAATTTTCTACTCATCTTTAAAGTCTCTTCTAGAAGGCCACCCTTGCTCTCTCTTTTATACTCACACAACTCTATTGGTACATTGTGTCTTGTCTGCTGGCTATTTCTGTACCTGACTCTTTGTTTTGCAGTCAATAGGTGCTCTGCTGACTGGGGAAATGACTTCCTCAGCATTTCATGCACTCTGGTACCTGTCAGAGCAGGCTTAGAGTTCTCATTTGTTGAGTTTGACCATATCCTCAAAGCTGAATAACGCAAAATGGAAGAAATTTAGATGTTATAAAGTTGCACTGATATAGGAAATATGGTATCTGCCTTTAAGAAAGTTACTTTGCAAGCCAGAAACATCCATTTCCACATTTAGAATAGCCCAATTAAAGCACAGTATACCTTATTTACAGCCAGTAAAAGGTGTATTTAAAGTTGTCTAGTAGTAAAAAGAAATAAAAGCCTCACTAGGATTGTCTTTTCCGTTACCGAAGTAAATAAAACAAAGAATATGACAGAGATGACTTCTGTTAAGTAGTAATAAGGGAGGGTTATATACGTGAAGTCATTAAAATCACTGTAAAAACCAAATGCTCCAAAACCATTAGTGTTTCTGCAAGAACTTTATCAAAGAGCCAGAGAGCTCATCATCTAATTTTTTTCTTCCTGGAGCTATTAATTAACATTGTTCCCGGAACTCTGCCAGAACTCCCCTGCTGAAAGGAAGAATGTAAATACAGAATTGCAGGGAAAACTGGTTCACTTTTTGAGGAACTGTGAGAGGCTTGCACTTCGGTGAAACTGAACCACACTGGCTGAAGAACTATTCTTCAACTATTAGTAACTACAGAAAAGCTTTTTATTTTAACAGCATCCTCCTGGGAGACGGCGCTGGAATGTTCCGCAGATCTGAAAGCGGCACAGACCTGGCTCCACTGTAAATATTAGGTGCACAGAACCGAAGCCATTGTGTGGGGAAGAGGGTGGGGAGGGCGGGGTCCAGATACTCGATGCTGATAGCAGGATTCTAATTTAGCTCGGCATTTTTTTTTTCTACTACAATTACAGTTTTGCCAGAAAAGTAAAACATCGGTTGCGCTCTCACTTGGGTTTCTAATTTTCAGGGTCTACCGAAAAAGAAAACCGCTAATTTATTTCCCAAGAATCACCTTTCTGCCATCTCTAGAGTCGCCGGGAAAACAGGGGCGCACAGGCCCACCGCCCCCACCTCCCGAGCGCCCGGCCACCCCTCCCCGCCGGCCGCGGGTGGCTGGGGCTCCCCCGGCGCGCAGGCGACGTGGGGACGATGGGTCTCCGCGGCATCACTCTGTCTGTTGACGTTTCTGGGTGGGGATGCTCCAAGCCAGTAAACCACCACACAGATCCCCAGCTCGGACACCGAGCCAGGCAAGCTATTTTCGCCTAGTTTTCTTTTCTCCCCCTCGTCTGGCCAGGACCCTCACCACCCCGTCCTAGCTTCTTCCCGCTCTCGGGTGGCCCTCCCGGCACCTGAGCGTGGCCGGGATCCGGGCTCAGGGAAGGGGCGCTGAGCCGCGGCCACTCCGGGGCGGGGATGAAACTACAACTCCCATCAGGCCCCGCAGCCGGCTCGCTCCCCTACCCCCGCCCCTCCTCCCTACCTCGGCCGGCGGTCAGGAAGCCTTGAGCTTTCATCTGCAGACCCGGCGGGAGGACTCCGGATCCCCGCGATCTCCCCAGACCCGAGCGCTGGGTCCCGCGACGACGGCGTGAGCGGCGGTTCGCAGCCGAGTTCTGCCTCCGCGTCCGCGCCAGCCCCGAGCCCGCGGGGGCTGCAGGTCCGTCCCGACGCGGCGCGAGGATGGTCATCCGCGTGTTCATCGCCTCCTCCTCCGGCTTCGTGGCGGTGAGCACGTAGGGGGCCGGCCGGGGGTCGGGGGCGGGTGTGCTGGGCAGGGGCGCGGGAGCTGCGGGAGGCGGGCGGCGCTCGCCCCTGTGCGGCTCGGCGCTCGGCGCGTCCGGCGGCGGGAGCCCGCGCCCGGCAGGTGATCCGCCGCCCTCGGACAACAATGAATAGGGCGGGGAGCCTCGGTGGGTTGGAGACCCCGGACTCGCCCCGCATGCCCACGCTGAGCGGGAGGCAGGGAAACGGAATCGGCGGGAAGCCCGCAGCTCTAGTTGGGAAGCTCGGGGATTTGGGGAGGGGTGCTCCGAGAGCTTCGAGGGTCCCACTTTCCTTGGGATTCTTGACGGTTTGGGACATTCAGCCTGCTTCTGTTTTGTACCGGAGCTGGTGAAAACTCCTTGGTTTGCTAACCTAGCTCCTGAATGGGACAGGTTGAAGTGGAACTTGCTCTCCACTCTCTGTGCCCGGCCACCGAGCACGTTAATTTTATACCTGCGCAGAGAGAACGGTAAACCCGGTTTGTCCTGTTGTGTCAGGGCTTTTTGTTTTTTCTCTCTTTTTTTTGCTGAAGGTACTATAAATATATTCACATCTATATATACATGTGGTGTATTTGGTTCATTTTCTCCTGTAATACTATGCTCAGTTTCATGTTCGGGATATATAAATTGTGGTCTCTTAAATGCTACTTTGTTTGGTCCGATGTTCTCCGATTTTTTTTTTTTTTTCCTTATTCTTTTTAGGGAGAAGGTACATAGCTAGATATCATGACTTTACGGAAAAATTAAGTAGTATACTCAACGATTCACAGAGTAAGACGTGTAGCAGTTATGTTTTACATGATTGTTAAGGCTTGGTTACCTTAGCTAAGACTTAAACTATGGACTTAAGAGGCTGACTGGTGAGCTATAAAATCAAATACATCACAAAGTGCATTATGGATTGTTTAAAATTTAGTCTGACCAGTTAGTTGCCTGCTCAGCAATTTGACTGTATTTTCCCAAAATTTCTTTCTGAAGCAGGTTCGATAGAAAATGGATGCAAATGTCATTTGCAATACAACATTGAAGTCTTTTATTTTAAAAGGAATGAACTTATGATAGAAAAAAGGCTCCGTTTTGGGTTAGTAACTGTGGATGGGAAACTCCCAACTTATCTTTATATACAGGCATGCCCTGGTCCCCAACCTCCTGATAGTTTTGGTGTTTCTTGTTATCTGGGGCCCGCTTTAGTTCAATACTTCTCATGTTTGGAAACCCATCGGAGCGGAGAGGGGGAGCCTCGGTGGGTTGGAGACCCCGGACTCGCCCCGCATGCCCACGCTGAGCGGGAGGCAGGGAAACGGAATCGGCGGGAAGCCCGCAGCTCTAGTTGGGAAGCTCGGGGATTTGGGGAGGGGTGCTCCGAGAGCTTCGAGGGTCCCACTTTCCTTGGGATTCTTGACGGTTTGGGACATTCAGCCTGCTTCTGTTTTGTACCGGAGCTGGTGAAAACTCCTTGGTTTGCTAACCTAGCTCCTGAATGGGACAGGTTGAAGTGGAACTTGCTCTCCACTCTCTGTGCCCGGCCACCGAGCACGTTAATTTTATACCTGCGCAGAGAGAACGGTAAACCCGGTTTGTCCTGTTGTGTCAGGGCTTTTTGTTTTTTCTCTCTTTTTTTTGCTGAAGGTACTATAAATATATTCACATCTATATATACATGTGGTGTATTTGGTTCATTTTCTCCTGTAATACTATGCTCAGTTTCATGTTCGGGATATATAAATTGTGGTCTCTTAAATGCTACTTTGTTTGGTCCGATGTTCTCCGATTTTTTTTTTTTTTTCCTTATTCTTTTTAGGGAGAAGGTACATAGCTAGATATCATGACTTTACGGAAAAATTAAGTAGTATACTCAACGATTCACAGAGTAAGACGTGTAGCAGTTATGTTTTACATGATTGTTAAGGCTTGGTTACCTTAGCTAAGACTTAAACTATGGACTTAAGAGGCTGACTGGTGAGCTATAAAATCAAATACATCACAAAGTGCATTATGGATTGTTTAAAATTTAGTCTGACCAGTTAGTTGCCTGCTCAGCAATTTGACTGTATTTTCCCAAAATTTCTTTCTGAAGCAGGTTCGATAGAAAATGGATGCAAATGTCATTTGCAATACAACATTGAAGTCTTTTATTTTAAAAGGAATGAACTTATGATAGAAAAAAGGCTCCGTTTTGGGTTAGTAACTGTGGATGGGAAACTCCCAACTTATCTTTATATACAGGCATGCCCTGGTCCCCAACCTCCTGATAGTTTTGGTGTTTCTTGTTATCTGGGGCTGCTTAGTCATACCTGCCTTTTATAGATTCCTCCATGGAAGCTACACTTCTCATGTTTGGAAACCCATGCAGTTTGGGGCATAGATTTTTTTCACATTCACTCCTTCATAAGAGTGCTACAGAGCTTTTGGTTCTACCATTAACTTGCACGCTCTGATAATTGTTGCAGTAGTATTTTACTGACTGGGAAGGGATGCTTCACAGTATTGATACGAAGAAGACTGTGTTGGACAAGTCAAAGTCAAAATTGGAGGTCATCACTTGGCTTATCCTGTCAGTGGGTAGTATATCAAGAGAGTTTTGGAACCCTACATCTCTGTTTCCTCATTTCAATTAGCAGGTATTTATTGCCTGCCTGCTATGTGCCTTTTTAATTTTTCAGTTTAATGTTGGGTACACGCAAATTAGACTTAAGACCCCAGTTTAGAGGCAGACTGTGATGCGTGGTATGAGGGTGAAGGACCTCATCTTTGCCTGAGTTTCTCATCCACAGAATGAAGGATTGTGGTGAATAACTCAGATTGCACTCTACCTTTAAAGTGTTTTACTTAATTCGTTGGATAAATGCAGATAAATCCTCAGAACAGCTTCTTTCACTTTGACAATATACATGTTAGTATCAAGTGAATTTTTTTTTATCTTTGGTGTTTTACTGGGATGTCCCCACCCATTGTGTTTCTATCTAGAGAAGGGTTGAGCTGAAAGACACCCTCTATTACCACACAGCATACCTGCAGCCCATAAACACTAATTATCTGTTTTCCTACCCCCAATTGTGTTTCTATCTAGGTGGTTAAAATTAAAAAGTCTTAAAAACCAGTTAGTTGCCTGCTCACCAATTTGACTGTATTTTCCCAAAATTTCTTTCTGAAGCAGGTTCGATAGAAAATGGATGCAAATGTCATTTGCAATACAACATTGAAGTCTTTTATTTTAAAAGGAATGAACTTATGATAGAAAAAAGGCTCCGTTTTGGGTTAGTAACTGTGGATGGGAAACTCCCAACTTATCTTTATATACAGGCATGCCCTGGTCCCCAACCTCCTGATAGTTTTGGTGTTTCTTGTTATCTGGGGCTGCTTAGTCATACCTGCCTTTTATAGATTCCTCCATGGAAGCTACACTTCTCATGTTTGGAAACCCATGCAGTTTGGGGCATAGATTTTTTTCACATTCACTCCTTCATAAGAGTGCTACAGAGCTTTTGGTTCTACCATTAACTTGCACGCTCTGATAATTGTTGCAGTAGTATTTTACTGACTGGGAAGGGATGCTTCACAGTATTGATAAAGAAGACTGTGTTGGACAAGTCAAAGTCAAAATTGGAGGTCATCACTTGGCTTATCCTGTCAGTGGGTAGTATATCAAGAGAGTTTTGGAACCCTACATCTCTGTTTCCTCATTTCAATTAGCAGGTATTTATTGCCTGCCTGCTATGTGCCTTTTTAATTTTTCAGTTTAATGTTGGGTACACGCAAATTAGACTTAAGACCCCAGTTTAGAGGCAGACTGTGATGCGTGGTATGAGGGTGAAGGACCTCATCTTTGCCTGAGTTTCTCATCCACAGAATGAAGGATTGTGGTGAATAACTCAGATTGCACTCTACCTTTAAAGTGTTTTACTTAATTCGTTGGATAAATGCAGATAAATCCTCAGAACAGCTTCTTTCACTTTGACAATATACATGTTAGTATCAAGTGAATTTTTTTTTATCTTTGGTGTTTTACTGGGATGTCCCCACCCATTGTGTTTCTATCTAGAGAAGGGTTGAGCTGAAAGACACCCTCTATTACCACACAGCATACCTGCAGCCCATAAACACTAATTATCTGTTTTAACATAATTAGCTGATCTTTTCGGGTCTCAGACAATCCTCAGTCATTGAATCTCTCCGCTTGTAATATTGTCTCCTGTATCAGTGCACAGTTTTTCTGTAATTCATGGAACATCGATACTTTTGGTAATTTCTGCTTATATCCAAGGATAGTGATTTCTAAGAGATAATGCAGTTGTTTAGCTCAGCTCCTGAGCAGAAGAGGCTCAGTGGGGCTTATGGAATTATGCTGTATTCAGTTGTGAGGGCACAGCTGGGTTTTCCCTCCAGCTGTGTTGCATTGACCATTGGCTGTGCTTTATCCGGTGACCAGCCATGACCAGCAAGTGCATGGAGAAAGAAGAATTTGATTCCCAAGTCAGTTTAGTTTTAGCTGAAGTTGATTAACCCCGAAGAAAGGAATGTGTCTACAAGTAGACTTGAGTAAGCAAGTCCTGGGAATTTCCAAAAAGATACTCTGTCTCAATCAGCAGTAGATTTAAACAGTCTCTTCAGGGAAAAACCTCATATCTTGTTCTGATTTCCCTGAACTCGTCAGCTTCAACACCTAACAGTGGTAGTTGGAATAATTCAGGTGATTGCCCTTTTCTCTTCTCCAGCTCCAGGTAAAATCTGCTTTTATAGCAAATAAAAGCACTACCACATTATTATGCTGGGCTCCCTGAAAATCAGACTTCTTGTGCAGCTGATCATGTTGCTGCCATTCACATCATAGTGAAGGGCATTTTATTTCAGCCCTAAAAAATATTGTAGTCATAGAAGTGCTGTTTTAATGTTTAGTTTCTTCTGGTTATATATCCGGAAGAGGAGGTCTTGATGACTTTATACAGGAGATATGTTATTAGTATTGCCTTTTTTTTTTTTTTTACTTTTTATTTTGTATTGGAATATAGATAGTTAACGATGTTATGATAGTTTCAGGTGAACAGCAAAGGGATTTTACCATACATACAGATATATCTTTTATTTAAAAACCTTGAAATCAGCCAGTTATTTCATATTCATTATTTTATTTATTCAACGAGCATTTGCCAAGGGTTTGCTGCTTGCCCAGCTCTGTCCTTGGTCTTGTGAGAACTGGAGTCGAGCAGAGGGTGTGGTTTCCATCCTCAGAGAATTCACGGGAAGATAAGCTAGGAAAGGTGAAACTGCTGGTAATAAAGTACAACCCAAGGACACATGCCTGTTTCGGGAACATTCTTACCAGAGACAGAAATTATATAGGCGGCAGAGGGATGCATTGCAGGATGTCAGATAAGGAGGAGATGTGCCAGAAGTCATAAAACATGCATGTGGGAGCCTTGGGCAGATGGCAGAGGGAAGGGCGGAGCTGGCTTCGGAGCTGTGGGGAGAGTGCCAGAACCCACCTTGTTCAGGCTGGAAGGAGGAGCCTTAGATGGCAGCGGCGGCCAAAGGGTTCTCTGTGGACCTTTTTGGGGGACAGGGTAGACTCTGAGTCCTTGAAGTGTTAGTCACTCAGTTGTGTCCAACTCTTGACAACCCCGTAGACTGCAGCCCACCAGGCTTCTCTATCCATGGGCGTCTCCAGGCAAGAATACTGGAGTGGGTCGTCCTTCCCTTCTCCAGGGAATCTCCCAGATCCAGGAATCAAACCTGGGTCTCTTGCACTGTAGGTGGATTCTTTACTGTATGAGCCATCAGGGAATCCGATAACAACAATCTCCAGAGTGCTCAGCGTTTTCAGAATCTGCAGCTGATGTGCTTGTCTGGAGCCTTTTGTCCCCAGGGGACAAGGTGTGGTCTGACCCCCTGGTATGTGATGTCAGGAGAATCTTTACCTTTCTGTCTGACCTGCCTAAAATTTCTCAAAAAGGAAGGCGAGCTTTTCACTCTGTTAAAGTCCTTGGGCTTAGGCGTTCACATCATAGTGAAGGGCATTTTATTTCAGCCCTAAAAAATATTGTAGTCATAGAAGTGCTGTTTTAATGTTTAGTTTCTTCTGGTTATATATCCGGAAGAGGAGGTCTTGATGACTTTATACAGGAGATATGTTATTAGTATTGCCTTTTTTTTTTTTTTTACTTTTTATTTTGTATTGGAATATAGATAGTTAACGATGTTATGATAGTTTCAGGTGAACAGCAAAGGGATTTTACCATACATACAGATATATCTTTTATTTAAAAACCTTGAAATCAGCCAGTTATTTCATATTCATTATTTTATTTATTCAACGAGCATTTGCCAAGGGTTTGCTGCTTGCCCAGCTCTGTCCTTGGTCTTGTGAGAACTGGAGTCGAGCAGAGGGTGTGGTTTCCATCCTCAGAGAATTCACGGGAAGATAAGCTAGGAAAGGTGAAACTGCTGGTAATAAAGTACAACCCAAGGACACATGCCTGTTTCGGGAACATTCTTACCAGAGACAGAAATTATATAGGCGGCAGAGGGATGCATTGCAGGATGTCAGATAAGGAGGAGATGTGCCAGAAGTCATAAAACATGCATGTGGGAGCCTTGGGCAGATGGCAGAGGGAAGGGCGGAGCTGGCTTCGGAGCTGTGGGGAGAGTGCCAGAACCCACCTTGTTCAGGCTGGAAGGAGGAGCCTTAGATGGCAGCGCGGCCAAAGGGTTCTCTGTGGACCTTTGGGGACAGGGTAGACTCTGAGTCCTTGAAGTGTTAGTCACTCAGTTGTGTCCAACTCTTGACAACCCCGTAGACTGCAGCCCACCAGGCTTCTCTATCCATGGGCGTCTCCAGGCAAGAATACTGGAGTGGGTCGTCCTTCCCTTCTCCAGGGAATCTCCCAGATCCAGGAATCAAACCTGGGTCTCTTGCACTGTAGGTGGATTCTTTACTGTATGAGCCATCAGGGAATCCGATAACAACAATCTCCAGAGTGCTCAGCGTTTTCAGAATCTGCAGCTGATGTGCTTGTCTGGAGCCTTTTGTCCCCAGGGGACAAGGTGTGGTCTGACCCCCTGGTATGTGATGTCAGGAGAATCTTTACCTTTCTGTCTGACCTGCCTAAAATTTCTCAAAAAGGAAGGCGAGCTTTTCACTCTGTTAAAGTCCTTGGGCTTAGGCGGTGAAGCTGGCCGAATACCAAGAAAGATTTTCTGCTGTCGTCCAACCACCCCTTTTTACAGAGAAGGAAATTTGGGCCTAGAGAATCAGTGACCTGTTCTGAGATCATATATGTCTGTCAGTGTAGCGGGGAAGGTTCAGGGAGGCAAGGTCACCTGACTCCTGGATGTGCTTTCATTCAGCCCTGCGTATGTTTGTGCCTTGATTGACTCCTTCACACATCAGTCCTTGAAAACCCATTAAGTACCAGGCTCTGTTAGGGCCTAGGTGTATATGATGGTCAGGAGAACAGCACAGACTCTGGCTTCATGCCTAAATCAGTCTGAACCCACCAACAACTCAAGAGATTTGGGCTGTAAACCATCTCACCAAGGAGAATACAGGGCTGATGCTGGTCTGGGGGATGTTGCCATGGGACAAGGCGAAATGAGTTAGACAGCAGCAGTACAATAGCCCTGGATGTTGGAGGGGACCATCACTGGGAGGAAAAGATACAAAGAAACGGGAAGCAGAGTTGAAAGACCTGGCCCTTTCTTTGCCCATAGCTGCAACTCTTTTTTCAAGTTGGGGTGGGAGTGGAAGGGAAACACATAGAAACTACAATTGTCTTGCTCTTTTGAGCTATTTTGCCTGACTTATAACTATTTGAAACATGCAGTGATCTGTTCCATCTCCACAGGATGTGTGGTGAAGCTTTATTTGTATAAGGGAGCCTCTGAAAGGAGTTCCAAGGTAAAGTTAGGACCATGTAAAACAGACTGAACATTAACGTCTTAGGGCCTCTGATGCCAGAAACAGCTAGTTGATTCCCATTTTACAGGTGGAGAGGCTGAAGGTAACTAACTGACCTGATTGAGATTATATGCAGTTGATGGTAGGGCTTCCCTGGTGGCTCAATGCAAAAGAATCTGCCTCCAGTACAGGAGACCTGGGTTCGATCCTTGGGTTGGGAAGAACCCTGGAGGGCATGACCACCCACTCCATACTCATGCCTGGAGAATCCCCATGGACAGAGGAGCCTGGTGGGCTACAGTCTACGGGGTCGCACAAGGACCAGGCACGACTGAAGGATTAAGCAACAGCAGCAGTTGGTGGTGGGACCTTAAGTTAGAGTCTGACTGGCAGGTGGCCCTAGAGCTTCAGGAGCAGAGCTTCTCCACCGTGGGCACTGCTATGCCTGCGGTGGAATGGAAGTTCCAGTGATGCCTACAGTGTCCTGGACAGTCGCCCGAAAGAACTGCCCTGTGCAAAATGCCAATGGTACCCCGACAAGAAACACTGCAAAAGGACTTTGGTGCGGGGAGGGGTGCGTGAGTGAGTTTAGGGAAGTTGGGGGAGCATATGAGAGATAATCAGAAGAAACAGGAATAAGGTGCGGGCACAAGAACAAAGTTGTAAGAGTGTCAGGTTGGAAAGACTTGCATGTTGGTTTTCTAGGGCTGCTATTACCAAAGTACCCAGAAGTGTGGGGCTTAGGCAACAGGCATTTGTCTTCAAGTTTTAGAGGCTGAAGTTGAGAGCAGTGTGTTGGCAGGGTTGCTACCTTCTAAGAGCAGTAAGGGAGATTGCTCCATGGCTCTCCCCTGATAGTTTGCTGGCTGTCTTCGGTGTTCTTGGCTTGTCGATTATTATGCCCTGGTCTCTGTCTTACGTCTTCATGGCATTCTCCCTTGTGTGTGTGTGAGTCTGAGTCTACATTTCCTCTTTTCGTATTGAACTTGAGCATATCCTATTGACCTGATTTTGACTTGATCATTTGCAGAGATCCTATTTCCAAATAAGGTCACATTCACAGATACTGTGTGTTAGGACTTCAGAGGGGGAAGGGGAGGGGCACAGAATTCAATTCCTGTAATAGCATGCACGTTGAGGGTTGAAATGGACCTACCAATTGATGGCACTTCCCCCTTTAATTGGAAAGACTACGGGCGCATTTCCTGAATGTTAAAGTTAGTAGGTAGGTATGGAATCATAGTCAATGTGTAACTAAGGTCCATTGCTAGACAGGGAGATTTATCATCCTTCCATGTGAAGACCTGACCTCAGTTTTTCTAGTTCATTTTAATATTTCCCAAACTTGACATTTTTCCCATTCTGTGATTAATGTTTCAAAGCCTTTTTAGGTAAAAATTTCTAGAGCCCCAAAGTCACGGGTCGCACAAGGACCAGGCACGACTGAAGGATTAAGCAACAGCAGCAGTTGGTGGTGGGACCTTAAGTTAGAGTCTGACTGGCAGGTGGCCCTAGAGCTTCAGGAGCAGAGCTTCTCCACCGTGGGCACTGCTATGCCTGCGGTGGAATGGAAGTTCCAGTGATGCCTACAGTGTCCTGGACAGTCGCCCGAAAGAACTGCCCTGTGCAAAATGCCAATGGTACCCCGACAAGAAACACTGCAAAAGGACTTTGGTGCGGGGAGGGGTGCGTGAGTGAGTTTAGGGAAGTTGGGGGAGCATATGAGAGATAATCAGAAGAAACAGGAATAAGGTGCGGGCACAAGAACAAAGTTGTAAGAGTGTCAGGTTGGAAAGACTTGCATGTTGGTTTTCTAGGGCTGCTATTACCAAAGTACCCAGAAGTGTGGGGCTTAGGCAACAGGCATTTGTCTTCAAGTTTTAGAGGCTGAAGTTGAGAGCAGTGTGTTGGCAGGGTTGCTACCTTCTAAGAGCAGTAAGGGAGATTGCTCCATGGCTCTCCCCTGATAGTTTGCTGGCTGTCTTCGGTGTTCTTGGCTTGTCGATTATTATGCCCTGGTCTCTGTCTTACGTCTTCATGGCATTCTCCCTTGTGTGTGTGTGAGTCTGAGTCTACATTTCCTCTTTTCGTATTGAACTTGAGCATATCCTATTGACCTGATTTTGACTTGATCATTTGCAGAGATCCTATTTCCAAATAAGGTCACATTCACAGATACTGTGTGTTAGGACTTCAGAGGGGGAAGGGGAGGGGCACAGAATTCAATTCCTGTAATAGCATGCACGTTGAGGGTTGAAATGGACCTACCAATTGATGGCACTTCCCCCTTTAATTGGAAAGACTACGGGCGCATTTCCTGAATGTTAAAGTTAGTAGGTAGGTATGGAATCATAGTCAATGTGTAACTAAGGTCCATTGCTAGACAGGGAGATTTATCATCCTTCCATGTGAAGACCTGACCTCAGTTTTTCTAGTTCATTTTAATATTTCCCAAACTTGACATTTTTCCCATTCTGTGATATCTTAAACTTGTAAATATAATCAAGGGCATGGCCTTCTTTACAAAATTAGGGACTTTTTAAAAGGCCTAATGCAAAATTGTTACATTAGGACACTTTGAATAAATATTTCATTCTGTTTGAGGAAACTAAATTTTGACAAGTGTTTATAAAAGTATGGTTTCCAGATCTCAGTAATGTAAACCTAATTGAGTCTTGCTTTTTTCTGTATTTTTCAGTTTTTTGATCAAAACCAAAGAATAACTTGTGCAAAAAACCCAAAAACAGTTCTGCAGGAAGCAGTGTGAGCAGTGTGAGGCGTTATCAGTAAAGAGTATTTCTTCTTCCAAAGATTTGTTCAGGTTTAAAAAGTCCTGAAATGAATTGCTTGCCTTTTTTTTTGGTCAATGACGTTAGAAATGGGTGACAGAATAGAAACAGTCTAAATTCTTAGTGAATGTGTTATTTTTTTTTTTTAAGTTTATTTTCTGCCGTGTTGGGTCTTCATTGCTTTATCACAGCTTTCTTTAGTTGTGGGGAGTAGAGGCTACTCTTTGAGGTGTGTAGGCTTCTAATTCCTATCCACTGTGCCACTTTTAATAAAAATTAGCATCATTTAATGATCATTATATATATGCAAGTTTGAAACACTTTTTTAATGAAGATTTGAAAAAAATGGGATCAAGAAATTAATATTAGTTTAGCTGCCAAATGTTAATTTTTTAAAAATTTATCTTCTAAATCCTTAAACTCAGGAAATCCTTTTAGGTTTCATCAGTTTTTCTATAGGAAGTGCTTTAAAAGATGTTAGTTTAGCTGCAGAGTTAGTTAGAAACTTAAGTTATCATTAAAATCACATTCCTCTATTTGTTTTTCTGTGATCAAATTTATATTACTATGTTTATCCATTGTACAAGAAAAGAGCTTAGCTTTCCAAGTTAGAAATTTATTGAAAAAAAATTTTTTTGTGTGTGAAATGGCAAATGCTCATTAACATGTGAGGGGGATCTTCCACTTCTGATTATGTCTAATTGTCTTTTGGGATCCTCTTGTTGTAGCTTCACAAATCATTGAACTCTTCTGGTTGGTGTTTTTGGTTTTTTTTAAAGATTTATTTATTTATTTATTTATTTATTTTTGGGCGGGGTAGGGTTGGGGAGGGAGGGAGGGGAGCAGGCGGGCCACTTCTATTGGTCTTTCATTTATCTATTTTCATCCACCTTTGTTCTTTGGTCCTTGTGGGCCTCCCATCACGGTGGCCTCTGTTGTCGCTGAGCACCGGCCCGGGGCGCTTGCGCCAGAGCTCCGGCTCAGTAATTGGACACATCGGGTCCAGCTGCTCCATGGCATGTGGGATCTTCCCAGGCCAGGGATTGAACTGGCGCCCCTTGGACTGCAAGGCGGTGTCCTTACCCACTGGACCACCAGGGAAGCCCCATAGCCAGATTTTTGATTGGTGGTTGGGGTGGCTGGAGCGGGGCTGGGGGAGCTGGGGAACTGGAGATTGGAAATGGACACCAGCTGCAGCTGAGCAGCTAGTTTGAATCCGTGGTTTCCCTTCTGTCCTCCGAAGAGGCTTATCTGAGTTGATCTGCCGGTACAGACTAGTCCCTCTGGATCAAGACTGGCAAAAAAAATTGGGGGGAGCCATGCAGCATGTGGGATGTTCCCTACAGTGGAAACATGGAGTCTCAACCAGTGAACCCGAGGGAAGTCCCAGGACTGTAGCAGTTTAAAGTTAGTGCTGCTATTTTTTTATGTTTGAATTTTTTTCCCCCTCAAATGCTAAAAGAGAAATCACCCTAGGAAAAGTACTTCAGTGAATGTTTCCCTTTTGACAGAGTTATCTTAAAAAGTTTTTATTCATGTTTTCTATAGGAAGTGCTTTAAAAGATGTTAGTTTAGCTGCAGAGTTAGTTAGAAACTTAAGTTATCATTAAAATCACATTCCTCTATTTGTTTTTCTGTGATCAAATTTATATTACTATGTTTATCCATTGTACAAGAAAAGAGCTTAGCTTTCCAAGTTAGAAATTTATTGAAAAAAATTTTTTGTGTGTGAAATGGCAAATGCTCATTAACATGTGAGGGGGATCTTCCACTTCTGATTATGTCTAATTGTCTTTTGGGATCCTCTTGTTGTAGCTTCACAAATCATTGAACTCTTCTGGTTGGTGTTTTTGGTTTTTTTTAAAGATTTATTTATTTATTTATTTATTTATTTTTGGGGGTAGGGTTGGGGAGGGAGGGAGGGGAGCAGGCGGGCCACTTCTATTGGTCTTTCATTTATCTATTTTCATCCACCTTTGTTCTTTGGTCCTTGTGGGCCTCCCATCACGGTGGCCTCTGTTGTCGCTGAGCACCGGCCCTGGGCGCTTGCGCTCCAGAGCTCCGGCTCAGTAATTGGACACATCGGGTCCAGCTGCTCCATGGCATGTGGGATCTTCCCAGGCCAGGGATTGAACTGGCGCCCCTTGGACTGCAAGGCGGTGTCCTTACCCACTGGACCACCAGGGAAGCCCCATAGCCAGATTTTTGATTGGTGGTTGGGGTGGCTGGAGCGGGGCTGGGGGAGCTGGGGAACTGGAGATTGGAAATGGACACCAGCTGCAGCTGAGCAGCTAGTTTGAATCCGTGGTTTCCCTTCTGTCCTCCGAAGAGGCTTATCTGAGTTGATCTGCCGGTACAGACTAGTCCCTCTGGATCAAGACTGGCAAAAAAAATTGGGGGGAGCCATGCAGCATGTGGGATGTTCCCTACAGTGGAAACATGGAGTCTCAACCAGTGAACCCGAGGGAAGTCCCAGGACTGTAGCAGTTTAAAGTTAGTGCTGCTATTTTTTTATGTTTGAATTTTTTTCCCCCTCAAATGCTAAAAGAGAAATCACCCTAGGAAAAGTACTTCAGTGAATGTTTCCCTTTTGACAGCTTTGCAGTAGGATTGAAAGTTGAACTAGATGCTAGCAGAGCCCGCCCTCCCCCACCCCCCCCCTGCCGACCTATAATCCCAGGGCCTTTTAGGCTGGTATGGCCCCTGGGAGGTGCTGGAACAGTTTGATTGGTCTCCTAGATCTGATACCTTGTGTTGCCATTGGCAGCTTCTGAGAGGACCTGACTCTTTTGTAACTGGCAAAACCCCAAAGGGGGGGTTTCCTGGAACTGACCCCTGAGAGTTGTAAGGATAGGAATGGTGTGCATTGGGGTGTGTCTGCCTTGTTGGGGGCCCTTGTGGGCCAGCATTACCACAGAGCTCCCAAAGCCAGAAATGGAACTTGACTGTGACTGCGGGCAGAGCCTTCAACTACTTCAGGATGCATTTTCCACTTCCTACCTGTGATGAATAGCCCAGATCTGGAAATGGCTTTTTGTCACCTTGGCTCTAGTGCCTTTGGGAGTGGAAGGCTAAGAAGAGGAAGTAACCTGCCTGACAGGTCAGTTCAGTGGTATTTGGTAAATACAGATGCATGGAGTTCAAGTCAGTAGCTGTTGGTACATACCAATCCAGTATTAAAATCAGAGCAACCAAGAAGGACCTACCTATAAGGGAAAAGCATCTGAAAAAGAATAGATATATATGTATATGTGTGTAACTGAATCACTTCACTTTACATCTGAAACTAACACAGCATTGCAAATCAACTATACTTCAATTAGAAGAGAAAAAAGTACCACCTGTGTGCGTGTTAAGTTAGGAAACGAGCTTGTGACTATATCTGAAAATTTAAATCTGGTTTTTTCCCTTCTGATTGAAATGGACACCAGCTGCAGCTGAGCAGCTAGTTTGAACGTGGTTTCCTTCTGTCCTCCGAAGAGGCTTATCTGAGTTGATCTGCCGGTACAGACTAGTCCCTCTGGATCAAGACTGGCAAAAAAAATTGGGGGGAGCCATGCAGCATGTGGGATGTTCCCTACAGTGGAAACATGGAGTCTCAACCAGTGAACCCGAGGGAAGTCCCAGGACTGTAGCAGTTTAAAGTTAGTGCTGCTATTTTTTTATGTTTGAATTTTTTTCCCCCTCAAATGCTAAAAGAGAAATCACCCTAGGAAAAGTACTTCAGTGAATGTTTCCCTTTTGACAGCTTTGCAGTAGGATTGAAAGTTGAACTAGATGCTAGCAGAGCCCGCCTGCCCCCCCCCCACCCTGCCGACCTATAATCCCAGGGCCTTTTAGGCTGGTATGGCCCCTGGGAGGTGCTGGAACAGTTTGATTGGTCTCCTAGATCTGATACCTTGTGTTGCCATTGGCAGCTTCTGAGAGGACCTGACTCTTTTGTAACTGGCAAAACCCCAAAGGGGGGGTTTCCTGGAACTGACCCCTGAGAGTTGTAAGGATAGGAATGGTGTGCATTGGGGTGTGTCTGCCTTGTTGGGGGCCCTTGTGGGCCAGCATTACCACAGAGCTCCCAAAGCCAGAAATGGAACTTGACTGTGACTGCGGGCAGAGCCTTCAACTACTTCAGGATGCATTTTCCACTTCCTACCTGTGATGAATAGCCCAGATCTGGAAATGGCTTTTTGTCACCTTGGCTCTAGTGCCTTTGGGAGTGGAAGGCTAAGAAGAGGAAGTAACCTGCCTGACAGGTCAGTTCAGTGGTATTTGGTAAATACAGATGCATGGAGTTCAAGTCAGTAGCTGTTGGTACATACCAATCCAGTATTAAAATCAGAGCAACCAAGAAGGACCTACCTATAAGGGAAAAGCATCTGAAAAAGAATAGATATATATGTATATGTGTGTAACTGAATCACTTCACTTTACATCTGAAACTAACACAGCATTGCAAATCAACTATACTTCAATTAGAAGAGAAAAAAGTACCACCTGTGTGCGTGTTAAGTTAGGAAACGAGCTTGTGACTATATCTGACTTAAATCGGTTTAAGAATATCATCTGATTTCAAACAGAACAGGTTCAAATGAAAAACAAACAAAAACCCCAAGGCAAAACAAAAAATCCCAAAGCAACACAGCCAACAGAACTTTTGAGTCAGTTTGTTTTCCTTCTGTGGGTCGAACAAGGAGTGGGAGTGTGGTCTCTGGTCATGACATTCGTATGTGGCTTAAAGCTTCCAGGTTCTCTGCTTTAGTAATTATGTTCCTTAGCACAGATCCTTTGACTTGGAATTGGCCATTTCCATAAACCTGATCCCCCCGTGACAGGAGGTCTGGGTTGCACTGTCTTTTCATGATAAACCGTATACTTGTCAAGGTAGGTCTTTGCATTGAATATCTGCTGATTTATTTAATTCTGGAGTCAGTTAATCCAAGTGCTGCCTTCTGCCTCATTTTTGGATTATCTGTGGTTGGGTAGGTATCACCCAGTGCATCGCATTGGCTGCATTGCTGTAGCCTCATGGTTAAGGCAGGGCTTGGTCCAAGTCCTGATCTGCCGCTGGTGAGGGATGTGGCCTTAGGCAAGGAGTCTCAGCCCCCTTCATTTGTAAAAGTGGGACTGGGGCGGTGCCTTCTGTGTGGGATTGCTGTGAGCATCAAAGATTTCTTCAGTGAAGTATTCTGTACAGAGTGCAGGCACACAGGAAGTTCTCAGTGCCTGTTAATCTGATTTTTTTTCATTAACAACAGCAGTAGTAATTACAGCAGTAATACAAAGATGAAAAATTATAACCCTTGATGAATAGCCCAGATCTGGAAATGGCTTTTTGTCACCTTGGCTCTAGTGCCTTTGGGAGTGGAAGGCTAAGAAGAGGAAGTAACCTGCCTGACAGGTCAGTTCAGTGGTATTTGGTAAATACAGATGCATGGAGTTCAAGTCAGTAGCTGTTGGTACATACCAATCCAGTATTAAAATCAGAGCAACCAAGAAGGACCTACCTATAAGGGAAAAGCATCTGAAAAAGAATAGATATATATGTATATGTGTGTAACTGAATCACTTCACTTTACATCTGAAACTAACACAGCATTGCAAATCAACTATACTTCAATTAGAAGAGAAAAAAGTACCACCTGTGTGCGTGTTAAGTTAGGAAACGAGCTTGTGACTATATCTGACTTAAATCGGTTTAAGAATATCATCTGATTTCAAACAGAACAGGTTCAAATGAAAAACAAACAAAAACCCCAAGGCAAAACAAAAAATCCCAAAGCAACACAGCCAACAGAACTTTTGAGTCAGTTTGTTTTCCTTCTGTGGGTCGAACAAGGAGTGGGAGTGTGGTCTCTGGTCATGACATTCGTATGTGGCTTAAAGCTTCCAGGTTCTCTGCTTTAGTAATTATGTTCCTTAGCACAGATCCTTTGACTTGGAATTGGCCATTTCCATAAACCTGATCCCCCCGTGACAGGAGGTCTGGGTTGCACTGTCTTTTCATGATAAACCGTATACTTGTCAAGGTAGGTCTTTGCATTGAATATCTGCTGATTTATTTAATTCTGGAGTCAGTTAATCCAAGTGCTGCCTTCTGCCTCATTTTTGGATTATCTGTGGTTGGGTAGGTATCACCCAGTGCATCGCATTGGCTGCATTGCTGTAGCCTCATGGTTAAGGCAGGGCTTGGTCCAAGTCCTGATCTGCCGCTGGTGAGGGATGTGGCCTTAGGCAAGGAGTCTCAGCCCCCTTCATTTGTAAAAGTGGGACTGGGGCGGTGCCTTCTGTGTGGGATTGCTGTGAGCATCAAAGATTTCTTCAGTGAAGTATTCTGTACAGAGTGCAGGCACACAGGAAGTTCTCAGTGCCTGTTAATCTGATATTTTCATTGTCATCATTAACAACAGCAGTAGTAATTACAGCAGTAATACAAAGATGAAAAATTATAACCCTTGATCACAGAAGATCTTTAATCATCAAAGTGTTATCTTCAGTACATAATACTTACGAGGCCAAGGGTGCATGTTGGTATAACTTTTAGGAAGCTTGTCATGAATTTCAGTTCAGTTTTCCACTGAAATCTGAATTAAGAAGAACCTTATTTGAGGGCATTCCCCAAACGAATCACTTAATTGGAGCTCTGTACTGTTTGAGCACTTTGCAGGGAACAGCATGCTGTGCACGAGTCATTAAACCGTATTTATTCCCTGCCTGCAAAGTGCTTACCATGATGCAAATGGGCGCTGTCCTTTTCTGTGTGTAATACATGATTTAAGAGTCTTCATCTGATTTAAGGCTTCCTAGACTTGGCATGTAGATTTCATCCCCAGTGACAGCCCTGTCTGATGGATGGTGGCTGCCTGGAGAGCTGGGAGAGGGGTTTTGGCGCCTTGTCTGTGATCAGCTGGAAAACACACAGTGTGATTGATTGATCGTGTCTGCTCAGGCACCAGAGGAGCAGGGCTCCTCCACGTACTTGGCAGCCCCATCTCTGACTCTGTGCACTTGGACTCTGACTTTCAGATTCATATAACTGAATGTAGAATGTTTTCAGTCTGTAAGTAAGAGGGAAGAGAAATAGGAGACAGTGGATTGAATTGATGGATTATATCCTCTGCAAACATCTCCTGTCAAGTATGGGGGTGGCAGCAGAGAAAGGTAATCATTAACAACATCTCTATGTTCAATGAAAATAAGTGATACTTCCCAGAAAAGACAGCAGTTATCCCAATTATGAAACTGAACACTGAACCTTGATGTTGTGAAATGTAGGCAGGGTTCTTTGGCATCTGACCTATGGGCAGGTGGATGATGGTCCAGGAGACCAGGGGCTTTGTGGAGCAAGGTGGTAGAGACAGGAGAGGGAGAAAAGCACTGGAACAGGTAGATCTGAGGATCAGCCTGCCCGGTGTGCTGAGCATTGGACATTGAAAGGTCAGGGGAATGATGACTGTTTACTGGTGCCCAGCTGTGTGGGAGGATTTTTTTCTACAGGTAATTTAATCCTTACAGTCACCCGACAGATGACAGTCTATATTATACCCATTTTACAGATAAGAATATTGGGGGGCACAGAGTGGTTAGGTCACATGGCCAGGATCATTTAGGTCAGTGAAACCAGATTCAAACGTCTGTCTTCTGGTTTTGTGTCTAGTACACTTTTGGTTACCCCATGTTGCCCACCAGTGAAGACCCTGATCAGAGAGCAACGAGAACCTGGTGGTGCTAGGGTAACGGTGTGAGCTCAAGGTAATAAAGGGGGAGGGGCAGGATTCCCCAGAGCTGTTCCAGGGGCATCCACTCAGCTGTTGAGCAGATAATTTTAGGCAGTGTCCTCAGGGCATGTGAAAACAATGGCTTTGCTTCTTCAGGGACTCGATGAAAACTTTTGGGACTTCTCTGATGGTCAGATGGTAAAGAATCTGCCTTCTAATTTAGGGGATGCAGGTTTGATACCTAGCTGGGGAACTAAGATCCCACATGCCACTGGGCAGACTCAGCTTTCACACTGCAGCGGAGACCCAGCATAGCCAAAATAAAAATAATTAAATTCCTAAAATTAAAAAAAAAAAAGCGTATAGGTTGAGATGGAAAGCTAATCTTCCATAATAATAGTAACAACTGCCATTCACAGCATGTGCAGGAACTATGCAGGACTTTGTTATTTGTATTCCTTAAAGTAACTTGGCATGGTAGCCATTGGAAGTGGAGCAAATGGATTTTCAGAGCAGAAAGACCTGGGTTCAGATTATGCCTTTGGGTCCCTAACTGACAGTATAGTTTAGCAGGGTAGTCTAGCAAGTCTTTTTACTCCTCTGGATCTATTGTGTATATACATATATATAATTGAGTTAATCAATTCCCATATATTCATGAGTACTTTCTTTTGCCCAGTGTTCCGCCATGTTCAGGACACAACATGAATACACGGCATGATAACTTTCCCCCAAGATAGCTAATCATTTCAGGAGAAAAGATGAGCTCAGAAAACAGAACCATAGGGAGTATAGTGCTAGAATGATCCATCCTGTCAGTAAGTCTCTGGGGCAGGTGTATGCATCTGGATAACGGCAAAGAACACCGTACTGTATTCTGAGCTAGAGAGAAAGATAGCATCTCTTGAATTGGGAAGATGGCTATTTTTAAGGTTCCACAAATCGTTACTTAAATAAAAGGCTCCAGTGGAAAATCAAGAGACTATTTTTTTTTTCCAAAATATTTTGTACAAGCTTGTGAACTGGAAATGGATGTCACCTTTCCCGTTCTTGTTTGGTCAAAGAAATGACTTGGGTTTGTGTCCCGTTCCTCCCTGTGTCTTAGACTAGGTGATTCCTTTTCCACTGGCGTTCATTTCTCACTTGCAGAGTGAGAGCATGACACGTGGATGCACTATAGTGAGTTCCGCAGTGATATTTAAAGAGCGAGCTTGGTTCTAAGAGCTAACTAACAAGAGCTGAGATGATTAATAATTTACTGTTTTGAATTCCTTTTCCAGTGGGGGTGGGGAACAATGCCTCCTCCTAATAAGATTAAGTCTGTATTCAGTTCAGAGTGTAGGAAAACCTCCTTGGCGGCTGACCCTGACTGTATACATATACCATGGAGGAGGAAATGTCAACCCACCCCAGTATTCTTGCCTGGGAAATCCCATGGACAGAGGAGCCTGGCGGGCTACAGTCCATGGGGTCACAAAGAATTGACAAACACGCATACACATACCAGGGTTTTAGTTTTTTGTATTTTTTTTTTTAGCTACACAGGCACTTAGTTGCAAAATGCAAGATCTAGTTCTCTGCCCAGGGATTGAACTTGGGCCCCTTTTCTTGGGGACATGGAGTCTTAGCTACTGGACCACCATGGAAGTCCCCACACTACCCTGGGCCGCTTTCTTTGTCTTGCTGTACTGACCTTCCACTGGATTACCCCTTCCTTCTTTGAAGTCCATGCCAGTAACATTTCCCGGTACAGCCACCCCATGACCTTCCCTCCCTCTGTCCTTCACTCTTCAAATCTGGAGGATGCCTGGGGAACTGCCCTCCTGCAGCCTCAACACATTTCACTCTTGAATTTGAGTGCTTCAGGTGTGTCTGACTCTTTGTGACCCCATGGACTGTAGCCCACCAGCTCCTCTGTCCATGGGAGTCTCCTGGCAAGAATAGTGGAGTGGGTTGTCATGCCCTCCTCCAGGGGATCTTCCCATCCCAGGGATTGAACCCGAGACTCTCCTGGATTGATATATTCCTTACTACTAGTGCCACCTGGGAAGCCCATTTCACCCTTGGCTTGTTCCCAGGTGGTTTGAACTCCAGGTTCTAAATTCATTGAGGTCAGGTTCTGTGCATCTTTCTGTTCCCCCGTGTTTCCTGTCAGAGAACTTGACATGTCGTATTTATTGAAGAATATGGAAAAGAAATACTGTTTCTGTAGCTTCCATATCAAAAACAAAAGCTAGTACGAGCTGACAATGGCACGGACTATGTAGATGGGAGTCTGATTGGAAAACAGGCTGCAAGGGCCGTGATTTCTTTCATTGCTTCTTATAAATAAATGGTGTGGAGAATCCATGTCATTAGGGATAATTTCATTACAGTATTACTTCTCTTATCCAGGTATCAGGATTCTAGAGTCTTCATTTGGAAGGAAGCAGAGGGACCTCTGAGAAGCAGCTAGCTCTTCTCCATGTAGCCAGGCAGGGGCTGCCCTCATGCAGACAACTGAAATGCAGTAGGGCCCCGCAGCCTCTGGCCCCACCGAGTGGGTGGGCACCAGTGGAAGTGCTGAGAAGGGGCAGCCACCTTCTGAAGGCAGACATGGAGAGTTCCAGAAGCACAACTTTGGGTTCTGTTTGGCGTAAAATAAACCAGTGGGCTCTGAGAATGTCAGTACACCACATCAAAGGACAGAAATGGGTCAGCAGGATGACACTCAGTCCAAAGGAGAGCAAATTGGGGTTGGCATGTTTTGGTTTGATGTCCCCTGCTGAACAATGCAGGAAGACTAGTGGTTCTTTTCAGAAAGATTTCTAAAATGAAAGTGGCTTAAAATAAGAGAGTAATACATTTGTGCTTAAAGGGCCGAGTTTCAGTTACACAGAAAACCTCACTCTCCAATCCCAGGAGAAAGTGACCTTTGTTGTTGTCTACTCACTAAGTTCTATATGACCTTTTTGCTACCCCATGGGCTGTAGCCCGCCAGGCTCCTGTTTACCTGGAATTCTTCAGGCAAGAATACTGCAGTGGGTTGCCATTTCCTTCTCTAGGGTTCTTCCCCTCCTGGGGATCGAACTTTTGTCTCTCGCATTGCAGGTGGATTCTTTACGGCTGCACCACCTGGGAAAAGATAGTAATAAAAGTGTGCTTCAGGGGCTGAGTTTCACTTGTACAGAAAACGTCACTCTCCAGTCCTGAGCGAAAGTAACTGACTTGCTCTCAACTCTGTGCCCATGTGTCACCTCCTCTTTGCCTCCCGCTTCTCAGTCTCTCTACCTTTTGATATCATAGGTATTGACTCCTTTTGCTTAGCGTCCTCAGGGCCATTTATTTTCTATTCCTTCTGTCTGTATTTTTCAGGCTGTGCTTTTGTTCCCATCTCCCCGTCAGCTGTAGTGTTATAGTTCATCCCCAGCACCTTCCCCACAGAGCACCTGCCTCTGGGCTGCCCTGACCCTAGGACTCTGCAGTGTTACTGCCAGTTTCATGAGGAAGTCACTTGCTGACAGGCCCTGTCCCTGCCCTCTCATCCCGATGACTAGGCACGGCAGCAAATTGGAGGCATTGTTTTTCCACCTGTGTTTTCCTAGTTCCCAGGGCAACGTTTACAACCTCACAAGGTCTTGTAATGCCTGTTGAGTGGACCATGGCTCCTTGACCTTTCAGAGACTTTGGTTTTCCTTTGTGCTGCATCTGTCCTCTCACTCAATTTTTTTTTTTTCAGTTTTAATATTTTTGTTTTTTTTTTTTTTCCTGAGCTTGCCTGGTGTCTGAGATGGTAAAGAATCCACCTGTAGTGCAGGAGACCTGGGTTCAATCCCTGAGTCATGAAGACACCCCTAGAGAAGGGAATGGCAACCCACTCCAGTATTCTTCATTATTATTATTATTATTTTATTTATTATTTTTTCTTTTTCCCCATCATGCCTCTTTTATTTATGTTTATTTTCATTGATCTTTTTATTCTTTGGCATGTGTGGGCCTCCCATCGCAGTCGTCTCTCTCATTGCTGAGCACTGGCTCTGGGAGCATGCGCTCCAGAGCTCTGATTGGTAATTGGACACACCTGTCCAGCCACTCCACGGCACGTGGAATCTTCCTGGACCAGGGATTGAACTGGTGCCTCTTGCACTGCAAGGTGGACTTTTTACCCACTGGTCCAGACCACCAAGGAATCCCCCACTCCAGTATTCTTGCCTGAAGAATTCCATGAATAGAGGAGCCTGGCAGGCTACAGTCTATGGGGTCACAGAGTTGGACACAACTAAGCAACTAACACTAACTTTTCACTTTCACAGTTGATTTACAAGGTTGTGATCATTTCTAGTTCTTTGTTAGTTTCTTCCAGTGACTCTTTGGAGTCAAGAGGAAATGCAGAAATGACATGGCTGAAGGTAGAGAGGAATTTGAGGATATTCGTGAAGAATTTGGAGACATTCTTCAAGACATACTTTATCTTATCTGGGCTGCAGGCATCAGGATCATCTGTGGGAAGGGTGAGTGCCTGTGGAGATTCATCCAAGCTTTGAAAGTTCCTAGTAGTGGCCGTTGATGCAAAGAGATCACTCGTTGGAAAAGACCCTGATGCTGGGAAACATTGAAGGCAGGAAGAGAAGGGGATGAGAGAGGACAAGATGGTTGGATGGCATCACTAATTCAATGGACATGAGTTTGGGCAAGCTTCAGGAGATGGTGAAGGACCGGGAAGTCTGGCGTGCTGCAGTCTGTGGAGTCGCAGAGTCAGACACAACGGAGTGACTGAACCGAGTGGTGGTTATGGGCTTCCCAGGTGGCGCTAGCGGTAAAGAACCTGCCACAAAAAGTTGGACACGACTGACTTTCAATTTCAGTAGTGGTTGTATGCGATCTAAACGGAATGGAGTATCCAGTGAAATGAAATTGGTGGTGGTTTAGTCGCTAAGTTGTGTCTGACTCTTGTGACCCCATGTACTGTAGCCCGCCAGGCTCCTCTATCGATGGGATTTTTCAAGCAAGAATACTGGAGTGGGTTGCCATATCCTCTAGGGAATCTTCAGACCCAGGGGTTAAACCCAGGTCTCCTGTATTGCAGGCAAATTCTTTACTAAGACACCAGGGAAGCCCATGAATGAAGTTAGTTGGAATTTTCAGCAGACAGGACGTCCTGGCTTGGCTCAGTAGCTGGTACAGTGAGGAGAAAGCTGATGGGGTCAGCTGACGTGGGTGAGAATGCCCAGAATTTCTCTGGGGCACCTGTGTGGCCGTTATGGGAATATGAGCTCTGTATATGATCTGCCATAATATAATTACGAGAACGGTCTGCTCTCCCCATGCTCTTTGTCAAATGTAAATATAGTTTCTAGATCACCTCTTAGGATCCCTTTTTTGCACAGTTGAACATGGACTGGCATAAAAATGGCAAGCCAGACCATATTACAAGCTCTGTTGTGGTGTAGCACCCCGGCCATTGATAAAGGCTTGGCTTTTGGCTGCAGTCCTGTCTTGGAAAATACCATCCTCAGCAGGATTTCCTTCTTACTGCAGAGGATTTGGACTATTATAGCAAGTTCTGCTGGAACAGCTTTTTCTACAAAGTAACCTCTAATTAACCGGAAATGTGTGCGAGGGCAGTAGTATATAATTTTCATAGTCTTGCAAACTAGTGGCATTCTAAGTTCGTATTTTGTACTTGGCTGACTTTTTCCTTGGAGGAAATAAACATGTAATCTTGACAGGGAATGTAAAAACAATAACAGCAAACCACCCACATCTTTCATTCCAGGTTTTGCTAATGTTTTTTTCGGATTCACATCCCTAAGTAACACAGGTTTTTCTTTTTTCCCAAAGTCGGGATTTTGGGCAGAGTCAGACACAACGGAGTGACTGAACCGAGTGGTGGTTATGGGCTTCCCAGGTGGCGCTAGCGGTAAAGAACCTGCCACAAAAAGTTGGACACGACTGACTTTCAATTTCAGTAGTGGTTGTATGCGATCTAAACGGAATGGAGTATCCAGTGAAATGAAATTGGTGGTGGTTTAGTCGCTAAGTTGTGTCTGACTCTTGTGACCCCATGTACTGTAGCCCGCCAGGCTCCTCTATCGATGGGATTTTTCAAGCAAGAATACTGGAGTGGGTTGCCATATCCTCTAGGGAATCTTCAGACCCAGGGGTTAAACCCAGGTCTCCTGTATTGCAGGCAAATTCTTTACTAAGACACCAGGGAAGCCCATGAATGAAGTTAGTTGGAATTTTCAGCAGACAGGACGTCCTGGCTTGGCTCAGTAGCTGGTACAGTGAGGAGAAAGCTGATGGGGTCAGCTGACGTGGGTGAGAATGCCCAGAATTTCTCTGGGGCACCTGTGTGGCCGTTATGGGAATATGAGCTCTGTATATGATCTGCCATAATATAATTACGAGAACGGTCTGCTCTCCCCATGCTCTTTGTCAAATGTAAATATAGTTTCTAGATCACCTCTTAGGATCCCTTTTTTGCACAGTTGAACATGGACTGGCATAAAAATGGCAAGCCAGACCATATTACAAGCTCTGTTGTGGTGTAGCACCCCGGCCATTGATAAAGGCTTGGCTTTTGGCTGCAGTCCTGTCTTGGAAAATACCATCCTCAGCAGGATTTCCTTCTTACTGCAGAGGATTTGGACTATTATAGCAAGTTCTGCTGGAACAGCTTTTTCTACAAAGTAACCTCTAATTAACCGGAAATGTGTGCGAGGGCAGTAGTATATAATTTTCATAGTCTTGCAAACTAGTGGCATTCTAAGTTCGTATTTTGTACTTGGCTGACTTTTTCCTTGGAGGAAATAAACATGTAATCTTGACAGGGAATGTAAAAACAATAACAGCAAACCACCCACATCTTTCATTCCAGGTTTTTGCTAATGTTTTTTTTTTCGGATTCACATCCCTAAGTAACACAGGTTTTTTCTTTTTTTCCCAAAGTGCAGAGGAAAAGTAGTTTAATGCATGAGTTGATAGAGAAATTAGTTAGGGCCATGTATACTGCATCAAGCAGGCGGGAAAGGAGTCAGATCAACTCACAGGTATGTGACGAGCAGTTCCTCAGAGCCACCCTGCTGAGTGCCGTGGGGTACGCAGTGTGACGCCCACACGGTCTTCATCCTCCAGAGGAGTTTGTAGTTAAGCTGGGGAAAGAGACACAGACACACACAACTGTGATAAACAACGATAGGCTGGATATCATTAATTCTAGGTTGGTGGTGACCCTGAGTATGATGGGGAGTTTATCTGGGAGGGCAGTAGTCAGTATAAGTCAGGGGTTTTCAGTGTCATCACCGTTGATATCTGGGGGGGCTTTCCTGCACATCAGAGGGTGTTTAGTAGCACCTGTGGCCTCTGTTCAGCACCTCTGATCTCTTAAGTGCCAGTTGTACCCCCAGTTGTGACACGCCAAAATGTCTGCAGACATTGAGAGCTGTTTCCTGGGGGGGGGGACGAAGTTGCCTCAACTGAGAACCAGTGGGTAGGCATAATTGAGTGCAGTGTGGCTTTAGGACTGACCCTTGAAGAATAAATAGAATTTGGATAGGAAATGTGGACTATATGGAGATGATTTAGTTACAGAGGCCATTCTGTAAAGACTCAGCCAGTTTATTTTTTTGATTATTTATTTGAGTATATGAATTTGTAATATTGTGTTTCAAGTGTTACAGTAAAATGATTCATATATATATATATATATATATATATATATATATGTTCTTTTTCAGATTCTTTTCATTATAGATTGTTAAAAAATAATACAGTTTTTTGTGCTGTGCATTAGGTCCTTATTATTTATTGTATATATAGGAGTGTACATATGTTAATCTCAAATTCCTCCTACTTTATTCCCCTAGCCCTGTTCCCTACCCCCAGACCCAGTCAGTCTGGAGCAGCCTGCTCAGAGTGTCATCTGTGGACCAGACCTTCTTACTGATAGTAGTGCCCCAGACTACTAGCCCACATCTTTCATTCCAGGTTTTTGCTAATGTTTTTTTCGGATTCACATCCCTAAGTAACACAGGTTTTTTCTTTTTTTCCCAAAGTGCAGAGGAAAAGTAGTTTAATGCATGAGTTGATAGAGAAATTAGTTAGGGCCATGTATACTGCATCAAGCAGGCGGGAAAGGAGTCAGATCAACTCACAGGTATGTGACGAGCAGTTCCTCAGAGCCACCCTGCTGAGTGCCGTGGGGTACGCAGTGTGACGCCCACACGGTCTTCATCCTCCAGAGGAGTTTGTAGTTAAGCTGGGGAAAGAGACACAGACACACACAACTGTGATAAACAACGATAGGCTGGATATCATTAATTCTAGGTTGGTGGTGACCCTGAGTATGATGGGGAGTTTATCTGGGAGGGCAGTAGTCAGTATAAGTCAGGGGTTTTCAGTGTCATCACCGTTGATATCTGGGGGGGCTTTCCTGCACATCAGAGGGTGTTTAGTAGCACCTGTGGCCTCTGTTCAGCACCTCTGATCTCTTAAGTGCCAGTTGTACCCCCAGTTGTGACACGCCAAAATGTCTGCAGACATTGAGAGCTGTTTCCTGGGGGGGGGGACGAAGTTGCCTCAACTGAGAACCAGTGGGTAGGCATAATTGAGTGCAGTGTGGCTTTAGGACTGACCCTTGAAGAATAAATAGAATTTGGATAGGAAATGTGGACTATATGGAGATGATTTAGTTACAGAGGCCATTCTGTAAAGACTCAGCCAGTTTATTTTTTTGATTATTTATTTGAGTATATGAATTTGTAATATTGTGTTTCAAGTGTTACAGTAAAATGATTCATATATATATATATATATATATATATATATATGTTCTTTTTCAGATTCTTTTCATTATAGATTGTTAAAAAATAATACAGTTTTTTGTGCTGTGCATTAGGTCCTTATTATTTATTGTATATATAGGAGTGTACATATGTTAATCTCAAATTCCTCCTACTTTATTCCCCTAGCCCTGTTCCCTACCCCCAGACCCAGTCAGTCTGGAGCAGCCTGCTCAGAGTGTCATCTGTGGACCAGACCTTCTTACTGATAGTAGTGCTACTGTCAAGGGTAAACGTTGAGAAACCTCTGTGGCACGTTCACAGAATTAACTTTATGGTGTTTTGTGGGGTTTTTTGGACTGTAATAATGAAAACTTTAGGCTTCTATTTTGTATGCCTTCATCGTTTCATTTTTCTACAAATTCATTTTCTGCAACTATCAGAACATTAAGACACTGGAGAGTCGAGTATGGGAACAGTAAAACAGTGGAAACAACAGCAGACTGGTCCTTGGCCACTGACGCTCTGGAAGCATCGGGGCTGTGACCAGCCTGATCTTAGCAGGCACAGTGCAGGTGCAGATGGCTGGGTGTGGCCCACACAGACCATGGAGTTGAACTGGGTTCTGAGCACTCGCAGGGTGCCTGCCACATCTTAGACATAATGCTCAATATTTTCAGAATGACTGAGTGAATGAGTGCCCAGAAAGCCTCCACGCAGTGTGGTGGATCTTGGAGTAGGTAAGGGGACCCAATGGAGTGACATTTAGGAGGGTGTTTGTCATTTGGCCTGTCTCTGGGTTTAGTCTTCAGCCGTCTGATTATTCCCACTTAGAAATCTTTTCTAGTTGCTCGTCCCGAGACCATGATTTTGAAACCTTCATTGGTATATTTTAGATTCTGTGTTCACATTATGTGTGCCCTTCTCTCTTCAAATTTATAAACAATTTAGTATCTTTGGCACAAAGTAATTTTTGTGATCATTTGGCAGTGCTTAAATCTGTTCCTTGAAGAAATAAAGGAGAATGTGTTTTGGCTCATTTGCGTTTTCTGGAAAGGGAGAAAGGCCTGTGCCCTTGACTGTGTGTTTATAGCGGCATTGGTGGGTATGTGCCTCTCTACTTGTAATTTGGGTTCCTGTTTGGACCCCTGGATGGTGCTGGTGTGGGGCTGTGGAGGCTGATTGCCTAGCCTATAGCTATGGTCCTTTGCTCATGTCTTCTTTGAAGAACTTCAGTTTGTTGAAATTCCACCTGCCGCTTAAACTAGTTTTTCTTTTTTTATGTTTTATTGAAGTATAGTTGTATTGTGTTATACAGCAGAATTTCTGCTGTACAGCAAAATGATTCTGTTATACATATATATATTCTTTTTCATATTCTTTTCCATTATAGTTTCCTGTGCTGTACAGTAGGACCTTGTTGTTTATCCATACTGTACATAATAGTTTGCATCTGCTAATCCCAGACTCCCAATCCTTCTTTCCTGCTCCTTACCCCATTCCGCTTGTAAATTACCCCTCTTTTCTTTCTTTGAACATATTGCACATACTTATTTTCTATTCCATATCGGGTAATTTTAAGATCTGAACTATTTGTGGTTTTTTTCCTTCCCTTCTGTTTTTGCATCTCTGACTCATGGTACATTGTGTGTTTCTAAAATGCTTAATTTTTTAATATTAACTGCTTCCCTGCTAATAGCTTGACATGAGTTGTTTGAAATAATGCATGAAGCTTGAGGCTTTGTATTTTCATTTCAGATGATAGTCTGGGACAAGAATTCTCTGTTTCCCAATTCCTAAATGTAAATTACTTGGCAGGGCTTCCTTCCCTGGTGGCTGAGTGGTAAAGAGTCTACCTCAACGCAAGGAGATGCGGGTTGTAAGATCCTGGACAAGGAAATGGAAACTCACTCCAGTATTCTCACCTGGAAATCCCATGGACAGAGGAGCCTGGCGGGCTCCACGCTATGGGGTCGCAAAGAGTTGGACACTGCTTGATTTTGAAACCTTCATTGGTATATTTTAGATTCTGTGTTCACATTATGTGTGCCCTTCTCTCTTCAAATTTATAAACAATTTAGTATCTTTGGCACAAAGTAATTTTTGTGATCATTTGGCAGTGCTTAAATCTGTTCCTTGAAGAAATAAAGGAGAATGTGTTTTGGCTCATTTGCGTTTTCTGGAAAGGGAGAAAGGCCTGTGCCCTTGACTGTGTGTTTATAGCGGCATTGGTGGGTATGTGCCTCTCTACTTGTAATTTGGGTTCCTGTTTGGACCCCTGGATGGTGCTGGTGTGGGGCTGTGGAGGCTGATTGCCTAGCCTATAGCTATGGTCCTTTGCTCATGTCTTCTTTGAAGAACTTCAGTTTGTTGAAATTCCACCTGCCGCTTAAACTAGTTTTTCTTTTTTTATGTTTTATTGAAGTATAGTTGTATTGTGTTATACAGCAGAATTTCTGCTGTACAGCAAAATGATTCTGTTATACATATATATATTCTTTTTCATATTCTTTTCCATTATAGTTTCCTGTGCTGTACAGTAGGACCTTGTTGTTTATCCATACTGTACATAATAGTTTGCATCTGCTAATCCCAGACTCCCAATCCTTCTTTCCTGCTCCTTACCCCATTCCGCCGCTTGTAAATTACCCCTCTTTTCTTTCTTTGAACATATTGCACATACTTATTTTCTATTCCATATCGGGTAATTTTAAGATCTGAACTATTTGTGGTTTTTTTCCTTCCCTTCTGTTTTTGCATCTCTGACTCATGGTACATTGTGTGTTTCTAAAATGCTTAATTTTTTAATATTAACTGCTTCCCTGCTAATAGCTTGACATGAGTTGTTTGAAATAATGCATGAAGCTTGAGGCTTTGTATTTTCATTTCAGATGATAGTCTGGGACAAGAATTCTCTGTTTCCCAATTCCTAAATGTAAATTACTTGGCAGGGCTTCCTTCCCTGGTGGCTGAGTGGTAAAGAGTCTACCTCAACGCAAGGAGATGCGGGTTGTAAGATCCCCTGGACAAGGAAATGGAAACTCACTCCAGTATTCTTGCCTGGAAATCCCATGGACAGAGGAGCCTGGCGGGCTCCACGCTATGGGGTCGCAAAGAGTTGGACACTGCTTGCCAACTGAACAAAAATAAGAATCACTTGGCAGAGTGGAGAAGTGGATGTGGGGCTGCTTTTTAGGAGATGTGGATTCCATTCCTGACGGCTGAGTAAATTAATTAACCTGTGTTTCAGTTTTATTATTTTGTCAAAAGAGTAGGTTGACAGGTCATTGAATAGATGTAGAATAAATGGCTGATTTCAGAATCACAGTCCAGTTGTTGGCAATTTCACATCCATTGTTTCTGCCACTTCATCATTCGCCATGACAGTGTACTTGAACGTCAGAGAGTTGTAGCATAAGTTCCCTGTCCCCCACAACTGAAAATTCCTTGACTCGGCACGACCCAGTGGCTCTTATACACACAAGGAATATGAGTCATATTCTCTGGAAGTTCAGAGGAAGTAAGTGGAGAATATTCTGGACTGGGGTGGTACTGTGTGAGAGGTAGACTGAAGGTAGGGCTTTGCTGGAGGTAGAAGTTGAGTAGTCAAGAGGGCATTCCAGGCATAAGAAGCAAGGGGTAGCCACTGCAGTGAGGAACTAAGTGTAGGGAAAGAAGAAGTGGTCAATTGCACAGAGAAGTTGGGACCTCAAATGCCAGTCTCTGACCCCTTAGCCGCACTGCCCTATTCCCATCCTCCTCACTCCAACCCACGACAGCTACTAATCTACTTTATGTCTATAGGTTAGTCTGTTCTCTAGACGTTTTCTGTAAATGGAATTGTATAATATGTGATCACTTATGACTAGTTTCTTTCACTTTATCATAATGCTTTCAAGGTTCATCCACATTGTGGCGTGTAGCAATACTTCATTTATTGATGGATAGCGACGTGATATTCCATGAGATGGCTATGAAATGCAATTTTTAAAAAAACATTTACTTATTTGGCTGTACTGGGTCTTCATTGAGGCATGCAGGGTTTGAACCCAGACCCTCTGCATTGGGCACACAGAATCTTAGCCACTGGATCATCAAGGAGGTCCCTGAAATGCAGATTATTGAGCCCTGGCCAAGTCTTACCAAACCAGAAACTTGTCAACTTCCTTTCTGAAATCAGTGTTTTGACAGGCCTTCCAGGTGACCCAGGTGCGCTTAGGGGTGGAGAGCCAGGGCTAAGGGGGTCAGGACAAGGTGAGCTGAAAGGTGGGCCCTGTGGGCCTGGGCAGGGATTTCTGCCTTCATTTCAAGGATAATGGGAAATTTCTGGAAGGTTCTTAAACAGAGGTATAAAACCATTAGGTTTATGCTTTTTAAAAAACTTCATCTTAAGGGTATTTTGGACAACATGGGCAATATAGCCAATGTTTTGTTATAACTGTAATTGGACAGTAACCTTTTAAATTGTATAAGAATAAAATATTTTTTAAAAATTAATTTAAAAGGGAATTTAAAGTTTCATTTTCCCTGTCCCCCACAACTGAAAATTCCTTGACTCGGCACGACCCAGTGGCTCTTATACACACAAGGAATATGAGTCATATTCTCTGGAAGTTCAGAGGAAGTAAGTGGAGAATATTCTGGACTGGGGTGGTACTGTGTGAGAGGTAGACTGAAGGTAGGGCTTTGCTGGAGGTAGAAGTTGAGTAGTCAAGAGGGCATTCCAGGCATAAGAAGCAAGGGGTAGCCACTGCAGTGAGGAACTAAGTGTAGGGAAAGAAGAAGTGGTCAATTGCACAGAGAAGTTGGGACCTCAAATGCCAGTCTCTGACCCCTTAGCCGCACTGCCCTATTCCCATCCTCCTCACTCCAACCCACGACAGCTACTAATCTACTTTATGTCTATAGGTTAGTCTGTTCTCTAGACGTTTTCTGTAAATGGAATTGTATAATATGTGATCACTTATGACTAGTTTCTTTCACTTTATCATAATGCTTTCAAGGTTCATCCACATTGTGGCGTGTAGCAATACTTCATTTATTGATGGATAGCGACGTGATATTCCATGAGATGGCTATGAAATGCAATTTTTAAAAAAACATTTACTTATTTGGCTGTACTGGGTCTTCATTGAGGCATGCAGGGTTTGAACCCAGACCCTCTGCATTGGGCACACAGAATCTTAGCCACTGGATCATCAAGGAGGTCCCTGAAATGCAGATTATTGAGCCCTGGCCAAGTCTTACCAAACCAGAAACTTGTCAACTTCCTTTCTGAAATCAGTGTTTTGACAGGCCTTCCAGGTGACCCAGGTGCGCTTAGGGGTGGAGAGCCAGGGCTAAGGGGGTCAGGACAAGGTGAGCTGAAAGGTGGGCCCTGTGGGCCTGGGCAGGGATTTCTGCCTTCATTTCAAGGATAATGGGAAATTTCTGGAAGGTTCTTAAACAGAGGTATAAAACCATTAGGTTTATGCTTTTTAAAAAACTTCATCTTAAGGGTATTTTGGACAACATGGGCAATATAGCCAATGTTTTGTTATAACTGTAATTGGACAGTAACCTTTTAAATTGTATAAGAATAAAATATTTTTTAAAAATTAATTTAAAAGGGAATTTAAAGTTTCATTTTAGCTTCTCTGTGAAAAGTAACTGTGGGGGAAGTCTGGCTAGAATATGGTATCGGAAGACCAGGGGTGATAGCTTGATGTGGACGAGTAGGAGTGAAAGTGGGGAGACATGGATGGATTCAAGAAAAAAAATTGAGAGCAGAAACTGGATGATGAATGATGATTGTTGTATCATTGAGGGTAAGTCAAAGATAGAAGCCAGGTTTCTGGGCTGGGCAGATGAATGGGTTGTGATACCATCACTTGATCTGAACTTTCTGGTTTTCTAATATGTGGGTAACTCTCAGCCTCCTGTTCATTCCTGTGGAATCTACTCCTTCAAGCAGCCCTCGGGACATTTGAGTACATACTGTGCGGAAAATATTCTCAGGAGACACACCCAACACATCTAGAACCATAATATGAATACTGAGGTGTGTAACTATGTAAAATTATATCTGAGAAGTTGGAAAATAAAGGTATGACCAAGATATTTGGACTCGGGTGTGTGTCTTTGCAAACACATGAGGTGAATTTTCATATTTTAGAGAGGTGAGATGGAGTGTTTGATGAAAGAAGAGATTTGAGGTTCTGGTCAATTCCGGAAGCGCCTCCAGGGTGAGGTGAGGTGAGAATGTGACCCAGGATTCTGAAGGGGAGATGGAAACAGGGCACGGCTGCTGAGAGGCCTGGGAATCCAGGAGCAGGAGACTACCGAGCTGTCTTAATTTTTTTGTTTAAATCACGAGCCAGGGAGGAATTGTGAAAGTCTGAAAACATAGATAGTAGTATGTGCTTGAGAAGAGGGAAGTGGTTAGGAGAGTGAAACCCTGGGGAGTGAGGCTGAGAGAAGTCTAAGGGAATGAGGGGAAATTGACAAGATGAAGGGAATGGTAGCCTCTTCAGCAGCTGTAGGAAGGAGTGAAGAACAAACAGAAGAAGGAGGTGACTTCATGGCTTCTAGGAACCTGGAAGATCTTATGTATTGACTTCTTTGATTTTTGTATAGTCTTACTAGGCTGTCTTTCAAAATCATACCAAGAATAAAATATTTTTTAAAAATTAATTTAAAAGGGAATTTAAAGTTTCATTTTAGCTTCTCTGTGAAAAGTAACTGTGGGGGAAGTCTGGCTAGAATATGGTATCGGAAGACCAGGGGTGATAGCTTGATGTGGACGAGTAGGAGTGAAAGTGGGGAGACATGGATGGATTCAAGAAAAAAAATTGAGAGCAGAAACTGGATGATGAATGATGATTGTTGTATCATTGAGGGTAAGTCAAAGATAGAAGCCAGGTTTCTGGGCTGGGCAGATGAATGGGTTGTGATACCATCACTTGATCTGAACTTTCTGGTTTTCTAATATGTGGGTAACTCTCAGCCTCCTGTTCATTCCTGTGGAATCTACTCCTTCAAGCAGCCCTCGGGGACATTTGAGTACATACTGTGCGGAAAATATTCTCAGGAGACACACCCAACACATCTAGAACCATAATATGAATACTGAGGTGTGTAACTATGTAAAATTATATCTGAGAAGTTGGAAAATAAAGGTATGACCAAGATATTTGGACTCGGGTGTGTGTCTTTGCAAACACATGAGGTGAATTTTCATATTTTAGAGAGGTGAGATGGAGTGTTTGATGAAAGAAGAGATTTGAGGTTCTGGTCAATTCCGGAAGCGCCTCCAGGGTGAGGTGAGGTGAGAATGTGACCCAGGATTCTGAAGGGGAGATGGAAACAGGGCACGGCTGCTGAGAGGCCTGGGAATCCAGGAGCAGGAGACTACCGAGCTGTCTTAATTTTTTTGTTTAAATCACGAGCCAGGGAGGAATTGTGAAAGTCTGAAAACATAGATAGTAGTATGTGCTTGAGAAGAGGGAAGTGGTTAGGAGAGTGAAACCCTGGGGAGTGAGGCTGAGAGAAGTCTAAGGGAATGAGGGGAAATTGACAAGATGAAGGGAATGGTAGCCTCTTCAGCAGCTGTAGGAAGGAGTGAAGAACAAACAGAAGAAGGAGGTGACTTCATGGCTTCTAGGAACCTGGAAGATCTTATGTATTGACTTCTTTGATTTTTGTATAGTCTTACTAGGCTGTCTTTCAAAATCATACCAAGAATTAGAACCAAATATTGTTTCAGTAACCTATGACCTGGAGTGTTAAAGGACTTGCCTAAGCTGTTCTGAAATGGCAGCTCAGTCCAGTATTCTTGCCTGGGAAATCTCATGGACAGAGGAGCCTGGTGGGCTACAGTCCATGGGGTTGCAAAGATTCGGACACTACTTAGTGAAGTGATTGGGTTTAATTCCATCCTAACTTCTTGAGCTTAATCTTTGATTCCAAAACTGAGTGTAACTCCAAATAAACAGATGTTTAAACTGATGACCAACATACCAGGATGGGCTTTTAGTCCCAGAGCACAGCCGTGGGGATGTTTTGTTAATTCCTCCTCACTTGTCTGACATTCGTGGTTCTCCCTGGTCCACTTTCCAGGGTTTATTTATTTATTTATTTCATTGAAGTCTAATTAATGTGCAGTGTTCTGTTCATTTCTCCTTTTCCATTCTGGTTTATCACAGAATATTGAATATAGTTCCCTGTGCTGTGCCCTAGGATCTCGTTGTTTATCCATACTACATATAATAGCTTGTGTCTTCTAACTCCAAATTCCCAGTCCTTCCCTCCTTTCTCGCCCCAGTTTCTAGTTTTAATGCTAGCGTTCTTTTTCTCCATCCCTGTATGCAGCAGAGATGGGAAAGTCACAAAGCTCATTCCTGTGACCACACAACAAGGGACAGCGCTGGTCTGTTCTGGCGCTTGGGGAGTCGGGCCAGGGCCGTTGAGCCACTTTCTGCTGTGACGCGCTCCGTGCGGGCTGCGCCCTACGAGCCCCCTTCCTGCCCTCATCACTTACCATGCTGCCCGAGGCTGTCTTCCCGGGTGGGAGCGCGACAGGGTTGGCATGAGAACACGGCCTCGCAGAATCCTGGATAGTGTGGCAGCGATCTCTGAAGAGAAACCCATTTTTACCAGCAAGTATAATCCCAGGAGTGGAGCGTCTTGACAGAAATCAGCTATAAGAGAAAACAGTTTTACTTGAGCCAGACTGAGAACTAGCCTGGAAGCCCGCCTCCCAGGTGACTCTGCTAAACTCCTCCAGAGAAACAGGGTTATCAGCACAGTTTTTATTTCCCATCAGAACAAAGAACATTAAACAAGTCAGGGTTACATTTCTCCAAGGTTTCAAAAAAAGAACAGTCCCACAAGTGCACGGCAGGTCAGCATGGCCTTGGCCTCTGGGAAGGGAGTCTTACCCTCAGAGGAGGAGCGGACCAGCGTTGGCATCCCAGGAAGAGGGGCGTTTGATCTTTATTTTTAACATGGACAGGCTTTACTTCTGGGCAGGGTGTCCTTTTCTCTAATAATTAAAGCAGATATACAATGTATGTGTTGTAGGCCATAACCAGGCCATTCCAATTAGCGTGAAATTCAAGCTAACTCACGGATAAGCCAGAATGACTCCCACGTATCTCAGAATGTGAACGTGTCTTTCCCCAGTCCTCTCTTCCTTGTCGAGTTTTGTAGTTCAGGCACCATCGGTGCTCTGACTGTTGACTCCCTGAAACTCCCAGCTTTCTTGAGGGGCGAGCGGGAGGAAGGTGGAGGCAGGTGCATCCCCCAAACCCAGCACAGTGCCTGCCACCTGCCCGACCCTCTGAATGCCTTTCTCCAATGAACAAATGAGTGACTCACTGGATGAATGGTAATTAGTCAAAGAATCTTCAGTAACTAGTGAAAGAGTACACTTGCCAAAGAACAGAATAACTGATAAGGTTTGTGTCCTTGGCCCTAGCGGTTCAGTGGTTAAGACTCAGTTTTAATGCTAGCTCCAGGCTAACCAAGTTGCCCGGGACAGCGCTGGTCTGTTCTGGCGCTTGGGGAGTCGGGCCAGGGCCGTTGAGCCACTTTCTGCTGTGACGCGCTCCGTGCGGGCTGCGCCCTACGAGCCCCCTTCCTGCCCTCATCACTTACCATGCTGCCCGAGGCTGTCTTCCCGGGTGGGAGCGCGACAGGGTTGGCATGAGAACACGGCCTCGCAGAATCCTGGATAGTGTGGCAGCGATCTCTGAAGAGAAACCCATTTTTACCAGCAAGTATAATCCCAGGAGTGGAGCGTCTTGACAGAAATCAGCTATAAGAGAAAACAGTTTTACTTGAGCCAGACTGAGAACTAGCCTGGAAGCCCGCCTCCCAGGTGACTCTGCTAAACTCCTCCAGAGAAACAGGGTTATCAGCACAGTTTTATTTCCCATCAGAACAAAGAACATTAAACAAGTCAGGGTTACATTTCTCCAAGGTTTCAAAAAAAGAACAGTCCCACAAGTGCACGGCAGGTCAGCATGGCCTTGGCCTCTGGGAAGGGAGTCTTACCCTCAGAGGAGGAGCGGACCAGCGTTGGCATCCCAGGAAGAGGGGCGTTTGATCTTTATTTTTAACATGGACAGGCTTTACTTCTGGGCAGGGTGTCCTTTTCTCTAATAATTAAAGCAGATATACAATGTATGTGTTGTAGGCCATAACCAGGCCATTCCAATTAGCGTGAAATTCAAGCTAACTCACGGATAAGCCAGAATGACTCCCACGTATCTCAGAATGTGAACGTGTCTTTCCCCAGTCCTCTCTTCCTTGTCGAGTTTTGTAGTTCAGGCACCATCGGTGCTCTGACTGTTGACTCCCTGAAACTCCCAGCTTTCTTGAGGCGGCGGGAGGAAGGTGGAGGCAGGTGCATCCCCCAAACCCAGCACAGTGCCTGCCACCTGCCCGACCCTCTGAATGCCTTTCTCCAATGAACAAATGAGTGACTCACTGGATGAATGGTAATTAGTCAAAGAATCTTCAGTAACTAGTGAAAGAGTACACTTGCCAAAGAACAGAATAACTGATAAGGTTTGTGTCCTTGGCCCTAGCGGTTCAGTGGTTAAGACTCAGTGGTTCAGTACAGGGACCATGTGTTCGATCCCTGGTCAGGAAACTAAGATCCTGTATATCACAGGGCATGGACAAACTAAATAAATAAAGCAAAATTACCTTAAAAAAAAAAGAGTAACAATAATAGTAACTAAGTGTGCTGAGCTTTTTCAGTGGATGCCTGCTGTGGGCTAAGAACTGCCACAGGCTCTTCCCTAATTGCAGGGAGTGGGGTCCAGTCTCTGGTTGAGGTGAGCAGGCTTCTTGTTGCAGTGACCTCTCTTGTGGAACTCGGGCTCTAGGGCACAGGCTCAGCAGTTGTGGGTCACGGGCTTAGTTGCTCCGCAGCATGTGAGATCTTCGCAGATCGGGGATCAAACCCGTGTCTTCTACATTGGCAGGCAAACTCTTTACCACTGAGCTACCAGGGAAGCCCGAACATACGTTTTGTAAAAGACTTTGGAACTATGGATTGGCCCTTGTGAAAGAGGCCAATTTTAAATGCAAAGTTTAGATATGTCTTGATAGAGGTGATAGTTGAAGTTGTGGAGGTGTGCGGTGTCTTCAGAGTAGGAGTGTGAAGAACAAGCAGATTGTGAAGGACATTATAAGATGTTACGATGTCTTGAGCATATATTGCCTCATTCAGCTGTATTAGTATGTGTTTATCTTCCTATCTTTCTTGCCTCTAGATTTATTACCGTGTCTCAGTCATGTTAACTCACAGAAGGTATATTAGCAGGGCAGTATATCAGTGTATTTACAGTGAAGCTCTGGTTAGTTTTCTGTCCTTTTGGAAAATATGGTGGGATTCATCTCTCCACTTTTCTGGAAAACTATGGTTCACCATCGGTGCTCTGACTGTTGACTCCTGAAACTCCCAGCTTTCTTGAGGGGCGAGGGAGGAAGGTGGAGGCAGGTGCATCCCCCAAACCCAGCACAGTGCCTGCCACCTGCCCGACCCTCTGAATGCCTTTCTCCAATGAACAAATGAGTGACTCACTGGATGAATGGTAATTAGTCAAAGAATCTTCAGTAACTAGTGAAAGAGTACACTTGCCAAAGAACAGAATAACTGATAAGGTTTGTGTCCTTGGCCCTAGCGGTTCAGTGGTTAAGACTCAGTGGTTCAGTACAGGGACCATGTGTTCGATCCCTGGTCAGGAAACTAAGATCCTGTATATCACAGGGCATGGACAAACTAAATAAATAAAGCAAAATTACCTTAAAAAAAAAAGAGTAACAATAATAGTAACTAAGTGTGCTGAGCTTTTTCAGTGGATGCCTGCTGTGGGCTAAGAACTGCCACAGGCTCTTCCCTAATTGCAGGGAGTGGGGTCCAGTCTCTGGTTGAGGTGAGCAGGCTTCTTGTTGCAGTGACCTCTCTTGTGGAACTCGGGCTCTAGGGCACAGGCTCAGCAGTTGTGGGTCACGGGCTTAGTTGCTCCGCAGCATGTGAGATCTTCGCAGATCGGGGATCAAACCCGTGTCTTCTACATTGGCAGGCAAACTCTTTACCACTGAGCTACCAGGGAAGCCCGAACATACGTTTTGTAAAAGATTTTGGGAACTATGGATTGGCCCTTGTGAAAGAGGCCAATTTTAAATGCAAAGTTTAGATATGTCTTGATAGAGGTGATAGTTGAAGTTGTGGAGGTGTGCGGTGTCTTCAGAGTAGGAGTGTGAAGAACAAGCAGATTGTGAAGGACATTATAAGATGTTACGATGTCTTGAGCATATATTGCCTCATTCAGCTGTATTAGTATGTGTTTATCTTCCTATCTTTCTTGCCTCTAGATTTATTACCGTGTCTCAGTCATGTTAACTCACAGAAGGTATATTAGCAGGGCAGTATATCAGTGTATTTACAGTGAAGCTCTGGTTAGTTTTCTGTCCTTTTGGAAAATATGGTGGGATTCATCTCCCTCCATTTTTGCTGGTTTTGCAAGATGGAAATGTATAAACTGACCTGAAAAAACCTAGTTTAAGAAATAAGACACTAAAAGTTTAGAATAATAAAATGTAATATTTCTCAAGTATTTGGAAAAGAGATTTGCCTTCTGACTTGGAAGCTGCTTAGACAGATTACATTATTAAAGAAAACAATGTAAGATCCTGTGTAGTTGCACACCCGTATTTCTCTGGGTCCCCACAGTTCTCTAGCATGGTGGTCTGAGAAGTTTTTTGATCATATATCCGAATAATAAAAAATTCTTTGAGCCAATTTTCCCAATATGTATGTATTTTAAATAAATTCTATGTATATATTGCTATACTAATAAAACATGTGCATTATTCAGTGTCAACAAAAGCAGTTATAAAATGATGGGATACAGTTAAAATTGTAGTCTTTATTTTTAGGGATAAAAATCTTTCATCAAAAACGTTTTTTTCTTAATGAGAGCAATAAGAGCTAAAAATCAATGCTGCAGTTGCAATGTCTGTTTTTAATACTTGTCATTTTAGAAAATTATTTAATTAATTTTTGGCTAGGTCTTCATTCCTGTGCAAGGGCTTTGCCTGGTTGTGGTGCATGAGCTTCTCATTGTGGTCACTTTTCTTGCTGTGGAGCATGGGGTCCAGCATGCAGGCTCAGTAGTTGTGGTGCATGGGCTTAGTTGCTCCTCAGCAACTAAGGAAAGTCCACAAGGGAAGTCCAGCAGTTGTCATTGTTGAAAGGGTAATTCCTAAAAATATGTAGGTACAAATGGAGGATAAACGTCATTAGAATTAAAGGCCAGTGGGAATCCTTTCTCTGATCCTATTCATCAATAAAACTTTGTCGGTTAAATCATACTGTCTTCCCTAATATCAATTAGCTGTTCCTGAAAACCAATTGAAAGATGTTGTTAGATTTTTACATTTTAAAAAAAGCACCGAGATTTTTCATTTGAAAGACCTAGTAGGTTAGAAAATTGTTTCTAGGTTTTCGTAGTGACAGGTTTTATGGTTGACAAGCTTTGTTTTCAATAACAAAATAACACTATCAAACATTTCCTAAAATCCATTTTGTGAAATAGTTACTTGCTAAAAGCACCCTCTTTACTTTGAAGGAACAAATCAAGAATGAAGAGGTTATGTGTGTGTGTGTATGTCTGAATGTCTCTTGTGTGTTTTAATGTCTATTAGGTAGCTTACTATTGATATAATTTGTCACCATGAAAAATGCCAGCACATTGGGAAATTTTCTTTTTTTATAAAGTATCTCAAGAATATACTTAAATTTAATGTTTAATGTTCTAGACTGGCCCAGTTCTCTAGCATGGTGGTCTGAGAAGTTTTTTGATCATATATCCGAATAATAAAAAATTCTTTGAGCCAATTTTCCCAATATGTATGTATTTTAAATAAATTCTATGTATATATTGCTATACTAATAAAACATGTGCATTATTCAGTGTCAACAAAAGCAGTTATAAAATGATGGGATACAGTTAAAATTGTAGTCTTTATTTTTAGGGATAAAAATCTTTCATCAAAAACGTTTTTTTCTTAATGAGAGCAATAAGAGCTAAAAATCCATGCTGCAGTTGCAATGTCTGTTCTTAATACTTGTCATTTTAGAAACTTATTTAATTAATTTTTGGCTAGGTCTTCATTCCTGTGCAAGGGCTTTGCCTGGTTGTGGTGCATGAGCTTCTCATTGTGGTCACTTTTCTTGCTGTGGAGCATGGGGTCCAGCATGCAGGCTCAGTAGTTGTGGTGCATGGGCTTAGTTGCTCCTCAGCAACTAAGGAAAGTCCACAAGGGAAGTCCAGCAGTTGTCATTGTTGAAAGGGTAATTCCTAAAAATATGTAGGTACAAATGGAGGATAAACGTCATTAGAATTAAAGGCCAGTGGGAATCCTTTCTCTGATCCTATTCATCAATAAAACTTTGTCGGTTAAATCATACTGTCTTCCCTAATATCAATTAGCTGTTCCTGAAAACCAATTGAAAGATGTTGTTAGATTTTTACATTTTAAAAAAAGCACCGAGATTTTTCATTTGAAAGACCTAGTAGGTTAGAAAATTGTTTCTAGGTTTTCGTAGTGACAGGTTTTATGGTTGACAAGCTTTGTTTTCAATAACAAAATAACACTATCAAACATTTCCTAAAATCCATTTTGTGAAATAGTTACTTGCTAAAAGCACCCTCTTTACTTTGAAGGAACAAATCAAGAATGAAGAGGTTATGTGTGTGTGTGTATGTCTGAATGTCTCTTGTGTGTTTTAATGTCTATTAGGTAGCTTACTATTGATATAATTTGTCACCATGAAAAATGCCAGCACATTGGGAAATTTTCTTTTTTTATAAAGTATCTCAAGAATATACTTAAATTTAATGTTTAATGTTCTAAACATTAAAGTGAATAAAAGAATCCATGCATGCAATAAGTTAACTGTGAATATTATAGAAGCAGAAAATTTTTGTAATACATCTGAAACATTCTACCCCAAATATGTATGTTATTGTAGCCGTATAAAGTCTCTTTCTTTCTTTCTTTTTTTTTTTTTTTTTGGCCACTTATGTTGAACTTTCATTTGTTTGTTTTCATCCATCTTTGTTCTTTGACCTGTGTGGGCCTCCCATCACAGTGGCCTCTGTCACTGCAGAGCACTGGCTCTGGGAACATGCGCTCCAGAGCTCCGGCTCGGTAATTGGACACATCAGTCCAGCCGCTCCGCGGCACGTGGGATCCTCACAGGCCAGTGTTCGAACCGGCGCCCCTTGCACTGCAAGGCGGTGCCCTTACCCGCTGGACCACCAGGGAAGCCCTAAAGTCTATTGCTGAATGTTGAATCCTTTGAAAGTAATATGAAAAATAATCATTTCAAAATGATACTTTTTTTTTAATTGAAAGGATGACTTAACATTATAAACATGAAAAAAGAGGCCAATACAATTTGGTTAAGAAAGCAGGATGCAACGTATTTACTGGCTAATGAAAGAAAGCATGTTAATAGTATTTATTGAACTTAATAATGTTTGTTTATTGTAAATACATGGAGTGCCTAGTAAGTATCAGGGACTTTGCTAATGATACACAGATGAAAAAGCACCATCTTTTTCATCACTGAAAATGCGTTGCTTTAATTTACAACACTTAATAGTGATTCTTTCAAAAACTGCCCTGTGGCTCACGAATCTCTTTTCTGACACTCTGATTCCCTAAAACTCAAGTTTCAATCTCTTGCATGACAGCCTCTCTTGTTATCTCTGGTTTGGTGACCTGGTATTTGCTTTCTAGTAAGACAGACTGAAATAGACGCCAGAGACACATGTCTCCACGCAGGGTTGTGGCGTTAAACAGCATTTGAATGTTGCCGGTGAGTTGATGTGGAGAAGGAAATGACAACCCACTCCAGAAGGGGTTTGTATGTCATGTTTTTTTATTCAGGTAGCTTACTATTGATATAATTTGTCACCATGAAAAATGCCAGCACATTGGGAAATTTTCTTTTTTTATAAAGTATCTCAAGAATATACTTAAATTTAATGTTTAATGTTCTAAACATTAAAGTGAATAAAAGAATCCATGCATGCAATAAGTTAACTGTGAATATTATAGAAGCAGAAAATTTTTGTAATACATCTGAAACATTCTACCCCAAATATGTATGTTATTGTAGCCGTATAAAGTCTCTTTCTTTCTTTCTTTTTTTTTTTTTTTTTGGCCACTTCTATTGATCTTTCATTCATTTATCTTTGTTCTTTGACCTGTGTGGGCCTCCCGTCACAGTGGCCTCCCTCGCTGCAGAGCACCGGCTCTGGGCGTATGTGCTCCAGAGCTCCGGCTCGGTAATTGGACACATCAGTCCAGCCGCTCCGCGGCACGTGGGATCCTCACAGGCCAGTGTTCGAACCGGCGCCCCTTGCACTGCAAGGCGGTGCCCTTACCCACTGGACCACCAGGGAAGCCCTAAAGTCTATTGCTGAATGTTGAATCCTTTGAAAGTAATATGAAAAATAATCATTTCAAAATGATACTTTTTTTTTAATTGAAAGGATGACTTAACATTATAAACATGAAAAAAGAGGCCAATACAATTTGGTTAAGAAAGCAGGATGCAACGTATTTACTGGCTAATGAAAGAAAGCATGTTAATAGTATTTATTGAACTTAATAATGTTTGTTTATTGTAAATACATGGAGTGCCTAGTAAGTATCAGGGACTTTGCTAATGATACACAGATGAAAAAGCACCATCTTTTTCATCACTGAAAATGCGTTGCTTTAATTTACAACACTTAATAGTGATTCTTTCAAAAACTGCCCTGTGGCTCACGAATCTCTTTTCTGACACTCTGATTCCCTAAAACTCAAGTTTCAATCTCTTGCATGACAGCCTCTCTTGTTATCTCTGGTTTGGTGACCTGGTATTTGCTTTCTAGTAAGACAGACTGAAATAGACGCCAGAGACACATGTCTCCACGCAGGGTTGTGGCGTTAAACAGCATTTGAATGTTGCCGGTGAGTTGATGTGGAGAAGGAAATGACAACCCACTCCAGTATTCTTGCCTGGAAAATTCCATGGACAGAGGAGACTGACGGGCTGCAGTCCATGGGGTCACACAGCGTCAGACATGACTGAAGTGACTAAGCAGCAGTGAGTTGATGGCATGCTGGGTCTACACCCCTGCCCTGCTCTGCAGCAAGAAAACATACCAGTGGGTTTTTGAGGCAGGAGTGTCACCTTCTGCAGGTAAAACCTAAGTAATGTGAGCTTAAATGAACAGGTGTTTTAGTCTCTCCTGGTAAGTCTGGAAACTGATTTGTTGAGACCCGTGTTTCTAGGATTCTCTTGGTGTTTTCCTGATGCCTGTTGTGTGATAGTAAAAAGGTGATCCCTGCACCTCTTGCCCTCACGCCAAGGTTTCCAGCAGGAAGAGGAAGGAAGGGCAGCTTCATCAGGTCAGCAGAGCCTTGTGGAGAAGGCCTGCCTCGCAGATGTAGCCCCCCAGCTACAAGGGTAGCTGGGAATCTGGGGCTTTCACTTTCCAGGCTTTGCTGAAGAAGTAGTGAATAGCTTTGGGGTTGCTAGCCTAGTGTCTGTCATTTGCATCCTTTTTATGAGAATATAATGCCTAGTGAGTCTGACAGTGTGGTATTAAGGAATTTGCCATGAAATGATAGATCTTGAATGATCTGGGAACATACATGTAAATAAATAAATAAATAAATAAATTATAAAAAAAAAAAAAAAGAAAGAAATGATAGATCTTCAAGGAACTCTACTTAATCCCTGGAGAGTTTCTGGGTCTTTGACCAGGGAAGATCATCAGCCCATTCCTTCCTTTTTGGTTGGAAGAAGTTGTCCTCAGGCCCAGTGCCCTTCCTAGTTCAGTCCAGCCCCTCCTCTGTAAGTCTCTTCAAGTTATGAGAAAATCTGTCCTCTCTGTCCTTACTCTGCCTGCCTTTGACTTCCTCTTTGTGAGAGACATGAAAGGCTCGAATCAGCCTTACATGGGCCTCAAGTCAAAGCAAAGCAATCTGTATTTGAAGTGTGAAAGGTGAAATGAAGAACTATTGCATCCAGTTCCTCCTAAAGTCTCAGACGTTTCCTGAAAGTTCTCAGAAGTTACTTTATATCTTTTGCCGAAGGCCACATCTAGGACAAGGAAAGAAAAGCTAATATGCTTGAATGACTGAAACACAGGAACAATGCCTATTACTGTTTAGCTCTTTTCTTATTTAATCTTCCCAGTAAACCTGTGAAATAAGGTCCATTTCACAGATTTGGAGACTAAGGCCCAAAGAGAACGTTAATAATTCACCTGACAGGGCCTGGGTTAAAACGAGGACACTTTAACTCTAAAATCCATTTTCCCTTTTTTTCTTTTAATTGAAGCATATTTGATTTACAGTGTTGTGTTAGTTTCAGTTGTAGAACAGAACGATACATATGTGTGTGTGTGTGTGTGTGTGTGTATATGATTATATATCAATTTTTAAAATTCTTTTCCCATATAGATTATTATAAAACATTGAATATAGTTCCTGTGCTGTAAAGTAGGTCCTTGTTTATGTATTTTATATATAATAGTGTGTATATGTTCCCCCCAAATTTCTTTTTTTTGGGGAGGGGGGCAGGTTGGGGAGGGAGGGGAGTGGGCGGGCCACTTCTATTGGTCTTTCATTTGTCCATTTTCATCATCTTTGTTCTTTGGCCCGTGTGGGCCTCCCATCGCGGTGGCCTCTGTTGTCACAGAGCACCGACTCTGGGCGCATGCGCTCCAGAGCTCCGGCTCGGTAATTGGACACATCAGTCCAGCCGCTCTACAGCACTTGGGATCCTCCCAGGCCAGGGATCGAACTGGCGCCCCTTGCACTGCAAGGTGGTGTCCTTACCCACTGGACCACCAGGGAAGCCCTGTTCCCCCCAAATTTCTAATTTGTCTCTCCCCAACTCACCTTTCCCCTTTGATATCATAATTTTGTTTTCTATGTCTGTGAGTCTTTCTGTTTTGTAAATGAGTTCATCTGTATCTCTTTTTTTAGATTCCACATATAAGGGATATCATAGGATATTTGTCTTTGACTTCATTTAGTATGATCATCTCTAGGTCCATCCATGTGGCTGCAAATGGCATTATTTCATTCTTTTTTGTGCTTTGTCTTTAAACTTGCTTGCCCACAATTGCTCAGATTAAATCTTAGTTAAAAAGCAAAAGCAAAAAATAGCCCTATCTTATTCAAATTGATAATGTCTTTGTTTTCTGGTGACTCCCAAGATCCCAGGGTACAGTTTCAGCTGTGTTCAGCCTGGAATTCAAACATGACTAGACACGTCGGGAAGCGTATGCAAGGAGTCTGGTAGAGGCTGCCTAATTACATAAGTTAACCGGCAGCCTTCTGGGAGAGAACTAATCTTACATGAAGAGAGAGTGGAAGAGTACATGTTTACTTAAAGTTTGCCCTGTTCTGCCTCAGAATAGAGGACAAGTGTGAGTCCCCTCGGGTGCAGTGTAATTTGTTTAGCTGAGCCTCTGCTCCAGTCCCTAGGGATCCCCGGAGTCACGGGGTGGCCAGTGGAAGCTGCCAGCCTCTTCACTGAGATGTCCACGGTCACTGAGTCTTCATGCCACGTCGGCAGATTCAGCAGCGCCAGCCCAGACCGCTGATCACCAGGGATGGGCTGTCAGGGCTTGGGAGCTTGAGAAATGGGTCCTGCGGGGCCCCGGAGTGGAGAGGGTAAAGGTTTATGGTCTTAGTCCATTCAGGCTCCTTATAAGAAAATAACAACAGGGATCAAACCATTGTTTCCTGCATTGGCAGGCTGATGCTTTACCACTGAGCCACCTGGGCACCGTGCAGCCTCTCTTACAATGGCTCGCCTATGCTAGTTTTTCTAGTGTGGAAGCAGCCATGAAGTGCATATACATGGATGGATATAGTTGTCTTCCAATACAATTTTTTTTTTTTACTTCTTTTTTTTTTTTTTTGGTCACAGGGCATGTGGGATCTTAGCTCCCAACCAAGGTTTGAACCTTGGCCCCTGCAGTGGACATATGGAATTTTAACTACTGGGCCACCAGGAAAGTCCCTACAGCTTTATTTATATATATACATTGAAATTCATATCTCGTAGAATTTTCACATGTCATGAAACACTATTATTCGTTGGATTTTTTTCAACCATTTGAAAAGATAAAGACTGATTTTGGCTGTGGACCATACATACACCGTCAGTGGAGCAGAACTGGCCTTCAGACCTCCCTGGGGTAGAGCCTGAGAGACTTAACAGTGCCCTTCCCTTTAATTGCTTTGGATGACGTGTAACAGTGTATGTATAATGATAAGGTGGAATGCAACTTTCATGCTTTTGTAGGTATCTTCCTATTTTAGGTCCAATAGTTTTGTTTTACAAAGAAAGGAATGAAAATTCATCCATTTACCCAGGGACAGATACTCATTTCACTTATGTGAAATTTATGTTTTACAGCTTTTATTTCTAGGCTCTGCTGTGCAGTAATAGCTTTTATTTTCAATCCATCATACTACAGTATTCCCGAAGATGTTTTATGTAGCCGTTAAAAGTTTTACCAAGTAGCATTGCACTGGGATGCAAGCTGTAGGCAGGCTGATGAAGAGTGGCTTGGTTAACTCGGGATTTGTTTGTCTAAAACAGAAAAGTTTAGAGTGAGCTGTGCAAGAGTGGTGTGGCAGCGATAGAATATCAAAGACTCAGGTTCCTGTCCTGCCTGACCACTGCAATTTTTACATAAGGTATTGGTTTTCACATCCGCCAAATGGCTTCTGCACCTCCAGGCACCATGGCTGCATTTCTGCAAGGGAGAAGGCAGAAGTTGTTGTTCAGTCCTTCAGTCGTGTCCACCTGTTTGTGACCCCATGGACTGCAGTGCTCCAGGCGTCCCTGTCCTTTGCCATCTCTCAGCGCTTGCTTGTAATCATGTCCATTGAGTCAGCGATGCTGTGTTGTCATCTCATCCTCTGCCATTTTCTCCTTTGGCCTTCAGTCTTTCCCAGCCTTTGGTTATTAAGAAAGAATGGGAAGTTGGCTACTGGGTAAATAGCTAGCCCTATGGCTTTGAAACGTTTTTGTAGGGGATGGGGGAACAAAACCAACTACGTGAGTCATAAGTAACGTCACCCATGGCTCAGTCGACATGGGAGTGAAGGAAGTGGTCATTGCTCCACAATTTACTTGTCCTCCTCTGCAAGTTTTTCTCCCTGATTTCTTTTGATATTAGTTGTAAGGTGTGTTTTGTTTCAGGACAGTTGAAATAAAGAATAAAGCTCTTGGTGAGACGATGTGACAGTGTGTGTTACTGTTATCTGAACCTTGGGTTTATGCCAGTACGTGCGTTGCCCTTCATGGCTTCCTCTTGCCACATGGGAACAACCTTTCCATTTCCTGGGACTCCAGCCTCTCCCAGATCCCGCCTGTCCCTGCTGCACACCCCTGGGCTCCCACCTGATAAATCTCAAAACCAGCCCTGGTGCTATGACTCATCTTCCTTCCTGAGGCTCATGTCACACACATCCCCTGGATACTTCATTCTCTATAGTAAATCGCTCCCTTTTGTTTATTTGGTTGATTTACTATCAGGTTAATTTTATGTGACCTGAACTTTTTTTTTCAATTTTGAAAATTTTGCTATCTCTAAATTTTAACAAGAGCAAAGCAAAGTAGGAAATTTTGATTTACCTTGTTTCGAAAAAGTGAACTTTTCTCTGACACTGTATTCCAAAAGATTCTTTTTATGTGCCGTGGAATAATAAATTCACATTACCATTAAAACATTATACAGCACTGTTATGTGCCAGGCAGTATTGTCAGTGATGCATAATTTCTATGGAGCCCTCACAATGATCCAGTGAAGTAGGTAATACTGTTATTCCCATTTTAAAGATGGAAACACTGAGGCATAGAAAAGCAGCTTGCTCAAACTCACCAAGTAAAGTCACCAAGAAGCCAGGATTTTAATTTTTTTTTTTCCTTTTAAATATAAGCGCAAGGAGTCAGGGAGGGCAGCGGGCAACAAAACGGCCTTAGTGCAACTTCACATCCTGCTGGGAAGCGTGATCTGCCCAGAGTGCTCCTGGTCTGTATGGCCATGGACTACCACTCCAGGTTGTTTTCTATGGGAAGCCTTCTTCTCTCAAGTTAATTTCTTCTGTTTGATCTTGTGAATATGGACCCATTCATGCTTTTCAGAAAAGTGTGTCCACACAGACGAGGACTGTTCTCCGCCCCGTGTCCCCATCCTCCAGCTCTCGTGCCCTGCCCCCGGCCACCACTTTTGTTAGTTTCTTATAAAATACAAGTAAATACAGATGTGTTCCAATTTTTCTCCATTAAAAAAAAAATGTGCCTAGTGTATACACAGTTCTGCCTCTTTTTTTCACTTAAACATCGTGGAGACCTGTTCGTAGCAGTGTTAACAGTACTTACAGAATTTCTCCTTTTTTCTTATTGATTAAAGAAAAAATTTTTTAGAAAGTATCTCGCTGTTCATTTTGGATTGTACCATGTGGAATGGAGGATCTTAGTTCCCCAACCAGAGATTGAACCCATGCCCCTGCAGTGAGAGCACAGAGTCTTAACCACTAGATTGCCGGAGAAGTCCCTTCTTTTTTCTTTTTAAGATGCAGAGTACTAAAGTGGTCTCTTTGCAGCACAAGCCTGGTCACGCCTCCTGCTTTCTTCTTAAAATACAGATATAATTGCATTTCACGCCTGACGCTACCTCAGCTACCAGTGTGGGCAATGAACTGTCCTTTGCTTCCTGAGCACTGTTAGGGTATAATGAAGCATCTGAATTTTCTTCTTAGAATAACAACCATTTTTCACCAGTTTTATTAAGTTATAATTGACATACAACACTGTATAAGCTTAAAGTGTATAGCATAATGGTTTGATGTATGTATATCTTGTGAGTGGATTACCATGGTAAGTTTAGTTTTTCTCCCGCCATCTGAATTTTAATCTTCTACAATACAGCTTTCAGATATTAGTTGTAAGGAAGAGGGATGTTGAGACATGGACACTCCTAGACATTGCTAATGGGAATGTAAATTCAGTTGGGCTTTTTGAAAGACATTTTTAGCCTGAGTCCTTCAGGAGTCTGAAAAATGTGTCCTTTCACCTGGCTTTCGTTCATAGGGCTTTGTCCGAAAGTAGTATTGAGAGGCACCATCAAAAAATTACAGAAATTTCCCTGGTGGTCCAGTGGCTAAGAGTGCAACTTCACATCCTGCTGGGAAGCCCTTCTATGCTCTTTTCAGAAAAGTTAATTTCTTCTGTTTGATCTTGTGAATATGGACCCATTCATGCTTTTCAGAAAAGTGTGTCCACACAGACGAGGACTGTTCTCCGCCCCGTGTCCCCATCCTCCAGCTCTCGTGCCCTGCCCCCGGCCACCACTTTTGTTAGTTTCTTATAAAATACAAGTAAATACAGATGTGTTCCAATTTTCTCCATTAAAAAAAAAATGTGCCTAGTGTATACACAGTTCTGCCTCTTTTTTTCACTTAAACATCGTGGAGACCTGTTCGTAGCAGTGTTAACAGTACTTACAGAATTTCTCCTTTTTTCTTATTGATTAAAGAAAAAATTTTTTAGAAAGTATCTCGCTGTTCATTTTTGATTGTACCATGTGGAATGGAGGATCTTAGTTCCCCAACCAGAGATTGAACCCATGCCCCTGCAGTGAGAGCACAGAGTCTTAACCACTAGATTGCCGGAGAAGTCCCTTCTTTTTTCTTTTTAAGATGCAGAGTACTAAAGTGGTCTCTTTGCAGCACAAGCCTGGTCACGCCTCTCCTGCTTTCTTCTTAAAATACAGATATAATTGCATTTCACGCCTGACGCTACCTCAGCTACCAGTGTGGGCAATGAACTGTCCTTTGCTTCCTGAGCACTGTTAGGGTATAATGAAGCATCTGAATTTTCTTCTTAGAATAACAACCATTTTTTCACCAGTTTTATTAAGTTATAATTGACATACAACACTGTATAAGCTTAAAGTGTATAGCATAATGGTTTGATGTATGTATATCTTGTGAGTGGATTACCATGGTAAGTTTAGTTTTTCTCCCGCCATCTGAATTTTAATCTTCTACAATACAGCTTTCAGATATTAGTTGTAAGGAAGAGGGATGTTGAGACATGGACACTCCTAGACATTGCTAATGGGAATGTAAATTCAGTTGGGCTTTTTGAAAGACATTTTTAGCCTGAGTCCTTCAGGAGTCTGAAAAATGTGTCCTTTCACCTGGCTTTCGTTCATAGGGCTTTGTCCGAAAGTAGTATTGAGAGGCACCATCAAAAAATTACAGAAATTTCCCTGGTGGTCCAGTGGCTAAGAGTCTGCCTCCAGCCCAGGGGACATGGGTTCAAGCTCTGGCTGGGGAAGATCCCACATGCCTCAGGGCCATCAAGCCCATGTACCACAACTAGAGAGCTGCAACTAAGTCCTGGCACAACCATAGATAAATTAATATATAAACTGTTTTTAAAAAGACTTATAAAGATGTTCACTGCATGATATGATTTCTAGTGGTGAAATTTACAAGCGTGCTAAGTATCCAACAGTAGAGTAACAGTTAAGTACTTTACGGTAATAATTAACTATGTATCTACATGATGAAATTGCCGGGAAGATAGTAAAATACATGCTTTTGAAAAAGTTTTATTTTATTTTTTTTAAAGATTTATTTATTTTGGGTGGGGGTCAGGTTGGGGAGAGAGGGGAGCGGGCGGGCGACTTCTATTGGTCTTTCATTTCTCTATTTTCATCTGTCTTTGTTCTTTGGCTCCTGTGGGCCTCCCATCGCAGTGGTGTCTGTCGTTGCAGAGCACCGACTCTGGGCGCATGCGCTCCAGAGCTCCGGCTCAGTAATTGGACACATGGGTCCAGCCACTCCGCGGCGTGTGGGATCTTCCCAGGCCAGGGTTCGAACCAGCGCCCCTTGCACTGCAAGGCGGTGTCCTTACCCACTGGACCACCAGGGGAAGCCCCTGAAAAAGTTTTAAATCACATGAGACAGCACTTATGATATATTGTTGACTGAAAGGGGCAAGGTACAGCTATTTTTTACCAATTGTGATCCTGTGAAAGAAAAGGCCAGGTGGGCTATGGGGGATTATAGTCCAGCAGTAAATGCTGTGTGTTTGTGTCCTGTGTGTGTGTCTGTGTGCCTGTGTGTTTAGAGCCAGGAGGCAGGGGAGTAAAGAAGTGGTGTGGATGTCTTGATTTATCCTCATATTGAACATGTCTGACCGTTTACTCACATTTTGGGATAATGGTAGATGTTATTTGTCTATACCTTATAAGTTAAAAGTGAAGGTGTTAGTTGCTCAGTCATATCCAGCTCCTTCTGTCCACAGAATAGGCAAGAATAGCCTGAGTCCTTCAGGAGTCTTTGTCCCTGGGTCCAAGTGGGCCTAAAAAAAGTGGTCCAGTGGCTAAGAGTCTGCCTCCAGCCCAGGGACATGGGTTCAAGCTCTGGCTGGGAAGATCCCACATGCCTCAGGGCCATCAAGCCCATGTACCACAACTAGAGAGCTGCAACTAAGTCCTGGCACAACCATAGATAAATTAATATATAAACTGTTTTTAAAAAGACTTATAAAGATGTTCACTGCATGATATGATTTCTAGTGGTGAAATTTACAAGCGTGCTAAGTATCCAACAGTAGAGTAACAGTTAAGTACTTTACGGTAATAATTAACTATGTATCTACATGATGAAATTGCCGGGAAGATAGTAAAATACATGCTTTTGAAAAAGTTTTATTTTATTTTTTTTAAAGATTTATTTATTTTGGGTGGGGGTCAGGTTGGGGAGAGAGGGGAGCGGGCGGGCTACTTCTATTGGTCTTTCATTTCTCTATTTTCATCTGTCTTTGTTCTTTGGCTCCTGTGGGCCTCCCATCGCAGTGGTGTCTGTCGTTGCAGAGCACCGACTCTGGGCGCATGCGCTCCAGAGCTCCGGCTCAGTAATTGGACACATGGGTCCAGCCACTCCGCGGCGTGTGGGATCTTCCCAGGCCAGGGTTCGAACCAGCGCCCCTTGCACTGCAAGGCGGTGTCCTTACCCACTGGACCACCAGGGGAAGCCCCTGAAAAAGTTTTAAATCACATGAGACAGCACTTATGATATATTGTTGACTGAAAGGGGCAAGGTACAGCTATTTTTTACCAATTGTGATCCTGTGAAAGAAAAGGCCAGGTGGGCTATGGGGGATTATAGTCCAGCAGTAAATGCTGTGTGTTTGTGTCCTGTGTGTGTGTCTGTGTGCCTGTGTGTTTAGAGCCAGGAGGCAGGGGAGTAAAGAAGTGGTGTGGATGTCTTGATTTATCCTCATATTGAACATGTCTGACCGTTTACTCACATTTTGGGATAATGGTAGATGTTATTTGTCTATACCTTATAAGTTAAAAGTGAAGGTGTTAGTTGCTCAGTCATATCCAGCTCCTTCTGTCCACAGAATAGGCAAGAATACTGGAGTGAGTAACATTCCCTTCTCCAGGAGATCTTCGTGACCCAAGGATCAAACTCAGGTCTCCTAACATTGCAGGCAGATTCCTTATCGTCTGAGCCCCCGGGGAAGCCCATACCTTATATATGGAAAACCAAGTGTTGACCATGGATGTTTCATTTTTTGATCGTGCTCATGATCACGCTCATGAACTGTGCTGGGTACATAGAGCCCCAAACAGGGACATTAAATCCAGGCCCTTTCCTCTGTTTAACTGTTGATAGTGATTGTCTGGATGGTAGGATTGTGGGTAACTTTTTGTTCATCTTACAGAGCACAGTGGGGATCCACTAAACAAGGGTTTTAGGACAATTACATGATTGTCTTAAGACAAAAACCTACAAGGACCCTGATCAAAATCGGCGAACACGTTCAACTTCAGGGATGATAAACTCTACCGGGTAGGGCTGTAAGGGAAAATTAAGTAGGATGACTGTACTTTTTTGCACATTGAAATTACAGAAGAATGTGATATTCAAAAATTGTATGAGTGAGGAGAAAAAGGTAACTTTTTCAGACATGAGGAATAGCTTAATTCAAGAGATTGAGATAATGGGATTTTCAGCTGAGATTTATAACCATTTATACCATTCTTTCCTTTTATATAATATTGAGCTTAAAGTTGTCACATTTTGCCAGTCTTATTTCTGTCCTTATGAATTATGCCATCGCCTTAGTCATTCATTGACTGGAACCCAGTGGTCAGAGCCTCTATACTTGAACCTAGTGATCAGAGCCTTTGTCCTCATGGCATTTAACCAACTTCCACTTCGGAAACACGTGTCACTGAAAGCTTTGGGGGAGGAATTAGATTGTGAGGGCGGGGTGAGAGCTAGGAGGGATTGGTTGGGGCTATCAGTATGTGAAATTTGTTCTTCAGCGTTTTATTTTCTGTGTCAAGAGGCCTTTGTAGCTGCTTCACTTCTCAAAGTGATTCCTTTAACCAGTGTATCGTTTACTTCTGCTTTTAAGGTTTGTTTTTTTTTTTTTTTTTTTGGAGGGCCATGTTGCCCTGCGTCTCATATTGTGCAGGGTACCCAGGGTAGACAGAGCACAACCAGGAAGCTGGAAGAACACTCAAGGAGCCGTGGAAACTGCAGACGTGTTTATTCTGTCTGGGCGAGACCACTCACACCCCAGCAGCAGCCCTCATGCCCCAGCCATCACTCGCCCCCGGTAGCCTCCTGTAGCCTCTCTGTAGCCTCTGTCCACCTCCCCTCAGGGATCTTAGGGGAGAACAAAGGTGGCCTAAGGCCAGCAGGTGCAGTGCAACAGGCATGCCTTAGTACTGCCTTACAACCCCAAGGTCAGCAGTACTCTTGTTTACAAAACAGAGCAGAGCAGGAGAGCCTGCCCAGCGTGAAATAGTGGGACAGGAGAGCCTGACTGGTGCTGTGCTCTCAGGCACTCTCCCTAAACATGTCTTGGCTTTGCAGGATCATAGTTCCCTGACCGGGGAGTGAACTTGCACCCTTGGCAATGAGTCCTAACCACTGGACTGCCCTTGTTTGTTTTTTATGCAAATTTTCCAGAATCGTTTAGAAAAAGCAAGCCTGTTTTCTCATGTTTTACAAGCGGTTTAAGATAGTAAATACTGTCACCCCATCTCAGTTTGTTAGTATGTACCTTCAATGAAAAAGATTCATAACATTTGGAACACCCACATAGGTGCTTACAGCTCTTTAAGAGCACACCTGACCCCTAGTGACTGGAAGGAGACATAAAGGTCAGAGAAACAGGAAGGTTAAGAAAAGGAGTTCAAAGTAAGGCGGTGCTTGTTTTTCACTCTCACCTTAGAAGTTGAGAACGTTTTCTCCTGTGAATTGATGAAAGGATGCTTTTGTGACAGTGGCTACAGCTGTGGAATACCTGAAAGAGGCTAGCTACTAAAGGAAATAAAAATGTTGCCTTTCCCATGAATCACTGAAGTGTCAGCATCTCAGATGAGCTATATGTGGTTTTGAAATGGTTGGGCGCAGAGGGGCTTTTGTGACTGTAAATGTTAACTTCTGGGAGAGGGAGGGGAATGGTTATGGCTCCCAGAGAGCTAAGTGAATCTCCCACCTCCGACCTAGTCTGTCCCTCCCGGATCATCCGAGTTTCATCCCAGAATTCTCTGCAGAAATCACTGTGTCAGGACTTGCCTAGTCATCTGCTTGATCGCCAGGGAGTGGGCAGTGCGTGGTGTCTGCAAAAATCACCGCTGACAGTGGCCAGTCACATGTAGTCCACCTTGGAAACTTGCACACCTTGTGTCAGAGGAGCATTTCTCCTTATGTATTTGTCTTCTCTCTGCAGATAAAAAAGAAGCAGCAGGATGTGGTGAGGTTTCTGGAAGCCAACAAGATAGAGTTTGAGGAGGTGGACATCACTATGTCAGAAGAACAGAGGCAGTGGATGTATAAGAATATCCCCACGGAGAAGAAGCCAGCTCAGGGCAACCCTCTGCCACCTCAGATATTTAATGACGACCAGTACTGTGGAGTAAGTAGCTAGGTTGTTATCACATCGTTTCTTTTCCTGGAGTACAGTTGGGGCTTTTCGGTCCAGACTGTGACCGCCTCACCCAATACCTATTCAGGTCCACAAATCTATCAGAGGGTGAAGTTGAGTGGACGTGTGAGTGCAGGGTCACTGACAGTGTCTTCCTGTTGGCTGACGAGAGGATGGGAAGGGAAGCTGTGTATATGAGTATTCACTGTGTTCCTTATTTTAAAGCGTATTTTTTGATTCATGCATTTTGGGGGACAAAATGGAAAAGGTACTTATTCTTAAATATTTTTTTCTGTAAAACTGCTCATACCTGATTTTAAGTCAACGTTTCACTTTTCGATGATCACGAACCAGATGGATCTTTATGAACAGCTGAAATACATCAGGTGTCTTCTTGCTATATGTGGCATTGAGAAGATGAAGGTAGTTTTGACTAATTATCTGTTTTCTTTCTTATTCCTTAGGTTAAGAAAAAAATTTCGAGAAATGTCTCTCTAATGAGTAGTTAGGATTTGCTTTCTGCCAGAGCTCTAAATATGCAAGCCAGTGTTTATTTTGAGACCTGCACTGCAGTTGTTAAGCGTGGCCTGGAGAAGAGGGGAGGGGCCTCCGCGCAGAGGGGTGGGAAAAGGCATAACCTTTTGGTTATGCCATAATGCTTTTGGTTGCTAGAAAGGAAACAGGTCTCCAGGAACATGAAGGGGAATGAGATGCTGAAGCATAAAGTCATAATGATTGTGCCCAGCATCTTTACATGTAATGAAGAGAAAACTGAACCTGGCGCTAGACAGAGATTTAGCTTCTAGTACTACTTGAACTGTTTAGGTGTTGACTTGACACCTTTGAGAAGTCACTTATCTCTTTAGACTTCAGTTTTCTCATCTTGGTAACCTATCTTACTTCCCAGGATATTTGTGACTGTTGGTAAAGGTGTCCTGCAATTCTATTTCCAGCCAAACTACCAGTCAGCTACAAGATCAGAGTGAAGGCATTTTCACAGCTGCAGACTCTGAGGAACAGAGAACCGCTGGATTTTTAAGTTTTCTCGCACTGTTTAGCTAATAGCTTTAGTTTATTTTGGTAATATTTATTTATTGGGCTGCACTGGGTCTCAGTTGCCACATATGGGATCTTTGATTTTCACTGTGGTATGAGAGGCCTGTGGGAACTTAGTTGCTGCATGTGGGATCTAGTTCCCTGACCAGGGATCAAACCTGGGGCCCCTGCATAAAAGTGTGAGTCTTAGCCATTGGGGCACCAGGGAAGTCCTTAATAGCTTTATTTTGAATTGCACACTTTGCACACATTTTCAACTGTTATCTCATTTTGGTTTGCCGGCACAAGAGTATTGAGACATTTCTCGACTCTGTAATTGTGAATAGGATACACCTTTGATTACCAGATATTTTCCCTAATATATGATCATGACACCAAAAAATCTATAAAAAAAGTAACCTTAATTCTTAAGCAGTAATGCAACTTATTTCTTATTGATGCTGCCTCTTCAGACACTGAGGTTGACCGTCTTCTGCTCTCAGCTTCTCTCTCCGTCTCTCTACCCATTTCCTGTGTACTTGGTTTAGGACTAAGCGCTAATTTTATAGTTAGGATTTGCTTTCTGCCAGATCTCTAAATATGCAAGCCAGTGTTTATTTTGAGACCGCCACTGGAGTTGTTAAGAGTGGCCTGGAGAAGAGGGAGGGCCTCACAAGAGAGGGTGGGGAAAAGGCATAACCTTTTGGTTATGCCATAATGCTTTTGGTTGCTAGAAAGGAAACAGGTCTCCAGGAACATGAAGGGGAATGAGATGCTGAAGCATAAAGTCATAATGATTGTGCCCAGCATCTTTACATGTAATGAAGAGAAAACTGAACCTGGCGCTAGACAGAGATTTAGCTTCTAGTACTACTTGAACTGTTTAGGTGTTGACTTGACACCTTTGAGAAGTCACTTATCTCTTTAGACTTCAGTTTTCTCATCTTGGTAACCTATCTTACTTCCCAGGATATTTGTGACTGTTGGTAAAGGTGTCCTGCAATTCTATTTCCAGCCAAACTACCAGTCAGCTACAAGATCAGAGTGAAGGCATTTTCACAGCTGCAGACTCTGAGGAACAGAGAACCGCTGGATTTTTAAGTTTTCTCGCACTGTTTAGCTAATAGCTTTAGTTTATTTTGGTAATATTTATTTATTGGGCTGCACTGGGTCTCAGTTGCCACATATGGGATCTTTGATTTTCACTGTGGTATGAGAGGCCTGTGGGAACTTAGTTGCTGCATGTGGGATCTAGTTCCCTGACCAGGGATCAAACCTGGGGCCCCTGCATAAAAGTGTGAGTCTTAGCCATTGGGGCACCAGGGAAGTCCTTAATAGCTTTATTTTGAATTGCACACTTTGCACACATTTTCAACTGTTATCTCATTTTGGTTTGCCGGCACAAGAGTATTGAGACATTTCTCGACTCTGTAATTGTGAATAGGATACACCTTTGATTACCAGATATTTTCCCTAATATATGATCATGACACCAAAAAATCTATAAAAAAAGTAACCTTAATTCTTAAGCAGTAATGCAACTTATTTCTTATTGATGCTGCCTCTTCAGACACTGAGGTTGACCGTCTTCTGCTCTCAGCTTCTCTCTCCGTCTCTCTACCCATTTCCTGTGTACATGGTTTAGGACTATCAGCGCTTCCTAATTTTATTTAAAAAGTGGAGTTGTGTTGTTTTTAATCCTTATTGTTCCATAAATCTGTTAAGAGGAGGGAGGTGGAGACGGCTTTGCTTTATTTATCAGCATAAAAACCAAAGTCTTTAGGGCCCCCTTTGGGGAGAGGAATTGCTTAATAAAAAGGAATGTGATGTGGCATAAATTCCTTCTCTTTATTTTCAGCTCTTTATGACTTCCTAAATCTCGGTGTATCTTTGCTCTGTGGAGTCTGTGGAAATTTGTCAGGTAGACTGAGAGTTGGCTAGAGGCTTCCATATGGATTAAACTGTGCCAGATAAGTGGCGTCTTCCCCGCCTGAGCAGAGTAGCCCCACTGTGGCGGTGACAGCACTGTGGTCTTTGTAGTCTGTCTTAGTAGCAGTTTTGAAGACAGCATCTGCTTTTATCAAGGTCAAATAAAGTCGACTTTGACAAAACGAAAAGAATTAGAGGTCAGTGAACCATGGCCTCATTCAAACCATCTGCTCCTGTGTGCGGTTCTTTTCCCAGCGACAGTTTATGAGGGGTCTTATCTGGTTGGGTAACCTGCGGACATCTGCTGTATTGCAAATGACAGGATCCAGTAAGCATGAAGATTCTTTTGTGTCCTGGAATTGACTGGAAACTTACTACTTTGTTTTAAATCGGATGAGCTAGGCATGTGAGAGACACGCTGCTGCTAAGCTATTTGCTAACCAGGGTGGACAATTGCCCTCTCTCTCCTTTGCTAAGCTATTTGCTAACCAGGGTGCTGCCCTCTCTCTCCTTTGGCATTTGAAAATCCTGCCTTTAGCATTTGAAATTCCCCACCAGATGGAAGCACCCTGGCGGGTCCTCTTCCCACCCTACATTTGGCCTTTGAGGAAACGAGGCAGAAATAGCATCAGTTGGAGGTGGCTGGGGGCGTATCAAGGAGTGATGGGGCCAGGGATAGTCTGGTAGATGCCCTGTGGTTGGTGTCCTAGGGAAGTTGATCCTGGGTGTGACCTGGATGTGTTCTTGGCTTCCCAGACATGGAAATTCCTTTTGTTTTCTAAACTGGATCTCCAGCCCTAATGTGGATTCTGTGAGTTCCCCACCTTACCTTTATATATTTCTTTCCTTTTAAGTGGCCAGTGTCTATTTCAGTTGTTTGTAGACAAGAGCACTTGCTGATGCTGACTGGTTGTTCTTTCTGTCGCCTTTAAGTGTCCTGCCATGAGCAAGATCTTTTTCTGAAAATGGTAGTCCTAAAGGTCAACATCCCCACTCGTAGGCTTTTCTCATTTGAGAAAGCTCAGATCCGCATATCCAAGGTTTAAACTTTGTTCTCTTTCTCTGAAACTGGCATGTATGGAATGCACCAGAAATGAAAATGCATACATCTGCACAAAAGGAAAACATTTGCTTCCATTTCTTTTCTCCCTCCCTATTCATAAGAAAAAAAAAAATTGGATTTCTTTATATATTTTTTTCTCAGAAACATTTGTGATTAACTATCTCTCCTTTTCCGTTTTTCTGGTCACACCACACGGCTCATATGGGGTCTTAGTTCCCCAACCAGGGATTGAACCTATGCCTCTTGAGGTGCATACACAGAGCCTTAACCAATGGACCCCCAGAAAGGCCCCCAAATGTACTATCTTAACCACCTCTAAATGTTGAGTAAAGTTAAGTATATTCATAGTGCCGTAAAGCAGGTCCCTAAGATTTTCCATCTTGGAGAACTGAGACTCTATATCCATTAAACACACCTGCTTGTTCCTTTCCCTACCCCATGATAACCAGCGTTCTACTTTCTATAGCTAAGAATTTGACTACTTTAGAGACCTCATAGGAGTGAAGTCATACAGTATTTGTCCTTTGTGACTAGCTTACTTCACTTTAGCACAATGTCCTCAACATTCATCCGTCATGTATATCTTTGTCCATGAAGACTAATGGAGCAAAATACAACAGACTGAGTAGCTTACAAACTGTAGAAATTTATTTCTCAGGGTTCTGGAGGCTAGAAATCCAAGATTACGGTTACACTAAGATTGGGTTCTGGTGAAGGCCCTCTTCTGAGTTGCAGATTGCTAGCTTCTTGTCATGTCCTCTCGTGGTGAAAGGGTAATATAGCTCTTACCTCATCCAATGCAGTGCTGCAGTTCTGATCAAATGACCTCCCAAAGCCCTTTGGGCATCAGCATTGCAGTGTATGAATTTTGAGGGTCTTCTATTGTAGATATAGATCACATTCTGTTTATCTACTCATCCATTATAGATACTGGGTTGCTTCTGCCTCGTGGCTGTTGTGAGTAGTGCTGCTATGAACATGGGTTTGCAATATCTCTTCATGGTACTGCTTTCAATTCTTTGGGATACATTTATAAAATTTTCTGCATATCAAAATAATGATACCCTTGTGAAATTTGTTCTCTTTCTCTGAAACTGGCATGTATGGAATGCACCAGAAATGAAAATGCATACATCTGCACAAAAGGAAAACATTTGCTTCCATTTCTTTTCTCCCTCCCTATTCATAAGAAAAAAAAAAATTGGATTTCTTTATATATTTTTTTCTCAGAAACATTTGTGATTAACTATCTCTCCTTTTCCGTTTTTCTGGTCACACCACACGGCTCATATGGGGTCTTAGTTCCCCAACCAGGGATTGAACCTATGCCTCTTGAGGTGCATACACAGAGCCTTAACCAATGGACCCCCAGAAAGGCCCCCAAATGTACTATCTTAACCACCTCTAAATGTTGAGTAAAGTTAAGTATATTCATAGTGCCGTAAAGCAGGTCCCTAAGATTTTCCATCTTGGAGAACTGAGACTCTATATCCATTAAACACACCTGCTTGTTCCTTTCCCTACCCCATGATAACCAGCGTTCTACTTTCTATAGCTAAGAATTTGACTACTTTAGAGACCTCATAGGAGTGAAGTCATACAGTATTTGTCCTTTGTGACTAGCTTACTTCACTTTAGCACAATGTCCTCAACATTCATCCGTCATGTATATCTTTGTCCATGAAGACTAATGGAGCAAAATACAACAGACTGAGTAGCTTACAAACTGTAGAAATTTATTTCTCAGGGTTCTGGAGGCTAGAAATCCAAGATTACGGTTACACTAAGATTGGGTTCTGGTGAAGGCCCTCTTCTGAGTTGCAGATTGCTAGCTTCTTGTCATGTCCTCTCGTGGTGAAAGGGTAATATAGCTCTTACCTCATCCAATGCAGTGCTGCAGTTCTGATCAAATGACCTCCCAAAGCCCTTTGGGCATCAGCATTGCAGTGTATGAATTTTGAGGGTCTTCTATTGTAGATATAGATCACATTCTGTTTATCTACTCATCCATTATAGATACTGGGTTGCTTCTGCCTCGTGGCTGTTGTGAGTAGTGCTGCTATGAACATGGGTTTGCAATATCTCTTCATGGTACTGCTTTCAATTCTTTGGGATACATTTATAAAAGTATAGTTGCTGCATATCATATGATAATTGTTTTAAATTTTTTGAAGGAGCTGCCATACTGGTTCCATGGTGGATGAACCATTTTATTATCCCACTACTAGTGCACAGAGGTTCTAACTTCTGCAGTCCCCACCAACACTTGGTTGTTTTCTTTTCTTTCTTTTTTTTTTTTTTTTTTTGAGAGTAGCTGTCCCAATGGATGTGAGGTAATACCTCATTGCAGATTATATATCTGATAGGAGGTTAATATTCAGAATATACAAAGAGTTCTTCCACTCAAGGACAAAAAGTCAGATAATCCAGTTAAAAACTTGGCAAAGGACTTGAATAGACATTTCTCCACAGATATCATACAAATGGGAAAAAAAGCATAGGAGATGCTCAGCATCACTAATCGTCAAAGCCAAGCATCTCAAAAGTAAACTTCTTGAACCATATTCTAAATTTTACAATGAAAGCTGTTAGGGAATCACCTCTATGAGAAACCCGCCCACACCACAGGTAGAATTTTCTTAGGAAACTTTTAATCTGAATTTGAAAATCTGCATCTCAAGGTTTTCTGTCTAAAAGATCCATTATTTAATCAAAGAGAATCCTCTCTTTAAAATGTTTTACTGTAAATGATCTGATGCAACATCCTCACAGATCCCAGAGGGTGATGGAGAAGGGTGATATCAGTCCCTCTTTATTACTGGATGCTCAGAAGCACAGCATTTTAATTAGATAGTCTTTGTGGCTTTATCTCTTCTTGATAACCCTGGTTTCTATTCTTATGTCTATAAATGTTTAACCTCCCATTTTCACTTCACTGAGATGTTTGTCTCTGTATTCTACAGTGGTGCATCCCTGGGACATGCCTTTCATGAAAACAATGGCTTGTGCTCTGCATGTTGAAAATCTCCATCCAAACAGTTTCAGGGCACCCCAAGGTGCACGCTTAGCAGTTCATCTTAACTAATATCCATACTTTGTTAACATTTTCCTCTCTTCTGAGCCTTACGCAGTTAATGAAAAGAAAACAAAACTGATATTAACACTAAGACCATGTTAATATCAACGTCATTAAGACAATAAAGTCTGTTGACAGGAGGGTCCAAAGTGAAAAGTAAGTCTCCCCCAGATTCCCAAGGTACAGCCTCTCTTAGGAGATTTTGCTTTGCAATTTTAAGTTATCACCACTCTGTTTTATATACTAATATCTCTATTCCTTGATTTTAAATTAGACAGTATTTGCTTTTTTCTTTGAAAAATGAGAAATTTGCATACCCTCCCCCGCCCATTTTGATTTGCAGACACACACGGCATTGCTAAAATTTAGAACAGTCACGTTCTCTTCTGTGACTATAATAACTGATATACTGTGTAAATACATCACATTTATACTGTTTTAGACATAAATATTATTCTCTACAGAACTGTTTAGTTGTGTGAACAGTCATAGCAGAGGGCATATAATCCTATTTTATTAAATTCCTGTGGCTTAAAGAAGAATGACATAAATATTTATTTATGAGAGTCTGGTAATTGACTTCAGTCTTTTCAGTTACTCCTATGGGTGTTTCTCAAAACTTTTATTGCTGGTTGCCTTTTGTATGATTTTTCCTACCCAATTTTAATAGGCATTTGGGTAGATATATTTACTTGCTCTGCCTTCTTGTATCAGAATGGTCAGAAATGTTAAACATAAGTCTAGTAATTTTAAATCTTGAGCTTTGGGCTTATTCATGTTTTTGGCATTTGGCCTAAAAATTGCTGAATAAAGCTTTTTAGACAACTGCATCATGCCTATCCTACCAGGATTGGGGCTGTCAACTATTTTTACCTTCTATATCAAGATTTCATAAAATAGAATATAGCATTAACAGTCCTTAATCACTGAATCAAGAAATTCTGCTCAGAGGCTGCCCTCAGGCTGGAAAGAAGTTTCTGGAAGAAGAAGTCCATGTGCATTTGCAGCAACAAGAGTAGCTCTTGTAATCTTAGAAAGAATGTTTTAAAAGAATGTCTTCTTTGGGGTAAACCAAATTTTCTTTGACTCATTTAGAAGCAGTTGCTGCCACTGTTTGCTTGTGGGCCATGTGTTGTTTGTGTTCCCTGCGATCTGTCTGGAAAGGCCCTTAGCATGTAGAAATAATATGGGTTTGTCACATTATTGTCATCGACTTAACGTGGGAAGCGATACAGCTTTTCAGAGTGGCTGCTGTGGGTTTCCCTCGCCTTTCTCTTAGGGAATGCTTAAAGGGCAAAGAACTTTAAGGCCTTTGTCTCAGATGCTTATCCAGTCCATAATAGTCTAACCATAGTGAACGGGCATTGTCCTTAAGTAAGCTCTGTGGATGAATGAAACTATTGTGAGCTCTACCTGTTGTAGATTTTATCATGAGCTTATAAATGTCTCTAACACTGGTTTTCACTTAAGCGCAAACCCAGGTATAGGTAATGGAAGCCAGCAAACCCAAGTGTAAGTAATAGAAGCTTTTTTTTTTCTTAAATCCTTTTTCTTCTTAACTACTGTTTAGCTATTTCTATTCTTCTTAAAATTGAAGGATCTAGATAATAGATAAATATTCCATTCGTAACAGTGGTCAGTTACACTGATATCTTTATAGCCCAGAATTATTTCTTTTTGTGAACAGTTGGCACTAGAAACAAAGTGAATTTTTCAGCCTTTGTTTTAAATGTAGTAAAATTGTACCAGCTTCTGAAACTGAATTATTTTTTTTCTTGAACTTGCTTTATGTATTTGTGCTTTTCTCCAAAGGTGATATTAACATGTTACTATATTCTCTAGTCACAGGAGGTTGATTGTCTTACAGTGTTCAATTTGCAGACATGTATTTACAGACATTTCATAGAGTGCCTTGAGTATAAGAAATTCAGCAAGCCCATTTTGAAACTTTATAGTGAATTTTTACAATGCAGTGCTTTTAACTTTTGCAGTATCTGCCCTTGTATGTTTTCTTTTAAATAGAAATGAATTGTGTTAAGCCAGTCTTTCTCTTTTATTAGGGAATGCCTTCAGCTATAAGAACTATGGTCCTAATAGGAGGTGACTTTAAAATTGTAAAAATTATTTGACTCTTAAATTAGGTCACATCATATTGTTTATTATTTCTAAGAGAGGGTATTAAGAAATTCCAGATTTTAAATTATCAATCACTTCCTCTTTGCCTCAACAAGACAAAGAAAATAACTTCTTACAGTTTGAGATTCATCAAGGCAACTCAAAAGCTTTTGTGTGTCAGGAAGTCAATTTTTTTAATAATTATTTAAACTCTGTAAGTAATAGAGTAGAAATAGGACTTACTCAAATTACAGTACTAGCATGATATTACCTAAAACGTGGTCTGTTGGTCATTCGTTAACAGACATAGCTCATCACGCACTTTGCCTGTTGTGTCTGGTACTGCTCTCACATTGACTTTTAAAAATCGTTTCCTTTGAATTTTATTCTGCTTTTAAAGCTAATTGCCAAATTTCATATTTGTCACATAAAAGGAATTAATTGCCTTCAGTGACAATTTCTAAACTATTGGGAGCATCCAACTGATTATTCAGGTAAGAAGCCCTCTGGCTATGATGTGATATATTAAAGGTTCATAAACTAAAAATAATGGTTATAACTTTTATGACAGAAGTACAGTTCAAGAGAATTTTTTATATAAATAAGAAATGTTGCCATTCTGAGATTTCTAAGTATCTGACATTTGTAAATAACTTTTCTGATGAATAACATTTATGAAAATAGTTTCTGTTCAGTGTGATTAAATGGATTATTTATAACGTTACTTGTTTTTCTCTATGTGTGCATAGTCTGTGTCTTGTTTTATATGTATGAAATTTGCTTGTGAGAGTTGACCTTACATCTAGTTTTGTGATGTGAAGAACTGTAATCATTTTAAGATTAAGGTTTTTAATATAAACACTGAAACCTGAATTATACATATTAAGTCTTGTAACTTGCCTTTTGATCTCTTGCATGTACTGTATTTTCATATTAGCACTTCCGGCTTCAAAATTCACATTACATTTGTAGAGATTGAGTCAGGCACTGTTTCTCATGTTTTATTTCTTATACTACTAATTTTTTCATTCCAGCATTTTCACACGGACATCAGAGATTGTTTATTCATCAAGTAGGAACAGGTGAAGGCCTTTCTGAATTCAAGAGCAGGGACAGGATTTAGATGACGAAGTCACTAGTTCTCAGTTTTGTTTTTTCTCTCACTTTTGTCCCTTCCCTTTCCTGTTCTCTTAAACTTGTTTCCTGTCCAGAGAGGGGTAAACTCTTCAAACAAGTTATCTCTAGGAACTGGTACTTGAAGCTCCAGGACTCAATAAAATGATGGAGCATTTGCTAACAGCTCATTTGAGACATCTTCACCAAATGCTGCCATCATTTTATTGAGTCCTGGAGCTTCAAGGGACTTTAGTTATATCTGATACAAAAAGCAAGAAGCAGTCTGAGGAGGTCAAATGAGTTGTGATGGTCATAACTCAGACAGTAGATTGCCAGGCATCACATCTACAGTTGTCTGAGCTTATGTACCACTCAGTTTCCCAGAAATGAAGGTATTGGGTTGGTGCAGGTAGAATCAGAGCAATTGTAATAGAAACAGAAATGGACAGACTGGAGGTGTATTTTGGAGAAGGTTGAGGGTTAGGGAGAATTAAGAATTAAAGCAGCTCTCACACAACTCTCATACAATCCCCTCTTCTCCCCCAAAGGGGCAATGAGAAGTCTTGAAGGGAAAGGCTTAAGCAGAGGGTGATATGACCAAATTTCATTTTATTTATTTGTTTATTTTTTTAGAGTTTTTTTTTTCTTTTCCCCATCATGCCTCTTTTTTATTTACATTTATTTTCATCCATCATTTTATTCTTTGGCATGTGTGGGCCTCCTAGAGCAGTGGCCTGCCTCGTTGCAGAGCACTGGCTCTGAGCACATGCGCTCCAGAGTGCTGGTTCGCAATTGGACACACGGGTCCAGCTGCTCCACGGCACATGGGATCTTTCTGGACCAGGGATCGAACCAATGCCCCTTGCACTACAAGGCGGACTCTTTACCCACTAGACCACCAGGGAAGCCCTGTTTGTTTCTTTGATTTTCCCTCCTCTAAACTGGGGTACAGTTGTTTTCCCTGGAGTAGGGCATGGCAGCCCACTCCAGTATTCCTTCCTGGAGAATCCGTGGACAGAGGATCCTCGTGGCTATAGTTCATCAAGAGGAACAAAAAGGGTGAAGGCCTTTCTGAATTCAAGACAGGGACAGGTTTTGGAAGTCACTAGTTCTCAGTTTTGTTTTTTCTCTCACTTTTGTCCCTTCCCTTTCCTGTTCTCTTAAACTTGTTTCCTGTCCAGAGAGGGGTAAACTCTTCAAACAAGTTATCTCTAGGAACTGGTACTTGAAGCTCCAGGACTCAATAAAATGATGGAGCATTTGCTAACAGCTCATTTGAGACATCTTCACCAAATGCTGCCATCATTTTATTGAGTCCTGGAGCTTCAAGGGACTTTAGTTATATCTGATACAAAAAGCAAGAAGCAGTCTGAGGAGGTCAAATGAGTTGTGATGGTCATAACTCAGACAGTAGATTGCCAGGCATCACATCTACAGTTGTCTGAGCTTATGTACCACTCAGTTTCCCAGAAATGAAGGTATTGGGTTGGTGCAGGTAGAATCAGAGCAATTGTAATAGAAACAGAAATGGACAGACTGGAGGTGTATTTTGGAGAAGGTTGAGGGTTAGGGAGAATTAAGAATTAAAGCAGCTCTCACACAACTCTCATACAATCCCCTCTTCTCCCCAAGGAGCAATGAGAAGTCTTGAAGGGAAAGGCTTAAGCAGAGGGTGATATGACCAAATTTCATTTTATTTATTTGTTTATTTTTTTAGAGTTTTTTTTTTCTTTTCCCCATCATGCCTCTTTTTTATTTACATTTATTTTCATCCATCATTTTATTCTTTGGCATGTGTGGGCCTCCTAGAGCAGTGGCCTGCCTCGTTGCAGAGCACTGGCTCTGAGCACATGCGCTCCAGAGTGCTGGTTCGCAATTGGACACACGGGTCCAGCTGCTCCACGGCACATGGGATCTTTCTGGACCAGGGATCGAACCAATGCCCCTTGCACTACAAGGCGGACTCTTTACCCACTAGACCACCAGGGAAGCCCTGTTTGTTTCTTTGATTTTCCCTCCTCTAAACTGGGGTACAGTTGTTTTCCCTGGAGTAGGGCATGGCAGCCCACTCCAGTATTCCTTCCTGGAGAATCCCGTGGACAGAGGATCCTCGTGGCTATAGTTCATAGGGTCACGTAGAGTCGGACACGACTTAGTGACTGACACATAGACACAACAAAGTGAATCAGCTATGTGTATACATATGTCCTTTCCCTCTTGAGACTCCCTCCCACCCATCTACCTCATCGCTCCCCTCAAGGTTATCACAGAGCACTGAGCTGAGCCCACATTTGTAATTTTAAAGGATTAGCATGTCCTCACTTGAAAATGATTGGGGAATAGTTAGAGTGGAGGAGGGTTGGTGTGTTGCAGTGCTGTTGCAGACATCCAGCTTGGCTTAGGGTGGTAAGACTGATGTAGAAACCTAGAGAGGTTGGAAAAACAGCTATTGGTTGGAAAAGCTTTTGTTCAGGTCTTCTGCCCATTTTTTTAATCACTTTGCTTGTTTGATGTAGAGTTGTATGAGAGCTGCTTAATTCTTAATTCTCCCTAACCCTCTACACCAGTTCCACAATTGTGTATGATCAATTCCTCCTCCAAAATACATCCTCAATTTGTCCATCGTACTGCCTCTTACTGATGCCCACAGTGTGTTCCACACTTTCTCCCTGCTTCTCTCCACGCTTCCCTTTCTCTGAGTTACTACCCACACACTTGACATGGGGGTTTTCTTAAAGGAAATCCAGTTAGTCCTCTGCATATGAACAAGTTATGTTCCAAGAGCATGTTTGTAAGTCCAGTTTGTTTGTAAGTCCAACAAAGTTTGCCTAGTACCCAACTAACGCAGTCAGCCGTATGCCACTGCTTTATGCTCGCTTCCAGACATCCTGCACTTGGAATAAATCTGTTTTATTAACTATGCTCTATACCGTGCTGTACTGTAAAGTACCCAAAAGCACAACCACTTGTAGAGGATGCACACTCACAACAACATACACCAGACAGGTGAACTAATTTATGTGATTCAATATGTGAACACGTGTTTGCAGTGCTTGAAAGTTAGCAGCGTGAAGGACTGTGTAGGAGATTTACTATAGATCCTTCTGCTTGTTCCCTGGCTCAGAATGTGTACATGATTTCCTTTTGTGTTTAAGGTAAAATTCAAAGTCCTTCTCTTGGTCTACAAGGTCTGGCATGTGCTGATCCCAGTCACATCTGCCAGCCTCGCTCTTCCCTGGTGCTGCTTCCTGACCCAAATGCTCCTTCAGCCAGTTGTACTCATTCTAAAAATTTCAGCTTAAAACTCCCATTTTCCAAGGAGGTGTTTGCTGAAGAGTCTCCCTCTTTAGATGTGTTGCTCCTTCTTGCCGTGGTCTAGGAAGGCCTCTCTTTGTGGGTGGCTGGCCTCGGGGCTGATCTGAAACGACAGCAGGAGTGACGGTTTCAAGATGTACAGAAGGAGCAGCGTGTGTGGGCAAGGCCTGGGGCAGGGATGACCAGACGCTAGAAGTCAGGCTGCCTTCAAACCAGATGAGATTCAACTTGCTAAAGTACTTGGACAATAGAGTCTCTACGCAGAGTCAAATAATTTAAAGCTCTTTCACCCACTGAGGCTTGATTTGGAAGAAGCAGATCTCCACTCTGACTCATGGACTTTCGCTCAGATTCCTAGACAGGTTTCAAAAGTACGTGTAATGCCATTGACACAGCTCAGCAGTGGATTCACTAGGGCTCAGTGACTCATGTACAGGGTGCCCCATACCTGGTTTCCTCTTGGGCAAGAAGCATCATAGAATATAAAAATCATTGATTTAAACAGCAGCGAAACTTGGACCCAAATCTCATCCCACTTACATATCAGCTGTTGAGCTTGGATACCATAACTCTTTGCTGTGAGGTAGGCAGTGGTGGGGAGTAAGTGATATGCTAGGCCTCCCTGCTGATCCAGTGGTTAAGCATCTGCCTTCCCAATCAAGGGGGCACAAGTTCCATCTCAGTCCGGGAAGATCCCACACGCTGTGGAACAGCTCAGTGAATATGCCACAACTACTGAAGTCAGAGCAACCTAGAGCCTGTGCTCTGTATCAGGAGAAGCCACTGCAATAAGAAACTTGTGCACTGCAACAAAGAGTACAGCTAGAGAAAGCCTGTGTTTAGCAACAAAGACCCGGTACAACCAAAACTAAATACTTTTTAAAAAACCTCTCCCATTAAAAAAATGCTAAAATAAGATAAACCTTAAATGATGTCCTAACGATACGGCACTGAACACAAAGCAAATGCCTACCAATGATGCTGCTGATCATTGTCTGCTTGTAGTGTTTACCCTCTGCATAAAGTTATCCAAGGGACTTCTATCAAATTTTAAGACTGCTTCACATCAGCTTAGTAACTATGTAGTATTATGTAGGCAGACTTCTGAAAAGAAAGCAAGTAATGAACACACTGGCCAGAATTCCTTGATGGCTTCTCTCTTGGAAGTTGAGAGAGAAAAATGATTCTGTGTCTGAGGCAAAGATAAATGTTAGAATATTTTTTCCTAGAGGTTTTATTTGATCTTTGTATTCTCTCTGAAGACATAGTCTCAAAGAATGTGGGAAACTTCAGAAGCAGAATAGAAGTGCTCACATTGACACAGGGAGACTTTTACAGCTTTTCTGTTTACACAGTGATTTTTTTAAAAGCCCTAGATAACAGTATATCAAGAGTGGAGTTGGGAGACTGCCTTCCAGATTGAAATGCTTAAATAAAATCTTAGGTCAGAGTGATTCCACACAAATAAATGTTAGTTTGACATACAAGTGAGCACGTTCTGACTTCATTTCTGTTGCTGATGTTTTACATGTTAATCCTATCACAGGCTTTGGATTAAAAATGTGCTGCCTTCATCATCATGCTTAACTGTTGAAGCTCAAACAGAACAAATCCAGTAGATTTATGTAACTTTCTCCTGGCCTGGGGATGGAGCAGGGGTATATTTTTTATTTACACAAAGACGTTGTCAAAAGCACCAAATACGGTTGTTTGCTTTTGTTTATTTTCTCCTTCCCCTTTTTTTTTTTTTTTTCTCTAGGATTATGACAGTTTTTTTGAATCCAAGGAGAGCAACACAGTCTTTTCATTCTTAGGCCTGAAATCACAGTTGGCATCAAAGGTAAGTTAATCTTTTCTTGTTTTAAAATGTACCTTTCTTGAGCTGTTCTTATGGGTTGAGGTTAAAGGAGTATATATCTAGTCTCCCAAATTTTCAGCTTTTGCTTTCTCAAATGCACATTAGGATATGCCCAGGATAAAACCACACAAAGAAGTCATTTTTTTTTCCTTTCCCATTTTCAGTTGTTGTATATTAGAATTTATGTTTATCTAAAATTCAGTTTATTTGTAATCTGTTCTTCCTTCTTCTAAGAAAATTTAAGGTAGCAAAAATCATAGGTGCTTTTCATTTTGAAGTGCAAGATATTATTTTATGTTTTTTTGAAATAGAATCACAGCCATATTTTTGAGTCTTTTGCACATTTAAGCTACTTACATTGGAAAGGACATGGTTTGCAGTAATGAATGGTCAACCATGAGAAAAGGGCAATTCCTCAACTAGTGGAAGTATTTTTGGAGTCACTTGGTTATGTCAAATGCTTTTTAGAAAATGTAAAACGCTCAAGCTCTTCTAAAATTAGAGCTGTAGATGGTTTGTATTATTGTAACTTTGTGAAGCACATGGATTCACTTTCAAAATAAAAAAAAATATTTATGTAATAAATTACCTTATTTAGGTAATATTGTGATTGTTACTTCCCCTCCAAAAATACTATTTTCTTTCTGATTATGAAAAAAGCCTAGGCTTATTTAGAAAAACCAGAAAAAGCAAAAATGTATAAAAGAGAAAATAAAAAGTCACCGGAGAAAACTGCATAAACACCTTTGGTGTATTTCCTTGCAGTCTTTGTGTACATGGCAGTGGAGGTTTTGACTGTATTTCAAATTGTGACTGAGCTCTAAAGCATCTGTTTTTAACACTGAATTGAAACAACATTACTGGGAACTTTGCTGTCTATAAGTAATAGGTCTTTTGCGGCCACCCGGGATCTGTACCATTTCTGGAACACCGGTGGGAGGAAGGGGAAGGCAGAGACTCTCGATAATATAAATTACACCCTGGCACCTGTAGTTCCTCGCTGATGTGAAATCGTGCTTTGTTATACATCAGTAAGTCCACAGATGGTGGTGGGTGGGTTTTGTGCACATGTTTTAAACAGAGGAAGAACCCACACATAAAATATTTAAAGGCTCTTCAAACTATTTTTATAAAGATGGAACATTGGAATACTTGCTAGGAAAATGAAAGTAATTTTTATAACATATTTCATACAAAGATACTAAACAGTCCAGATTGTATCTTCAAAGAACTGGGGAAAAGTGGGGTAGGAGCAGTCTCATGAATGCATAAATCCAGTGGACAGTATCTGTGCAAAAATCTATGAAAAGATACTGCATGCTTGCTGTCTTTGTTCTTATTTTCCCCAAAGATGTAGATGCTTTTGAGACACAGTGGGCTGACTTTTTTAACTCTTTGAAAATCTTTATTCTCTTAGAAATTTCTTAGGAAACCTATGATCTGTAGAATATGCATTCTCACATGACATGTGGTCCAGGGATTAAAGTTGGTCTTAGGTTTTAAATGTGTTAATGGATTTATAATTTACATACCGTACATTTCACTTGTTTTCACAATTCAGTGATTTTGGTATATTTACAGAGTTGTGTAACTGTCACCACAGGCATAGAGTTTATTTATTTGTTTTGGCTGCTCAGCACGTAGAATCTTAGTTTCCTGACCAGGGATAGCGAACTGCCTGCCTCCTGCATTGGGAGCATGGAGTCGTAACCACTGGACCACTGGGGAAATCCCAGAGTTGTTTTTTATGCCATTGAGGTTTACTTGATTTCAGGAGGCCATTCCATCTGCATTGAGGACTCTGGACATCTCCATACATTCTGTCACCCATTTTCAGGTACCTCATCAGTCATACCTGAGTAGAAGCCTGTGGAAACAGAGCGGAAGGCCATGGGACAGTGTGTGTACCATTCAAGGCCCTGAGGGTTGATAACAACTCATACTTCACTTCTATAGTAAAGAAGTGAAAATATCTTTAAGAAAAAGTCAACATTTCCTCCCTTTTTAGTTGTTTATTTTGTGTGTGCTCAGTCACTCAGTCATGGCTGACTCTTTGTGACTATAACTTGGCATGCTCCTCTGTCCATGGATTCTCCTGGCAAGAATACTGCAGTGGAAAAAAAAAAAAAGAATACTGCAGTGGGTGGCCATTTCCTCCTCCAGGGGATCTTCCAAACCCAAGATCAAACCCACATCTCCTGCACTGGCAGGCAGATTCTCTACCACTGAACCACCTGGGAATCCTTATTTATTTTGTATCTTGGTAGTAATTCACTATACATTCTATGCTCTAAGGTCTAGACAGAGTCTTCTTGGGTGTCAGTACTAAAAGATGGAGTCTCATTTCCTGTCTGTTTTTCTACCCTCTCTGCAGCTCAAGCACATGAAAAACAGGGGGAGCGAACCTACTAGGGACATATAAAGACTCCATTAGCATCTGATAGCTCTCTGAAACAGTGAAGGGAGAAAAGCTCAATAGGGTAAGAACACTCATGCACAAGTGTAGACACTGGCCAGTTCTCAAACGGGGCGGAGGAAGGTAGGAGGTCACAGGCCACCATCATATGTAATATATATGTGTATTTTTATTTATATATATATATATATATATATATAATGGGATGATTTATAGTCATGCTTCAGTCCATATAGGACAAACACATCCATAGCCAGTGTGACCTGAATAATAATAAATGTTTTGTTTGTTTGGGATTTTTAAAATTTTTTTAAATGCATTTATTTTCAGTTGAAGGATAATTGCTTTACAGAACTGTGTTGGTTTCTGTCAAACATTAACATGAATCAGCCATAGGGATACCTATGTCCCCTCCCTACACCAAGTTTGCTTCCAGTTTTTGGCATTGTTAGTAGTGCTGAGAAACATCCTCATAGCTACTGACTCATGGCTGTGTGGACTTTTTTTTTTTTAAAGAATTCGAGTGAGTTGCTGACACTTAAAATATAGATTTCCCGTGTTTCTCCAGAACTTGAATTGTCCAAACTGGGGTTGGGAATCAGGAGGCACACTCTCCTCTGGATGTCTGGAACCCACCGTGGTACCTACCTAAGAGAAAAGGCCTTTTCACTAATAATACTCAAGGATAAAAATCATCAAGTTTATTATTGTAATAGACTCAAAACAGAGCCTTAAGTGGAAATTTCTGCTTTCTGATCTTCCCCATTCAGGGATGATATGTCATTATATGTCACCACCAGTAAACCCCGGGCATTGACTAGACAGTGAGTTTATCTCAGAGCCCCCACTGCACCCTCCCAATCCCCGCCCATGCCAGGGGTCAGCCATCCAGTGGTCGGATCATGTGGCATTTGGGAGATTGGGGGATCAGCTCTTTACCAATAGATGTGGCCATTCTGGTGGTGTTTCCCTCAGGTTACACTGCCTGCAAGGGACTCCTGAGTGAGGTAACCCCCACCCGCACCTCCTGCAGTCACCCTGCTCACCCAGGGCCTAGAGACATTTCATCAGTGTCGAAAAACAGGTGGCTTGCTTTCCATTTTCTACTTGGCAGGTCAGGTGCGTGTGACTTAAATCTGGGCCCCAATCCTGAAACCCAGGATTTGCGCTTTTCCATCACATGGGGGTGATTTATCATGATTTCCAACCTCTCAGCTCCTGACGTTTCAGATATCACTGCCAGGATCCAGAGGTTAAGCCTCTCTGCTCCCACGCAGGAGGCACAAGTTCAACCCCTGGTCAGGGAACTAAGGTCCCACATGCAACAGAGTGCGGCCAATAAACAAGTAAGTAACATTAAACGAATAAACAGTATAGATCACTGACAGGGTAAATTGCCTTCTTCTCCATGTAATGCAATAACTAGCTTTTTTTTTTTTTTAATAAATAGGCAGAACCTTAGCGAAGATAAGTGGAAGAGGACGGAGATGCATTTCAGAGCACCCTGTGGTACTCGGCACCCATCTGCTTACCTAATGCATCACTGTGACATAAGCCACATGCATTCTCAGTAACTCTGCTTGCCGTGGAAAAGGTGTTTGGGGAAGACTTGGGTCTCGTGGAATTGCATGATTGCTTTAAACCAAATCAGGACTGTAGTGGGATTTTTTTCTTATTTTCAGAATTGCCTGCAGTTGCCTCAGTTTACCCAGAGGAACTGTCACCTGTCCCAGGTGCAATTCCTAAAGGACTCAGTGATGAGCGGGTGGCACCGTCAGAGAGGAAGTATCGGATGAGCCCTGGGTTGTAGTCAGTGCCAGAATTGCTCAAACCTGCTTCTCTTTAAACTACCTGGGTGGTATCCTTGAAATTCGTCTGCCGGGCTATTAGAATATTTTGATCAGAAAGAAAAATAGCTGTGTTGGTTGGCCAAGGGCTAAAGGTCTTTGCTGCAGAATCACAAATATCTCTATTCCAGTGCTTTGTCATAACTGTAGAAGAAGTTAGATATTCTAGCCTCCTTTTGGTTATGGAAGTTCTTACCCCCATAAATCCTCCAAGCTCCTCCCATCGTGTCCAGAAATCACAGTTGACTACAATGTGTAATCAGAACTGAGTTACGGGGCTAAAAAGAATTGCTATTTTGAAAAATATATGCTTCTTTATTTCTTGCAAGGGGAAAGTCTCACCGAATGCATAGGATTGCTTAAAAACTATATTTAAAGAGGTGCACTAATTAGATAACAAATTTATAGGGACATTATCTGACTCTGAAAGCGTTTCAGCTCCAGCAACTTATTATGCATATGTGCACATATATTTTTAAATGCAGCCCCCCTGACTACTAGCTGCTTGTATATTTTGTGAAAGGATTCTATTTTTTGAGAAAGGAAGATCTTGGTTAGATGTATTTTGTGAACCCTTGATGAGGCATATCGAAAGATGACTAATATTACTGTGCATTTAAATTTTTTTTGTCCTGTGTTACTTTTCATTGGTCCTCTTAACTCTGCCACTCGTATTTCTGGTCCAGTGCACAGTCCCAGATTTTCAGAGTAATGTAGATCCATGTTCTCATTCAGTGTATGAGCACTAGTGGTTTTTCAGACCGTAGTGCATACAAGAGTCACTCTAAATTGTGCACAGCATGTGAAATCTCTGCTCCTTTGAAGTGGATGCTGATAACCCCTAATGCATCACTGTGACATAAGCCACATGCATTCTCAGTAACTCTGCTTGCCGTGGAAAAGGTGTTTGGGGAAGACTTGGGTCTCGTGGAATTGCATGATTGCTTTAAACCAAATCAGGACTGTAGTGGGATTTTTTTCTTATTTTCAGAATTGCCTGCAGTTGCCTCAGTTTACCCAGAGGAACTGTCACCTGTCCCAGGTGCAATTCCTAAAGGACTCAGTGATGAGCGGGTGGCACCGTCAGAGAGGAAGTATCGGATGAGCCCTGGGTTGTAGTCAGTGCCAGAATTGCTCAAACCTGCTTCTCTTTAAACTACCTGGGTGGTATCCTTGAAATTCGTCTGCCGGGCTATTAGAATATTTTGATCAGAAAGAAAAATAGCTGTGTTGGTTGGCCAAGGGCTAAAGGTCTTTGCTGCAGAATCACAAATATCTCTATTCCAGTGCTTTGTCATAACTGTAGAAGAAGTTAGATATTCTAGCCTCCTTTTGGTTATGGAAGTTCTTACCCCCATAAATCCTCCAAGCTCCTCCCATCGTGTCCAGAAATCACAGTTGACTACAATGTGTAATCAGAACTGAGTTACGGGGCTAAAAAGAATTGCTATTTTGAAAAATATATGCTTCTTTATTTCTTGCAAGGGGAAAGTCTCACCGAATGCATAGGATTGCTTAAAAACTATATTTAAAGAGGTGCACTAATTAGATAACAAATTTATAGGGACATTATCTGACTCTGAAAGCGTTTCAGCTCCAGCAACTTATTATGCATATGTGCACATATATTTTTAAATGCAGCCCCCCTGACTACTAGCTGCTTGTATATTTTGTGAAAGGATTCTATTTTTTGAGAAAGGAAGATCTTGGTTAGATGTATTTTGTGAACCCTTGATGAGGCATATCGAAAGATGACTAATATTACTGTGCATTTAAATTTTTTTTGTCCTGTGTTACTTTTCATTGGTCCTCTTAACTCTGCCACTCGTATTTCTGGTCCAGTGCACAGTCCCAGATTTTCAGAGTAATGTAGATCCATGTTCTCATTCAGTGTATGAGCACTAGTGGTTTTTCAGACCGTAGTGCATACAAGAGTCACTCTAAATTGTGCACAGCATGTGAAATCTCTGCTCCCTTTGAAGTGGATGCTGATAAACCCTGAACCTGTCTGCTTCATTAAGGTGGAGACTCCTTACACTATTTAGAGTTTCTAGTTGCCAAACCTGGGAATAGTCTTGGATAGGATAAATTCTCAGAGGGCTGCCGGAAATATTCGGCTCTTCTCGGCATCCTGATGGCAAATCTGCCCCTTTAGATTTAGAGCAGGAAGTTTGTAAGAAATGAAAAGAACAAAGGAATTAAGTTCCTGTCACCTGCGTTCTCTGTCCCTCCAACTTGCTGCGTGTGGACTCTTCTAAAGAACTTGCTGAATGCTAGAGCTGACATCCCAGCCTAAAGTAGCAGCCCAGGACTACAACCAGAAGCCAAACATGCCACGGATTCCTGCCTGACTGGAACAGATGCGTAACCCACAGTTTTCTCTCCTAGGAAAGCAGATATGAAATCATGACTGGTCAGTTGGCATTAAATACAATCCAGGTCACATTCCACTTGATAGATCCCAGGGACTATCCAGGAAAATTGTTTTTAAACTGGGTATTGTGTTAAAGTCTGATAAGAGTAAATATTTCTTTTTAAGATATAGCAATTTAAAAAGTTAATGTTACAGTGATCTAACTTAATTTTGTCTGCTCTTGCCAGTGAGTACCAAGAAGCAGCTTGCTAAGATTGAGTCTCTGGGAGTTCAATACTTAGGGTCGCAGGATCAATACAATACTTGCCAGACCAAGAAAGCTACTCAGACTTGTCTGAATCAAAACTTCTGAATTCCTGTGATTGTAGTAGACTCACCTAAGCAGGCTAGATGAGTAGGATTGCTGAATTCTTAACACAGTTACACACTGTCTGCCCTCATCCCTACTTTTTTTTGTGGATTAGCAGAGAACTAGGATAGACCAGCTTGAGCTGGTGCTGTGTTTACTGCGGTGACCTAAAGCACACTGTGCGGTATTTTCCGCAGTAGGGGCTCCGCAGGGTCCTGAGGTACTGCTCTCTGGGCTTACCTGAACCACTCTGCTTGTCTGAACCACACTATGTTTGGATAATATCGTGCCCTTCCGTGTGGTATTTTACCAGCTAAATTCCAAACATGTAATGATTTCTTCATCCCTTCTTTAAACCAGCTGCTTATAGAGCTAGATAATCACCTAGGAAAGAAATGAATGGGAATTGTAAACACAATTGTAATATCAAGAGCATTTCAAGACAGAATTTTTATTTCCTGTAGCGGGCTTGTTGGGGCAAAAGAAATGTGTTGCTAAAAGTCAATTTATGCCATTTTAATTAGATAAAATACAGAGTGCCATCCTGCTAGGTATGTGCAGAAGACCAGAAGAAAATTTATGGGGGGAAGTACTTGTTTTTTTCCAGATTCTGGCATTCTATTAAAATCAAAGAGGAGAAAAGAAAGATTTTTTTCTCTCAGGTTCTAATGTATTTTAGATTTGTTTCTGTTTTATAGATTTATTTGACACTCCCACATAGATGTTTTTATATTACATGAATTTAATAATGAACTAAACTTATTTGTCCTCTGTTGTTGAAGGGTACCAAAGCCTCTTGCTGTTTTGTTTTGCTTTATTTTTTTAATTTGATTCTGCTCTGTAGGGTTTTGCTTTTTCTATAAATCCTTTTCATTTAATATCTTTTCTAAAGTGTCAGGACCCACTTTGATCTGCAAAATTATTGTTTTTAGATTTCAATTTGTATGCATTTGTCTCTAAAGGCATTGGTGAAATCTCAGATTTTATATCCAGCATAAAGAGGAATAAATTCCAGAAACATGTATTCTACAAGTGGAGTGTTTGTTCCCTACCATGTTTTACACCTTTTCTAATTTTATGTCTGTGCTTGGTTGAATATTCCCATATCCCATACCTGGAAGCTGCAGATTAGTTGTAAAAATCCACATGGCACATTTGACCAACATACGTGTGTGTGTGTGTGTGTGTGCACGTACGTGCTGGAAGTGACTGCAGAATCATCTCAGACAGTGACAAGAGCCAAGGACGGTGTTAAGTCATTCATCCCTTGCTTGGTTCAAATGGATGACAGTGGTTTTCCGAATACACTGAAGCGGTGGGCTGTGGATTCACTTCCCTAACTTCACGCAGAAAAAAAGCAGTGTAGCTACAACCCTAAATAGCAGGGCTCGGTTCGCTACAGCCACTCTGAAGGGAGAAGACGTTGCTGAAGGCAGCATCGGGTTAAATAAGCCCATCATCGAACTAGCTCTAACCTTAAACATCCAGATGAGGGAGCGCGAAGGAGGAGATGAAGAGAATAGCCTGACAGTTTCCAGAAATGGGCTAACCTGTGAAACCAAGGAATCCAAGTCATCTCCACTCACTCGTAACCCCGATTTTCAGGCTTGCCTGTTTTCTAGAAATGCAGGCCAGGTTCGCTTGGTTATCCTGTTCATCAGTATGCGTTGAGCCCCTAGAACACGAGGGGGCCCATCTGAGCCAGACGGTGGCCTCAGCCCTCCAGGAGGCAACAGAAGCGTTCACGGCCGTGAAAACCTGTGGCGACTCCAGAGACGGGTAAGTTCCTGGAAACATGATGTATCTTCTTTTTTCTTTGTATGTTTCAACCATTCTGTTTTTAATTATTTCATACCTGCAGTGGAGTAAAATGCACACCACACGAATATAATATATACACTGACACAAACCAACCCCTGTGTCTGCCACCGGCTTCCTGCCTTTCCTTTGGGGTACCGTGTGGTCCTGCCCGATGCCATCCCATCCCCAATTGATAGTGTGTCGATTGGAAACTTTCTGTTCTCTTTTACCGTAGTGTACATATCTTTTAAAATGCGCATATCTTTAATGAATGGAATTAAACATATTCTTTGTTACCTTTTTTACTTTCATTACTTTTGGGTGTAATTATTTGGAAACAAGTATCCTAGCTTGTTCACTGCTAAGTATTATTTCAGTGTATACATATATCACAGTTTTTGCCTTCTCCTGTTTTCCATATGGAAATACATCTTATTTGAAATAGAAAAAGGAAATGTTGCTGTCAGCATTCTTTTCTGTGATTTCTGGTGGACGTGCACAAGTGGATGGATACCTTGAGTAGGACTGCTGTATCACCCATGCTATAAGGCATATCATCAGCCTGAATAGAGAAGGCCAAGTTGTTTTCCAAAGTAATGGTACCTACTGATACACCCGCTGGGGTACTATAATTCCTGGTACTTTCGATCCTCGCTGGTGTTTAGAATCATCAGACCCAGCATTTTGCTAGGCTGAGCAATGTCAAATGGTATCTCATTGTGGTTTCATATGTTTGATTACTCAGTTCAGTTCAATCACACAGTTGCGCCTGCCTCTTTTCAACCCCATGGACTGCTGCAGCACACTGTCCTTCACCATCTCCAGGCACTTGCTCAAGCTCCTGTCCATTGACTTGGTGATATCATCCAACCATCTTGTCCTCTGTCGTCCCCTTCTCCTTTTGCCTTGTATTTTTCCCAACATCAGAGTCTTTTCCAGTGAGTCATGTCTTCAAATCAGGTGGCCAAAGTATTGGAGCTTCAACGTCAGGCCTTCTAATGAGTAGTCAGGGTTGATTTCCTTTAGGATTGACTGGTACAGTCTCCTTGTAGATCTCTTAAGAGTTCTCTCCAGCACAATTCAAAAGCATCAGTTCTTTTGAGGTTGGGAAGGCACTCAACCTTCTTTAATGTTCAATTCTTGTATCGGTACACGATTCCTGGAAAAATCATAGCTTTGACTGTGTAGACCTTTGTCAGCAAAGTGATATGAATATTTTCATATCTGGTTGGCAGGTATAAGAATAAGAAACTAGTAAAAAAAACAAAACAGAATAAGAAACTACAGTGCAGTCTTCTTACATTCCTCATAATCAAGGGGCAGTATTTTTAATAGACCAAGGACCCTGGCATTTGAAAGCATACTAACTGCTTACAATGAATGGCACAAAGACTTAGACCTTTTTATTAAAACAGCAGTGCATGCTCTTGTAATATACATCCTTTTGGGTTCTATAATCATAAAACTCACTGTAACCAAACTTTCCACTGAAAAATCTCCAGTTCAAATATCTATCATCATTAATGTAATGGAAATGAAAGCTCAATAGTACAGAACAGAGCCTGCTCAGTGTGGTTCCAGCAAGCCCCACAGAATTACCGGGCACTTAAAATGCACTTCACTGACTTTGTTATGTGCTGTGAATTTGAAATATGGTTCAGATTTTGAAGACCTCTGAAGAAAATGCAAAGTATTAATTTTTAAATCGGTTGCATTTTAAATCATAATATTTTGGACATACTGGGTTAAAAATATTAAAGACTGGTTTCGGTTTCATCTTTTTTTAATGTGGCCACTAGAAAGTTTTCAGTGACGTATATGGCTTATGTTATATATAATTCTTTCGAACAGTACTGTTCTTTACCTGAATTTACAATAGAGAAAAAAAGACCTTTAAGTGGGTTTGGCAAAATATCTCCTTTCTTTATTTGTAATATGAAAGAGAGTGTGACCCTCTTCTGGAATATAATTTTCTTTCTTTCTTTTTTTAAAATTCTTTATTTTAAAGAATTTACAGAGTTTTGTTGTTCACCTTTTCCAGTGAGTCATGTCTTCAAATCAGGTGGCCAAAGTATTGGAGCTTCAACGTCAGGCCTTCTAATGAGTAGTCAGGGTTGATTTCCTTTAGGATTGACTGGTACAGTCTCCTTGTAGATCTCTTAAGAGTTCTCTCCAGCACAATTCAAAAGCATCAGTTCTTTTGAGGTTGGGAAGGCACTCAACCTTCTTTAATGTTCAATTCTTGTATCGGTACACGATTCCTGGAAAAATCATAGCTTTGACTGTGTAGACCTTTGTCAGCAAAGTGATATGAATATTTTCATATCTGGTTGGCAGGTATAAGAATAAGAAACTAGTAAAAAAAACAAAACAGAATAAGAAACTACAGTGCAGTCTTCTTACATTCCTCATAATCAAGGGGCAGTATTTTTAATAGACCAAGGACCCTGGCATTTGAAAGCATACTAACTGCTTACAATGAATGGCACAAAGACTTAGACCTTTTTATTAAAACAGCAGTGCATGCTCTTGTAATATACATCCTTTTGGGTTCTATAATCATAAAACTCACTGTAACCAAACTTTCCACTGAAAAATCTCCAGTTCAAATATCTATCATCATTAATGTAATGGAAATGAAAGCTCAATAGTACAGAACAGAGCCTGCTCAGTGTGGTTCCAGCAAGCCCCACAGAATTACCGGGCACTTAAAATGCACTTCACTGACTTTGTTATGTGCTGTGAATTTGAAATATGGTTCAGATTTTGAAGACCTCTGAAGAAAATGCAAAGTATTAATTTTTAAATCGGTTGCATTTTAAATCATAATATTTTGGACATACTGGGTTAAAAATATTAAAGACTGGTTTCGGTTTCATCTTTTTTTAATGTGGCCACTAGAAAGTTTTCAGTGACGTATATGGCTTATGTTATATATAATTCTTTCGAACAGTACTGTTCTTTACCTGAATTTACAATAGAGAAAAAAAGACCTTTAAGTGGGTTTGGCAAAATATCTCCTTTCTTTATTTGTAATATGAAAGAGAGTGTGACCCTCTTCTGGAATATAATTTTCTTTCTTTCTTTTTTTAAAATTCTTTATTTTAAAGAATTTACAGAGTTTTGTTGTTCACCGACATGTATGTTCCCAGATCACTCATATGCATATCCCTGGACCCACCCCCCACAACCCAGTTCCCCCCCTCCCACCCCTCCAGGCCATCGCCCCAAGTGATTGTAGTGGAATATAATTTTCTAATACTGCTGCCAAGATAAATGCTTTTATAATCTGGCTTTTTTGTTCTTCTGGCTTGAAGCTTTTTTGTCATGAAGGAGGATGTTCTTTTTTTCCTGGAACAAAAGAGTAATGTGTGTCTCTTGTAACACAGGACATCTCTCTGTGTCCGGCCGCTGTTCCTTTATTATCATATCAATTTTATGCCCCCTGTTGAATCAGTTCACACCTGTGAACTAAGTAATAGAGGCATTTTTCTGAGGGGGGTTAAAAGGAGGGAATTTGATGAATCACAGATACCATCTATAATCTGCAGAATAGCAATGAATATTAATAGGCTTTTGTCCTAGATTTCCTAAAATGTTCTCTGTATCTGTAAAACTTACTCAGGCTCGGAAGAATATATGGATCATCTGTTTTTTAAAAGTTCCATTCTCGTCTCTGCCAAAGATTAAAACAGTATGTGAGTATTAAGTGAGAATAACTTCCTTCTCCTGCCCAGAATGTTTAATATAGCTATATATACCTACTCTTAGCAAAATAGTTTGGGGAAAAAAACAAGGATTGTTTTTGTCATGAAACTAATTGATGGTAATTGATACTCATAAAGTGGAAAAATGTTTCTTTGGATTATTTCGTTTGGGACCCTTCTCTGAAATAACAGCCCTTGCCAGCCAGGAGGCACCAGCCATCTATGCTGCTTGGGCTCTTGATTTGTCATTCTAATGAGCCACCACACCTAGACAGGATTTAGGCTCCGGGGCTTCCCAGGTGGCCAAGTGGCAAAGAATCCACCTGTCAAAGCAGAAGATGCAAAAGACCAGGATTTAATCCCCAAGGCAGGAAGATCCCCTGGCGGAGGGCACGGCAACCGCCTCCAGTATTCTTGCCTGAAGAATCCCTAGGACAGAGGAGCCTGGTGGGCTACAGTCCATGGGGTTGCAAAGAATGGGGCATGATGAATGGGGAGAATAACTTGTCTGAGATAAATGATAAGACACATTTTTCACACTAATTCGATTTAGCTTATAGATACTATTATCCCATGTGTTCAGTTGAGATCATACGTTTCTCTTAATTTTCTCCCTGGCAATACATTTCATGTCATGGGTTAATATCATGAGGTTGAAATATAGATTCTAGGCTCTCGGGCAACCCACAGTTAGGCTCAGAGAGGACTCTGAGATCAAGAGCTGGGGCAGCAAGACCCGCAATTTGGCACTGACTCTGTTCCCTTAGCCCCGGCTCATCTTTTTCTCTCTCCCTGCCCGTCTTTCACGGTAAACCACTCCTAAACAGTCTACTCTTAGCCACATCCTAACCAGCAAGTACAGGGAACAGAAGTGATGACTATGGCAATATTTTTACTGCCCAGATTGGCAACCAGAAGGAATGACGAAGGAGACTGCTGCTTCCCTTCCTGTACTGCTTTCCATGCCTAAGACATACTGATTGTACTGTACACCAGACATAAATGAGAAATCAGATATGACAGCATTTCCATCCTAGTCAAAAAGGTGACTGGGCAAACAATGTTATTGGTTACATATTCAGCAGGTGGAGAGACTATAGGATTCAGACTTGTGGGTAGTTTCTCAATAATGACCAAGCAACCTGTGCTCAGTCGCTCTGTCGTATCTGACTCCTTGTGACCCCCACGGACTGTAACCTGCCAGGCTCCTCTGCCCATGGGATTTTCCTTGACAAGAAGACTGGAGTGGGTTGTGATGTCCTCCTCCAGGAATCTTCCTGACCGAGGCACCAGCCATCTATGCTGCTTGGGCTCTTGATTTGTCATTCTAATGAGCCACCACACCTAGACAGGATTTCGGCTCCGGGGCTTCCCAGGTGGCCAAGTGGCAAAGAATCCACCTGTCAAAGCAGAAGATGCAAAGACCAGGATTTAATCCCCAAGGCAGGAAGATCCCCTGGCGGAGGGCACGGCAACCGCCTCCAGTATTCTTGCCTGAAGAATCCCTAGGACAGAGGAGCCTGGTGGGCTACAGTCCATGGGGTTGCAAAGAATGGGGCATGATGAATGGGGAGAATAACTTGTCTGAGATAAATGATAAGACACATTTTTCACACTAATTCGATTTAGCTTATAGATACTATTATCCCATGTGTTCAGTTGAGATCATACGTTTCTCTTAATTTTCTCCTGGCAATACATTTCATGTCATGGGTTAATATCATGAGGTTGAAATATAGATTCTAGGCTCTCGGGCAACCCACAGTTAGGCTCAGAGAGGACTCTGAGATCAAGAGCTGGGGCAGCAAGACCCGCAATTTGGCACTGACTCTGTTCCCTTAGCCCCGGCTCATCTTTTTCTCTCTCCCTGCCCGTCTTTCACGGTAAACCACTCCTAAACAGTCTACTCTTAGCCACATCCTAACCAGCAAGTACAGGGAACAGAAGTGATGACTATGGCAATATTTTTACTGCCCAGATTGGCAACCAGAAGGAATGACGAAGGAGACTGCTGCTTCCCTTCCTGTACTGCTTTCCATGCCTAAGACATACTGATTGTACTGTACACCAGACATAAATGAGAAATCAGATATGACAGCATTTCCATCCTAGTCAAAAAGGTGACTGGGCAAACAATGTTATTGGTTACATATTCAGCAGGTGGAGAGACTATAGGATTCAGACTTGTGGGTAGTTTCTCAATAATGACCAAGCAACCTGTGCTCAGTCGCTCTGTCGTATCTGACTCCTTGTGACCCCCACGGACTGTAACCTGCCAGGCTCCTCTGCCCATGGGATTTTCCTTGACAAGAAGACTGGAGTGGGTTGTGATGTCCTCCTCCAGGAATCTTCCTGACCGAGGCATCAAACCCACATCTCCTGCACTGCGGGTTGATTCTTTACCACTGAGCTACCAGGGAAGCCCGACCTCTTCTCTATCGTTGACTCATTCAGGGAACAGGCTGCTGCTTAGTGAGACCATTCCAGAGGAACCCAGGTCTCTAGGGACAGCTCAAGCCCTGAAATGTAAACAGTTATATCTGCAATGAGAATGAACAGCTATTACTGCAATCAGGTAGTGTAGGCAAAATGACAAGTGGATGAGGGGGAAATTTGGGTGGTACTGGTGTCTACCCAGAGAGATGGCTGTATTCCTAACTATGAGTCATTTTAACAGAGAAAGGACTTTAAGTTTTCTCCAGAGTTACTGAAAATTGTATTTAGTCATTCTCATTGGAAGTGGCCCTTTGTGTGCATGCTAAGCTGCTTCAATTCTGTCTGACTCCTTGCAACCCTGTGCATTGTAGCCTGCCAGGGTTCTCTGACCGTGGAAGTCTCCAAGCTAGAATACTGGAGGGCTTCCCTGGTGGTCCAGTGGGTAAAGAGTCCATCTTGCAGCGTAAGGGGCACCGGTTCGATCCCTGGCCTGGGAAGATCCCACTTGCCACAGAGCGACTTGGCCAGTGTGTCCAATTAGGAGTCAGTGCTCAGGAGCGCATGTGCCCAGAGCCAGTGCTCTGCAACAAGAGCAGCCACTGCAATGGGAGACCCACACAGGCCGAAGAATAAAAGATGGATGAAAATAAGTGAAAAGAAGACCAGTAAAAGGAAAAAATATAGAGCTGCTTCCCTTCCTGTACTGCTTTCCATGCCTAAGACATACTGATTGTACTGTACACCAGACATAAATGAGAAATCAGATATGACAGCATTTCCATCCTAGTCAAAAAGGTGACTGGGCAAACAATGTTATTGGTTACATATTCAGCAGGTGGAGAGACTATAGGATTCAGACTTGTGGGTAGTTTCTCAATAATGACCAAGCAACCTGTGCTCAGTCGCTCTGTCGTATCTGACTCCTTGTGACCCCCACGGACTGTAACCTGCCAGGCTCCTCTGCCCATGGGATTTTCCTTGACAAGAAGACTGGAGTGGGTTGTGATGTCCTCCTCCAGGAATCTTCCTGACCGAGGCATCAAACCCACATCTCCTGCACTGCGGGTTGATTCTTTACCACTGAGCTACCAGGGAAGCCCGGCCTCTTCTCTATCGTTGACTCATTCAGGGAACAGGCTGCTGCTTAGTGAGACCATTCCAGAGGAACCCAGGTCTCTAGGGACAGCTCAAGCCCTGAAATGTAAACAGTTATATCTGCAATGAGAATGAACAGCTATTACTGCAATCAGGTAGTGTAGGCAAAATGACAAGTGGATGAGGGGGAAATTTGGGTGGTACTGGTGTCTACCCAGAGAGATGGCTGTATTCCTAACTATGAGTCATTTTAACAGAGAAAGGACTTTAAGTTTTCTCCAGAGTTACTGAAAATTGTATTTAGTCATTCTCATTGGAAGTGGCCCTTTGTGTGCATGCTAAGCTGCTTCAATTCTGTCTGACTCCTTGCAACCCTGTGCATTGTAGCCTGCCAGGGTTCTCTGACCGTGGAAGTCTCCAAGCTAGAATACTGGAGGGCTTCCCTGGTGGTCCAGTGGGTAAAGAGTCCATCTTGCAGCGTAAGGGGCACCGGTTCGATCCCTGGCCTGGGAAGATCCCACTTGCCACAGAGCGACTTGGCCAGTGTGTCCAATTAGGAGTCAGTGCTCAGGAGCGCATGTGCCCAGAGCCAGTGCTCTGCAACAAGAGCAGCCACTGCAATGGGAGACCCACACAGGCCGAAGAATAAAAGATGGATGAAAATAAGTGAAAAGAAGACCAGTAAAAAGGGCCAAAATAAAAAATACTAGAGGGGGTTGTCATGCCCACCTCCAGGGAGATGATCTCCCCGACCCAGGGATCGAAACCATGTCTCTTATGTCTCCTACATTGGCAAGTGGGTTCTTTACCATTAGCACCATCTGGAAAACCCCAAATGGCCCTTTTCTGGGTAGTATTTTCAATATGCTATTATGATTTACATCTTACTACTTTGCTGGTTGGAAATAGCATTCTTTGTGTGACTCGTGTCTTCCATAAGTCACCAAATAAGCTGTTCAGCCAAAGCCCAACAACTCTGTACTAATAAGTGATGGGTATTTTGTTTGTTTGTTTGTTTTTGTATCTTGGTTTGTATCTTTTACCTGGTGAACATCCAAGAAAGGACAGAAGAAGCCCTTTCCTATTTCAGAAATGGCATAATCGCCAGAGTTAAACTCAACTATCATATTATAAAAACTGGATCCATATCTTTTATATTAAAACCATCATGGGGAGTTTGTTGGTATCTACACTGGTACCTGTATTGATATTTACATTTGCATGCTGCAGTACTCTTTGTACAGGCTTCTCCAGTGGCTCAGTGATGAAGAGTCTGCCTGCAGTGCAGGAGACCTGGGTTCAGTCTCTGGATCAGGAAGATCCCCTGGAGAAGGGCATGGCTACCCACTCCAGTAGTCTTGCCTGGGGAATCCTATGGGCTGAGGAGCCTGGTGGGCTGCAGTCCATGGGGTCACTAAGAGTCAGACACGATTGAGCACAGTGTTTTGTACCTTATCTGAGAGCATAAATGTGTACTGTTTATAATCTTGGCAGCTGCTTTTTTTAGGTTTTTTTTTTTTTTACGTATATCATTTGGTCTAGATCAGCTTTGTATTAAGAGAAAGTAATATATGTCCTCATTTTTACTTGTATACAATACATTTGTTATACAATAGTTTACCCTATAGTCAAATGAAACACATAGCTTATTAGTAGTATTCAGTGGTCTATTTGGTAATTAAATGTATGGCCATGTATTGAAAGGTTGAATTTATTTTAATTTTTTTACAGAGTTTTGTTGTCTGCTGCCACACATCAACCCAAATCCTCCATAGGTATACACAGGTCCCCATGAGTTTTTTTCTTATTGTATCACTAGTAACTGATGCCTTATGTCTTTTCTGCTGACAAAGTATGGATTGTTAAGTGGGAATTGTGTTGTATCAGACTGTGACAAAACAGGAGACAAATGGGGAAGTTTAAATATCAAGAGTTCTTAAACTTTGATGAAAGAGTGACTCTCAGATATGAGAAAATGACATTTTACCCTGTGGCTGAAGGAGAATGCCCAAGGAAGGACGAACTTAGGAGGAAGGGAGGTCGGACCTACAGAGTTTTTTGGAGAAGTTATATGTATAGTCTCCGGGCTGGCAGAGGTTCACAGTTTCCCTGGGCGGGGCTGGCCTACAGTTGCTTGGCAACAGCGTGCAAACACCCCGGCTGCACTCCTGGGCCTGGAGGGTGGAGGTGGGGGGTTACCAGGCGAGCACGGCCAGGCCCCCGCAGCAGGTTCCTCCAGACGCCATGTTAACTGGGACCCGAGTTACAGCAGCACCATCAGACCCAGCCCACTGGCCCACCATGCAGCAGGCCTCACAAGGGCGCCCCCTTCCTCCTGTCTTGTCCCTGTGTCTGAAAAAGGACAACATCCTGCTGCTCACTGTGAAGGAAAGATGCTTAAAAGTAGTTCTGTCTGTCCTTAACAGAACAGGCAGCTGTGTTGGCAACTGAATTTGAAGCAAAAACACAATACTGTGAGAGCAGGCACGTATCAAATTTATACCCGCTGGAATTGGGCATATTCAATCAGAACAGAGGATGACCCGTGTTTTGTGAAGCATAGGTAATTGAAGTGAAAATCTGCATCCCATTTTACCTTATCTGAGAGCATAAATGTGTACTGTTTATAATCTTGGCAGCTGCTTTTTTTAGGTTTTTTTTTTTTTACGTATATCATTTGGTCTAGATCAGCTTTGTATTAAGAGAAAGTAATATATGTCCTCATTTTTACTTGTATACAATACATTTGTTATACAATAGTTTACCCTATAGTCAAATGAAACACATAGCTTATTAGTAGTATTCAGTGGTCTATTTGGTAATTAAATGTATGGCCATGTATTGAAAGGTTGAATTTATTTTAATTTTTTTACAGAGTTTTGTTGTCTGCTGCCACACATCAACCCAAATCCTCCATAGGTATACACAGGTCCCCATGAGTTTTTTTCTTATTGTATCACTAGTAACTGATGCCTTATGTCTTTTCTGCTGACAAAGTATGGATTGTTAAGTGGGAATTGTGTTGTATCAGACTGTGACAAAACAGGAGACAAATGGGGAAGTTTAAATATCAAGAGTTCTTAAACTTTGATGAAAGAGTGACTCTCAGATATGAGAAAATGACATTTTACCCTGTGGCTGAAGGAGAATGCCCAAGGAAGGACGAACTTAGGAGGAAGGGAGGTCGGACCTACAGAGTTTTTTGGAGAAGTTATATGTATAGTCTCCGGGCTGGCAGAGGTTCACAGTTTCCCTGGGCGGGGCTGGCCTACAGTTGCTTGGCAACAGCGTGCAAACACCCCGGCTGCACTCCTGGGCCTGGAGGGTGGAGGTGGGGGGTTACCAGGCGAGCACGGCCAGGCCCCCGCAGCAGGTTCCTCCAGACGCCATGTTAACTGGGACCCGAGTTACAGCAGCACCATCAGACCCAGCCCACTGGCCCACCATGCAGCAGGCCTCACAAGGGCGCCCCCTTCCTCCTGTCTTGTCCCTGTGTCTGAAAAAGGACAACATCCTGCTGCTCACTGTGAAGGAAAGATGCTTAAAAGTAGTTCTGTCTGTCCTTAACAGAACAGGCAGCTGTGTTGGCAACTGAATTTGAAGCAAAAACACAATACTGTGAGAGCAGGCACGTATCATAAAAGGGTTCTGTTAGTGACCTCTGATCTGGAATTGGGCATATTCAATCAGAACAGAGGATGACCCGTGTTTTGTGAAGCATAGGTAATTGAAGTGAAAATCTGCATCCCAAGCAGTACTGAGGCCTGACTATCAAATACGGAAAGCAGGCGATTCAATTGCTAAGCCTTGACTTCCGGTCATAACTTAGTTTGTGGTTCTCAGCTTTATAAAGCTGTTGAAATTTAAAGGAAAGGTCGTGATGCTGAGGAATGTAACGTTTCTAGAAATGATTCCTCATGAAATCAGTTCTTTAGAGGATATGCATCAACCTATTTTTAGAGCATTGGTCTTAGCCTAGCACTAGAATTTCTCTTGAATTCCTAGACAGTAAAATACCAAGAACCCAATACGTGCATAAAGGACATAGCTACTGGCTCTTTTCTCTTTTTTGTTTTTAATTTACTCCTGTGGTGAACAGAAAACTGAAGAGACTGTCTGTAAAGTCTGACCTATTTACTCACCCGGAAAGATCTACCTCTAACGGAAGACTAGGCAGAAAATGTTATTAGGAAACGGTAGGTGCCAGATCCAATTAAATCCGGTGATTAGGTGCTTTCCCAGACTTGCAGTCCGGGGTGGCTAGTGATTAAGCAGATGGGTAAAGGGGAGATAGATTATCCTGCCAGATAGCCTTCCTTTATTAACTTTTAAGAGAGCCTGAAGTGAAAGAAAAATTAATTTCACTGAGAAAGTAATTGGCTTCACAAGATGACTGATCCAGGATGCTCTGTTCCTTCCCAGTGCCTTTCTCAGCTGGCTGCTGGAATGCGTGTCTTCTGCTTTGGTTTCTCAACAGTTTCTGAGGGGTCTGTGTGCTGTCGAGACGTGTTTACTGTATCAAGAGTATAATAGATAGTCAAGAGTCCCGGCACTGTTCTGGACTTTGTTGGGAATAGGAGGGTAACTTCCGGTGTGGCTCCTCGGCACTTTTTAATTCCTCCTGTGGAAGGAAAGATGCTTAAAAGTAGTTCTGTCTGTCCTTAACAGAACAGGCAGCTGTGTTGGCAACTGAATTTGAAGCAAAAACACAATACTGTGAGAGCAGGCACGTATCATAAAAGGGTTCTGTTAGTGACCTCTGATCTGGAATTGGGCATATTCAATCAGAACAGAGGATGACCCGTGTTTTGTGAAGCATAGGTAATTGAAGTGAAAATCTGCATCCCAAGCAGTACTGGAGGCCTGACTATCAAATACGGAAAGCAGGCGATTCAATTGCTAAGCCTTGACTTCCGGTCATAACTTAGTTTGTGGTTCTCAGCTTTATAAAGCTGTTGAAATTTAAAGGAAAGGTCGTGATGCTGAGGAATGTAACGTTTCTAGAAATGATTCCTCATGAAATCAGTTCTTTAGAGGATATGCATCAACCTATTTTTAGAGCATTGGTCTTAGCCTAGCACTAGAATTTCTCTTGAATTCCTAGACAGTAAAATACCAAGAACCCAATACGTGCATAAAGGACATAGCTACTGGCTCTTTTCTCTTTTTTGTTTTTAATTTACTCCTGTGGTGAACAGAAAACTGAAGAGACTGTCTGTAAAGTCTGACCTATTTACTCACCCGGAAAGATCTACCTCTAACGGAAGACTAGGCAGAAAATGTTATTAGGAAACGGTAGGTGCCAGATCCAATTAAATCCGGTGATTAGGTGCTTTCCCAGACTTGCAGTCCGGGGTGGCTAGTGATTAAGCAGATGGGTAAAGGGGAGATAGATTATCCTGCCAGATAGCCTTCCTTTATTAACTTTTAAGAGAGCCTGAAGTGAAAGAAAAATTAATTTCACTGAGAAAGTAATTGGCTTCACAAGATGACTGATCCAGGATGCTCTGTTCCTTCCCAGTGCCTTTCTCAGCTGGCTGCTGGAATGCGTGTCTTCTGCTTTGGTTTCTCAACAGTTTCTGAGGGGTCTGTGTGCTGTCGAGACGTGTTTACTGTATCAAGAGTATAATAGATAGTCAAGAGTCCCGGCACTGTTCTGGACTTTGTTGGGAATAGGAGGGTAACTTCCGGTGTGGCTCTGGCATCTTAGGAACTTACGGTGTTGATGTCACCATGGTGACGCAAAGCCCACCTGTAGAAAAGATTTCCATGATGCTGAGGAGCTGCCCCGGGCAGGCTCTGTGCCCTTTTCATTCTTAGGTTCTATGGTGTAGATTTCACAGTGTTTGTACTTCAGTCACAGCACTGGTGTTAGTTCCAAGAATTAATTACATTTTCCCACAAGCCCAGACTTGTCAACTGTTAATACGTATGCCCAGGAGGTCTGAGACTTTATTACTTTCCAAAAGTATTAGTTAAGTAAACATTCTTATTTCCCCGATAGTCAAGTAGAAGAGTCACTGTTAGCTTACAATGGAAGCAGACCCAAATTTGATACTTTTATTGTGTCATGATTCACCTTCTCAATTAAAAAAGTTATTTATTGAAGTAGCATTGGTTTACCATGTTGTGTTAATTTCTGCTGGACAGCAGAGTGATTCAGTTACAGATATATATACATTTCTTTTCATACTCTTTTCCACTATGGTTTATCACGGGATAGTGAACATAGTTCCCTGTGCTAAACAGTGGGACTTTGTTGTTTATCCACTGTGTGTATAATAGTTTTGCCACACCTTTTCAATTTGACGGCTATTCTTAACATCTGTACTCTGAAACAACAGCAACAAGCCTTACTAGTACAGCAAATTCATTCACTAACAGCCTTTGGGTTGTTTCTCTGTTGAAGGGAAAACCCTGGCCTTCCTGGAATTACTAATTTTAGTTGCAAAGTCAGAAATCAATGTGAACTGCTTTTAGAAGTCTGACAGAAATCTGCCTGTGTAGCAGTAACTAGATACAGCCCTTAATATGGGCTCACTGCTGTTCAGTTATTTTTCTTGGGTAGAACAAGGGGGTGGATGGTAAAAACAGCAGGTTTTCTTGTCTTACAATAACCTTGATTACAGTCAAAGTTCTGTACCTAATGATAGCTATGGTTATGTTCGAAGTTCTCAGAAAATGACTTGTCTAATTTTGAAATGTAAGATGTGGATTTATGTATATGTGTGCGTGTGTGTACGTGTCTGCATGTATACACATGCATACATATATATATTTTCATGGAGATTTGTCTCAAGTTTTTAGTTCTACCAAACCTTAGTTTTAAAAAAAAGGAGAGGCATGGAATATCTTTAAATGGAATGTTCTCTCCAGTTTTTAATGTCTTGGCGTAGCCTATGAGATGTGACTTACAGCAGCTATCAGAAGTAATGCAGTAATTACAGTCAGGAGCAAGGCGAGAGAAACGAAGCCACAGCCCAGCCACAGCGTAAATAAGGACTCAGGGACAAAGGAAGGAATTCTAGCATCAAGAGGAAAAGTAGAACAACTGATTTCGAAACATTGTTCTGAAATGATCATTTTTGTTAAAATTTGTCATAGGTTTGAAATGGAGACAAACAAGAATTCTGAATTGGAAACTTAGAGAAAACTTCATAAGATCACAGAGGAGCAGAACTGGAAGGCAGACTTTGAACCATTCTGAACCTTTCCAATTCCAAATACTATGTATGTACATTTATAAGGTATAAAATTCCAGAAAGGGAAAGAACCAAACATTAACGATTAACTAGTGACGCTGTGGAGTGTGGTCAGAGCTCTAGGTGCCTCTAATCTTCCACATTTGCTGCTTTCCACTGGCTTTGAAGACCAGCTCACAGCAGTCTCCAGAAACAGATGCGAATCCAGAGGAAGGGAAAACACTGACACTGTTACATGAGATGAACAGGGGGTTTTTTGATATCTGTAGAACTAGGTGCGTCTTTAATGAGTAGATAGTCAAACAAAATCCCAGTTGTTCCACTGCTAATGTGAAAAAACAGAACAAAAGAATAAAATTGAAAGGAGCCAGGTACATCATTCACTGTCTTGTGCTCGGGGTTTCCCAGGTGGTACTGGTGGTGAGGAACCCGCCTGCCAAAGCAGGTTAGCCCTAAGAGATTCGGGTTCAATCCCTGGGTCAGACACGACTGAAGTGACTTAGCACATATGCGTGTATGTGTGTTCAGTTTCGTCTGACCCTGTGTGACCCTATGGACTGTAGCCCACCAGGCTCCTCTGTCCATGGGATTCTCCAGGCAAGAGTAATGGAATGGGTTGCTGTGCCCTCCTTCAGGATATCTTCCCGACCCAGGGATCAAACCTGTTTTTCTCTTAAATTGACAGGTGGACTCTCTTATACATTGCATGTATACACATGCATACATATATATATTTTCATGGAGATTTGTCTCAAGTTTTTAGTTCTACCAAACCTTAGTTTTAAAAAAAAGGAGAGGCATGGAATATCTTTAAATGGAATGTTCTCTCCAGTTTTTAATGTCTTGGCGTAGCCTATGAGATGTGACTTACAGCAGCTATCAGAAGTAATGCAGTAATTACAGTCAGGAGCAAGGCGAGAGAAACGAAGCCACAGCCCAGCCACAGCGTAAATAAGGACTCAGGGACAAAGGAAGGAATTCTAGCATCAAGAGGAAAAGTAGAACAACTGATTTCGAAACATTGTTCTGAAATGATCATTTTTGTTAAAATTTGTCATAGGTTTGAAATGGAGACAAACAAGAATTCTGAATTGGAAACTTAGAGAAAAACTTCATAAGATCACAGAGGAGCAGAACTGGAAGGCAGACTTTGAACCATTCTGAACCTTTCCAATTCCAAATACTATGTATGTACATTTATAAGGTATAAAATTCCAGAAAGGGAAAGAACCAAACATTAACGATTAACTAGTGACGCTGTGGAGTGTGGTCAGAGCTCTAGGTGCCTCTAATCTTCCACATTTGCTGCTTTCCACTGGCTTTGAAGACCAGCTCACAGCAGTCTCCAGAAACAGATGCGAATCCAGAGGAAGGGAAAACACTGACACTGTTACATGAGATGAACAGGGGGTTTTTTGATATCTGTAGAACTAGGTGCGTCTTTAATGAGTAGATAGTCAAACAAAATCCCAGTTGTTCCACTGCTAATGTGAAAAAACAGAACAAAAGAATAAAATTGAAAGGAGCCAGGTACATCATTCACTGTCTTGTGCTCGGGGTTTCCCAGGTGGTACTGGTGGTGAGGAACCCGCCTGCCAAAGCAGGTTAGCCCTAAGAGATTCGGGTTCAATCCCTGGGTCAGACACGACTGAAGTGACTTAGCACATATGCGTGTATGTGTGTTCAGTTTCGTCTGACCCTGTGTGACCCTATGGACTGTAGCCCACCAGGCTCCTCTGTCCATGGGATTCTCCAGGCAAGAGTAATGGAATGGGTTGCTGTGCCCTCCTTCAGGATATCTTCCCGACCCAGGGATCAAACCTGTATCTCTTGACTCTCTTAAATTGACAGGTGGATTCTTTACCATCTGAGTCACCAGGGAAGTCCATACATTGTATATATAATACATAAACTATATAGTATATGCATTTTTTTTCCTGAATAATCTTGAAACAGTACTGAACATTGAGCTCCTCTGTGCAGGGCCAGCACCCTCTGCTAACAGGTCTTGGGTGGTGGCGACACCTAGAGGCCTGACGGCTGACTGCAAGCCACAGAGTGGACTGTGCTGCATTTTAACCATCACCATTGCGGTGAAACGATTCGTGAAGATACCCATGAAAAGGGAGTCTACCTTTCAAAACGGGTCTTTTGCAGTATATATTTACATACCTTACATTGGAAAGGAAGGCCTAAGGAGGGGTAATTTTTCAGTATTTCAGAAGATGACCTAAGTAGGTTGGGAAACCTAGGTTCTCCAAGGAATTAAGCGGTCCTGAGTTCCTGGGGGAGAAGCGGGGCATGGAGAGACCCGGTGGAGGGTGGAGGATCGCGAGAGATGTGCTTGAATTTACCTTGTTGTAGTTCTAGAAGGAGCGGTAGGGAATCTTAAGTAAACTAGAAACCAAGTAAACATTATTCACAGCACCAGCCACAGGGCCCTGCACCGGTAGGTGACAGAAAATACTTAATGGAGCAGGACTTTGCGTTTTGGTGGAGTAACAGCGTTCACAAGCCCCTCATCATTCCCCTCCCAGGCCTGCCCCAGCTCGACCAACCAAACGTGGCAGGGCAGAGGCGGTGGTGTAGAACACCTGTGCGTGTGAAGGGGATCTTGCTCAGGTCCTAGCCCGGTCACCTGCTGTGTTACCTGCAACTCAGGGAGAGAGAGGCGACAGAGCGAGCACAGACTAGAGGGAGTGAGCCTAGAGGCATTTTTCTATTCCTGCATTCGGAGAAAGCATTAACTGAACACTGTATTAGTTTCCTTTTGCTGCTGTAACATCACCCAGACCTAGTGGCTTAAAACATCACAAATATATATATATATACACACATACACACACACACACACACACACACACACACACACATATATATATATATATAATTTTTTTTTTCAGCACTGTGCGTGCATATGGGAGTGGCATGTGGGATCCTAGTTCCCTGATCAGAAATTGCATTGGAAGCACAGTGCCTTAACCGTTACACTGCCGGGAAGTCCCCACAAAATATAGCTTAACGTTCAGGAGGTCAGAAATCCAAAATCAGCCTCATCCACCCAAACCTAGGTGCTGGCATTCCTTTCGGTTGGCTTTTGGAGAAAATCCATTTCTTTGGCTTTTTCAGCTTCTGGAGGCCTTCGCTTCCGGCTGTGTCACTCAACCTCACGTCTCCTCCGATTCTGACACTGCATCTTTACTCTTAGAAAAATTTCTGTGACTACACTGGACCACTCAAATAATAATCTAGGAAAAGTTCCATTCCAAGATCATGAATTCCATCTGCAAAGTCCCTTAATCAATGGAAAGTGGGTACAGAGGTTTAAGATGTGGACATCTTCGCGAGGAGAGCACATTCTTCTGCCTACCACGAGCACCATGTAATTCACCACGGCGCCAGCGGGCACAAGAGATACACGGTCTCTGCCTCTGGTGGAGCAGGAGCTGGGGTCATGCAAATAAATCAGATTTTCCACATTACAAACAGTGGTCCTCATAGGTAACTCAGTACAAGCTAGCCCAGCTGTGGCCATTAGCTCAGGCTTCCTGATCCTGGTGGCATGTGACCTAGTTCTGAAAGATCAGGATGAGTTAGCTACAGAGGTGAGAAAGGGAATTTTAAGCAGAGCAAGTAGCATGTCACAAGCCCCTCATCATTCCTCCCAGGCCTGCCCCAGCTCGACCAACCAAACGTGGCAGGGCAGAGGCGGTGGTGTAGAACACCTGTGCGTGTGAAGGATCTTGCTCAGGTCCTAGCCCGGTCACCTGCTGTGTTACCTGCAACTCAGGGAGAGAGAGGCGACAGAGCGAGCACAGACTAGAGGGAGTGAGCCTAGAGGCATTTTTCTATTCCTGCATTCGGAGAAAGCATTAACTGAACACTGTATTAGTTTCCTTTTGCTGCTGTAACATCACCCAGACCTAGTGGCTTAAAACATCACAAATATATATATATATACACACATACACACACACACACACACACACACACACACACATATATATATATATATAATTTTTTTTTTCAGCACTGTGCGTGCATATGGGAGTGGCATGTGGGATCCTAGTTCCCTGATCAGAAATTGCATTGGAAGCACAGTGCCTTAACCGTTACACTGCCGGGAAGTCCCCACAAAATATAGCTTAACGTTCAGGAGGTCAGAAATCCAAAATCAGCCTCATCCACCCAAACCTAGGTGCTGGCATTCCTTTCGGTTGGCTTTTGGAGAAAATCCATTTCTTTGGCTTTTTCAGCTTCTGGAGGCCTTCGCTTCCGGCTGTGTCACTCAACCTCACGTCTCCTCCGATTCTGACACTGCATCTTTACTCTTAGAAAAATTTCTGTGACTACACTGGACCACTCAAATAATAATCTAGGAAAAGTTCCATTCCAAGATCATGAATTCCATCTGCAAAGTCCCTTAATCAATGGAAAGTGGGTACAGAGGTTTAAGATGTGGACATCTTCGCGAGGAGAGCACATTCTTCTGCCTACCACGAGCACCATGTAATTCACCACGGCGCCAGCGGGCACAAGAGATACACGGTCTCTGCCTCTGGTGGAGCAGGAGCTGGGGTCATGCAAATAAATCAGATTTTCCACATTACAAACAGTGGTCCTCATAGGTAACTCAGTACGAAGCTAGCCCAGCTGTGGCCATTAGCTCAGGCTTCCTGATCCTGGTGGCATGTGACCTAGTTCTGAAAGATCAGGATGAGTTAGCTACAGAGGTGAGAAAGGGAATTTTAAGCAGAGCAAGTAGCATGTAAAAGTAGCTCAGCTGTTTTCACGATTAATAACATTTAGACTGTGTTGCTGGATGTGGCAGGAGATGAAGCTGACTCTAAGGGCTCAACTATGTATGGAATGAGAGGTTTTTCTTTTGCAGTAGGTTCTGTTCTGTGTTCAAGGAACAAGGAGGTCGATTTTCTCTCACATAAATTAGGAGGTTGGGATTAACACATATGCACTACTGTATATAAAATAGACAACTAATAAGGGCCTACCGAGGGGCTTCCCAGATGGCTCCGTGGTAAAGCATCAGACTGCCGATTCAGGAGACTCAAGAGACAGGAGTTCGATCCCTGGGTTAGGAAGATGCCCTGGAGAAGAAAATGGTAACTCGTTCCAGTATTATTGCCTGGAGAATCCTCAGGGACAGAGGAGCCTGGCAGGCTACAGTTCGTACAGTAGCAAAGAGTTGGACATGAATGAGTGACTGAGCACACATGCACACCCCTACTGTAACACACAGGGAACTATACTTAATGTTTTATAATTATCTATAATGGAAAAGAATCAGAAAAAACGTGTGTGGTGTGTGTGTGTGTGTGTGTGAATCACTGCTACACACTTGAAACTAACACAACATTGTAAAGCAACTATACTCCAATAAAAATAATACTCCAGTAAATTTTTTTTTTAATTGCTTCCCAGTATTTATGTTGTTAGGAAAGTATGTTCGAGTCTGGTCAAATAACCAAATGTATGATAAAAGCAAAGAAATGATAAAGCTAGAATGAAGATAAGCAATTGATCATCTCATGAAAGTATTAAAAGACAATATCTAGAGGAAGATGTATAATATATTTTTCATAAGACTCAATAGAGTTCTCTCACCACTGGCCTCATGAAAATTTTAGTGAGATTTTCATTAAGAAAAAAAGATTCCGGAGGTAAAGACCCAAAGGTGAATTGCTAAGAAATTTGAAACAAATGTGATATTGAACCGTTTCACACTAAAGAGCTTGTAAAACATGTATTGCCCTGCTATTATGGAAATTTTATTTGATTTTATCTCTTGAATAGGGACTAACTCCCAGCTGGTGCTTATTTCATTAGCCATCAAAAAAAAAGGGGGGGGGGTGGAATGTGTCTAGAAACTCAGGGTCCCGGGATCGAGGTAGAATGAAGGTTTGAGGTGGCTAAAGTTTGACAGGTTATTCCTGGACAATGTCAGGAATCACAGATGTCATGTTAAGTAGGAACCAGACTGTAGGGGACTGTGGGAATTGGACACGAACTTGGAACTCTTTGCTGCTCAGTGTATTCCATGGAGCTGTAGCAGCACAGGGAGCCGGCTCTGCCCCCCGCCGCCCCCAACACACATCAAAATCACCTTGTAACAAGTTCCCAGGTGATTCAGTTATGTTGAAGCTTGAGAAGCACTGCTATTGAGATTAGAAGGCACTGAAGTGTTGAAAGCAAGAATGCCAAAGAATAATATTTGCATTTTCTGAAAATCGCAGAGTTGGCAGTCAGAGGAGAAGATGGAGTAAAGGTAAGCGTGAGGCTGGGAAGAATAGAGGCTAGAAGAAAGGTAACTCAGGGATGATAAGGGCTTGGACGAGGGTCATGGCCATAGAGATGTCTTATTGTTGGGGAGAGGGACGGTGACACCCACATTTTCTGGCTTGACTGATGGATGCACATAGAACAGGGAGATGATGAGGTTGCCTTTGGACACTGAGTTTGAGAAGAAGGTAAAGCACCAGGTGCTTAAATTCACCATAAGACAATACAGTGGCTGTGATGTTCAGAAAGTCCTGGAGGAAGCAGGAAAGCTAGGAGAAAGGATTCAGTGCTATATGGGAGCTGTTTCAAAGAAGGGTCAGATCAAACAGACGCTAAAGTTTATCCTTTGGATTTGACATTTTGGAAATTTTGGTGAGCTTCTTAATTATATGCCAATAAATAATGTGAGAATAAACTACTGAAATTGGGAGAAAGAGGATAGAATGCATACAGAAAATCCCTAAAATAAACCCAAGTTGGAGCAAGCAGACTTGCAGTGGTAGGTGTGATTTTAAGGACTCTTGTGGAAACATAGACAAGCCACTTGAAAAGGAACATGCTTCAGCAAAAATCTTGTAACTACAGCATTGGGAGCCCAGAAAGAAGGGGAGAAAATGGAGATCAGAGGTGTTAGAGGCTCTAAGATGATCTTTACAGAAGGAAAACAATAAAATTGGAGATAAGTGATGGAGATGGGGTGATTTAAACTGTGGTCATTAAGAGTTCCTTCAATTTCATTCTGTTTCATCAACAGCAGGTATATGGAGTTAAATCTGCCCCACTCGGGGCTTCCCCTGGTGGTCCAGTGGGTAAGGACACCGCCTTGCAGTGCAAGGGGCGCCGGTTCGAGCCCTGGCCTGGGAAGATCCCATGTGCCGTGGAGTGGCTGGACCCATGTGTCCAACCACCGAGCCTGAGCTCTGGAGCGCATGTGCCCAGAACCGGCGCTCTGCAATGACAGACGCCACCGCGATGGGAGACCCACAGGAGCCAAAGAACAAAGACGGATGAAAATAGAGAAATGAAAGACCAATAGAAGTGGCCCGCCCGCTCCCCTCCCTCCCCAACCCGACCCCCACCCAAAAATAAATAAATAAATAAATCTTTAAAAAAAAAAAAATCTGCCCCACTGTCTTCGTTCTATCTTGTGTGTCATAAGTTTTTGATATATGGTTCTCATGGGGTTCATATATGTTGAGTTAGAACTGTACCCATTTGTTTTAAACTGGTAGTCATTTAAGTTCAGACACATTCTGAAAGATCTACATTTTTGCTCCCCACCCCGACATTTTGTGTTTTTGATGTCGTATGTTACATCTTCATGTCTATCCCTTAATTGTTTATTGTAGTCGCTTTTACAATTTTTTGTTTTTTAGCTTCATATTCTTATTTAAGTGATCCATCCTCAGTCTTTATTATATTTTTTTCCTTTCCTATTGGTATTTTCCCTTTCCTATAAATTCTTACTTTTCCACTTAGAGAAGACCTTTAACATTTCTTTTTTTAATCACTTCATTTTTTCTAGTTTTTGGGCCCTTGTTTTTTGGGAGAAAGAGGATAGAATGCATACAGAAAATCCCTAAAATAAACCCAAGTTGGAGCAAGCAGACTTGCAGTGGTAGGTGTGATTTTAAGGACTCTTGTGGAAACATAGACAAGCCACTTGAAAAGGAACATGCTTCAGCAAAAATCTTGTAACTACAGCATTGGGAGCCCAGAAAGAAGGGGAGAAAATGGAGATCAGAGGTGTTAGAGGCTCTAAGATGATCTTTACAGAAGGAAAACAATAAAATTGGAGATAAGTGATGGAGATGGGGTGATTTAAACTGTGGTCATTAAGAGTTCCTTCAATTTCATTCTGTTTCATCAACAGCAGGTATATGGAGTTAAATCTGCCCCACTCGGGGCTTCCCCTGGTGGTCCAGTGGGTAAGGACACCGCCTTGCAGTGCAAGGGGCGCCGGTTCGAGCCCTGGCCTGGGAAGATCCCATGTGCCGTGGAGTGGCTGGACCCATGTGTCCAACCACCGAGCCTGAGCTCTGGAGCGCATGTGCCCAGAACCGGCGCTCTGCAATGACAGACGCCACCGCGATGGGAGACCCACAGGAGCCAAAGAACAAAGACGGATGAAAATAGAGAAATGAAAGACCAATAGAAGTGGCCCGCCCGCTCCCCTCCCTCCCCAACCCGACCCCCACCCAAAATAAATAAATAAATAAATCTTTAAAAAAAAAAAAATCTGCCCCACTGTCTTCGTTCTATCTTGTGTGTCATAAGTTTTTGATATATGGTTCTCATGGGGTTCATATATGTTGAGTTAGAACTGTACCCATTTGTTTTAAACTGGTAGTCATTTAAGTTCAGACACATTCTGAAAGATCTACATTTTTGCTCCCCACCCCGACATTTTGTGTTTTTGATGTCGTATGTTACATCTTCATGTCTATCCCTTAATTGTTTATTGTAGTCGCTTTTACAATTTTTTGTTTTTTAGCTTCATATTCTTATTTAAGTGATCCATCCTCAGTCTTTATTATATTTTTTTCCTTTCCTATTGGTATTTTCCCTTTCCTATAAATTCTTACTTTTCCACTTAGAGAAGACCTTTAACATTTCTTTTAAAGTAAGTTTACTATTAATGCACTCTTCTAGTTTTTTGCTTGTCTGCAAAGTTCTTTGTTTCTCCTATTCTAAACGCTGGGGACACTATCCTAGATTACAAGTTTTTCTGTAGAGAAATCAGCTGATTGCCTCCTGGGGGTTACCTTGTATATCCTTTGTTTTTCTCTTGCTTCATTTAGGATTCTCTCTTTATCTTTAAATTTTGCTATTTTAATTCTGATATGTCTTGGTGTTGCTCTATTTGGGTTCATCATTTTGGGGACTCTGCAGTTTCAATATCTAAATGCCCATTTCCTTCTTCAGGTTTGGGAAGCCATAATTTCCTCAAACACATTTTCAGTCCTTTTCTCTCGCTTCTCCTTCTGGGACCCCTATAATGTGAATGTTGATGCGTGCATGCCTGCTCAGTCGTGGCTGACTCTTTGCAACCCCATGGCTGAATGTTGATATACTTAATATTATTTTAGAGATCTCTTCAACTAGTTTCATTTTCTTTTTTTTTTTTTTTTTATAATATTTATTTATTTATTTTTGGGCGGGGGTCGGGTTGGGGAGGGAGGGGAGCGGGCGCTCCACTTCTGTTGGTCTTTCGTTTCTCTATTTTCATCTGTCTTTGTTCTTTGGCCCCTGTGGGCCTCCCATCGCGGTGGCGTCTGTCCTTGCAGAGCGCCAGCTCTGGGCGCATGTGCACCAGAGCTCCAGCTCGGTAATTGGACACATCGGTCCAACCGCTCAGCGGCACGTGGGCTCTTCCCAGGCCAGGGATCAAACCGGCGCCCCTTGCACTGCAAGGCGGTGTCCTTACCCACTGGACCACCAGGGGAAGCCCCTAGTTTCATTTTCTTAATTTTTCTTTTTGGTGTTCTAATTTGATGAATTCCACTAATGTGTCTTTTAAGTCAGTTATGCATTTTTTTCCTTTTTTAAAATTTATTTTGACTACTTTTATTGATCTTCCCTTTATTTATTTTCATCCATCTCTGCTCTTTGGCCTGTGTGGGCCTCCCATTGCAATGGCCTCTCGCTGCAGAGCATCGGCTCTGGGCACTTAGTTTCCCTTAGAGAAGACCTTTAACATTTCTTTTAAAGTAAGTTTACTATTAATGCACTCTTCTAGTTTTTTGCTTGTCTGCAAAGTTCTTTGTTTCTCCTATTCTAAACGCTGGGGACACTATCCTAGATTACAAGTTTTTCTGTAGAGAAATCAGCTGATTGCCTCCTGGGGGTTACCTTGTATATCCTTTGTTTTTCTCTTGCTTCATTTAGGATTCTCTCTTTATCTTTAAATTTTGCTATTTTAATTCTGATATGTCTTGGTGTTGCTCTATTTGGGTTCATCATTTTGGGGACTCTGCAGTTTCAATATCTAAATGCCCATTTCCTTCTTCAGGTTTGGGAAGCCATAATTTCCTCAAACACATTTTCAGTCCTTTTCTCTCGCTTCTCCTTCTGGGACCCCTATAATGTGAATGTTGATGCGTGCATGCCTGCTCAGTCGTGGCTGACTCTTTGCAACCCCATGGCTGAATGTTGATATACTTAATATTATTTTAGAGATCTCTTCAACTAGTTTCATTTTCTTTTTTTTTTTTTTTATAATATTTATTTATTTATTTTTGGGCGGGGGTCGGGTTGGGGAGGGAGGGGAGCGGGCGCTCCACTTCTGTTGGTCTTTCGTTTCTCTATTTTCATCTGTCTTTGTTCTTTGGCCCCTGTGGGCCTCCCATCGCGGTGGCGTCTGTCCTTGCAGAGCGCCAGCTCTGGGCGCATGTGCACCAGAGCTCCAGCTCGGTAATTGGACACATCGGTCCAACCGCTCAGCGGCACGTGGGCTCTTCCCAGGCCAGGGATCAAACCGGCGCCCCTTGCACTGCAAGGCGGTGTCCTTACCCACTGGACCACCAGGGGAAGCCCCTAGTTTCATTTTCTTAATTTTTCTTTTTGGTGTTCTAATTTGATGAATTCCACTAATGTGTCTTTTAAGTCAGTTATGCATTTTTTTCCTTTTTTAAAATTTATTTTGACTACTTTTATTGATCTTCCCTTTATTTATTTTCATCCATCTCTGCTCTTTGGCCTGTGTGGGCCTCCCATTGCAATGGCCTCTCGCTGCAGAGCATCGGCTCTGGGCACTTGAGCTGCAGAGCTCATAATTGGACACACCTGTCCAGCCGCTCTGCGGCATGTGGGATCTTCCCAGGCCAAGGATTGAACCAGTGCCTCTTGTACTGCAAGGCAGGCTCTTTACCCACTGGACCACCAGGGAAGCCCAGTTACGCATTTTTATTCTTTTTTTTTTCTAGCCAAAAAGTAAGTTTTAGATCAATTACCTGAGTTTTACATTTAAATTCCATCTATAAGTTCATCTTTATCTCATAAATAATGAGCTTGGCTGTATTTATCTTCATTTTTCTTATTTACCATTTAAAATAAATGTTCCTTTAAAATGAAGATGTATAACTGAATCATTTTGCTGTCCGTCTGAAACACCTACATTGTGCATCAACTATACTGTGACTGCAGCCATGAAATTAAAAGACACTTGCTTCTTGCAAGGAAAGCTATGACAAACCTAGACAGTGTATTAAAAAATGGAGACATCAGGGGCTTCCCTCGTGGTCCAGTGGGTAAGGACACCCCCCTTGCAGTGCAAGGGGCGCCAGTTCAAACACTGGCCTGGGAAGATCCCACGTGCTGCGGAGCAGCTGGACCGATGTGTCTAACTACTGAGCCCGAGCTCTGGAGCGCATGCGCCCAGAGCCGGTGCTCTGCAGCAAGAGAGGCTACTGCGATGGGAGGTACACACCGGCCAAAAGAACAAAGATGGAATTAAATGAAAGACCAATAAAAGTGCCCCTCCCCCCCAAAATGGAGACATCAGTTTGCCAACAAAGGGCCTTATAGTCAAAGCTATGTCTTTTCTAGTAGTCATGTACAGGTGTGAGAGATGGACCATACAAAGGTCGGAGCACTGAAGAATTGATGCTTTTGAATTGCGGTCCTGGAGAATACTCTTGAGAGTCCCTTGGACAGCTAGGAGATCAAACCAGTCAATCCTAAAGGCAGTCATCCCTGAATATTCATTAGAATGACTGACAATGAAGCTGAAGTTCCAATACTTTGGCCACCTGATGTGAAGAGCTGACTCACTGGAAAAGATCCTGATGCTGGGAGAGATAGAGGGCAGGAGGAGAAGCAGGCAACAGAAGAGATGGTTAGATAGCATCGCCGACTCAGTGGACATGGGTTAGAGCAAACTCCAAGAGATAGTGAAGGACAGGGAAGCATGGTGTGCTGCAGTCCATGTGGTCACAAAGAGATGGACACAACTTAGCAACTGAACAACAACATACTCCAATATAAAATAAAAAAATTTTTAAGAAACTGAAAAAAAAACCATATTTCTCTCAAAGTAATTCAATTTTAAGCAGAGAAGAAAGAGACATTTAATAATTAAGAGTAATCATTACCCAAAATAAGTTATCCTTTTCATTTGAATGTATATTCCCTGGACAGTATCTTGGCTCCAAAAAGGGCAGCAGAAAATGTTTTATGCATCAGTCTAATTAGGGTTCAGGAGGTGATGCTCTCAGCAGATGAGTAAAATATTCTTTTATTTTGACATTGCATCACTGTTGAATTTATGGAGTTGGAGAAAGCATCTGAAATAAATTTTCACCATTCATTGGTATTCATGAGAGAAACTTACCTGAACTTCAAGATTTTTAAAATAACCTTTTAAAGAAACTAGACACTAAAATGTGCTTTATTTTCATTTGAAAGAAGCATAAATAATTTTTTCTGACCTGGCACTTTGTCTTTTGTTTTGAAGTTTTGTTTTTCCTTTCCTTTTGGAAGCGTGTCCTAGAGTTTTATAATCTAATTCTAATTGCCTAAAGAATCACATTAAAAAGTAACAGGAAGAATTTAATCTAGAAGTTATTTTTAAATGGAAAAATGTAAAAACTTTTACAATAAACCAGTTATGTTTTATTTTCAGGTTTAATCCTTTATCTTCCCTCTCTGCTGGTAGACATAACTCATGCAAAATGAGATCATCATACCCTCTTATTCTTAATAGAATTTCACAGTATAATCACCCTATTTTACAGAAAGTAGTCGAGAAACATGTTTCAATATCATGCTGTCAATTCCTGTCCATTCTAGTTACTCATGTAGATGTGGGATTAATTAGCAGAAGATTTAGACAGTTTTTGACACCTTCTTAAATATAAAACTATATAGTCTGTGTTTCCTCACTGGGGCTTCCCTGGTGGCTCAGGTGTTAAAGAATCTGCCCACAGTGAGGGAGACTGAGATTCGATCCCTGGGTTGGGAAGATTCCCTGGAGGAGGGCATGGGAACCACTCCAGTGTTCTTGCCTGAAAAATCCCATGGACAGAGCAGCCTGGTGGGCTACAGTCCATGGGATCTCAAAGTGTTGGACATGACTGAGGTGACTAACATCTGTATGTTTTCTCATTGTCACACTAAATCTCCTTATACATAGAAATAATTCTGTTCATCAAAAAACTGGAGTTTAAAGTTTTAAATTATTTTTCAAATTTGTTTCCTCAAGTGTACAAGGTCAATTGGATAATTGATTATCTTCTATTTCACATCTATAAGGAGCCATCTTAATCATGGAATAAATACTTTTTATTCATGGTTTTTTCTGCCTTTTGTTCTCTTGCAGGTAAGTTAGGTGCATTTATGGCCAGTGTTGACAAGAACCTCTTTGTCAGATGAGCATGGCTTTTGGGTCACTCATCCCAAGGCAGTCTGATCTGCTCAAATTAGGAGTCACTAGCTGATAAATAACCATTTTTCATAAAAACCTGAACTTCAAGATTTTTAAAATAACCTTTTAAGAAACTAGACACTAAAATGTGCTTTATTTTCATTTGAAAGAAGCATAAATAATTTTTTCTGACCTGGCACTTTGTCTTTTGTTTTGAAGTTTTGTTTTCCTTTCCTTTTGGAAGCGTGTCCTAGAGTTTTATAATCTAATTCTAATTGCCTAAAGAATCACATTAAAAAGTAACAGGAAGAATTTAATCTAGAAGTTATTTTTAAATGGAAAAATGTAAAAACTTTTACAATAAACCAGTTATGTTTTATTTTCAGGTTTAATCCTTTATCTTCCCTCTCTGCTGGTAGACATAACTCATGCAAAATGAGATCATCATACCCTCTTATTCTTAATAGAATTTCACAGTATAATCACCCTATTTTACAGAAAGTAGTCGAGAAACATGTTTCAATATCATGCTGTCAATTCCTGTCCATTCTAGTTACTCATGTAGATGTGGGATTAATTAGCAGAAGATTTAGACAGTTTTTGACACCTTCTTAAATATAAAACTATATAGTCTGTGTTTCCTCACTGGGGCTTCCCTGGTGGCTCAGGTGTTAAAGAATCTGCCCACAGTGAGGGAGACTGAGATTCGATCCCTGGGTTGGGAAGATTCCCTGGAGGAGGGCATGGGAACCACTCCAGTGTTCTTGCCTGAAAAATCCCATGGACAGAGCAGCCTGGTGGGCTACAGTCCATGGGATCTCAAAGTGTTGGACATGACTGAGGTGACTAACATCTGTATGTTTTCTCATTGTCACACTAAATCTCCTTATACATAGAAATAATTCTGTTCATCAAAAAACTGGAGTTTAAAGTTTTAAATTATTTTTCAAATTTGTTTCCTCAAGTGTACAAGGTCAATTGGATAATTGATTATCTTCTATTTCACATCTATAAGGAGCCATCTTAATCATGGAATAAATACTTTTTATTCATGGTTTTTTCTGCCTTTTGTTCTCTTGCAGGTAAGTTAGGTGCATTTATGGCCAGTGTTGACAAGAACCTCTTTGTCAGATGAGCATGGCTTTTGGGTCACTCATCCCAAGGCAGTCTGATCTGCTCAAATTAGGAGTCACTAGCTGATAGGGCAGCTGAAGTCTTCTTTTTTAAAAAAAATATTGATTTATTTCTTTGGCTGTGTCAAGACTTAGTGCCATACGTGGGATATTTGTAGGGGCACATGAACTCTCTAGTTATGGGTGCTTGGGCTCCAGAGTGCATGGGCTCAGTAGTTGTAGTGTGCGGGCTGAGTTGCTCTGTGGTGTGTGGAATCTTAATTCCCCAACCAGAGATAGAACCAGTATGCCCTGCATTGGAGGCCATATTCTTAACCACTGGACCACAAAGGAAGTGCCTATTCATGCGGTCCTGTCATATTTTGTCTTCAGAAACTCCAGATGGTGTGTCTGTTAGGACTCTTTCCCAGCTTGTACAACCTAAGATGCACAGTCCTGCTTGCTGTTCATCTCACTCCTACTAGAATATCATCAGACTTGTGTGTGTGTGTGTGTGTGTTCTTATATAACTCTTCTCTGTGCTATAGCTTTGAAGAATACCAATTTCTTATACTTCATTTTTACATAGACAAACTGGTTTCTCCATTATCAATCTGGGAAACGCTTCATCCTGGCTTTAAAAAACCTTCCCAAACCCCTGTCCCTGTCCCACTTCTGTCTCCAACTTTTCCCCATCTTATCCATCTGTTTCAGCCTGGCTGATCTCCCCACTACAGCGAGGGTGCGTTTCTCCCACTCAATGCCCAGCCATGACTCATCAGTCTCCCCATGCAGACTGCCTTTCTTCCCCTCCCCCTTCGCCTACTCAGCCTTCAAGCTCCAACCTAGCTTCTTCCTTCCTTCTTTAGGAGGACTTTTAAAAAAATCTATTTATTTACTTGGCTGCCTTGGGGCTTAGTGTTTTAGTCGCATAATGCGGTATCTATCTATGGGATGCACAGGCTCTCTAGTTGTGATGTATGGGGTTAGTTGCTTCATGGCATGTGGCATTTTAGCTCCCCAGCCAGGGATCAAACCCACATCCTCTGCATTGCAAAGCCAATTCTTTGCCACTGGACCCTCAGGGAGGTTTCTAGGAGGACTTTCTTGACTACTTCCGCTGATTTGTAGTTCATGTCTGTCTGAATGGTTCCATTATTTGTTTCCAGAATTGTTCATTTGTCACTTGATTAGCATCAATAATCCAACAGTTTTTTTTTAACTTCCAAGGAGATTATATATTTTTTGGAGAACAAGGGACCAACGTTCAGGCTTCCCATCCTTCCTTCCCATTGACTTTAGCACAAGGCCTTCCCATGGGAGCCACTAAAGAGAGATCTCTTGACCAGATAAATGAGCAGCAGCATTTGGTGCTGGACTTTGCTGCTTCACAGATGGACATTTACCTGATGTTGAACTGAGCTTAAACAGGTTAATTAAAAAAAAAGGTTAGCTGATTTACTGGTTACGGTCTTCTGTTTATCTGTCTAGTTTTCTGCTTTCCTTATCAATAAAAATCTAGCTGTTTGCCTTTGATAGAAAGGTGTTTTCCAGTTAAGTAATTCTCTACTCCTTTCACCCTCTCTAATCTTTCAAAAACTTCTCTCTTGTTCTCCCCAGGAGGCAGCCTTTTGTTGGCACCCAGTCCTGGCCTCCGTGCTTTGTGATGTTTGATAGGCAGGTCCTTTTACAAAGTATTGACCATACAGGATGAAGTTCGCAAACTTTCTCTACAAAGGGCCAGAGCATAAGTATTTTAAGCTTTGCATGACCTGTGGTCTCTGTTGAGACCACTCGATTCTGCCATTGGAGTGTGAAATCAGCAATAGACAATATACCTATGTGAGCAAATGATGTGGCTGTGTTTCAACAAAACTTTTTATGAACATGGAAATTTGAATTACATATGATTCTTGTATGTCATGAAATATCCTTTTGTGGTTTACAATCATTACGAAGTGTAAAAAATGATTCTTAGCTGGTGGGCTTACAGATACAGATGGTAGGTCAAACTTGGTTTGCCAAGCCCTGATATAGTATTAAAATGCAGCTTAGACATCAGCCAGGGTAATTTAATTAGAGGCAAAATTGGCTCAAGTCCAGTTTCTGGCTTGTGGAATTTCAGAGCTGTACCTAAGATTCCTATCTATTCTTGGTTAATATATGATGTCTTCAAACCTCCTGGCTCCTTTCCTCATTTTAGGCTTCTGCTCTATACCTTGCTGACCCTCCTATAAAACATAGCCCTTTTATTGAGCAACTCAAAAAGTACCAGCCCCCGAAAGAGGCCTTCTTGAACAAAATAGATTTCAGAGGAGGAATTTGTCACAAGTCTAAGCCATGTCTAATGGAATCATGACACTGTACGCTTAAAAATAATTTCTTTGGGCCATGCTGCATGTGGCATCTTACTTACTCAACCAGGGATCCAAACTGCATCCCTTGCATTAGAAGCACAAAGTCATAACCACTAGACCACCAGGGAAGCCCAATGACATTAGACTCTTAGAAGGCAGTTCTATCACTTTACCACTGGGTTCTATTCTCACCCCCACAGTCACCCTCCAAATAAATATGATGTTTCTATAAGAAGACTTGGCTTGGGGGCTTCCCCTGGTGGTCCAGTGGGTAAGGACACCGCCTTGCAGTGCAAGGGGCGCCGGTTCGAGCCCTGGCCTGGGAAGATCCCACGTGCCGCAGAGCAGCTGGACTGATGTGTCCAATCACCGAGCCGGAGCTCTGGAGCACATGCGCCCAGACCGGTGCTCTGCAACGACAGACGCCACCGCGATAGGAGGCCCACAGGAGCCAAAGAACGAAGACGGATGAAAACAGAGAAATGAAAGACCAATGGAAGTGGCCCGCCTGCTCCCCTCCCTCCCCAACCCAACCCCCGCCCAAAGTAAATAAACAAATAAATCTTAAAAAAAAAAAAAAAAAACTTGCCTTCCCAGGTGGCGCTAGTGGTAAAGAATCCACCTGCCAAAGCAAGAGATGCAATGGACACAGGTTTGATCCTGAATTGAGAAGATCCCCTAGAGGAGGGCACAGCAACCCACTCCAGTATTCTTGCTGGGAGAATCCCATGGACAGAGGAGCCTGGCAGGCTATAGTCCATAGGGCTGCTAAGAGTTGAATACGACTGAGCACATACAGTACATAAGAGGATGTATAATTTTAGCCCTGATATAGTATTAAAATGCAGCTTAGACATCAGCCAGGGTAATTTAATTAGAGGCAAAATTGGCTCAAGTCCAGTTTCTGGCTTGTGGAATTTCAGAGCTGTACCTAAGATTCCTATCTATTCTTGGTTAATATATGATGTCTTCAAACCTCCTGGCTCCTTTCCTCATTTTAGGCTTCTGCTCTATACCTTGCTGACCCTCCTATAAAACATAGCCCTTTTATTGAGCAACTCAAAAAGTACCAGCCCCCGAAAGAGGCCTTCTTGAACAAAATAGATTTCAGAGGAGGAATTTGTCACAAGTCTAAGCCATGTCTAATGGAATCATGACACTGTACGCTTAAAAATAATTTCTTTGGGCCATGCTGCATGTGGCATCTTACTTACTCAACCAGGGATCCAAACTGCATCCCTTGCATTAGAAGCACAAAGTCATAACCACTAGACCACCAGGGAAGCCCAATGACATTAGACTCTTAGAAGGCAGTTCTATCACTTTACCACTGGGTTCTATTCTCACCCCCACAGTCACCCTCCAAATAAATATGATGTTTCTATAAGAAGACTTGGCTTGGGGGCTTCCCCTGGTGGTCCAGTGGGTAAGGACACCGCCTTGCAGTGCAAGGGGCGCCGGTTCGAGCCCTGGCCTGGGAAGATCCCACGTGCCGCAGAGCAGCTGGACTGATGTGTCCAATCACCGAGCCGGAGCTCTGGAGCACATGCGCCCAGACCGGTGCTCTGCAACGACAGCCGCCACCGCGATAGGAGGCCCACAGGAGCCAAAGAACGAAGACGGATGAAAACAGAGAAATGAAAGACCAATGGAAGTGGCCCGCCTGCTCCCCTCCCTCCCCAACCCAACCCCCGCCCAAAGTAAATAAACAAATAAATCTTAAAAAAAAAAAAAAAAAACTTGCCTTCCCAGGTGGCGCTAGTGGTAAAGAATCCACCTGCCAAAGCAAGAGATGCAATGGACACAGGTTTGATCCTGAATTGAGAAGATCCCCTAGAGGAGGGCACAGCAACCCACTCCAGTATTCTTGCTGGGAGAATCCCATGGACAGAGGAGCCTGGCAGGCTATAGTCCATAGGGCTGCTAAGAGTTGAATACGACTGAGCACATACAGTACATAAGAGGACTGGTTCAACTTTTTACAAAAGTGGTACCTTTCTCCCCTCTTGAATTTTGGGCACTCATCTGTTCATTCAATTTGTGTTTTGAATTGTATTGATTTCTTGAATGTGGCATACATTTCTTTCTAAAGAAGCTTTCCACAATGAGGGAAATATTCCATATCGGCACCATTCAACAAAGTGGCCACCTGTGACTCCTGAGCACTTGAAAGTGCCTAAAAAGACTGAGGAACTGAATTTTAGACTGTATCTCATTTAAACTAAATGTAAACAACCACACATGGCTACTGGTTTCATCTTGCACAGCACAAATCTATTATGGGCAGGCCACTTAGATTCCTTTTGAGGCTCTACTAATAGTTCCTAAAACTTACTTAGCACAAAATTGAGACTGGGCTTTCACTGCCAGTGTGCAGGATTTAATTACAACTCCACAGTTTATCGTGGTTGCCTTGTAATCAATACTATTTAAAGCTTTCACTCTTCACTTCTGTCATGTAACTGAAGACAGACCCTAGCTTTCAAGGTTTTCTTCTATTTTCCACTCCAGTTACACACAAAGTTAAAGACTCTTTTCCCCCAAGAGCATATTCCTTACACAGAGCACATCTTCAGTCATGTGTCCAAATGCTACATTGATTCCAGCTGCTTCTTTACCAAGTTCATAGACACAACAGCTGGTCTTTGTTTTTAACACCTCTCCACTTAGGCAAAATATTTCATTTTAAATACTGGTTTAATATGTTAAAGTGGGGATGATCCATATGGAAACTATCCTAGGAAAATACTGATGGCTTGGGTACACAGGAGAATTGATCAATCTGGATTAGGAAGGTTTTGAAATAGTGCTAGGATGTTTCTCAAAAATGTCAAGAAATACTAAATTTAATCACTGTAGATAAACATAGCCCTTTTGGCAATGAAGCCAAACTTTGGACACAGTCCCAATATCCCAAGAATATAATGAACCTGTGTATTCTAGCAAATCTGGAATCATTGTTACCAAGTCATTTGGAACATTCTGCCAGAGAGTGTGGTATACAAATCTATATGAATCTGGAGAAGCTGAGAGGGTCGATAACCCTTGAAACTAAATTAGTGTTGGGATTCATTCCAAAATAATGAATCAAAACAAGATGGTATCTAAGAGGGCCAGCATATTCAGGAGAACATTGATCTCTAGCCTTCCGTAATTATTTGAGTCACTTAGCAAGTGGTAGGGGTCAAGATGTGAGATACTGATAACTACTTTCCATATTAAAAGATTGATTAGGTATAAAACACCCAATCTGGGCACTTCCTTGACGAAATCCAGTGGTTAAGACTCTGCCTTTCAGTTCACGGGGTATGGGTTCAATCCCTCATCAGAGAGCCCACATACCTTGCTGCCAAAACTCCGGAACATAAAATACAAGAAAAGAAATATTGTAACAAATTCAATAAAGACTTTAAAAATGGTCCACATCAAAAAAAATCTTTAAAAACACACACGCAATTTGTACCTTCTCATATACTAATCACCAGACAAATGTTAATTCCCTTTTCCTCAGCTTTCCTCCCTGACCTTTGAGATTTCAGTCACTAGGGAGGTGCCACATGGAAAGTTGCTCTCTCCCAGGGATGCTGTGACCAGACAGCCTTCATGGAAGAGAGGTCTCCTGGAGGAATTGTGAGGCAGTAGGCCCAAGAACTAGCTCTGACCAACTGCTCCAAGCAAGGTCATAGCAGTAGGAGATGGTATTGCTCTCTACTATAAGAGCTTTAAACCCAAGCACAAAAAATCCTTACAGAAGATGTTTTGGGAAGCATGAGCTCAAATTAAAAACCACATAAATGCAAGATGAAATAAACTACTACAGCCAAGAATTAGCAGAAACCGCGAACTGCAGAGTTAGAGGTTTGGTGTTAGAGATATTTGATACCAGAATATAAAATAAAGTGTTATTATGGTTAGCATAATATAAAAAGTACTGACAACATGAGTGGGACTAGGAGACATACAAAATGACAGGGCAGGGGAAGAAAATAAAATTTTTGGAAATAAAGGCATATGTAATAATTAAAACAAGAAACTCCACAGATAAAGAAAGGAGACTTGTGAACTGGGAGCTAAAGAATCCGAAGAAATCTGAAGAAATTTCTCAGTTAAATTAGAGATAAATAAGATTAAGAGATATAAAAGGAAGTTCTCTAGTGAGAAGATGTAACTATATTCAATCCAGAGTTTTAGAATAGAATAGAGGAAAGGCAATATCCAAAAAGATACTGAATTTTTCCAAAACTGTAGAAAGCCTCAAATTCTCAGATCCAGGAAACCCAAACAAATTTCAAACCAGATAGTTTGCACAGGACTTTAGAGAGAAACCCATATCAGGTGGGCTCCAAATGGATTAAACCTAAACATGAGAGGTAAAACTTGAAGATACAACATTTAGTGAATGAATGAATGTACTCAGTTATGAAGAACATGTCATTTTATTTAATGATCAAACGGTAGATGAAAAAATCTCTTATCACACAAACCACTGAAATTCTAACTGCATATCAGCATGATTCTCAAGTGAATAACTGTCAATGGGCCTTTCATGAGAAAATCCTTAGAAAAAATTCAAGTCAATGACAGATTACAAAGTTGCAGAAATATAATTTCTACAGAAAATTTGCCTTCCTAAAATCTAAGTTTTCAATGGTTACAGATCAAAAGAATAAAAATCTATGAAATTAGCTATAAAGAATATTAAAAAAATAAGCATTCCTACAGAATAATGAGAATCATACAAGAGAGGGTCGACAGATGAGAGGATATCAGGACTAGGGTAAAGAAGACAGAAAGCTGAAAACTTCCTCTAGCCATACCCCTAAGGGTTTTAGGAATTCGCTGTGAGACAATGTTGGAAGTTATTATAAATACCACTGTGCACGGTGCTTATAGTTTGTAGAGAAGAATTATGCCCAAGCTAATTTAAAGTAATGTGTTTATACTTCTTATTCCATATGGTCTTCATTAAGTTATTCTCAATTACTCCTTTTGTGATCTCTATTAAGGATTGAGTTAATGAGCTTTTCTAGTACTGAATTTGGAAAAAGGAAATATGTAATACAAAATGACAGGGCAGGGGAAGAAAATAAAATTTTTGGAAATAAAGGCATATGTAATAATTAAAACAAGAAACTCCACAGATAAAGAAAGGAGACTTGTGAACTGGGAGCTAAAGAATCCGAAGAAATCTGAAGAAATTTCTCAGTTAAATTAGAGATAAATAAGATTAAGAGATATAAAAGGAAGTTCTCTAGTGAGAAGATGTAACTATATTCAATCCAGAGTTTTAGAATAGAATAGAGGAAAGGCAATATCCAAAAAGATACTGAATTTTTCCAAAACTGTAGAAAGCCTCAAATTCTCAGATCCAGGAAACCCAAACAAATTTCAAACCAGATAGTTTGCACAGGACTTTAGAGAGAAACCCATATCAGGTGGGCTCCAAATGGATTAAACCTAAACATGAGAGGTAAAACTTGAAGATACAACATTTAGTGAATGAATGAATGTACTCAGTTATGAAGAACATGTCATTTTATTTAATGATCAAACGGTAGATGAAAAAATCTCTTATCACACAAACCACTGAAATTCTAACTGCATATCAGCATGATTCTCAAGTGAATAACTGTCAATGGGCCTTTCATGAGAAAATCCTTAGAAAAAATTCAAGTCAATGACAGATTACAAAGTTGCAGAAATATAATTTCTACAGAAAATTTGCCTTCCTAAAATCTAAGTTTTCAATGGTTACAGATCAAAAGAATAAAAATCTATGAAATTAGCTATAAAGAATATTAAAAAAATAAGCATTCCTACAGAATAATGAGAATCATACAAGAGAGGGTCGACAGATGAGAGGATATCAGGACTAGGGTAAAGAAGACAGAAAGCTGAAAACTTCCTCTAGCCATACCCCTAAGGGTTTTAGGAATTCGCTGTGAGACAATGTTGGAAGTTATTATAAATACCACTGTGCACGGTGCTTATAGTTTGTAGAGAAGAATTATGCCCAAGCTAATTTAAAGTAATGTGTTTATACTTCTTATTCCATATGGTCTTCATTAAGTTATTCTCAATTACTCCTTTTGTGATCTCTATTAAGGATTGAGTTAATGAGCTTTTCTAGTACTAATGTCTACATCTGATTGATCTCAACTGGTATATTAATCATACCTTTGCTTTTCTGCTGCACTGCCACCTTGCTGACCTTGGGGGTCTACCCAGAGACGGCAAACAACTCACCTGTGAACACACCTTTCCTAACGGAAACAAGCCAGTCCAGAGTCCATGCCCTCAAGCACCTGCTTTATCAGGCTCTCACACTCTGGGCCCTATCCACCTACCCTAATTACCCCAGGGTCAGGTGTCAGACAACCAGGGGCAGCCACTATACCCAGAGTCTGCTAATATTATTCTAACCAGTGATTGCTAAGCCAGTTCAGTTTGCCTCACTAGTTTATTCTCACAGGAACTAAAATAAAGGCTCTTGCCCACATTTTCCCCTGGCTCTCTCTGTCTCCTGACTTAAGTGGTTGCTTCCCCAGGTGGCTCCCCATGGCACGGCATGCCCTCTCCTCTTGGGATCTGTGAGTGTAACATACTACCTCTTCTCGTGGCATTTGTCTCAATCTTTTGACCTTGCCGTATCTGAATTAGAATAAAACCTATATTTTATCATGATTGGTAATTGTCCTTAAGATTCTGGTAACCTGAGTGGGAAGACCAGATTAGAAATTCTCTTGACTAAATACCACCTTGGCTAGGAGTACTCTTCCCAGGGGTACACATTTCTAAAAACCTTGACAGTGTCCTTTTCACACTGCCATTAGAAGAAAGATATGCAATCTGACTAATGCTGTCTTTCTGACCACTTGATAAAGAATTCCTGTGATTGTGTGAAGTGGATGAAATATAATTGTAGCAAAGCCTCTTCTGTAGCCTGGAGAGGAAATGAAGGAGAAGCATGCTTTGGGTAAGACCCTGTTCAGGGCTGGCCAGCAAGTGGACATGTGAGACTGCCCAGAGAGGAGGCAGGCGTGAATGCAGTCAACAAAGTCAAAAGCATTATACAAATTAAGGGTAAAGATATTTAAATAAAGGAAATATGAGAGTTCCCTTTTCTCCACATCCTCTCCAGGATTTATTGTTTGTAGAATTTTTTGATGATGACCATTCTGACCTTGTGTGAGGCAACACTTCATTGTAGTTTTGATGTGCATTTCTCTAACAATGAACGATGTTAAACATTTTTTATTGTGTTTATTGGCCACTTATATGTCTTCTTTGGAGAAACACCTGTTTAGGTCTTATGCCCATTTTTTGATTGAGTTGGTTTTTAAAAATTTTTATTTATATATTATTTTTGGCTATTCTCGGTTTTCACTGCTACCACAGGCTCTTCTCTAGTTGCAGGGAGTGGGGGCTACTCTCTAATTGAGGTGAGCAGGCTTCTTGTTGTGGTGACTTCTCTTGTTGTGGAACTCGGGCTCTAGGGCTCTAGGGCTTCAATAGTTGTGGCACATGGACTCAATAGTTGTGGCTCCGAGGCTCTAGAGCACAGGCTCCATAGTTGTGGCTCACAGGTTTAGTTGCTCTGCAGCATGTGGGATCTTCCCGGATCAGGGAATGAATCCATGTCTCCTGCATTGGCAGGTGAACTGTCCACCACTGAGATAGCAGGGAAGCCCCAGGTTGTTTATATTTCTGATATTGAGCTACATGAAAATCTCCTTGTACATTTTGGAGATTAATCCTTTGTTAGTTGCTTCAGGAACCCTCTTACACTGTTGGTGGGAATGTAGATTGATAACAGTCACTATGGAGAACAGTATGGAGATTCCTTTAAAAACTAAGAATAAAACTACTGTATGGGCAATCACATATTGGGCATATACCCTGAGAAAACTGTAATTCAAAACACACATGTATCCAAGTGATCATTGGAGAACTATTTACAACAGCCAGGATTGATAAAGAATTCCTGTGATTGTGTGAAGTGGATGAAATATAATTGTAGCAAAGCCTCTTCTGTAGCCTGGAGAGGAAATGAAGGAGAAGCATGCTTTGGGTAAGACCCTGTTCAGGGCTGGCCAGCAAGTGGACATGTGAGACTGCCCAGAGAGGAGGCAGGCGTGAATGCAGTCAACAAAGTCAAAAGCATTATACAAATTAAGGGTAAAGATATTTAAATAAAGGAAATATGAGAGTTCCCTTTTCTCCACATCCTCTCCAGGATTTATTGTTTGTAGAATTTTTTGATGATGACCATTCTGACCTTGTGTGAGGCAACACTTCATTGTAGTTTTGATGTGCATTTCTCTAACAATGAACGATGTTAAACATTTTTTATTGTGTTTATTGGCCACTTATATGTCTTCTTTGGAGAAACACCTGTTTAGGTCTTATGCCCATTTTTTGATTGAGTTGGTTTTTAAAAATTTTTATTTATATATTATTTTTGGCTATTCTCGGTTTTCACTGCTACCACAGGCTCTTCTCTAGTTGCAGGGAGTGGGGGCTACTCTCTAATTGAGGTGAGCAGGCTTCTTGTTGTGGTGACTTCTCTTGTTGTGGAACTCGGGCTCTAGGGCTCTAGGGCTTCAATAGTTGTGGCACATGGACTCAATAGTTGTGGCTCCGAGGCTCTAGAGCACAGGCTCCATAGTTGTGGCTCACAGGTTTAGTTGCTCTGCAGCATGTGGGATCTTCCCGGATCAGGGAATGAATCCATGTCTCCTGCATTGGCAGGTGAACTGTCCACCACTGAGATAGCAGGGAAGCCCCAGGTTGTTTATATTTCTGATATTGAGCTACATGAAAATCTCCTTGTACATTTTGGAGATTAATCCTTTGTTAGTTGCTTCAGGAACCCTCTTACACTGTTGGTGGGAATGTAGATTGATAACAGTCACTATGGAGAACAGTATGGAGATTCCTTTAAAAACTAAGAATAAAACTACTGTATGGGCAATCACATATTGGGCATATACCCTGAGAAAACTGTAATTCAAAAACACACATGTATCCAAGTGATCATTGGAGAACTATTTACAACAGCCAGGACATAGAAGCAAACTAGATGTCCATCAAGAAATAGGTTCATTTGTACCATTTTTCTAAATTCCACAGAAGTTCATTAATATACAATATATGTTATTCTCTTTCTGACTGACTTCAATCAGTGTGACAGACTTATCCACATCTCCACAAATGACCCAATTTTGTTCTGTTTTATAGCTGAGTAATATTTCATTGTATGAGTATATCATATCTTTATCCATTCATCTGTTGATGGACATTTACATTGCTCCCTTGTCTTGGCTATTATATGCTATGAAGCACAGAAAGCTCAGCTTACTGTTTTGTGGTGACCCTAGATGGGTGGAATGAGCGGGTGGAATGGAGATCCAGAGGAAAGGGATACACGTATACATATTCCAATGTAGCATCAGTGGTAAAGAACCCATCTGCCAATGCAGGAGATATAAGAAATATGGGTTCGATTCCTGGACTGGGAAGATCCCCTGGAGGAGGATACGGCAATCCACCCTAGTATTCTCGCCTGGAGAATCCCATGGACAGAGGAACCTGGTGAGCTACAGTCCATGGGGTCACACAGAGTCAGACATGACTGAAGCAATTTAGCACACACAGCTGATTCAGTTTGTTGTATAGGAGAAACTATCACAAATTTATAAAGTAATTATACTCCAATTAAAAATAAATAAATTAGAAAAAAAAGAGGCTTCCTAACTCTCTGGGGCTATTGTTGGTAAATGGCTGGGCTGAGCTGAAACTCAGATCTGACTCGCCAGTCCACCCTCATCACTATGGCACTTCCACCCGTGCATCAGAGAGCGTGGCCTTCATGGAGCTGGGCTGAAACTTGTGTGACAGCCTCTGACTCCCACTTTCTTTTGTTCCAGTTCTGTGCTCACCAAGCAGCCTTCTGATCCTCCCCAGGATCCTGATGGCCAAGGGGGTGTTCCTGTGGCAAAAAGGTAGGACCAGGGTTTCTCCTGACCATGAATCTCAAGACTAATAAGTTGACATTGTCACATAAAACGTTTTGCTTCACTTCTTGTTTTGCATATCACTCAAGCCTGATACTTCTGAGAACACTGAAAAAATTCCATCCCTGACCCCAGGGAGCATCTTGGCCATAGTGACTGTAACAGACACTCACCACACTACACATTGTCCTCTGACCTGGTCAGTCTTTCTGTCTCATCCCTCTCAACCTGTCTCAGGCAGCATGGAATTCTTCTGACAAGGCCCCAATTTATTTTGCTTTCTATGTCATTCTGTGACCTTAGTGTGATCAGCGTCAATATTTTTCTCGACACTGAAGTAATTTTCTATCTCAGCAGCTGTTGTTTTCACTCTGAAGAAAAATTTTAGATGTGGGCATTATTCCAGACTCTTCACTATATATAAACTTTCTTGGTATTATTCATAGGAAATGAGAAGTACGCTTCTGAGTGAGGGCAAAAGGAAGGGAAGGTGCTAGGGGACTCCTCCAACTCTTGGGGAGGAAACATGAGTACTGAGTTAAATAATGTGATATTTTTGCTTTCTTTGAAGTTTGTGAGAGTGCTGGGAATTATTGTCTGTAATTGGCGGCCTCATGGTGACTTGGTTTTCTTGTGCACTTAAGTGCAAGCCTCAGCTAAGATGTATGGGTAAAAGGAAGACAGCAGATCTGTTCAGTCTTCTTGCAGAGAAGATGTTCTGTCTTTATGTAGAGAGAGGCATTCTTTGTCAGTCCAGTGGGCTCTAGCACTGTGCATAGCAATGGTAGGCCCTACATAATTATATGTGGAAATTAAAAAAAACCCTTCTGTGGGTAAATGAAGAAAAACATGCTCAACTACCCTGTTAGTAAAGATGATAATAAGCAGCTGTGCCCCAATCTAAATGAATTTAAAAATCCAGGGGTTCCATATGTAGTGGGAAGCTGCTATATTGCACAGGGAGCTCCGTACTGTGCTCTGTGATGCCCTAGAGGGGTGTAGTGGCGGGGGTAAGAGGCACACTCAAGAGGAAAGGCATGTATATATATGGGTGTGTATATATATATATATACACATAAATGCTTTATGTTGTGGTATGGCAGAAATCAACAAATTTGTAAAGCAATTATCTTCCAAATAAAAATAGATAATAGTAATAAAATCCAGAGGTTTCTTTAGCAGTCCAGTGATTAAGACTCTGAATTTCCAAGGCAAGGGGCTCTGTTTTGACCTCTGGTTGGAGAACTAAGGTCCCATATGCTATGGGATGCAGCCAAAAAAATATTTTAAAATTAAAATAAAAATTCAATCTTTTTGCAGATACATAGGATCAATATTTTCACTTTCCAGAGTTAATTCTTCCCAGGAAGATTCCTTTAAAACCTAGGTGTTGGTTTATCTGAAATAACACAGAAAAGCATACTTAAGCCCAACTTTTGATACGTCTTCTTTCCTATGTCTTGTCTTTCTGCTCCAGCTGTACTACATGGGTTCTTATTCCTAAATCTGCCATCCTGGATTCATGCCTCTGGGCCTTTGCCTAGGCTGGTCCCTTCCCCCTGGAATGCCCTCCCTGATATTCTACCTGTTAGAATGTCCAGGCCCTTTCAAAACTTTCATACCCATGTAGTACTAACATTCATCAGGATTGATCTTTCCCTCATGTCTTTTCACAGGGTTCATGTTTGTGTTCCTACCAAGTTTGTGAGAGTGCTGGGAATTATTGTCTGTAATTGGCGGCCTCATGGTGACTTGGTTTTCTTGTGCACTTAAGTGCAAGCCTCAGCTAAGATGTATGGGTAAAAGGAAGACAGCAGATCTGTTCAGTCTTCTTGCAGAGAAGATGTTCTGTCTTTATGTAGAGAGAGGCATTCTTTGTCAGTCCAGTGGGCTCTAGCACTGTGCATAGCAATGGTAGGCCCTACATAATTATATGTGGAAATTAAAAAAAACCCTTCTGTGGGTAAATGAAGAAAAACATGCTCAACTACCCTGTTAGTAAAGATGATAATAAGCAGCTGTGCCCCAATCTAAATGAATTTAAAAATCCAGGGGTTCCATATGTAGTGGGAAGCTGCTATATTGCACAGGGAGCTCCGTACTGTGCTCTGTGATGCCCTAGAGGGGTGTAGTGGCGGGGGTAAGAGGCACACTCAAGAGGAAAGGCATGTATATATATGGGTGTGTATATATATATATATATACACATAAATGCTTTATGTTGTGGTATGGCAGAAATCAACAAATTTGTAAAGCAATTATCTTCCAAATAAAAATAGATAATAGTAATAAAATCCAGAGGTTTCTTTAGCAGTCCAGTGATTAAGACTCTGAATTTCCAAGGCAAGGGGCTCTGTTTTGACCTCTGGTTGGAGAACTAAGGTCCCATATGCTATGGGATGCAGCCAAAAAAATATTTTAAAATTAAAATAAAAATTCAATCTTTTTGCAGATACATAGGATCAATATTTTCACTTTCCAGAGTTAATTCTTCCCAGGAAGATTCCTTTAAAACCTAGGTGTTGGTTTATCTGAAATAACACAGAAAAGCATACTTAAGCCCAACTTTTGATACGTCTTCTTTCCTATGTCTTGTCTTTCTGCTCCAGCTGTACTACATGGGTTCTTATTCCTAAATCTGCCATCCTGGATTCATGCCTCTGGGCCTTTGCCTAGGCTGGTCCCTTCCCCCTGGAATGCCCTCCCTGATATTCTACCTGTTAGAATGTCCAGGCCCTTTCAAAACTTTCATACCCATGTAGTACTAACATTCATCAGGATTGATCTTTCCCTCATGTCTTTTCACAGTTTCTGTTTGTGTTCACGGTGATGTGTTGTCTGCCTCCTAATCATAAGCTCCATGTGTAAGAGGAACATGACCAGACTCTTTGCACTTCTCAGTGTTACGAGACTAATCCCTTGTCTTGTGTAGAATGTTCTCACATTTTCCCCCCAAGTACCACTCATAACAGAGGAGTATGTGCCTCCAGGCACTTTAGGATGAAATTTCTTTGAAGCTGTGCTTTATCTTAAAAATTGAAGTAAATTTGACTTTCAGATCTATCACATAATATTAAAAATTTTCACAGAAAGAATGTTTAAATTGACTCCTGTGTAAAATTTAGACTCTGAAAACTGCCCCACAGTTTTTGCCTTTTAGCTAGTTAGACTTCCAGCACATGGCCCTCGGGGTACACATTTCTCAGTTAAAAATAGTACAAGTAAAGGCTTTAAAATGTTTATTGAATTAAAATAAGTATGACATAATTGAATCGAAAGTGAGGTATTTGTTCAAAATGCCAAATCATTGAGAAAATACAGTAAGACCGATCAAGGCTGCTATGTCACCAAGAAGCCTAGACTAGGGCTTCCCTGGTGGTCCAGTGGATAAGGACACAGCTTTGCAGTGCAAGCGGTGGCGGTTAGATTCCTGGCCTGGGAAGAGGACGGTTGTGTCCAACTACTGAGCAGAAGCTCTAGAACGCATGTGCCCAGAGCCGGTGCTCTGCGATGAGAGAGGGCACTGCAATGAGAGAGGGCACTGCGATGGGAGGCCCACACAGGCCAAGGAACAAAGATGGATGGAAATAGATAAATGGAAGATAAATCGGGGCTTCCCTTGTGGCTCAGTGGATAAGAACCCGTCTGCCAATGCAGGAGACACGGGTTCGATCCCTGATCCGGGAAGATCCCACATACCACAGAGCAGCTAAACCCACACATCAACAAAGACCCAGCACAGCCAAAAATAAATAAATCAAAGTTTAAAAAATAAATAAATAAATAAATCGAAGTGGCCAAAAAATAAATAAATAAATAAGAAGCCTAGATTAATATTTCAGAGAGTTATTTAAAATAGCAAAAGAGGGACTTCCCTGGCAGTCCAGTAGTTAAAACACTGCCATTGCAGGGGACGTGGGTCCGATCCCTGATCAGGGAATTGAGATACCGCATGCTGCGCGGCATGGCCCAAAATAAAATAAAATAGCAAAAGACCTCCACAATACATTGTGTTCACATTTGCTGATGTTTCCTCCTTCAGTTCAACTTGTGAAGTGATTAAAATGGTCGTATATTTCCATTCAGCTGCTCTGAAAACCCACAAACGCAGACCATCCCGCAAAAGGAAATTTGCCCTCCCTGCTTCTCTTTGGCAGTTATTTTAGCCTATGAGCTTCTGAACCCATGTTCATTTTAAGATTATATTATAATAAAAGCTGACAAGATTGTATAAGTGACTGACATAAAAGACTTAATACCTTATCTAGCAGCTGGGGAAGTAAGATTCAGTTTTAATGGGCATGCCTCATAGAGATTTCTAAAAAGACCTGGGAGAATACCAAATTAACAGAAAGCCTTAGTATAGAAATAAATCGCTGAATTTGAGCATATAAGTAAATAAAACACCCCTAACTCCTATCTTTTGAAATAGATCCTTTTGAAATAGATCAAGTGCTCAGGCACTTGAAGAAAGCACTTTCTAAAAACGTTCTGATTCCCCCAAAGATGCTAAACACCTCCCAAAGTAAATGTCTCTAAGATGCCATTATAACTATGAAATCTAGTGAAGAATTCATCGGACTCTGGGAAAATATGTTCATGCAAGAACCAGATGTTGGGCTTCCCTGGTGGTCCAGTGGGTAAGGACACCGCCTTGCAGTGCAAGGGGCGCCGGTTGGATCTCTGGCCTGGGAAGATCCCACGTGCTGCAGAGCAGCTGGACCGATGTGTCCAGTTACCGAGCCGGAGCTCTGAAGTGCATGTGCCCAGAGCCGGTGCTCTGCGACAACAGAGGCCACCGCGATGGGAGGCCCACACCGGCCAAAGAACAAAGATGGATGAAAATAGATAAATGAAAGACCAATAGAAGTGGCCCGCCCAACCCCTTTCCCTCCCCAACCCCCCCCCTCCAAAAAAAATGTTTAAAAAAAAAAAAAAGAACCAGATGTTCTTCATTGTAACCTCTGACTACAATTACATCCATTATGATAAAGGAGATTGTTGACCCAACAAGGCTACCTGAGCACAGATGTGACTTGTTCCCTTTGCATTCTCTATATTTCCTAGCAAGATCCTTATTAATGTCTGATGAATGAAAAGTTAAGTCAACCAGCACACACAATCTCGTGAAAGAGTTTTCTTTCCCTGTGGTCATGCCTCCCTCTCTAACTCTTAAATTCCTCCTCTAATCTAGCATGATGTACTTGAGCCAGCTGTGAAAAGAGTGCTTTTCCGGTTTTTCCTTCTTGAATATTTGCTTATATTTCTCCTTCCTAGCCTGCTTACAAACCCAGCAAACGCATGAGTTTAGTCTGTCTCTGACAATTGAATGAAATGACAGGGGTCCACTGCGCCTTTCTCAGCACTTGCTTATCAAGCTGCCCTGTTCTTGGAATCTCTGAAACGGCCAAGCTGGAAGTAAGATTCAGTTTTAATGGGCATGCCTCATAGAGATTTCTAAAAGACCTGGGAGAATACCAAATTAACAGAAAGCCTTAGTATAGAAATAAATCGCTGAATTTGAGCATATAAGTAAATAAAACACCCCTAACTCCTATCTTTTGAAATAGATCCTTTTGAAATAGATCAAGTGCTCAGGCACTTGAAGAAAGCACTTTCTAAAAACGTTCTGATTCCCCCAAAGATGCTAAACACCTCCCAAAGTAAATGTCTCTAAGATGCCATTATAACTATGAAATCTAGTGAAGAATTCATCGGACTCTGGGAAAATATGTTCATGCAAGAACCAGATGTTGGGCTTCCCTGGTGGTCCAGTGGGTAAGGACACCGCCTTGCAGTGCAAGGGGCGCCGGTTGGATCTCTGGCCTGGGAAGATCCCACGTGCTGCAGAACAGCTGGACCGATGTGTCCAGTTACCGAGCCGGAGCTCTGAAGTGCATGTGCCCAGAGCCGGTGCTCTGCGACAACAGAGGCCACCGCGATGGGAGGCCCACACCGGCCAAAGAACAAAGATGGATGAAAATAGATAAATGAAAGACCAATAGAAGTGGCCCGCCCAACCCCTTTCCCTCCCCAACCCGCCCCCTCCAAAAAAAATGTTTAAAAAAAAAAAAAAGAACCAGATGTTCTTCATTGTAACCTCTGACTACAATTACATCCATTATGATAAAGGAGATTGTTGACCCAACAAGGCTACCTGAGCACAGATGTGACTTGTTCCCTTTGCATTCTCTATATTTCCTAGCAAGATCCTTATTAATGTCTGATGAATGAAAAGTTAAGTCAACCAGCACACACAATCTCGTGAAAGAGTTTTCTTTCCCTGTGGTCATGCCTCCCTCTCTAACTCTTAAATTCCTCCTCTAATCTAGCATGATGTACTTGAGCCAGCTGTGAAAAGAGTGCTTTTCCGGTTTTTCCTTCTTGAATATTTGCTTATATTTCTCCTTCCTAGCCTGCTTACAAACCCAGCAAACGCATGAGTTTAGTCTGTCTCTGACAATTGAATGAAATGACAGGGGTCCACTGCGCCTTTCTCAGCACTTGCTTATCAAGCTGCCCTGTTCTTGGAATCTCTGAAACGGCCAATCTGTCATTTATGGCATGGCTGTCTTTCTGGTGCTGCCCTTATTCTGAGTATCTTCTGTTGCACTTGCCTGAAATTGTATATATGCAGTAAAATCACTGAACTGCGGAGGATCTGCCTGCCTGCTGCTCCCTCAAGGCAAACAACCTCTGCAGGGGCAACTCATCATGGATCTGCTGATATTTCAGTCACACTGTGAATGCACATGCACGTTTAATTAACTTCGCTACAGACGTAATTCACAGTGGATCCCTTTTGTTTCACTTAGCATCAGAATGAATACACACGGAAAGCTCATATAGCCTCCAACATTAATCATTGGCTGCCATATTAAACATTGATTTTATATTCCCCTGTCAGAAATGATGAAATAAATATCTAACATGACAAATTGTATTTGCTTGTACCTTTTTGTTCAGATTTCCTGACAAACATTTTACTTTGCATTTGTTTTAAAGATTAAATGTGTGAGCATACAGATTTAAATGTCAGTAAAGGTTAAGAGTTAATTACACATGAAACTGTATTATGTTTTAAAGTGAGAGTAGTTATTATTAAATACACATGGAAGTATTAGATTTTTTATCACTATGATCTAGTAATTTATTCATTAGTTAATTTGTTGATTATTCTTTTGACATAGATGGATGCAGTGTTTAGTATTTTTTCAGAGAGCTTGAAAATAACAGGTTAGGTGTTTAACATATGAAAGGAATTTTCAATCTCTGAAACTATTATATCTGGAAATACTTTTTGTATTTCAGTTAATTATTCATTCACAAAATCTTAGGCACTCACCATACTGTGCTGAGAACTGTGGATTCATAGATGACTAAGAGCTAGACCCCACTCTCGAGCAGCTCATAGTTTAGTGGGAGAGATACAGGCACAGAAAAGAAACTGGTGAAGTCACGGATAAGGTGGTCTCATCCATGACTATCTCATCTCATAAGTGGTCCCCTGCTCCATGGGCTCCAGGGAGAGGCAGAGGAGGCAGAAATCAGAGAGAAGGGAAATGTCGGCTCTGAAAGGGCTTGATTTGTTCAGGAATGTTGAAAAGTTATGGAGCCAGGATAATAAGGAAACTGAAAGTGAAGTCACTCAAGCATGTCCCCAACTCTTTGTGACCCATGGATGAGCCATGGAATTCTCCAGGCAAGAATACTGGAGTGCGTAGCTGTTCCCTTCTCCAGGGATCTTCCCAGCCCAGGGATCAAACCTAGGTCTCCAATGTTACAGGTGGATTCTCTACTGTCTGGGCCACCAAGGAAACCTAAGAATAGTGAAATGGGCAGCCTGTTCCTTTTCCAAGGGATCTTCCTGACCCAGGAATCAAATGAGGGTCTCCTGCATTGCAGGCCAATTCTTTACTCACTGAGCCACTGGGGAAACCCTACGCTAAGGTAGGAGTCAGCAGATTCTTTGGTCTGCAGGCCATCTCCAGCCACATCTAGTCATTTCTGCACTGTCTGGCTGCTTGCCTGACACTATATCAGAGTTAAATAGATGCAACAGAGACCATATGGCTCATGAAACTATTTCCTAAACATTTTACTTTGCATTTGTTTTAAAGATTAAATGTGTGAGCATACAGATTTAAATGTCAGTAAAGGTTAAGAGTTAATTACACATGAAACTGTATTATGTTTTAAAGTGAGAGTAGTTATTATTAAATACACATGGAAGTATTAGATTTTTTATCACTATGATCTAGTAATTTATTCATTAGTTAATTTGTTGATTATTCTTTTGACATAGATGGATGCAGTGTTTAGTATTTTTTCAGAGAGCTTGAAAATAACAGGTTAGGTGTTTAACATATGAAAGGAATTTTCAATCTCTGAAACTATTATATCTGGAAATACTTTTTGTATTTCAGTTAATTATTCATTCACAAAATCTTAGGCACTCACCATACTGTGCTGAGAACTGTGGATTCATAGATGACTAAGAGCTAGACCCCACTCTCGAGCAGCTCATAGTTTAGTGGGAGAGATACAGGCACAGAAAAGAAACTGGTGAAGTCACGGATAAGGTGGTCTCATCCATGACTATCTCATCTCATAAGTGGTCCCCTGCTCCATGGGCTCCAGGGAGAGGCAGAGGAGGCAGAAATCAGAGAGAAGGGAAATGTCGGCTCTGAAAGGGCTTGATTTGTTCAGGAATGTTGAAAAGTTATGGAGCCAGGATAATAAGGAAACTGAAAGTGAAGTCACTCAAGCATGTCCCCAACTCTTTGTGACCCATGGATGAGCCATGGAATTCTCCAGGCAAGAATACTGGAGTGCGTAGCTGTTCCCTTCTCCAGGGATCTTCCCAGCCCAGGGATCAAACCTAGGTCTCCAATGTTACAGGTGGATTCTCTACTGTCTGGGCCACCAAGGAAACCTAAGAATAGTGAAATGGGCAGCCTGTTCCTTTTCCAAGGGATCTTCCTGACCCAGGAATCAAATGAGGGTCTCCTGCATTGCAGGCCAATTCTTTACTCACTGAGCCACTGGGGAAACCCTACGCTAAGGTAGGAGTCAGCAGATTCTTTGGTCTGCAGGCCATCTCCAGCCACATCTAGTCATTTCTGCACTGTCTGGCTGCTTGCCTGACACTATATCAGAGTTAAATAGATGCAACAGAGACCATATGGCTCATGAAACTATTTCCTACTTGACCCTTTGCAGAACAAGTTTGCCAGTCTCTGTGCTGAGTGAAGGAAACCAGACACAAAAGACAACATACTCTATGCTTCCATTTATATAACATTCTGGAAAAGGCAAAGTTATCGGAATGGAGGACAGATTGCTGATTGCCAGGGGCTGGGCTTGGGTACAGGGAGTGACTGTATAGGATCAGCCTGAGAACATTTTGGAGCCTGATGGGATTGTTCTGTATTTTGTCATAGTGGCTGTTACATGACTCTATGGATCTGCTAAAGCTAATATAATTGCTATAACTACACACCAAAAAAAAAAAAAAAGAGTCTTTCTTTATGTAAACTAAAACCTAAATGCAAAAACCAGGGCAAAAATGAATGCTGTTAAAATGGCACATGTGTGAGTCTGGATTGTGGGGTTGCAAGTTGCAGAAACAATTGATTTTATTTTTGTTTTTGAATTTTTGGGGCTGCATTGCACAGCATGTGGAATCTTAGTTCACCCACCAGGAAAGGAACCTGTGCCTTCTGCATTGGAAGCACAATCTTAACCACTGAATGGCAAGGAAAGTCCAGAAACAAATGATTTTTAAGCAAAACAAAAAGAGAAAGAGCTGACTCACCACTCAGATAGCCAGGTGAGCTCCTGTGGCAGATGACAGACCTAAAGGCAGTGCTTCAGGAAGCGGAGCTACGAGACAGACCTGGGGGTCACTGGGGCCGTTCTTTCTCGCCATCTGGCTTTCAGGTCTCCTCCTCGTGGCCATCCGCTCTTATTGCTCTTCTGTGGCAGAGAGCCTGTCCCCAGCAGCCCTAATTCAGCAGAAAGAACATTTTTCCTCTGTGTATTTATTCATTTTTTAATTTATGTATTATTTGTTTAGGTTTTTGAAGTGGGGGCTTTGATGGGTCTTCATTGCTGTGTGAAGTTTTCTCTAGTTCTTTGTTGTGGTGAGAGGACTTCTCATTACACTGGCTTCTCTTGCTGTGGGGCATAGGCTCTAGGGCACATGGGCTTCTCTAGTTACAGCTCCCAGGCTCTAGGACATATGGGCTTCTCTAGTTACAGCTCCCAGGCTCTAGGGCACATGGGCTTCTCTAGTTACAGCTCCCAGACTCTAGGGCACATGGGCTTCTCTAGTTACAGCTCCCAGGCTCTAGGGTACATGGGTTTCTCTAGTTACTGCTCCCAGGCTCTAGAGCACAAGCTCAATCGTTGACGTTCAGGGGCTTAGTTGGGCTTCCTGGGTGGCACTAGAGATAAAGAATCTGCCTGCAAATGCAGGAGACTTAAGAGACATGGGTTTGATCCCTGGGTCCGGAAGATCCCCTGGAGGAGGACGTGGCAACCTACTCCAGCATTCTTTTTATTTTTTTTGGCCACTTCTATTTATCTTTCATTTATTTATCTTTGGTTCTTTGGCCCATGTGGGCCTCCCATTTCAGTGGCCTCTCTCGCTGCAGGGCACCAGCTCTGGACGCATGCGCTCCAGAGCTCCGGCTCGGTAGTTGGACACATCAGTCCAGCCACTCCGCGGCATGCGGGATCTTCCCAGGCCAGGGATCGAACCGGCGCCCCTTGCACTGCAAACCCACTGGACCACCAGGGAAACCCCTACTCCGATATTCTTCCCTGGAAAATCCCATGGACAGAGGACCCTGGCAGACTACAATCCATAGAGTTGCAAAGAGTTGGACACAACTGAAGCAACTTAGCACACACACATATGTAGAGGCTTAGCTGCTCTGTGGCATGTGGCCTCGTCTCGGACCAGGGATTGAACCCATGCCTCCTGCACTGGTAGTAGATTCTTTACCTCTGAATCACTACCCATTCCTCAGCGTGTTTTATTTATCAACTCCAGGAAAGGAGTTGCCCTGGATAGACAAGGACGCACTTTGATCAGCATTGTTGCCAAAGCAGAAAATGCATGAAGATTTGCTCATCCAAGCCCTTTTGGGCAAAGGATCAGGGTCTGTTTTGGGAAGAATGGGGTTGGTAAATTTGTTTGGCAGACAAAATCCACTTGCAGGTTCAGTTGACTTCATTAATGATAATTCGGTAAAATTTACACAAACAGTATTCTCTTTCTGCCGTGCAAAGTCACTTCAGTCGTGTCCAACTCTTTGAGACCCTATGGACTGTAACCCGCCAGGCTCCTCTGTCCGTGGGATTCTCCAGTCTAGAGTACTGGAGTGGATTGCCATGCTCTCCTCCAGGGGATCTTCCCAACCCAGGGAGCAAACCCATGTCTCCTGCATTGCAGGCCATTCCTTACCACTGAGCCACCAGGGAAGCCCATTCTCTTTCTAGTGAGCATCTATTCAGAGTTTCACAATTGTTTTCTTAAAATAAGCAAACACTGCAGGCATTTTAAAAAGGTTTTGAGGCACCCAACCCAAGCAGTCTGTGGCTTATAGACAGGAAGTCAGTCGTAATTAACTGGGAAAATATTTAAATTCCCAGTGTATTTTGTTGAAGTATTGTGATTCCAAAGAATGATAAAAAGGAAATTTCCTCATGTTGGTAGGGGGGCCCAGATTAAATGACCTTATTGTGTAGATGGACACCATACTGTGACCATTATGATTAAGCTTTTTTTCTTTTCAAGTCTTTGTCTTTAAACATTTTGGATGTTTTTAAAAATCAGATCTAGATAGCCTCTTTTGTTAAGAGATAAATGATGCATGATTTTAAAGATTTTCTCAGGAAGCCATCAATTATGTTGACTGAACTCAGCATAGTAACTTTCTTGCCTCTGTGTCAGTGAACCAGAACCAATATTTTCTTTAAATGGAGAGGAGGCATTCAAAAGCCTTAATTTCTCATTACATGCAGTGTATATTGACGAGAAATCCTAAGCAAAGTACAAACACCCTTCTCAAGCAAGAGACACATAAGCTTCATGATTTCTTTTTTCTCTTTCGCTTTCTGCATTGTTACTCCAAAGGCTATACTTGAAGGGCTTTGCTTACACACAGAAAAATCAAATACACACTGAGCTCAAGACCCTAAATTGCCAACCAGTAACAGGAAGAAAAAGAAACAAAAGCTGGCTTCCATTTGCCCAGCTTCTTGCTGGTCCTCCAAGGAGCACAGCCTAGCCTGCTGATGTGCAGGGGTCCTCCACTGAAGCCTTCTCCTTAGGAGGGAACCACGCAGATCATCGTCAGTCTCAAACCCCCAATACTGCTAGCATGGAAGCGCAAACACAGATAAATCAGAAGATGAATTGCCTGAGTGCAACTCTCAACAATTGCTAAAAGGACTTATGTAACATAATCTCAAAGTTTTAGACTTAATTCAATAAATATACTTCTTCTTTGCAAAGTAACTGTGCTTGTCAGAACCGTTTTTGTCTTTCTCAACTGGGGAATAGAAACAAAGCTTCCATTACTGACAAATCCTGTCAATTTTGGAGCAGTTTCAAGGAAGTTAATTCCTCTGATTGTTTCCTCCTGTGCACTAAAGGGGTATGATCACATATTTTAAATGTCCCTATGGCACTATTTTAAAACTACAAGTCTAAGTGATGTCAGATACTTAAAGCTGAGAATTTTTAGAAATTACTAGGGAAAATCTCAGAATTATCCCATTAAACTAAAATTATTGTATATTCATATTAATGCCAATCTGGTACGAACAAGTTCAATAGAAGAAGTACTCAAGATCTCCTACTTATTTTCTAACGTGTGCTAACGAGGGCTGATCAAAATCTTTCCTGTTTGCCAGAATTAAAGAGAAAAGCAATTCTGAGAACAAATGGTCCTAAGTACCCCACCCTGTAGCTCAAAAAATAACTAGGGATGTTGGAAGGGGGTTGTGGTTTGTTGATTGTCCTTAATGGGACAAGCCTACATTTCAACCTCAGCCCCCATGGTGAACCAGAACCAATATTTTCTTTAAATGGAGAGGAGGCATTCAAAAGCCTTAATTTCTCATTACATGCAGTGTATATTGACGAGAAATCCTAAGCAAAGTACAAACACCCTTCTCAAGCAAGAGACACATAAGCTTCATGATTTCTTTTTTCTCTTTCGCTTTCTGCATTGTTACTCCAAAGGCTATACTTGAAGGGCTTTGCTTACACACAGAAAAATCAAATACACACTGAGCTCAAGACCCTAAATTGCCAACCAGTAACAGGAAGAAAAAGAAACAAAAGCTGGCTTCCATTTGCCCAGCTTCTTGCTGGTCCTCCAAGGAGCACAGCCTAGCCTGCTGATGTGCAGGGGTCCTCCACTGAAGCCTTCTCCTTAGGAGGGAACCACGCAGATCATCGTCAGTCTCAAACCCCCAATACTGCTAGCATGGAAGCGCAAACACAGATAAATCAGAAGATGAATTGCCTGAGTGCAACTCTCAACAATTGCTAAAAGGACTTATGTAACATAATCTCAAAGTTTTAGACTTAATTCAATAAATATACTTCTTCTTTGCAAAGTAACTGTGCTTGTCAGAACCGTTTTTGTCTTTCTCAACTGGGGAATAGAAACAAAGCTTCCATTACTGACAAATCCTGTCAATTTTGGAGCAGTTTCAAGGAAGTTAATTCCTCTGATTGTTTCCTCCTGTGCACTAAAGGGGTATGATCACATATTTTAAATGTCCCTATGGCACTATTTTAAAACTACAAGTCTAAGTGATGTCAGATACTTAAAGCTGAGAATTTTTAGAAATTACTAGGGAAAATCTCAGAATTATCCCATTAAACTAAAATTATTGTATATTCATATTAATGCCAATCTGGTACGAACAAGTTCAATAGAAGAAGTACTCAAGATCTCCTACTTATTTTCTAACGTGTGCTAACGTGAGGGCTGATCAAAATCTTTCCTGTTTGCCAGAATTAAAGAGAAAAGCAATTCTGAGAACAAATGGTCCTAAGTACCCCACCCTGTAGCTCAAAAAATAACTAGGGATGTTGGAAGGGGGTTGTGGTTTGTTGATTGTCCTTAATGGGACAAGCCTACATTTCAACCTCAGCCCCCCCATGGTGAGTGGGAGGCATATGGGGGTGGGCAGGGACTGAGGAGAGGGCTCAAACCGTGGTGCACCTAGAGGTCACCTAAGATGTTTGATAGTTTCTTAGACTCTCCATCAAAAAATTATTTCAGTAACTATCACAGGCTGAAACAAGTACATAATAATGGACACAAAAGAAATGCAGACAGTGAGAATACTGGGTTAATTTCTGTAACTACAATCCTACCAGCAAAATAAACAAACACATAATTAACAAAATATTGCAGAAAATGGTTAAAAGTAATAACTTAATATATTCTAATTATATTAATACATTTCTTGAAAAGAAAAAAATTATTTTTTCATATTGGTCTAGCACATTACAGTTGTGAAAGCGTTTTACCTCAATTTGAGACTTAAACCCAAGGCCCAGACCTGATCGAACCCCACTTGAGACTTCAACCCAAGTGACTGGAGCTTGAATTCCAGCCAAAACCCTGTTTGGGACTTGAACCCATGTGACTGGGGCTTGAACCTAGCCAAAAGCAGTTTGGGACTCAAGCCCAGGTGGCTAAGGCTTAAACCCAGCCGAAACTCTGCTTGGGACTTGAACCCACATAGTCAGGACTCAATCCCAGCCAAAGCACTGTCTGGAACTCAAACCCGCACAGCCAGGACTTAATCCAACACTCACCCAACATCTGGACACACCGAGGTTCAGGTTCGTCCTGCCTCAACGCAGAAAGAATTCAGCAAGAAGCAGATCTCCTACTTATTTTCTAAACGTGAAATTACTAGGAAAATCTCAGAATTATCCCATTAAACTAAAATTATTGTATATTCATATTAATGCCAATCTGGTACGAACAAGTTCAATAGAAGAAGTACTCAAGATCTCCTACTTATTTTCTAACGTGTGCTAACGAGGGCTGATCAAAATCTTTCCTGTTTGCCAGAATTAAAGAGAAAAGCAATTCTGAGAACAAATGGTCCTAAGTACCCCACCCTGTAGCTCAAAAAATAACTAGGGATGTTGGAAGGGGGTTGTGGTTTGTTGATTGTCCTTAATGGGACAAGCCTACATTTCAACCTCAGCCCCCCCATGGTGAGTGGGAGGCATATGGGGGTGGGCAGGGACTGAGGAGAGGGCTCAAACCGTGGTGCACCTAGAGGTCACCTAAGATGTTTGATAGTTTTTTAGACTCTCCATCAAAAAATTATTTCAGTAACTATCACAGGCTGAAACAAGTACATAATAATGGACACAAAAGAAATGCAGACAGTGAGAATACTGGGTTAATTTCTGTAACTACAATCCTACCAGCAAAATAAACAAACACATAATTAACAAAATATTGCAGAAAATGGTTAAAAGTAATAACTTAATATATTCTAATTATATTAATACATTTCTTGAAAAGAAAAAAATTATTTTTCATATTGGTCTAGCACATTACAGTTGTGAAAGCGTTTTACCTCAATTTGAGACTTAAACCCAAGGCCCAGACCTGATCGAACCCCACTTGAGACTTCAACCCAAGTGACTGGAGCTTGAATTCCAGCCAAAACCCTGTTTGGGACTTGAACCCATGTGACTGGGGCTTGAACCTAGCCAAAAGCAGTTTGGGACTCAAGCCCAGGTGGCTAAGGCTTAAACCCAGCCGAAACTCTGCTTGGGACTTGAACCCACATAGTCAGGACTCAATCCCAGCCAAAGCACTGTCTGGAACTCAAACCCGCACAGCCAGGACTTAATCCAACACTCACCCAACATCTGGACACACCGAGGTTCAGGTTCGTCCTGCCTCAACGCAGAAAGAATTCAGCAAGAAGCAGACTGATAGACAAGAAGAGAATTTATTAAGATGGGGTACTTGTAAGTGGTGCAAGCAGCCAGGCAGGAAAGCTCTGCTCTGTTCTCCCTTCGATTGAGTGGGCAGCCATATATATAGGATGGTAGAAAACCGCCCCCCCTCAAGTAGACACAGATGCAAGGCATACATCATTAGTTCCTTCTTCCCCAGCTCCTCCTTCATCAGCTGTTTATACTCAGTCACGCCTGCTTTACTGAACAAGGAACAGCTCTCCTGAGTTATCATCAACTCACTGGCCTCCCAACCTTTCTCAGGTGTCTCCCTTCTACCTACCATCCCCTACTAGGACTCTACAACCACCTACCTGTTCTACTCTGTCCCCATCAGTTGCTATTTTGAAACCTTAGTTATTTTCCAAATGGATCTTTTTCACATATTCATATTTTGCTGGCTTTATTCATCCATCTTTCTTCATGGTTGGTTGAGGAATGACTTTGTTTTAATTTCAAAATCTGTTTTCATGCAATGCAATACATACACAAAAAGTAATGAAAAGTCTTGGGCTTCCCTGGTGACTCAGATGGTAAAGAATCTGCCTGCAATGCAAGGGACCTGAATTTGATCCCCTGGTTGGGAAGATTCCCTGGAAGAGCACATGGCAACCCAGTCCAGTATTCTTGACTGGAGAATACCCACGGACAGAGGAGCCTGGCGGCCTGCAGCCTGTGGGCTCACAAAGAGTAGGACATGACCGAGTGACTAAGAACAACACAAAGAAAAGTCTTAAGCAGAGGGTAAGTTTGGCAGAGATTTGTAAAAATCGCATTTCACAATAAATTGCAGAGATCATAATACTGAGCTTGTCATTGTTTCTTTGCACTCCATTCTGGAAGCTTTCAAATGTCTCCATCAAAAAACTTTTCACTGAAATATCTTCAACTAGTAAATTCAACACACATTTTTATCATTTTTCATACCGACTTTCAGATTTTTCTTTCTTCACAGAAGTCAGCTATGCTATTTTATTCCTTGCTTTAGAACAAAAGTCCAGTTCTTGGTGGACCATGAATGGATCAATATAAACTCTTTTTAGTATATCCTAGTAATGTAAAGTCAGAGTCTCTTGCTATTTCTACTGGCATTTTTCTTTAAATTTTAATTTTTTTCTATGTAGACATCCATTTTCTTTTCTTTCTTAAACATTTATTTTATTTATTTATCTTTTGGGGGGTGGGGTGGGGAGAGAGGGGGACGGGCACGCCACTTCTATTGGTCTTTCATTTCTCTATTTTCATCCGTCTTTGTTCTTTGGCTCGTGTGGGCCTCCCATCACAGCGGCCTCTGTTGTCGCAGAGCGCCGGCTCTGGGCGCATGCGCTCCAGATCTCCGGCTCGGTAATTGGACACATCGGTCCAGCCACTCCACGGCACGTGGGATCCTCCCAAGCCAGGAATTGAACCAGCGCTCCTTGCATTGCAAGGCGGTGTCCTTACCCACTGGACCACCAGGGAAACCCCATCTATTTTCTTATATCTTGTTGGGAGGGAAAACTTTTTCTCTACCCACTTAGCATTGTATGTATGGTCAGGGCCCTATGAATTAATTAACGACAGATTAACAAGACAAAAATGTATTATATGAGTGTGTGTTTGTCATGTGTGACTCTTTGCAACTCCAGGGACTATAGCCCACTAGGCTCCTCTGTCCATGGAATTCTCCAGGCAAGAATACTGAAGTGAGTTGCCGTTTTCTCCTCTAAGGGATCCTCCCAAATCAGGGGTCAAACCTGGGTCTCCTGAATTCTTTATCATCTGAGCTACCAGGGAAGCCACATTATACACGTGGGGGTACTTTATAGACACGCATGGGGATAAAGGTTTCTATACCAGTTTATTAGTGGGAAGAGGTGCTGAGTTAGAGCATCAAAGAAGATTCTGATAAGGCTTATTTACCCATGTTTTAACAAAATATTACAGTGCCTAAGGACAGTTGCTTCCATGATAGCTGATTCTTGTAATTCAGGTATGATTTCTTTCTATGACTACTGTAGCTCAGAGGTTTCACTTCGACACCATTTTGGTTGACTTTTGTTCCTTTCCATGTTATGTGGCGCAATTACAGCCTTCTTCAGAATTTCTGAGTGTTGATCTTTCAAGCAATCACTTTGAAACTTGCTGTTTCCTATACGTCATTCAAGGCTGATTTGGGATTTTGGCAAATATCCTGAAGTCAGACTGACTTCAGCTACACTTCACACCGTAAAAAAGGTCACTCAGGAAAAAACATGGCATGCAACAGAGAGGACATTTAAACGAATTCTTTTGGGTCTAGGACGCACGCCACTTCTATTGGTCTTTCATTTCTCTATTTTCATCCGTCTTTGTTCTTTGGCTCGTGTGGGCCTCCCATCACAGCGGCCTCTGTTGTCGCAGAGCGCCGGCTCTGGGCGCATGCGCTCCAGATCTCCGGCTCGGTAATTGGACACATCGGTCCAGCCACTCCACGGCACGTGGGATCCTCCCAAGCCAGGAATTGAACCAGCGCTCCTTGCATTGCAAGGCGGTGTCCTTACCCACTGGACCACCAGGGAAACCCCATCTATTTTCTTATATCTTGTTGGGAGGGAAAACTTTTTCTCTACCCACTTAGCATTGTATGTATGGTCAGGGCCCTATGAATTAATTAACGACAGATTAACAAGACAAAAATGTATTATATGAGTGTGTGTTTGTCATGTGTGACTCTTTGCAACTCCAGGGACTATAGCCCACTAGGCTCCTCTGTCCATGGAATTCTCCAGGCAAGAATACTGAAGTGAGTTGCCGTTTTCTCCTCTAAGGATCCTCCCACATCAGGGGTCAAACCTGGGTCTCCTGAATTCTTTATCATCTGAGCTACCAGGGAAGCCACATTATACACGTGGGGGTACTTTATAGACACGCATGGGGATAAAGGTTTCTATACCAGTTTATTAGTGGGAAGAGGTGCTGAGTTAGAGCATCAAAGAAGATTCTGATAAGGCTTATTTACCCATGTTTTAACAAAATATTACAGTGCCTAAGGACAGTTGCTTCCATGATAGCTGATTCTTGTAATTCAGGTATGATTTCTTTCTATGACTACTGTAGCTCAGAGGTTTCACTTCGACACCATTTTGGTTGACTTTTGTTCCTTTCCATGTTATGTGGCGCAATTACAGCCTTCTTCAGAATTTCTGAGTGTTGATCTTTCAAGCAATCACTTTGAAACTTGCTGTTTCCTATACGTCATTCAAGGCTGATTTGGGATTTTGGCAAATATCCTGAAGTCAGACTGACTTCAGCTACACTTCACACCGTAAAAAAGGTCACTCAGGAAAAAACATGGCATGCAACAGAGAGGACATTTAAACGAATTCTTTTGGGTCCATATTTTCTTTTGGATTGGATTGTACTTTGAAGATTGAAATCAATTTTCAAACTTGTATGACTGCATAGGTCCATACTGGGTGTGCCATCTAGTCTGGGAGGGTCTTTCTGCTGTTCCACACATACTCTGGAGTGTTTTCCATCAGTGAGGGGGGACCCGAATGAATGAATACGTGGTTTTTTTAAAGTTCCAGAAGAATGGCATGTAAAATGACACTTCCAAAAGAAGAGAACTCTGCAAACATTCAGAGTGCTCTACCCTGGACACACAGGATTGGGTGTAGTTTTCTGGTGGGTGCCTCTCTCCACTGTGTTATTTGTCATAGTTTAGCTTTGTCCCACCACCGATCTAGACAGATGACTGTGCTCATTCACCACCGTTCAGTCATTTCAACGTCTCTTCTGTAGGTTCAGTAATGAGTTTTCCAGAAGTAACAAATGAAACCAAGAGAGACTCCTTTATTTCAACATTACCACCCTCCACGTGGATGTATCTGACCACTTGGCACATTTGATTAGTGCATGAAACATGCAGAGTACTAGCAAAACTGATTCCTGGGCGTTACACTTTTCAAATAGCCACTCTATTAAACAGTACTGATCCCGACAAGTCAGTAGTGAGCAGTGGCATTAAGGAAGATCTTAATTCCCTGACTAGAAATTAAACCTGGGCAGCCTCGTTGAGAACCAGGAATCCTGGCCACCAGACCAGCAAGGACTAGAGGCAGAAGCTGTTTCTCCCTGGATCTTTGCCACCACCGCCCCCAAAATGCATTTATCGCAGAGGCAGAAACTGTAAATGCAAGTACAAAGTTTATTCTTAGAGACTTAGCACGACAGCAAGTGGGAGAGCGCATAGAGACATGGTTTGTTTAGTTAAGATAGAGGCAAGGTGAAGACGCATGCCTGGAGAGAAAGGTAGTGGGCGTCCCCCTCAGTGAGGAGGAGCACAGTAAAGAGACGGTTCTATAGGTCCATTCTGAGTCTTTGTCTTCCTCCAGGCTAATTATCTGGTTTCTTTTTCCAACCTGCCCTGCCCTGGCACCCTCCCCTGGGTGTGCACGTACTCCTCAGACAAGATGGATCTCGAAGTGAAGGCCCCTTGACAGAGCAAGACTCAGCATGGCCTGAAATTGTCCCTTGACTTTTGACTCACAAGGAGCATTTATGAACATGTGTAGTGGTCTCCCTTGTCCCCAAAGAGGGGTGTGTGGAGATCCCTTAATCCTTAACTCAAGCAGGGTTTTGTCCCTCTTTATCCTTGCCATGACTATGTATTACCTTAACGTGTTTAGAGACAAACACTGGCTATTTACCCTATTTCTGTTGCCTTTAGGAACATTCAGAGTGCTCTCCTGGACACACAGGATTGGGTGTAGTTTTCTGGTGGGTGCCTCTCTCACTGTGTTATTTGTCATAGTTTAGCTTTGTCCCACCACCGATCTAGACAGATGACTGTGCTCATTCACCACCGTTCAGTCATTTCAACGTCTCTTCTGTAGGTTCAGTAATGAGTTTTCCAGAAGTAACAAATGAAACCAAGAGAGACTCCTTTATTTCAACATTACCACCCTCCACGTGGATGTATCTGACCACTTGGCACATTTGATTAGTGCATGAAACATGCAGAGTACTAGCAAAACTGATTCCTGGGCGTTACACTTTTCAAATAGCCACTCTATTAAACAGTACTGATCCCGACAAGTCAGTAGTGAGCAGTGGCATTAAGGAAGATCTTAATTCCCTGACTAGAAATTAAACCTGGGCAGCCTCGTTGAGAACCAGGAATCCTGGCCACCAGACCAGCAAGGACTAGAGGCAGAAGCTGTTTCTCCCTGGATCTTTGCCACCACCGCCCCCAAAATGCATTTATCGCAGAGGCAGAAACTGTAAATGCAAGTACAAAGTTTATTCTTAGAGACTTAGCACGACAGCAAGTGGGAGAGCGCATAGAGACATGGTTTGTTTAGTTAAGATAGAGGCAAGGTGAAGACGCATGCCTGGAGAGAAAGGTAGTGGGCGTCCCCCTCAGTGAGGAGGAGCACAGTAAAGAGACGGTTCTATAGGTCCATTCTGAGTCTTTGTCTTCCTCCAGGCTAATTATCTGGTTTCTTTTTCCAACCCGCCCTGCCCTGGCACCCTCCCCTGGGTGTGCACGTACTCCTCAGACAAGATGGATCTCGAAGTGAAGGCCCCTTGACAGAGCAAGACTCAGCATGGCCTGAAATTGTCCCTTGACTTTTGACTCACAAGGAGCATTTATGAACATGTGTAGTGGTCTCCCTTGTCCCCAAAGAGGGGTGTGTGGAGATCCCTTAATCCTTAACTCAAGCAGGGTTTTGTCCCTCTTTATCCTTGCCATGACTATGTATTACCTTAACGTGTTTACGAGAGACAAACACTGGCTATTTACCCTATTTCTGTTGCTACTTCTATTTCAGAGGGCAAACAGGAAGCTGATTGTAAATGCCTTAACTGCCACCCACCTATCTCTTGTCTCAGAAAACACTAACAGTTATGAGTATCCAGCCTGAAGTCCACTTCTTGTGTCCCATGAAATGCAAACAGTAGGTCAGTTGTAAGTATCTAACCTGGAGCTCATCTACCTCCTACATTAGTACCATTGATTCAATGTTTTATTTTCTTGATTCATTCTTTAGTTAGCAATTTAAAAAGACTATGTTTCAACTCTTTAAAGATAGCATTAAAATTCAGTAAAATAGTGCATGTACAGAGTGAAATTTATACAAACCAATAAGATATGTCATACCTCCCAGTTTGCAGTTTTACTTTTTCACATTTCAAGCATAGTTAAAAACTCCAAGTGGCTGCATAAAATAACAGAATTGAAGTTTTCTATTTCTTTCTTTTCAAAATTACTCTGCAATCATCATTTAACTTTTTTAAATTAGAGAATTAATATTTCTTTCTTATTTGGTCTCTATAAAATCAAAGTACAGTTGATTTACAATGTGTTAGTTTCAGGTGTACAGCAAAATGATTCAGTTATATATACATATCTATTTTTTCAGATATTTTTCCCTTATAGGTTATTACAAAATATTGAGTATAGTTCCTTGTGTTATACAGTAGGTCCTTGTTGGTTATTTATACATAGTAGTGTGTATATTAATGCCAACCTCCCATTATTTAACTTTGAATTACTGTTGAAAATGAGGGAAATGGAGTACCATAATGGTTATGACCAAATTAAACCTTAAAAAAAATTGAACATACTTTTGGAAGGAATGTAAGTAACAAAATTCCTGTGTGTTTGGAGCCAGCTGACTAACAGTGAGTTCTCCAAATTAACTTCCACATAGAACAAATATTTATTAAGAGATAAGCAATAGGGACTTCCCTGGCAGTCCACTAGTTAAGACTCTGTGTTTCCACTGCAGAGGGCACAGGTTCCAGGACGTGGATTTAATTAAGTTCTAATTAAATTTAAAAGCTTTTGCACAGGAAGAGAAACCATAAACAAAATGAAAAGACAACTCTCAGAATGGGGGAAAATATTTGCAACCAAAGCAACTAGCGAGGGATTAATCTCTAAAATAAACAAATTACGCAAGCAGCTCAATATATATAAAAAATAACCCAGTCAAAAAAGTGGGTGGAAGATCTAAATGGGTATTTCTCCCAAGAAGACATACAGATAGCTAGAAAGGACATGAATATGTGCTCCACATCACTAATTATTAAAGAAATCCAAATCCAAATGAGGTTTGTCTAGCTTTTTAATAGCTTTCCTTCCAAGGAGCAAGCTGCAGTCACCATCCAAAGTGATTTTGGAGCACAAGAAGATAAAATCTGTCACTGAGTCAAGACTCAGAAATAATCTAAATGTCCCCCAGCAGAGGATAAAGAAGATGTAATATATTTATAAAATGGAATATTACTAAGTCATAAAAAGAATGAAATAATGCCATTTGCAGCAATATGGATGGACCTAGAGATTGTCATACTAAGCGAAGTAAGTCAGACAAAGAGAAATATCATACGATATCAATCATATGTGGAATCTCAAAAAAGGGTACAAATGAACCTATCTATAAAACAGAAAGAGAGTTACAGATGTAGAAAACAAACTTACGGTTACCAGAGGGTAAAGGGGTAGGTGGATAAACTGGAAGATTGGGATTGACCTATACACACAACTATATATAAAATAGATAACTGTGTAGCACAGGGAACTCTACTCAATACTCTGTAATGATCTATATGCAGAAAGAATCCAAAAAAGAGTGGAAAACTGATTCACTTTGCTATACACCTGAAACTAACACAATACTATAAATCAAGTATATTTCAATAAAACTTTTTTAAAAGTATACTCCAAATAAGGAACATAAACTATAGCCTTTTATCTATAATTATCTTTTGGGGGGCTTCCCAGGTGGTGCTAGTGGTAAAGAGGGTGAAGCAGGAGGGTAGAAAGAGAATGTAGACGTGACATTTTAAGTGGAGAGGATTAACTTTTTTATTATTAATTTTTTTTAAATTTTGGCCACTTTTATTGGTCTTTCATTTATTCATTTTCACCCATCTTTGTTCTTTGGCCTGTGTGGGCCTCCCACCGCAGCGGCCTGCCTTGCTGCAGAGCGCCAGCTCTGGGCGCTTGCACTCCAGAGCTCTGGCTCGGTAGTTGGACCCATCGGTCCAGCCACTCCGCGGCACGTGGGATCTTCCCAGGCCAGGGCTCGAACTGGCACCCCCTGCACTGCCAGGCAGACTCTCCACCCACTGGACCACCGGAGAAGCCCGAGGATTAACTTTTAACAGAGAAAATAACACTGTCTTAATAACCAAGTGTGTTTGACAAGTTATGGGAATCAGACTACGTCTGATGTCCTTGAGGAGGTCTGTCACCTAATGGGAAAATGCATGCGAATGAGGTGCCAATAGAGCCCAGTAAGGTGATGTTTGGGGGAAAAATAAAAACTTTCATTTTTGTATAGACATTTGGATAAGTTCAGATTCCTCATGGGCCATTTGGTACAAAATGCACTGATGCACTCCTGTCCCCATGCTGTTGCTTAAGAAAGTCCTAGAGAGTTTGCCTGTCTGGTCCCTATTCTAGTTGCCCTTTGTTTCTAGACTTGTGCGAGTCTGGCCCAGGACTTTCTTTCAGGCATTTGGTCCCTTTCGAAATAAAGCAAGACCTTATGCTCCTTGCCCTCTTCTCCCTCCATGTCCTCTGCCTACCTTCTGTCTGTGGAAAAACTTCAGCCAATGAGTAAGATTGGGATTGACCTATACACACAACTTTTAAATAGATAACTGTGTAGCACAGGAACTCTACTCAATACTCTGTAATGATCTATATGCAGAAAGAATCCAAAAAAGAGTGGAAAACTGATTCACTTTGCTATACACCTGAAACTAACACAATACTATAAATCAAGTATATTTCAATAAAACTTTTTTAAAAGTATACTCCAAATAAGGAACATAAACTATAGCCTTTTATCTATAATTATCTTTTGGGGGGCTTCCCAGGTGGTGCTAGTGGTAAAGAGGGTGAAGCAGGAGGGTAGAAAGAGAATGTAGACGTGACATTTTAAGTGGAGAGGATTAACTTTTTTATTATTAATTTTTTTTAAATTTTGGCCACTTTTATTGGTCTTTCATTTATTCATTTTCACCCATCTTTGTTCTTTGGCCTGTGTGGGCCTCCCACCGCAGCGGCCTGCCTTGCTGCAGAGCGCCAGCTCTGGGCGCTTGCACTCCAGAGCTCTGGCTCGGTAGTTGGACCCATCGGTCCAGCCACTCCGCGGCACGTGGGATCTTCCCAGGCCAGGGCTCGAACTGGCACCCCCTGCACTGCCAGGCAGACTCTCCACCCACTGGACCACCGGAGAAGCCCGAGGATTAACTTTTAACAGAGAAAATAACACTGTCTTAATAACCAAGTGTGTTTGACAAGTTATGGGAATCAGACTACGTCTGATGTCCTTGAGGAGGTCTGTCACCTAATGGGAAAATGCATGCGAATGAGGTGCCAATAGAGCCCAGTAAGGTGATGTTTGGGGGAAAAATAAAAACTTTCATTTTTGTATAGACATTTGGATAAGTTCAGATTCCTCATGGGCCATTTGGTACAAAATGCACTGATGCACTCCTGTCCCCATGCTGTTGCTTAAGAAAGTCCTAGAGAGTTTGCCTGTCTGGTCCCTATTCTAGTTGCCCTTTGTTTCTAGACTTGTGCGAGTCTGGCCCAGGACTTTCTTTCAGGCATTTGGTCCCTTTCGAAATAAAGCAAGACCTTATGCTCCTTGCCCTCTTCTCCCTCCATGTCCTCTGCCTACCTTCTGTCTGTGGAAAAACTTCAGCCAATGAGTAAGTTTAATTAGAGAAGTGACAACATGCAGAAACAAAGAAAAACAATCAAAGAGACCAAATAATAATGTAGTCAGTAGCCAAGATCAAGAACCTTTATTTAGATCCTTCTCAAGGGCCATAGATAATATTTTGAGCCATATCCTATGATCTGTCTTATAGACACCGAGACCCACACCAGGTGGAAGAAGTTAATGGCATGATGACCAGGTGGTAACCACAACATGAGCTGCCACAATTCCGAGAATTGACCTCAAAGAAATGGAAACAAACCGACCCTGAAACGGAAGATTAACTGTACTTAAAACAGTTAAGATGATGCTGGTCAGACCACTGGTGACCAATTTTAAGACGATGGTCAGAGCTGATTGTGCTGTTTCTGCCTGTAGCCCGATCCCTCAGCCTATGAAGGCTTTTTCCACTGGTTGTCAAGGGTGGAGTGGGGGAGTCAGCTTTTCGACAGGTGTCTTCCCTCCCCCTCCCCCACCGTCCCAGTTGCAGGAACCCCAAAAGAAAGCAAACCTCCCTTTCCACCCATCTCTTTTCAATGGCTTTTGAGCAGTAAGTAGCAGGAACCCCACACCCACCCATAACCCCCCAGTTATGCTTTGACATTAACCTAAGGGCTGTGAATTGATTCATAAATCACCTAAAGTTTCAAGAACCCTGAGGGGGAAACTTTTAGTTCTAAAGCTGTCTCCCAAAATAGGAACCTGGGTCCAACACGCACACAATTCTCTCTCACAAGATAGACAAACACTATTGCATTAATCAGGGCAACTTGTCCTTTTCCAAATGACATGATTTCTTTGTTTCATTTTCCAAATTTCCATCATATTCTATTTCTTTTACTTTCCATTTGTTGTGCTCTGTATTTCCCAGAGGAGTGGCCCATAATTTCTTCCTGGACTGGATAGTTATCAAATTGAAACAATTTCTTTTTATGTAAATGTCTTCTAAATTGTTAACATACTCAAGTTTCTCATTTAAATAATGACTAGAAATTGTAAAATTTGAGTTATGTATGCAGAAAGCATTTCATCATTGGAACACTGGAAAATCTTTTGAGAATATTGATTGGATTGGACTAAGAAATTGCTATTCTTGTTTGTGTTTACAGAAAAAAAGAATCATGCAGTATCAAAAGTGTTGGACTCATTTCTTTCTAAATGTGTAGCTATTGAGCCCTTGTATCTTTTGTGACAAAAATTGGAAGGATATTAAGGAAAAAAAGATACAAGTCAATTTTGATTGTTGCCAGTATTGTCTTGGAAGTCTTTGAAAATGTCTTTTTAGATTTTAGATTTTTATGACAATGTATTTTCCATAATTAGGAATACTTGAGAACAATCCAGGAAAGACAGGGATCATACTTCAATTCCTTATTTGCCATCGTGAGTCAAACCCCATAAGGACTTAAAGATTCTGGCATGTTTGTGTTTCCTGATTTAACTACCCATTTGAATCCACCCCCCCGCCCCCGGATTTTGTCAAAATCATATTTCTCTAAATGTTCACAGACCCCTATGATACTAGGTCACATAATCCACCCTCTAGGAATGAGAGTCCCTCTCACAAATAAGAGATAAGATGGCTGTCCACCAATGAGGCTTGTGCACAGTTGCTCAGTCATGTCCAACTCTTCATGGCCCCACGGACTGTAGCCTGCCAGGCTCCTCTCTCTTTGGATTTCCCAGGCAAGAATGCTGGAGTGAGTTGCCATTTTCTTCTCCAGGGGAATCTTCCTGACCCAGAAAATTTGCATACCTTGTTTTAAAAATACGGTGAGAAGGGGTTCCCTGGTGGTCCAATGGGTAAAGAGCCCACCTTGCAGTGCAAAAGGCATCGGTTCGATCCCTGGCCCGGGAAGATCTCACATGCCACGGAGTGGCTGGACTGGTGTGTCCAATTACGAGCCAGTGCTCTGGAGTTCATGTGCCCAGAGCTGGTGCTCTAAAATGAGAGAGGCCATTGTGATGGGAGGCCTGCCATGCCAAGGAATAAAGATGGATGAAAATAAATGGATAAAAAATCAATAAAAAGATGCCAAAATTGAAAAAAAAATAGTTAAAATGGTAAATATTGTTTAAAAAAAATATGGTGAGGAGAAGGAGGGGGGTAAAAAATTTGGGCAGAAAGCATTTCATCATTGGAACACTGGAGAATATTGATTGGATTGGACTAAATTGCTATTTTTGTTTGTTTTTACAGAAAAAAAGAATCATGCAGTATCAAAAGTGTTGGACTCATTTCTTTCTAAATGTGTAGCTATTGAGCCCTTGTATCTTTTGTGACAAAAATTGGAAGGATATTAAGGAAAAAAAGATACAAGTCAATTTTGATTGTTGCCAGTATTGTCTTGGAAGTCTTTGAAAATGTCTTTTTAGATTTTAGATTTTTATGACAATGTATTTTCCATAATTAGGAATACTTGAGAACAATCCAGGAAAGACAGGGATCATACTTCAATTCCTTATTTGCCATCGTGAGTCAAACCCCATAAGGACTTAAAGATTCTGGCATGTTTGTGTTTCCTGATTTAACTACCCATTTGAATCCACCCCCCCTCCACCCCGGATTTTGTCAAAATCATATTTCTCTAAATGTTCACAGACCCCTATGATACTAGGTCACATAATCCACCCTCTAGGAATGAGAGTCCCTCTCACAAATAAGAGATAAGATGGCTGTCCACCAATGAGGCTTGTGCACAGTTGCTCAGTCATGTCCAACTCTTCATGGCCCCACGGACTGTAGCCTGCCAGGCTCCTCTCTCTTTGGATTTCCCAGGCAAGAATGCTGGAGTGAGTTGCCATTTTCTTCTCCAGGGGAATCTTCCTGACCCAGAAAATTTGCATACCTTGTTTTAAAAATACGGTGAGAAGGGGTTCCCTGGTGGTCCAATGGGTAAAGAGCCCACCTTGCAGTGCAAAAGGCATCGGTTCGATCCCTGGCCCGGGAAGATCTCACATGCCACGGAGTGGCTGGACTGGTGTGTCCAATTACGAGCCAGTGCTCTGGAGTTCATGTGCCCAGAGCTGGTGCTCTAAAATGAGAGAGGCCATTGTGATGGGAGGCCTGCCATGCCAAGGAATAAAGATGGATGAAAATAAATGGATAAAAAATCAATAAAAAGATGCCAAAATTGAAAAAAAAATAGTTAAAATGGTAAATATTGTTTAAAAAAAATATGGTGAGGAGAAGGAGGGGGTATATCTCTTTTAAACAGAGTGAAATGAAAACCAACTGACAAACAAACAACTCTGCTTGGGATGCCTAAATTTCCCCCATCCTGAGACTATGAGCTTCCTGCCCACTGTGCTGACTCACCCACGTTTTCCCATGGAGAGAGCAAGCCTTCACTCCAGACTCTACCTTACTCACCCAGAGAAATTGCAGCTACTTCTTTTATTTATGCTTTTGTTTTCATGGGAGCCACTGCGAGTCTACGCATCCTGTCATATGGTTCCACTTGTAGCCCTAACGGCCGTGATGGAAAGTGAATGTCAGCGCTGATGAAGAGGGAAAGCGCAAATAGAATCCCACACCTGAATACCCTTCGGGGGGGGCCGGGGGGGGGCAGGCACTTGGCCTCCTCTTGCTATTTGGAGGCAAGTGTAAGCTTGGGATCAGAAATACAAATATGATTTAATGATCAGTCTTATGTTGCGTTGTTTACCTCCTCAAGGATTTGCATGTGATTCTCATATGTTGACTGAAGAGTTTTATATTAAGGTTCTGGTAAAATACTTTTTTTAAGTACAAATAAAAAAGACAGATTTTTAAGGTCTGGAGCACATAAATCACTTTTTAGAAAAACTGGGTATATGTACTATTTACATATAAATAGCTCACCCCACGTGCAGGTATGTACACATCTGTGTATAATTTTAAATGACAGGTACCAATTTAATGCAGACGCCGTGGGCTCATTAGTTCCCCAAGAAGGATTGATTCCCCATAGCTGGAACAGCACATAGAGCTCCCAGATCAGTTGTAATGAACTGAATTTACCTTCAGAATACCTAATTAGTAACTCTTTCTTTTGCTATTTAAAAGGATCTAGACGTTTAAACAGATAAATGTTTGGAAATTCTGTTAAAATGCCAGAAAGGCATTAAGCCTTCATGTCTTTGGAATCTGAGGAAGAAACATGGGGGGAAAAAAACCCCCAAAACCAAAACCAATTCATTCAGGGAAAATGAGGTTGTCACTGTTTGGCTTTGAGAGCACCATGCATTTTTTGGCCATTTGTGGAATGACTTGGCAAATCAAATTCTACATGAAATATGTCCCGTCAGAATCTTTGATTGCCTCTTCGCTTTGTGGGGCCTCTCTGGTGGCTCAAATGGTAAAGAATCTGGGACCCAGGTTCAGTCTCTGGGTGGGGAAGAGCCCCTGGAGAAGGCAATGGCTATCTTCTCAAGTACTGTTGTTTGAAGAATTCCATGGACAGAGAAGGCTGGCGGGCTACAGTCCATGGGGTCGCAAGAGTCAGACACGACTGAGTGGCACTTAACACTTGTTTGACACTTGGCTCTGTAGCCTGATGGCTAGCTCTTTAGCGCCCCTACTGGTAAAGCGTGAGAATGACTGGAGGACGTTTCCTCAAGGTTTTGCCCACAAGAGATCTGCGTTTCACTCTTGAGGTGGTATAGACGGGACCACTTCAAAGTGACATGCTGCCTCAGGTACTGTGGAAAGTGAACTAACAGAGACCTATACATAAGTTTCTACTCTATTCATAAATCTATTGCACTTACTGACCCAAGACCCAAAAATAGGCATTTGGCAACCCTAGGAAGTGGATGCTAAGTACTTCAGGCTTCTGTCTCAATTTTTCCTGGTATTATCAATAATTTCAAAACCCACATGGTATATATGAGGCATCTAGAAAACCATCCAGTAATTTTTAATTACATACCATCTTGAGGTAAATAACTGCCCCATTTCCTGTCACCAGCACCATCATATGTATTAAATGATGCCAAATATTAACAAATAATAAGACAAGAAAACAGAGATAATTTGGTGGGCTGATGGTGTGAGGCAATAGGTAATAATTCACCATCTATAGCTCTTCAAAGAGCAATGAATCTAATTGCATATACTATGTAAAATGAAGATTAAATGCAGTGGCCAAGGGTGAGGAGTTTGAAAGTGCTCACCAAGCGGTAACAGAAGGGACCTGCCTCTCTGCACTAAACTAATTTAGATCAAAAGAAGCAAGCCTACCAGACCTGGGATAGGATAGGAATTGACCTCTGAAGAAAAGATATTTAAGAAATTTTATGATCTGAACTGAGATGACTTTGGCTTTGTCTCTAAATTTTCAAGGACACTCGAGCAAAAAATTTAGTCTCTCTCTCTATATATATATACACACACACACAATGTTTTACATTGTAAATCAACTATCAGTTCAGTTCACTTCAAGCAAAAAAGTTATTCTTAAGCGTGTCAAGAACACTCACTGGAGATATGACAAAATATTCAATAAATGTCAAAAAGCAGAAAAAAGTTAATCTTTACATGTATGTGTACATATATATACAATATATGAGTTGTTTTACACTATAAATCAACTATACTTCAATGAAAAATATAAGAAGTTAAAAGAATCAGGAAAAATTTAAAATATATACATATATGTACATATGTATATATATATATAGTCAGTACATAACCTATACATTCACTTAGCAAAAAATGTTGCACAGTCTTTACTTAGAGACAGCAATTTCACTCTCAGTAGTTTCATCGAAGAACATCCTTTCATGCTTTCTTTTTAGGTGCTTCCTGTGTCACAGTCTGTGTTTTTAAATTTGTTAGACTTAAAAGAGATCTGAAATTACTTCAATAAAACTGTCTAATTATTAAGTGATACAGAATTCTAACCAACCCAAGTTCCCTAAAGGATGAAATATGCAAAGCCAATAGGGATCCCTCAGTGTGGATAAAAGTGGAGCAGAGGTGAGGGGCATGGCTGAATGGACCGATCCAGGGCCTGCCCACAAGGCGCAGACTCTGGGATCACACCAGGTTCGAGGTCCTGGTGCACTGACCCCGCACGGCACCTCTGCATCATCGGCAGTAGCATTTCATTTCATTGAAAGCAGGTGATGCAGGGAACATTTGGCAGGAGTGTATCAAAGAGTGAGCATCAGACTTCTGGATCAGGCCCAGGGGTGTGCTGGGAATAAGAATCAGCAGTCCAAAGAAAAATCTTGATTTGCAGCCTTTGCCAGTTTTCACGGTATAAGCACTACCACAACCGCCGGAGTCAAGCTAAATATGCAGCGTAACTGGACACAGATGTAAGAAATAATAACAATTAGATCTCCAGAGTTGGTACAAGCAGGTTCCAGATCACCTCAGGCAGGTCCTTGCTAAGCCTTGAAGCTTTTTTTCTGATTACTGAGCACAAAAACCTGTATAAACATGGCCATTTTTTCTCAACTTTGTGCTGAGAAAGGCATAGCAATGGAACTGTGCAGATGATAGATATTTGCTTTAACAAGCCATGCATTTGAAGCTATCAACTATCAGTTCAGTTCACTTCAAGCAAAAAAGTTATTCTTAAGCGTGTCAAGAACACTCACTGGAGATATGACAAAATATTCAATAAATGTCAAAAAGCAGAAAAAAGTTAATCTTTACATGTATGTGTACATATATATACAATATATGAGTTGTTTTACACTATAAATCAACTATACTTCAATGAAAAATATAAGAAGTTAAAAGAATCAGGAAAAATTTAAAATATATACATATATGTACATATGTATATATATATATAGTCAGTACATAACCTATACATTCACTTAGCAAAAAATGTTGCACAGTCTTTACTTAGAGACAGCAATTTCACTCTCAGTAGTTTCATCGAAGAACATCCTTTCATGCTTTCTTTTTAGGTGCTTCCTGTGTCACAGTCTGTGTTTTTAAATTTGTTAGACTTAAAAGAGATCTGAAATTACTTCAATAAAACTGTCTAATTATTAAGTGATACAGAATTCTAACCAACCCAAGTTCCCTAAAGGATGAAATATGCAAAGCCAATAGGGATCCCTCAGTGTGGATAAAAGTGGAGCAGAGGTGAGGGGCATGGCTGAATGGACCGATCCAGGGCCTGCCCACAAGGCGCAGACTCTGGGATCACACCAGGTTCGAGGTCCTGGTGCACTGACCCCGCACGGCACCTCTGCATCATCGGCAGTAGCATTTCATTTCATTGAAAGCAGGTGATGCAGGGGAACATTTGGCAGGAGTGTATCAAAGAGTGAGCATCAGACTTCTGGATCAGGCCCAGGGGTGTGCTGGGAATAAGAATCAGCAGTCCAAAGAAAAATCTTGATTTGCAGCCTTTGCCAGTTTTCACGGTATAAGCACTACCACAACCGCCGGAGTCAAGCTAAATATGCAGCGTAACTGGACACAGATGTAAGAAATAATAACAATTAGATCTCCAGAGTTGGTACAAGCAGGTTCCAGATCACCTCAGGCAGGTCCTTGCTAAGCCTTGAAGCTTTTTTTCTGATTACTGAGCACAAAAACCTGTATAAACATGGCCATTTTTTTTCTCAACTTTGTGCTGAGAAAGGCATAGCAATGGAACTGTGCAGATGATAGATATTTTTAAAGCTTATGAACACACCTTTAGACATCAATGCTATGTTCCTGGATTATGCTAAAGAGAAAACATTCTAGGAAAAATGGCTCAAGTGGACATCATGTTCTTACTGTAACTGATTTTTTAAAAAAGATTTTCTTTTGCTGTGGACCTGTTGTAAAGTCTTTATTGAGTTTGTTACAACATTGTTTCTGTTTTGTATGTTTCGGGTTTTTAGCAGAGTGGCATGTGGGATCATAGCTCCCTGACCAGAAATCATAAGAGATGTGGGTTTAATCCTTGGGTTGGGAAGATCCCTTGGAGGAAGGCATGGCTGCAGTTCATAGGGTGGCAAAGCGTCAGACAAAGCTGAAGTGACTTACCACGCATGCAAACTGGGTACTCCAGTGAGGAGGGTTATCTCTGCAGGGCTAGGGTAGGCCTGGAAATCTGAGGGAGGGAAGGAAGAATAATTGCAAATTAAAAGAGCAAAGAGTGGATGACAGGTTGATAAGGCAAAAGCTGTGTACACCTGCCTCCCACACCTTCTGCCTGCAGAAGTCATCCTAGGTGGGCAGCGAGACTCACAATGCAAGACTGGATCTGTCCTGTCATGCCCTTGGGCATTGTGTTCAATACTTAATTTATCCTCCTGGGCCTCTAGGCCTAGTCTCTCTAACACCCTAGTAAATTTAAGTGTTAGCTGCACAGTCGTGTCCAACTCTTTGCAACCCCATGTACCCCATGTACCTGCCAGGCTCCTCTACCCATAGAATTCTCCAGGCAAGAACACTGGAGTGGGTTGCCATTTCCTTCTCCAAGGGATCTTCCCAACCCAGGGATCAGACCCATGTCTTCTGTATTGCAGGCAGAATCTTTACCATCCATCCTAATGCCCTTAGTGTCAGCAACCCCCTTTTTTTATTTCTGTAAGAAATAATAACAATTAGATCTCCAGAGTTGGTACAAGCAGGTTCCAGATCACCTCAGGCAGGTCCTTGCTAAGCCTTGAAGCTTTTTTTCTGATTACTGAGCACAAAAACCTGTATAAACATGGCCATTTTTTTTCTCAACTTTGTGCTGAGAAAGGCATAGCAATGGAACTGTGCAGATGATAGATATTTTTAAAGCTTATGAACACACCTTTAGACATCAATGCTATGTTCCTGGATTATGCTAAAGAGAAAACATTCTAGGAAAATGGCTCAAGTGGACATCATGTTCTTACTGTAACTGATTTTTTAAAAAAGATTTTCTTTTGCTGTGGACCTGTTGTAAAGTCTTTATTGAGTTTGTTACAACATTGTTTCTGTTTTGTATGTTTCGGGTTTTTAGCAGAGTGGCATGTGGGATCATAGCTCCCTGACCAGAAATCATAAGAGATGTGGGTTTAATCCTTGGGTTGGGAAGATCCCTTGGAGGAAGGCATGGCTGCAGTTCATAGGGTGGCAAAGCGTCAGACAAAGCTGAAGTGACTTACCACGCATGCAAACTGGGTACTCCAGTGAGGAGGGTTATCTCTGCAGGGCTAGGGTAGGCCTGGAAATCTGAGGGAGGGAAGGAAGAATAATTGCAAATTAAAAGAGCAAAGAGTGGATGACAGGTTGATAAGGCAAAAGCTGTGTACACCTGCCTCCCACACCTTCTGCCTGCAGAAGTCATCCTAGGTGGGCAGCGAGACTCACAATGCAAGACTGGATCTGTCCTGTCATGCCCTTGGGCATTGTGTTCAATACTTAATTTATCCTCCTGGGCCTCTAGGCCTAGTCTCTCTAACACCCTAGTAAATTTAAGTGTTAGCTGCACAGTCGTGTCCAACTCTTTGCAACCCCATGTACCCCATGTACCTGCCAGGCTCCTCTACCCATAGAATTCTCCAGGCAAGAACACTGGAGTGGGTTGCCATTTCCTTCTCCAAGGGATCTTCCCAACCCAGGGATCAGACCCATGTCTTCTGTATTGCAGGCAGAATCTTTACCATCTGGGAAGTCCATCTAATGCCCTAGATAGTATTAGATAATATCCAAGTGTCCTTTCCAGGTGGTGCAGTGGTAAAGAATCTGCCTGCCCATGCAGAAGATGCAAGAGATGAGAGTTTGATCCTTGGGTGGGGAAGATTCCCTGGAGTAGGAAATGGCAACCCACTCCAGTATTCTTGTTTGGAAAATTCCATGGACAGAGAAGCCTGGTGGGCTACAGTTCATGGGGTCACAAATAGTCAGACACCACTGAGCACGTAAGAATGAATGAACATCTGTGGAATTTCTTTCAGATTCTTATCTATCTAGATTATCACCTATCACTGAATTTTAAAAGAAGCCTAATGAAGACAATAGGATTTATGTGCCCCACTTCTCACTCCTTTTGTAAAGTGTTTTTCCAATTAGGCTTTCCAGAATTTTGAATAATCTTGGTTTTCTTTTTCTTGATAGAAATTGTGTGAGCTACACAGAATTCATTTTGTAATTCCGTTGTGTTTGGTTCTACTGGTAGTAAGAGTTAAATACCAAAAAACTCCAATTTGATTTTTGTCACTAAGTATATTTAAACATGTTCTATCTAGTTTCCCAAAAAACAACTCATAAAAATACCTCATATACTCTCATAAAAATATTGAATTTTAATTAAATATGAAATTTGGCTTCATGTCATGCATAAAGGGATAAAGCTATATCATAGAAAATTAAAGGACTAATTTGGAAAAAAAAAAAAACTTTCACTTAAAGTACTTTACTTAAAACTTCAAGTCTGAACTAAATACTGCTAAATTCCTTTAGATAACCAAAGATAATTCAATAGGAATTAATAAAATTGTTTTTAGGAGTTTGCAATTTGAAGAACTGTTAAATGGATTTCAATGATCTTGCTGGGTATGCACAGACTATTTTAATGTTATACCTTAAGTAGTCGACTCAACAAGTGAGTCCCTATTATCTACCAGGCTAGATGCTAAAAACACAGAATGGTACAACTGGTCCCTGCTATCTAGGCATTTACTCCTATTCTGCTCCAAGGAGGCAGTCCAGAAAATGGCTCAGCTGGTTGGTTGTAGGGTGATTATCTGAGTCAAACTCCAGTTTCATCTTTCCATAACTGCAAAGTATTAGACATGTTGTTCACTCATTCATGGGTTTATGTCTTCATCTTCAAAAAAAATAAAAATAAAAAGAGTAAGCAAAGAACCTCAAAAGAGTGTTCTGGCTAAAATATTTGGAATAGTATTTAGAGTCTGTTGAATATTTAGAATACATTTGTGAAGAATGTTTTGCTGTGTCAGCTTGGTGAGTTTCCAGTCCCCAGTGATTCAGACAAACACTAATAATCTAGGTGTTACGATGAAGGTGTTTTGTAGATGTGATTAAACTCCATCATTAGGCGACTTTCAATAAGAGAGATTATCCTAGATGATCTAGGTGGCCCTGATGCAATCAGTTGAAAGACCTTAATATCCAGGCTACTCTTCCATGAAAGGAAGAAATTCTGCCTATGAACAGAAGTTTCAGACTAGGAAAGAGAGTGCTAGCCTGCCCTTCCTGCCCTTATAAGAACACACACGTCCCTGACATGTGAAAGAAAGGCTACTTACTTCCCCTTTCCCAGGAAAAGTGCTTGCACCAGAACCTGACTCTGCTGGTATCCTGACTTCAGACTTCCCAGGCTCCAGAATTGTGAATAATCAGTATTTCTTGTTTAAATCACTTGATATGTTGTATTCTTATTCTAGCAGCCTGAGCTAACAAAGAGCGGGCCACAAGTGCTGTTCAGAGACCCTGAAGCCCTCTCCCTTCCCCTCCTTCTTGCATCCTGGTTATTCATCTATCCTGAGACCCACTCGTCAGGCTTCCAGTACATTCTTTCATTATCTACTGCTTACATTTATTGGGTTTGTTTTCTACTCTAGGACTTGGCCCCAGTTCCCCTCTCTCCTCATTGCATATGACCTAATGGACATCCCACCCACTCCATGGCTTCCGCACACTCCTTGCTTCTCTCCTCCACCTGGAGCTATCTCGTGAGGTCTGTACCTGCATGTGGAATTGCTTAACGTCTCTTTTCCTCTTGGATGGCTCCCAGGCACCCTGAACCCAACATGTCCCCAGGTGAATTCACGTGCCCTCTCCCCAAGGCTGCTCTCCCGCCTCCTCAATTCCCTGGTTGGGTGATTGACACCACTCTCCACAGAGTCACTCAAGCTGAACACACCTCTTCTTCCCCTTTCTCCTCAACAGAGGAGCAATCGCTTGGTCTGGTTGATTCCCATTCTTGATATCTCTCATATCCACCGACCTCTCCCGACCCCTGAGTAAAAAAATTTTAAATTAAACTAATTTAGAATACATTTGTGAAGAATGTTTTGCTGTGTCAGCTTGGTGAGTTTCCAGTCCCCAGTGATTCAGACAAACACTAATAATCTAGGTGTTACGATGAAGGTGTTTTGTAGATGTGATTAAACTCCATCATTAGGCGACTTTCAATAAGAGAGATTATCCTAGATGATCTAGGTGGCCCTGATGCAATCAGTTGAAAGACCTTAATATCCAGGCTACTCTTCCATGAAAGGAAGAAATTCTGCCTATGAACAGAAGTTTCAGACTAGGAAAGAGAGTGCTAGCCTGCCCTTCCTGCCCTTATAAGAACACACACGTCCCTGACATGTGAAAGAAAGGCTACTTACTTCCCCTTTCCCAGGAAAAGTGCTTGCACCAGAACCTGACTCTGCTGGTATCCTGACTTCAGACTTCCCAGGCTCCAGAATTGTGAATAATCAGTATTTCTTGTTTAAATCACTTGATATGTTGTATTCTTATTCTAGCAGCCTGAGCTAACAAAGAGCGGGCCACAAGTGCTGTTCAGAGACCCTGAAGCCCTCTCCCTTCCCCTCCTTCTTGCATCCTGGTTATTCATCTATCCTGAGACCCACTCGTCAGGCTTCCAGTACATTCTTTCATTATCTACTGCTTACATTTATTGGGTTTGTTTTCTACTCTAGGACTTGGCCCCAGTTCCCCTCTCTCCTCATTGCATATGACCTAATGGACATCCCACCCACTCCATGGCTTCCGCACACTCCTTGCTTCTCTCCTCCACCTGGAGCTATCTCGTGAGGTCTGTACCTGCATGTGGAATTGCTTAACGTCTCTTTTCCTCTTGGATGGCTCCCAGGCACCCTGAACCCAACATGTCCCCAGGTGAATTCACGTGCCCTCTCCCCAAGGCTGCTCTCCCGCCTCCTCAATTCCCTGGTTGGGTGATTGACACCACTCTCCACAGAGTCACTCAAGCTGAACACACCTCTTCTTCCCCTTTCTCCTCAACAGAGGAGCAATCGCTTGGTCTGGTTGATTCCCATTCTTGATATCTCTCATATCCACCGACCTCTCCCGACCCCTTATTCCTGTCTCAGACCCTCAAGGTGCCCTGGAGCATGTAGTCTTCCCCCAGCTTTCATCCATTCTCATCACCCTCTCCCTTTTCACCTGTGTGCTATCATCCTTAGTTCTGAGTCTTGTTTCTAAAGCAGTCCTCGATTATCTCCCCTGTTTAAAATCTCTCTCCTATGACCCACACTCAAGCATGGCAAATCTCTGTCTGATTTCTCCATCCCTCTTTCCTCATTGTAATCCCTAAACCCTAGTCATGTATGTGGCTCCAGGTGCACTTTGCCTGAAGTGGCACCCTGTCCTCCTCTGCCCTTCCGACCCAGCTACTCTTGTGCTGCTCCCTTTGCCTGGAACAGCATCTCACCTTACCCCAGCCATCTGCCGGGGAAACACCTACCCACCTCCTCATCAAAAGGCTAGACATGCTTTTTCAAATGATAAAAATAGCACATTTTTTGTTGCAGAAAAGTACAGAGAAGTAAAGAAATAAGGACCGACTGAAAAAACCCACTACCCAGAAATAAACCTAGAATTGAGATGGGTAAACATATTCTTCCATTTCAGCTTTTCAGCAAAACAATGGGAAAAGGGACGGGGAGCCTTCTAGAGGAGAGTCTGCGTGGACGAGGGAGCATTAGGGCGGGAGGGGAGAATGATTTCAGGTAAGGATCAGGTACTCTGGACCTTCCCACCATTCCCTTCTCCAGGGGACCTTCCCCACCCTGGAATCAAACCCAGGTCTCCAGCATTGCAGGCAGATTCTTTACCGACTGAGCACCAGGGATGCCCCTTGCCTCTCACGCCACTTTTAAAATCATCACTGCACACCTGTGGGTATTTATATTCTGATTTACATCCTTCCACACCTTTTTCTCTATAAACACACACACACACACCCTCTCTCTCACCAAAATACTGTTTGATAATCTGTTGTTTTTTAAAACTATATTAAGTAGTTTCATTTTCCACTTGTTTCATAAAACCACACTGTAGTGAATATCTTCACCCCCATTCTATTGAGCATTGGTCTATTTCCTTTATTTAAATTTTCAGCAGTGAAATTTCAGGGCCAAGGGTAGATGAGTTCATGTGAAAATTCTGACCTTATTTCTCCACTGCCTTTAACAGAGACTGAACCAATCCATCCTCCCTCCTCAGTGTGAGAGTCCTGCTTCCCTCCGGGCCTATCATAAGTTGGTATCCTCGTTCTTCTTCATTTTTGCTAGTCCAGTAGGTTAAAAATGAGCTCATAATATTATTTTTAAAGAAAATATGTTTTCAGTTTATAAAAGTCATGCATTTTCGTGGTAAAAAAAAAAAAATACCAACTTTTTCAAGTTGAATTATGTTATCCCTCCAAAATATAGTTGAAGCTCTCACCACTGGACACCACAAATGTGACCTTATTTAGAAAGAAGGCCTTTGCAGACGTAATCAGTTAAGACAAGGTCATACTGGATGGAGGTGGGCCGTACACACAATGATCAATGCCCGTGCAAGAGAAAGAGATGTGGAGAGACAAACTCACATAGGAAAGAAGGCCCAGTGACAACAGAGGCACAGGTCAGAATCATGGATCTCTAAGCCCGAAATGCCAAGGACTGGCAGGAACCACCTGGAAAAGTATCTTCCTCTAGAGACTTCAGACAAAGAATGGCCCAGCTGACCCCTGGACCTAAGACTTCTAGCCTCCAGAACTAGGAGCCAATGTATTTTAAGCCACCCCTTGGTGGCTGGTGGGTTTTGTTTGATTGATTTTGTTTGGCTGCCTGGTTACAGCATGATGCGCTCGAGTGCCCTGGCCAGGCATCTATCTCAGGCTCCCTTCATTGAGAGGGTGGAGTCTTAGCCACTGAACCACCAGGGAAGTCCGTTGATGGTCGTTTTAAAACCACCCAGTTTGTAGCATTTTGTTACGACAGACCTAGGAGATGAATACATAGGCCTAAAGAGATCACCACGCTGAAAGCGTGATAAATATTATTTAAAAGGTCCCCGAATCTCATTTAAGCTTGGCCTAGGTAACGAAGCATCTTGCGCCTTCATTAAGTAGTTTCATTTTCCACTTGTTTCAAAAAACCACACTGTAGTGAATATCTTCACCCCCATTCTATTGAGCATTGGTCTATTTCCTTTATTTAAATTTTCAGCAGTGAAATTTCAGGGCCAAGGGTAGATGAGTTCATGTGAAAATTCTGACCTTATTTCTCCACTGCCTTTAACAGAGACTGAACCAATCCATCCTCCCTCCTCAGTGTGAGAGTCCTGCTTCCCTCCGGGCCTATCATAAGTTGGTATCCTCGTTCTTCTTCATTTTTGCTAGTCCAGTAGGTTAAAAATGAGCTCATAATATTATTTTTAAAGAAAATATGTTTTCAGTTTATAAAAGTCATGCATTTTCGTGGTAAAAAAAAAAAAATACCAACTTTTTCAAGTTGAATTATGTTATCCCTCCAAAATATAGTTGAAGCTCTCACCACTGGACACCACAAATGTGACCTTATTTAGAAAGAAGGCCTTTGCAGACGTAATCAGTTAAGACAAGGTCATACTGGATGGAGGTGGGCCGTACACACAATGATCAATGCCCGTGCAAGAGAAAGAGATGTGGAGAGACAAACTCACATAGGAAAGAAGGCCCAGTGACAACAGAGGCACAGGTCAGAATCATGGATCTCTAAGCCCGAAATGCCAAGGACTGGCAGGAACCACCTGGAAAAGTATCTTCCTCTAGAGACTTCAGACAAAGAATGGCCCAGCTGACCCCTGGACCTAAGACTTCTAGCCTCCAGAACTAGGAGCCAATGTATTTTAAGCCACCCCTTGGTGGCTGGTGGGTTTTGTTTGATTGATTTTGTTTGGCTGCCTGGTTACAGCATGATGCGCTCGAGTGCCCTGGCCAGGCATCTATCTCAGGCTCCCTTCATTGAGAGGGTGGAGTCTTAGCCACTGAACCACCAGGGAAGTCCGTTGATGGTCGTTTTAAAACCACCCAGTTTGTAGCATTTTGTTACGACAGACCTAGGAGATGAATACATAGGCCTAAAGAGATCACCACGCTGAAAGCGTGATAAATATTATTTAAAAGGTCCCCGAATCTCATTTAAGCTTGGCCTAGGTAACGAAGCATCTTGCGCCTTCATTGGCAAGTGGTAAGAAGCAAAGAGAATGGGGCGGTCAGCTGTGTGTGCATGGGCACAAGGTGGCGCTGCTTCTCCAGCGGCTGCAGCTATCCCTGACCTTGGGGAGTGGAGAGGAGGCAGGTTTGGGTTGAAAGCTCACAGTCCTGGGAGGCGGCAGGTGGAGTTCCAACCTGCCCCACTCGGGTGGAGCCACCACTTTAGGAGGAAAAGATATTTGAAGACCCAGGTCCTACCTCTTCCCCTGGAGCCTCTCCTGACTCACTGGATTCAGGGGTGTCTCTCTGAGACCTGCCTCACCGGCGCTGAACAGCTGCATTCAGCAATTTACTACCTAAACCTGCCCAGGCAGACGCTCACCATCGTCCTGCCCAAGCCCAGGAATCTTGCCTCGGTTGCCAAATCGAGAGCCGCATGGCTCCTCCCCCTTCCTTTTTTGAGCGCCCCTCCCCTACCTCAGGGTGCAGGAAAGCCCGTCTCTCCTAGTTCTCACAAAGAAAAGGCTGCCTCTTTCAGAGTGCACATCCTACCAGTTTGGGGGAGCACAGACTGAGCAAACATTCCCTCCTAAAAAATAGGGAGGGCAGAAGACTGAAAGCAGGGGCGGGCGAAGGGTCAGAGCTTATAAGGGGGGGGGAAGTTGGGAGGTTAGATGCTTTTGGAGGGACCGGATGGGGAGACCTAAGGTCAATTTTCCTCTGTATTTCATGATGCAAAAGATAACAGATGTGCATAAAAGCAAGGAGGAGAAGAGTAAGGGCGAAGCCCATTTACACGAAAAGCAAATTGTGGTCGGAGAGGCCTCCTGTAATATAAGGCTCACAGGTATCTTGAAAACCAGTTATTCACTCACTTACGTATTTAATACTGAGGATCTGTTCTGTGACCACTGTATTAAAAGACGCTTGTAGGGAATTCTCTGACTGCCCAGTGGCTTGGACTCCCGCTCTCCTTGAGGAGGGCCCTGATTCAACCCTCCAAGGAACTAAGATCCCACAAGCCACTGCAAGGCGTGACCAGAAAAATACAAGTTTTATTTTTTAAAGAAGATATGAGGATATACCAGTGAACAAGTGGAAAAAATCCAAGCCTTTGGGAAATATTCTACTTGGGAAGGGGAAGTAAACTAAAGAATATGCTAATTGATTAGTAATAAAAATAGAATGCTAGTAGGTGATGGGTGTTAGAAAATACTAGATCAGGATAAAGGATATTAGGTGTTGTGGGGTGGGGGAAGCTGTGACTTCAGAATCCACAGCAGCTCTTCAGGGAAGTCCTCATTGTTCTCAAAGACTTGAAGGAAGCGATGGAGTCGGCCATATTGCTGTTGGTGGGTGGTGGGTGGTGGAGGGGTGGGGGCCAGTGATCTCACAGAGTGTCGACTAAAAAGATGAACAACTTGAGAGTTGTGGGTGGGTTAAGTTTTATTTGGGGCATAATTAGGACTGCAGCCCGGGAGACAGCACCCCAGATAGCTCTGAGAAACTGCTCTAAAGAGGCAGCAGGAGGAGGGTCGATATTTAAGGATTTTGGTGAGGGGGGAATTTAATATCATTAAACAGTCATTTTACAAAGGGTCTCCAGTCAGTCACGAGGATCTGATGTCACCATGAAGAGATTTAGTGCTTTCTAAATATGAGGAGATGCGAGGATTGAGATAATAAAAGCTGTTCCTAAAAGCATCCACCTATCTAAAGACCTGCCCCACCAGATTCCCTGGAGCACAGAGTGTTCTACCCCACCCTGATCTCCATCAGGGGGTATTGAAGGTCAGCAGGTCTCAACAGCGCAGGGTCTGGTCTCTGCAGAGGCAGACGGCAAATGTCCTTGTTGTCCAGACAGTGACAATGTAATTGGTAAATGCCAGTTTGTAGTTGACAGGGCAGCCAGTTAGTTGCCTGGCATGTTAAAGTCACTCTTAGAGGACATGGGAAGCTGGAAGGACAGCAGAAAGAGAATTTAAAAAAGAGAGAAAGAAGGTTCCGGCAAGATAGTGCAGTGCAGGTGCGGCAGGGGAGTCACAGAGAAAGAAGCTGAGGGAATGAAAGTGTGGTTCAAGAAACGACTGATGGGGAACAATCCTGCATTCCACACCACCAAGGAGAGTGGAAGGGAGGCCTTGCCAAGGAGGAAAGGAGACTTAGTGACGTTGTCAGAGTGAGAGAAGTGGGGAGATTCTGGGGCTAAGCAGTGGGAATCTGAAATGCCATTGGTAGAACAGATGAAAGTGATGGCAAAATCAAGACTGAAACTTGGGGAGTGCACTGAAAATGTTCTGAGGTAGACAGACGCCCTTTGTACTCTTTGGAAAGGGCAGCCAGATTATACTGAGCAGTGTAGGAAATGTGTCCCATGCCTTGGCAACAAACACACCATAGACTTTTATGAGCTCCCTAAAGCAGTTTGGGATGCGTGGATGGCTGCTAGCAAATTTTATATGATGAACAAATTTACACTTGCTTACTTACTTTGAGGGCCTTCAATTCCCCACACAGTTCCTCATTTCTCTCATCAGAGCTGACTTGTCTTGTTCTCTTCTAAGAGGGTGAGGCCTGTCTATATTTATGTAAATCTTGGTGAGAAGCTGGGTGGAGTGCTAAACTTGAAGCCATAGAAAGATCGGTGGAGCAGAAGGTGGACAGTGATTTGAAGGAAGTGTCACTGAGAGTGGCAAAGTGGAGGGAGGAAATCTCAACCAAGACCTGTATGGAGGGGGACATGGGTCTAGACTCCTTCATCTGGGAGTGGTTTCCCTGGTTTTTTTCTCCACCTCAGCTCTGCTCACTTGTGAAAGAGGAGTCGTTGGGAGGTAGCCAATGCACGTGACTGGGTGGAAGGGGAATGAATGGTGATGACTCGTTCACTCACTGGCTACTTCAGCAGACACTCAGTATCTCCTGGGAACATGGAGGCACATTGTGGACCTGGCAGGCACATGAGTGAACACCGTCGGGGCCATGTGCTTTGAGACTTGCTTTTCTTTAAGGGGAGACAGAAAATACATAATGGTGGTACACTGGAGGGGTTGAGCTTAAGGGATCTGGGGGCTGATCAAGGAAAAAGAGGCTTCCCAGGTGGTCCAGCAGTGGTAAAGAATCTGTCTGCCAATACAGGAGACCCAGGTTGGACCCCTTGGTCAGGAAAATTCCTGGAGACGGAAGTGGCAACCCATTCCAGTGTTCTTACCTGGAGAATCTCATGGACAGAGGAGCCTGGCAAGCTACAGTCCATGAGGTTGCAGAGTTGGACATGACTGGGCATAAGCACATGCACAAGAAAAAGACCCAACTACCAGGGAGGCAGGAACACATAAGCTTTACTATGTGGCACTAGGACAAGTTGCATGGAAAGAAAGTCCCTCCCAGCCTGAGACCACCCAGAGGTTTGTGGAGAGGGTGACATTGTCTGGGGGTGATGGAGCCCATCTGTCAGGAGTGCCTTGGCAACAAACACACCATAGACTTTTATGAGCTCCCTAAAGCAGTTTGGGATGCGTGGATGGCTGCTAGCAAATTTTATATGATGAACAAATTTACACTTGCTTACTTACTTTGAGGGCCTTCAATTCCCCACACAGTTCCTCATTTCTCTCATCAGAGCTGACTTGTCTTGTTCTCTTCTAAGAGGGTGAGGCCTGTCTATATTTATGTAAATCTTGGTGAGAAGCTGGGTGGAGTGCTAAACTTGAAGCCATAGAAAGATCGGTGGAGCAGAAGGTGGACAGTGATTTGAAGGAAGTGTCACTGAGAGTGGCAAAGTGGAGGGAGGAAATCTCAACCAAGACCTGTATGGAGGGAGACATGGGTCTAGACTCCTTCATCTGGGAGTGGTTTCCCTGGTTTTTTTCTCCACCTCAGCTCTGCTCACTTGTGAAAGAGGAGTCGTTGGGAGGTAGCCAATGCACGTGACTGGGTGGAAGGGGAATGAATGGTGATGACTCGTTCACTCACTGGCTACTTCAGCAGACACTCAGTATCTCCTGGGAACATGGAGGCACATTGTGGACCTGGCAGGCACATGAGTGAACACCGTCGGGGCCATGTGCTTTGAGACTTGCTTTTCTTTAAGGGGAGACAGAAAATACATAATGGTGGTACACTGGAGGGGTTGAGCTTAAGGGATCTGGGGGCTGATCAAGGAAAAAGAGGCTTCCCAGGTGGTCCAGCAGTGGTAAAGAATCTGTCTGCCAATACAGGAGACCCAGGTTGGACCCCTTGGTCAGGAAAATTCCTGGAGACGGAAGTGGCAACCCATTCCAGTGTTCTTACCTGGAGAATCTCATGGACAGAGGAGCCTGGCAAGCTACAGTCCATGAGGTTGCAGAGTTGGACATGACTGGGCATAAGCACATGCACAAGAAAAAGACCCAACTACCAGGGAGGCAGGAACACATAAGCTTTACTATGTGGCACTAGGACAAGTTGCATGGAAAGAAAGTCCCTCCCAGCCTGAGACCACCCAGAGGTTTGTGGAGAGAGGGTGACATGTCTGGGTGATGGAGTCTTGGTCAGAGAGCTCCGAGGGGCAGCGGAGCCTTGAGGCCTTGTAGCTACACTGCCCATCTGATCAGGGAGTGACAACCATGGATGAGGTTTTAGGGGTAGGCAAAGCAGGTGGGCAGGCACTAAATGGCTAAAAATCTATGTGGGGGCGCTGCTTGTGAAATAACTGCATGTGTAAAAATAAGAGTTTGGCTCAGGCAGGCTGGTAAGCCAGTGTCTGTTTCTTCACTCAGCCTGCAGTGAAGAAATAGACAAACTGAAGGCCAATACACAGAGACTATTTCTGGTCCATTGGCATAAGGTATGAGCTAAGGACAAAAATAAAGCAAGGGAAGAAGACAAGAGGAGACAGGGAAGGTGCTCCATCCTGGATGAATGAATTGTTAGAAAAGGCCCTCAGCCCATTGTGGCGCGGGCCCTCTGGACAGAGCCGTACCTGGAGTAGTAGTGGAAACCACGGAGAAGTAACTTGCTGGTGGTTCTGTTTTGCTCTTAAGAATAGCTGAAAGGCTGAGCAGCTTAGCACCGAATAAGCAAGACGGGCAGTGTTGAGGGCTGAGGCCACACTATGTGGGGCCACAGAGGTCACACGCTGGGAGGGGTTCACTCTGAGTGCAACGGAAGGCCACCAGTTCCAGGGGAGATGCGATCTCACTCATGCTTGAAGGGCACCCTGGTGTTTGTTCCACACATGTTTGTTATCCAGGGCAGGAATGGCAGTGGCTTGGACCAGCGTGGATACAGGGAAAGGTGAAGATGACACACTGAGTCCTGGAAGCATTTAAATGTAGACTGGCAGATCAAGTGGATGAGTGGAATGTGAGGTGAGAGGAAAAGAGGAGTCAAGCACGATCAACCTCTTCCCCATGAACTTGCCCTTTGCTCACCTGATTTAAATACGAGGCACCATGTGAAGTATTGGCATGTGTGATGCACGTTTAGGCCTCAGACATGGAGTAAGTGGAGGCAGATTAGTGTAGATAGGGCACAGCGTGGACGCAGATGGTAGGGGCTGAATGCTGACTCCCCCTTTATCCAAGGGCGATACCTTCCAAGGCCCATAGCAGATGCTTGAAGCCATGGATAGTATCAAACCCTATATATGCTATGTTTTTTCACATCGACTTAGCACATACACATTTATGATTTAATCTAATTAACTTTATTGGTAAATTAGGTACGGTAAGAGGTAAACAACAATGTGTGCATGCAAGTCACTTCAGTTATGTCCGACTCTGTGCAACCCTATGAACTGTAGCCTGCCAGGCTCCTCTGTCCATGGGATTCTCCAGGCAAGAATACTGGAGTGGGTTGCCTTGTCCTCCTCCAGGGGATCATCCCAACCCAGGGATGGAATCTGCATATGTCTCCTGCATTGTCAGGTGAATTCTTCACCACTAGCACCACCTGGGAAGCCCCAAGATAACCATAATAAAAGTCATGTGAATGTGGTCTCTCCTCTCCAAATACCTATTGTACTATACGCATCCTTCTTGTGATGATGAGATGACAAAACACCTCCTTGATGAGATGAAGTGAGTGAAACATGGAAGCCCTGTGATGTACTATAAGTTACGATTGACCTTCAGACGGAGGACCATCTGCTTCTGGTGGTCCTGGATTAATGAGCCATGAAAATGCCAGTGATTGCATGTCAAGGGCAGATAATTTTGAATGTTGGGGATCACAGGTGGGGTGGAGGAGGATGGTGTGAGAGTTCGCTACACATGCCAGAAAGGACTGCAGTTTAACAGCGGTCCCCACCTTTTTGGCATCAGGGACTAGATTCATGGAAGACAGTTTTCCCATGAACCTGGGGTGGGGTTGATGTCCACGATGACTCAAGTGCATTACATTTATTGTTCACTTTATCTCTGTTATTATTACGTCAGATCCATCTCAGATCATCAGGCATAGATTTTGCAGGTTGGGGACCTCTGCAATTTAAGACTTATGAGTTATTATTTTTAGGGTTTTCCATTTAATGTTTTCAGACCACAGACTGCTCACCTGATTTAAATACGAGGCACCATGTGAAGTATTGGCATGTGTGATGCACGTTTAGGCCTCAGACATGGAGTAAGTGGAGGCAGATTAGTGTAGATAGGGCACAGCGTGACGCAGAGGGTAGGGGCTGAATGCTGACTCCCCCTTTATCCAAGGGCGATACCTTCCAAGGCCCATAGCAGATGCTTGAAGCCATGGATAGTATCAAACCCTATATATGCTATGTTTTTTCACATCGACTTAGCACATACACATTTATGATTTAATCTAATTAACTTTATTGGTAAATTAGGTACGGTAAGAGGTAAACAACAATGTGTGCATGCAAGTCACTTCAGTTATGTCCGACTCTGTGCAACCCTATGAACTGTAGCCTGCCAGGCTCCTCTGTCCATGGGATTCTCCAGGCAAGAATACTGGAGTGGGTTGCCTTGTCCTCCTCCAGGGGATCATCCCAACCCAGGGATGGAATCTGCATATGTCTCCTGCATTGTCAGGTGAATTCTTCACCACTAGCACCACCTGGGAAGCCCCAAGATAACCATAATAAAAGTCATGTGAATGTGGTCTCTCCTCTCCAAATACCTATTGTACTATACGCATCCTTCTTGTGATGATGAGATGACAAAACACCTCCTTGATGAGATGAAGTGAGTGAAACATGGAAGCCCTGTGATGTACTATAAGTTACGATTGACCTTCAGACGGAGGACCATCTGCTTCTGGTGGTCCTGGATTAATGAGCCATGAAAATGCCAGTGATTGCATGTCAAGGGCAGATAATTTTGAATGTTGGGGATCACAGGTGGGGTGGAGGAGGATGGTGTGAGAGTTCGCTACACATGCCAGAAAGGACTGCAGTTTAACAGCGGTCCCCACCTTTTTGGCATCAGGGACTAGATTCATGGAAGACAGTTTTCCCATGAACCTGGGGTGGGGTTGATGTCCACGATGACTCAAGTGCATTACATTTATTGTTCACTTTATCTCTGTTATTATTACGTCAGATCCATCTCAGATCATCAGGCATAGATTTTGCAGGTTGGGGACCTCTGCAATTTAAGACTTATGAGTTATTATTTTTAGGGTTTTCCATTTAATGTTTTCAGACCACAGCTGATCATGAGTGACTGAAATCAGACAAAGCAAAACCATGGAAATAGGAGACCACTGTAACTTTGTGACCCTGGACACATTCCACAGCTCTTGCTGCATCTGTAAAATTGAGAAAATAGTAGCGCTATTTTACTGAGATGTTTTGAAGATGAACTGACATAATGGCCATAAAGTATCCAGTGAATGATACAGGACAAGTGCCCAAGAGGTGTACCTGTAGTTACTATTATTGGTGTTCAATCAAGAACCTTAGAGATAGAAATGATTATCCTTAGTGGGCAGTAGAAGGATGGTTTCAAGTGGAATAAATAAGATTAGTTTGGTTTAAAAGTACCCCTGAGAAAGCATCCTTTGTCAGCATGACAGGCTACAGAACTTGTGGGGTCCAGTGCAAAGTGAAAACATAGGGCACAGGAAAAAGTATCAATGTTGCTAATAATTAGAGTTCATTAGTCTCACATGTGAAACGTATTAATTTAAGACTTAACTTCCTTTTGGCTAGAGAAGAGTTGATACTTGACCTTAGTTTTCTTTGAATGTGAAACGCAAGTCCATAATATCAAGCACTGTGTGTATTTTTATGTCTACGTAGTGTTTTATTTGACATGTGAATGCCTTGTGATACTGGCCTAAACTGACCTTTTTCTTTTTCTTCCCTCCTGTCCTTCTTCCCTCCCAGCCTCCTTCCTTTCTTCTTTTCTTCCTGTTTGCTTTTTTCCTGTCTTCTTCCCCCTCCTTCCTTCCTTCCTTCTATTTTTTTAAGCATGCATGCTCAGTCACTCAGTCATGTCTGGCTCTTTGTGGCCCCACAGACCATAGCCTGCAAAGCTCTCTGTCCATGAAATTCACCAGGCAGGAATACTGGACTGGATTGCCATTTCCTTCTCCAGGGAGTCTCCCTGACCTAGGGATCTAACCCAAGTCTCCAGAGTCTCCTGCATTGGCAAGCAGATTCTTTACCACTGAGCCACCAAGGAAGCTCATTCTTTTTTAAGAATGCTTAACAAAACAAAACAGAAACCTAGTATACACTTTGGCTATAAATGAGTTTAGCAAATCATTTTGGGTGTGAGCCAAGGTTCTAAGCTAAGGGATGTTTTTGCCGCCAGGACTGACAATCAAAGACAAAGCAAAACCATGGAAATAGGAGACCACTGTAACTTTGTGACCCTGGACACATTCCACAGCTCTTGCTGCATCTGTAAAATTGAGAAAATAGTAGCGCTATTTTACTGAGATGTTTTGAAGATGAACTGACATAATGGCCATAAAGTATCCAGTGAATGATACAGGACAAGTGCCCAAGAGGTGTACCTGTAGTTACTATTATTGGTGTTCAATCAAGAACCTTAGAGATAGAAATGATTATCCTTAGTGGGCAGTAGAAGGATGGTTTCAAGTGGAATAAATAAGATTAGTTTGGTTTAAAAGTACCCCTGAGAAAGCATCCTTTGTCAGCATGACAGGCTACAGAACTTGTGGGGTCCAGTGCAAAGTGAAAACATAGGGCACAGGAAAAAGTATCAATGTTGCTAATAATTAGAGTTCATTAGTCTCACATGTGAAACGTATTAATTTAAGACTTAACTTCCTTTTGGCTAGAGAAGAGTTGATACTTGACCTTAGTTTTCTTTGAATGTGAAACGCAAGTCCATAATATCAAGCACTGTGTGTATTTTTATGTCTACGTAGTGTTTTATTTGACATGTGAATGCCTTGTGATACTGGCCTAAACTGACCTTTTTCTTTTTCTTCCCTCCTGTCCTTCTTCCCTCCCAGCCTCCTTCCTTTCTTCTTTTCTTCCTGTTTGCTTTTTTCCTGTCTTCTTCCCCCTCCTTCCTTCCTTCCTTCTATTTTTTTAAGCATGCATGCTCAGTCACTCAGTCATGTCTGGCTCTTTGTGGCCCCACAGACCATAGCCTGCAAAGCTCTCTGTCCATGAAATTCACCAGGCAGGAATACTGGACTGGATTGCCATTTCCTTCTCCAGGGAGTCTCCCTGACCTAGGGATCTAACCCAAGTCTCCAGAGTCTCCTGCATTGGCAAGCAGATTCTTTACCACTGAGCCACCAAGGAAGCTCATTCTTTTTTAAGAATGCTTAACAAAACAAAACAGAAACCTAGTATACACTTTGGCTATAAATGAGTTTAGCAAATCATTTTGGGTGTGAGCCAAGGTTCTAAGCTAAGGGATGTTTTTTGCCGCCAGGCCCATTTGGCAATGTCTGGAGACAGTTTTCATTGTCACAGTTGGGAAGGATGGGGAGAGTTCCTACCAGCATCTAGTGGGTAGAGCCCACTGAACCCTACATCCTACAATACTCAGGAGAGCTCCCCATAACAAAAAATGATCGGGTCCCAAAATTTCCTGAGATGGAGAAACTCTACTGTCAAGGAAGAGGAAGAAACAGAATAAATGATCAAGATTCTGTATCTCTGAGTAAGATGGAAAAAAAAAGTGCCTGTCACCAGTTCAGCGTCTGTTCTGGGACCTGTTCACATCTGAAGGGTGGTGAAGGGGTAGAGGAAGTGTTCCTGCAGTGGAGGCTTCCACAGTGTCTCACCCCAGCTGTCAGGAACACACAGCGGAAAAAGAAAATCACCTGGCGCAAAGTCAGAAAACGGTCATCAGTATGTACAGGTTTCCCATATGATATGGATCTCAGGGAGTTTACTTCCTCCTGCCTGCTCTGGATAAGTCTGGATGTGCCCCCCAAGGCAAGCCCCAGGCTGGCGTTGTAGCTTACCCTGTGAGTGGAGAGACCGCATATGGGCTTGAGTCACTGGGAGAAGTACCACTGTGAACTCAGTCTCCTACAGAAAGGGGAGACGTAAACATCAGTTAATGACGGTATCATGATTTAAGGAACATACAGTTCTGGGCATGCACACAATACCTAACCCTTCACTGTTCTCAATTACTACTTATTAGTCATCTTGACACTTTTTAAATTAGTGTCTAGAGGAAGAAAGAAAAGGGAAGGAAGAGGAGAAAGCAAAAGATGATGAAAGAATAACTTTTCCATGATATGAATTGGTATAAGAACACAAGACGATTCATCCAAGCAGCTGGTTCCCTGTTGGTTAGTCATATTAACGTCTTCTAAATGTACTCTCCTGTGTAATTTCTTAAAAATAAGTCAAACATTTAAATTAAGATAAAGATAAAATGAGGATTAAATTACTGCATCTACTGATAATCTCATTTCCAATGTAAATACCTCATACCAAAATGAGTTTAGCAAATCATTTTGGGTGTGAGCCAGCTAATGGGATGTTTTTGCCGCCAGGCCCATTTGGCAATGTCTGGAGACAGTTTTCATTGTCACAGTTGGGAAGGATGGGAGAGTTCCTACCAGCATCTAGTGGGTAGAGCCCACTGAACCCTACATCCTACAATACTCAGGAGAGCTCCCATAACAAAAATGATCGGGTCCCAAAATTTCCTGAGATGGAGAAACTCTACTGTCAAGGAAGAGGAAGAAACAGAATAAATGATCAAGATTCTGTATCTCTGAGTAAGATGGAAAAAAAAAGTGCCTGTCACCAGTTCAGCGTCTGTTCTGGGACCTGTTCACATCTGAAGGGTGGTGAAGGGGTAGAGGAAGTGTTCCTGCAGTGGAGGCTTCCACAGTGTCTCACCCCAGCTGTCAGGAACACACAGCGGAAAAAGAAAATCACCTGGCGCAAAGTCAGAAAACGGTCATCAGTATGTACAGGTTTCCCATATGATATGGATCTCAGGGAGTTTACTTCCTCCTGCCTGCTCTGGATAAGTCTGGATGTGCCCCCCAAGGCAAGCCCCAGGCTGGCGTTGTAGCTTACCCTGTGAGTGGAGAGACCGCATATGGGCTTGAGTCACTGGGAGAAGTACCACTGTGAACTCAGTCTCCTACAGAAAGGGGAGACGTAAACATCAGTTAATGACGGTATCATGATTTAAGGAACATACAGTTCTGGGCATGCACACAATACCTAACCCTTCACTGTTCTCAATTACTACTTATTAGTCATCTTGACACTTTTTAAATTAGTGTCTAGAGGAAGAAAGAAAAGGGAAGGAAGAGGAGAAAGCAAAAGATGATGAAAGAATAACTTTTCCATGATATGAATTGGTATAAGAACACAAGACGATTCATCCAAGCAGCTGGTTCCCTGTTGGTTAGTCATATTAACGTCTTCTAAATGTACTCTCCTGTGTAATTTCTTAAAAATAAGTCAAACATTTAAATTAAGATAAAGATAAAATGAGGATTAAATTACTGCATCTACTGATAATCTCATTTCCAATGTTAACACATATTTGCCCTCCATACGGGTTGTCCCAGTTTAAACTGGATCTGCCAGGAATATAAGAAACTGCTTGTCTTACTATTTGTGACAAAACTGGCTTTTATTTTCCAACATAAATTTTTTGCCAACATGAGTTTGTGAGTAATAGCTCGTATTGTTTTCATTTGCATGCTTTTTCTCTTCATATAGGTATTGGCCCTTTGCCTTTCTTCTCCTTTGAATTAGCTACTAAGGGCTTCCCAGGTGGTGCTAGTGGTAAAAAATCCACCTGCCAGTTGCAGGAGATGGAAGAGATGCTGATTCGATCCCTGGGTCAGAAAGATCCCCTGGAGCAGGGCGTGGCAACCCACTCCAGTATTCTTGCCTGGAAAAATCCCATGGACAGAAGAGCCTGGTGAGCTACACAGGGTCGCAAAGAGTCAGACAGGACTGAGTGACTAAGCATGCACACATATATTGAGGTTATAAATTATTGGAAGAAAATATAAAGTACAATATCAAAGTCAGAAAGAACAAAATCTAATATATGAAAAATCTGGCAGCATAAAACTGCAAAATGTTTTTGTAACAGCAATATCAAATTAAAGTGGATTTTATATAGAAAATGTGTGTGTGTGCATGTGCAGAGATATGGAACAGAAGTCTGCAATATTCCAAATATATAAAGCACTCTTCACATCTTCAAGAGAAAGGACAGACTTTTCACAGAAAAATGGGCAAAGGCCATGAATGGGCAAGTCAATAAAAAGGAATACAAAGAAATATTATATATATATTTAAATAGTAAGCTTTGGTAGTGTCGACTAAAAAAAGGTAAACCACTTGAGAGTTGTGGGTTAAGTTTTACTTGGCGCATAATTAGGACTGCAGCCCAGGAGACAGCATCTAAGACAGCTCCGAGACTGCTCCAAAGGGGTGGCAGGAGGAAATTCAGTACGTAAGGTTTTGATGAAGAGGGGTTTTCCATACCATTAAACACCCATTTTATAAAGGGGGTTTCTGGTTAGTCATGAGGATCTGATTCACCATGAGGGGCTTTAGTGTTTTTCTAGGTATGAGAAGACGCAAGGATTGAGATCAAAGTTTAAACATAAATTTCCAATGTTAACACATATTTGCCCTCCATACGGGTTGTCCCAGTTTAAACTGGATCTGCCAGGAATATAAGAAACTGCTTGTCTTACTATTTGTGACAAAACTGGCTTTTATTTTCCAACATAAATTTTTTGCCAACATGAGTTTGTGAGTAATAGCTCGTATTGTTTTCATTTGCATGCTTTTTCTCTTCATATAGGTATTGGCCCTTTGCCTTTCTTCTCCTTTGAATTAGCTACTAAGGGCTTCCCAGGTGGTGCTAGTGGTAAAAAATCCACCTGCCAGTTGCAGGAGATGGAAGAGATGCTGATTCGATCCCTGGGTCAGAAAGATCCCCTGGAGCAGGGCGTGGCAACCCACTCCAGTATTCTTGCCTGGAAAAATCCCATGGACAGAAGAGCCTGGTGAGCTACACAGGGTCGCAAAGAGTCAGACAGGACTGAGTGACTAAGCATGCACACATATATTGAGGTTATAAATTATTGGAAGAAAATATAAAGTACAATATCAAAGTCAGAAAGAACAAAATCTAATATATGAAAAATCTGGCAGCATAAAACTGCAAAATGTTTTTGTAACAGCAATATCAAATTAAAGTGGATTTTATATAGAAAATGTGTGTGTGCATGTGCAGAGATATGGAACAGAAGTCTGCAATATTCCAAATATATAAAGCACTCTTCACATCTTCAAGAGAAAGGACAGACTTTTCACAGAAAAATGGGCAAAGGCCATGAATGGGCAAGTCAATAAAAAGGAATACAAAGAAATATTATATATATATTTAAATAGTAAGCTTTGGTAGTGTCGACTAAAAAAAGGTAAACCACTTGAGAGTTGTGGGTTAAGTTTTACTTGGCGCATAATTAGGACTGCAGCCCAGGAGACAGCATCTAAGACAGCTCCGAGAGACTGCTCCAAAGGGGTGGCAGGAGGAAATTCAGTACGTAAGGTTTTGATGAAGAGGGGTTTTCCATACCATTAAACACCCATTTTATAAAGGGGGTTTCTGGTTAGTCATGAGGATCTGATTCACCATGAGGGGCTTTAGTGTTTTTCTAGGTATGAGAAGACGCAAGGATTGAGATCATAAAATCTGTTCCTAAAAACATCTGCCTGTCCCACCAGATTCTCTGGCGCACAGAGTGCTTACTCCACCCTGAGCTTCCTCAGGGGATGGAGAGGGTCAGCAGCTGTCACAGCACAGGGCAGGGGTGGTCAGTATCCACAGAGGCAGATGGTAAATGTCCTGTTGTTCCGTCATTGGCAATGGAATTGGTAAGTGCCAATCTGTAGTCGATAGTAGCAATGAAAGAAATGTGAACAGTCAGGAAATACCAAAAGCACACCATTAAAGAGCATGTGAGAAATGTCCACTCATCCACTACTGTTGAGAGTCCCAAGGAGGACTGGATTTTGAGGGGACACAGTTAAGCTGTCCTGAATTTAGCAGATAAAAGCAACAAGCATTTATTATCTCACAGGTTCCTAGAGTTAGGGATCTGGGTGCAGCTTAACTGGTTTTGTTAGCCCTGGGACTCTCCCAAGGCTGCAGTCACGGGGCTGACTAGGGGAAGGGGTCATCTCAAAGCTCCAGTAGGGAGAGGGTCCGCCTCCCTCCTGGTAATTGACTCTTTATAATCGTTGGTCCAAGACGTCAATCTAGGTCACACGCAAGCCCACACATACGACGACATAAGCACCAGAAGTGAGGATCACTAGGCTTCATTTTGGAGACTGCTCACCCAGGAGACAATTTGGCGATAGGAGCCAAAAGTGTAAAGGAAATGTACATTTTATTGACACATTTGTTGTAATTCTCATTATCTAAGGAAATAATTGAACGTAGGTACAAAGAAAGCAATGCAGGAACATTTTTTATGAATGGCATACAATAGAATAAAATACGAACAACAAAATGTCAATAGTCTTGTTTAAGTAAATTAGGTTGTAGCCTCATAATGGAACAGTAGGATGCAGTAATTAAAATTATGTGGATGCACACATCGTTATGGGCTTCCCAGGTGGCACTAGTGGCAAAGAGCCCACCAGCAGGAGTCATACGAGACATGGGTTTGATCCCTGAGTTGGGACGATTCCCTGGAAGAGGCCATGGAAACTCACTCCAGTAGTCTTGCCTGGAGAATCCCATGGGCAGAGAAGTCTAGTGTGCTACTGTTCATGGAACTGCAAAGAGTCAGACTTGACTGAGTGACTGAACAAAAACAAGAACAAAACTTGTGTCATGGCTTTCCTTCCAAGAAGTGAGCGTTGTCTAATCTCATGGCTGCAGTCACCACAGGCAGTGATTTTAGAGGCTGGGAATTAGGGTTCAATGTATGAGTGGGGACACAAACGTCTGAAAGTTTACTGGCCCTGGAGAGTCCTTCCTTCTCATTATTAACCCCTGAAAGAAATGTGAACAGTCAGGAAATACCAAAAGCACACCATTAAAGAGCATGTGAGAAATGTCCACTCATCCACTACTGTTGAGAGTCCCAAGGAGGACTGGATTTTGAGGGGACACAGTTAAGCTGTCCTGAATTTAGCAGATAAAAGCAACAAGCATTTATTATCTCACAGGTTCCTAGAGTTAGGGATCTGGGTGCAGCTTAACTGGTTTTGTTAGCCCTGGGACTCTCCCAAGGCTGCAGTCACGGGGCTGACTAGGGGAAGGGGTCATCTCAAAGCTCCAGTAGGGAGAGGGTCCGCCTCCCTCCTGGTAATTGACTCTTTATAATCGTTGGTCCAAGACGTCAATCTAGGTCACACGCAAGCCCACACATACGACGACATAAGCACCAGAAGTGAGGATCACTAGGCTTCATTTTGGAGACTGCTCACCCAGGAGACAATTTGGCGATAGGAGCCAAAAGTGTAAAGGAAATGTACATTTTATTGACACATTTGTTGTAATTCTCATTATCTAAGGAAATAATTGAACGTAGGTACAAAGAAAGCAATGCAGGAACATTTTTTATGAATGGCATACAATAGAATAAAATACGAACAACAAAATGTCAATAGTCTTGTTTAAGTAAATTAGGTTGTAGCCTCATAATGGAACAGTAGGATGCAGTAATTAAAATTATGTGGATGCACACATCGTTATGGGCTTCCCAGGTGGCACTAGTGGCAAAGAGCCCACCAGCAGGAGTCATACGAGACATGGGTTTGATCCCTGAGTTGGGACGATTCCCTGGAAGAGGCCATGGAAACTCACTCCAGTAGTCTTGCCTGGAGAATCCCATGGGCAGAGAAGTCTAGTGTGCTACTGTTCATGGAACTGCAAAGAGTCAGACTTGACTGAGTGACTGAACAAAAACAAGAACAAAACTTGTGTCATGGCTTTCCTTCCAAGAAGTGAGCGTTGTCTAATCTCATGGCTGCAGTCACCACAGGCAGTGATTTTAGAGGCTGGGAATTAGGGTTCAATGTATGAGTGTGGGGGGACACAAGCATTCAGTCCTCAGCAGATATCTCATGCTTTCACTGGCCCTGGAGAGTCCTTCCTTCTCATTATTAACCCCCACTTTCCTAAGGTCCTTCCCAGCTGCCTGAACAGAGTAAAATCCTTTAAGAGCCAGACCCAGACTGCTCTCTCTGTGAAAGATTCTGCACAAGCATCTTCCAGGGGCTTTGGCCTCAGTTGCACGTCCTAGGAAGGGGGGCTGTCATTGTTTTGCACGTGTAGATGACCACCACCATGAAGCACACAGCTCACAGGCAGGGAGGACCACGTGGACTGTGGAACGCTCTCCCCCAGAGCCTCCCTGGACTCCTCGGATATTCACTCCACGTGGACACTCTCTTGCCTGTCAAGGTGAGTCTATGAGCAAGTGAGCAGTACTTTTTCATTTTTACCGTTCCTTTGAAATTTTAAACACATTGTTTTGGAACACAGAGCTCATGTTCTATTAACAAATGAGAATTAAATAAACTGCACGAAATTGTTCTGTCAGGATCTCATTTCGATGAGATTATTTCTGCTGAAGCATTTAATTGGGGACGGTTTATGCATCTACAGTGATCAATATATTCATTCCCCAGTGAGCTGAGAATCAAATCCCTGTGTTTGACGGAATCATTTATATGTATGTTATGGGTTCATTAAATAAAACAAGTGAAACCCATAGCTGCACAATACTTCACAGAATGCATTGAGATTCCATTATTGGCTGATATAGTAATTAAACTCATGTGCTATAAAGCGATGCAGAAAGCTGTGGTTTATTCCTTTCTGAATAAAATTCATTCTTTTCAGTTTTAGAAATTAGAACTGGAAAATGCCTGTATTTAAGGCAAAGTGTTTTCAAAACTAATCCCAAGGAGAAATCTTAATATGGCACCACCTTGGAAATGTGAAGTTACTCCCTGCCTGACCTTTCTTAAACCCCAGCCTCCAGCCCTTTTATCTGATTTTGAAACTGCCTCAGACATAATTGGGTTTCCTAAGACCTGTTTGTCTCACTGGACGAGATTGTGAACAAAGAGGACAGAACTGGGAAAATATTTAATTTTAATGAGAGAGACACTGGGGAAGTGTGAGTGGTTTCCTCTGTTTTCTTTGATCTAAAATAATGAATGTTCATGCAGCAAATAGAGCAGAAAGATTACAAACATCGAGTCCTAAATCGAGGTAGCACTTTTATACAATCTAATGAAATCTCTTTCGACAGACCGTGTTCACAAATGGGTCTGCTCAAGCGTGACAAAGCATCCTCAGGCTCTGTATTTCTCATCTTAGTTTGCACCGAGTTGTACAAAATACACTCCATGAAAGGTATACGGAGGGTGTGCCCGGTCACTTTTATCTCCTCAGGTTAGGGGCGTAGGATTTTCTCCTTTAGGTATTAAGAGCTTTCTTTTTACAAATGTTTTCAACTTTGAAGACTGTCTGACCTGCCCTTTCTCCTGACAGAGGACAAGACCGTGAGCTCCCTAAGGCAGAGACAGGGCCATGCTTGCCACTGAGCTGCTGTACCTCTAACAGCATTGGTGGCCATGGGCTCAGGAAAACTTTATTGAAATGAATGAGTGAATAGATCCCTGATGAGCCTGTGACTGAAATGTAGCCACTGTCTTCATTCTGCTTTCTAGCTTTCCAGTCTTTTATAAGGATGAATAGTTGTACTTGGGAGAGTTCAAGAGGAACAAACAAAACTTGGCATCGTAGTGGCTCGAAAACTTTTTTCTTAATAAATGAAAATGCCACTGTGAACCAATCATTTATATGTATGTTATGGGTTCATTAAATAAAACAAGTGAAACCCATAGCTGCACAATACTTCACAGAATGCATTGAGATTCCATTATTGGCTGATATAGTAATTAAACTCATGTGCTATAAAGCGATGCAGAAAGCTGTGGTTTATTCCTTTCTGAATAAAATTCATTCTTTTCAGTTTTAGAAATTAGAACTGGAAAATGCCTGTATTTAAGGCAAAGTGTTTTCAAAACTAATCCCAAGGAGAAATCTTAATATGGCACCACCTTGGAAATGTGAAGTTACTCCCTGCCTGACCTTTCTTAAACCCCAGCCTCCAGCCCTTTTATCTGATTTTGAAACTGCCTCAGACATAATTGGGTTTCCTAAGACCTGTTTGTCTCACTGGACGAGATTGTGAACAAAGAGGACAGAACTGGGAAAATATTTAATTTTAATGAGAGAGACACTGGGGAAGTGTGAGTGGTTTCCTCTGTTTTCTTTGATCTAAAATAATGAATGTTCATGCAGCAAATAGAGCAGAAAGATTACAAACATCGAGTCCTAAATCGAGGTAGCACTTTTATACAATCTAATGAAATCTCTTTCGACAGACCGTGTTCACAAATGGGTCTGCTCAAGCGTGACAAAGCATCCTCAGGCTCTGTATTTCTCATCTTAGTTTGCACCGAGTTGTACAAAATACACTCCATGAAAGGTATACGGAGGGTGTGCCCGGTCACTTTTATCTCCTCAGGTTAGGGGCGTAGGATTTTCTCCTTTAGGTATTAAGAGCTTTCTTTTACAAATGTTTTCAACTTTGAAGACTGTCTGACCTGCCCTTTCTCCTGACAGAGGACAAGACCGTGAGCTCCCTAAGGCAGAGACAGGGCCATGCTTGCCACTGAGCTGCTGTACCTCTAACAGCATTGGTGGCCATGGGCTCAGGAAAACTTTATTGAAATGAATGAGTGAATAGATCCCTGATGAGCCTGTGACTGAAATGTAGCCACTGTCTTCATTCTGCTTTCTAGCTTTCCAGTCTTTTATAAGGATGAATAGTTGTACTTGGGAGAGTTCAAGAGGAACAAACAAAACTTGGCATCGTAGTGGCTCGAAAACTTTTTTCTTAATAAATGAAAATGCCACTGTGAACCAAGTGCCTCTCTCCAGGGAAGCTCACCTCCAAGTGATGACTCAGGAACCCAGGGTGCTTCTAAAACAGATCAGGATTCTCTGGGGCATTCCTGGGGCTGCAATCCATGTCCTGTACCTCTTGTCTTTAGAAAGGCTTTAGTCTCCTAGGCCTTTCCTGAGTTCCAAAAAGAAAAATTTAATCAGAGAAGTAAAAATAAAAATACAGAAACAAAGCTGTCAAGCAAGACGGCATATTAATAGTTTAACCAAAAAATTAAATGAAGGACCTTTAAATTCTTTCATAAGGACCATTGATATTAATAACCTGAGCCATTTCCTTGAGTTATTTTTCAGATAGCGAAACCTCCACCAGGTGGAAGAAATTAACTGCATACTGACCACAAACACATAGACCCCAGACCAGTTAGAACCAAAAGATTGATGGGTAAGATTTCTGAAACATCTTTACCTCACTACCAACCAGCCGGAAGAATGTCCAGAGCCAATCAGGCACCCTACAACTGTCATCCTTAGTTTTGCTTTAAAAACTCTTCCCTGAAAGGGTCTTTAGAGGGAGAGAGAGGAAGGGACAGAGAGAGAGAGAGACAGAGACAGAGAGAGAGAGACAGAGACAGAGACACACAGAGAGAGAGAGACAGAGACACAGAGAGAGAGAGACAGACAGAGACAGAGACACAGAGAGAGACAGACAGAGACACAGAGAGAGACAGAGAGAGAGACACAGAGAGAGACAGAGAGAGGGACAGAGACAGAGAGAGAGAGAGAGAGAGACCCTTGGCCCCTAGGGATGGAGTCAGGGTTGGAAAGAAAAAAGCAATATAAGCAGGAGAAGAAAGGCCATTTTGTTTAAAAATACTCCTTGAATACAACTGTTCCCTTAGAAGCTGGATTCAGGGAGTGTCTGGAATTTCAGGAGATAGTGTTTCCTTAAAAGCCAAAGAGGGGGACCTCCTTGATCCATCGGTTAAGCATCTGCCTGCCAGTGTGGATTTGATCTCAGGTCCAGGAAGATCCCATATGCCCAGGAGTGATAAAGCCCATGGGCCACAGCTACTGAGCCCAAGCTCTAGAGAACCGCAAGAGAAGCCGCCACTAAGAAACCCTCTCACTGCAATGAAGACTAGCCCCCACTTGCTGCAACTAGAGAAAGCCCTTGTGCAGCAAAGAAGACTCATGATTTTTTTTTTTAAGCCATAAAGGAAGTGGAAAGGAAGTGAGGTGTGTTTGAAATGTACATTCTCATGTGGATACTGGTTAGCAGATAACTGTCTTCTGATTTTAAGTGGAGGTGGCTGAGCCTTGGGGAAGGGGTAGAGGGCGGGGAGCAAAGAAGTTTGAGTGATTCTCTCCCCTAGTCCGTCAGTGGCACCTGGAACTCATTTACAGTTGCTTCCCAAAACCATATTTCATTGAACAGAGAAGCCTCTTACAACATTTGACTTAGAAATCAATCCTCACATAATTCTCTATGCTGTTAAGTTTTGTATGACATATTGATAGGGTGTCTCTGAACTTGATAACAGTAAAACTAAAAATCCAATCATCTCACTGGCCTAGAAACTCATTTCCATTTTAACCTAGATAAGAAACTCAACGATGTCCTTTGAGAATGACTGCTCAAATAATTTTAATCTAATGGGAGAAACTATATTTCAGATATTCATTTTTTGTACAAATGAATTTATCACTTATTTATTGTTTCATTTATAAAAATATTAAGAATATGATAATATTTGAGGGGAATTTAAGTATTTATTTTTACCTCTACCTTCTCTTTATGGCAAGTAGTCCTGATTTTCCACGCAGAGCAGTGATGTGTTCTTTTAAAAATTCTTTTTACAATACAGTTAAGTGTAAAACAGTGTCCATTGGAAGATAAGTATTTAATAATAGTGTAGATGATATGCACACATGGTGAAAATTCATGAAGCTGGAATTTAAATGAACACTGTTGAGAAGCATCTCAAGAGCCAATTTTTAGGGGCCTCAGAGCTGTACACGTACAGCTCTTCACTGAAGGCTGTACATTCAGGGGACTTCTAAAGAACAGTGATGCCAGTGATCCACTAAAGACCAATTAGATCAGAATCTCTGAGTGTGGGACCTATGAATGGATTTTTAAAGCTCTCTTTGCAAAGTGTACCCAGAGCTAGGGACCACTGATGCAAGATCTCCCCATCTTCTCTTCAAGATGAGTTCCAAGATAAACTTCCAAAAAGTATGTTCTAAGTCAAGTTGTACCAAGTGAAGAGTGAATTCTGTTTCTGTACATTTGACTTTGAGAAACATACTCAGTTTTGACACCTTGTTCTGGGCCACCTCAAGCCCCCACCGTGACAATCCTGCTCCAACCTAGCCATCTCTTCCTCACAAGGGTGACTTCCTCACCCCACTGTGATCTCACTCGAGGATAGAATAATGAACAGAGGCAGTAATAAGAACAAGGATCTATATATTGAGTTCTTACTACATACTATCTTTTGCTGCAATGCATCAATGAAATTTTATCATACACACATATTTTATCATATACACATATTTTGTCATACATATTTTGAAGGTATTAAAATATAAATAGGACAAAGATCTACATATGAAACTATAAAAGTGGAATTTTAATATGCATTCTTTAGCATTCTATTTGGAGACAATCTTAAATTCACGAAAAAGTTGCAAGAATAGTGCAAATAATTTTTTTCCCTTAAGTCAGATAAGTTGGCAACATGATGCCCCAATCCACAAATAATTTGTTATGTATTTCCTACAAACAAGTGAAAGGGTTTTACCTCGATTTGAGACTCAAAGCCAGTGCCCAGACCTGATTGAACCCGGCTTGGGACTTGAACCCACGTGGTTGGAGCTTGAATTCCAGCCAAAATCCTGTTTGGGACTTGAACCCACATGACTGGGGCTTAAACCTAGCCAAAACCAGTTTGGGACTTGAACCCACGTGGCTAAGGCTTTAACCTCAGCCTAAGTCCTGCTTGGGACTTGAACCCACATAGTTAGGACTCAATCCCAGCCAAAACCCTGTCTGGGACTTGAACCCACGTGACCGAGACTTAATCCAGCACTCACCCAACGTCTGGACCCACTGAGGTTCAGGTTCTTCCTGCCTCAATGTGGAAAGAATTCAGCAAGAAGCAGACTGATAGACAAGAAAAGGATTTATTAAGATGGGGTACTTGTAAGTGGTGCAAGCGGCCAGGCAGGAAAGCTCTGCTCTGCTATCTCTTCAATTGAGTGGGCAGCAATATATATAGGATGGCAGAAAACTGCCCCCCTCAAGTAGACACAGATGCAAGGCATAATCATTAATTCCTTCTTTACCAGCTCCTCCTTCATCAGCTGTTTATACCCAGTCAAGCCTGCTTTACTGAACAAGAAGCAGCTCTCCTGTGTTATCATCAATTCACTGGCCTCCCAATCTTTCTCAGGTTTCACCCTTCTGCCTACCATCCCCTACTAGGACTCTTACAACCACCTACCTGTTCTACTCTGTCCCTATCACAAGGACATTCTCCTGTACAACCATAAACTTCACATTCTGAAAGTTAGCATCAATATATCTTTCATCTTAGATTCCATTCAAATTTCACTAGTGGTCCCAAATGTTCTTTATAGCAAAAGGATCAACTCTAGAATCATATGCCGCATTTAGTTCTCTCTCTCTTTTTTTTTTTTTTTTTCACTCTGGAAGAGGTCCTCAGACTTTCCTCAAGCCTCACAAGGTTGGTGGTTTTTGAAGATTTTAAGTAGGTTATTTAGCAGAATGTCCTTCAGTTGAGGTTAGTCTGCTGTTTCCTGATGATTAGATTCAGGTGTGCCCACTTCCAGCCATCCAGGAATGTCACTGCAGCTTTCTTTTTCATTCTATCAGATGTCACATGACTTCACTTTGTTCTATTAGTTCCTATTTGCTTGACTAAGGGGATGTCGACCAGCCAAGTGCCTCTTTTTCTCCTTAAATAAAATTTTGATATCATGTGTGTATCCCATTTCCCTTCAAATTTTTAATTCATTTGTTTATTCATTCATACCATTATGAATTCATGGATTCCCAGTTTACTCAATAGGTTATAATCCATTATACTCAATACTTACTTTGATGTTCAAATAATCCAGATTTGGTCAGTGGGAACCCATTTAAGTTGGCTTTCTTATTTCATACAAAACCCTATAATTATTTGAGCACTTCCTTTTTACGCATAGCAAGGTATTCAGAATCAGCATTTACTTTTCTAGCCCAAACCCTGGTATCAGCCATTTGTTCAGGAAGCTTTGGTTCCTTTGAGTACAGATAGGTGTTTAGAAACCCACATCTAGGCACCAGGTGTGTTCACTGCTGTTGAGGTATCACAGTTTCCAGACCTTCCCACTGGACTGAGGTGGAACCTATGTGCACACAAACAGATACACACATACGTCATACTTATTTCTACAACTATCTTTACAAACTAAAAATCATGAGTTCGTACCAATGCCCTCAACTATAATCCAGCATGTAAGGGTTCATAGTCTAGTCATCTCCCTTCCCATGTCTGTAATGCTACTCCTCCACAGTGAGAATCCTGCCTCATGTTACACTAAATATGTTTAATAATTTAATACTCTACCATTACCCTCTCCCAACTCCCATGCACCAACACCCTCCTTATTTCATCATGATGCTGACACCATGCACTGGATCTCCACTCCTTTTTCTGGACTACCCCTTCCCCACAGTGCATCCCCCTCCCTCCTTGGGCTCTGAAACCCTATGTCAAGCTGTTCCACATCATGAAGTTATCTTCTCCATCCCTCTTGGGCTCTGATGGCCTGCAGTGGTCTGTTGTTACCACCATCCACCTGCTTGGACGTCCCTCTCATCCTCATGTGCCCTAACATGACTCCTCATAGCCTTTTTGATTAGATTCAGGTGTCCCACCAGCCATAGAATGTCACTGCAGCTTTCTTTTTCATTCTATCAGATGTCACATGACTTCACTTTGTTCTATTAGTTCCTATTTGCTTGACTAAGGGGATGTCGACCAGCCAAGTGCCTCTTTTTCTCCTTAAATAAAATTTTGATATCATGTGTGTATCCCATTTCCCTTCAAATTTTTAATTCATTTGTTTATTCATTCATACCATTATGAATTCATGGATTCCCAGTTTACTCAATAGGTTATAATCCATTATACTCAATACTTACTTTGATGTTCAAATAATCCAGATTTGGTCAGTGGGAACCCATTTAAGTTGGCTTTCTTATTTCATACAAAACCCTATAATTATTTGAGCACTTCCTTTTTACGCATAGCAAGGTATTCAGAATCAGCATTTACTTTTCTAGCCCAAACCCTGGTATCAGCCATTTGTTCAGGAAGCTTTGGTTCCTTTGAGTACAGATAGGTGTTTAGAAACCCACATCTAGGCACCAGGTGTGTTCACTGCTGTTGAGGTATCACAGTTTCCAGACCTTCCCACTGGACTGAGGTGGAACCTATGTGCACACAAACAGATACACACATACGTCATACTTATTTCTACAACTATCTTTACAAACTAAAAATCATGAGTTCGTACCAATGCCCTCAACTATAATCCAGCATGTAAGGGTTCATAGTCTAGTCATCTCCCTTCCCATGTCTGTAATGCTACTCCTCCACAGTGAGAATCCTGCCTCATGTTACACTAAATATGTTTAATAATTTAATACTCTACCATTACCCTCTCCCAACTCCCATGCACCAACACCCTCCTTATTTCATCATGATGCTGACACCATGCACTGGATCTCCACTCCTTTTTCTGGACTACCCCTTCCCCACAGTGCATCCCCCTCCCTCCTTGGGCTCTGAAACCCTATGTCAAGCTGTTCCACATCATGAAGTTATCTTCTCCATCCCTCTTGGGCTCTGATGGCCTGCAGTGGTCTGTTGTTACCACCATCCACCTGCTTGGACGTCCCTCTCATCCTCATGTGCCCTAACATGGAGTCTCATCACCCTTCCGTGTGGGCCTCCTCCTTAGCCTGCTCAGGCTGCCCCAGCTCCCTCTCCCCTACCATGCACTGAGGCTGACCATCCTCACCCCCACCTAGTGCAATACAAATTTTTAATTTTGAAGGGTTTTGCAAAACTTTCAGCTAGAGAGATTCCATGAGTTCATATTCTACCATTATTGTAAGAGAGCCTGTCTCCCTAACACTCAGCAATGAAATGTGTTATTATAGTTTCAGATCTTTGGTAATATGAAAAGTGAAAAGTTCGTCTTATTGAAGCTTAAATTGTATTTTTTAAAAAAAATTATTTCTACCAGTTAGAACTCCTCCTACTCTCATTAAAACTCCAAATTTTGATTTCACTAGTGCTCTTAATCTTTTTTATTTGTTTGTTTTTTGGCCACTTCTATTGCTCTTTCATTTATTTATCTTTGTTCTTTGGCCTGTGTGGGCCTCCCATCACAGTGGCCTCTCTCACTGCAGAGCAATGGCTCCAGGCACGTGCACTCCAGAGCTCCGGCTCAGTAGTTGGACACATTGGTCCAGCCACTCCGCGGCACGTGGGATCTTCCCAGGCCAGGGATCGAACCAGCGCCCCTTGCACTGCAAGGCAGTGTCCTTACCCACTGGACCACCAGGGAAGCCCCGTGCTCTTCATCTTTAATAGAAACCCTAAGCTTTGTAAAAGAATGACATTTCCTCACTTATGTAACAGCATATTTTCCCTTCTTTAATAACTAAACTGAGTTCTAGAAAACATATTGTTGGTACCAGATATAACTGAAAGGGATAGAAAATTTAATTTAAATTTTAATTTCTAAGAGACAAAGTAACACATGAACAGTCTGTTTTGACTAGAACAGTTGTCAAATCAATAATTAATTGTCACTTGCAAAGATGAATTTATGAGATAAAAAGCTCCATCACATGATAATAATGGAAGGCCTAGGTCATCTGACCTTGTATCCTGAGGTTTTGTAGATCAGAGTGCCACACTTTTCCCTTGAACACAGAGCAGCTCCAACTGATATTTCATGATACCTGTGGTAATCTTTCTGGAGCATTCCCAGTTCATCAAGGCAGCAACTTTCACTTGGAAGCTCCAGGTACTGGAAGCACCTGCAAGAAACTGTGCTGCACTGACCCTCACCCAGTGAGTAGGACTGAAACATCTACTCAGACTTCCCCAGGAACCCATAACCTAACTTCTCCATAACCCATAGAGGTTATGGCTGGCTCAGAACCATCTAAGACACCTATCAAGCCACTCTGTTCCTCTTTCAGGGGATAGTAAAAGTAGGTGTAGGAATTTTAAGAGCCTCTGGAAATGAAATGTAATATAGCACAAGGAATTATACCACTTATATTTATAATTAGCAGACTCTTCAGGAAAAAAAGGAAACCTAAATGATAGTTCATGTTTTGCAAAATATTCTGTGTTTACCAGATATCCAGAGATTACCCAAAGTTGTGCATCTGGGGAACAAGAGGATATTCTCCAGTCATAGCCCTGTATCTCTGACTCAGGGTGCGTGCCAGATGTTCTGGTCTTTATAAAAATTCATTTGGCCACTCTGTGGGAGAAAGGCTTTCAAAAGGTTAATTTTGCTAGCTGCATTAATGAGAAAGGACCATTATTCCAGCAGTACCTCGTTTATCCATTATTATTGGGTAGAACAAGGTTTTCTGTATCCAGAAACCCTAAGCTGCGCCTTGCACTGCAAGGCAGTGTCCTTACCCACTGGACCACCAGGGAAGCCCGTGCTCTTCATCTTTAATAGAAACCCTAAGCTTTGTAAAAGAATGACATTTCCTCACTTATGTAACAGCATATTTTCCCTTCTTTAATAACTAAACTGAGTTCTAGAAAACATATTGTTGGTACCAGATATAACTGAAAGGGATAGAAAATTTAATTTAAATTTTAATTTCTAAGAGACAAAGTAACACATGAACAGTCTGTTTTGACTAGAACAGTTGTCAAATCAATAATTAATTGTCACTTGCAAAGATGAATTTATGAGATAAAAAGCTCCATCACATGATAATAATGGAAGGCCTAGGTCATCTGACCTTGTATCCTGAGGTTTTGTAGATCAGAGTGCCACACTTTTCCCTTGAACACAGAGCAGCTCCAACTGATATTTCATGATACCTGTGGTAATCTTTCTGGAGCATTCCCAGTTCATCAAGGCAGCAACTTTCACTTGGAAGCTCCAGGTACTGGAAGCACCTGCAAGAAGCTGTGCTGCACTGACCCTCACCCAGTGAGTAGGACTGAAACATCTACTCAGACTTCCCCAGGAACCCATAACCTAACTTCTCCATAACCCATAGAGGTTATGGCTGGCTCAGAACCATCTAAGACACCTATCAAGCCACTCTGTTCCTCTTTCAGGGGATAGTAAAAGTAGGTGTAGGAATTTTAAGAGCCTCTGGAAATGAAATGTAATATAGCACAAGGAATTATACCACTTATATTTATAATTAGCAGACTCTTCAGGAAAAAAAGGAAACCTAAATGATAGTTCATGTTTTGCAAAATATTCTGTGTTTACCAGATATCCAGAGATTACCCAAAGTTGTGCATCTGGGGAACAAGAGGATATTCTCCAGTCATAGCCCTGTATCTCTGACTCAGGGTGCGTGCCAGATGTTCTGGTCTTTATAAAAATTCATTTGGCCACTCTGTGGGAGAAAGGCTTTCAAAAGGTTAATTTTGCTAGCTGCATTAATGAGAAAGGACCATTATTCCAGCAGTACCTCGTTTATCCATTATTATTGGGTAGAACAAGGTTTTCTGTATAAATTCTCAGGGTAACAGAGCTTTCAGGATAGCTGAGATGCCTTTGTTTTCAGTATTTCTGCTAATATTTGTGAGCTAAGAATGCTGCCTGTCATATCAGTAAACAAAGGATATTGCAGCCATCAGCCACTATGATTAACAGAAAGTGAGCCCTGAGGGAGCTCAGGATGGAAATAGAACGCCTGCCCTCAAATCGTCAGTCACCACCCTAACCCCCATCCCCACCATGCACCCTGAGGAAATCCAGCATGAGAAAGTACAGGTTACAGGCCCCGGAGAGCTGAGGTGCATATTAAAAGAATGATTTCAAACAGCCCAGACTCTTGCATCTTCCAACACATAGAAAACAGTACTAAATTCCTTAACTTGAGATATCTGGTTTTCTTTAATTAACAGTAATCTTTTAATGCTCTGACTACTTGGTCTTTTGCAAAAAATCCTACTTACCCTTACTTCTCTGGAGCAGTCTCTTAAAGTTATCTGAGATGCTGTGTCCAAGGCTTAAGTTCTCAGTTTTGTCCTTGGAATAAAACATAACTCTCAACTTTTTAGGTTGTGCATTATTTTCAGTCAGTCAACGTTTAATGTTGTATATTATTTTTAGTGGGAATATTTTTTTCGGTCTTCACCCAAGAAATTTTAGAGCTATAAAGTTGTGTAAAGATGATCCAATTAAAAGTTCTTTTCAAGTCGGGTTAAGAATTATGTTCAAGCTTCCTTGGTGGTTCAGCAGTTAGGAATCTACTGTTCATACAGAGGACATGGGTTTGATCCCTGTTCTGGGAAGATTCCATAGGCCACAGGGCCACTAAGCCCACACACCACAACAAATTGAGCCCGTGCTTTAGAGCCTGAAAGTCTCAACTACTGAGCCCATGTGTCTAGAACCTACGCTCTGGAATAAGAGAAGCTACAGCAATGAAAAAGCCCGTGTACCACAAAGAAGAGTAGCCTACACTTGCCATAGCTAGAGAAAGCCTGCACCCATCTATGAAGACCCAGCACAGCCAAACATAAATAAATATTTTTTTAAAAATGAATATGTCCAAGGTCCCACATTTTCAAAGTTTTTGCTAGCCTTTGAGAAAGGACCATTATTCCAGCAGTACCTCGTTTATCCATTATTATTGGGTAGAACAAGGTTTTCTGTATAAATTCTCAGGGTAACAGAGCTTTCAGGATAGCTGAGATGCCTTTGTTTTCAGTATTTCTGCTAATATTTGTGAGCTAAGAATGCTGCCTGTCATATCAGTAAACAAAGGATATTGCAGCCATCAGCCACTATGATTAACAGAAAGTGAGCCCTGAGGGAGCTCAGGATGGAAATAGAACGCCTGCCCTCAAATCGTCAGTCACCACCCTAACCCCCATCCCCACCATGCACCCTGAGGAAATCCAGCATGAGAAAGTACAGGTTACAGGCCCCGGAGAGCTGAGGTGCATATTAAAAGAATGATTTCAAACAGCCCAGACTCTTGCATCTTCCAACACATAGAAAACAGTACTAAATTCCTTAACTTGAGATATCTGGTTTTCTTTAATTAACAGTAATCTTTTAATGCTCTGACTACTTGGTCTTTTGCAAAAACTCCTACTTACCCTTACTTCTCTGGAGCAGTCTCTTAAAGTTATCTGAGATGCTGTGTCCAAGGCTTAAGTTCTCAGTTTTGTCCTTGGAATAAAACATAACTCTCAACTTTTTAGGTTGTGCATTATTTTCAGTCAGTCAACGTTTAATGTTGTATATTATTTTTAGTGGGAATATTTTTTTCGGTCTTCACCCAAGAAATTTTAGAGCTATAAAGTTGTGTAAAGATGATCCAATTAAAAGTTCTTTTCAAGTCGGGTTAAGAATTATGTTCAAGCTTCCTTGGTGGTTCAGCAGTTAGGAATCTACTGTTCATACAGAGGACATGGGTTTGATCCCTGTTCTGGGAAGATTCCATAGGCCACAGGGCCACTAAGCCCACACACCACAACAAATTGAGCCCGTGCTTTAGAGCCTGAAAGTCTCAACTACTGAGCCCATGTGTCTAGAACCTACGCTCTGGAATAAGAGAAGCTACAGCAATGAAAAAGCCCGTGTACCACAAAGAAGAGTAGCCTACACTTGCCATAGCTAGAGAAAGCCTGCACCCATCTATGAAGACCCAGCACAGCCAAACATAAATAAATATTTTTTTAAAAAAATGAATATGTCCAAGGTCCCACAGTGTCTTGTCTAGAGCAAACTGGGTGGGGCAGTGGTCACTAGCAGCCTACAATCAAGCAGGCTACAGTTTCATTCACCAGGATATAAGAAGTGGGAGTCACTGAGTTTATTTACGGGGTGAGGAGGGTACAAGGTGGCACCATCTAGATACAAGGGGGTTCAGAAGAGATGGAGTTTGAAGACACAGCATTTATTGTGAGAAATTCTACTCACCCTTCAAGTGTCTGTTTACATGTCATCTCCCTGTGAAATAGTTCCTGGAACCTCGTTCCTTTCTAAGAAAAAGTAATTGTCCCATAGCTACACTCTTAGACCTTCATCCAAGGTTTATCATAATACTTAGTACTTTATGCATATAGCCCAAAGGAATAAGCATTGTTGAACTAAATGCAGTGTTCTCAGTACATCCAGCATCATCTGACATTTGGTAGGTACAAAAGAAGGCTTCCCTGGTGGCTCAGATAGTAAAGAATCTGTCTGCAATGCAGGAGATGCAGATTGGATCCCTGCATTGGGAAGATTCCCTGAAAGAGGCCATGGCAACCCACTCCAGTGTTCTTGCCTTGAGAATAGCAGAGGAGCCTGGTGGGTTAAAGTTCATGGGGTTGCCAGAGTTGAACACAACTTGTGACTGAACCACCACCACCACTAGGTGCAAAAGATCGTATTAGCTGAATAGTTTGACATGTCTATGAGTGAACAATAAACTCAGGAACAATGAGCACACAATGTGTTGTGATGTAGAGTCCCATTACTAACCATGATGATCAGTCATGGACAGCTTGGTTCTCGGAAAGTCCTCTTACTTTTATGACCCAGACTCCAGAGTTTTTCCAGGTGCTTTTGATTCCATCTCATGTTCCTTTCAGTCCAAACTCCCAGGAAACCAAACTTACTAAATTACTAATCATAATACTTTGAATAAGCAGCAACAGTATGCATTGATTACTGGGGAGAAATCAATTGATTTCTTGCCCCATATTTACTGAGGATCTACTCTGTAGTCTGTGCTGTGATAGGTATGGTAAATTCAACAGAGTTCTCTAATGGGAACCAGACAATAGATAAATGGATAAAGAACAAACTGTAAGATTGTAATGAAAATGATAAAGACAAAGCAAGACTGGAGGCTTGAGGGACGGGAGAGACTAACATTTCAGAGTCTAGGGAACACCTCTTTGAGGAGGTGACTTCTGAGCAGAAGCCTGTGATGAACCTTGTATGTCAGGCCTCCAACTCCTATGATTACAGGCTGATTTGGTCCAGAAGCTCTTTTCTGGACTCCCTTGAACTCTTTTTCCCTTGGTCATTTTACTACTTGACACAGCCCATTTTTTACTATAGTGGTGATGGACTAGACTTACATGATCTAGAAGTGAACTCCCATCAGGTAAGGCAGGACCCTTTATTCATACATTAATTCAAAATGTATGGGAAGACTTAGAGGACAACAGAGGATGAGATTGTTGGATAGCATCATCAACTCAATGGACGTGAGTTTGAACAAACTCTGGGAGCTAGGAAGGATAGAGAAGCCTGGCACACTGCAGTCCATAGGATCGCAAAACATCAGACAAGACTTAAAGAGTAAACAAGAACCATCAGTGCAAAAAAGTGTTTCAGGTGCCTTGAGAGCTGGAGTTCCAAGAAAAAGCAACCAGCTCCTGAAGTTGGAAGACTCAGAAAAACATTTAAAAGAGGTGATAACCTGAGCTACATTGTGAAAGAAGAGTAGGTATATTTCAGCTTTATGATGGCATACACCAAGCAAAGGTAACACAAGGGCAAAATTATACACAAGGACCAGAAGTTCTGTTTGGACTGCAAGTATTTTGGTTTGACTCATTCACTGTGAAGTGGAGTAGAAGAGGCATATAAAGGATGAGATTGGAAATTAACGTGATTTAATCTTGAAAAATAATATCCTGCAAAGGTGAAGGGCAGTAGAAATGGGATTACCAGTATAGAATGAGGTCTCCTATTAGAGGTCTTCAAAGTCATTGTGGAGAGGTTAAATATCATATTCACAAGTTATACTTGATATATGTCAAATACTATATCAACACAAATATATGAAACCATACAAGATATACAGGACAATATGGAGCCACTGAAATTGTTAGTGTCCACTGAAAAAAATGCACAACGTAGAATTTGAGAACTGTATTTTATTCAGCAGACATACTGAGAACTTAAGCCCAGGAGCTGGGCTCTCAGATAGCTCTAAGAAACTGTTCCAAAGAGTAAAGGAGGACACAAGATATATAGGAATATTTAGGGGGAATAAAACCAAGTATCTGAACCTTAAAAGATTATTGCTAATCAAAGGGAAAAAAACAGACATCGCAAGTTAATTAATTTAACGCTTTTCTATGTAAGGGAAGATGAAAGACTCTGGACTTAATGAAATCTTCCCTTTGATGGACATCTTTTTGGGGGGGGGGAGGCTATTCTGGGTTTTCACTGCTGCCACAGGCTCTTCTCTAGTTTCAGGGAGTGAAGGCTACTCTCTAGTTGAGGTAAGTAGAATTCTTGTTGCAGTGCCTTCTCTTGTGGAACTTGGGCTCCAATATTTGTGGCTCTGAGGTTCTAGAGCACAGGTTCAATAGTTGTGGCTCACAGGTTTAGTTGCTCCGCCGCATGTGGGATCTTCCTGGACCAGGGATCAAACCTGTGTCTCCTGCATTGGCAAGCGAACTCTTTACCACTGAGCTACCAGGGAAGCCCCGATGGACATCTTAACTATCCAGGTCAAGGAATCCTGTTTGTCTCTGCTCTGAATCCTCTCAGGGTGCACCATGGTGGTTGGCTGCAGAAGCTGATGACACAGTGGTTACAACATCCCTTGTTTATTGATATGGTCAACAACATTCTTTCAAAATTGAGTAGGTCAGGGTAGGCTGCATGAATTGAGGACAAGGTGAGACAGAGGCAGGAAGACGTGATAGGTGAGTGGCTGGTGAGGTTCTGGACAGAATATGGTAAGAGAATGAAACAATGATTACCGTTGTATAAGAGTGCTAGTGCCAAGATAGACAAGACAGCCCTGGGAGGTTGGTTCTGATGAGAACAATGTCCCACTCAGAGAGCTTTTTCTTCCTTTTCCTTATCCTCTTGACACTTAAACGAACAGTATATCCTGTCTCAGGAGCTTCAGTTTACATAACATTACTTGGAATTTTTATTAACCAACCAATAGCAACTTCCCATTCTATCCTATCCATTGGGTAATGAATTTGACAAAGGGAGTTTCAGATAGCAGTTCATGTCATTGCTTGAATGTCTTGTTTGTCAATTTGGATAGATTTCCAATGCTGCAGTGAGGGATGGGTCCTTGACTCCAGAACATGGGGACACTTGTGATCCCCTCTAAGCCTTTGGATGAATGTTTTGCAGTGACACATAATATTCTAATTTTCTTTGCCTACCCAATGGATGGAGATGGGGATGTAAGAGTTTTTAAAAAAAAATTTTGCGTATTCATTTATTTTGGGCTGTTCTGGGTCTTTGTTGCTCTCAGGCTTTTCTCTAGTTGTGGCAAGTGAGGACTACTCTGTAGTTGTGGTGCACGGGTTTCTTATTTCTCTTGTGGAGCACAGGCTCTAGGGTGCTCAGGCTTTAGTATTTGTGGCTCCTGGGCTCTAGAGCATGAGCTCAGCCGTCGTGGCACCCAGGCTTAGTTGTTTTGAGGCATTTGGGATCTTCCCAGATAAAGGATTGAACCCATGTATCCTACATTTGCAGTCAGATTCTTTTTTCTTTCTTTCTTTCTTTATTTGGAGGGGGAGGCAGGTTGGGGAGGGAGGGGAGCGGGCGGGTCACTTCTATTGGTCTTTCATTTTATTGTTTTTTCATCCATCTTTGTTCTTTAGCCCGTGTGGGCCTTCCATTGCAGTGGCCTCTGTTGTCACAGAGCACCAGCTCTGGGCGCTTGCACTCCAGAGCTCTGGCCCAGTACTTGGACACATTGGTCCAGCCGCTCCGCGGCACGTGGGATCTTCCCAGGCCAGGGATGGAACTGGCGCCCCTTGCACTGCAAGGCGGTGTCCTTACCCACTGGACCACCAGGGAAGCCCCTGCAGCCGGATTCTCAACCACTGAGCCACGAAGGGAAGCCCTAAGGAATTTAAGATTTAAGTTTTTCTGCTTGATTCTCTGTCCTCTGGTCCCACTATCCCACCATATTTGGGAAATTTGTATACACTTCTGAAAAGGCAACTAAGTCTAAGGTAAAAATTATCTTATGTTTCAGAACAACAACAACAACAAAACACAATTTAAAATGCTCTAAGATTATTTTGGAAGCAGTAGACCCTTGAATGAATTTAGACTTGTCTCTGAAGTTTAAGCACCAAACAAATAATCCAATAAAGTAAATTAAAGAGGCCAGTGAATACAGTCGATCTGTTTTATCACCTACACTTTGAAAATAACTGTGCAAAAGTGGTTACAAGCTCTAGCCTTCTTTCTGAGGGAAGTCACATGACCTTCTCTACCTCCCACGAAGATAGAAATGGCTTTTTTTCTTTTATTTGGGCTGTTCTGGGTCTTTGTTGCTCTCAGGCTTTTCTCTAGTTGTGGCAAGTGAGGACTACTCTGTAGTTGTGGTGCACGGGTTTCTTATTTCTCTTGTGGAGCACAGGCTCTAGGGTGCTCAGGCTTTAGTATTTGTGGCTCCTGGGCTCTAGAGCATGAGCTCAGCCGTCGTGGCACCCAGGCTTAGTTGTTTTGAGGCATTTGGGATCTTCCCAGATAAAGGATTGAACCCATGTATCCTACATTTGCAGTCAGATTCTTTTTTCTTTCTTTCTTTCTTTATTTGGAGGGGGAGGCAGGTTGGGGAGGGAGGGACGGGGCCGGGCCACTTCTATTGGTCTTTCATTTGTCTATTTTCATCCATCTTTGTTCTTTAGCCCGTGTGGGCCTTCCATTGCAGTGGCCTCTGTTGTCACAGAGCACCAGCTCTGGGCGCTTGCACTCCAGAGCTCTGGCCCAGTACTTGGACACATTGGTCCAGCCGCTCCGCGGCACGTGGGATCTTCCCAGGCCAGGGATGGAACTGGCGCCCCTTGCACTGCAAGGCGGTGTCCTTACCCACTGGACCACCAGGGAAGCCCCTGCAGCCGGATTCTCAACCACTGAGCCACGAAGGGAAGCCCTAAGGAATTTAAGATTTAAGTTTTTCTGCTTGATTCTCTGTCCTCTGGTCCCACTATCCCACCATATTTGGGAAATTTGTATACACTTCTGAAAAGGCAACTAAGTCTAAGGTAAAAATTATCTTATGTTTCAGAACAACAACAACAACAAAACACAATTTAAAATGCTCTAAGATTATTTTGGAAGCAGTAGACCCTTGAATGAATTTAGACTTGTCTCTGAAGTTTAAGCACCAAACAAATAATCCAATAAAGTAAATTAAAGAGGCCAGTGAATACAGTCGATCTGTTTTATCACCTACACTTTGAAAATAACTGTGCAAAAGTGGTTACAAGCTCTAGCCTTCTTTCTGAGGGAAGTCACATGACCTTCTCTACCTCCCACAAAGATAGAAATGGCTTTTTATGTTTAGGAGCCATTTGTTTGCTCTCCACAGCAAATGGCGCACTCCATCCTTCAAATGGCCCCAAGCCCAGCTATTAGACTAAAAAGCCGTATTAGCTGGTGATAATGCAAGGGTCTTCATGAGGCTGATGGCAGTGGATCCTTTCAGTGTAACTATCACTCGAGTGTCAATTTCTTAAATGGATTAGATGGATTGGAGGCTGTACCACAGCCTGCTCCTATTCTGGAACAATTTAAGTCATTCCAGCATTTCTTAGGATGGCTTCCTAACAGACCCTCAAGAGAAAATGAAGCACTTCCTGACTGCCATGTACCAGTCATCAGTCAAAATTCTTCCTCCAGCTCTTCAGTGCCCACGATCCACTCCACAGGATACTGAAGAGGCAGGACAGAATGTTGGCAAGTCACTTTCAATGTGAAGGGCCTGCTCTTCATAGCCATTGTTCGTTCTTTGAAATCTTTTTTCAAGCTGAAGGAAATATGTCTGAGGTGTGGACTCCAACCAGCTGTGCTGGGGCTGCTGGTGGAGTGGGAAGCATGGGTGGAAACAGAGATCTTCTTGCCAGCCACTACCCAGTGGTCCTCAGATGTTATCATGTTATCAGAATCACCTGGAAGGTCCCGCATCTCCTACCCCCATAGTTTCTGTATGGATGCGTCTGGGGTGGGGGGTGGGGTTTAAGAAGTTTCTGTCAACAAACTACCAGGCAATGCTGATGCTTCTAGCTTGGCATGCCACGTAAAGAGCCCCGGCCCTTCCTTCCATGTCCTTTCAGGAGGAAGTGTGTGGTCAGCTGGCTCTAGCAGCCTGGTTTCTATTTCTCCATCCCTGTGGACATCAAATTCTTACTCCACGCAGGCTGATTTTCTCACCACCCCCTGCCCTTAACATTCACTTGAATGAATTTAGACTTGTCTCTGAAGTTTAAGCACCAAACAAATAATCCAATAAAGTAAATTAAAGAGGCCAGTGAATACAGTCGATCTGTTTTATCACCTACACTTTGAAAATAACTGTGCAAAAGTGGTTACAAGCTCTAGCCTTCTTTCTGAGGGAAGTCACATGACCTTCTCTACCTCCCACAAAGATAGAAATGGCTTTTTATGTTTAGGAGCCATTTGTTTGCTCTCCACAGCAAATGGCGACTCCATCCTTCAAATGGCCCCAAGCCCAGCTATTAGACTAAAAAGCCGTATTAGCTGGTGATAATGCAAGGGTCTTCATGAGGCTGATGGCAGTGGATCCTTTCAGTGTAACTATCACTCGAGTGTCAATTTCTTAAATGGATTAGATGGATTGGAGGCTGTACCACAGCCTGCTCCTATTCTGGAACAATTTAAGTCATTCCAGCATTTCTTAGGATGGCTTCCTAACAGACCCTCAAGAGAAAATGAAGCACTTCCTGACTGCCATGTACCAGTCATCAGTCAAAATTCTTCCTCCAGCTCTTCAGTGCCCACGATCCACTCCACAGGATACTGAAGAGGCAGGACAGAATGTTGGCAAGTCACTTTCAATGTGAAGGGCCTGCTCTTCATAGCCATTGTTCGTTCTTTGAAATCTTTTTTCAAGCTGAAGGAAATATGTCTGAGGTGTGGACTCCAACCAGCTGTGCTGGGGCTGCTGGTGGAGTGGGAAGCATGGGTGGAAACAGAGATCTTCTTGCCAGCCACTACCCAGTGGTCCTCAGATGTTATCATGTTATCAGAATCACCTGGAAGGTCCCGCATCTCCTACCCCCATAGTTTCTGTATGGATGCGTCTGGGGTGGGGGGTGGGGGTTTAAGAAGTTTCTGTCAACAAACTACCAGGCAATGCTGATGCTTCTAGCGTGGAATCCCACGTAAAGAGCCCCGGCCCTTCCTTCCATGTCCTTTCAGGAGGAAGTGTGTGGTCAGCTGGCTCTAGCAGCCTGGTTTCTATTTCTCCATCCCTGTGGACATCAAATTCTTACTCCACGCAGGCTGATTTTCTCACCACCCCCTGCCCTTAACATAGTCACTGTCACGTCTAGGCCTTGGGTTTTTCCTGTCCCTGTCACAGTATCTTCCCTTCTCTTTTCTGTTCTACTCTCTTGAAAAAATTTTTTTTTCATTGGAAGATAACTGTTTTACAACGTTGTGGAGGTTTCTGCCATACAACAGTGTGAATCAGTCCTAAATTACACATATCCCCTCCCTCTTGATCCTTCCTCCCTCCCTGGTCCCACCCCTCTTCCTCCCCAACTCCCCTTATTCGCTAAAGCTCATATCAAGTCCTACTGTCTCCACAAAGACTGTTTTAATTCATTCAAGTTCTCATCTTCTTTCCATTTCTTTACTTCCGTTTTTTTGTGTGTGTGTCTGGTCTGCAGCAAGTCTTAATTGTTCTCGGACTCATTCAACTAGGTGGTAAGCTGCTTGCAGGTAGGGGCCATTCACAGATAAAGCATAATGAGGCCCTTCCCGATATGCATACATTTTAGCCAGAATGGATTGGGGGTAAGTCCCTGGGAGACTGACAGAATTTATTATGTGTTAGTGCTCCCTCCTGTCCTTTCTTGACCCCCAAGGAGCCTTTTTGTGCACGTGAAGTTGGTGACATCGCCTTGACCTCAAGAATGAAAAATGTAGTTATCATCTTTTCATTCCAGCAGAGCTCAGATCCTCGCCACTCCTGCCATAAACTTTTCCCTTGAAGTGTCAGGGGAAAACGAACTCCAATTTACTCCACTTGACAAACTCCAGCTGCTCAATCCAGGAGTCCATCTACCTTCTCCCTTGCACCCATTCTTCTCTGTATCTCAGAAGAAAACCAAGAAACTCCTTCCCCAGAAGTTCTTTTCCCACATGGTTCCAGGTTAGATCTGGCCAGTGAGAGTTAACCTTTTGTGATGCCAAAGGCAGTAAAGAAGGTGAAGCCAGTGTTCTAGGGGCCACCCTCAGGCACTGACTTGGGTCCTGGGGAACACTCACCAGAGGCAGCCCCAGTGTCCCTTGAGACCCTTCCCTGCCCTGTCAGATGTCCCCAACACAACCTTCTGACCTTTTCTTACGCAGCCATTTAATGGTGCATAAACCTCAGTTCCTTTAGCAACTCTAATTGAAAAACCTGGAAAGCTCTCTGTTTTCTGATTGAACCCTGATTGATACAGGGGCAAAAGATTAATTTTCTCATGCTGGTCTTTCTTTATACTACAAAAAGGGAGGACTGTTGCGTGATTGCTCAATTGCTTCAGTCATATCTGACTCTTTCAGACCCTATGAAATGTAGCCTGCCAGGTTCCTCTGTCCATGGGATTCTCCAGACAAGAATTCTGGAGTGGGATACCATGCCCTTTTCAGGGGATCTTTGCCACCCAGGAATCAGACCTGCATCTCTTCTGTCTCCTGCACTGGCAGGTGGGTTCTTTACCACTAGCGCCACCTGGGGTGGCTATTAGTGAGCCAGTCTTTTTTACAGTGTCTTACACACCAGGGGCACAAGTCAAAGATAAAGTCCCACCTCTCAATAGTTTCAAATAAAAAAGAGATGTAATCACAGCCATGCATACATGAAACTGTACATGTCAACCCAGTAACTAAAACTATGTGTTAAGGAAATACTCCTGGGAATCTGTTGGAAGCAAGAAGTTCACAGAAGTATCTTTCTTTCCAAAATCTTCTATGAGGAAATGCTCCATGGATGGCCTTTCCAGACAAGCGCTGTGCTCAGGGACCACATTCCTGAGCTGCTCTGACACGCCATCCTGCGGGAACAGCACTGACACGGACACTGTACACCCAGGGTATTGGAGGAGGCAGGTCTGTGAACACAGAGATGCCGGGCTTCATTTTCTGCTGCTCCCTACAGGAGATTCCACGGAAGAATTTGAGGGAGAAAATATTGGCCATGAGTAGTACCCTTAAAAGGAGCATCTATCAGAAAGACTTCAGTGTCATAGGTCAGAAAACACCAGCTCCAGCTGTCTCATGGTAGGGAACACGTGTGCATTCAGAAGATCAGTGATAGCACCTGTCCAAGGTCCTCCCAGCCTCTACTCTGCTGTTATTGGCGTCAGTTGTATTTTCAGGGTCTTTTCCTTGTGGAAGCGAGATGGGTCCAGCGTGGCCAAGTGAGACCCAGAAGTGAAACAACATTGAGTGGTAGAAAGGGAATGCAGTGATGTTTATTTTCTTCTAAACAAGGAAAAAATGTTTCTTGTAAACACTTTCCCAAAGCACCCCGAATACCCTATCCCTTTTACATGTCTCACTGGCCAGAAGTGGGTCAAAAGCCTACCCTGAGGGCTTCCCTGGTGGTCTAGTGGGTAAAGACACTGCCTTGCAGTGCAAGGGGCGCCGGTTCGATCCCTGGCCTGGGAAGATCCCACGTGCCGCAGAGCGGCTGGACCTATGTGTCCAATTACCGAGCCAGAGAGAGCATGCGCCCAGAGCCAGTGCTCTGTGACAACAGAGGCCACAGCGATGGGAGGCCCACACGGGCCAAAGAACAAAGATGGATGAAAATGGACAAATGAAAGACCAATAAAGGTGGCCCGCCTGCTCCCCTCCCTCCCCACCCCACCCGCCTCAAATAAATAAATAAATAAATAAATCTTTTAAAAAAAAAAGGAAAGAAAAAGCCTACCCTGAAACTTGCCCTTGGAAAGAAAATGAGACTGTACAAATGGACTTTGTTCAGTCAGAATTTAACCTTGAACTGGGAATGGGTTCTCACGTTTGTGCCATTGGAGTGAGATGGCCTGATATTAGAGCTTGGGCAATAGGAATTAGGAGAGGATATATGTGGGCTTTTCTGAACACTGTTGAGGAGGGTAGCTACTGATTGTCAAGGGAAGCCAAGAGGGACCCTGAAACTTTGCAGGAGCCCATGTTGTTCTTAATAGCTACTGACCTTCAAAGAACTTCTATGGGATTCACACCTCATTCTGGCTCGTCATCCTCAACTGTGTTCACCCTCCATTGTGCTCCATCTAAATTTGTATTCAGCTATTTCTGGAGTCTTGCTTTCAATCCTGATTTTAATGTATTTATTTACCACGTCAACCTCATGGTCAGAAGAGCATCTCAACCTTGGATTGAAGGCACAGAAATAGACATCTAACTTCAGGAACCTCCACAAACTGGCTTTGGTCTCCTGGTTCCCATCTGTATTACCCAATCTGGGGTGAACGGAGAAGGATAAGGAGCGAACAGGGAGGGATCCTGTCACTGGGACTGTCTCTTGAGCCTCTGAGAGTCAGGTTGGGGCTAGGTTTTCATCATTAATGTGCTCGGGAGTAAAATGAGCACCATGCGTGGAAGTGTTTCTGGTTTCAGGATAGAGAACCGGCAAATGTTCCCACTATCACTAATACTCAGCATTGCATAGAATGAGATGATCTCAGAGAAGCCCTTGTCCAGAGTTTACTGGAAGTTACTAGGCGTTCCACAAAAGCAGTGGCTCCATAGTAATGTTGGGGAAATGCTGCGCTAAGCAGGTCTGTGACTTCACCACCTCTCAGAGCTTTTCACATGATGACATAAATTGTGGTTTGTTATATTCTGTATTTTCCAAACATTCCATCACAGAAGACAAATGGAATATGGTGAGATGCATGTGCAGAAATCACTTTGGGAAATGGTGCTCAGGTCCTTCATTGAACATGAAATCAACTGGGGACCTGTTAGCCTAAGGGAATGGTCTCAAGTCACCCTAGAGCCAGGATCCCTGAGGAAACAGAATAATCAAAAGAGATTAAAAGAGTGAATGGAATGTAGGCAGGATCAGGGAAGCCAACAGGCCTGGCGAGACCTCCAGGGCCTAAGAGCAGCAAGAAGTCATTGCCTCCCCAGCCCTGAAGGGGGATAAAGAAGGCCCTTTGTTACTGAAGCCCAGCTAAGAGTAGGAGCAAGGGGCGAGGGGCTGCTGACGACAGGGAGGCTGAGGCTGACCTCAGCATCACTCCCCCAGTCCTCCCATTTCCCCCTGGGGCTTCCCTCCTGGAAGATGGATGGGAGGGCTGGGGGCTGGTGATGCTGCCTGTGGAGGCTGCCCTCCAGGCCACAGAACTGAGCAGAGAAGCGCTGATGGTGTATCCCTAGGCAAGGAAGAAATAACCAGCACCATCATAACACTGGGTGCTTGTATTTTTTCATTTTTTTAATGTTTACTTTATCTATTTCATAGGCTTATTTGAGTTTGCACACTACAATGTAATTTGATGTGATATGTCAGCTCTATATCAATAAAACTGAGAAAAAAGCCCTGTTATTCTATAAAACAGAACAAAATAAAAACTGCAACTATAAAGCAATGGTTCTCACAGTGTGGCCTGGGAATCTCTGGGGTCCTCAAGACCCTTATAAGTCCGCAAGTCCATGTATAATAGCGTTGTGATGTTATTTAGTTTTTTATGTTTATTTTCTGACAAGAGAATAGTAGAGTTTTCCAGAAGCTTCATGATTGCTGTAAATGGCATTATTTCAGCAACATTGGTGGGCCTAGAGATTGTCATATTGAGTGATATGAGTCAGACAGAGAAGAACTATCATATGATATCCTTTTTATATGGAATCTAAAAAGAAATGATACAAATGAACTTACAAAAGCAGAAAGAGACTCATAGAGGATGAACTTACAGTTGCCAGGGGGAAGAATAGGGGGGAAGGGATAGCTGGGGATGGTCGTGTACACACTGCTATATTTAAAATGGGTAACTAACGAGAACCTACCGCACAGCCCATGAACTCTGCTCAAGGCTATGTGGCACCCTGGATGGGAGGAAAGCTTAGGGGAGAATGGATACCTGCATATGTATGGCTCAGTCCCTTCTCTGTTCATCTGAAACTGTTACAACATTGTTGATCAGTCATACTCCAATACAAAATAAAATGTTTCCGAATAAATAAAATAAAAATCACCCTGTTTTAATTTCAAATACAGTAGATGATACACATTACCACATAGTCAAAATCTGGTTGGGGTCTTAAATAATCTTGGATAAAAAGGAACTCTGAAAGCTTCTCTGGTGGTCCAGTGGGTAAAGAGTCCACCTTGCAATGCAGGGGACACTGGTTCAATCCCTGGCCCAGAAAGATCCCACGTGCTGCAGAGAGGCTGGACCGGTGTGTCCAGTTACGAGCCAGCGTTCTGGAGCGCGTGTGCCCAGAACCAGAGCTCTGCAACGAGAGAGGCTGCTACCATGGGAGGCCCACACATGCCAAAAAGAATACAAGATGGATGCAAATAAATAAATAAAAATTTTTTAAAAAAGGAGCCCTGACACCAAAATGTTCCAGAGCTGCTGATGTGAAAGGGAGTAAAGGAACCAGATGAGTCCAGGTACATAAAGGGACTGTGCCTCATGCTGGGCACCAAATCTGCTTTTAGGTTACCTGGCAGCAAAGCACACAGCAAGCATGGAGTTTACATACAAGTCCTCTGTGGAACCTGGGATGTGACTCAAGTACAACGTGCTAGGAGACGTTGTATGTCGTCCGTGGGTTAAGGTTTATCTGTATAAGGAACCATATAAAGGATTCTGGGTAATAAAAACAACAAAATATTGTATTCCAAGGGTGGATATTCATTCCTACTGCTGCACAACAGATTAACTCCCACTTTGCAGCCTAAATCTACTTTGTTATCTCACAGTGAAAAATGGCTATCAGAACCTACCGCACAGCCAAAAAAATGAACTCTGCAGAAAGAGACTCATAGAGGATGAACTTACAGTTGCCAGGGGGAAGAATAGGGGGGAAGGGATAGCTGGGGATGGTCGTGTACACACTGCTATATTTAAAATGGGTAACTAACGAGAACCTACCGCACAGCCCATGAACTCTGCTCAAGGCTATGTGGCACCCTGGATGGGAGGAAAGCTTAGGGGAGAATGGATACCTGCATATGTATGGCTCAGTCCCTTCTCTGTTCATCTGAAACTGTTACAACATTGTTGATCAGTCATACTCCAATACAAAATAAAATGTTTCCGAATAAATAAAATAAAAATCACCCTGTTTTAATTTCAAATACAGTAGATGATACACATTACCACATAGTCAAAATCTGGTTGGGGTCTTAAATAATCTTGGATAAAAAGGAACTCTGAAAGCTTCTCTGGTGGTCCAGTGGGTAAAGAGTCCACCTTGCAATGCAGGGGACACTGGTTCAATCCCTGGCCCAGAAAGATCCCACGTGCTGCAGAGAGGCTGGACCGGTGTGTCCAGTTACGAGCCAGCGTTCTGGAGCGCGTGTGCCCAGAACCAGAGCTCTGCAACGAGAGAGGCTGCTACCATGGGAGGCCCACACATGCCAAAAAGAATACAAGATGGATGCAAATAAATAAATAAAAATTTTTTAAAAAAGGAGCCCTGACACCAAAATGTTCCAGAGCTGCTGATGTGAAAGGGAGTAAAGGAACCAGATGAGTCCAGGTACATAAAGGGACTGTGCCTCATGCTGGGCACCAAATCTGCTTTTAGGTTACCTGGCAGCAAAGCACACAGCAAGCATGGAGTTTACATACAAGTCCTCTGTGGAACCTGGGATGTGACTCAAGTACAACGTGCTAGGAGACGTTGTATGTCGTCCGTGGGTTAAGGTTTATCTGTATAAGGAACCATATAAAGGATTCTGGGTAATAAAAACAACAAAATATTGTATTCCAAGGGTGGATATTCATTCCTACTGCTGCACAACAGATTAACTCCCACTTTGCAGCCTAAAACTACTTTGTTATCTCACATGTCCTGGGTTAGGGATTTGGGCAGGGTGTACCTGGCCTCTCGGCTCAGAGCCTCCCAAGGATGAAATTAGGGTGTTGCCTAGACTACATTGCCATCTGGAGACTCACCTAGAGAAGGATTTGCTTCAAAGATCGTCCAAGATAGGGGCAGAATTAATTTTCTTGTGGCTGTAGAAGTCACAGCAACTGGCTTCTTTAAAGCATGCCGGAAGGCTAAGACAGTCTCTGCTACTTCAAGTCTGTAACTTCAGGGAAGGCCTGGAGCCTCTGGGAAAGGGCTCACCTGATCAGGCCCACCCTGGATACATTCCCTTTTGTTTAAAGTCAACTGATAAGTGGCCTTAATTATACCTGTAAAATTCCCTTCACCTTTACCATATAAAATAATACAGTCACAAGAGTGATAGCCTGCATCGTTGTCGTATTCTATTGGGTAGAAGCAGATCACAGCTTCCCCACATGGTGAGGGAATGAAGGATGTGTCTCCCAGGGCTCCTGCACTGAGCTGCCTGGGAAGCCCCCCAAAACCTGTAATAAAATCAATGAATAACAACAGTCATTGTTTAAAATCTGAATTCACAGGTATATTATTATAATATCTTGAAAGGAATCTACATTAATGGATGGGCTATTTTAAATGTTAATTAATGTGTGAAATGCAATAGTAAGTGAAACTATTGGTAGAGTTTTTAAAAGATAAATCAAAACTTGTTTTTTTGGTACGTTTATATGTGAAAGATAATCTGTTCCTGTCTCACACACTTTCATTTTCCACCCTCTATCAAAATTTCTAAAAGCTGCTTTAATTGATCATCTCCATGATTTCTGCGCTTCCTCCTTTTAAGCTGATGTGAAAGGGAGTAAAGGAACCAGATGAGTCCAGGTACATAAAGGGACTGTGCCTCATGCTGGGCACCAAATCTGCTTTTAGGTTACCTGGCAGCAAAGCACACAGCAAGCATGGAGTTTACATACAAGTCCTCTGTGGAACCTGGGATGTGACTCAAGTACAACGTGCTAGGAGACGTTGTATGTCGTCCGTGGGTTAAGGTTTATCTGTATAAGGAACCATATAAAGGATTCTGGGTAATAAAAACAACAAAATATTGTATTCCAAGGGTGGATATTCATTCCTACTGCTGCACAACAGATTAACTCCCACTTTGCAGCCTAAAACTACTTTGTTATCTCACATGTCCTGGGTTAGGGATTTGGGCAGGGTGTACCTGGCCTCTCGGCTCAGAGCCTCCCAAGGATGAAATTAGGGTGTTGCCTAGACTACATTGCCATCTGGAGACTCACCTAGAGAAGGATTTGCTTCAAAGATCGTCCAAGATAGGGGCAGAATTAATTTTCTTGTGGCTGTAGAAGTCACAGCAACTGGCTTCTTTAAAGCATGCCGGAAGGCTAAGACAGTCTCTGCTACTTCAAGTCTGTAACTTCAGGGAAGGCCTGGAGCCTCTGGGAAAGGGCTCACCTGATCAGGCCCACCCTGGATACATTCCCTTTTGTTTAAAGTCAACTGATAAGTGGCCTTAATTATACCTGTAAAATTCCCTTCACCTTTACCATATAAAATAATACAGTCACAAGAGTGATAGCCTGCATCGTTGTCGTATTCTATTGGGTAGAAGCAGATCACAGCTTCCCCACATGGTGAGGGAATGAAGGATGTGTCTCCCAGGGCTCCTGCACTGAGCTGCCTGGGAAGCCCCCCAAAACCTGTAATAAAATCAATGAATAACAACAGTCATTGTTTAAAATCTGAATTCACAGGTATATTATTATAATATCTTGAAAGGAATCTACATTAATGGATGGGCTATTTTAAATGTTAATTAATGTGTGAAATGCAATAGTAAGTGAAACTATTGGTAGAGTTTTTAAAAGATAAATCAAAACTTGTTTTTTTGGTACGTTTATATGTGAAAGATAATCTGTTCCTGTCTCACACACTTTCATTTTCCACCCTATCTATCAAAATTTCTAAAAGCTGCTTTAATTGATCATCTCCATGATTTCTGCGCTTCCTCCTTTTAAATGTGTTTTTTCAAAACAGCAACCATAGAGCTAAAGGTAGGCAGGCAAGTCAGTTACAATAAGGCATCTTCAGTAATTAAATGACTGTGCTGCCGCCTCTTGAGCTGTAATTTGAAAGGATGAAAGCTTAATTTTTCCATCAACAACATCAGTTTCATTCAAGCTATTCTTCAGGGTGCATTAAAAAATTATATGTTTAAAGTAATCAGGAGAAAACAGAACTTCCACCCTTCATCACCATAGTATGGATGGATTGTAAGTGTAACCATTTTCGCTCTAGAAAAGTAAGTCAATTCAAAACATATTCATAAGTAATCAACAAAACAAAGCAGTATCTATGTAAAAACACTAACCGTGTGAGCTTAAGGCAGAAAAGTATCTAACAAATTAGAGAAAATGCAGTCCAACTGTCCTTACCGAGGCTTACCTGTTCAACCTAGCAAGGAAAGAAAAGTTAGCATTAATTGGTGAGCTCTGAGCTCTCTCAAAGGAAAAGGCACTTACAGCAATTAAGTCAGATGTGGAAAAACAGCTCTGCATTGAAAGCTAACAGCAGGACTCGGGCACAATATATGCAATGAGTGGCTGAGGATTTTAATGGATGGAGGCTGGGAGACTAATGGACAATTAATGTAAAACAGATGACTTCCCTTGGAGATGACAGTCTTTTGAAAGATGCTTTACCTGCTGCTCAAACAAATGTGGCTAACATGGAATGACAAAAGGAACAGTAGTTGAGCTAGAGCGGGTGTGACTGTCCCTGCTTTCTCCTTGAATATTTTCAAAAACCAGGTCAGGAATTTAACAGTTTCCTGCAGCTGGTGGTGCACGCCTCTCCTCCCACTCCAAAGGGGCCCCGGCTGGCTGTGTTTCTTAAGCCATTTTCCACAGAGCTGCCCTGGGATTCACCTTATTTTACTGGGGAAAGGAGGAGGCATACATCATGGTGTTACAGCCGAGCTTTTGTTTTTTATGTTTTATTGAAGTATAGTTAATTTAAAATGTCATGTTCGTTTCAAGTATACAGCAAAAGTGATTCAGTTATATATGTATATATATATATATATATATATGACTTCAGATTCTTTTCCATTTTAGGTTAACAGATTGAGTAGAGTTCCCTGTGCGATAGAGCAGGTCATTGTTGTTTACGTCTTTGTAGTAGTGTGTACATGCCAATCCCAACCTCCTACTTTATAACCTCCCTTGCATCCCCTTTGGTAAACTTAAGTTTGTTTTCTACATCCGTGAGTCTACTTCTGTTCTGCAGATAAGCTTATTAAAAGCTTAGATTTTAAACTGACCACAAACCACCCCAGCACAAGAATCGCAGTTAAGCATATTTAAAACTTCCCTTAGAGACTTTAGACCATGATTTCTTCACAGTTCAGCCATTTTATTTGTACTTGTGAGTGAAAGTCATTCAACTGAATCCCAGCTCTTTGCAACCTGATGGGCTGTAGCCCACCAAGCTCCTCTGTCCATGTAATTTTTCAGGTAAGAATACGGAAATCCAAAAGCCAGGATACTTCAAGGCTGATCCTTACAACCGCATAACTTAGCCTCTTATTAAGTGGTCACATACCAGAAGCATACACTGAAATCAATTGTCTGGAAAGAGAAATCCCTTCCCACAGAAACAATGCTACAATGATATCTAAATTTCCATGTGATTCCCCAAAGTCTGTTTAACCCATAATGAGGCTTAACTCAAATCTTTGGAGCACTGGTTTCCAAGGAAAACAAAGTGGGTGTTTTTCCCTCTTTCTTAATGGGAAATGGGAATAGATGGGTGTTTTTCCCTCTTTCTTAATGGGAAATGGGAATAGACTGACCTATAATCAGGGAATAGACTGATACAAACTAATCCTCAACAATTTTCTACCTTCTTATGTCCTCATGTTCAGCCCTCAGGAAATCAATGCCTTTAAATAATTTAAGTTGTGAGGTATTGTACCCTAATCCCTACTCCAAATGTGCCTATTTTAGTAATTGTTCACTCATTCTCCTCTGATTTTTCTTTCATTTGCTTAGCACAGTATATCTCGACTAGAAAACTTTTTTTCAACTAGAAATTAAAGAAAAGGAACCTTTATGGGCTAAATTGCAACCATGGGTAATGGCCTGAAAGTCTCAGAAGCCTTTGCATGTTTTTTAAAATTTTTTAAATCAAACTGCTTCTCATATCATGTGCATTTCTAACTGGCAGAATTTCTGTAAGAAAAGTCAAGTGAAAATGTCAGGTAGTTGAGCAATTCCATTTCTCAGTATCTAACTTGAAAGTATCTACACTAGCATTGAGAAATGCACAAGGTTATTTGTTAAGGCGGTGAAAGGTAGAATCCACATGAAAGTCAACAAAAAAATGCCTAAAGTATAATTCATTCATGATCTAATATATTCACAATATATTATGCAGGAATTGTGTGTGCACATTAGAAAATTAGAAAAAATCATCTTTTTTCACAGCCTGCCTAGATTTTAGTCCCCAGTGTTGGACAGGGCAAGATTTGCACAGCTATTAAAAGAAGTTTAGTTCCTCCCTCCTGAGTAGACTCAGAGCTTTGCAGGGTCAGAACTTAGTCTGAAGCCTCAACTACTATTGCATTTGGATTATGTGCTATAAATCAGAAACTTGTGTAGTGGGTATGGCATGGACTCAGAGTTGGGGAGGAAAAAATACCTTATTGCTTTCTTCAAACCAAATTGAATCTGACTGCCATTTCCTTCCACTGAATTTGTAACAGAGAACAATGACCCTGACTCCATATTGGACCTATTTCTTTGGCTCTAACCCTTGTGCACTGTTGCCTGTGCTTGTCCTGTACCTGTGTAAAAGAATGGTGTCTTTAGCTTGATGTATACCTGATAGAAAGGCATGACAATTTTCCATTTCATACAGGTAAGAAAAGTTGCAGAACAGAGAAGAACATTTGTCTTGATGGATGTTTATGAGAACATTGTGACCAGACCTATGTGGACTGCTGCAAAAACAAAGAATTCCAGTAGCAAGAACTCTGCAACAATAAGCTCTACCCTGTCCCCTTTTAGCATAAAAGAAACCCCAATTCTAACTCAGGTGAGCTGTTTTTTTAGGACACTAGTCTACCATCTTCTCAGTCAGATGGTGTTCCCAATAAGGTTGCTATTCATTGCCCAACACCCTGCCTTTCTATGTATTGGTCAATTGTGTGGGGAGCCGTATGAGCTTTGTAACAAATTGGTAAGAGATACAGCTATGTGTCCTCCTCCTCACAGGGTTATTTGGTGTCCAGACAGTAAGCAAATTTCTCAGTGTGGCATGGATGCTCTGGATCATCTCTGTCCAAGGTTTGTCCAGGAAGGTTGGCTCACCTGGTTCTGGACAAGGTAGTTCCCCATCAAGCCCCATTCTCACCTGAACTCAGCCCAGCCCTGGAGCGTGACTAAGGAAATGGCATGGATCCTCAACACCGATTGACAGACCTCCGTGTTTTTCCTGAACTTCAGAAATATCCTGTCCCTCAGTTTCAAGAGGTCCCATATTTTCTCAACAGACACCTTCACATACCTGAACACTCTCCAGCACCACACTCTCAAGAAACTCAAGAACCAGGTTTCAGAAAGAAGAGGGCAGTTTCTACGCAGCTGGTGAGAGAGATTACCCTAACACAGTTGCTCTCAACGTGGGGTCCTGGCCTGCAGGACCTAATATTCAAGGGAGGCTTATGGTTAGAAATGTCAGTTCCTGGACTCCGCCCCAGACTTTTTGAATCAGAAACCCTAGGATGGGGCCCACCAGCCTGTGTCTTAAGCCCTGATGGGGACAGAAAATAACTTGGGCTTTCTGTTCCAATCTCACAACACCCACTCAGAAGCAAGAAATTGTCAAGTCCTGGTCCCCTCGTTTAAATAGGGGAGAAAAAAATGGAGAGGTTGACGAAAAACAACTCTCATTCTTTCAGATACTTCCACAGCAACAAAGAAAATGAATACTGATGACAAACTGTAATTATAATGGAGTGATCCCAGTTCATGCAGACAAAAATGAAGTCAGGCAGCCATTAAGAATTTGGTCTCAGACACACCTCTGCATGAATGAGAACCTGAACTTTCTTTGAATTGTACCAGACCCAAGGACACCAGCAACCACGTTCAGAACAAAACCGGCCATCTGCAACCTTATGATCGCAAAGTCTTCGCTTGTAAATAATTTGAGACCCCCCCAGCAAATCATTACTCAACAAGCACCCTTACTTCTTGCCACCTCCAATAATGATGCTTGATAAATAACTCATGTAACCAATTGTAACCTTGCGGTATATGCCTCCCCAACTATGCAGTCCTGTGGAACACAATTCAAATGTCTTGAATCTTTTTTTTTTTTTAATATGTATTAATTTATTTTATTTACTTATTTGGCTGTGCCGAGTCTTAGCTGCAGCATGCAAAGTCTTAGTTGTGGCCTATGGGATCTAGTTTCCTGACCAGGGATTGAACCCTGGCATCCTGCATTAGGAGCACATAGTTTTAACCCCTGGACCACCAGGGAAGCCCTACTTCTTGAATCTATGTCTCTCAGGATACAGTCCTAACAACCCCCAAATAAACACCTTTCCATTTTAATCAGGTCTCCATTTCTGAAATTTTGGTTAATGATACTTCAATTAATTCTCTCTCCCTTTTTATAAGGACAGTGCAAAGCAGAGTCTAGATTTATAAAGAATGGAAGAAGACTAAAACACATCTGATCCACATCTCACTAACAAATCTTCACCCTCATCTGCCAGATTTAAGAATTCAAGAGACTTTAAACTGAAAAAGAAGTATGCTGAGAAATAGAGGTCAAGTATTCGGACGAGGCTGTTCCACATCTCTGTGGAACGCAGAAATGTCTGAACACTCTTAGAATTTCAATGGGGTCTCCCCTTTGCAAGGATTTTTATACTGACTAACATGGACCCAGCACATAACTTCCTGTAGTAAAAAGTCTGTGTTAAAAAATGCAATATCCTCTCCCAATATATATACCAGATAAACACTCATTTTTATCACATCATGTTATTTCAGCTTTATTATAAGGTTTTGTTGCTGTTGTTCACTCAGTTGTGTCTGACTCTTGGTGACCCCTAGACTGTAGCATGCCAAGCTGCCCTGTCCTTCACAATCGCACAGAGTTTGCTCAAATTCAGGTCCATTAAGGCATTGATGCTATCTAACCATTTTATCCTCTGTCACCGCCTTCTCCTTTTGCCTTCAATCTTTTCTAACATTAGGATCTTAGCATCAGATGGCCAAAGGCTGTAAAAAAGTGCAACAGTGGAGCGTCATCATTTTTGCTATTAGGCCCAATTAATTGTCACCATTTCCCGATTTCCTGTGCTGCCTCAGATACTTCCAACATATTTCAGACCTGAAATTTTCTGAATTCCTTCTTTCCCAAGTCATTTGAAGAACCTGCCATTAAACATAATTACATGACTGGAAAATACTTTTGAAGCCCGCTCAGTGTGACTTTTTTTAATAGTGAGGTTTCCAAATGGCAGGCCTCCTAGAAGGCTTTTCCCAGCTGTGTGTAACTCAAAGAACATCTCTGTGGGCCCATTAGTCACCTTACAGAATTACATGAACTCTCTTTAGGCCTCCCAGGGTAGCAACGACTTAGCAATAAATGAATGGATTGTGCTTCATACAGTCATATTTTTAGACAGTATATATTAGCAACCAGGACTCTGGAGCAGCTTTTGGCTTCTGAGATTATTGCTATGAAATACAAGACTCACTTTTTACAGAAGCAAACAAAATGTTTAAAGCCAAATGGAAAATCAGCCTGCAAATTTTACTTGAGGAGATCCAGCCCAGAGGTCACTGCAGATCGTGATCAAGGTCACAATGGCGGTTTCACAGCAGCAGCAGTCGGACTCGGGCGGTTCCCACTGCTTTCTTCCTCCTGCCAATCTTCATTTCAGCCAATTCTTCATTTCCACGGACTGAAATCCCCATTCATTACCTTCCAGCACATGACCGTCACCTACTGGTGACGATGGTCATTGCTGCTTGTAAAAACCTGACCGTTCAAATGGCCACTAAAGCAGAGTAAGAATTAATTCCTCTTCTCATATCACTTATGTGTGAATATAACAAAAAAGAAGCAGACTGCCAGAAATAGACAACAAATGCGGTTACCAAACAATGGGGAAAAGCGAGCCAGGGCCAATATAGGGGCTGAGGAGGGGAAGGGACAATGCCTGGGTTTAAGATAGGCTCAAGGATGCATTGTACAACCCAGGGAATACAATCAATATTTTGTAATAACTGCACATGGAAAGTAACCTTTCAAAATTATATGTCAAATTTAAAATAGAAAAAATTTATAAGGAAAGAATCAATCTTCAAAATGCATTGAGGCTACTGTTTTTTTTAGGTGCTTGACTTACCTTACCTTATTTAATCCTTTCAACTTTACGAACTGGGAATTTTCCTCCATAAGGATATGAGGATTAGGTGAAGAAACTTACCTACAGAAGAAACACGTTCACACAGCCTTGTAGCTGCATCCGGTTCTCCTGCACCTTCCCCTCCATCCCACCCTGCCGGCGGAGTCGTGGCCCTCTGACTTGGGGCTGCTTTGTGGCTGGGTTCTCCAACCGCTTCCCAGTCTTCTCAGGTGGGTCCTATTCCACAGGTTGCAGTCATTGGCTCAGAGAGGGCCAATCAGACCCACTAACACTTGTGCCAGCCCGGGTGAGGGAAAGGCACCTGGTTCTTTCCACTCACGAAACTAGTGGTATCTAAACAGTGCAAGCTGGAAGTTGCCCTCACTCTGCAGAGTGGAGCAGAGCATCGCTCAGTCTCTACAGCGCAGGAAAAGCTGAGAGACGTCCGAGACCTGAACCGGTGACAGCCCTCATCCTCCAATTCCAGCTGTGCTTGAAACCAGCTCTACTCGGGTGTCTCATTCAGTTCTGAGAGCCAATAAGTGCCTCTTTAAGGATTAAACCAGTTTGAAATGGGTTTTCTGAATCTTGTCCTGAAAAGTCCTGACTTATACCAGGACTTATACCTATTTTCACCAGTCAACAAATCAGTGTTTGTATGTTTATGCTTACAAAGCACTGGACTTCCCTGGTGGTTCAGATGGTAAAGAAGCTGCCTTGCAGTGCAGGGCACCCGTTCAATCCATGAGTTAGAATGATTCCAAAATCCCAGTATTGCCTGGAGTCTAGACCCCATTCATTACCTTCCAGCACCGTCACCTACTGGTGACGATGGTCATGCTGCTTGTAAAACCTGACCGTTCAAATGGCCACTAAAGCAGAGTAAGAATTAATTCCTCTTCTCATATCACTTATGTGTGAATATAACAAAAAAGAAGCAGACTGCCAGAAATAGACAACAAATGCGGTTACCAAACAATGGGGAAAAGCGAGCCAGGGCCAATATAGGGGCTGAGGAGGGGAAGGGACAATGCCTGGGTTTAAGATAGGCTCAAGGATGCATTGTACAACCCAGGGAATACAATCAATATTTTGTAATAACTGCACATGGAAAGTAACCTTTCAAAATTATATGTCAAATTTAAAATAGAAAAAATTTATAAGGAAAGAATCAATCTTCAAAATGCATTGAGGCTACTGTTTTTTTTAGGTGCTTGACTTACCTTACCTTATTTAATCCTTTCAACTTTACGAACTGGGAATTTTCCTCCATAAGGATATGAGGATTAGGTGAAGAAACTTACCTACAGAAGAAACACGTTCACACAGCCTTGTAGCTGCATCCGGTTCTCCTGCACCTTCCCCTCCATCCCACACTGCCCGGAGTCGTGGCCCTCTGACTTGGGGCTGCTTTGTGGCTGGGTTCTCCAACCGCTTCCCAGTCTTCTCAGGTGGGTCCTATTCCACAGGTTGCAGTCATTGGCTCAGAGAGGGCCAATCAGACCCACTAACACTTGTGCCAGCCCGGGTGAGGGAAAGGCACCTGGTTCTTTCCACTCACGAAACTAGTGGTATCTAAACAGTGCAAGCTGGAAGTTGCCCTCACTCTGCAGAGTGGAGAAGAGCATCGCTCAGTCTCTACAGCGCAGGAAAAGCTGAGAGACGTCCGAGACCTGAACCGGTGACAGCCCTCATCCTCCAATTCCAGCTGTGCTTGAAACCAGCTCTACTCGGGTGTCTCATTCAGTTCTGAGAGCCAATAAGTGCCTCTTTAAGGATTAAACCAGTTTGAAATGGGTTTTCTGAATCTTGTCCTGAAAAGTCCTGACTTATACCAGGACTTATACCTATTTTCACCAGTCAACAAATCAGTGTTTGTATGTTTATGCTTACAAAGCACTGGACTTCCCTGGTGGTTCAGATGGTAAAGAAGCTGCCTTGCAGTGCAGGGCACCCGGGTTCAATCCATGAGTTAGAATGATTCCCTGGAGAATAGAATGGATCCACTTCAGTATTCTTGCCTGGAGAATTCCGTGGACAGAGGCGCCTGACAGGCTAGAGTCCGTCGGACAGTCACACAGAGTCGGACAGGACTGAGTGACTAACGCTTTTAAAGGACTCAGTCCATTTTCCAATAGCTATTTATCCCTGCGTTTACAGTCTGTAAGCAAAAATGTCATTTGGAAATAAACACAATTTTTAAAATTGAAGTATAGTTTATTTACAATATTGTGTTAGTTTCTGATGTCCAACATGCGCTTAGTCGCTCAGTGCTGTCTGACTTCTGTGACCCCATGGACCGTAGCCTGTCAGTCCTCTGTCCGTGGAATTCTCCAGACAAGGATACTGGAGTGGGTTGCCATTTCCTTCTCCAGATGTACAACATAGTGATTCCAATTTTTATAGGTTATACTCCATTTGAAGTTGTTATAAAATATTGGCTATATTCTCTGAACTGTACAATATATCCTTGTGGCTTATTTATTTTATGCAGACAAGTTTGTACCTCTTAATCTCCTGCCCTTATCTTGCCCCTCCCTGCTTCCCTCTATCCTAGACTACCATTCATTTTATCTCTGTATCTGTGAGTCTGTTTCTGTGAACATAATTTTTATTTTATTTTATTTTTTGGCGGGGGTGGACTAGGGAGGGAGGGGGTGGGCAGGTCACTTCTATTGGTCTTTCATTTATCTATTTTCGTTCATCTTTGTTCTTTGGCTCACGTGGGCCTCCCATCGCAGTGGCCTCTGTTGTTGCAGAGCACCGGCTCTGGGCGCATGCGCTCCGGAGCTCTGGCTCAGTAATTGGACACATCGGTCCAGCCGCTCCGTGGCAAGTGGGACCTTCCCAGGCCAGGGATCGAACCGGTGCCCCTTGCACTGCAAGGCGGTGTCCTTACCTACTGGACCACCAGGGAAGCCCCTGTGAACATAATTTTTAAATGAAGTTTTTACATAAGTTAAAAAACAGGGGGCTTCCCTGGTGGCCCAATGGGTAAAGAGTCCACCTTACAGTGCAAGGGGCACCGGTTCGATCCCTGGCCCAGGAGGATCCCACGTGCTGCAGAGAGGCTGGACCGGTGTGTCCAATTATGAGCCAGCGCTCTGGAGTGCATGCACCCAGAGCCGGTGCTCTGCAACGAGAGAGGCCACTGCTGTGGGAGGTTCACACAGGCCAGAGAATAAAGATGGATGAAAATTAAAAAAACAATAAAAGAGGCCAAAATTAAAAAAAAAAAAAAAAAGAAGCAGTCCATGGCTTCACGCTGTGACTAGAGACCTGAAAGTTCCCTGACCCTGCTCTCACTTTTCCACAGTCTCAGTCTTTACCTGAGATCCAGGACCAAAGGTGGTAGTGTAGGCTCTGCTCGCCTTTCCTCTCATACTCATTTTCCAACCCTTTCAGACCTCTTACCAAGCCCTCTCCATGACTGTGTGGCCACAGAAATCAGTTTCCCCATTGGGAGTATCTGTGCTAACCCTGGGGGATCTGTTGCTTAGCTGATAAATATCAGCATATACCCTGACTTCTATGGAGCTACAGGGAAAGGACATACAGACCTGTGAACTGGCCCCATTCCTCCTTACCATATCCACCAGGGTTCTTGGCCTCCCCTAATCAATAGGCATTGGTTACAGGCCAGACAAGAAATTCAGGCAAGGCTTTATTAGGGCCCCTGCTCTAGCAGGAGGGAGTGAGAACAAGCAACAGTTTCCCTTGCTCGCTCTGCATGATGGGGGGCAACCTTGTTCCTTAAATAGGATGAGGGCAAGGATGCGTCCACGTGTTAGGCCGAGGGGTGGCTTAAATGGTCTGCCCACCCTTTTAGTGGTGTCGCGGTCAGGGGCCGGGCACAGTACCCTGCTTTTTCTGCCAGCATTCTGTTTTTGCTCCCGGCTCTTCAGAAGGGGCAGCTGGGGTATTTTTTGGTCTTCTGTATCCTGTGATCCACAGTTTTTCCCAACTGCACATGTATACAGTTATTTTTAGTCCCTGGTAGTTTCTCTGTATTCCGAGTATCCAGGTGCAAGCATTGTGGCAAAGAGTCCCAGAGCCCAGTTACCAGCCAGTCTCACGTATACTCAGCCTACGGCAACTGAACAGTCTGGAACTAAGGTAAGTGATTGCCCTGGGGAAACTGAGAGTAGTCGTACTTAAGATCTCAATGAGGCAGACGCTAAATGCTCAGTTAAGTAGTGTTTGTATTGAATATTCAGCTTTGCTGGCAAGAACTTTTATAAAAATCTCTCTGAATATCTACATGGACCTAAGTTTCTTTTTTTCTCTCTTCATTTTATTTTAAAAATTCCTGGTATTTTCTTAGTACTTTGACATTTAATTGTGAGTTGTTAGAATTGTTCTAGAAACAAAATGTCTCTGTTCAGACTTCAAGGACCAGTAAAATAATGCCACTTTCTTCATTAAGACTTGGGCATTTTAGTCTCACAGCACAATGGGTGTAGAACCAACAGATTCATTACAGTGATGAGCAGTCTCTGTCGAGATGATGAGCAATACCCTTTTATATGTGAAGAGTCATTGATCATGCCTAGCCCAGGAAGAGTGAAAAGGGGAAAAGTTATGGTTACTTTTGAAGGAACGAAGTAATGGTTTAAAAGATTGCTCAAGGAAAGACATATATTTTAAAATGCGACCAGAGAGTCTTGTTGAATGCCACGAGTTTGGGAACTGGCAAAGCATTTTTACTTCTGTGTAAGACATGCTCTAGGAACAAATTACAGTATTTGCTGAGGAGCAGCAAGACAGTTTGATTAACTTTTTTTTCTAGGACAAAAGGCTACCATTTAACATGAAATCCTCAGGAAGCTGTATGGAATTGAGTGATTTGGATAACGATATTAATTCCATTTGAATTTCATTTGAGTTTATTGATTCCTTCATCTGGGAAATAAACCATCAAAAAAAGAAGCAGGGAGCAGCTGTAGAGGCAGTAACCCAGGTCTTCCAGGTCTTTGCTGTAAATCATGGGAAGGGATATGGTCTAAATTGCTCCCATTTGTAAGTGCTTCTAGGCTGTTCTTTATGTGAAAAATGACTTATCTTCAAACTTCTTTTTTCTATCTTTTATTACACTAAGACAGAAGCCTAGTGGCTAGCCATAAAGAAAATTTTGCTAAACAATTAGAAAAAAAATTCTTTCCCAGCAGATGAGCTACATGTAAATATGTTGAGTTTTGTTATCAGTGTGAGCTGTGTTCTTATTGTCTGAGGGCTGGGCTTTTGGATGATGCAGATCTGGACTGCCAGCATTCGCTGGAAACTCATAGCTGTAGGGAACGGTTTCCCCAGCACCCTAGGTTTAAGGAATAGGAAATTCACTTGCCTTTCTGTTTACAAAACAGAATATATCTGGGAATAAATAATGCCTTCAACCTTGACTTTTTTTTAGACTAATCCCATTCATTAATCAAACTAAACCGTTACATTAAATCCCAAGGCTAGTATGCTATAAAAAGTTCTCATCTACGGTGAGGATGGGTTTATTTGTGATTGGAACCGCGGAAAGAAGGATTATCTTGTGTTTTCTTTATCTCCTTGAAGCCTGGTGTTTAAAACACATAAAATTCATAATTTAAAATCCTCAGTCCCTGAGCTTGTAACACCTGATTGCTGTTCAGATAGCTATTGATATGCAAAGGGTCACTTGCTATGGTCTGAAGGTGTCTGTCCCTCCAAATTCATACAGAGAAATCCTAACCTCTAGATTGGTAGTATGAGGGTGGGGGGTGCTTTTAGGAGGTGATTAGGTCATGATTAGGTTATGAGAGTTCTACCCTCAAGAATAGGATTAGTGCACTTGTAAAAGGGACTCTGAGACTTGTTCCCTTCCCCACAGGAGGAAACAAAGATCCCAGAAGTGGTCTTTCCAGGACAAAAGGCTACCATTTAACATGAAATCCTCAGGAAGCTGTATGGAATTGAGTGATTTGGATAACGATATTAATTCCATTTGAATTTCATTTGAGTTTATTGATTCCTTCATCTGGGAAATAAACCATCAAAAAAAGAAGCAGGGAGCAGCTGTAGAGGCAGTAACCCAGGTCTTCCAGGTCTTTGCTGTAAATCATGGGAAGGGATATGGTCTAAATTGCTCCCATTTGTAAGTGCTTCTAGGCTGTTCTTTATGTGAAAAATGACTTATCTTCAAACTTCTTTTTTCTATCTTTTATTACACTAAGACAGAAGCCTAGTGGCTAGCCATAAAGAAAATTTTGCTAAACAATTAGAAAAAAAATTCTTTCCCAGCAGATGAGCTACATGTAAATATGTTGAGTTTTGTTATCAGTGTGAGCTGTGTTCTTATTGTCTGAGGGCTGGGCTTTTGGATGATGCAGATCTGGACTGCCAGCATTCGCTGGAAACTCATAGCTGTAGGGAACGGTTTCCCCAGCACCCCAGGTTTAAGGAATAGGAAATTCACTTGCCTTTCTGTTTACAAAACAGAATATATCTGGGAATAAATAATGCCTTCAACCTTGACTTTTTTTTAGACTAATCCCATTCATTAATCAAACTAAACCGTTACATTAAATCCCAAGGCTAGTATGCTATAAAAAGTTCTCATCTACGGTGAGGATGGGTTTATTTGTGATTGGAACCGCGGAAAGAAGGATTATCTTGTGTTTTCTTTATCTCCTTGAAGCCTGGTGTTTAAAACACATAAAATTCATAATTTAAAATCCTCAGTCCCTGAGCTTGTAACACCTGATTGCTGTTCAGATAGCTATTGATATGCACAGGGTCACTTGCTATGGTCTGAAGGTGTCTGTCCCTCCAAATTCATACAGAGAAATCCTAACCTCTAGATTGGTAGTATGAGGGTGGGGGGTGCTTTTAGGAGGTGATTAGGTCATGATTAGGTTATGAGAGTTCTACCCTCAAGAATAGGATTAGTGCACTTGTAAAAGGGACTCTGGAGAGACTTGTTCCCTTCCCCCACAGGAGGAAACAAGGAGAGCCTGCATCCCAGAAGTGGCCATTCCCTTTTCCAGGTGATCTTCCCAACCCAGAAATTGAACCCAGAGCTCCTACATTGCAGGCTGTAGGGAAAGCGCTTGATAACATGGTCTCAGTCAGGCTCTCCTGTCCCACTTTGTCATACCAGTCAGGCTCTCCTACTCACTTTCTCACGACCCTGCTCTACTGTTTTGTAAACAATGATATTGCTGACCTTGGTTATATAACAAGGAACTAACACATGTGCTTCACGTTGAACCTGCTGGCCTCAGGCCACCTTTGTTCTGTAACCATATATGTGTTCCCCCCAAGGACCCCTGAGGGGTTGATGTGATGGCAGATGTGTGAGGGCTCATGCTGGTGGTGGCTGGGGAGAGAATGAACATGTCTGCTGTTCTGCGGCTCCCAGAGTGATCTTCCAGCTTTCCAGATCATGCCTTGTCTACCCTGGGTTTCCTACACAACAAAAGAAGCACGACACAGGTAGATTCTTTACCATTGAACCACAAGAAAATCCTCTCATCCACCATGATGGCACCCTAATATAGGACTTCCAGGTCCTAGAACTGTGAGAAATAAATTTCTGTTGCTTCTAATTTATCTAGTTGTAGGAAAAAAGAAAATTAGCCAAGATGACATAGTCAGGCTCTCTTGCCCCTACAGCCTTTAGCTCTTGCCTCACCTTTTATAAATAATGATTATGTAACAACTGAGCTCACTTACAGCACTGCGCACGTGCGTCACCGGCTACTCCCTTGCGCACCGGCTACTTTGTGCGGTATGGCCCGTTTGAGCTTCACATGAAAGCCCTGACTGCTGCCGCTGCATTGGGGCTACATTGGAGCGGCATCATGGTTATGTTATATGAGGCTACGTTATGGCTACATTATGGTTATATTACGGCCGCTGCTACAGCTGCTGCGTCAGACAGGAGAGACGTTGTGTCATGGCTGCCCTGCCAGCTAGGAGAGAATAACGAGTTCCTACCGCTCCTGCCTCTTAGTGCCTACCAGGGTCCAGAGAACCGTGTGAAGAGCAAGACTTCTGTCATCCATGCTAGGATTAGTGCACTTGTAAAAGGGACTCTGGAGACTTGTTCCCTTCCCCCACGGGAGGAAACAAGGAGAGCCTGCATCCCAGAAGTGGCCATTCCCTTTTCCAGGTGATCTTCCCAACCCAGAAATTGAACCCAGAGCTCCTACATTGCAGGCTGTAGGGAAAGCGCTTGATAACATGGTCTCAGTCAGGCTCTCCTGTCCCACTTTGTCATACCAGTCAGGCTCTCCTACTCACTTTCTCACGACCCTGCTCTACTGTTTTGTAAACAATGATATTGCTGACCTTGGTTATATAACAAGGAACTAACACATGTGCTTCACGTTGAACCTGCTGGCCTCAGGCCACCTTTGTTCTGTAACCATATATGTGTTCCCCCCAAGGACCCCTGAGGGGTTGATGTGATGGCAGATGTGTGAGGGCTCATGCTGGTGGTGGCTGGGGAGAGAATGAACATGTCTGCTGTTCTGCGGCTCCCAGAGTGATCTTCCAGCTTTCCAGATCATGCCTTGTCTACCCTGGGTTTCCTACACAACAAAAGAAGCACGACACAGGTAGATTCTTTACCATTGAACCACAAGAAAATCCTCTCATCCACCATGATGGCACCCTAATATAGGACTTCCAGGTCCTAGAACTGTGAGAAATAAATTTCTGTTGCTTCTAATTTATCTAGTTGTAGGAAAAAAGAAAATTAGCCAAGATGACATAGTCAGGCTCTCTTGCCCCTACAGCCTTTAGCTCTTGCCTCACCTTTTATAAATAATGATTATGTAACAACTGAGCTCACTTACAGCACTGCGCACGTGCGTCACCGGCTACTCCCTTGCGCACCGGCTACTTTGTGCGGTATGGCCCGTTTGAGCTTCACATGAAAGCCCTGACTGCTGCCGCTGCATTGGGGCTACATTGGAGCGGCATCATGGTTATGTTATATGAGGCTACGTTATGGCTACATTATGGTTATATTACGGCCGCTGCTACAGCTGCTGCGTCAGCCAGGAGAGACGTTGTGTCATGGCTGCCCTGCCAGCTAGGAGAGAATAAAGGTGTCTGCAGTTCCTACCGCTCCTGCCTCTTAGCTCGCGCCTCGCCTACCAGGGTCCAGAGAACCGTGTGAAGAGCAAGACTTCTGTCATCACAAACGGGATCGGCACTACACCAGTCTGGTGTTTTGTTATTGCAACCTGAACAGACTAAGACAGCCACACTCCATAGAAACTGCAGAGAAAGTGTTTCCATTTCTAAGCATGTGAAGAGAGATAAGGGGCTGGGAGTTCAGTGAGAACAGAAAAGCCCAACACAGAACACATGGGAAACCTCACTCTGGCTGAAGCCAAAAGGACAGCATATGTGTGTACTACCACCACCCAACTAACCAAAAATGCTAGAAATTGTAAGTGGGATTGAGAAAAGGAGAAAGTTCTGCTCTAGGTCTAAGCTGCTCTGTCAGTTTCTCTGTTGCTGGAGCTGTGTGCTGATCAGGGTTCAGTCAGAAAGGCAGACAACTCTGCATGTCTATACAGGTTATTTTTTCAATATAAATGATACATATAGCTAAAAGTTATAACTCAACTACTCAGTCATAAAAAAGAATGGAATAATGCCATTTTGCAGCAACATGGATGCAACCAGAGATTATCATACTAAGTGAAGTAAGTCAGAGAGAGACAAACACCGTATGATAGCACTTATATGTGGAATCTAAAATAGGACACAAATGAACTTATCTATGGAACAGAAACAGACCTATGGACATAAAGAACAGACTTGTGTTTGCCAAGGGGCGGAGGGGGGCTGGGAGAAGTTTGATGGGAATTTGGGATTAGCAGATGCAAACTGCTAATATATATATATAGCAGTATATATATAGGGTAGATAATAGGGTAGATAAACAACAAAGTCAAACTGTATAGGAAATATCAATATATTCAATATCCTATGATAAACCATGATAAATACACACACACACACACACACATGTGCTAAGTCACTTCAGTCAGGTCTCACTCTTGGCGACTCTATGGAATGCAGCCTGCCAGGCTCCTGTGTCCATGGGAATCTCCAGGCAAGAATACTGGAGTGAGTTGTCATACCCTCCTCAGGGATCTTCTTGACCCAGGGATGAAACTCAAATCTCTTTCATTTTTGCAGTAGCACCGCCTGGGAAGGCCTTGGCTCGCGCCTCGCCTACCAGGGTCCAGAGAACCGTGTGAAGAGCAAGACTTCTGTCATCACAAACGGGATCGGCACTACACCAGTCTGGTGTTTTGTTATTGCAACCTGAACAGACTAAGACAGCCACACTCCATAGAAACTGCAGAGAAAGTGTTTCCATTTCTAAGCATGTGAAGAGAGATAAGGGGCTGGGAGTTCAGTGAGAACAGAAAAGTCCAACACAGAACACATGGAAAACCTCACTCTGGCTGAAGCCAAAAGGACAGCATATGTGTGTACTACCACCACCCAACTAACCAAAAATGCTAGAAATTGTAAGTGGGATTGAGAAAAGGAGAAAGTTCTGCTCTAGGTCTAAGCTGCTCTGTCAGTTTCTCTGTTGCTGGAGCTGTGTGCTGATCAGGGTTCAGTCAGAAAGGCAGACAACTCTGCATGTCTATACAGGTTATTTTTTCAATATAAATGATACATATAGCTAAAAGTTATAACTCAACTACTCAGTCATAAAAAAGAATGGAATAATGCCATTTTGCAGCAACATGGATGCAACCAGAGATTATCATACTAAGTGAAGTAAGTCAGAGAGAGACAAACACCGTATGATAGCACTTATATGTGGAATCTAAAATAGGACACAAATGAACTTATCTATGGAACAGAAACAGACCTATGGACATAAAGAACAGACTTGTGTTTGCCAAGGGGCGGAGGGGGGCTGGGAGAAGTTTGATGGGAATTTGGGATTAGCAGATGCAAACTGCTAATATATATATATAGCAGTATATATATAGGGTAGATAATAGGGTAGATAAACAACAAAGTCAAACTGTATAGGAAATATCAATATATTCAATATCCTATGATAAACCATGATAAATACACACACACACACACACATGTGCTAAGTCACTTCAGTCAGGTCTCACTCTTGGCGACTCTATGGAATGCAGCCTGCCAGGCTCCTGTGTCCATGGGAATCTCCAGGCAAGAATACTGGAGTGAGTTGTCATACCCTCCTCCAGGGGATCTTCTTGACCCAGGGATGAAACTCAAATCTCTTTCATTTTTTGCAGTGGCAGGCTGGTACTTTACCAGTAGCACCGCCTGGGAAGCCCCACATTGACCATATAACTTAGCAAGTCAACTCCTAGATCAACAAAGATACAGTCAGTAAAAAACAAAACTCTCTACAGAGGACTGCTCTGGCGGTCCAGTGGTTAAGACTCCGTCTTCCAATGGAGCGAGTGTGGTTTTGCTCCCTGGTCAAGGAAGTAGGACCCACATGCATCAGGGCCAAAAGACCAAAACACAAATATTTGGAAGCAGTATTGTAACAAATTCAATGAAGACGTTAAAAATGGTCCACGTTTTAAAAATCTACAAGGATTTTCATAGCAACTGTTCCATAATTGTCAAAAACAGAGAAAAAATAAGAAATAAATTGTTCAGTTGTATGGTGACATACCCATTCAATGAAATTCTACTGAATAACGAAAAGGAACAAACCATAGTCTATCTATTATCTGGTACTGTGTAACAAATCACTTCAAAATAGTGACTTAAAACAACTCTGATATATTATTTCTGTGGGTTAAATGATTAAGCCCACTTCCACCTGGGCTGACTTTTGCATTTGTATTCGTGTCTGGACAGAACCAAGAGAGCTTCACCCACCTCCTGGGGGCCTTGATGCTGGCTGTGGGCCTGGGCATGTGTCTTCAAGTGGTCTCCTTATCCATGTGGTCTTCCCAGCCTCTAGGACTTCTCTCTCTACATGTGGCCTGTCCCTTCAGCAGGACAGCCTGAACTTCTTTGTATGGCTGCTGGTTTCCAAGACATGAAGTGGAAGCTATAATCTCTCTTAGCCTGGTGGACTACAGTCCATGGGGTCACAAAGAGTCAGACACGACTGGGCGACTGAGCCACACAACCTCTCCTAAGGCTTGGATTCAGAAGTAAAAGAATATCACTTCCATCACATTCTATTGGTCAGTCAAGTCATAACAGCAGCCCAGTTTCACAGGGTAGGATATAGATTCTGTCACATTCTGTCACATGATGTCACTATTATAAAGAGATAAGGTAACAGGAAAGTGGGAGTCAGAGGGACTCTATTTTCACCATGATCCCTTCTTGTGATATGTAGCAAACATAGATTAATCTCAAAAGAATACTTTGAAAGAAGACATTCACAAAAGAGTAAACAGTATATTGTCTTATTTACATTAAGCCCTAGAACAGTCAAAATTAAGTTATAAGTCAGAAAAGAGATTAATGATTGATTGCCTATTGTGGTAGGGGTAAGGGTGGGAGATGGATTGAAAATTGGGACAAGGACGCTGTCTGTAGCGATGGAAATGTGCTATGAATTTTAGGTTATCCTCATTGATATTACTATTTCATGTCCAAGAAACAAATTTTACAAATATTTCTTCCATTCCTTTCCATTAATTGGATGGAGTAGCAAACAATCAAATATCCTATTCATTACTTCTATTAGAAGTTTATCTCTTAATGAATTACTGCTTTTACTGTGCTCTGAAAATTTTTTGCTACAGTTTGCTTCTCAGTGGTCCCAAATATATCTATTGTTATCTTTATTGCTCTTCTTACAGCCCATCAGCTTTTTAGCAAAAACATATAGATGATGTGAGGAAGTTTTTCCCCCAAATTTTGATGTAGCTTCTGCTAGAGCAAGTGAGTTAATAAATTTGGGTTTGTACATAACTTGATTGAACAAAAAGTCAGTTTCTTTTCCTTTTACCACTAAACCAAAAAACATTAACTTTTCTAATGGAGACTTTTTAACATATATAAAAATACATAGATCAGTATGGTGAACCAGCAAACATAAGTAAGCCAGTCTTGCCATGTCAATATTCCTAGCCCCAAATGCTGTTAAGGATGGACCATCTTATTATACTTATCCTTCAAATGTAATCCAAGGTAGCCAGTGTGTTTCATTTGCTCCATCAACCAGATGAATCTGAAAACAAAGCTATTGGAAAATACCAAAGTAATTAATAACTGTTGGTCCTAAGAGGCAACTTTTTGTCTGATGAGATGAAGAAATGGAGCATCACATGTTACGCAGACCTTGGTCTTCATCTCTCATAACTGCTATGTTGCCACAGAACTGATGGCAAATGTTTTTCACTGATAAGTTACAATTGTCCAGAACACATTTTATTGGTTGCATAAACTCACAAATAGATGACTTTCATTTGGCCAAAAAATAAAATAACTTAAAACTGCAAGGATATCAAACCAATCAGTTCTCAAGGAAATCAACCCTGAGTATTCATTGGAAGGACTGATGCTGAAGCTGAAGCTCCAATATTTTGGCCACCTGATGCAAAGAGCCCACTTATTGGAAAAGACCCTGATGTTGGGAAAGATTGAGAGCAAGAGGAAAAGGGGGCAACAGAATATGGTTGGATGCCACAACTGAGTCAATGGATATGAGTTTGACCGAACTCAGGGAGACAGTGAAGGGCAGGGAAGCATGGCATGCTGCAGTTCATGGGGTTGCAAAGAGTCGGATATGACTTAGTGATTGAAGAACAACAAAACTGCTCATAGGATTTCCTTTTGTAGCAGGTGTGCATCATTATTGTCAAGTGACCAGGAGACAATCTAGTATAATGGAATGGTAGGTGGTGTTTGATTTACCTCTTCATTTTGTACATATTCTCCCATTACTACAATTTTTTTTTTTGTAAAATGGATTATTTGGATAAGTTGTCACATTTGGGTTTTTTGCTTTGATACTTTTTCCAAGTCCTGAGGCAACAAGAGATTAAATTCAATAGCTACATGAATTGCATTAAATTCCTGTTATTTAAGAATTTCACTTTTTATTATGACCCTGAAGGACAAAACTCTTTTACTTAAAATTTAGCAATTTAACTACTTTTTTAGCACTTCAGGAATAATACTGAATTGTCCTTGTTTTTTAAGATCCTTATCCAGTGTGTTTTGCTTGACTTGCATATAAAACAAATTGACACAGCCTGCTTGAATTCTTGTATTCCAAGTCATTTCCAGGACTTGAGAATTCTCAGTATAGTCATTCACACTGAGCACTAGTCTTGTTTGAGGCTCATGTTTTTGTTTATTTTGCATTCTGTTCATTTCTCTCTACATATTAATAGGATGACAATTTTGAAAAAATACTGTCATTCACAATATGGAACATTTTATTGCCCTTTATAACAACATGAGGAAAGAAGACATGGAGAGAAAGAAAAGAAGACATGGTTTCTAACAAAATCAACTTCTTCCTCAAGGTGTGTGGCTGCTGACTAGTTAGAGAGCTCTGGTGGACTTATAATTTCTCTCCTCTTTTTTAAAAAATTATTTAAATTTCTTTCATTGGAGTATAATTTCTTTACAATATTCTGTTCATTTCAACTATACAATGGAGTGAATCAGCTATATATATATTCATGTATCCTCAAGGACATGAATGCGACCTATATGTCCATTAACAGATGAATGGATAAAGGAGATGTGGTACATATATACAATGGAATATTACTCTGCCATAAAAAGGAACAAAGCTGGGTCATTTGTAGAGTTTTGGATGGACCTAGAGTCTGTCATATGGAGTGAAAAAAGTCAGAAAGAGAAAAACAAGTATCATAACGCATGTATGTGGAATCTAGAAAAATGGTACAGATGAACCTGAAATAGAGATGCAGGAATAGAGACGCAGGCATAGAGAACATAGGTGGGAAGGGGAGGGTGGGATGAACTGTAGGATTGACATACATACACTTTCTCTCCTCTTAACTTTCACTGTTTTCCCTTCTGAAAGTATTCTCATATCTATCTTGTCTATGGTCATTTTTTACTTTTGTTAGTTTGTTTGGGCTATTTTGACCCTTTGGCTTATCTTCATAATGTTGTTTCTGAGAGATTTCCATTTCCTTGAGACACGATAAGCGACTTTGGACATTTTGAGGTTCCTGTAGTTTTTTGCATATAAGAAAAACAAATCCTTATCCAGTGTGTTTTGCTTGACTTGCATATAAAACAAATTGACACAGCCTGCTTGGATTCTTGTATTCCAAGTCATTTCCAGGACTTGAGAATTCTCAGTATAGTCATTCACACTGAGCACTAGTCTTGTTTGAGGCTCATGTTTTTGTTTATTTTGCATTCTGTTCATTTCTCTCTACATATTAATAGGATGACAATTTTGAAAAAATACTGTCATTCACAATATGGAACATTTTATTGCCCTTTATAACAACATGAGGAAAGAAGACATGGAGAGAAAGAAAAGAAGACATGGTTTCTAACAAAATCAACTTCTTCCTCAAGGTGTGTGGCTGCTGACTAGTTAGAGAGCTCTGGTGGACTTATAATTTCTCTCCTCTTTTTTAAAAAATTATTTAAATTTCTTTCATTGGAGTATAATTTCTTTACAATATTCTGTTCATTTCAACTATACAATGGAGTGAATCAGCTATATATATATTCATGTATCCTCAAGGACATGAATGCGACCTATATGTCCATTAACAGATGAATGGATAAAGGAGATGTGGTACATATATACAATGGAATATTACTCTGCCATAAAAAGGAACAAAGCTGGGTCATTTGTAGAGTTTTGGATGGACCTAGAGTCTGTCATATGGAGTGAAAAAAGTCAGAAAGAGAAAAACAAGTATCATAACGCATGTATGTGGAATCTAGAAAAATGGTACAGATGAACCTGAAATAGAGATGCAGGAATAGAGACGCAGGCATAGAGAACATAGGTGGGAAGGGGAGGGTGGGATGAACTGTAGGATTGACATACATACACTTTCTCTCCTCTTAACTTTCACTGTTTTCCCTTCTGAAAGTATTCTCATATCTATCTTGTCTATGGTCATTTTTTACTTTTGTTAGTTTGTTTGGGCTATTTTGACCCTTTGGCTTATCTTCATAATGTTGTTTCTGAGAGATTTCCATTTCCTTGAGACACGATAAGCGACTTTGGACATTTTGAGGTTCCTGTAGTCTTCCTTCTTCTGGAATAGGCTTTTGGCTTGCAGTAGGATACTTATTTTCATTTTATTTAAATTTTGGTATAGTCCATCATTCATAACAATAGTCACAATTCATCTGAATTTAAGGTTTACAAAAGTGCAATTCAAATACACTTTAACTGCTCCTACCTTGTGTAAAACTATATAAATTGGTAATCAAACAACTTTTTAAAAGTATGGTTGATTTGCAGTGTCAGGTTAGTTTCAGGTGAACAGCAAAGTGGTTCAGTTATACACATATATCCATTCTTTTTCAGATTCTTTCCTCTTATAGGTTATTAGAAAATGTATAGTTCCCTGTACCATACAGTAGGTCTTTACTTGTTATCCAACAAACAATTCCTATTTTACAAACAGTAACTTGCTGATTGGATGTGCATAGGAATATTTTATCACTGGCACCCTCTTTTCTTCAGGTCATCTTTGCTTTTAGGCAATTTTGCGTGTGGACTCACAATGTCAATGTTAATGTTATACATTGTTTCATCTGGAACTGCTGTCAGGACAAGATGTTGAGTAACAACAATAAAGCTTGTTGAGTAACGAGCTAATGTATTGGAGAAAACACACAATGGCACACAGATATTTCAGAATTATGTAGTGCTGCCACAGTTTCGCTCTATAAACACAAGGATTCTTATAAACTCTTATTTGCATGATTCCCATAAAAAGTAAGAAATGTATAGAGTATTCAAAATTATATGTTCTGAATTACTTTATCTGTCCTTGACAAAATTCCCATTTGGGTATTGCAGAAAACCAATTCTTCTACTGCAAAAAGTCATAACGCATGTGGAATCTAGAAAAATGGTACAGATGAACAATAGGTGGGAAAAGGGAGGGGTGGGGGAAATGAACTGTAGGATTGACATACATACACTTTCTCTCCTCTTAACTTTCACTGTTTTCCCTTCTGAAAGTATTCTCATATCTATCTTGTCTATGGTCATTTTTTACTTTTGTTAGTTTGTTTGGGCTATTTTGACCCTTTGGCTTATCTTCATAATGTTGTTTCTGAGAGATTTCCATTTCCTTGAGACACGATAAGCGACTTTGGACATTTTGAGGTTCCTGTAGTCTTCCTTCTTCTGGAATAGGCTTTTGGCTTGCAGTAGGATACTTATTTTCATTTTATTTAAATTTTGGTATAGTCCATCATTCATAACAATAGTCACAATTCATCTGAATTTAAGGTTTACAAAAGTGCAATTCAAATACACTTTAACTGCTCCTACCTTGTGTAAAACTATATAAATTGGTAATCAAACAACTTTTTAAAAGTATGGTTGATTTGCAGTGTCAGGTTAGTTTCAGGTGAACAGCAAAGTGGTTCAGTTATACACATATATCCATTCTTTTTCAGATTCTTTCCTCTTATAGGTTATTAGAAAATGTATAGTTCCCTGTACCATACAGTAGGTCTTTACTTGTTATCCAACAAACAATTCCTATTTTACAAACAGTAACTTGCTGATTGGATGTGCATAGGAATATTTTATCACTGGCACCCTCTTTTCTTCAGGTCATCTTTGCTTTTAGGCAATTTTGCGTGTGGACTCACAATGTCAATGTTAATGTTATACATTGTTTCATCTGGAACTGCTGTCAGGACAAGATGTTGAGTAACAACAATAAAGCTTGTTGAGTAACGAGCTAATGTATTGGAGAAAACACACAATGGCACACAGATATTTCAGAATTATGTAGTGCTGCCACAGTTTCGCTCTATAAACACAAGGATTCTTATAAACTCTTATTTGCATGATTCCCATAAAAAGTAAGAAATGTATAGAGTATTCAAAATTATATGTTCTGAATTACTTTATCTGTCCTTGACAAAATTCCCATTTGGGTATTGCAGAAAACCAATCTTCTACTAACAATTTTGCTTTGCGTGCCTGATAATTGAAAGATATTTCTGCAAACTAGCTTTGGTCCATACATTTCAAACCTTGTTTCTCCCAGATGACCCTCACATCTAGGGCTAAGTGGTTAGGGCACTTTCAGGTTGCAGCATCATCTTTGACCCTACATTTTGTGTTACTGTTGGGTGAGTCACCTGGTGGACAATGGTGATTTTCCTGGAAGCCTTTCCTATACCTGGGCACCCAACAATAAGTAACAGTGCCAGAAGCGGCTGTAAGCTACATAAACATGCTCCACCACTAAACCAAAAATATATGCTTCCTCAGCTCAGCTCCCTTTATCGATATCTCCCCAAACCCAGGCCATTCTCAAACCCCTGATACCATAGAGCAAGTATGACAAGGGAAAAATGAGTGGAAAGGGACAATCGTCTTAACCAGTGAAAATATCTTGATTTGATGCATTTTAGAAAAATACACGACTAAGTGAACTTATTTCTAGGTTCTCTCCCAGGTCTTGGAAATGGTCCATAAAAATCAGGTGGTCTGACATTTTGTCAATTTCATAGTAAACTTGCTTCTTACCCCATCAGCAAATTACATTTGTAAATTACAGTTTATTGATTATTTTTGACATACGGCTGATAACATTATATAATAAAGGAAAAATCAGGTAGAATTAGAAACTTATTTAGCTTATATGATTTAATGGTTTTAGATCAAGCATTGCACGAATGTGTGCTAAGTTGTGTCTGACTCTTTGTGACCTATGGGACATTAGGCCATCAGACTCCTCTTCCCATGGGATTCTCCAGGCAAGAATACAAACACTGGAGTGGGTTGCCATTTCTTCCTCCAGGGGATCTTCTCAACCCAGGGATGGAACTCACATCTCTTATGTTTTCTGCATTGACAGGTGGGCTTCACCACTAGCACCACCCAGGAAGCCCAGCTCAATCATTAACAATTAATTAATCATATAATTATACACTTAATTAATAATAAGTGAACAGTGGTAACTCACACATAAGTAGCATTTTTCCAGGGTTGTATGCTCATCACTTCAACACTATAAGGTAGGTGTACTGTTATCAACCTTGTTTTAGAGATGAGAAAACAGGACAGAGAGGACACGTGATTTGTTTGCAGTCACATAGCTTTAGTAGAGGATCTGAAACAACTTCTATGAGAAAGTCTATGGAAACTTCCATAGTGGTTGAGTGGTCAAGAATTCCGCTGCCAATGAAGGAGCCACAGGAGACGGGGTTCGATCCTTGAGTCAGGAAGATCCCCAGGAAGAGGAAGTGGCAACCCACTCTAGCATTCTTTCCAGGATAATCCCATGGACAGAGCAGCCTGGCAGGTTATAGTCCATGCAGTTGCAAAGAGTCTGATGTGACTGAGCATGCATGAGGAATTCTATGACAGAGATCCAAATGTCTTCTGTCTAGGCAGGGGGACAAATGACGGGGGAGCCATGGTTGTAATATGTCGACTAAAAAATATAATCACAACCTGAAAGCAGAGTTATTTTATTTGGTGGGAATGTTTAGGACACTGAGCCCAGGAAACAGCATCTCAGAAGCTCTAAGAAAACTACTTCAAGGAGGCAGCAGGGGAAGTCAGGCTACATACAAGTTTGCAACAAAGGGAGCAGGCAGTGTGAACATCAAAGATCAGGTATCAAGTTAAGGAATGTAGCATTCCTTGTTTGGAAAGATGCAAGCCTCTGGGCTCACTGAGTTCACTCCTTTCATATGCACCTCAGCTCTCTGGGGCCAATCCTGCTTTCCTAGTTTACCTTGCTTCTCGCATTTCCAAGTCCCTCAGCAGTCACCGTTGGGTGTGGCAGCATCCCCTGGATTGCAGTTTGGGGAGCCCTTATTCATATTTGAGGACAGAAATCGCTGATGGCTGTGACATTTCTTAATTATTAATATGGGAGGAGATATTTTCATTTCACAAATGGGACCAGTTGTTCACTCCCTAGGGACTGGTGACACTGTCTGGAATTGGAGAGCTTAAGGCCATTTAAGGATCACTCTTTAGACCTAAGGGATTGTGGCCCCGTGGTAACCCTGGCTCAGACTTTCTGATTTTCCCAGAGAATATGAAAATATAAATATTTGTGTGTCTGTGTGTATATACTTCTAATTTTAAGATATTGAACCCATTTTATTTTTTGTTTGTTTCTGATCTTGCTTTTTAATCAACCCAGAGGTCTTTTTACATTTAGCTTCCTTCCTTCTTGAATGTCTCTGAAGACATTCAATTCCCAGAGCCCTTGGAATAATAGAATCCACCTTTGTTTCAATAGTTGAGAAATGAATGATCACCCTCCCTCCCCGCAAATCTCTTCATTTGTGCCAAGATGACAACCCACGTGGAAGTAACAAGAATTTCACCATCTCTGTTCAAAGACCTTATGGAAAGAACAAAAGTGCAGCAGCGTTTTTATCGACAGTAGCCAGCTCAAAAACTCTTCTGTTTGGGGCAAATATATGAATCTCTACCTGCTGAGGCTGCCTTGGACTCCAGCCTCGGTCAATCAGACGACCTGGAAAGCAGAGTTAAATCTTTACTTATGGTTTGGGAATGTCTTCTGTCTAGGCAGGGGACAAATGACAGCCATGGTTGTAATATGTCGACTAAAAATATAATCACAACCTGAAAGCAGAGTTATTTTATTTGGTGGGAATGTTTGGACAGAAAAATCTCAGAAGCTCTAAGAAAACTACTTCAAGGAGGCAGGAGGGGAAGTCAGGCTATACACAGGTTTGCAACAAAGGGAGCAGGAAGTCTGAACATCAAATATCAGTATCAAGTTAAGGAATTTAGCATTCTCTGTGAGGGAAGATGCAAGCCTCTGGGCTCACTAAGTTCATTCCTTTCCTATGCACCTCAGCTCTCTGGGGCCAATCCTGCTTTCCTAGTTTACCTTGCTTCTCGCATTTCCAAGTCCCTCAGCAGTCACCGTTGGGTGTGGCAGCATCCCCTGGATTGCAGTTTGGGGAGCCCTTATTCATATTTGAGGACAGAAATCGCTGATGGCTGTGACATTTCTTAATTATTAATATGGGAGGAGATATTTTCATTTCACAAATGGGACCAGTTGTTCACTCCCTAGGGACTGGTGACACTGTCTGGAATTGGAGAGCTTAAGGCCATTTAAGGATCACTCTTTAGACCTAAGGGATTGTGGCCCCGTGGTAACCCTGGCTCAGACTTTCTGATTTTCCCAGAGAATATGAAAATATAAATATTTGTGTGTCTGTGTGTATATACTTCTAATTTTAAGATATTGAACCCATTTTATTTTTTGTTTGTTTCTGATCTTGCTTTTTAATCAACCCAGAGGTCTTTTTACATTTAGCTTCCTTCCTTCTTGAATGTCTCTGAAGACATTCAATTCCCAGGGCCCTTGGAATAATAGAATCCACCTTTGTTTCAATAGTTGAGAAATGAATGATCACCCTCCCTCCCCGCAAATCTCTTCATTTGTGCCAAGATGACAACCCACGTGGAAGTAACAAGAATTTCACCATCTCTGTTCAAAGACCTTATGGAAAGAACAAAAGTGCAGACGACGCGTTTTTATCGACAGTAGCCAGCTCAAAAACTCTTCTGTTTGGGGCAAATATATGAATCTCTACCTGCTGAGGCTGCCTTGGACTCCAGCCTCGGTCAATCAGAAGTGTTGATGAGGGGGTCTGTGTCCCATGGCAGGTGGACCCTGGTGCCTCTTGCAGTTTTACTGTTCTTGAATCCATTTTTAAAAAGAAAAACAACAAGAGGGCCAAACAAAACGATTTTGGCTCTAGTCCTGCTCCAAGGCCAGGACTACTCAGTTCCAGTCAGTTCTGGGCAAAAATCGTGGAGTAAAATTTGTATTTCTACACTCCTTTTTCCTTTTTCTATTCAAAGCTGGGTAGGTTGTTGCTTTCACTGCTTAGCATTGTGCTTTTCCCAGAGCAGGGGCTTACAGGAAGTTCAGTTTTTAAGATTCCCTGACTCAGTCAGGGAACCAGGGTCAGGCCTGGTTAGTACTCGGATGGGAGACTCCCTGACTCAGAAGTGGAGCCTGACCTGTCTAGTCAGGATGTTTTGAGGCTGGGGCAGGGGAGGGGTAGAAACTCAAAAAGATAACATACAACATCATCTGACCTTTGAGTGCACGTGCTAGGGTATTATCTACCTTTTGAAAGTATTCATTTTTCCTCTGGTTATTCCTTGTTGATCAAGTATGATTGACCTAGGAGTAAGGGAATATAGAGAAGGACATAAAATATGGATCAAAAGGGTGGGGAAGGGGTAGGGGGTGGAAGGGAGGTTCAAGAGGAAGGAGACATAGGTATATATACCTATTGTCAACTACAAACTGGCATTTACCAATTATATTGCCAGTGTCTGGACAACAAGGACATTTGCTGTCTGCCTCTGCAGAGACCAGACCCTATGCTGTTGAGAGCTGCTGACCTTCAGTACCCCCTGAAGGAGATCAGGGTGAGGCTGAGACCTGGTGCTGTTGAGAGCTGCTGACCTTCAGTACCCCCTGAAGGAGATCAGGGTGGGGTAGAGGCACTCTGTGTTCCAGGGAATCTGGTGGGGCAGGTCTTTAGATAGGTGAGTGCTTTGAGGAACAACTTTTATTATCTCAATCCTTGCATCTCCTCACATTTAGAAAAGCACTATATCTCCTCATGGTGACATCAGATCCTCATGACTAACTGGGACCCTTTGTATAATGACTGTTTAATGATATGAAACTCCCCCCTCACCAAAACCCTTAAATATCGACCCTCCTCCTGCTGCCTCTTTGGAGCAGTCTCTCAGAGCTATCTGGGGTGCTGTCTCCCGGGCTGCAGTCCTAATTATGCCCCAAATCAAACTTAACCCACAACTTTCAAGTTGTTCATCTTTTTAGTTGACCCTATGGCTGGTTCATGTTGATGCATAGCAGAAACCAACAGAATATTGTAAAGCAATTATCCTCCAATTAAAAATGAATACATTTTAAAAAATTTATAAAAAGAATCAGAAGACCTCTAATCTATTACTGTTGTCAAATAAGGATTTAGATATGCTACAGTTAAGTACAACTAAATATTAGTCATTATTTAAAGTTTAACCTTAAATTGTTCACCAATTTAAAGTAATAATTAGTATAATAATTTTGTGTCTAGAATACTGTTTGAGATCAAGTGAGTTGTAGATTTAAAAACATATTTTAGTTATATTTACTTTATATTGAAGTGATACTGGCAATAACGCTTCAAATAAATTTTTTCTACAAAAAAAATCTGTACTTAGCCATCATAAACATTTCAGGCCCCTAAGGCATCTGTCCCACTTTAGTATGCACTGTAAGAAATATGGAATGGCTTCTTAAAGCACACGGCCAGATCACTCCACAGGAATCCCAACCTTTGCCCCAGTTAGCTTGCAGCCCAGGAATCAACACTGCTAGCAGCAAACCTCAGAAATAAAAATTTAGTACTCATGCTATAAACAGATATAAATTCCTGAAAGCACAGTGAACTCAGTAGTGTGATGGTTTCCATTCACTTCATTTTATCTGTTTTATTTTTTTAATTTTTGATTATGTATTTCATACTTCCAGTAACCAAATGCTTGTGTCAAATGGTTGAGGTTATTGGCTCCAGAAATCCTAATAGGCTGACTTCACTGACATCTGCCTGTTTTGATTTTTGAGCTCATTGAATCTATGTGTATCACTGGGGCTCATACACGTATGCAAAGCCAGCTTTTCCAACATGAAAGACAGGAGACTCACCTCCTGTCCTCAGTGGCCTCCATCTCTCCTGCAATCATTTGCATTTTGGTCTGTTCTGTTTCTTCAGCCCAAGTGTGTGATTCTGTACTTCTGGAGCCTTGCCAGCTCACTCAGGAGTCTCTGGCCTCTGGTGTCTGTCCCTTAAGGCAGCAAACTCGATCGACTTAGAGAGCTGTTAATTAAGTGAATTATGTCTGGTCAGGTATTTATGAGCAAAGAAAAATGGGACTGGAAATGATAACCGTGCCTTTACAAAAAGACCAAGTAAGCGATATGTAAATTAGACAAACAAAAAACCCCAATCCAGACAAAAGAATCTCTTTAAAAGGATTTTCTCTCTACTTTTCAGTTTAGTTTTTCTCTCTAACCCAATTTGACAGAATACACTTGTTCTTTAGTGAGATTGTTCTCATCCCAAATATGCTTATAAACTTCGGGAAAATGCAGAGAAGAGCTGAGAGGAATGTAAACACTGGATACTCTCTCTGCAGAACCGTTCAAGGAAATGCTGTTTACTTGGAAATAGAGTTCCAGAAAGTATGTCTGCCATCTGTAGTCCAGATGAAATCTAGCAGTTAGCCTGGCAATAACGCTTCAAATAAATTTTTTCTACAAAAAAAATCTGTACTTAGCCATCATAAACATTTCAGGCCCCTAAGGCATCTGTCCCACTTTAGTATGCACTGTAAGAAATATGGAATGGCTTCTTAAAGCACACGGCCAGATCACTCCACAGGAATCCCAACCTTTGCCCCAGTTAGCTTGCAGCCCAGGAATCAACACTGCTAGCAGCAAACCTCAGAAATAAAAATTTAGTACTCATGCTATAAACAGATATAAATTCCTGAAAGCACAGTGAACTCAGTAGTGTGATGGTTTCCATTCACTTCATTTTATCTGTTTTATTTTTTTAATTTTTGATTATGTATTTCATACTTCCAGTAACCAAATGCTTGTGTCAAATGGTTGAGGTTATTGGCTCCAGAAATCCTAATAGGCTGACTTCACTGACATCTGCCTGTTTTGATTTTTGAGTTCATTGAATCTATGTGTATCACTGGGGCTCATACACGTATGCAAAGCCAGCTTTTCCAACATGAAAGACAGGAGACTCACCTCCTGTCCTCAGTGGCCTCCATCTCTCCTGCAATCATTTGCATTTTGGTCTGTTCTGTTTCTTCAGCCCAAGTGTGTGATTCTGTACTTCTGGAGCCTTGCCAGCTCACTCAGGAGTCTCTGGCCTCTGGTGTCTGTCCCTTAAGGCAGCAAACTCGATCGACTTAGAGAGCTGTTAATTAAGTGAATTATGTCTGGTCAGGTATTTATGAGCAAAGAAAAATGGGACTGGAAATGATAACCGTGCCTTTACAAAAAGACCAAGTAAGCGATATGTAAATTAGACAAACAAAAAACCCCAATCCAGACAAAAGAATCTCTTTAAAAGGATTTTCTCTCTACTTTTCAGTTTAGTTTTTCTCTCTAACCCAATTTGACAGAATACACTTGTTCTTTAGTGAGATTGTTCTCATCCCAAATATGCTTATAAACTTCGGGAAAATGCAGAGAAGAGCTGAGAGGAATGTAAACACTGGATACTCTCTCTGCAGAACCGTTCAAGGAAATGCTGTTTACTTGGAAATAGAGTTCCAGAAAGTATGTCTGCCATCTGTAGTCCAGATGATGGTGGCTGTGGTGATGAATTAAACATTTAGAAATAAAAGCTAGCGGTTGTTTCTGTTTTCAAGCATAAGGCAACTGAAATATTGTTTCATTACTCTTATTGCACAAAATAGTTAGAACTTGTTTATGCATTATATATTCATAACTTGGAAGACATTTTAAGAAAGACACAATGATTGTGGGATTTTTAGAGTGCATCTCGGCACAATTTCTACATACGCTCTGGTGCAGGCATAATATGCTCAGACATGAAGACTGCCAGAAATTTGAAAGCATTCTTATTAGCACCATGACTTACTCTTTAATGAGGGATCCTGCTCTGAGATAGATTGATTGCTTCATATGCCGCCCCTCACAAGCATGTTTCTACACCTATCAATCAGGTGTGAATGTCCCTACTCTTGAAACTGTGAAAAGGCATTTAGAAAGCTGTCCATGATTCTGCGTTAAGTGAGATGCAAAGAAAACTAAATGGGTATGATTCCTGAGCATTGTCCTTCAGAAACAAGCAGTCTAAAAGGGACCTGTAAAAGAACAAGACAAAGAAAATAGTCAATATGTATAGTCAATTTATAAGATATTCAGAAAATCAAGGCCCATAGAATTGTTTTGGTGGTTTTTTTTTTTTTTTTTTTTTGCTGTTCTGGGTTTTCACTGCTGCCACAGGTTCTTCTCTAGTTGCTGGGAGTGGGGGCTACTCTCTAGTTGAGGTGAGCAGGCTTCTTGTTGCGGTGACTTCTCTTGCTGTGGAGCTCAGGCTGTAGGGCACACTGGCTTCAGTAGTTGCGATACATGGGCTCAATAGTTGCAGCTCCAAGGCTCTAGAGTACAGGCTCAATAGTTGTGGCTGAGGGGCTTAGTGGCTCTGCAGCATGTGGGATCTTCCTAGATCAGGGATCAAACCCACGTCTCCTGCATTGGCAGGCAAACTCTTTACCACTGAGCTACTCTCTCGTTGCAGAGCACTGGCTCTGGGTCTATGTGCTCCAGAGCACTGCCTCGTAATTGGATACTCCACAGCATGTGGGATCTTCCCAGGCCAGGGATCGAACCAGCACCCCTTGCACTGCCGGCGGTGTCCTTACCCACTGGACCACCAGGGAAGCCCATGTTATATTTTTTAAACAGAAAAAATTTTGATGTGGTTGCTCAGGCCAAGAGTGGAGTAATGATTGTTGTTGTCATTTTCAGATGCTTAGTCATATCCAACTCCTTGTGACCCTGTGGACTGCAGCCCACCAGGCTCCTTTGTCTATGGGATTCTCCTCACAAGTATATTGGAGTGGGCTGCCATGCTCTCCTCTAGGGGATCTTCCTGATCCTGGATTTGAACTCATTAAACCACATCTCCTGTGGCTCCTGCATTGGCAGCCAGATTCTTAACCATCTAGGAGGCCCAGAATAATGATAGAAGAATCATTACCTTTCATCCAAAAGTCAAGAGACGATTCTTTTGGTATTTAAATGAGGTTCATAAACGAAATAAGCTCGCCCCTCAAAATGCATTCTGGGCCCTTGAAACTGTGAAAAGGCATTTAGAAAGCTGTCCATGATTCTGTTAAGTGAGATGCAAAGAAAACTAAATGGGTATGATTCCTGAGCATTGTCCTTCAGAAACAAGCAGTCTAAAAGGGACCTGTAAAAGAACAAGACAAAGAAAATAGTCAATATGTATAGTCAATTTATAAGATATTCAGAAAATCAAGGCCCATAGAATTGTTTTGGTGGTTTTTTTTTTTTTTTTTTTTTGCTGTTCTGGGTTTTCACTGCTGCCACAGGTTCTTCTCTAGTTGCTGGGAGTGGGGGCTACTCTCTAGTTGAGGTGAGCAGGCTTCTTGTTGCGGTGACTTCTCTTGCTGTGGAGCTCAGGCTGTAGGGCACACTGGCTTCAGTAGTTGCGATACATGGGCTCAATAGTTGCAGCTCCAAGGCTCTAGAGTACAGGCTCAATAGTTGTGGCTGAGGGGCTTAGTGGCTCTGCAGCATGTGGGATCTTCCTAGATCAGGGATCAAACCCACGTCTCCTGCATTGGCAGGCAAACTCTTTACCACTGAGCTACTCTCTCGTTGCAGAGCACTGGCTCTGGGTCTATGTGCTCCAGAGCACTGCCTCGTAATTGGATACTCCACAGCATGTGGGATCTTCCCAGGCCAGGGATCGAACCAGCACCCCTTGCACTGCCGGCGGTGTCCTTACCCACTGGACCACCAGGGAAGCCCATGTTATATTTTTTAAACAGAAAAAATTTTGATGTGGTTGCTCAGGCCAAGAGTGGAGTAATGATTGTTGTTGTCATTTTCAGATGCTTAGTCATATCCAACTCCTTGTGACCCTGTGGACTGCAGCCCACCAGGCTCCTTTGTCTATGGGATTCTCCTCACAAGTATATTGGAGTGGGCTGCCATGCTCTCCTCTAGGGGATCTTCCTGATCCTGGATTTGAACTCATTAAACCACATCTCCTGTGGCTCCTGCATTGGCAGCCAGATTCTTAACCATCTAGGAGGCCCAGAATAATGATAGAAGAATCATTACCTTTCATCCAAAAGTCAAGAGACGATTCTGGTATGAAATGAGGTTTCAAAGGCTATTTGTACAATCAGGAAGGTTAAGAATCAGACACATAAACCAGAAATGAATGACTGAAATCAAGCTGGACTAGGGAGGTGGTGATACATAAGAAACGGCCAGGGAGGGAGGATAAATGAGGGAAGCCACGGCGGTAATGGGATCAGTCACTCCCCAGGGGCTGGTGAACTGGAGAGCTTAAATTGGAGAGCTCAAGGCCCTCTAAGGATCACTATTGAACCCGGGGGATTATGGTCCCATGGTAATACTTGTCCATATTGTCTGATTTTTCATGAGAATATAAAACTATAAAAATGTATCTCTGTGTATGTATGATCTCTTAATTACACAACATTGGATTTTGGTGAGCCAAATACAAGGATGTGAAATTGAAGCAGGCTATTCATCTGTAACACAAGATACTCAGTAAAAATTTCTAGGGCTTCCCTGGTGGTCCAGTGGGTAGAGTCCGCCTTGCAGTGCAAGGGGCATCAGATCAATCCTTGACCCGAGAAGATCCCACATAGCTCAGAATGGCTGGACTGAAGTGTTCAATTACGAGCCGGCACTCTGGAGCACATGTGCCCAGAGCCAGTGCTCTGCAACGAGAGAGGCCACTGCCATGGGAAGCCCACACAGGCCAAAGAATAAAGATGGATGAAAATAAACAAAGAAATAAACAATAAAAGAGGCCAAAATTAAAAAAAAAAAAAATTCTAGCTTTGGGAGAGTTCAAGAATGTCCCAGTCTTTCTGGTCTGGTTACTTTCTTACAGACCTTTGTTCTCTGCCATTAACTGAAATAACTAGTTGTTCCAATCAAACAATAAATGCTCCTCACTGAAGATACTAGGTAAGAAGTGGTTGAAGTGATCCTGTGATGGGGAAGGTTTAGGTCCTGAGGGTAGACTGAGAAAAATATCCTATCAATGGTGTCTGAAGTCAGCTCCTATTGTACCATGAAAAAAAATCATTAAATTATCAGGAATTTTGGAAGCCAGTTGTTACAGTCATTATAAAAATTATGTTTACATTGTATTAGGGGAATAGGAGTACCTACAACCACTTGGGGCGATGGTCTGGAGGGATGGGAAGGGGAAAGGTCATGCATGAATCATTACCTTTCATCCAAAAGTCAAGAGACGATTCTGGTATGAAATGAGGTTTCAAAGGCTATTTGTACAATCAGGAAGGTTAAGAATCAGACACATAAACCAGAAATGAATGACTGAAATCAAGCTGGACTAGGGAGGTGGTGATACATAAGAAACGGCCAGGGAGGGAGGATAAATGAGGGAAGCCACGGCGGTAATGGGATCAGTCACTCCCCAGGGGCTGGTGAACTGGAGAGCTTAAATTGGAGAGCTCAAGGCCCTCTAAGGATCACTATTGAACCCGGGGGATTATGGTCCCATGGTAATACTTGTCCATATTGTCTGATTTTTCATGAGAATATAAAACTATAAAAATGTATCTCTGTGTATGTATGATCTCTTAATTACACAATATTGGATTTTGGTGAGTCAAATACAAGGATGTGAAATTGAAGCAGGCTATTCATCTGTAACACAAGATACTCAGTAAAAATTTCTAGGGCTTCCCTGGTGGTCCAGTGGGTAGAGTCCGCCTTGCAGTGCAAGGGGCATCAGATCAATCCTTGACCCGAGAAGATCCCACATAGCTCAGAATGGCTGGACTGAAGTGTTCAATTACGAGCCGGCACTCTGGAGCACATGTGCCCAGAGCCAGTGCTCTGCAACGAGAGAGGCCACTGCCATGGGAAGCCCACACGGCCAAAGAATAAAGATGGATGAAAATAAACAAAGAAATAAACAATAAAAGAGGCCAAAATTAAAAAAAAAAAAAATTCTAGCTTTGGGAGAGTTCAAGAATGTCCCAGTCTTTCTGGTCTGGTTACTTTCTTACAGACCTTTGTTCTCTGCCATTAACTGAAATAACTAGTTGTTCCAATCAAACAATAAATGCTCCTCACTGAAGATACTAGGTAAGAAGTGGTTGAAGTGATCCTGTGATGGGGAAGGTTTAGGTCCTGAGGGTAGACTGAGAAAAATATCCTATCAATGGTGTCTGAAGTCAGCTCCTATTGTACCATGAAAAAAAATCATTAAATTATCAGGAATTTTGGAAGCCAGTTGTTACAGTCATTATAAAAATTATGTTTACATTGTATTAGGGGAATAGGAGTACCTACAACCACTTGGGGCGATGGTCTGGAGGGATGGGAAGGGGGGAACTGGGAGGGTTCCAGGGATATGCATATGAATGATCTGGGAACATACATGTTGCTGAACAACAAAACTCTGTAAAATCTTTAAAATAAAGGAAAAAAAATTATGTTTAAATATAATTACATTAAAAACAAAAAATATATAATTACATAAATTACATTAAAAACAAAGGTAATAGGGCTTCCCTGGTGGTCCAGTGGGTAAGGACACTGCCTTGCAGTGCAAAGAGCACTGGTTCAATCCCTGGCCTGGGAAGATCCCACGTGCCGCGGAGCAGCTGGACCCATGTGTCCAACTACTGAGCCAGAGCTCTGGAGCGCATGTGCCCAGAGCCGGTGCTCTGCAACGAGAGAGGCCACTGAAATGGGAGGCGCACACAGGCCAAAGAACAAAGATGGATGAAAATAGATAAATGAAAGACCAATAGAAGTGCTTCCCCCCAAAAAAACAAAGGTAATAAATGCTCAAACCCTTCCACTTCCTAATTATTTCTCTACATTTTACTGTTATCTATGCTCTTGAGAGCTTTTCTTACATTGTAGTTGTATCATGGAAGTATTGCAGAATAATGTGCTTTGGGGCCTCTCTCCCCAAGGCTACCCTCAGTGGGATGTTGAGAAGTAGACTTGGATACACTACTACATACAAAATAGGTAACTAATAACAACCTACTGTATCGCACAGGGAACTGTACTCAATATTCTGTAATGACCTATATGGGAAAAGAATCTAAAAAGGAGGTGGTGGTGGTGGTGGTGATGGTTTAGTTGCTAAGTCATGTCCAACTCCTGCCACCCTGTGCACAACAGGGGAGCACGCCAGGCTTCCCTGTCCTTCACTATCTCCTGGAGTTTGCTCAAACTCATGTCCATTGAATCGGTGATGCTATTAATAGTCTCATCCTCTGTTGCCTCCATCTCCTCCTGCACTCAGTCTTTCCCAGAATAGGGTTTTTTCCAGTGAGTTGGTTCTTCCCATCAGGTGGCCAGACTATTGGAGCCTCAGCTTCAGCATTAGTCCTTTTAATGAAAATTCAGTACTGATTTCCTTCAGGATTAACTGGTTTAAGCTCCTTGCAGTCCAAGGAACTCTCAAGAGTCTTCTCCAGAACTACAGTTTGAAAGAGTCAATTCTTCAATGCTCAGCCTTCTTTATGGTCCAAATTTCACATTTGTACATGACTAGTGGAAAAACCATAGCTTTGACTACATAGATCTTTGTCAGCAAAGTGATGTTTCTGCTTTCAAATATGTGTTTTAGGTTTGTCAGAAATCTAGGTAACTGTAGAGGATATACATAAAGGTATAACTGATTCACTTTGCTGTACATAACGTGATAAGTAAACTATGCTCCAATTTAAAAAAAGAAACTAAAGGAAGACATAAAGCTTGGAAAGTAGGAAGAAAAGGAAGATAAGAAAGTGCAAGAAAGGAGTACAAAGTATTTCTGCTCAGTTGTTGATAAGATGTCCCGCTGGTCTCTAAGATGCGTCTGGAGTTCTGAAATGATGATTAAAATCTCATCCGATTCCTGAATAAATACTTTTAATATCAGGCAACTGAGAAGTAAATTGAAATGACATTATTAGAAATAAGTGTCTACGTATAATAATTTGCAGTCTCTTTGCCTCAAAGAAAAGATTTCATCATCATCTGTATTCATTGCTTTTGAAACAACTAAACTACATCTGATACTTCTTCATGCTAAATTGAAGGCTGTAATTATCAAAATGCTGACAAGTTGAGTTATTGGTTATTTTCATGGCCCATGCAAAGAGTTTCCCATTAATAACATTCAGTGTGTACGCTGATAGCACAGAATTATTTAGAGCTATCAAATGTGTTATTACAGCTTATCCTATATGCCCTAAAGAAGACATTTTTGACTTGTTGGGGGGAAAGGATATTTTCAGGAAGTTGACAAATGACAAAGTAGCATTGCCTATAATAAGGGGGAAAGAGGCAGCAATGCAATTCTATAATAACTCAGAACCTGCCATTCCTTCTTTCTTTGTTGTTGTTTTTCAACAGGCTTCTCAGTGCTCCTCTCTAGCTCTCTTTCTCTCTCTCTGTCTGTCTGTCTCTGTCTCTCTGTCTCTCTCTCTCTCTCTCTCTCTCTCTCACACACACACACAGAGGTGAAACCAGAAAATGAGAAGTTAGACGAATAAATTTGTTTAAAATGTTGATTTATCATGTAGGCTTAAAACGCCCTACCAAAAAAATTGACCATTTCCTTTATTTTTGACTAAAAATATCACAAACTGCCTGTTTAAGTATACAGCAGTGTATTACATGCCTTTAAGAGCTAAAAAATAAAATATTTTTTAAAGTTTTAATTTTAAATAAAAAAACAATGGTGCAGGGATAAACATGGAGTTATCACTACATGGTATGTGTCGCCTTATTTGGCAAAGAAGGCCCTCACACTTCCTTTTCAGGGCATGATTGCAAGCCTTTTCTCAAGGCTTCTATAGTTCTTAAGCCTTTTCTATAGTTCAGCCCAGGAACTATTTTGACAGATTCTCTATGGACCATTTTGAACACATCCTTCATATGTGATGATACAGACATAACCGTATTCCCTATTCCCCACAATACAGAAACAAACAAAGAAAAAATTTCTTTGCTCAGTTGTTGATAAGATGTCCCGCTGGTCTCTAAGATGCGTCTGGAGTTCTGAAATGATGATTAAAATCTCATCCGATTCCTGAATAAATACTTTTAATATCAGGCAACTGAGAAGTAAATTGAAATGACATTATTAGAAATAAGTGTCTACGTATAATAATTTGCAGTCTCTTTGCCTCAAAGAAAAGATTTCATCATCATCTGTATTCATTGCTTTTGAAACAACTAAACTACATCTGATACTTCTTCATGCTAAATTGAAGGCTGTAATTATCAAAATGCTGACAAGTTGAGTTATTGGTTATTTTCATGGCCCATGCAAAGAGTTTCCCATTAATAACATTCAGTGTGTACGCTGATAGCACAGAATTATTTAGAGCTATCAAATGTGTTATTACAGCTTATCCTATATGCCCTAAAGAAGACATTTTTGACTTGTTGGGGGGAAAGGATATTTTCAGGAAGTTGACAAATGACAAAGTAGCATTGCCTATAATAAGGGGGAAAGAGGCAGCAATGCAATTCTATAATAACTCAGAACCTGCCATTCCTTCTTTCTTTGTTGTTGTTTTTCAACAGGCTTCTCAGTGCTCCTCTCTAGCTCTCTTTCTCTCTCTCTGTCTGTCTGTCTCTGTCTCTCTCTCTCTCTCTCTCTCTCTCTCTCACACACACACAGAGGTGAAACCAGAAAATGAGAAGTTAGACGAATAAATTTGTTTAAAATGTTGATTTATCATGTAGGCTTAAAACGCCCTACCAAAAAAATTGACCATTTCCTTTATTTTTGACTAAAAATATCACAAACTGCCTGTTTAAGTATACAGCAGTGTATTACATGCCTTTAAGAGCTAAAAAATAAAATATTTTTTAAAGTTTTAATTTTAAATAAAAAAACAATGGTGCAGGGATAAACATGGAGTTATCACTACATGGTATGTGTCGCCTTATTTGGCAAAGAAGGCCCTCACACTTCCTTTTCAGGGCATGATTGCAAGCCTTTTCTCAAGGCTTCTATAGTTCTTAAGCCTTTTCTATAGTTCAGCCCAGGAACTATTTTGACAGATTCTCTATGGACCATTTTGAACACATCCTTCATATGTGATGATACAGACATAACCGTATTCCCTATTCCCCACAATACAGAAACACACATGCACAACCCAAGAGTAAATGGAGAAATGACGATGCTTCTTGATGCCTTCCATCCAAATGGTTGACATACACGTTACTATTTGTCCCAAATACTGTGCTGGGCACTAGGAAAGACACAGGAATAATGTATCAATTCCTGTCTTCAGTATGATATCTGACGAGATAACTTATGAGAGACATAAAAAACAACAAATCACAATATAACAGGGTAAGTAAGTCTGTCATAAAGATATGGAGGACAGTGTTATGGAATTACCAGAATGGAGAGATCCACCCTCCCTAGAGTTAGGGAAGACTTCGCAGAGAAATTGACACTTAAGAGCATTGGATTGGGCCAGACAAGAGAGAGAAAAGGTCTGGAATTGATACATTTCAATTAATTCTAAAAATTAAATGCTATAAGAAGCACAATCAAAACTTTTCCTGACATATGACTAATCTGGGATTATACATATCTGTAAACAACAAAACTGTAAAAGTAAAAGGTAAAATTAAAAACAAACAAACAAACAAACTTTTCCTGAATACCAATACACAAACCCCACAAAATACCTTTTCAGAACCCATAGCCATCATTCTGAAGTCTAGAGTTGTTTGTTACCATAGTAGAGTCTATTATACTCTTTCCAGTACACTTGTGTGATGGTGTTGTTAGAGTCACAGATCAGATCACAGTTTCTGAAGGTGAGGATAGCATATCCTCCAAAAAAGAAGCAGCTGAGTCATCTTGGGAAATAATCAGGCTTGGGATAAGAAATAAAGATTTTGTAAACCACTTAGAAGAGAAGTTTTTCTTTCTCTCCGGGGCTGAGAGTCTAAAGTATGGGGGCTTCCCTGGTGGTCCAGTGGGTAAGGACACTGCCTTGCTGTACAAGGGATGCCTGTTTGATCCCTGGCCTGGGAAGATCCCATGTGCTGTGGAGTGGCTGGACTGATGTGTCCAACTACTGAGCCGAAGCTCTGGAGTGCATGCGCCCAGAGCCAGTACTCTTCAGTGAGAGAGGCCACTGCGATGGGAGGCCCACACAGGCCAAAGAACAAAGACAAATAAATAAAAGACCAATAGATGTAGCCAAAAAAAAAAAAGATTCTCTAAAGTGTGGATATTCCTGGAGCTTTTCTAATAGCGGGATGAGTGTAGGGCTTCCCTGATGGCTCAGAGGCTTAAGAATCTGCCTGCAATGCAGGAGAAGGGGGTTCAATCCCTTGGTCAGAAGATCCCCTGGAGAATGAAATGGCTACCCATTCCAGCATTCTTGCTTGGACAAGTCCATGGACGGAGGAGCCTGCCGGGCTACAGTCCCTGGGGCGACTGCAGCGAGTTAGCAACTAACACACGTGAGTAAAACCAAGATGCTCAGCACCAGAAGTAGCCTCTGTCACTGGCCTGCCTTCTTGATCTCAGTGAGTCACAAGATGCACTTTCACACTGCAAATGAACATTTTCCATGAGGGTTACTCCGTAGGAAACATGCCATTCCGTCTGCCTGGTTGTCATCAGATCCTGTTCGGCAGCATTAGCTGCAGTAACAAACAGCCCGAGAACCTCAGTGGCATAAAACCGGAAACGTTTGTTTCTTGTTTATCTATGTGTTTAGAGAAGGAATGTGCATTGTGTGGCCTCTGCTTAAAGCTGTCCTCTTTTCATGCCCTTAAAGCTTCCCCCTAGCCGTGGTGGATGTGACTTCCCTGGTCCAAAGTAATTGCACACGTGGCTAAAGGCAGCAGAACGAGTGTGTGTGTGCAGTGTGATGGTGAACACAGACCCTTCCCCCACAGTTCCCAGGAAATCTCTTGAGTCCCTGGCTGAAGGGTATACGGCTTTAACTAAGCAAATGACAATCAGATTTGAAATGTACTGAGCAGGCAGTTAGCTTTCCTGATGAAAGAAACTCTGTAAGGAAAAGGCTTGGTTGTAGGTAGAGAAAATAAAGGAAGACAGATAACAGAACAAGCAGAGAAGAGAGGATGAGTAACGCTTGAGAAGCAAATAGAGACATAAGAGAAATGAAAGCAAGAAGGAGACTCATGACCATGGGTACCACCCATCCTCGCTTGGTGTGGCATTGGTACACTTTTCTCCTCTTCCAATATTGCACAGCTATTCATTTCCTTAGGTTCTGACTACCTAATTGAACAAAGAGAGACCCATAGGCAAGAGGAGGCAGGAGGGAAGAGGAGGAAAGTGTGGGTACAGTAAGTCTCCTACATACAGACCTATATGTTGCAAACTTTCAAAGATACGAATGTGTATCTAGTTTCAGCAAAGAACCAGAACCTGTGCATCAACGTCAGGTGTGAGTGAAATTGCAGTTTTCCCTCCATCTCTATTGCTGATGATCCTTCAGCTCTACTGTCTCTCACCTTCTCTCCCCCGTCTAGTCAGTAAGTCTTCTTGCCAGTTCATTTGATGTCAGTGCCTTTATGCCTGCTGTTGTACTAGACTACTATTGTACTTTTGTACAATTAAAAATGTTTACTTTTGCTTTTATGTGTTATTTGTTGTGAAAAGTATTATAAGCCTACTACAGAACAGTACTTTATAGCCGATTGTGTTAGTTGGGTATCTGGGATAACTTTGTTGGACTTATGTCCAAACATGCCATTCCGTCTGCCTGGTTGTCATCAGATCCTGTTCGGCAGCATTAGCTGCAGTAACAAACAGCCCGAGAACCTCAGTGGCATAAAACCGGAAACGTTTGTTTCTTGTTTATCTATGTGTTTAGAGAAGGAATGTGCATTGTGTGGCCTCTGCTTAAAGCTGTCCTCTTTTCATGCCCTTAAAGCTTCCCCCTAGCCGTGGTGGATGTGACTTCCCTGGTCCAAAGTAATTGCACACGTGGCTAAAGGCAGCAGAACGAGTGTGTGTGTGCAGTGTGATGGTGAACACAGACCCTTCCCCCACAGTTCCCAGGAAATCTCTTGAGTCCCTGGCTGAAGGGTATACGGCTTTAACTAAGCAAATGACAATCAGATTTGAAATGTACTGAGCAGGCAGTTAGCTTTCCTGATGAAAGAAACTCTGTAAGGAAAAGGCTTGGTTGTAGGTAGAGAAAATAAAGGAAGACAGATAACAGAACAAGCAGAGAAGAGAGGATGAGTAACGCTTGAGAAGCAAATAGAGACATAAGAGAAATGAAAGCAAGAAGGAGACTCATGACCATGGGTACCACCCATCCTCGCTTGGTGTGGCATTGGTACACTTTTCTCCTCTTCCAATATTGCACAGCTATTCATTTCCTTAGGTTCTGACTACCTAATTGAACAAAGAGAGACCCATAGGCAAGAGGAGGCAGGAGGGAAGAGGAGGAAAGTGTGGGTACAGTAAGTCTCCTACATACAGACCTATATGTTGCAAACTTTCAAAGATACGAATGTGTATCTAGTTTCAGCAAAGAACCAGAACCTGTGCATCAACGTCAGGTGTGAGTGAAATTGCAGTTTTCCCTCCATCTCTATTGCTGATGATCCTTCAGCTCTACTGTCTCTCACCTTCTCTCCCCCGTCTAGTCAGTAAGTCTTCTTGCCAGTTCATTTGATGTCAGTGCCTTTATGCCTGCTGTTGTACTAGACTACTATTGTACTTTTGTACAATTAAAAATGTTTACTTTTGCTTTTATGTGTTATTTGTTGTGAAAAGTATTATAAGCCTACTACAGAACAGTACTTTATAGCCGATTGTGTTAGTTGGGTATCTGGGATAACTTTGTTGGACTTATGTCCAACAAATTGGATTTAACAAATGTGCTCTCAAAATTGAACTTGTTCATGTGTAGGGAACTTACTTAAAGACATCTATGTCTGGGCTTGTGAAGAAAGGTAACTGGAGTGAAAACAAGGAACACTAAGGGGCCAAGGAAAATGGAAGTGGCCACAGAGAGTCTAAAATTCAGAATCTGCGTAAATCAGAGACACTGCATTGTATGGAGCTGGCAGCCTGTTTCGCCAACCTCGAAACAGCAGATCCTTCTGCTGCTGCTTGCTGCCTCATGCTGACGGCAAAGCTCATCCTCTTGAGACTGTATCTGGGAAGAAGATGATAAATAGGCTGGGAATGGGTCCTCTCAGAATAAATCCACCGGGCCCTTGGCCTCATGATTTGGGAACTGACCTGCCCTGAACACGGTGGTCTGGTTGTGCTCCAGGGGCAGCCTCTCTCTGCCTGACATTACACACATGCCCCGTCTTACCACCTCCGCAAGGACCAAGGCTTTGGAGAACTTACTGGGACTGCTGAGGAGAGGTAGGATAACTGTATTCCAGAGAAAATTTTGCTGTAATCCATGGGAAATCTCTTACATTTGTTTGAAAAGGAAAAAAAAAATTGAAAAATAAAGCTTTTACAGCTTCATAAACCTGGTGCTAAAAATATCAGTTTAATATAACCAGAGTTGCTTTCTGTAGCACTTTAATAGCAGACACCATCAGACTAGTTAGACATCTCTATGAAATGTCAGACTGTCTTTTCATGTAAAAACCGTGAAATTGTTTAATTGAAATCCACGGCAAGAGAGTTTCTGAATTCTCAAAGAGGGGATATTTATTTGCCTAGGAGAGTAACAAGCCATTCCTCAAGATTTGTTAGACCTTAAAGGGGCAGTTGGGTTTTGCTCACATTACAGACTCTATTTATCATTTGTTTCATGACTTAATTGTGGAATTTTTTTTTTAATTTACATGAAATAGAAATAGTTTCCCATCACTGTTCTGTTGAGTATCTCCTCTTCCTCTGAAATTAATACTTCCCTTTTCCATCTACAAATACAGTATTTTCTTAGAAGCAGTCATATTTTACAAAGGGCTGCTGCAAACCTAATCAATACCTTCATGTGGAAAAAAGGCAGGAGGGCTTATTAATAGATATGAGAACAGATTGATGGTTGCCAGAGGAGGAGGGGGATTGAAAAGAATGAAGGGATTTTAAGGTACAAAGTCTCAGTTATAAAATAAATAAATCCATGGGATGTGATGTACTGCTGGTGACTATAGTTAATATATTTGAAAGTTGCTGAGATTAGATCTTAAAAATTCTCATCACAAGAAAAAAATTTATAGCTATGGCAGATATTAACTGGATTTATTGTTGTGATCATTTCACAAGATACATAAATATCAAATCCTTACATCGTATACCTGAAACTAATATAACCATATATGTTAATTGTGTGTGTTTTAGTCACTCAGTCATATTCAACTCTGCGACCCCATGGACTGTATCCCACCAGACTTCTCTGTCCATGGAACTCTACTATAAGCCACAGGCTCCTCTATCCGTGGAATTCTCCAGGAGAAAATACTGGAGTGGGTTTCCATGCCCTCCTCCAGGCATCTTCCTGATTCAGGCACTGAACCTGTGTCTCTTTGTATTTCCTGCACTGGCAGATAGATTCTTTACCACTGCTCAATTAAACAAAAAAGGATTCGACCCAATGGGTGCCCAGCTCAGCAAGTCCCAGTGTCCTAAGAGAAACAAAGGGCAACCCTTCTTCTGGAAAGGTGAGCAGAGTATTGGCTTGATTTTAATCCCCACATATCTGTCAAGCAGGTACCTTGTGAAATACACAAACTGTACAACAATACATGTCAGTTTTTACATGTTCTTACAAAATGTGTCTCCTTATGCTGTGCTTGTTGATCTTCCCAATCCAGGGATCAAACCCAGGTCTCCTGTATTGCAGGCAAATTCGTTACCATCTGAGCCACCAGGGGCATCCAGGTAGACTTGGGTGATCGGCACAAAGTGACTTCTTACACAAGCCAGGCCAATCAGAGCTCTTCCATGGAATTTTTTTCCAATTAGGCCTAAGAGAGTCAGACCTTCTCTGATGGTAAGAGTCAAAAGATGAATTTTGTGAGCTGTTGGTAACTAGGATTCCTACCGTTTGAAAAAAAAAAAAAAAAAGCCAATGATAGGTAAAGAAAGAATGAAGCTAATGCACAAGGAAACAGGCAAGAGATGACAGATACTCAACAAGCATTGAAGTTCCTGGCTCCAGTGGTTCCTGAGACCAGCAGCATCCTAGTCCTTCATGTGGCGGTCGGTCTTGTTGTTCAGCCCTCACTTGGATTCCATCAGTAAAAGACATCCTTTTCGCTTCAGCTTCTTTGAGTTGGGTTTGCACCATGGCAACTTGAGAGTCATGAAAACTGTAGCAGTGTTGCAAAAAGCAGCCATATATGATGGCCGCTGATCATGGCTCCAGCCTGCTCAGGTCACCCATGATGAGTTTCAGCAACCCATGCACAGAGAGATCTGTGTTTGTTACATGATTAGGAGTCAACAAGCCTTCACTCCTAGCAGTTAGACCTTATCCAATCCTCTAGACCTCAGTTTCCACATCTGCAAAGTGAGAAATTTAAGAATTCCTGTTTTATAGACTTTTTGTGAGAATCAAATGAAGTAACACATGTAAATATCTAGGACAATACTTGACATCTAGTGCTTGGTAAATGTTAGATCTGATTATTTTATTTCCAGTGTCAGATGGTGCTTGACATAGGGTAGGCACTAGTAATAGTTGCAATGGGTGTGACAATCTCATTTTAGCCTTAACTCCATCGTTAACATTCTGTGACCTTAGGAAAATTATTTATTGTTTTGAATCTGTTTTCTTATCTGTATATGGGAAAATATTTTTGGCAGGTTAATTGAAATATACACAAAACTATATGTATAAACAAATTTTATGAACTCAAGATTTATCCAATTATAAAAGATGAAAGATTAGAAAGATGAATCTAAGTTTGCTTCTTTATGGTGATGCAAACATATTACTGTTTTAATAGCTAAAAGGAAAGGGAAATCATCTGACCGGGTAGACTTGGGTGATCGGCACAAAGTGACTTCTTACACAAGCCAGGCCAATCAGAGCTCTTCCATGGAATTTTTCCAATTAGGCCTAAGAGAGTCAGACCTTCTCTGATGGTAAGAGTCAAAAGATGAATTTTGTGAGCTGTTGGTAACTAGGATTCCTACCGTTTGAAAAAAAAAAAAAAAAAGCCAATGATAGGTAAAGAAAGAATGAAGCTAATGCACAAGGAAACAGGCAAGAGATGACAGATACTCAACAAGCATTGAAGTTCCTGGCTCCAGTGGTTCCTGAGACCAGCAGCATCCTAGTCCTTCATGTGGCGGTCGGTCTTGTTGTTCAGCCCTCACTTGGATTCCATCAGTAAAAGACATCCTTTTCGCTTCAGCTTCTTTGAGTTGGGTTTGCACCATGGCAACTTGAGAGTCATGAAAACTGTAGCAGTGTTGCAAAAAGCAGCCATATATGATGGCCGCTGATCATGGCTCCAGCCTGCTCAGGTCACCCATGATGAGTTTCAGCAACCCATGCACAGAGAGATCTGTGTTTGTTACATGATTAGGAGTCAACAAGCCTTCACTCCTAGCAGTTAGACCTTATCCAATCCTCTAGACCTCAGTTTCCACATCTGCAAAGTGAGAAATTTAAGAATTCCTGTTTTATAGACTTTTTGTGAGAATCAAATGAAGTAACACATGTAAATATCTAGGACAATACTTGACATCTAGTGCTTGGTAAATGTTAGATCTGATTATTTTATTTCCAGTGTCAGATGGTGCTTGACATAGGGTAGGCACTAGTAATAGTTGCAATGGGTGTGACAATCTCATTTTAGCCTTAACTCCATCGTTAACATTCTGTGACCTTAGGAAAATTATTTATTGTTTTGAATCTGTTTTCTTATCTGTATATGGGAAAATATTTTTGGCAGGTTAATTGAAATATACACAAAACTATATGTATAAACAAATTTTATGAACTCAAGATTTATCCAATTATAAAAGATGAAAGATTAGAAAGATGAATCTAAGTTTGCTTCTTTATGGTGATGCAAACATATTACTGTTTTAATAGCTAAAAGGAAAGGGAAATCGCAACTGTAAATAATAAAACTATCTTCTAAAATTATTTCATAAAAAACAGAGAACTTGGGCTTTCCTGGTGGTCCAGTGGGTAAAGAGTCTGCCTTGCAGTGCAAGGGGCACTGGTTCGACCCCTGGCCCAGGAAGATCCCACATGCTGTGGAGCAGCTGGACTGCTGTGTCCAATTACAAGCCAGTGCTCTGGAGCACATACACCCAGAGCTAGTGCTCTGCAGTGAGAGAGGCCACAGCAATGGTAGGCCCACACAGGCCGAAGAATAAAGATGGATGAAAATGAATAGCTAAAGGACCAATAAGAGAGGCCAAAATTTAAAAAAAAAAACAGAAGAAAAAAAGAACTTGTAAACTGATATTCTTCTCTGTCAGTCAGTTCAGTAGCTCAGTCATATCCAAGTCTTTGCAACACCACTCACTGCAGCACCCCAGGCTTCCCTGCCCTTTACCGTCTCCTGGAGCCTGCCAATCACCTCATGTCCACTGAGTTGCTGATACGATCCAACCATCTTGTCTTCTGTCATCTCCTTCTATTTCTTCCAACAATAAGCACCATATGTCTTAAAAATAGAGACTTTTTTCTCCACTGGGATCAATAAAAATATTTTTATTTTTATTGGGGAAAATGTGTTTTCTAAATATTCTTATTTTTCTTGAATTGGCCTTCATGCACAAATTTTGCTTTCCCCTCATGAAGACTGTCAAAGAATTTTGATAGCGTCCCAAGCTTAGTCTGGGAAAACAACAGTTTTAAAATTTCAAATCAAATTTTGGCATGATGTTTAAAACATTAGCCTGCCTACAACAAAGGAAGCTTTAGATCAAACCATCTGTTTTTTTAGCATGCTAGCCTTTGATAAATGGAGATTTTCAAAATAAAACTGAATATAATCATCTCTGAACCATTTTGGTGAGACAAACTAGCCCCACCAAAAAAAAATCTGCTGCTTTTTCTAGCAAGTTTGTAGATGTGATTAAAAGAAGATGTTTAGCAGAACAAATTCAAGTTAAAGATTTAAAAATATGAGACAATATAAGAACAGGCAAGTTGAACGCACTGCTACATCTCATTTCTCTTTTAATTTGAACATCACCATTTGAAGCTTTTGAAATGTGGTGCTGGAAATTCTTGAGAGTTCCTTGGACATCAAGGAAATCAAACCAGTCAATCCTAAAGGAAATTCAACCCTGAATATTCATTGAAAGGACTGATACTTAAGCTGAAGCTCCAATACTTCAGCCATCTGATTCGAAGAACCAGCTCATTGAAAAAGATCTCAATGCTGGGAAAGATCGAAGGCAGAAGGGAAAAGGGATAACCAAAGGATAAGATGGTTGGATGGTATTGACTCGATGGACATGAGTTTGTGCAAACTCAAGGAGATAGTGAAGGATGGGGAAGCCTGGGGTGCTGCAGTTCATGGGGTTGCAAAAAGTCAGACACAACTAAGTGACTGAACAACAATCCGTTCTCTGCCACAGCCCCTTCCCCTCTTAACCGAAGCATTTGCAAGAAAGAAGTGGGGGGATTAGAGAGAGCCCAGGTGTCTGACTCACTTATTTTCAAGCCCGGACATAGACCTACTCAGGGTAGCTCCTTGATGTTGTGTTTGAAAGTTCCAATGGATGCCCTCCAGCCACACTCCCTTCCAGAGGCACTTCTTTGGTAGCAAAATATCCTTGTTTCCTTGGTAACATAAGCTCCCTTTTGATCAGTTTCCAGTATGCATAACCCTGAGGATTGGTGTACATGTATGCTAAGTTGCTTCAGTCATGTCTGACTCTTTGCAACCCCACGGACTGTAGCCCACTGCTCATATACAAAAGACATCAAGAGGGAAAAGGTCCAGTAAGATTATCTTGTAATGTGGCATGTTCAGAGCCTTGGTTGCTATCATAGGCAGAGACAACTGTTAGCGCCTCTGGTTCACTGAGATACCAGTGGCAGGGGGCACACGTGTGCTCAGCCTTCGGCAATAGAACACCCAGGAAGTGGCCATGGAGGCCAATCAGGTGACCAGCAGGCATTCTGGCAACCCAAGAATGCCAAGACCAACTATGTAGTCTGGGAGACTGGAAAGGAAACCATCCCAGAGAATCCACACATTGGATTCTCACTTATTTCTACTTAATGATGTGCACTTTCCTCATCCTGCTCTTCATGTCCTACTGCAGCCACTAAAAATCCTGCTGTGGTTAGAAAGCCTAATTGGAAAGATGAACTTGGGTATCTCGTGGTGAAACATCGGTGCCCCCTAGAAATAGGTCTTTGGAGATCTGCTCACATCAAGGAAATCAAACCAGTCAATCCTCAAGGAATTCAACCCTGAATATTCATTGAAAGGACTGATACTTAAGCTGAAGCTAATCAGCCATCTGATTCGAAGAACCAGCTCATTGAAAAAGATCTCAATGCTGGGAAAGATCGAAGGCAGAAGGGAAAAGGGATAACCAAAGGATAAGATGGTTGGATGGTATTGACTCGATGGACATGAGTTTGTGCAAACTCAAGGAGATAGTGAAGGATGGGGAAGCCTGGGGTGCTGCAGTTCATGGGGTTGCAAAAAGTCAGACACAACTAAGTGACTGAACAACAATCCGTTCTCTGCCACAGCCCCTTCCCTTTTAAACCCGAAGCATTTGCAAGAAAGAAGTGGGGGATTAGAGAGAGCCCAGGTGTCTGACTCACTTATTTTCAAGCCCGGACATAGACCTACTCAGGGTAGCTCCTTGATGTTGTGTTTGAAAGTTCCAATGGATGCCCTCCAGCCACACTCCTTCCAGAGGCACTTCTTTGGTAGCAAAATATCCTTGTTTCCTTGGTAACATAAGCCCCCTTTTTGGTCAGTTTCCAGTATGCATAACCCTGAGGATTGGTGTACATGTATGCTAAGTTGCTTCAGTCATGTCTGACTCTTTGCAACCCCACGGACTGTAGCCCACTGCTCATATACAAAAGACATCAAGAGGGAAAAGGTCCAGTAAGATTATCTTGTAATGTGGCATGTTCAGAGCCTTGGTTGCTATCATAGGCAGAGACAACTGTTAGCGCCTCTGGTTCACTGAGATGCCAGTGGCAGGGGGCACACGTGTGCTCAGCCTTCGGCAATAGAACACCCAGGAAGTGGCCATGGAGGCCAATCAGGTGACCAGCAGGCATTCTGGCAACCCAAGAATGCCAAGACCAACTATGTAGTCTGGGAGACTGGAAAGGAAACCATCCCAGAGAATCCCACACATTGGATTCTCACTTATTTCTACTTAATGATGTGCACTTTCCTCATCCTGCTCTTCATGTCCTACTGCAGCCACTAAAAATCCTGCTGTGGTTAGAAAGCCTAATTGGAAAGATGAACTTGGGTATCTCGTGGTGAAACATCGGTGCCCCCTAGAAATAGGTCTTTGGAGATCTGCTCACATTAACCGAGCAGCGGATAAAGTTATAGCGGAAGTAGGGGAGCTATGAATTGAAGATGAGTTTGTAGCCTTGATAGAGATCGTCTCGCAGGAAAAAAAAATGAAATCACGTCATTTGCAGCAATGTGGATGGACCTAGAGATTATCGTACTAAGTGTAAGTCAGAAAAAGACAAGTATCATATGATATCATTTATATGTGGAATCTTTTTAAAAGGTATAAATGAACTTATTTACAAAATAGAAATAGACCCATAGACTTAGAAAACAAACTTACCAAAGGGGAAAGGTAGGGGAAGGGACAAACTGAGAGCTTGGGATTAATAAATACACGCTACTGTAAATAAAATAACTAACAAGGACCTACTATAGAGTACAGGGAACTATACTCAAAATCTTGTAATAACCTATAAGGAAAAATAATCTTAAAAATAATATATATATATATATATATATATATATATATTCAGTTATACATGTATAACTGAATCACTTTGCTGTACACCTGACACTAATACAATGTTTGTACATCAACTATATTCAATTAAAAAAAAAAATCCTAATCCAACCAATCATTTTTCTCATCCCTAAAAAAATAGAGAGAGAGATGGGTTCAATATATGGACTGTACAAACAGAACAGATTAGGTTTTTGTCCAAAGCTAAGTCTGTGGAAAATATTGCTGCAAAGTCAAAATTAAGGCTAAGAAAATATCTCCCAACCAAGACTGATCTAGGGGCTTTCCTGGTGGCTCAGTGGTAAAGAATTGCCTTCCAAGATGATGTGGGTTTGATCCCTGATCTCAGAAGGTCACACATGTCAAGAAGCAACCAAGCCCTTGAGCCACAGCTATTGAGTCTGCCCTCAAGAGCTTGGGAGCTGCAACCACTTAGCCCACAGGCTGCAGCTACTGAAACCCCAGAGCCCTAGGGCCCGTACTCCACCATAAGAGAAGTCACTGCGAGAAGTCCTCACACTGCAAAAAGAGAACAACCCTGCCCGCCCGCCCCACCAATAATAGAGGAAAAAGCCTGTGCAGCAACAAAGACCCAGCACAGACAAAAATAAATAAATAGATAAACAAAATTATAACAAAGAAAAAGACGAATCTGGATGATGCTAAAACTGGCCTAAAACAGAGGTCTTTAGGGGATGCTGAGGTTAACTGACTCAAGATCTTGTTGACAGGGGAGAGAGGAGAATCAGAAGTACAATCAACTGTTTCTAGGAATATCTCTGAAATTCTTCCATCTGTAAAGGTTGGAGAAAAACATGAAATGAATCTCAACAGTGAACTGGCCCAAATACAGTGCCTGTAGATCCTGTGTTGCCAAGTAACCTTTCCCAACTTTGGACCCATAGATAAAAAATAAAGGGTAGGGAAGGGACAAACTGAGAGCTTGGGATTAATAAATACACGCTACTGTAAATAAAATAACTAACAAGGACCTACTATAGAGTACAGGGAACTATACTCAAAATCTTGTAATAACCTATAAGGAAAAATAATCTTAAAAATAATATATATATATATATATATATATATATATATTCAGTTATACATGTATAACTGAATCACTTTGCTGTACACCTGACACTAATACAATGTTTGTACATCAACTATATTCAATTAAAAAAAAAAATCCTAATCCAACCAATCATTTTTCTCATCCCTAAAAAAATAGAGAGAGAGATGGGTTCAATATATGGACTGTACAAACAGAACAGATTAGGTTTTTGTCCAAAGCTAAGTCTGTGGAAAATATTGCTGCAAAGTCAAAATTAAGGCTAAGAAAATATCTCCCAACCAAGACTGATCTAGGGGCTTTCCTGGTGGCTCAGTGGTAAAGAATTGCCTTCCAAGATGATGTGGGTTTGATCCCTGATCTCAGAAGGTCACACATGTCAAGAAGCAACCAAGCCCTTGAGCCACAGCTATTGAGTCTGCCCTCAAGAGCTTGGGAGCTGCAACCACTTAGCCCACAGGCTGCAGCTTCTGAAACCCCAGAGCCCTAGGGCCCGTACTCCACCATAAGAGAAGTCACTGCGAGAAGTCCTCACACTGCAAATAGAGAACAACCCTGCCCGCCCGCCCCACCAATAATAGAGGAAAAAGCCTGTGCAGCAACAAAGACCCAGCACAGACAAAAATAAATAAATAGATAAACAAAATTATAACAAAGAAAAAGACGAATCTGGATGATGCTAAAACTGGCCTAAAACAGAGGTCTTTAGGGGATGCTGAGGTTAACTGACTCAAGATCTTGTTGACAGGGGAGAGAGGAGAATCAGAAGTACAATCAACTGTTTCTAGGAATATCTCTGAAATTCTTCCATCTGTAAAGGTTGGAGAAAAACATGAAATGAATCTCAACAGTGAACTGGCCCAAATACAGTGCCTGTAGATCCTGTGTTGCCAAGTAACCTTTCCCAACTGCCTGCACCATAACATGACCAGGAAAGAGTCAGAAGAGAAGAAGAAAAAAAAAGGCTTCAAAACTCACGCTCTATACCACCTCCTGCGGGAGGCCATGCAAGCCTGAATGGAGGAGGATGCCTCTGCCCCTAAGATCCACACTCCTGAACATGGTCAGCTGTGAGACTAATTTCTCAAGCCAGGACTCCCTCAAACCAGAAGAAAAGATCTTGAGCACTGGTTGTCCTAAGTCAGGCAGCTACTTCTCATTGATAACCTTGCTTAACACATACAACTTTGTACAGGATCTAAAATTTGCCCCACCAGAGGGAAAGCAAAAGTAAGGTTGAGGATGTGAAAATGAAACTATAAGAAAAGAGTGGATGCAGCCAGAGGGCGTGACACTGATGGTCTGAGGTCCTCATGGAGCGGTAACCAGCCCCTGAAGTGCATGTCTTAAGAGTATAGGGGTCAGGCTATAGCAGTTTGGGTTCAGGATTCCTCCTGGCAGTTCAAAGACTGACTGTGGCTTTTGCCTGATGGTTTACTAGTTGATATATTTGGTAAAAGAAAGAATTTTCTCACAGATGACGGAGTTTGTGTGGATGCAAACTTTCAGATAAGGGATGGAGCACTGTTGGAACTCCCAATATTATCCTATGCTATCCCAAACATTTTTGGGATAGATCATTTTTCTCACAGTTCTGAGAAATCCTTACAGTTTCATGGTACAGCACACATCCCACTCGAGATTCTGATTTGGTTGGTTTCTCCTTTGTCTGAAAACTGGGATTAAGAAACATGGCTATACTTTGACCTAAAGGCTAAAAAGTCAAGTTTTTGTCTTTAACTTTTAAATTTTTATTTATTTATGTATTTATATATTTTGGTCTGCTGTAAGGCATATGGGATCTTAGTTCCCTGACCAGATTTTAGTTTCCTTCCACATCTGAAAGCATGGATTTTCAACCACTGGACCAACAAGGAAGCCCTAAGAGTCTAGTTTTATAAATTGAATATCTCTGAAATTCTTCCATCTGTAAAGGTTGGAGAAAAACATGAAATGAATCTCAACAGTGAACTGGCCCAAATACAGTGCCTGTAGATCCTGTGTTGCCAAGTAACCTTTCCCAACTGCCTGCACCATAACATGACCAGGAAAGAGTCAGAAGAGAAGAAGAAAAAAAAAGGCTTCAAAACTCACGCTCTATACCACCTCCTGCGGAGGCCATGCAAGCCTGAATGGAGGAGGATGCCTCTGCCCCTAAGATCCACACTCCTGAACATGGTCAGCTGTGAGACTAATTTCTCAAGCCAGGACTCCCTCAAACCAGAAGAAAAGATCTTGAGCACTGGTTGTCCTAAGTCAGGCAGCTACTTCTCATTGATAACCTTGCTTAACACATACAACTTTGTACAGGATCTAAAATTTGCCCCACCAGAGGGAAAGCAAAAGTAAGGTTGAGGATGTGAAAATGAAACTATAAGAAAAGAGTGGATGCAGCCAGAGGGCGTGACACTGATGGTCTGAGGTCCTCATGGAGCGGTAACCAGCCCCTGAAGTGCATGTCTTAAGAGTATAGGGGTCAGGCTATAGCAGTTTGGGTTCAGGATTCCTCCTGGCAGTTCAAAGACTGACTGTGGCTTTTGCCTGATGGTTTACTAGTTGATATATTTGGTAAAAGAAAGAATTTTCTCACAGATGACGGAGTTTGTGTGGATGCAAACTTTCAGATAAGGGATGGAGCACTGTTGGAACTCCCAATATTATCCTATGCTATCCCAAACATTTTTGGGATAGATCATTTTTCTCACAGTTCTGAGAAATCCTTACAGTTTCATGGTACAGCACACATCCCACTCGAGATTCTGATTTGGTTGGTTTCTCCTTTGTCTGAAAACTGGGATTAAGAAACATGGCTATACTTTGACCTAAAGGCTAAAAAGTCAAGTTTTTGTCTTTAACTTTTAAATTTTTATTTATTTATGTATTTATATATTTTGGTCTGCTGTAAGGCATATGGGATCTTAGTTCCCTGACCAGATTTTAGTTTCCTTCCACATCTGAAAGCATGGATTTTCAACCACTGGACCAACAAGGAAGCCCTAAGAGTCTAGTTTTATAAATTGACTGAAAACTTTAAGAGGATGAAGTTTACAGATTGCTCTCTTACAAGACTTAATTTAACCCTTTGTGGAGAACCATATTTTTTTAATTTTATTTTATTTTTACAGAATTACGTTGTTTACTGCCACACATGACCTGAATCCTCCATAGGTAGACATATATTCCCCCTGAATCTCTCCCCCACATCCTTCCACATCCCACCCCCCCAGGTCACCACAGAGCCCCTGTTTGAGATCCCCTAGTCCCACAGCATGTTCCCCTCCCTCAGCCCAACGTCTGTAAGACTGTTCTCATGTCTGCCTCTCCATTGCTGCTCTGCATGTTCATTTATCAGCACCATCTTTCTAGATTCCATATATATGTGTCAGTATTCATTTATCTTTCTCTCTCTGACATACTTCACTCTGTATAATAGATTCTAGATTCATCCACCTTATTAGAACTGATTCAAATGCATCTCTTCTTGTGGCTGAGTAATATTCCATTGTATATATGTACCACAGCTTCTTTATCTGTTCATCTGTTGATGGACATATAGGTTGCTTCCACATTCTAGCTATTGTAAATAGTGCTGCAATGAACAATGGGGTACACGTGTCTCTTTCCATTTTGATTTCCTCAGGGTATATGCCTAGTAGTGGGATTGCTGGGTCATAGGGTGGCTCTATTCCTAGTTTTTTTGAGGAATCTCCATACTGTGTGGAGAATATTGAACACACTCAGGGTCTGTAATTTTTATCTTTTCTTGTGATCTCCTCCACTTCTTTATTTTTTTCACCCTCCCAAAAGTCCCTCCCCTCCTCCCACCCCTGGGCTGGGGGCCTGGCACTGAGTAGACCCTCCTCCCAAATATGTGGTGCTACAGCGAATGGAGGCACAGTTGACAAAACTGGTTATTATGTGTTATTCTTATTGCAAGTTTTACAATCATCACGATGCCATTTAAAAGATGCTGGCATCACCCCTAGCCCATAGCTTAACCTCTGAATAACCTGTGTCTAATCAAAGAGCAGAGTTGCAATGTCTTAAATGTCACCCCACTCCACAGCTCTGATATATGCCTTCATTAAGGTTGAGGAGATGAAATTTAAATATCAGAGTTGAGCATCTGAGCAATCATGTCTTTTCTGTTGAACACCTAATGAAAATTTATGTCATTTAACAGAAGAGATGAGTTTACCTGGGGCTCCAATCTGCCATAGCTGGGCTCACTCCATTGCCAAGAAAGGCTTTCACCACACCTCTAATATTCCCTTGTTACCAGGGGGTAAGTAAGACATAAATTGGGAGATTGGGATTGATATATACATGTATAAAAAATAGAGGTTTCCCCAGTGGCTGAGAGGTAAAGAATCTGCCTGCAATGCAGGAGATCTGGGTTCTATCCCTGGGTCAGGAAGATCCCCTGGAGGAAGGCATGGCAATCCACTACAGCATTCTTGCCTAGAGAATCCCATGGACAGAGAAGCCTGGAGGGTTCCTTACCATTAACACCACCTGGGAAGCCCAGGTCACACATGAGCCGAATTTTATGCTAAATGAAATAGGCTATCAAACATATATATATATATACACTTTCATTATTAAAGAAAAGGGCACACTGACAAGAAGTAAAGTCTGTCCATGTCAAAAAGAAAAATTAAATGGCCCTCTCCCTGGGATGCCACTTTGATGATAAGACTCCTTTCCCAGGTGCCAAGGTCATACCTTACGTGGACATGCTGGTCTGTCTGTTTTTGAAACCTTAAAGAAATGGACCCCTGACTTGTTTAATGTCCTGTGTTCTGACAAGAAATAGAACTGTGCTGAAAAGCCCAGCTTCTCAGAACCGGTTTCTCAGACTCATCTGGGAAGCAGACTTCCAGATGAGTCCTAAGTTTGGCTCAGATAAGAGTCTTTTCTATTCTTTATTGACTGTTTTCATCATTACTGCTCACCATAAGATTTTAACTGCAAGATCTTTAGCTGTGGTTTAAGTAAGCCCTCTAGGCAGAGCCATGGGGCACACAGACCAGTGGGGAACAGCCGTGTGGTTGGTCCGGTGGGGTGAGGAGCCGGAAGCAACTCAGCCATCGTGCCTGCCGTGGAAGGGGTAGGCTGGCCAAGCAGTTGGCTTTGTCCCAGGGTTCTCTCTGGTGAGCAGAGGGGCCACAGAGCATGCTGCAGGCGTGGTGATGGTCCTATGAAGATCCTGTTCTAGAGAAGTGGGGAAGCAGGAGGCGCCATCTGTACTGAAGTAGAGCCTGAGACAGGAACTGCAGGGGTGGCCCCAGCTCTGAGACAGAATTCACAGCTGGCCAGCCCAGACCTGGGACCGGCGGCTCAGCACAGAAGCCGGTCCCAGCAGGAGCGTGGAGGATCAATGAGAGACGATAGATCAAACCCAGCTCGGTGATCACCAGGTGCTCTGAACAGCCTCTGTGAAGCCCTTGGTCAAGGGTTTTTCTTATTCCCTGGGGTAGGGTGTCACGTGTTTCTGAAAACCAGCCTCCTGAAAATGTCTCGTGACTTTTTTGAACTTTAATTCATTTTTTAACCAAAGGATAATTGCTTTACAGAGGTTTTTCTATTTTAACACCACCTGGGAAGCCCAGGTCACACATGAGCCGAATTTTATGCTAAATGAAATAGGCTATCAAACATATATATATATATACACTTTCATTATTAAAGAAAAGGGCACACTGACAAGAAGTAAAGTCTGTCCATGTCAAAAAGAAAAATTAAATGGCCCTCTCCCTGGGATGCCACTTTGATGATAAGACTCCTTTCCCAGGTGCCAAGGTCATACCTTACGTGGACATGCTGGTCTGTCTGTTTTTGAAACCTTAAAGAAATGGACCCCTGACTTGTTTAATGTCCTGTGTTCTGACAAGAAATAGAACTGTGCTGAAAAGCCCAGCTTCTCAGAACCGGTTTCTCAGACTCATCTGGGAAGCAGACTTCCAGATGAGTCCTAAGTTTGGCTCAGATAAGAGTCTTTTCTATTCTTTATTGACTGTTTTCATCATTACTGCTCACCATAAGATTTTAACTGCAAGATCTTTAGCTGTGGTTTAAGTAAGCCCTCTAGGCAGAGCCATGGGGCACACAGACCAGTGGGGAACAGCCGTGTGGTTGGTCCGGTGGGGTGAGGAGCCGGAAGCAACTCAGCCATCGTGCCTGCCGTGGAAGGGGTAGGCTGGCCAAGCAGTTGGCTTTGTCCCAGGGTTCTCTCTGGTGAGCAGAGGGGCCACAGAGCATGCTGCAGGCGTGGTGATGGTCCTATGAAGATCCTGTTCTAGAGAAGTGGGGAAGCAGGAGGCGCCATCTGTACTGAAGTAGAGCCTGAGACAGGAACTGCAGGGGTGGCCCCAGCTCTGAGACAGAATTCACAGCTGGCCAGCCCAGACCTGGGACCGGCGGCTCAGCACAGAAGCCGGTCCCAGCAGGAGCGTGGAGGATCAATGAGAGACGATAGATCAAACCCAGCTCGGTGATCACCAGGTGCTCTGAACAGCCTCTGTGAAGCCCTTGGTCAAGGGTTTTTCTTATTCCCTGGGGTAGGGTGTCACGTGTTTCTGAAAACCAGCCTCCTGAAAATGTCTCGTGACTTTTTTTTTTGAACTTTTTTAATTCATTTTTTTTTTAACCAAAGGATAATTGCTTTACAGAATTTTGTTGTTTTCTGCCAAACATCAACAGAAATTGACCACAGGTATACATATGCCCCTTCACTTCTTGATTTTTTTAAATGTTATTTTATGTTGGAGCACAGTTAATAGTTGTGTTAGTTTCAGGTGAACAGCAAAGTGATTCAGTTATATGTATACATGAATCTATTCTTTTGCAAACTTCTTTCGCATTTAGGTTATTAGAGACTATTGAGCAGAGTCCCCTGTGGTATGTAGTAGGTCCTCGGTGGTGGTGGTGGTTGTTTTATTTGCTAAGTCACATCCAACTCTTTCGTGACCCCGTGGACTATAGTCCCCAGGCTCCTCTGTCCATGGAATTTCCCAGGTAAGAATACTGGAGTGGGTTTCCATTTCCTTCTCCAGAGGATCCTCCAAACCCAGGGATTGAACCCACATCTAAGTCTCCTGCACTGGCAGACAGATTCTTTATCACTGAGCCACCAGGGAAGCTCCCCCTCTGTTGGTTATCTATTTTAAATAGAGTAGTCGTCTCATCTCTTCTTTACATCATTTCCTCCTTTCCATGTTCTCTTTTCTCTTTCAGAAGTTCTAATTATTGAAGTTTACTTTCTAGTTTGGTCCTCCAACTTTCTTATAGTTTCTATTTTTCTCTTAGAACTCTTTTGGATTTTGTTGTGGTTGTTATGAGGTTGGTGGTATTTTGTTATTCTACTCCTTGGTCCTTAAATTAATCTCCTAGCAGTTTCACTGCCTTTTTCCATTTCAGCTTTCAGATTCTGACTTCAAGAACCCTCCAGTTCTTGCTTTGTGGATGTTAAGTATCTTTTTGTTGCTCCCTGAGGAGCTCCGTTACAAGATATTTGGAGGAGTTTGTTTCTTCTCCACTCTGTATAGTCCCTCACCCCACTGAGCTCTATTTCATTTGCACTCTTCTGTCTCTTTCATGCTAGCAGCACAGACCCACCCTCAGCTCTCCTTTTTCGTCCACATGAGAGCAGCTGAAGGAAGCCCTGTGCAGGTCTGGCCTCTTGTGCTGGTGAACCTCACTGTGGCACTTTGGGCAGAGATGGCCACTTTGTCAAGTGACCCTCAAATATTGGTGTCTGTCCATCTGTTTCTCCAGAGGGGAGACCTCCCTTTCCACCTTGAAAGGATGAGCCTGGTCCTCAGTGTCCGGGGAAAAGAGCTGAGTCTGGGGCTGGGAAGGGGGTTCAGCAGCAGACACTGGACTTTCAGTGAATCCTCCTGCTTCTGGCCTCTGGCTTCCCCACCCCAACTCCCCCAACCTGGTGTTCTCCAGTCCCTTCCCTCTGTGGAAATTTCAGAGAGTTCATCTAGTCTTTCCAGCAAATTCTGAAATTCAGTTGGATAGTTAAAGGTTGCCAGTCAGATCTGAAGAACATTTTTTCTTACATCCCGTTTAGAAGAAAATGATGAAAAGGAGCTGCAAAGTAAAAGTTTGGCTGCAGAAGGACTTGGTCACCCAGGCTGGCATTTCTACCTGCAAGCTCAAGAGGCGCTGTGTGGGGCAGGAGTGGAGGACTGCCTAGAATATCTGCCTGCTCTCCTGCTGGGCCCTTGGGGATGGGGCGTTTTGTAACCAAGCAAGACTCTACCGGGCCTACCCAGAACAGGACCCACCCTCCCCGACCCTGATGTCCTCCACCCACCTTTTGTCTATAGAAAAACTTTAGTCAAATAATAATCTGAGAAATAAGAAAATACAGATAGAAAGGAAAACAGTCAAGCAAGACAAAATAATAACAGTGTAGCCATTAAATAAAGTCAAGGGCCTTTAGTTCCTCCTCAAGGACTATGCATAATATTCTGAGCCATGTCCTTAAGCTGTTTTGCAGACATGAAAACACTCATCAGGTGGAAGAAGTTGATTGTCTGCTGCCCACAAAGGTGAAAACCCTAGAAAACCCTAGACTGGTTGGAACCAAATTGATGATGTTGATTCCCAGCTACCTCAATACCAACCAATTAGAAGAATGTCCACAGGCTGATCACACGCCACACCACCCCTCTTCTCTCAGCCTGTTTTTAAAACCTTTTCCCTGAAAGCCTTCAGGGAATTTGGGTCTTTTAAACCCTACTTGCCCCGGACTCCTTGCTTGGTGCCGGCAATAAACACTGCACTTTCCTTCCCCATAACCCAGTGTCAAAGATTGACTTTATTACACTCAGATGAGTGGACCCAAGTTTGGTTCAGTAACAAGTCTGGGTTAATGACTTGCCTTCATCAGTGCCCTCGAGAGAAGGGGTTCAGCAGCAGACACTGGACTTTCAGTGAATCCTCCTGCTTCTGGCCTCTGGCTTCCCACCCCAACTCCCCAACCTGGTGTTCTCCAGTCCCTTCCCTCTGTGGAAATTTCAGAGAGTTCATCTAGTCTTTCCAGCAAATTCTGAAATTCAGTTGGATAGTTAAAGGTTGCCAGTCAGATCTGAAGAACATTTTTTCTTACATCCCGTTTAGAAGAAAATGATGAAAAGGAGCTGCAAAGTAAAAGTTTGGCTGCAGAAGGACTTGGTCACCCAGGCTGGCATTTCTACCTGCAAGCTCAAGAGGCGCTGTGTGGGGCAGGAGTGGAGGACTGCCTAGAATATCTGCCTGCTCTCCTGCTGGGCCCTTGGGGATGGGGCGTTTTGTAACCAAGCAAGACTCTACCGGGCCTACCCAGAACAGGACCCACCCTCCCGACCCTGATGTCCTCCACCCACCTTTTGTCTATAGAAAAACTTTAGTCAAATAATAATCTGAGAAATAAGAAAATACAGATAGAAAGGAAAACAGTCAAGCAAGACAAAATAATAACAGTGTAGCCATTAAATAAAGTCAAGGGCCTTTAGTTCCTCCTCAAGGACTATGCATAATATTCTGAGCCATGTCCTTAAGCTGTTTTGCAGACATGAAAACACTCATCAGGTGGAAGAAGTTGATTGTCTGCTGCCCACAAAGGTGAAAACCCTAGAAAACCCTAGACTGGTTGGAACCAAATTGATGATGTTGATTCCCAGCTACCTCAATACCAACCAATTAGAAGAATGTCCACAGGCTGATCACACGCCACACCACCCCTCTTCTCTCAGCCTGTTTTTAAAACCTTTTCCCTGAAAGCCTTCAGGGAATTTGGGTCTTTTAAACCCTACTTGCCCCGGACTCCTTGCTTGGTGCCGGCAATAAACACTGCACTTTCCTTCCCCATAACCCAGTGTCAAAGATTGACTTTATTACACTCAGATGAGTGGACCCAAGTTTGGTTCAGTAACAAGTCTGGGTTAATGACTTGCCTTCATCAGTGCCCTCGAGAGAAGGGGTTGAGGTTCAGCTCTTTAGTTCCCTTCCAGCTCGAAGAGCATCTGCTCCACTCGGCAATAGTAAACCCGTCTCACTTTTCTCCCTGTGGACAGCTGTGGTGAGCCATATGCAGACTCACACATTCTACTTCAGGACCTTAAGGTGCTGGGCTCTGAGAACTCTGAATCATCAGTAACAGCCACGGTTCCTCCCAATGGGCTGGTGTGACAGATGAACGAGCAGTGCTAGTCAGGGCAAATGAACAGGCCTTGTTATCCATGCTGTGCTTTGGCAGCGATTTGAGCTTTTCTTTCAGGCATGGAGAGGCGAGGGCTGTACAAATGCTTCTTTTAAGACTTGTTAAGATTGGAATGTAGACTCCCCAGGTGGTGCTAGCAGTAAAGAACCTGCCTGTCAATGCAGGAGACATGAGAACCAGGTTCGATCCCTGGGTAGGGAAGTTCCCCTGTAGGAGGGCTCGGCAACCCACTCCAGTGTCCTTGCATGGAGAATCCCATAAGCAGAGGAGCCTGGCGGGCGACGGTCTATAGGGTTGCAGAGAGAAGTCACATGACGGAAGTGATCAAGCACACGCAAAGATTGGACAGTCACATTTCTATATCTGCATTATATATTTAAGAAAGAAGGGTAAGACGAGCCAGTTTGTATGGCTGGGGTTGAACTGTGGAACGTGTCTTTAGGCACATCACTTCTGAAGGTCAGCTACAGGAAGCAGGTTGATACAGTGTGTTGGGATCTGTGAGTGTGCTGCTCATGTTTTGCTTGCACACACATTTACACACACACACACACACACACACTTAAGACCTTGGAATTGGTCCTTGCAAATGCCTGGGATGTACCTCCACAGTAGCTTTGTATGCAGGGAAAAGTCCTTGTAATTAATCTTGCAAGATACTGGGAAACAGTTCAACAAAAGATAAAGCTCTAAGCAGAGTATATTATTCCTCTGAAAAACTTGAGTCGTTTAACAAGCTTACGTCGTTGCCCCCATGCTAACCTGGGATGAGAACTCTTTCAGGCAGAAAGGCTTTTATCTGCTATTTGCAGGAAACCAGGTCTGCCACGGCTCCTTCCTGCCGGGTCCCCAACTAAGGCTTGGAGGCAAGGCCCAGTCTCAGCCTGATTTGTCTTGGTGGGCGTCTGTCACCCTCTCAGGAACGCAGCAAGAGAGGCAGTTTTGAGAGAAGATGTCATCAAACAGTGTCCCATCCACTGCCTGACCTGTGGGAGAGGCCACAAGGCAGTTTCTCGTCTGTTCCCCTGGTGCCCAGGAGGCCTGAGGGGTTCCAGCTGTCCCCTGCCTTCAGAAACAGACGGCAGCCTCTAAACCTCAGGAATGGTGTCCCACTGCTCCGGTCACCTTCATCATTGGACCCTTTGCGTTTGGCGTCATCGCGTGGGGCAGAGATACAGATAGTTGACACATGCTGATCTTGTTAAGATTGTCTAAACCCACCTGGGCTTGTTGTCTCCTTGGAAGTGTGGCAAGCCAATCTTACTGCATTCTAAGTGGCCACCACGCTGCTGCCTAGTGAGTGCTTGACCTCTTGGAGTTACTGTTGTTGCTGTTTAGTCTCACAGTCATGTCCAAATCTTTCTGCAACTCTATGGACTGTAGCCTGCCATTTTCCTCTGTCTATGGGATTTCCTAGGTAAGAGTACTGGAGTGGGTTTTCATTTCCTTCTCCAGGAAATCTTCTTCTTCTTCTTTTTTTTTTTTGAACATTTATTTATTTATTTATTTTGGCGGGGGTGGGGAGGGAGGGGTGTGGGCGGGCCACTTCCACTGGTCTTTCATTTGTCTAGTTTCATCTATCTTTATTCTTTGGCCCGTGTGGGCCTCCGATTGCGGTGGTATCTGTTGTCACAGAGCACCGGCTCTGGGCACATGTGCTCCAGAGCTCCGGCTTGGTAATTGGACACATGGGTCCAGCCGCTCAGCAGCACATGGGATCTTCCCAGGCCAGGGATCAAACCAGCGCCCCTTGCACTGCAAGGCGGTGACCCTACCCACTGGACCACCAGGGAAGCCCATCCATGGAATCTTCTTAACTGGGGAACTGAACCCATGTCTCCTGCATTGGCAGACAGGATGACAGCTTGGTAGAAAATCTGATCAACAGTAGCTGAAGAGAGGGAGCATGTTTATTTTCTTTCACATGCTAAGAAGCCTGGACAGAGACAACTGTATGTTAAGTGAGCAACAGGATGTCAGGGCTGGTGTTCCTGCAAAGGTCTGTGGGCTTCTTGGTCTGAAGATGGCTGCTGAGGCGGCAGGCATCCTGTCTGCCTTCAAGGCAGGATAAAGCAGTAAAGGCAGGCTCCAGCTACAGGTCTGTTTATTTTAGGAAAGCAATAGCTTCCCCAGAAGTCTTCCTGCTGACTTTCCCTTGCACATTATTGGCCCTAACAGGGTCACATCACCCTGAGCTTCAGGAGAGGCCAGAGATCCAGAGAGAAACTCTGGAGAGAGAACTCGATTGGCATGATTGGCCTGGACTAGACCAGATTAGCCAGCATGCGCCGCTTGGTGGGTCTCTAGCCTCTCTGAAGGAGAGGAGATCATTGGTGAACTAGAAAGGAGAATGGATTGGGTGGGCAACAACTGTGTCTGCCCCTTGAGCCAAGGTGGTGAGTCCCAGCTTCTCAGCTCCCAAAGACCAGTGAGTAGCTGACTCCATTTTCTCCCTGCTTGTGATTCAACTGCAGTTTCTATTCAAACTGGATAATGAAGAGGTGATGGAGGACCTTGTGAGGACAATCTGAAGTTCCACAGAAACTGTGAGAATCACCTAAAAGAAACTATTAGAATTGCCACGGTCAAAGACTATAGATACATCAGCCCTGAATGCCTTTGAAATACCAGAGTTGACCTCAAATGGTTATAAGAAAATCACATTAGGTGGACGTGCAGAATCCAAAGCCACCACAAGCTTACCTTCCTTTGAGAATTCTAATCATAGTAAGATTTCTACGGGTAAGAGTACTATATTACCTCATTTAATTAAGAGATAGTTAGGATTGTTACCTGTGTTTTGACAGATGAATTAACCTATCTGGTCAGGAGGGTCAAATGCTACCAATGGACCTCACCCCTCAGGAGACAGGATAGGAAGACTTAACCAACCCCTTGCCTTCCCTTTCATTTGCCAAACTCATACACACCCCTCAAGACCCGGTTTAAAAATAACTTACTTTATGAAATCTTTGACAGACTTCTAAAACATATATATTAGTTTCAGGGCTTTCACATGCTAAGAAGTCTGGACAGAGACAACTGTATGTTAAGTGAGCAACAGGATGTCAGGGCTGGTGTTCCTGCAAAGGTCTGTGGGCTTCTTGGTCTGAAGATGGCTGCTGAGGCGGCAGGCATCCTGTCTGCCTTCAAGGCAGGATAAAGCAGTAAAGGCAGGCTCCAGCTACAGGTCTGTTTATTTTAGGAAAGCAATAGCTTCCCCAGAAGTCTTCCTGCTGACTTTCCCTTGCACATTATTGGCCCTAACAGGGTCACATCACCCTGAGCTTCAGGAGAGGCCAGAGATCCAGAGAGAAACTCTGGAGAGAGAACTCGATTGGCATGATTGGCCTGGACTAGACCAGATTAGCCAGCATGCGCCGCTTGGTGGGTCTCTAGCCTCTCTGAAGGAGAGGAGATCATTGGTGAACTAGAAAGGAGAATGGATTGGGTGGGCAACAACTGTGTCTGCCCCTTGAGCCAAGGTGGTGAGTCCCAGCTTCTCAGCTCCCAAAGACCAGTGAGTAGCTGACTCCATTTTCTCCCTGCTTGTGATTCAACTGCAGTTTCTATTCAAACTGGATAATGAAGAGGTGATGGAGGACCTTGTGAGGACAATCTGAAGTTCCACAGAAACTGTGAGAATCACCTAAAAGAAACTATTAGAATTGCCACGGTCAAAGACTATAGATACATCAGCCCTGAATGCCTTTGAAATACCAGAGTTGACCTCAAATGGTTATAAGAAAATCACATTAGGTGGACGTGCAGAATCCAAAGCCACCACAAGCTTACCTTCCTTTGAGAATTCTAATCATAGTAAGATTTCTACGGGTAAGAGTACTATATTACCTCATTTAATTAAGAGATAGTTAGGATTGTTACCTGTGTTTTGACAGATGAATTAACCTATCTGGTCAGGAGGGTCAAATGCTACCAATGGACCTCACCCCTCAGGAGACAGGATAGGAAGACTTAACCAACCCCTTGCCTTCCCTTTCATTTGCCAAACTCATACACACCCCTCAAGACCCGGTTTAAAAATAACTTACTTTATGAAATCTTTGACAAACTTCTCAAAGTTAGTCAACTCATTGTTAATCTTTTATTTTTTTTATAATTTATTATCATTTATCATTCTATTAAAATATTATTTTCTTATCATTGTATTATTATTATCTTTCTTTTCCTTAACCTTTACCACTGGAACACAGTGACTTACCCAATCATCTCACCCACCAGACTAAGAACATCCGTAAGGGAGAAGTTTTGTCCCACACATTTAGTACAAGGTGAGGAACCCAGTTCTCAACATATTTGTATTGAATAAAATACAGTTAAACTTTGAATAATTATTTACTTAAAACATTATGGTTCTATATCTTTTTAAATAGACGTGCAGCTGCTGAAAAATGTTATATGTTATAGGTGTACAGTGATTCATAGATTTTAAAGGTTACTGTAAGAAAAGTGTTGATAAAAGAAAGAAAAGCAGTGACCTCAGACAGGCAGAATAAAATTGTCCACGTCTCCTGGATGCCAGGCCATGGTTGGTTCCCCCCCGGAGGCCTTGGCCCAGCCCACCCTGCCTTCCTCTAGTGGCTGCTCTGGGGAGAAATCCCCGTTGGTCTAAGCCTGTCTGGCAACCATTGCCCCAGCCCATGACGGGTCAGGACATGGACTAGGGTCCCAGTTCTGGCCAGTGAGGCGCCTCCGCATGGAGGGTGAACTCTGCAGAGGTGATGGCTGGTGTGGAGGCAGCCACCCTGCTTCCACAAGTTGTACCTTGTCAACTACAAACTGGCATTTACCAGTTACATTGCCAATGTCTGGACAACAAGGACATTTGCCATCTGCCTCTGCAGAGACCAGACCCTGGCTGTTGAGACCTGCTGACCTTCAGTACCCGCTGATGGAGATCAGGGTGGGGTAGAGGCACTCTGTGCTCCAGGGAATCTGGTGGGGCAGGTCTTTAGATAGGTGGATGCTTTTAGGAACAGCTTTTATTATCTCAATCCTTGCATCTCCTCACATTTAGAAAAGCACTATATCTCCTCATGGTGACATCAGATCCTCGTGACTAACTGGGACCCTTTGTAAAATGACTGTTTAATATCAAACTCCCCCCTCACCAAAATCCTTAAATATTGGCCCTCCTCCTGCTGCCTCTTTGGAGCAGTTTCTCAGAGCTATCTGGGGTGCTGTCTCCCGGGCTGCAGTCCTAATTATGCCCCAAATCAAACTTAACCCACAACTCTCAAGTTGTTCATCTTTTTAGTCAACAACATGAACATACGAGTTGTTCGAACTTTTGAGAAACGTTTCTTGATTTCACAGAACAAACATATCAGCCCAGGCTCTCAAACGGCAAACGGCTCTGCTTGTGGATTTCATTCAGGAACCCAGCGACCTTCCCTGTGTGGATATACCAGCCTTACGCCTTGGCTTCAACTCTTGTTACAAAGGTTTAACACTTTGTGCTAAAGGGAAATGCGCTTGTTCAAGGATCAATGTGGCTTCCCCATCACTGGGTCTCTGAGGACTCCTTAAATGTAAGTGACCTTTGCCCTCTGGAATGCAGAGGCTCTGTGGCACTTAAGAGGCTGCCTTAGGGAGCATTGCCAAGAGCTCACCTCCTGAACAGGGCAGCACCCTTGCCCCAGGGTGCCTCTCTGGGGGAGAAATCCCGTTGGTCTAAGCCTGTCTGGCAACCATTGCCCCAGCCCATGACGGGTCAGGACATGGACTAGGGTCCCAGTTCTGGCCAGTGAGGCGCCTCCGCATGGAGGGTGAACTCTGCAGAGGTGATGGCTGGTGTGAGGCAGCCACCCTGCTTCCACAAGTTGTACCTTGTCAACTACAAACTGGCATTTACCAGTTACATTGCCAATGTCTGGACAACAAGGACATTTGCCATCTGCCTCTGCAGAGACCAGACCCTGGCTGTTGAGACCTGCTGACCTTCAGTACCCGCTGATGGAGATCAGGGTGGGGTAGAGGCACTCTGTGCTCCAGGGAATCTGGTGGGGCAGGTCTTTAGATAGGTGGATGCTTTTAGGAACAGCTTTTATTATCTCAATCCTTGCATCTCCTCACATTTAGAAAAGCACTATATCTCCTCATGGTGACATCAGATCCTCGTGACTAACTGGGACCCTTTGTAAAATGACTGTTTAATATCAAACTCCCCCCTCACCAAAATCCTTAAATATTGGCCCTCCTCCTGCTGCCTCTTTGGAGCAGTTTCTCAGAGCTATCTGGGGTGCTGTCTCCCGGGCTGCAGTCCTAATTATGCCCCAAATCAAACTTAACCCACAACTCTCAAGTTGTTCATCTTTTTAGTCAACAACATGAACATACGAGTTGTTCGAACTTTTGAGAAACGTTTCTTGATTTCACAGAACAAACATATCAGCCCAGGCTCTCAAACGGCAAACGGCTCTGCTTGTGGATTTCATTCAGGAACCCAGCGACCTTCCCTGTGTGGATATACCAGCCTTACGCCTTGGCTTCAACTCTTGTTACAAAGGTTTAACACTTTGTGCTAAAGGGGAAATGCGCTTGTTCAAGGATCAATGTGGCTTCCCCCCATCACTGGGTCTCTGAGGACTCCTTAAATGTAAGTGACCTTTGCCCTCTGGAATGCAGAGGCTCTGTGGCACTTAAGAGGCTGCCTTAGGGGAGCATTGCCAAGAGCTCACCTCCTGAACAGGGCAGCACCCTTGCCCCAGGGTGCCTGTTTGGGCAGGCAGGTGGGTTTCAGATGCATTCACTGTCTGGGGGCCTGCCCATGACCTCTTGTCTGTGCTGGCACCTCAGCGGGAGCCCTGGCCGCTCCTGCTCCATGTGCAGCTGCAGCTGCCCACATGAGGAGGCCTGTGCACCTGTGCCTGCCTGAGCTGACTCCCTTCCTCCCCCGGCAGTGCTTGCAGGGTCGAGGGAGCCCGAAACCCCAGCGCCCCACTGAGAAAGCCCAGCACAGGCTCCAGGTGAGTGTGGCCATGGAGGCTTCTGCCAATCTTGAACCCAGAGGAACGTCAGTGAGGCCTAGATCCCAGCCACCACCCAAGCCCCGACGTGGGGCTAAGTTCCAGGCCGCCGCGCAGCTCTGTGCGCCCGGCTCCAACCTAGAGCACCGTGGCCCCCTGCCCCCAAGGCAGCAGGAGGACCTGGAGCCCAGCCCTTCAGAGACCCAAGGTGAGGAGGCTGGGGCTGGGTGCATGGGAGTGCGTGGGGCCGCACGTAGAGGAGTCCCCAGAGGCTCGCCTTGGGCCTGGAGCCAAGACTGGCCTCAGACCACCCGTCTAGGGGAGTGCACTCAGAAAAGACCTCCTGTGGTGACTGCCTGGACAGGGAATTCTCTGGAGAGCTCAGGGAAGCTTTTGGACCCCAGAGAGTGCTGTGGAAAGGCAGTCACGTGGGGCATCTGTTCTTGTCTCCAGCTGTAGCCTCGGGCCCCCGCTTCTACCAGGCTGCACCTGCAAGACCTGTCCCCACAGAGGTGGTTGCTCCAGGAGCAGGTGCCAGGGATCAACTGAGGGGACCTGGAGAACTGAGAGATCGCCTCCCCAAGACCCCAAGCCAGCTGGGAATTGGCCGGTGCGGCGAGGAGAACTGACCCGAGTGCTTGCAAGTCACCTGCGCCCAGGCCCCCATGTTCTTCACACCCAGGGAGAAGCTGCTCCTGCTGGTGCTCCTGCAGCTGCACCTGCACAGGCTGGGGCCCAGGGCCAGGAGGCAGGGGGCGACGGGCCGCCTCTGCAGGGAGATCCTGCCCTGCCTGCTGCCCGAGCCCCAGAGCCCCAGGGACCCAGCCCTGCAGGGAGAGCAGGCCCTGCTCTGGCAGCAGACTCAAGGCCTGTCATGGAAAAGCGTCCTAAGGGGGCCTGGACTTGCAGCCATTCTCCCTGGGTGCTCCACCCCCCTTTAAGACTGAGTTCCCTTGCCCTGAGGTGGTTTTTCTTTGCTTTTGTCCTTTTGTTTCTTTACAGGTTTGTGTGTTGTTTTAAGTTTAAGGAATAAAGTTTAGGTTAAGTGGTTCCATTCGGAAGCGTGACGCTGTGCTTTCCTAAGGCTGTGCAACCATCACCACTGTCTCCTTTCGGAGCCTTTCACTCTCCGCTTCCCACCCAGCAAACCCAAGCCCCGGGTCCAAGCCAAGCCCTTCCTCCTCCTCCCTCCCCACACCCGCCGGCCCCCTTGACTGCTTTTTGTCCTTGTCCTCCTCCATTTCTTCCCATCTTCTGGATGACTCCCGTCAACAGCTACCAATGAAATCCTACAAGAAGGGTTTTTCTCTCTGACTGCCCACATCCCTTAAGGCTGGACTCAAGACTTCCCGTTTTTGAGGTCATTGGAAGTCCACGTTGGGGATGGAAGGGTCCGTTGTAGGTGGTTTCAAGACTTCATTTCCAAATGAAGCCCTGTGGGCCAACAGGGTCCTAATCTCCCGGTAGGTTCTGCTGTTGCTGTGGGACGTCTCAGCCAGAAGACACCAAGGGAGGCTGAGCTCTTCCTCTGGAACAAACTCACAAAAAAAGAACAAACTCACTGCTCCAAGACCCCAAGCCAGCTGCACCTGCAAGACCTGTCCCCACAGAGGTGGTTGCTCCAGGAGCAGGTGCCAGGGATCAACTGAGGGACCTGGAGAACTGAGAGATCGCCTCCCAAGACCCCAAGCCAGCTGGGAATTGGCCGGTCGGCGAGGAGAACTGACCCGAGTGCTTGCAAGTCACCTGCGCCCAGGCCCCATGTTCTTCACACCCAGGGAGAAGCTGCTCCTGCTGGTGCTCCTGCAGCTGCACCTGCACAGGCTGGGGCCCAGGGCCAGGAGGCAGGGGGCGACGGGCCGCCTCTGCAGGGAGATCCTGCCCTGCCTGCTGCCCGAGCCCCAGAGCCCCAGGGACCCAGCCCTGCAGGGAGAGCAGGCCCTGCTCTGGCAGCAGACTCAAGGCCTGTCATGGAAAAGCGTCCTAAGGGGGCCTGGACTTGCAGCCATTCTCCCTGGGTGCTCCACCCCCCTTTAAGACTGAGTTCCCTTGCCCTGAGGTGGTTTTTCTTTGCTTTTGTCCTTTTGTTTCTTTACAGGTTTGTGTGTTGTTTTAAGTTTAAGGAATAAAGTTTAGGTTAAGTGGTTCCATTCGGAAGCGTGACGCTGTGCTTTCCTAAGGCTGTGCAACCATCACCACTGTCCCCTTTTCGGAGCCTTTCACTCTCCGCTTCCCACCCAGCAAACCCAAGCCCCGGGTCCAAGCCAAGCCCTTCCTCCTCCTCCCTCCCCACACCCGCCGGCCCCCTTGACTGCTTTTTGTCCTTGTCCTCCTCCATTTCTTCCCATCTTCTGGATGACTCCCGTCAACAGCTACCAATGAAATCCTACAAGAAGGGTTTTTCTCTCTGACTGCCCACATCCCTTAAGGCTGGACTCAAGACTTCCCGTTTTTGAGGTCATTGGAAGTCCACGTTGGGGATGGAAGGGTCCGTTGTAGGTGGTTTCAAGACTTCATTTCCAAATGAAGCCCTGTGGGCCAACAGGGTCCTAATCTCCCGGTAGGTTCTGCTGTTGCTGTGGGACGTCTCAGCCAGAAGACACCAAGGGAGGCTGAGCTCTTCCTCTGGCACGAACAAACTCACAAAAAGAACCAAGAAAGAGCGCTGGAAAAGCTAACCCCACCCACAAGTTTAAAAGTTCCTTGCAAGACAAGTCCAGAGAAAGACCCGCCCTCCTTGTGGCCCCCACACCCTCTTGACAGTCACTGTTCAGCCCAGAAGAGAAGAAACACGTCAAGTTCCAGTGAGCGGCAATGCACTAAAACTCGGCCAGTGTAGCCTGGAGATGGGCTCATGACTCAGAGGAGGACACACACCAATGGAAACCCATTGGAGACCGCAGTGACGGTCCTCACCATGCTAGGGGTTCAGTCTGGTGACCACCTGCCCTGGGTACCTCCCGAGTGGGCAGAGGCCCCAGTAGAGCCATTCAAGACCTCTGTGGGCAGGTACCTTTGTGCAGGACCCACGGAGGTAGCTCAGGGGCATCTCTTTAGTAGCAGTGTTGATCTTCAGGGTGGATCTCACATCCCTTCGGGCTGACTCAGCTCTTTGCAATTTTCCTACTCCATCAGTTACACTCCATCCCTAGTTAGTATAAAGTATTGGCTATATTCCCTGTGTTGTACAATATATCCTTTTTCCCCCATTATGCCTCTTTTATCTTTATATTTATTTTCATCCATCTTTTATTATTATTATTATTATTATTATTATTATTATTATTATTATTATTATTATTATTATTCTTTGGCATGTGTGGGCCTTCCATTGCAGTGGCCTCTCTCGTTGCAGAGCACCTGCTCTGGGTGCACGCGCTGCAGAAAGTTGGCTCGTAATTGGGCATACTGGTCCAGCCACTCCTCAGCACATGAGTTCTTCCCAGGCCAGGGATTTAACCGGTGCCCCTTGCACTGCGAGGTGGATTCTGTACCCAGTGGACCACCAGGAAAGCCCCTGTACAATATATCCTTATAGGTTATTTTATACCTGATAGTTTATACCTCTTACTCCTCTACCTCTGTTCTACCCCTCCCACTGGTAATCACCAGCTTGTTCTCTGTAACTGTGAGTCCACTGCTTTCTGATTTATTCATTAGTCTGTTGTCATTTTAGGAGGGCTTCCCTGGTGGCTCAGATGGTAAAGAATCCGCCTGCAATGCAGGAGGCCTAGGTTCGATCCCTGGGTTGGGAAGATCCCCTGGAGAAGGGAATGACAACCCACTCCAGTATTCTTGTCTGGAGGATTCCATGGACAGAGGAATGTGGCTAGCTACCATCTGTGGGGTCTCAAAGAGTCAGATACAATTGACCAACTAACACTTCAGATTCTACATATAAGTGATATCATAACAGTATTTGTCTTTGTCTGATAACATCCTATATCTTAATTCAAGCACATAAAAATTTAAAAGCACACTCAGGATCTTAAAAAGCAAATGTAAAGCAAGAAAAAGCTTTGGAACTCCTATCATATAAAGATAGTTTCTTTTTCTAATATATATAAACTTCTAAAATTGAGATAAAAAAGATCAACAATCCAAAAAATAAACAGGCACAGAGATACACAAATAACATAAAAATAAATATAAACGCCCTTAGTCCAAAGAAAACATGCTCAATCTTACTCATAATTTTTAAAATGCTAATTACAAATATGCTGAGATGCTGTTCTCAAATTGGCAAAAAATCCAAGAGGTCAACAATATACTCTGTCAGACTGTTGGAAAATAAGTCATCTCAGTGTTTCCGGGAGCATGCAAAGGTGTCATCGTGAGAGGAAACCATGTGGTAATATCTACGCCATACATATTACAAACACTTTCACCCTTTAACCCCACTGTCTGCCTTCTAGAAACTCATCTTACAGAAATGTCTACACAGTTGCAAAATGACACACAAGGCACAGGATTTGGAATTGATTAATAGTGTAAGATGAGCGGACTTCCCCTCTCAAGTAGCCAAGAACCCATCTGCCAAGGCAGGAGACGAAGAGACTCAGGCTCCAATCAAACGCATTGATTGCTACTCTTTTTTGGCAAATCCCAAAGAAAATACCTTCAACCTGATTTGCAGGTATTCTAAATACACAAACTGTTTCAAAATGCAAGACAGCTGCCAAACACCATGCCTGCCAGTAACTGCCACAAATCTTGATGAAATCAATCATTTGAAATCTTCCTCCTAATTTCCTAGAAGCCCAGAGAATGGAGGTCACCACCAGGCTTGGAGTTTCTAGGGAGAAACTTGAAATAAATTTTTTAACAATCTTTCCCCTGCAGGGCTTTGCACGTACGGTAAAGTCTTAAACATGCTCACTCTCTGTTAATTTTTTTAAAACAAAGAATTACCAGTGCAGAAATGATATCATTAACAGGGCACTGTCAGTAAATTCACCTACTTCTCTTGGATGGCTTAGTTTGCCTTTTTCCATGGAAAATGAATACGTGAGTGACATTTTGAGATCTGGATTATTTTTCCGGTAGGGCCGATTCAAAAACAGCACAAAGAAACAGCTTAGGTGTTTTTCTTTCTAATCAAAGAAAGAAAAAAAAAAAAGTGAAGCCCAGTACATCACGAAGAAATTGTGCCCCCTGCTGCTTTAATTCGATATTAACGTCATCAGCTTAACAGTTGTTTTGGAAAATCACTCAGGCTGCAGGACTGCCAGAGGGTGGTGTGCCTTCAAGGTCATTTACGTGTCCTCTCAGATGCAGCCTCTTTCAGCATTTAGGAACTCTGCTTGATATTGACCTTGGGGGAAGAGGAAGCAAAGAAGAAATTCTTCCTTTTGTGAGTCTTGTAAAGATATTTGTCCTAAGAGACTCCTCCGTATTTCACATACCTTTGTAACCTCTGAAGATGAAACAGCAAGAGGAAAAGCTTGGAGAGACATGCTGGCTGATGGTGAGCACAACGTTCCTTAATTAGGATGCAAAGACCATTTTCTAAGTGCCAGGAGAAATAAAAATGCTCCTTGAGATGGACTGACTTCCTTGGATCTGAGAAGACTATTATCATTGATGAATAGCAATCATGACCATGCCTTTGGGAGCTCTGAAGTTATTGTTCACTTGCTATGAGCCACTGATTCAGATCTTAAGTGCACCCTCCCAAAGGACTCCCAGCCCTGGACAAAATGATCAAGTGGAAATGAGGCAATTGTAACCTTTGCCCCCCTCTTTTCGGGGTCCTCATTTTTGCCTTGACACCTTGTTCTCTCCTTTGCCTGTTGCTTCTCAACCTGGACTTGTAAGTCTGTATCTTTTTCCCAGGCCAGGGGTCTGGCACGTATTTCCCACAGGCTGTCAAACAATCTTTCAGGAAGTTCATTGACAGAGTTTATATTCTGTTCCTCTGCAATGGTTTGAATGTTTGCGTTCTCCCAGGATCCGTATGTTGAAGCCCTAAGCCCAAAGTGGGTCATTCGGAGGTGATTAGGGTTTGATGAGATCATGAGGGCGGGGATCCCATAGAGGGATTCGTGCCTTTATAAGGGGATGTAGGGAACAGAACTTTTGGGGGGGGGGGGTTGGAGAGGGAGGGGGGTGCGCGGGCCACTTCTACTGGTCCTTCATTTCTCTATTTTCATCCATCTTTTTGTTCTTTGGCTCCTGTGGGCCTCCCATCGCAGTGGCCTCTGTTGTCGCAGAGCACTGACTCTGGGCGCATGCGCTCCAGAGCTCCAGCTGGGTAATTGGACACATCGGTCCAGCTGCTCCGCGGCACGTGGGATCTTCCCAGGCCAGGGATCGAACCGGGGTCCATGCACTGCAAGGCGGTGTCCTAACCCACCGGACCACCAGGGAAGCCCCGGGAACAGAACTTTTTTCCCACCAGGTGAAGACGCAGTAAGAAGGTGGCTGTTGCCAACCAGGAACTCAGTCTTGCTGGCCCCCGATCTCTGATTTCTGACCTCCGAAACCATGAGAAATTCATGTCTGTCGTTTAAGCCACTCAGTATGTGTATTGCATTACAGCAGCCTGAGCTGAGACATTCTCTTAGAAAGGTATTTACATCTTTTGGAGAAATCCCGAATATAGGAAGGACTTTCATTGTCCATTTGTCTGTGGAGAAGTTCCTGAAGGAGCTCCGTGTAGAGAGCACAGGCTGAATCTCTGCTCGTCTGCCAGCTGCAGAGAGAACAAGGCCTTCCCGTCTGAAGCATGCAAAACTTTGTTCTAGATTCAAGTAGCAGGAAACCAGTAAAAACTGTCTTTTGCCTCCATCACCTAGAAAGATTTTGATTCTTCCCTGGCCCCTTTGATCTTTAGTGAGGGTTTCCAGACTGAATGAAGAAAAATACAAGGCGTTCGGCTGAATCTGAATTTTAGACAGACCGTAAATGACTTAATAATTGTATTTGTTTGTCTGAAATTCAAATTTGAATGGGATTCTGTATTTTGTCGGGAACTATATTTATGGCTTCTGTTTCCAGGGCATCCTAAATATACCTGAGTGATTTCCTGAGTCGGGTTGGAGGGAGGCGGGCCCCTACCTAGGCTCAGGTGACCAACAGCACTGCTGCTCAGACACTGCTGCTGTCCGCGAGCTCATCGCCCTCTTGCGGTCACCAAGGACATCACAACCGGCGAGAGAGGAGCTTGCCTGGGAAAAGACGCTCAGTGAGAGCCCCCCTACTGGCGGTGGTCTTCGAGGACACGGAGAGGGACCTTCTAAGCTCATAGCCAACTAAACCGAGATCCATTTTCCTCGGAGCTCTTGCACAAGAAAGTGACCCTGTACCCATTAGCATCTTTGGCTCCTGTGGGCCTCCCATCGCAGGCTGTTCAAGCTGACTGGGCATGCCAGCTCCTGGGTAATTGGACACATCGGTCCAGCTGCTCCGCACGTGGGATCTTCCCAGGCCAGGGATCGAACCGGGGTCCATGCACTGCAAGGCGGTGTCCTAACCCACCGGACCACCAGGGAAGCCCCGGGGACAGAACTTTTTTCCCACCAGGTGAAGACGCAGTAAGAAGGTGGCTGTTGCCAACCAGGAACTCAGTCTTGCTGGCCCCCGATCTCTGATTTCTGACCTCCGAAACCATGAGAAATTCATGTCTGTCGTTTAAGCCACTCAGTATGTGTATTGCATTACAGCAGCCTGAGCTGAGACATTCTCTTAGAAAGGTATTTACATCTTTTGGAGAAATCCCGAATATAGGAAGGACTTTCATTGTCCATTTGTCTGTGGAGAAGTTCCTGAAGGAGCTCCGTGTAGAGAGCACAGGCTGAATCTCTGCTCGTCTGCCAGCTGCAGAGAGAACAAGGCCTTCCCGTCTGAAGCATGCAAAACTTTGTTCTAGATTCAAGTAGCAGGAAACCAGTAAAAACTGTCTTTTGCCTCCATCACCTAGAAAGATTTTGATTTTTCCCCTGGCCCCTTTGATCTTTAGTGAGGGTTTCCAGACTGAATGAAGAAAAATACAAGGCGTTCGGCTGAATCTGAATTTTAGACAGACCGTAAATGACTTAATAATTGTATTTGTTTGTCTGAAATTCAAATTTGAATGGGATTCTGTATTTTGTCGGGAACTATATTTATGGCTTCTGTTTCCAGGGCATCCTAAATATACCTGAGTGATTTCCTGAGTCGGGTTGGAGGGAGGCGGGCCCCTACCTAGGCTCAGGTGACCAACAGCACTGCTGCTCAGACACTGCTGCTGTCCGCGAGCTCATCGCCCTCTTGCGGTCACCAAGGACATCACAACCGGCGAGAGAGGAGCTTGCCTGGGAAAAGACGCTCAGTGAGAGCCCCCCTACTGGCGGTGGTCTTCGAGGACACGGAGAGGGACCTTCTAAGCTCATAGCCAACTAAACCGAGATCCATTTTCCTCGGAGCTCTTGCACAAGAAAGTGACCCTGTACCCATTAGCAGAAACGGGGAGTTCCATTAAAATACACTGGAAGTGTACCCGTCTTGAACAGCTTAACCTGATGGTGGCCATCTAACCGTTGTGAGCTGTGCTCACTCTGTCACTGATGGCTCTGGGTTAGATGTTGTTATCTTCTTCTGGGGAGAAATCCAAGCCGTTCTCCTCTTTGACCCGGATTTGTCAAGGTGTGTTCATTTAGACTCCAAGTTCCAAGAGACGGTTATCTACAATGTGCCTGGCACTCAGATACATTTAAATAAACTGACATTGAAATCCACTAGTGGATTTGAATTTAAAATAAAGAGGAAACCTGCCCTTACCCTTGGGGAATGATTGCTGAATCAAGACAGGAGAAGGCAGAAGTACTTACCAACTCAGCTCTGATTGTGGAATTCGGTCTTACGTTTCATTTCCATATTTATTTATATTTGGCTGTGCTGTGTGGGCTTTTCTGTAGCTGCAGTGAGCGGGGGTTTTCTCCCTAATTGCGGTGGCTTCTCTTGTTGCTGAGTGCAAGCTCTAGGCTGTGTGGGCTTTTCTTGTTGCTGAGTGCGAGCTCTAGCACAAGCACACATGTGGGCTCAGTAATTGCAGTCTCTCTGTAGAGTGCTGGCTCAATAGTTGTGACACACAGGCTCAACTGCTCAATGGCATGTGGATCTTCCCAGACCAGAACGTGACCCTGTGTCTCCTACATGGGCAGGCAGATTCTTTACCACTGAGCCGCGAGGGGAGCCCTCATTCCCACTCTAACCATCATCGGCTGATGGCTGGAAGTGAGCCAGCAGTGAAGGACTGATAAATATGAGACTGTTTTACAGGACATGGCTTGCATTGTTTCATGGGAGAGGGATTTCCTAGTCTGAGGTGACCAACAGCACTGCTGCTCAGACACTGCTGCTGTCCGCGAGCTCATCGCCCTCTTGCGGTCACCAAGGACATCACAACCGGCGAGAGAGGAGCTTGCCTGGGAAAAGACGCTCAGTGAGAGCCCCCCTACTGGCGGTGGTCTTCGAGGACACGGAGAGGGACCTTCTAAGCTCATAGCCAACTAAACCGAGATCCATTTTCCTCGGAGCTCTTGCACAAGAAAGTGACCCTGTACCCATTAGCAGAAACGGGGAGTTCCATTAAAATACACTGGAAGTGTACCCGTCTTGAACAGCTTAACCTGATGGTGGCCATCTAACCGTTGTGAGCTGTGCTCACTCTGTCACTGATGGCTCTGGGTTAGATGTTGTTATCTTCTTCTGGGGAGAAATCCAAGCCGTTCTCCTCTTTGACCCGGATTTGTCAAGGTGTGTTCATTTAGACTCCAAGTTCCAAGAGACGGTTATCTACAATGTGCCTGGCACTCAGATACATTTAAATAAACTGACATTGAAATCCACTAGTGGATTTGAATTTAAAATAAAGAGGAAACCTGCCCTTACCCTTGGGGAATGATTGCTGAATCAAGACAGGAGAAGGCAGAAGTACTTACCAACTCAGCTCTGATTGTGGAATTCGGTCTTACGTTTCATTTCCATATTTATTTATATTTGGCTGTGCTGTGTGGGCTTTTCTGTAGCTGCAGTGAGCGGGGTTTACTCCCTAATTGCGGTGGCTTCTCTTGTTGCTGAGTGCAAGCTCTAGGCTGTGTGGGCTTTTCTTGTTGCTGAGTGCGAGCTCTAGCACAAGCACACATGTGGGCTCAGTAATTGCAGTCTCTCTGTAGAGTGCTGGCTCAATAGTTGTGACACACAGGCTCAACTGCTCAATGGCATGTGGATCTTCCCAGACCAGAACGTGACCCTGTGTCTCCTACATGGGCAGGCAGATTCTTTACCACTGAGCCGCGAGGGGAGCCCTCATTCCCACTCTAACCATCATCGGCTGATGGCTGGAAGTGAGCCAGCAGTGAAGGACTGATAAATATGAGACTGTTTTACAGGACATGGCTTGCATTGTTTCATGAAACAAGGGTAATGTCAAGGGCTGTGGAAGGGAAGCAGAGTTCTGGCTCTAGAATCTAGAGGTGACTCCCAGATTATACCCTGAGTTCCTCGAAGGACAGTTTCTTCAGTATAATGCCCCATGATTGCTTGTTGAATGAATGAATGAAACTCTATCACAGCCATCTCCACACAAAAGATTACGTGTTGTAGAGCATGCTCATCAGCTTTAGTGGGGTCAAGGCAAGGGGGGTAGAGACTTCAATTACAGAAGTCTGATGTTAGGAACCCAGACCATCAGTGGCAGTTCTAAGGGGTAGTTGGGCACAAGAGTGACAGTTTTAGTTTCCATTAGACTCCCTCAAGCCACTCAAAGAGTGCAGAATCCAAAAGGAATCATCTTGCTTTTAATTTTCAAGACAAATCCCCGAAAAGTTTCCCTCTTTAGCCAAATTGCCTCTCTCAAAGCATTGCTACACACATATGCTGGGCTTTTGCCAGCTGGAGCCCAGCTTAGTCCTGATCTGTCATCCCACAGAGCAGGGTGGTAGGTATGTGCACAAGAAACTGAAATATCAAGTACTCACCCTTTTTAGCATAACTCATAAGGAAGATAATTATTAAACATCTAACATGTGACAGGCACCATCTTGTGTGATCTTCGTGGTATATTAGTCAGTTCAGGCTCCTACAACAAAAATACCATAGCCTGAGTGTCTTAAACAATAGGTATTTACTGCTCACAGTTCTAGAGACTAGAAATCTGAGGTCAGAATGCTAGCAGAGTCAGGTTCTCCTCTTTCTGGCTTGAAGGTGTCCTCACATGGAAGATTGAGAAAGAGCTCTATTCTCTTCATCTTCTTTTAAGGGCACTAATCCCATCATGGAGGCCCCTCCCTCATGACCTCATCTAAACCTAATTAATGCCCCAAAGCCCCATCTCCAAATACTGCTATACTGAGAGCTAGGGCTTAAACATATGATTTGCAGGGATGTGGGCAGACACAAACTCTCAATCCAGAGCACATAGTAATACTGTGAGGTCATCGTTACTGTGCAAGCGTTTCCAGATGTGGAAATGATAGGTTAAGGAAGTGTAGTAACTTGACCAAGGTCACTCAGAGAGTGCCAAGAAGCAAACCCACATCTGCCAAGTTCATCTCTTGCCCATGTACGGCACTGGTCCTTGAAAACCAGAGGACGCCACTTGTATGCTTAGAAGGAGGATCAAATCATTAAGGATGAATGCTAGAAATCAAGAAGGAAGCATCAGGGGAAAATATGGAGGAATCAGCTGAACAGGAGCTAGGAGAGAGGCAGAGGAATGGCTCTGTCCTTCCTGCCTGGAAGGCAGTAGCCTGGGTCTCATCAGCTCACCCCTCTAGACCTAAGGTCCTTTAGATGGCAAAGGAGAGGGCAATGCTTCTGAAAATCTTTCTTAGTTTTTTAAAGTACAAACATTTTCATGCCTCACTTCCTGAGTATTCTGATCTTGTAGGTCTGGAGAGGGGCCCAGGAATCTGTGTTTCGTAGCAAGCGCAGCACATTTGAAACTCAGTGATATGGTGTTCTCTTACATTCATTGCTCTTCGGAATTATGCAGATCAGCCATTTAGGCTACATTCTTAAGAGAATTTTCTGGTAAAGATTATTGAATTATTTCTATATAACTTTGTAAGGAAAGAACAAGTTAAGGCACTTGGTGAGTGAAGTGGTAGTTTTCTAGAGAGCAGTGTTTTCTGTTATTTCACTGGCAATTGGCCACTTACACCCCACTTAACTGTGACAGGCACCATCTTGTGTGATCTTCGTGGTATATTAGTCAGTTCAGGCTCCTACAACAAAAATACCATAGCCTGAGTGTCTTAAACAATAGGTATTTACTGCTCACAGTTCTAGAGACTAGAAATCTGAGGTCAGAATGCTAGCAGAGTCAGGTTCTCCTCTTTCTGGCTTGAAGGTGTCCTCACATGGAAGATTGAGAAAGAGCTCTATTCTCTTCATCTTCTTTTAAGGGCACTAATCCCATCATGGAGGCCCCTCCCTCATGACCTCATCTAAACCTAATTAATGCCCCAAAGCCCCATCTCCAAATACTGCTATACTGAGAGCTAGGGCTTAAACATATGATTTGCAGGGATGTGGGCAGACACAAACTCTCAATCCAGAGCACATAGTAATACTGTGAGGTCATCGTTACTGTGCAAGCGTTTCCAGATGTGGAAATGATAGGTTAAGGAAGTGTAGTAACTTGACCAAGGTCACTCAGAGAGTGCCAAGAAGCAAACCCACATCTGCCAAGTTCATCTCTTGCCCATGTACGGCACTGGTCCTTGAAAACCAGAGGACGCCACTTGTATGCTTAGAAGGAGGATCAAATCATTAAGGATGAATGCTAGAAATCAAGAAGGAAGCATCAGGGGAAAATATGGAGGAATCAGCTGAACAGGAGCTAGGAGAGAGGCAGAGGAATGGCTCTGTCCTTCCTGCCTGGAAGGCAGTAGCCTGGGTCTCATCAGCTCACCCCTCTAGACCTAAGGTCCTTTAGATGGCAAAGGAGAGGGCAATGCTTCTGAAAATCTTTCTTAGTTTTTTAAAGTACAAACATTTTCATGCCTCACTTCCTGAGTATTCTGATCTTGTAGGTCTGGAGAGGGGCCCAGGAATCTGTGTTTCGTAGCAAGCGCAGCACATTTGAAACTCAGTGATATGGTGTTCTCTTACATTCATTGCTCTTCGGAATTATGCAGATCAGCCATTTAGGCTACATTCTTAAGAGAATTTTCTGGTAAAGATTATTGCAATTATTTCTATATAACTTTGTAAGGAAAGAACAAGTTAAGGCACTTGGTGAGTGAAGTGGTAGTTTTCTAGAGAGCAGTGTTTTCTGTTATTTCACTGGCAATTGGCCACTTACACCCCACTTACAGCACTCTCTGAACAATATTGGTCAAGTTGTTCCACTTCTTTAATGTATCATTTTCACATCTGGACATATAAGCTTCTTAAACTAATAATTCCTTTGGATGCTAGATTATAAAAGGGATAGAACCTGCATAGTTTCCAAGGAACTGTTAACCTCATGAAAAAAAAATGATTTTGGAACCAAAATATAGTAATGTCTATTTTAACTGGATTTTCCCTTAGTCATTTAGATCCTTTATTCATTCCTTAATTGCACATTTTTAAACTGTTTACCATGCTTCAGGGTATGCTAAGGGCTGTGAATAGGTTGAATAAGAGTTGCTTGGTTTCATTAACCTTGAGCTTCCCAGGTGGTGCTAGTCATAAAAAAGCTGCCTGCCAAGTACAAGAGATGTAAGAGATGTGGGTTCGATCCCTGGGTCCTGAAGATCCCCTGGAGAAGGGCATGGTGACCCACTCCAGTATTCTTGCCTGGAGAATCCCATGGACAGAGGAGCCTGGCAGACGATAATTCATAGATGCACAAAGAGTCAGACATAAATAAAGCAACTTGGCACGCATACCTCCTCAAATTCTGTCTAGAAAGAGTCTGAGTAAAATTGTCAATAAACAAAAATGAAACAGATCATAGAGATGTTTCCATTGTGGAAACAGTCACTCTACATACTGGGGGTTATGCTAGTGGACACAGGAGTGAAAATGGTGTCAGCAACACTCTTTTTGAATATTATCAGTCTCCTTTTTGAAAGGAAATTGGAGGATGTTTTTGAATCTCATTTTGTTGAATCATATGGTTACCTAGTTAGACGTAAAATTTATAGAATGGATAGACAATAAGGGTCTACTGTACCACACAGGGGACTGCATTCAGTATCCTATTACAGACCATATTGGAAAATAATATGAAAATGAATATATTTATATGTATAACTGAATCAGCTTGCTGTACAGCAGAAATTAACACAATATTATAAGTCAACTTTACTTCAATTAAAAAATAAAGTAAGTAAAATTAAAAATAGAACTAAAAAAGGATAGTGTAAGTCCTTCGACCAAGTATTCTTGGTCCGCCTACCATCTTTTGCTTTTCTTAATGATTTAATTCTTGGGTCCTTTGATTCGCTTCCTCCTTGGCTCTTTGCACCATTCATACTCTTACATAGTTACTATTTTCTTCTTTAGTCATCACCCACAATATGTGTACTTCATTATCCTATCTTGGTATGAGAAACTCATCTAATACACTGATGCACTTCCCTTTGAAGATGGTCTCATCACATGAGCACTCTCTCTCTTTTATATATATATATTTTTTGGCCTCTTTTATTGGTTTATTTATTTATTTACTTTCATCCATCTTTGTTCTTTGGCCATTGTGGGCTTCCCATCGCAGTGGCCTCTTGCATCACAGAGCACCAGCCCTGGGTGCATGCAGTCCAGAGCACTGACTCTTAATCGGACACACTGGTCCAGTCGCTCTGCGGCACGTGGGATCTTCCTGGGCCAGGAGTCAAACCGGTGTCCCCTGCACTGCAAGGTGAACTTTTTACCCACTGGACAACCAAGGAAGTCCTCTCTCTCTCTCTTGTAATTGAATACATTACCTAGAAAACAATTTTTACCTCTTCTTTTTATTTCTTTCCTTAGAAAACCTCTGTCTATATTGCTGACATGTCAGCTACTTAAATATCCAAGATTAAGGAGTTGATATCTGATCAGGAGGCACTACGCCTTCAAGAAACTCAAGATTGTGTAAGTATGCCTTGCTCATACCTGGTGCAACGGCATTGTGTAATAACAGGGGGACAACAAAGAGCAGCAATGATGACAGTCTAGCCCAGACGCAGCGACTGGTTCTCTAATTCTATAAGTCAACTGGGAAATTATGACCTGGTGAAACACACAGCTCTCAAAATCATTCCAGAAATTTCAGAGTGATGTGATTTTCCTCGTCTTGCTAGCAGTGAAGAGACTATATTGTTTGAGGCTTCTCTTCACTTGCTTCATTGTTTCTATATCATGCAATCCAATTTCTAGCCAACAAAGACTTCTTAATCCCCTTTTTCAAGCTAGCCACAGAGCTAGGAGCTGGGAATGCAGCCATAAGTACCAGTAAGCAGACATGAAACAGGGCGGGGCCCTATAATCCTTGTCCCTCATGTCCTCCTACCATGTGACTGAGAAGTCCCTAGTGGGCATATACTCAGAGAAAGCCATAATTCAGAAAGACACATGACCCAGGATTTATTGCAGCACTATTTACAAGAGTGGGCTTTCCTGGTGGCTCAGATGGAAAGAATCTGTCTGCAATGCAGGAGACATTGGTTCAGTCCCTGGGCTGGGAAGATCCCCTGGAGAAGGGAATGGCTATTCACTCTAGTATTCTTGCCTGGGGAATTCCATGGACAGGGGAACCTGGTGAGCTACTGTCCATAGACTCACAAGGAGTCAGACACAACTGAGGAACTAACTTCATTTTCACTTCTCATTGACAACAGCAGGATATGGAAAGAACCTAAAAGTCCATCCACAGAGGAATGGATAAAGAAGATGTGCTACATATACACAATGGAATATCACTCAGTCATAAAAAAGAATGAAATGGAGTGATTTGTAAGAGGCGTGTGTGGACCTAGAGACTGTCATACAGAGTGAAGTCAGAAAGGGAAAAACAAATATTGTATATTAACAGATATATGTGGAATCTGAAAAAAATGGTATAGGCAGTTTTATTCACAAAGCAGAAATATACATACATATGTAGAGAAAAAAACATATAGAAACCAAGGGAGAAAGGGGAGGTGGGATGAACTGGGAGATCGGGTTGAAAAACGAACATGAAACTCAAGATTGTGTTAAGTATCCCTCAGGAAGGCATGTAATGGGGACAACAAAGAGCAGCAATGATGACAGTCTAGCCCAGACGCAGCGACTGGTTCTCTAATTCTATAAGTCAACTGGGAAATTATGACCTGGTGAAACACACAGCTCTCAAAATCATTCCAGAAATTTCAGAGTGATGTGATTTTCCTCGTCTTGCTAGCAGTGAAGAGACTATATTGTTTGAGGCTTCTCTTCACTTGCTTCATTGTTTCTATATCATGCAATCCAATTTCTAGCCAACAAAGACTTCTTAATCCCCTTTTTCAAGCTAGCCACAGAGCTAGGAGCTGGGAATGCAGCCATAAGTACCAGTAAGCAGACATGAAACAGGGCGGGGCCCTATAATCCTTGTCCCTCATGTCCTCCTACCATGTGACTGAGAAGTCCCTAGTGGGCATATACTCAGAGAAAGCCATAATTCAGAAAGACACATGACCCAGGATTTATTGCAGCACTATTTACAAGAGTGGGCTTTCCTGGTGGCTCAGATGGAAAGAATCTGTCTGCAATGCAGGAGACATTGGTTCAGTCCCTGGGCTGGGAAGATCCCCTGGAGAAGGGAATGGCTATTCACTCTAGTATTCTTGCCTGGGGAATTCCATGGACAGGGGAACCTGGTGAGCTACTGTCCATAGACTCACAAGGAGTCAGACACAACTGAGGAACTAACTTCATTTTCACTTCTCATTGACAACAGCAGGATATGGAAAGAACCTAAAAGTCCATCCACAGAGGAATGGATAAAGAAGATGTGCTACATATACACAATGGAATATCACTCAGTCATAAAAAAGAATGAAATGGAGTGATTTGTAAGAGGCGTGTGTGGACCTAGAGACTGTCATACAGAGTGAAGTCAGAAAGGGAAAAACAAATATTGTATATTAACAGATATATGTGGAATCTGAAAAAAATGGTATAGGCAGTTTTATTCACAAAGCAGAAATATACATACATATGTAGAGAAAAAAACATATAGAAACCAAGGGAGAAAGGGGAGGTGGGATGAACTGGGAGATCGGGGTTGATACACATACACTATCGATACCATGTATAGAACAGATAACTAATGAGAGCCTAGAACAGAGCACAGGGAACACTGCTCAAGCTCTGTGGTGACCTATGGGAAGGCAATCCAAAAAAGAGGGGATATATGTATGGGTATAGCCAATTCACTTTGCTGTACAGTATAAACTATCACAACATTGTAAAACAACTATATTCCAATAAAAAGCTTAATGTAATAATTTTGACAAATAAAAATAAATGTTTCTCAAAAAAATCTTATGGCATTAGCAATCAGTAGCTGATTGAAATTCTTAATGTCTCTATTGATCTTGTTGTTTGTATTCAAAGGTCGTGACTTTTTTTTTTTTTGCCTAATTTCTGTGGTAGTCACAAGCCATGACTGCAAGTTCACAATTTTTAAGTTGGGCATTCTGTTCATATGTTTTCTGATGTTCTAGATTCAGGGAGATCATTTTCTTGGTGGTTATTGGCTGTGAACACTCACTGAAAGTCTTCAGAGAATGTAGCACATTAGGGAGACTACTGTGACTATTATAAACAGGGTCATTCCCAATGTCTGGAGGGCTCTCTGGTGCCATGGCCCCCAATATCCAAACCAAACAAAATCAAATACACCAAAGGAAGACCCTGTTGAAGGAGTCACCTTTTTAAACCAAATGACTTGCCCAGTGACCTCGTATAACTGAGTTTCAACTGCCCCAGAAGAATTCATCCAGGTGTAGCAGGTGGTGTTGGCCCTGCTGGAAGTAGGGCCCTGCCAACAGAAGCAAACCCTGACCTATAAATGCCTCCTGAAAATTCCCATTGAATTTGTGGCTCATATGTGGAAGGATGACAACAATGGATGCCAGTAAAATGTGAAGGCGATTTTATTCTGGCTACCCTTGCTTTGTGTCCCTTTTTTAGTACAGAGTCTAGATGCAAGATTCCCCAAGTTTGGGGTTGTCAACCAGACACAGGGAAATGGGTGAGGAGTCTCAAGCATCATGGACAGATAAGGATTTTGTTGCCAAATCCAACAGTCTGAAAAGTTAACTGCACCTCTTAGCAATGGCCTGGGAGATATAAGTAATGGCATCTCCAGGCCAAAAAAAGAGGTAAGAGAAGAAAGAGTTTAGTAAAACAGTAACTTCAGTGATAGTTAATAAGTTTAGTAAAGGGCTTCCCCTGGTGGTCCAGTGGATAAGGACACCACCTTACAGTGCAAGGGGCGCCGGTTCGATCCCTGGCCTGGGAAGATCCCACGTGCCGCGGAGCGGCTGGACCGATGTGTCCAATCACCGAGCCGGAGCTCTGGCCCGCATGCGCCCAGAGCCAGCGCTCTGCAACGACAGACGCCACCGCGATGGGAGGCCCACAGGAGCCAAAGAACAAAGACGGATGAAAACAGAGAAACGAAAGACCAATAGAAGTGGCCCGCCCGCTCCCCTCCCTCCCCAACCCGACCCCCGCCCAAAAATAAAATAAATAAATAAATCTTAAAAAAAAAAAAAGTTTAGTAAAACAATGTGTATGAGCAGTTGCTCAGTTGTATCCAACTCTTTGCAATCCCATGGACTTTATCCTGCCAGGCTACTATTTCCACGCAATATTCCAGGCAAGAATCCTAGAGTGAGTTGCCATTTCCTACTCCAGAGCATCTTCCCAACCCAGGAATTGAATATGTGTCCCTTTGTGTTTCCTGCATTGGCAGATAGATTTATTACCAATGCACCACCTGGGAAGATACTGCTGCTTAGTCACTTCAGTCTTGTCTGACTCTTTGCTATGGACAGTAGTCCACCAGGCTCCTCTATCCATGGAATTCTCCAGGCAAAAATACTGGAGTGGGTTGCCATGCCCTTGTTCTTTCTTTTTCAAATGGGCCCTGCCAACAGAAGCAAACCCTGACCTATAAATGCCTCCTGAAAATTCCCATTGAATTTGTGGCTCATATGTGGAAGGATGACAACAATGGATGCCAGTAAAATGTGAAGGCGATTTTATTCTGGCTACCCTTGCTTTGTGTCCCTTTTTTAGTACAGAGTCTAGATGCAAGATTCCCCAAGTTTGGGGTTGTCAACCAGACACAGGGAAATGGGTGAGGAGTCTCAAGCATCATGGACAGATAAGGATTTTGTTGCCAAATCCAACAGTCTGAAAAGTTAACTGCACCTCTTAGCAATGGCCTGGGAGATATAAGTAATGGCATCTCCAGGCCAAAAACAGAGGTAAGAGAAGAAAGAGTTTAGTAAAACAGTAACTTCAGTGATAGTTAATAAGTTTAGTAAAGGGCTTCCCCTGGTGGTCCAGTGGATAAGGACACCACCTTACAGTGCAAGGGGCGCCGGTTCGATCCCTGGCCTGGGAAGATCCCACGTGCCGCGGAGCGGCTGGACCGATGTGTCCAATCACCGAGCCGGAGCTCTGGCCCGCATGCGCCCAGAGCCAGCGCTCTGCAACGACAGACGCCACCGCGATGGGAGGCCCACAGGAGCCAAAGAACAAAGACGGATGAAAACAGAGAAACGAAAGACCAATAGAAGTGGCCCGCCCGCTCCCCTCCCTCCCCAACCCGACCCCCGCCCAAAAATAAAATAAATAAATAAATCTTAAAAAAAAAAAAAAGTTTAGTAAAACAATGTGTATGAGCAGTTGCTCAGTTGTATCCAACTCTTTGCAATCCCATGGACTTTATCCTGCCAGGCTACTATTTCCACGCAATATTCCAGGCAAGAATCCTAGAGTGAGTTGCCATTTCCTACTCCAGAGCATCTTCCCAACCCAGGAATTGAATATGTGTCCCTTTGTGTTTCCTGCATTGGCAGATAGATTTATTACCAATGCACCACCTGGGAAGATACTGCTGCTTAGTCACTTCAGTCTTGTCTGACTCTTTGCTATGGACAGTAGTCCACCAGGCTCCTCTATCCATGGAATTCTCCAGGCAAAAATACTGGAGTGGGTTGCCATGCCCTTCTCCAGGAGATCTCCTGCATTTGCAGGCAGATTCTTTACCACTGAGCCACCATAGAAACCCCTTAGAAGATGCTAGCTTTCTGTAAATTACACAAGGTTTTTAAAAATGCCTGATGAGAGTTCATTACAATAGAATTAATGAGAAAGTTTGGTTATTTCTGTGACATACAACATTTTAAAATGATAACTGAAATTTTGATGGTAATATTATTCTAAGACATATCAGACTTTAGGAAGTTTATATAATTTCTGGGACATTTATAATATATGCAAACACAATGTAAAGAAGACTTGGTATTACTTCTTATTTGACAATACTTCCCATGTAATTTAGCACATCAAATAAGTCTAATTCGTTTAACATCTGCCTTTTTATAAGAAGAGAACACATGTTTTAAAAGATTCCAGGGACCCTTGGGAAATTCCCAAAGTTAGTGTAAGCCAAAAAGACTTCAGTAGAATTTGATTTGGGGAAGTTTAAAAAAAATGTTTTAAAACTTAAAACTCCTTGTTGAATAGGATCATAAATCTCTTTGGAAAAAAAAGAAAAGCACTCAGTGGTCCATCTAACCGCCGTGACAATTGAGGACTTCACAGGCAAATACAGAAAGCTAAATAATTGTTTTCTTTTTTTTTAAACTTGGCTCTTCTAATAGAGAAGGTTTAACTTTCTTAAGTAATCTAAGACCTGATAAAGGCAACATAGGAAATTACTGTGACAAAATACAGAATCTTTGCTTTTTTAGGTAGATTGCTTAAAACAGCAAAGAAAACCTTTTACATTATCTTTTCAAGAGCAAACTAATAGTCTGAGAAAACTGTCCTTTTAACAGAGAGAAAACCAAACCAATTTTGCACCAGTTTACTTTTCATATAAAACTCATTCACTCTATTAAATTTATTCTAATTTTAGTCAGTCCTGACCATGCATAAAATTCCTTACCAAAGATTCCTTTTCAACAACCTTAATTACATATGTTAGAATTTTCAGCTCTTAAAAATACTTAATTTTAATGAAAATAAAGAAGTTAACAATTTTGAACTGTTTCATACTAGCATTCTGTGAATTGGCAGATTTATAATAATTTTTACAACTTCTAGAAATGTTAGCTTTCTCATACTAAATTTCTCAGCATGGCACACACATGTTTACGAATAGGCCCAAATATCTATAGTTCCTCTGTAAAATGAAGTCAAAAGTGGATTAACTCATGTTCAGTAATGTTTCAGTACTTTGTCTTATATGGAAATGAACTAGAAATTTAATGACTAGCCATCATTTCATTTAACTTAGCAAAACTTTAAGCTTTCAGGTGACCAAAAAGATTTGAGAGAACTATTTTAAAAATTCACCTAAAAACTTTTACCCCATTTACAGTTGTTTAATTCACTTGTTTTCAGTAATCATGCTTAGATTATTTTTAAAAATTTTATTGTACCAACCTGTCTTAGTGACAAATTTTGTAACAGAGATATCATGAACTTATTTTATTAGTAAACCCACCTAGAATAAAAGTTGTAAGTCAGCACTGCTTTTTTTTGTCAGTTTTTTTTTTTTTTTGGCCACTTCTATTGACCTTTCATTTATTTATCTTTGTTCTTTGGTCTGTGTGGGCCTCCCATCTCAGGGGCCTCTCTCATCACAGAGCACCAGCTCTGGGCACATGCGCTCCAGAGCTCTGGCTTGGTAGTTGGACACACTGGTCCAGCCACTCCACCACACATGGGATCTTCCCAGGCCAGGGATTGAACCAGCACCTCTTGAACTGCAAGGTGGTGTCCTTACCCACTGGACCATCAGGAAAGCCCACAGAACTGTTTTTGTTGTTGATAACCCTAAAGAGATGTCTATTGTAATTAAACCAATGAAGTTAAACCAGTTTTAAATTACTAAACATTATCTCATAGCACATGAACTTGAAAAGCATTTGGGTTAGTTTTTGTTTTTCTAAGAATTGTATAAATATGTGATTCATATAAGCGCTTAATTTTCTTTAGGGAAATTAAATAAGCTCTTTTACAAGTTAATTTTGGTAATACTCTCTAGAGGTAGAAAATAACACATATAACATATTTACCATACACACGCACACACACACACACACACATATATTTACCACTGCACTACCTGGGAAGATGCATATATATAGCTTCCTTTAAAAATTACTGCCATGGGGGCTTCCCTGGTGGTCCAGTGGGTAAAAGTTCACCTTGCAGTGCAAGGGGCACCAGTTCGATCCCTGGCTTGGGAAGCTCTCACGTGCCATGGAGCAGCTTGACCTGTGTGTCCAATTGTAAGCCAGCACTCTGGAGCACATGTGCCCAGAGCCAGTGCTCTGCAGTGAGAGAGGCCACTGCAATTGGAGGCCCACACATGCCAAAGAATAAAAAGATGGATGAAAATAAATATAAATTAAAGAGACATGATAGGGTATGAAAAAAATTACTGCCATGAACCAGCTACAGTAATACAAAACTTACTAATTATAAAAAAAAAAGGTTAGATCTAAATTCTTTTTGGTAGATAGAATAAGTTAAAGTTACCTGCTTGGATAGCTAAAGTTTTTTACTAATATTTGTGGGAAAAATATTAATAAAAATTTTTTATCCCCCTAAGTTTCAAGTGGCCTTTCTCCTTGTAGTTATTCTTCTGATAAGAGTTAATTCCCTGAAGTTTATAGGACACTTACATCTCAAAAAGCACAAAGAAAAAAAAATACAGTTTTCCCCAAAAAGGGCTTTGGTTGCCAAAGGACAGAATTTTCACAATATTTACAAACCTTCTGAGATATGCAGGGGAGGTTTGGGGATTGACAAAAAGCAGAAGGTCATTTTTAATTGCCTCTAGAGTTGCATTTCTAGTTTTGCAAATATTTGTAAGCTAAAGCCCCAAGAAATAGTGGTGTCCTTACCCACTGGACCATCAGGAAAGCCCACAGAACTGTTTTTGTTGTTGATAACCCTAAAGAGATGTCTATTGTAATTAAACCAATGAAGTTAAACCAGTTTTAAATTACTAAACATTATCTCATAGCACATGAACTTGAAAAGCATTTGGGTTAGTTTTTGTTTTTCTAAGAATTGTATAAATATGTGATTCATATAAGCGCTTAATTTTCTTTAGGGAAATTAAATAAGCTCTTTTACAAGTTAATTTTGGTAATACTCTCTAGAGGTAGAAAATAACACATATAACATATTTACCATACACACGCACACACACACACACACACACATATATTTACCACTGCACTACCTGGGAAGATGCATATATATAGCTTCCTTTAAAAATTACTGCCATGGGGGCTTCCCTGGTGGTCCAGTGGGTAAAAGTTCACCTTGCAGTGCAAGGGGCACCAGTTCGATCCCTGGCTTGGGAAGCTCTCACGTGCCATGGAGCAGCTTGACCTGTGTGTCCAATTGTAAGCCAGCACTCTGGAGCACATGTGCCCAGAGCCAGTGCTCTGCAGTGAGAGAGGCCACTGCAATTGGAGGCCCACACATGCCAAAGAATAAAAAGATGGATGAAAATAAATATAAATTAAAGAGACATGATAGGGTATGAAAAAAATTACTGCCATGAACCAGCTACAGTAATACAAAACTTACTAATTATAAAAAAAAAAGGTTAGATCTAAATTCTTTTTGGTAGATAGAATAAGTTAAAGTTACCTGCTTGGATAGCTAAAGTTTTTTACTAATATTTGTGGGAAAAATATTAATAAAAATTTTTTATCCCCCTAAGTTTCAAGTGGCCTTTCTCCTTGTAGTTATTCTTCTGATAAGAGTTAATTCCCTGAAGTTTATAGGACACTTACATCTCAAAAAGCACAAAGAAAAAAAAATAGAGTTTTCCCCAAGAAGGGCTTTGGTTGCCAAAGGACAGAATTTTCACAATATTTACAAACCTTCTGAGATATGCAGGGGAGGTTTGGGGATTGACAAAAAGCAGAAGGTCATTTTTAATTGCCTCTAGAGTTGCATTTCTAGTTTTGCAAATATTTGTAAGCTAAGAATAGTTGCTCTCAATTTCTTAAAGAAACAGATTGCATGGCCTACATGTCATAGATTGATTCACCCATCCAACTAAATTATCCTTATTTTGTTGTTAATATCAGGGAAATTTGTAACTAAGATAGAAAATCAAAAGATTTCTATGTCCTAGATTTAGAGCTGTCTTTGGAATGTTTTAGTAAATCCTTTCAGAAAACTTTACAAGGCTCTTCTCTCCCTGCGGGTACATAGTTTCATTTTAGGGTAGGGGAGGAAGTAAAAAAAAATTCCTATCAGACTCTGAAGATCAGCTTCCAATTTCTAATATATCTGAACATAAAATTACTTTAAAAAAAAAAAAAGACTTTACATATCTTGTCAGGTTTCAGCCAGGACAAACAGTAAATATTTCTGGTAATACTGAACAACGTATTGAACTCAAGAGACATTCACAAGAGGTTGCTGAGATATTTTCTTTTCCTCTCTTTATTGGATACTACAAAGATTTGAGAGAGCTCTTTGCAACCCCATGGACTATAGCCCACTAGGCTCCTCTGGCCACAGAATTCTCCAGGCAAGAATACTGGAGCAGGCTGCCATTTCCTTTTTCTGGGAATCTTCCCAACCCAGGGACTGAACCCATGTCTCTTACATCTTTTGCACTTGCAAGCAGGTTCTTTACCACTAGCACCATCTGGGAAGCCTGAACACTTTCACTGGATACTAACAAAGATTTGGGAGAGGTGACTCTGGCAAGAATTTTCATCTTTATTTAGTTTCTGCCAGTTTTCCCAGGATCCTCTTTCCTGTAGCTTCAGTATCTACCACAATTTGGCAAAATTTTCCATTAATTTTAATTTTATTTTTTCCCTGACTGTTTAAAGGAATAACCTTACATTTCATCAGAAAGTTCCACAAAGTCCCATCAACTTTGGGAAGGACCCATAACAGGGTCCTCCTTCAAGAGTAGATATGGGGAGGGGGGCCGCAAGACCACTGACTTGGTGGACTTTATAGTCATGTAGTCTCTACAGGGGGAGGATCATTCCTGTGAAGGATTAATAGAATGACAGTGTGTGTGTGTGCAGGTATCATTCAGTCATGTCTGATTCTTTGAGACCCCATGGACTGTAACCCGCCAGTCTCCTCTGTTGTTGGGATTCTCCAGGCAAGAATACTGAAGTGGGTTGCCAATTCCTACTGAAGGAGACCTTTCATACCCAGGTGTCTCTTTGCATCTCTTGTGCTGGCAGGAGAATTCTTTATCACTTCTGTAGACTGACTGCTCAAAGGAAAAGAGAGACAAGCTGTAGAAGTTGTATTGGTCTTAGGGTCTTTTGTTTCAGGGGTTTCTTACCTCATATGTCTTTCAATTTTTCATTATCCTTTTGTGAAGAATCTTTGCAAGAAGCTACTTTTGGAATCTTAAAGCCTTTGGGGGAAGTCTGCACACCAGTTAAGATAGGTATCCTATCCTATCCCTGGTGGTCCAGTGGGTAAGGACACCACCCTGCAGTGTAAGGGGTGCCGGTTCAATCCCTGGCCTGGGAAGATCTCATGTGCCACAGAGCGGCTGGACCAATGTGTCCAGCTACCAAGCTGGAACTCTGGAGTGAATGCACCCAAAGCCGGTGCTCTGTGATGAGAGAGGCCGCTGGGATGGGAGGCCCACATGGGCCAAAGAACAAAGATGAATGAAAATGAATAAATGAATGACCAATAAAAATGCCCCTCCCCCCAAAAAAAACCCTTTAAAAAAAAAAAATACATCTTGCAATGCAGAGGCTGAGTTTGATTCCTGGTTCAGGAAGACCTCACATGCTGCGGAGCAACTAAGCTTGTGCTCCACAACTACTGAGCCCACTTGCTGCAATTACTGAAGCCCACGCACCTAGAACTTGTGCTCCACAACTGGCAAAGCCCATGCACAATTAGAGAGTGGCCTTCGCTCACCACAACTAGAGAAAGCTCACACAGCAACAAACACCCAGTGCAGCCAAAATAGATACATGAATGAATAAATAATTGGTTAAAAAAAAAGAATGCCTTAAAAATATGAGGTGTCTTATTCTACTTGTTTAATTTGGGAACACCTACTTTTAAGTGCACATCTTAAATGAAGTTATTTACTCAGAACACCCCTGACAGCAGTTTGGTAGGACCCTTAGTCAAGATGGATTTCAACCCAGATTTATGTTCGGCCATATTGGGAGATCCCAAGCATCTTTCCGGGTGGCACAGTGGTAAAGAATCCACTTCCCAATGCAAGAGACACAAATAGACTCCAGGTCAATCTCTGGGTTGGGAAGATCCCCTGGAGAAGGAAATGGAAACCCACTCCATTACTCTTGCCTAGAAAATTCCATGGACAGAGGAACCTGATGGGCAAAGGAAAAGAGAGACAAGCTGTAGATGATTGCTTAGGAAGTTAGTTAGGGTTTCTTACCTTCATTTTGTCTTTCAATTTTTCATTATCCTTTTGTGAAGAATCTTTGCAAGAAGCTACTTTTGGAATCTTAAAGCCTTTGGGGGAAGTCTGCACACCAGTTAAGATAGGTATCCTATCCTATCCCTGGTGGTCCAGTGGGTAAGGACACCACCCTGCAGTGTAAGGGGTGCCGGTTCAATCCCTGGCCTGGGAAGATCTCATGTGCCACAGAGCGGCTGGACCGATGTGTCCAGCTACCAAGCTGGAACTCTGGAGTGAATGCACCTAAAGCCGGTGCTCTGTGATGAGAGAGGCCGCTGGGATGGGAGGCCCACATGGGCCAAAGAACAAAGATGAATGAAAATGAATAAATGAATGACCAATAAAAATGCCCCTCCCCCCAAAAAAAACCCTTTAAAAAAAAAAAATACATCTTGCAATGCAGAGGCTGAGTTTGATTCCTGGTTCAGGAAGACCTCACATGCTGCGGAGCAACTAAGCTTGTGCTCCACAACTACTGAGCCCACTTGCTGCAATTACTGAAGCCCACGCACCTAGAACTTGTGCTCCACAACTGGCAAAGCCCATGCACAATTAGAGAGTGGCCTTCGCTCACCACAACTAGAGAAAGCTCACACAGCAACAAACACCCAGTGCAGCCAAAATAGATACATGAATGAATAAATAATTGGTTAAAAAAAAAGAATGCCTTAAAAATATGAGGTGTCTTATTCTACTTGTTTAATTTGGGAACACTTACTTTTAAGTGCACATCTTAAATGAAGTTATTTACTCAGAACACCCCTGACAGCAGTTTGGTAGGACCCTTAGTCAAGATGGATTTCAACCCAGATTTATGTTCGGCCATATTGGGAGATCCCAAGCATCTTTCCGGGTGGCACAGTGGTAAAGAATCCACTTCCCAATGCAAGAGACACAAATAGACTCCAGGTCAATCTCTGGGTTGGGAAGATCCCCTGGAGAAGGAAATGGAAACCCACTCCATTACTCTTGCCTAGAAAATTCCATGGACAGAGGAGCCTGATGGGCTACAGTCCATGGGGTCACAAAATGTTAGACGTGACTGAGCAACTGTGCACACACACACACACACACACACAATTTGACAGTTACCAAGCTAAGTTCTCAGAACTTTAAATAACAATATAATTCTAGATTTTCTAAGTAAGATTTGGTCATTTTTTGTAACTATCTAGTGTTTCTGGAATTACAGTTTTAAAATATAAATAAGCATGTGTACTATAAAATGATGTTTTCTTTAGACTTTAAAAATTCCATTTCTTTTGGTTAAGTCTTTTGGGTCTCTTGGAATCAGATTAATACCTCAGAGGGATGTGGTATGGGGTTGGCACTTTTTGGAGTTTCACGATGTACATCATTGCCTGGAAATTTTCTTGAGATTGGCATGCAATGGAGAGTCAGTGTAACCCATTCCATGATGAACTTATCCTCTTAAGAGTTTTTAAATGCTTGACTCATGCCCACTGGTTTCCAGCTCTTTTGTTTTATATGTTTCCATTAGCAAAGACTTTTATCTATACAAAACAAGACAAACAAGCATGCACTGTAACATACCAGCAGTAAACAAGAGATGTTACGGCAGTCTGGTCAAGAGAAGGCACTGTGCACACCACCATCAATTCTCAGTGTAGAACCTGGAACCAAGGAGAGGATCGGATGTCAAGAAAGCAAACCCTCAAGAATGCAGACTGTGAACTCAATGCATGCAAATGAGGAACTGCAGCTACCACTCCCGAGTGTGGGAACAGAACCAAGGACTGGGGATATGAGGTGTCTTATTCTACTTGTAATTTAATTTTTGTGCACATCTTAAATGAAGTTATTTACTCAGAACACCCTGACAGCAGTTTGGTAGGACCCTTAGTCAAGATGGATTTCAACCCAGATTTATGTTCGGCCATATTGGGAGATCCCAAGCATCTTTCCGGGTGGCACAGTGGTAAAGAATTCACTTCCCAATGCAAGAGACACAAATAGACTCCAGGTCAATCTCTGGGTTGGGAAGATCCCCTGGAGAAGGAAATGGAAACCCACTCCATTACTCTTGCCTAGAAAATTCCATGGACAGAGGAACCTGATGGGCTACAGTCCATGGGGTCACAAAATGTTAGACGTGACTGAGCAACTGTGCACACACACACACACACACACACACACAATTTGACAGTTACCAAGCTAAGTTCTCAGAACTTTAAACAACAATATAATTCTAGATTTTCTAAGTAAGATTTGGCCATTTTTTGTAACTATCTAGTGTTTCTGGAATTACAGTTTTAAAATATAAATAAGCATGTGTACTATAAAATGATGTTTTCTTTAGACTTTAAAAATCCCATTTCTTTTGGTTAAATCTTTTGGGTCTCTTGGAATCAGATTAATACCTCAGAGGGATGTGGTATGGGGTTGGCACTTTTTGGAGTTTCACGACGTACATCATTGCCTGGAAATTTTCTTGAGTTTGGCATGCATGGAGAGTCAGTGTAACCCATTCCATGATGAACTTATCCTCTTAAGAGTTTTTAAATGCTTGACTCGTGCCCACTGGTTTCCAGCTCTCTTGTTTTATATGTATCCATTAGCAAAGACTTCTATCTATACAAAACAAGACAAACAAGCATGCACTGTAACATACCAGTAGTAAACAAGAGATGTTATGGCAGTCTGGTCAAGAGAAGACACTGTGCACACCACCATCAATTCTCAGTGTAGAACCTGGAACCAAGGAGAGGATTGGATGTCAAGAAATCAAACCCCCAAGAATGCAGACTGTGAACTCAATGCATGTAAATGAGGAACTGCAGCTGCTACCAGCAGGTCCCAGCGTGGAGTGTGGGAACAGAACCAAGGACTAGGGTTTTCCACTAAAGTGGAGAATTGTGTCCCTAATGACAAGCAGTTTCCAATGTATAACTAGGGAGTCCAATTAATTGGGGAACTGACTGGAAAACCAATTAGATCAAGGGCTCACAACAAAGAGAGAGAAATACAGAACTGAGAGGAAGTTACCCACAGCCTTAGGAAATGGTGAGAAACACAAAGAACTCAAAGCATTATGTATAATGCCTGTGTTTCTCATTGTTCCTCAAGCCATCAGAAGTTCGCTGGGGATCCTGATACTGCCATCAAATCTGTTAAAATACGAAATTTAGCTTAATAAATTTAAAGAACCAGTTGACTTTATTCACTGATTTGTGAATTGGTCACCCTCCCATCTAGCACACATATATAGAGAGGAGATCTAAGGAGCTGTATAAAATGGAAGACAATAGACAGAAAGAGGGGAGAAGGAAAGAGCAGAACATTTCAGCCAAGGTCACCCTCCTTCAAGGGACAAGAGGGGTCTGTCAGGTGGATTACCTCACTAATGCTGACCAGAAAATTCCAGACTGACTGCTGATTACATTCTTGCGGGAGGCTGAAGCTGCTTTTAGGTTAGGTATTATATATCAAGTTGGTGACATGGGTTTAGCACATGGGCTAAATGGGCCTAATGGGTCCTACCAAACTGCTGTCAGGAGTGTTCTGATTAAATAAGTTAATTTAAGATGTGAACTTGAAAGTAAGGGTTCCCAAATTAGATACTTATATTTTTTTAAGGTACCTATATTTTTAAGACACCTATATTTTTAAGGCATTCTTTTTTAAAAATGGGCTATTATGGGCCTGATGTCTGCTTTATTTAACTACATGAATGTACTGCTGGACTTTCATTTTCCCATTTGTAAAATTGAGTTCACATTAGTGCCTTCTCCCCAAGATAAGCATGATGATGAAATGAGATTGTGCTTTTAAAAATACTTGCCCCAGTGCCTTGAATTTAGCAACTGCTTAAGATGTGGAAACATCTATTAATTAATAATCTGATTTTCCCAGGCATGTATACAGACACAGCTAGTTCTCTGCCAGAAGGTGAGAGCCTCCTTTGGCTGTCATCTGGATTGAACTCAGAGAGGTGACAAGAGTTGAAAATGATGTGTGACTTAACTCATAACAACCTTGTTGTTAAGTAGTCAAGCAGAAGATGTTAAAGATTTCTCTTGGCAAGTGAGATTAAGAGAATAAGAACTGGTGTTGTGATCTAGAGATCCCTTTGTCTAGGATAACATTTCTCAGATCAATTCTGGTGGAAACAAGACCTGAGAAGGGCTATGAAGCACTGGTTCTCTGGGCAAAAGCTCTGGAAAATGTTATAAGATACAGTGTGCATTGCATATCACAATGTATACTAACATATTAAAGGTTCAGAAAATACTAGTAGAAAAGAAACCACTTAAACTTCCTATATTTCTGAAATGTATGTTTCTGCTGCAATTTTAGCATCAGTTAACACCTCACAGTAAAGAGATCAAACCAGTCAATTCTAAAGGAAATCAACCCCAAATATTTGTCAGAAAGACTGATGCTGAAGCTGAAGCTCCACCACTTTGGCCACCTGATGTGAAGAGCTGACTTACTGGAAAAGACCCTAGTGCAAGGAAAGATTGAGGGCAGGAGTAGAAGTGGGCACAGAGGATGAGATGGTAGATAGCATCAGTGACTCAATAGACATGAGTCTGAGCTAACTCCAGGAAACAGTAGGACAGTGAAGCCCGGGGTGCTGCAGTCAATGGAGTCACAAAGAGTTGGCCATTACTCAGCAAATGAACAACATCTCAAGTAACATCATTTGGGAAATGCTAAGAGAAGCAGAAAAGAATTTATCTTTCAATCATCGATCATCAGCCTTTCCAAGGATGGATCCTGTTTCTGTTTCATAGTTTATGTTCATTTGTGTCATATTTTATTTTTTCCCTTTAAACAAATTTATGTATTTGTTTTAGTTGGAGGATAATCACTTTACAATATCATGATGGGTTTTGCCATACATCACTGTGGAGCAGCCACAGGTATCCGTGTGTCCCCTCCATCCGCTTTTAAAATATTTTTTTGCCCCAGTGCCTTGAATTTAGCAACTGCTTAAGATGTGGAAACATCTATTAATTAATAATCTGATTTTCCCAGGCATGTATACAGACACAGCTAGTTCTCTGCCAGAAGGTGAGGGCCTCCTTTGGCTGTCATCTGGATTGAACTCAGAGAGGTGACAAGAGTTGAAAATGATGTGTGACTTAACTCATAACAACCTTGTTGTTAAGTAGTCAAGCAGAAGATGTTAAAGATTTCTCTTGGCAAGTGAGATTAAGAGAATAAGAACTGGTGTTGTGATCTAGAGACCCCTTTGTCTAGGATAACATTTCTCAGATCAATTCTGGTGGAAACAAGACCTGAGAAGGGCTATGAAGCACTGGTTCTCTGGGCAAAAGCTCTGGAAAATGTTATAAGATACAGTGTGCATTGCATATCACAATGTATACTAACATATTAAAGGTTCAGAGAATACTAGTAGAAAAGAAACCACTTAAACTTCCTATATTTCTGAAATGTATGTTTCTGCTGCAATTTTAGCATCAGTTAACACCTCACAGTAAAGAGATCAAACCAGTCAATTCTAAAGGAAATCAACCCCGAATATTTGTCAGAAAGACTAATGCTGAAGCTGAAGCTCCACCACTTTGGCCACCTGATGTGAAGAGCTGACTTACTGGAAAAGACCCTAGTGCAAGGAAAGATTGAGGGCAGGAGTAGAAGTGGGCACAGAGGATGAGATGGTAGATAGCATCAGTGACTCAATAGACATGAGTCTGAGCTAACTCCAGGAAACAGTAGGACAGTGAAGCCCGGGGTGCTGCAGTCAATGGAGTCACAAAGAGTTGGCCATTACTCAGCAAATGAACAACATCTCAAGTAACATCATTTGGGAAATGCTAAGAGAAGCAGAAAAGAATTTATCTTTCAATCATCGATCATCAGCCTTTCCAAGGATGGATCCTGTTTCTATTTCATAGTTTATGTTCATTTGTGTCATATTTTATTTTTTCCCTTTAAACAAATTTATGTATTTGTTTTAGTTGGAGGATAATCACTTTACAATATCATGATGGGTTTTGCCATACATCACTGTGGAGAAGCCACAGGTATCCGTGTGTCCCCTCCATCCTGAACGCCCTTCCCACATCCCTCCCCACCCTCTCCCTCCAGGTTGTCACAGAGCACAAGTTTTGGGTACTCTATGTCATACATCAAACTTGTGCTAGTTGTCTATTTTACATATGGTAATATATATGTTTCAATGGGATGATTTGAGAGAATAGCACTGAGATATAGACTCTTATTGCCGTGCTAGTTTAGAAGCTCTAAAAAGCCATTCAGTCATTTCACCTATCTAGATCTTAGGAAAGAAATCAGAACTTGAGAGACAAATTGAGGAACCTTTAGCACCTTATTGTAAATTTTTTAATATAAGGGTCATATCTTTTTGAGCTCCTTATTGTCTATGTTTAACGTAGTGTTGTGGCATAGTACAAGCTTTTTTTTTGGGGGGGGGGCGGGGGGCGGGTTGGGGGGGGGGGGGAGCGGGCGGGCCACTTCTATTGGTCTTTCATTTCTCTATTTTCATCCGTCTTTGTTCTTTGGCTCCTGTGGGCCTCCCATCGCAGTGGCATCTGTCGTTGCAGAGCACCGGCTCTGGGCGCATGCGCTCCAGAGCTCCGGCTCGGTCATTGGACACATCGGTCCAGCCACTCCGCGGCACGTGGGATCTTCCCAGGCCAGGGATTGAACCGGCATCCCTTGCACTGCAAGGCGGTGTCCTTACCCACTGGACCACCAGGGGAAGCCCCATAGTACAAGCTTTTAAAATGTTTGGAAAAGAAAATTTATCTTTCAATCATCGATCAAATCGGGCCTTGCTGCAGTCAAGGATCGAGTTGGCCATTACTCAGCAAATGAACAACATCTCAAGTAACATCATTTGGGAAATGCTAAGAGAAGCAGAAAAGAATTTATCTTTCAATCATCGATCATCAGCCTTTCCAAGGATGGATCCTGTTTCTGTTTCATAGTTTATGTTCATTTGTGTCATATTTTATTTTTTCCCTTTAAACAAATTTATGTATTTGTTTTAGTTGGAGGATAATCACTTTACAATATCATGATGGGTTTTGCCATACATCACTGTGGAGAAGCCACAGGTATCCGTGTGTCCCCTCCATCCTGAACGCCCTTCCCACATCCCTCCCCACCCTCTCCCTCCAGGTTGTCACAGAGCACAAGTTTTGGGTACTCTATGTCATACATCAAACTTGTGCTAGTTGTCTATTTTACATATGGTAATGTATATGTTTCAATGGGATGATTTGAGAGAATAGCACTGAGATATAGACTCTTATTGCCGTGCTAGTTTAGAAGCTCTAAAAAGCCATTCAGTGATTTCACCTATCTAGATCTTAGGAAAGAAATCAGAACTTGAGAGACAAATTGAGGAACCTTTAGCACCTTATTGTAAATTTTTTAATATAAGGGTCATATCTTTTTGAGCTCCTTATTGTCTATGTTTAACGTAGTGTTGTGGCATAGTACAAGCTTTTTTTTGGGGGTGGGGTCGGGTTGGGGAGGGAGGGGAGCGGGCGGGCCACTTCCATTGGTCTTTCATTTCTCTATTTTCATCCGTCTTTGTTCTTTGGCTCCTGTGGGCCTCCCATCGCGGTGGCATCTGTCGTTGCAGAGCACCGGCTCTGGGCGCATGCGCTCCAGAGCTCTGGCTCGGCGATTGGACACATCGGTCCAGCCGCTCCGGGGCATGTGGGATCCTCCCAGGCCAGGGATAGAACCAGCGCCCCTTGCACTGCAAGGCGGTGTCCTTACCCACTGGACCACCAGGGGAAGCCCCATAGTACAAGCTTTTAAAATGTTTGGAAAACAAACCATCAGCTTAATACTCTACAAATCTGATAAATCAAAGTAGATTCGAAGTCAAATGGGCAGGTAAAATAGAAAGTGAATGAATGAAATGACAGTTTAAACTGTGGAATTGGGATGATCAACAATTAAAGTTGTATAGAGAAAAAAGAAGGATACCAAGGATTAAGTCAGTCACTAGCACTACAGAAAACGGAGTCAGAGAGGCTGAAGGAAAAACAACTGTTTCCCAATAGGACATGAAAGAAAGGGGGAAAGTGGGCGCTCAGTGACAACAGATAATCTGAGAGGTCGAGTAGGATGTTGTTATTAGTCACTAAATTGTGTCTGACTCTTTTGTGACCCCAAAGGACGGCAACCCACCAGGCTCCTCTGTCGTGGGATTTCCCAGGCAAGAATACTGGAGAGGGTTGTTGTGCCCTCCTCCCGAGGCTCTTCCCAACAGTTCACTTATTTCAGCCATGTTTTGGGGAAGATCAGTTTGGCAAGAATCCAAAGTCCTGATGTCTGGGCCTAGGTAGAACAGTAGTGTCCCTGGCATACTCACATTTTTAGAATGTGAAAGTAAGAACTCATGATAGGAGAAAATAAAATATAGCTTGGCTCTGTTATCACAGGCTGATTCTTTTTTTTTTAATAATTTTTAATTGGAGGGTAATTGTTTTACAATGCTGTGCTGGTTTCTGCCGTATAATAACGTGATGAAGCTGTAAGTGTACATATAACCCCTCCCTCTTACGCCTCCCTCCCACTCCACCCCACCCACCCCTCTAGGTGGTCACAGAGCGCTGAGGAGAGCTCCCTGTGTTGGGGAGAAGCCTCCCACTAGCTGTCCACTTTATACATGATAGCATATATACGTCGGGGCTACTGTCTCAACTCATCTCACCCTCTCCTTCCATCGTTGCTGTGTCCATAGCTCAGTTCTCTACATCTGCATCTCTATTCCTGGCCTCCAAATAGGTTCATCAGTAACACTTTTCTAGATTCTAATCTGTTAATATACGGTGTTTGTTCTTCTCTTTCTGATTTATTTCACCTTGTATCACAGGCTCTGGTTTCATTCACCTCGCTAGTTTTTTAAATTAATTTTTGTTGGAGTATAGTTTCTTTCTCGTGTTGATTTCTGTTGTACAAGCTTTTAAAATGTTTGGAAAACAAACCATCAGCTTAATACTCTACAAATCTGATAAATCAAAGTAGATTCGAAGTCAAATGGGCAGATAAAATAGAAAGTGAATGAATGAAATGACAGTTTAAACTGTGGAATTGGGATGATCAACATTTAAAGTTGTATAGAGAAAAAAGAAGGATACCAAGGATTAAGTCAGTCACTAGCACTACAGAAAACGGAGTCAGAGAGGCTGAAGGAAAAACAACTGTTTCCCAATAGGACATGAAAGAAAGGGGGAAAGTGGGTGCTCAGTGACAACAGATAATCTGAGAGGTCGAGTAGGATGTTGTTATTAGTCACTAAATTGTGTCTGACTCTTTTGTGACCCCAAAGGACGGCAACCCACCAGGCTCCTCTGTCGTGGGATTTCCCAGGCAAGAATACTGGAGAGGGTTGTTGTGCCCTCCTCCCGAGGCTCTTCCCAACAGTTCACTTATTTCAGCCGTGTTTTGGGGAAGATCAGTTTGGCAAGAATCCAAAGTCCTGATGTCTGGGCCTACGTAGAACAGTAGTGTCCCTGACATACTCACATTTTTAGAATGTGAAAGTAAGAACTCATGATAGGAGAAAATAAAATATAGCTTGGCTGTTATCACAGGCTGATTCTTTTTTTTTTTAATTTTTAATTGGAGGGTAATTGTTTTACAATGCTGTGCTGGTTTCTGCCATACAATAATGTGATGAAGCTCTAAGTGTACATATAACCCCTTCCTCTTACGCCTCCCTCCCACTCCACCCCACCCACCCCTCTAGGTGGTCACAGAGCGCTGAGGAGAGCTCCCTGTGTTGGGGAGAAGCCTCCCACTAGCTGTCCACTTTACACATGATAGCATATATACGTCGGGGCTACTGTCTCAACCCATCTCACCCTCTCCTTCCGTCGTTGCTGTGTCCACAGCTCAGTTCTCTACATCTGCATCTCTATTCCTGGCCTCCAAATAGGTTCATCAGTAACACTTTTCTAGATTCTAATCTGTTAATATACGGTGTTTGTTCTTCTCTTTCTGATTTATTTCACCCTGTATCACAGGCTCTGGTTTCATTCACCTCGCTAGTTTTTTAAATTAATTTTTGTTGGAGTATAGTTTCTTTCTCGTGTTGTGTTCATTTCTGTTGTACAGCAAAGTGAATCAGCTGTTTACATACATCCTCTCTTTTTTTGGATTTCCTTCCCATTTAGGTCACCACAGAGTACTGAGTAGGGTTCCTTGTGCTATAGTAGGTTCTCATTAGCTATCTACTTTACACGTAGCAGTATATGTACATCAACCCCAATCTCCCAATTTATCCAACCATCCGATTCCCACCTTGGTATCTGTAAATTCATTCTCTACCTCTGTGTCTCTATTTCTGCTTTGTAAATAAGTTCTTCTGTCCTGTTTTTCTAGATTCCACATATAAGCAATATTATACAATATTTAGTTTTCTCTTTGTGAATTAACTTCACTCTGTACAATAGTCTAGGTCAATCCACTTCTCTGCAAATGGCCTTATTTCATTACTTTCTATAGCTGAGGCTGATTCTTTTTACACTTTTAATTATAAAAAATTTTAACATACGCAAAGCAGAGAGAGAAGGACATTGAACCCATACATCCTAGCACCCAGCTTGAACCCCTATCACTTAATGGGCAATTTTGTTTCACCAACACCTCCATGTACTTGCCCCTACACATGCTGGATTATCGCAAAGGAGTCATTACATACCAGATTATGTCACTCATGATATTTTTGTATGATACTATACAAAGAATATACACCAGGTAGGGCTTCCCTGGTGGTCCAGTGGGTAAGGACACCACCTTGCAGTGCAAGGGGCACCAGTTCAATCCCTGGCCTGGGAAGATCCCACATGCCACGGAGTGGCTGGACAGATGTTTCCAACTACCGAGCCAGAGCTCTAGGGCACATGTGCCCAGAGCTGGTGCTCTGCAACGAGAGAGGCCAATGCAATGGGAGGCCCACATGAGTCAAGGAACAAAGATGGATGAAAACAGATAAATGAAAGACCAATAGAAGTGGCCAAAAAAAGACAAAAAAAAAAGAATATACACCAGGTATACTCAAGGTATACACCAGGGCTTCCCTGTTGGCTTAGACAGTAAAGAATCTGCCTGCAATGCAGGAGACCCAGTTCAATCCCTGGGTCAGGTAGATCCCCTGGAGAAGAAAATGGCAAACCAATCCAGTATTATTGCCTGGAGAATTCCATGAACAGAGGAATCTGGCAAGCTATGGTCCACGGAGTTGCACAAAATCAGACACAACTCAGTAACTAATACTTTCACTTCACTTTCAAAAGTATAAGGATAGGCAGGGGAAAGAACAGTTTTGTGTGGCGGGCTCCCTCCTAGAGCAGATGAACACACAAAAAATCTAACTCCAAGGAGGAAATTCCTCTTTCCTTCCCCAGAGCATGTAGCTATAATCAGCAGAAAGTCAGCATAGTGCGACTTTGCTCTGAATAACCAAACAGAGAAAAACTACTAGGATTTTCAAAGTAGAGAATGGCTTTGGATAAAGTTTAAATTCCTTTCTTCTAAATAGACTTACTCAAAGAAGAAAAGAGGTATTTTCAGAAATTTTCTAATTTGAGATAAAATTGCATCTATGAAAGTAGGGTAAGCAATCATGAAGAAAAGAGCAATCTATAATCAAGAATGCTTGGTACTTGAAGAATTAACAAAACATTTAATGATTTATATGGAAAGATACAGAATGTTCATGGATCTGATGACTCAGTATTGCTAAGATGTCAACTGAATATTTTCCTAAACTTAACCTATAGATTCAAAACTTTCCCAGTTAAAGCCCTAGCATGGTTGTTTGCAGTAACTGGAAAGAAAATTAAAAATTTTATTTGGAAAATCAAAGGCCCTAAAATAGTTATAAGAATTTTGAAAAAGAACAAAGTTGAAGGTTTATACTGCCTAACTTTAAGGCTTTCTATATCTCTAAACAGTAATCAAGACAGTGTTGTACTGGTGTAAAGATAAACATTTAGGTTATTAAAATAGAATAAAGGATCCAGTAACAAGGCCACATGTATGTATTCATTAATTTGTACCATAGGTACCAAGGTAATTAAATAGAGGATGGAGAGTCTTTTCAGCAAATGCTGTCAGAACAATCAGATATTCATTTGGGAGGAAAAATGAGCACTCACTCTTACCTTACATGACACAGAAAATTTAATTGTTATTAAATTTTACAAAATCTTACAAAATCTAAAACTATACAACTTTTTAAAGGAGAATCTAGGAGAAAATCTCTGTGACCTTTTGATATAGAAAGATTTCCTATACAAGAAGCTAAAAGCATTAAGCATAGGAAAAAAATCAGTGAAATGAACTTCATAAAAATTTAAAATGTCTGCTCTTCAAAAACCACAAACCAAAAGAAAATGTTTGCAACACATATCTGATAAAAACTTTTACCCAGAAAGTGAAAACTTACGACTCAGTAAAAAGACAGTAAACAATTTGGAATTGTACATGTCTGTAAAGAAAAAAATCTATAAAAGTAAAAAGTTAAATAAAGGGTGTCCCTGGTGGCTGAGTGGTAAAGAATCTGCCTGCCAATGCAGGAGACATGGGTTCAATTCCTGATCCAGGAAGATCCCACATGCCATAGAGAAACTAAACTCATAGCAAGAAAAGAACAAAAAAAAAAAAGTTAAATAAAAAATAAACACACACACACACACACACACAAGATGGTAAGCAACCCAATGTAAAAACAGGCAAACATTTGAACTGACACTTTACAAATGAAACACATAAAAGATGTGAAACATTATCAGCATGACGATAATGCAAACTAAAATCAGCATGAGACACCACAGCATAGCTATTAGAATAACTAGAAAAACCAATGAAAACTGACAAAAACAAAAACACAATGTTAAATCTCTGTGAAGATGTGAAATATCTCTTGAAAAAGTAAAATGATATAATCACTCAAGAAAAGAGTTTAGTCGTCTCTTTAAAAATTAAACACAATTATCATATTTTCCAGCAATTTTGCTCTTAGCTATCCATCCAGTCAAGAAAAATGAAAATATTGGTCTACACAAAGAACGTAAAGTATTCATAACAGCTTTGTTTAAATTAGGCAAAAACTGGGGGCTTCCCTGGTGGTCCAATGGGTAAAGAGTCCGCCTTGCTGTGCAAGGGGCACCGGTTCGATCCCTGGCCCAGGAAAATCCCACATGCAGCAGAGCGACTGGACCAGCGTATCCAATTACAAGCCAGCGCTCTGGAGCGCGTGCACCCAGAGCCGGTGCTCTGCAACAAGAGAGGTCACTGCGATGGGAGGACCACACAGGCCAAAAAATGAAGATGGATGAAAATAAATAAATAAAAAAACAATAAAAGAGGCCAAAATGTAAACAAAGATCCATTCTATAAAAAATAACCTGAAAACAATCCAAATGTCTATCAATAAATGAATAGATACATGTGGTATATCTATCCAAAAGAATGCTACTTAGCAATGAAAAAAAAAAAAAAAAGAACAAACTACTGATGCACCACAAACCTAATTTCAAAACCTGCTATGCAAAGACAGGTAGATTCAAATGAGTGCTGAGTATATTATCTTATTTATATGAAATTCTAGGTTAAAAACAAAAATCTAACATATAGTGACAAAGCAAATCAGTGGTCACTTGAGGCCCATGTAGGGTGGTAAAAGCCTCAAAGGAACACTTTGGGTGATGAAAACATTTTAAAGTCTTGATTGTGGTATACGTAATGAGTGAATAGAGTGTCAAAACTTATTAAGCTGCACATTCTAAATGGGTCCATTTATTGAGGTTATTCAGGCCTCAATAAAGTTGAAGATTTCTTTTAAAAACCAAGGTGGACGGGCTTCCCTGGTAGCTCAGTGGTAAAGAGTTCACCTGCCAATGCAGGGGACACGAGTTTGATCCCTGATCTGGGAAGATCCCACATACTGTGGAGCAACTAAGCCCGTGAGCCACAACTATTGGGCTTGTGCTCTAGAGCCTCAGAGCCGCAACTATTGAGCCCAGGTGCCACAATTATTGAAGCCCATGTGCCCTAGAGCCCAAGTCCCACAAGAGAAGTCACTGCAACAAGAAGCCTGTTCACCTCAACTAGAGAGTAGCCCCCACTCCCTACAACTAGAGAAGAGCCTGTGGCAGCAGTGAAAACCCACAAGAGCAAAAATAAAACAATTAAATAAAATTAAAAAAAAGAATCTTAAAAAATAAAACCATGTTGGAGACAATGAAGATTTCATTCTATATTTAACTAGAACTTAATAGAAAAAGGGGGGATTAAAGTGAATTAAGGGGGACAAAAGACAGAGACCAGATCCTAGAAATCTGATTTACTTGGAATCCTGGGAAAGGAGAAGAAAAGGAGATGAAGCCAAATAAATAACAGAAAAAACCTTCTTGAATTAAAACTGTAAGTAAGCATGTTTAAATAAAATAAATATTCATTAAATGACAAACTTCTTGCTATAATGTGGTGAAGTTTTTAAATTTCAGAAACAGTAAACAAAGATCCATTCTATAAAAAATAACCTGAAAACAATCCAAATGTCTATCAATAAATGAATAGATACATGTGGTATATCTATCCAAAAGAATGCTACTTAGCAATGAAAAAAAAAAAAAAAAAGAACAAACTACTGATGCACCACAAACCTAATTTCAAAACCTGCTATGCAAAGACAGGTAGATTCAAATGAGTGCTGAGTATATTATCTTATTTATATGAAATTCTAGGTTAAAAACAAAAATCTAACATATAGTGACAAAGCAAATCAGTGGTCACTTGAGGCCCATGTAGGGTGGTAAAAGCCTCAAAGGAACACTTTGGGTGATGAAAACATTTTAAAGTCTTGATTGTGGTATACGTAATGAGTGAATAGAGTGTCAAAACTTATTAAGCTGCACATTCTAAATGGGTCCATTTATTGAGGTTATTCAGGCCTCAATAAAGTTGAAGATTTCTTTTAAAAACCAAGGTGGACGGGCTTCCCTGGTAGCTCAGTGGTAAAGAGTTCACCTGCCAATGCAGGGGACACGAGTTTGATCCCTGATCTGGGAAGATCCCACATACTGTGGAGCAACTAAGCCCGTGAGCCACAACTATTGGGCTTGTGCTCTAGAGCCTCAGAGCCGCAACTATTGAGCCCAGGTGCCACAATTATTGAAGCCCATGTGCCCTAGAGCCCAAGTCCCACAAGAGAAGTCACTGCAACAAGAAGCCTGTTCACCTCAACTAGAGAGTAGCCCCCACTCCCTACAACTAGAGAAGAGCCTGTGGCAGCAGTGAAAACCCACAAGAGCAAAAATAAAATAATTAAATAAAATTAAAAAAAAGAATCTTAAAAAATAAAACCATGTTGGAGACAATGAAGATTTCATTCTATATTTAACTAGAACTTAATAGAAAAAGGGGGGATTAAAGTGAATTAAGGGGGACAAAAGACAGAGACCAGATCCTAGAAATCTGATTTACTTGGAATCCTGGGAAAGGAGAAGAAAAGGAGATGAAGCCAAATAAATAACAGAAAAAACCTTCTTGAATTAAAACTGTAAGTAAGCATGTTTAAATAAAATAAATATTCATTAAATGACAAACTTCTTGCTATAATGTGGTGAAGTTTTTAAATTTCAGAAACAGTAAAATAAATATATGCATTTACTCTTAGGTTTCTCTTCTGTCACAATGAGATTTTGTATCTAATTGACAATGAAGCAGCATGCAGTATTGAGGGGAAAGATGTGACCCAAGAATTGGGTACCCCATATGGTGAGGCCAACAAATATTCTCAGATATATAAGGGCCAAAAAAGTCTACCAACACCAATAGACTCACTGGAAAAAAAAAAAGGAAACGTATTTCAATTCATCATGATACAAATTAAAGTGAGAAAATGAAGAATGTGGTACTCATTGTATGCAAGAACCAAGGTGGTCAATAACATCTATTAAACACAGTGTGAAGGGTACGGATTGTTGTGATATACCTTAAAGACTAAACTGATCTTGATAAGTATAATCCTTAGAAGAGAAGCTTAGTAACAATAACCAGGATCTAAAATCTAAGAGCAAAGTAACAAATACTAGAAAGCAGTGAGTGTTGATAGGAGTGTTTTGAGGGAGTGAGAGTATGTTAAACCTATAGTTGTATGTTTGTTTTTTTAATTTTTTTTAAGTAAAGGACAAATTAGCTTTAAAATTAGCTCATACTTGAAATTAAAACTTCAATAAAATAAGGAGAAATAAGTTTTTTAAAACTGGAAGCTCATCACTAATAAAATTTGCAGCATACTTTTCAAAATACTAGAATTTTAAAACCATAAAATCACATTTAAAAAGCAAGAAAAATAAAAACAGAGACAAGGCATAAAATACCAAAATCATAAAAATGGATAACCCATAGCCATGTTAATATTTTTTATGATTGATAATGAATATAAATGGATTAACTCTTTTATTACAAATGAAAGGGTTTCAGGTTGGGCCAGAATACCAAATCAAAATAAATGTCACCTCTATAAGACACACTTAAGTAAATAATGCTTAAACATTGTGGGATGTACAAAGGAAAATCAAGACAAGACAAGAAAAGAAAAGGTAGCCAAGCCAGATGGAGTTAAAATAGGATTCACTAGCTATAAACACTGAACAGGATTTAGAGGTAATAAACAAATGATGAATAATAGTTTTAAAAATTTGAATAATATAACTAAAACTCTGACTGAATAAATATGCAATTTTATGCTCTAGATAAAATACATCATTTTGAAACATTATGGAAATTTAACAAAAAAATCCCAACTAGCTCTGAGACAGTTTGGACCCCTTAGCCAGCAGCTCCAGGATTCAGTCCCACCCACAAGTGAGCAAACACCAGTTCTGGGACCCCCTTATCCCTGGCCCAGGGCCCTGCAGCCAGAGACCACTGGACCCAGCTCTGCTCACCGGGGAGCAGGCACTAGACTTGAAACCCCCTGGATCACAGTTCTGCCCACCAGTATGCCAACTCCGGCTCTAGGACATCTTGGTCCCTTCAACCTACTACACCTGGATTTAGTCCTCACCCACCCACTGTAGGGGTTTTGTATGCAAGAACCAAGGTGGTCAATAACATCTATTAAACACAGTGTGAAGGGTAGGATTGTTGTGATATACCTTAAAGACTAAACTGATCTTGATAAGTATAATCCTTAGAAGAGAAGCTTAGTAACAATAACCAGGATCTAAAATCTAAGAGCAAAGTAACAAATACTAGAAAGCAGTGAGTGTTGATAGGAGTGTTTTGAGGGAGTGAGAGTATGTTAAACCTATAGTTGTATGTTTGTTTTTTTAATTTTTTTTAAGTAAAGGACAAATTAGCTTTAAAATTAGCTCATACTTGAAATTAAAACTTCAATAAAATAAGGAGAAATAAGTTTTTTAAAACTGGAAGCTCATCACTAATAAAATTTGCAGCATACTTTTCAAAATACTAGAATTTTAAAACCATAAAATCACATTTAAAAAGCAAGAAAAATAAAAACAGAGACAAGGCATAAAATACCAAAATCATAAAAATGGATAACCCATAGCCATGTTAATATTTTTTATGATTGATAATGAATATAAATGGATTAACTCTTTTATTACAAATGAAAGGGTTTCAGGTTGGGCCAGAATACCAAATCAAAATAAATGTCACCTCTATAAGACACACTTAAGTAAATAATGCTTAAACATTGTGGGATGTACAAAGGAAAATCAAGATAAGACAAGAAAAGAAAAGGTAGCCAAGCCAGATGGAGTTAAAATAGGATTCACTAGCTATAAACACTGAACAGGATTTAGAGGTAATAAACAAATGATGAATAATAGTTTTAAAAATTTGAATAATATAACTAAAACTCTGACTGAATAAATATGCAATTTTATGCTCTAGATAAAATACATCATTTTGAAACATTATGGAAATTTAACAAAAAAATCCCAACTAGCTCTGAGACAGTTTGGACCCCTTAGCCAGCAGCTCCAGGATTCAGTCCCACCCACAAGTGAGCAAACACCAGTTCTGGGACCCCCTTATCCCTGGCCCAGGGCCCTGCAGCCAGAGACCACTGGACCCAGCTCTGCTCACCGGGGAGCAGGCACTAGACTTGAAACCCCCTGGATCACAGTTCTGCCCACCAGTATGCCAACTCCGGCTCTAGGACATCTTGGTCCCTTCAACCTACTACACCTGGATTTAGTCCCACTCACCAGCAGGCCAGCACTGGCATGAGGCAACTCAGAACCCATAGCCATCCATGCCAGGAACCAACCCTACTCATCAGCAGGCTGAAACCATATTTGAGAAACCCAGTCCCTCCAACCACCCCCCAGAAACTGGCTCTGTCCAATAGTGAGCTGGCATGAGCCCTGGGACCACCCCAGGGTTCCACAGACAGCCACCTTGTGATCTGGCCCCACGAGCCAGCAGCCAGTCATCTCCACACACGGCAGGGCCTGGCAACCCACTGGACTAGGGGACAGCCATGCCTACCAGACTGTAGTTGACACAGAGGGCCCCCCTGGAGCACACAGCTCTGGTGACCAAGGGGGAGTGCACTGCTTGACCCTCTCAACACCAAAAACATCCAAACAATGCAATTAAAAATACGCAGAAGACATGAATAGATGCCTTTTTCAAAGAAGACATAGAGATGGACAACAGACATATGAAAAGATGCCCAATAATGCTAATCATCGGAGAAGTGTAAATCAAAACCACAATGAAATATTACCTCACACCTATCAGAATGGCTCCCATCACAAAGTCTAGAAATAATAATGTTGGAGAGGATGTGGACAAAAGAGGACTCTTGTACACTGTTGATGGGAATGTAAATTGGTACATCCCCCGTGGAAAATATTGTGACGCTTTCCAGAAAACTAAAAATAGAACTGTGATATGATCCAGCAATTCCATGCCTGGCTATATGCCGGAAGATAATGAAAACACTAGTTTGAAAAGATACATGAACCCCAATGCTCATAGCAGCATTATCTACAATAGCCAAGATATGGAAGCAACCTAAGTGTCCATAGACAGATGCATAAATAAAGAAAGTGTGTGTGTGTGTGTGTGTGTGTGTGTGCATGCGTGCGTGTATTGTATATAATAGAATATTACCTGGCCATTAAAAATAATAAAAATAACCATTTACAGTACCATGGATGGACCTGGAGGGTATTATGCTTAGCAAATTAAGTCAGACAGGAAAACAGATACTGCGTGTGATCACTTATACACAAAATCTAAAAAAAAAAGATAAAACAAATATAACAAAATAGGGGAGAAAAGAATAAATAAGAAGGATTTGCGCTATATGACTCTTGAACATTTTAAACTCATGGTATTTAAATTAGCTTCATTTTACTTCTCTTACACTGGATACTTGGTCAGATTTGACCTGGCCTAATGACCTTTTTCTTCCTTTTGATCTACATCCTCAGTGGCAGCACTGTGCTCCTCACTGGATACAACTTAAGTAGAACCCCTTACCTAAAAGATCTAAAAGTTCATCATGGAATGATGGCACAAGGAAATGACAATGGAAGTGGTCAAATCTGTGTAAGTTCCAATCTTAGGGGTGACTCTCTAAACACCTTCTACTTTAAGTGTAGTTATCCAACTGAAGCATCATCATCCCCTGGAAACTTGTCAAATGTGCACATTCCTGGGCCCCACCCACACCTACTGCATCAACAGTCTCTGGAGGTAGGGCCCAGCATCTGTGTTCTGCAGTCTCTCCAGGTGATGGATACACCTGCTAAAGTTTTAGAATCACTGCTCTGAACTAGTCTCCATTTTACAACTCAGCTTCATAAAATACGTAATGACGTTGATTTTCCATTCATGAGGCCAATATTTCCTTTACATAATCAATAGGTGGGTAGGATGTGATTGTTAGGCGCAGGAAATGGGGAAAGTGGAGATGGAGGTCACAGGGGCTAGTATTTCATATTCCTTCTAAGTGACAACTTTTTACCCTTTCTGTCTCATACGGACAGAGAAACCAAACAATTTTTTTAAACAAAATTTAAACTCAACATTGAACGAGGTAACCAGGCAAAGGACAGAATCTCAGGCAGTTAGCTTCCAGTTCCTCGTAATTTATCCTTTCCTCTTGACTTCCTTGTTCTGTCATGTGAAATTACTACCATTAATGACAACGTATAATGGCTTAAATAATTCTTCCACAAGCAAGTTTTCTTGCTTTAGATTCCCAAGTTCTGAAGAAGAGAAAACGTTGTTCATGATGCTTTGGACCCTCTATCCATATGTTATAGAGAACTGTAACAGCTGTTGTGGACAAAAATTAAAAAAATACTGCATGTGATCACTTATACACAAAATCTAAAAAAAAAAGATAAAACAAATATAACAAAATAGGGGAGAAAAGAATAAATAAGAAGGATTTGCGCTATATGACTCTTGAACATTTTAAACTCATGGTATTTAAATTAGCTTCATTTTACTTCTCTTACACTGGATACTTGGTCAGATTTGACCTGGCCTAATGACCTTTTTCTTCCTTTTGATCTACATCCTCAGTGGCAGCACTGTGCTCCTCACTGGATACAACTTAAGTAGAACCCCTTACCTAAAAGATCTAAAAGTTCATCATGGAATGATGGCACAAGGAAATGACAATGGAAGTGGTCAAATCTGCGTAAGTTCCAATCTTAGGGGTGACTCTCTAAACACCTTCTACTTTAAGTGTAGTTATCCAACTGAAGCATCGTCATCCCCTGGAAACTTGTCAAATGTGCACATTCCTGGGCCCCACCCACACCTACTGCATCAACAGTCTCTGGAGGTAGGGCCCAGCATCTGTGTTCTGCAGTCTCTCCAGGTGATGGATACACCTGCTAAAGTTTTAGAATCACTGCTCTGAACTAGTCTCCATTTTACAACTCAGCTTCATAAAATACGTAATGACGTTGATTTTCCATTCATGAGGCCAATATTTCCTTTACATAATCAATAGGTGGGTAGGATGTGATTGTTAGGCGCAGGAAATGGGGAAAGTGGAGATGGAGGTCACAGGGGCTAGTATTTCATATTCCTTCTAAGTGACAACTTTTTACCCTTTCTGTCTCATACGGACAGAGAAACCAAACAATTTTTTTAAACAAAATTTAAACTCAACATTGAACGAGGTAACCAGGCAAAGGACAGAATCTCAGGCAGTTAGCTTCCAGTTCCTCGTAATTTATCCTTTCCTCTTGACTTCCTTGTTCTGTCATGTGAAATTACTACCATTAATGACAACGTATAATGGCTTAAATAATTCTTCCACAAGCAAGTTTTCTTGCTTTAGATTCCCAAGTTCTGAAGAAGAGAAAACGTTGTTCATGATGCTTTGGACCCTCTATCCATATGTTATAGAGAACTGTAACAGCTGTGTGAGCCCACCTTCTCAGAAAGCAGATGCTATTAAAATAGTCTTGTGTGGGAGGGTTAAATTAGGAGCTAGGGATTAAAATATACATACCACCATACATAAAAATAGACAACCATCAAGGACTTATTGTATATAACACAGGGAACTAAATTCAATGTCTTATAATAACCTGCAATGAAAAGGAATCTTAAAAAGAATACATATATATATATAGGCTTCCTTGGTGGTTCAGTGGTAAGAAATCTACCCACTAGTACAGGAGATACGGGTTCAGTTTCTGGGTCAGGAAGATGCCCTGGAGAAACAGCTACCAACTCCAGTATTCTTACCTGGAGAATTCCATGGACAGAGGAGGAGCCGGACATGACTTAGTGACTGAACAACTAAATCACTTTGTGGTATACCTAAAACTAACACAGCATTGTAAATCAACAATTTTTAATAAAATAGTCTTCTGTGTTTCTTGCAGTCATATCCCCTTTAAAAATTCCTGTCTCAATACTACAAAAGATGTCCCATCTCTTCTTTTAAACTATAGAGAGAATATGAGTCATTCAAAGCAGGACTATGGATCCTAACACTTGCCTTCGAATGGAATAGACCCACCCTTTCCAGGAATGAAGTGTAGTGGCTGCTCACGTGCAACTAAACAATTTGTGTAGGATTCCTAATATTTTCATGAGGAGTAGCCAGGCTTTAGGAAATGTGACATTGCTAAGGTTATGTAAGAATTTTGCCAGCAGCTTCACTTAATTATTTCAAACAGGTCAGTGGAATTTAATTTGTCTTTTGGGTGGAGTCCAGCAGAAACAGACTAGGTATTAACACGAACTAGAAAATTCTGGAGTGCTTCTCGGCATGCTATAAATACTTTCAAGGATCAATGAGACTTTAGGAATGACTTAGAGAAGATACAGATAATTGTGTTCCCTTAAAACTCATTGCTCACAATAGAGAAAATACGTCACTTACCTTTAACTTTTGAACTATTTCTTTGTATGAAGTGAGACATGATTATTAAGCCCAATTTTATTTCCCTTAATCTTACCTTTCATAAAGTTTTTCCATTTAAGACTAATGTCCATAAAACTCTCAGTTGTTATTGGAGTGCATGCTGTACTATGTAAAAGCTAGTAATTGGGTCGATGAGTCAGGTAGAGCAATAAGGAGTCATTCGGAACTTAGCAAAAGTTTTAATTTCATGAGAATGAAGACCCTTAGAGAACCAATACAGTTTATAACAAAAAAATCATATTCCAGGTGCTTGTGTTTCATTTCTAAAGTAAATTGTTATATAAGAACCATGCCATTTTTTAAAGGATTTTTAAAATTTTTTCATATCTTTTATATTTGTTTGTTATTTATTTATTTTCATCCATCTTTATTCTTTGGCCTGTGTAGGCCTCCCATCGCAGTGGCCTTTCTCATTGCAGAGCACCAGCTCTGGTGCATGCGCCAGAGCACTGGCTCATAATTGGACACACAGTCCAGCCACCCGTGGCATGTGGAATGATCATAAAATAGTCTTACTTGTGTTTCTTGAAAAAAAAAGCCCCATTTTCCCCTTTAAAAATTCCTGTCTCAATACTACAAAAGATGTCCCATCTCTTCTTTTAAACTATAGAGAGAATATGAGTCATTCAAAGCAGGACTATGGATCCTAACACTTGCCTTCGAATGGAATAGACCCACCCTTTCCAGGAATGAAGTGTAGTGGCTGCTCACGTGCAACTAAACAATTTGTGTAGGATTCCTAATATTTTCATGAGGAGTAGCCAGGCTTTAGGAAATGTGACATTGCTAAGGTTATGCAAGAATTTTGCCAGCAGCTTCACTTAATTATTTCAAACAGGTCAGTGGAATTTAATTTGTCTTTTGGGTGGAGTCCAGCAGAAACAGACTAGGTATTAACACGAACTAGAAAATTCTGGAGTGCTTCTCGGCATGCTATAAATACTTTCAAGGATCAATGAGACTTTAGGAATGACTTAGAGAAGATACAGATAATTGTGTTCCCTTAAAACTCATTGCTCACAATAGAGAAAATACGTCACTTACCTTTAACTTTTGAACTATTTCTTTGTATGAAGTGAGACATGATTATTAAGCCCAATTTTTTTTCCCCTTAATCTTACCTTTCATAAAGTTTTTCCATTTAAGACTAATGTCCATAAAACTCTCAGTTGTTATTGGAGTGCATGCTGTACTATGTAAAAGCTAGTAATTGGGTCGATGAGTCAGGTAGAGCAATAAGGAGTCATTCGGAACTTAGCAAAAGTTTTAATTTCATGAGAATGAAGACCCTTAGAGAACCAATACAGTTTATAACAAAAAAATCATATTCCAGGTGCTTGTGTTTCATTTCTAAAGTAAATTGTTATATAAGAACCATGCCATTTTTTAAAGGATTTTTAAAAATTTTTCATATCTTTTATATTTGTTTGTTATTTATTTATTTTCATCCATCTTTATTCTTTGGCCTGTGTAGGCCTCCCATCGCAGTGGCCTTTCTCATTGCAGAGCACCAGCTCTGGGTGCATGCGCGCCAGAGCACTGGCTCATAATTGGACACACCAGTCCAGCCACTCCGTGGCATGTGGAATCTTCCCTGGCCAGGGATTGAACCAGTGTCCCCTGTACTGCAAGACTGGACCATCAGGGAAGCCCAAGACCATGTCATGTTTAATGTAAACTTTTCTTTCATAGTTTATTTGTAGACATAAATGACTAATTGCTACATCATTGTTTTCCTGTTTTCACCAGTGTCTATGTACCACAGGCAAAACCAATCAGGATTGAAAAACCTGATTAGTTTAACTCACAGTGATTCATCTGTGTGGTCACACCTCACAGGGGGAGTCTGGAAACACCAGTTTTACTAGTTCCAGGAGAAATGATCCATGCCTCAGAAACAGCCTGTCAACTTCCCACCTCTTTTCTGTCTCCCTGTGTACCCTTTTCCCTCTCTTATTAAGGACATGAATCTCTCTTCATTTCTAGAAGGATCTTCCTGATTCTACCCTGAACCTGACATCTCCAAGATCATAACTGGAGTAAGAGGAAGAGCCTGGCAATAAAGGGTGTGGAGCAGGAGATCTCAACTGCTGGGAGTAAGACAGGCTACAAGGATGTGTTGTACAACCAGGGGAATAGAGACAGCATTCTATAACAATTCTAAGTAGAGTGTAACCTCTGAACATTGTATAAAAACTAAAAAGAGGGCTTCCCTGGTGGTCCAATGGGTAAGGACACCGCCTTGCAGTGCAAGGGGCGCTGGTTCAATCCCTGGCCTGGGAAGATCCCATGTGCCATGGAGTGGCTGAACTGATTAATCTTACCTTTCATAAAGTTTTTCCATTTAAGACTAATGTCCATAAAACTCTCAGTTGTTATTGGAGTGCATGCTGTACTATGTAAAAGCTAGTAATTGGGTCGATGAGTCAGGTAGAGCAATAAGGAGTCATTCGGAACTTAGCAAAAGTTTTAATTTCATGAGAATGAAGACCCTTAGAGAACCAATACAGTTTATAACAAAAAAATCATATTCCAGGTGCTTGTGTTTCATTTCTAAAGTAAATTGTTATATAAGAACCATGCCATTTTTTAAAGGATTTTTAAAAATTTTTCATATCTTTTATATTTGTTTGTTATTTATTTATTTTCATCCATCTTTATTCTTTGGCCTGTGTAGGCCTCCCATCGCAGTGGCCTTTCTCATTGCAGAGCACCAGCTCTGGGTGCATGCGCGCCAGAGCACTGGCTCATAATTGGACACACCAGTCCAGCCACTCCGTGGCATGTGGAATCTTCCCTGGCCAGGGATTGAACCAGTGTCCCCTGTACTGCAAGACTGGACCATCAGGGAAGCCCAAGACCATGTCATGTTTAATGTAAACTTTTCTTTCATAGTTTATTTGTAGACATAAATGACTAATTGCTACATCATTGTTTTCCTGTTTTCACCAGTGTCTATGTACCACAGGCAAAACCAATCAGGATTGAAAAACCTGATTAGTTTAACTCACAGTGATTCATCTGTGTGGTCACACCTCACAGGGGGAGTCTGGAAACACCAGTTTTACTATTTCCCAGGAGAAATGATCCATGCCTCAGAAACAGCCTGTCAACTTCCCACCTCTTTTCTGTCTCCCTGTGTACCCTTTTCCCTCTCTTATTAAGGACATGAATCTCTCTTCATTTCTAGAAGGATCTTCCTGATTCTACCCTGAACCTGACATCTCCAAGATCATAACTGGAGTAAGAGGAAGAGCCTGGCAATAAAGGGTGTGGAGCAGGAGATCTCAACTGCTGGGAGTAAGACAGGCTACAAGGATGTGTTGTACAACCAGGGGAATAGAGACAGCATTCTATAACAATTCTAAGTAGAGTGTAACCTCTGAACATTGTATAAAAACTAAAAAGAGGGCTTCCCTGGTGGTCCAATGGGTAAGGACACCGCCTTGCAGTGCAAGGGGCGCTGGTTCAATCCCTGGCCTGGGAAGATCCCATGTGCCATGGAGCGGCTGAACTGATGTGTCCAGCCGCTGAAAGGGTTTTACCTCTATTTGAGACTTAAACCCAGGGCCCAGACCTGATCGAATCCTGCTTAGGACTTGAACCCTTGTGGCTGGAGCTCAAATTCCAGCCAAAACCCTGTTTGGGACTCGAACCCAGTCTCTGGCTTAGGACTTGAACCCAGTCAGAACTCTGTTTAGGACTTGAACTCATGCTGCTGGGACTTAAACCCAGCCAAAACCCTGTTTGGGACTTGAACCCACATGACTGGGGCCTGAACCTAGCCAAAACCTGGTTTGGGACTCAAACCCACGTGGCTAAGGCTCAACCCCGGCCAAAACCCTGCTTGGGACCTGAATCCACATAGTCAGGACTCAATCCCGGCCAAAACCCTGTCTGGGACTCGAACCCACGTGGCTGGGACTTAATCCAACATCTGGACCCACTGAGGCTCAGGTTCTTCATGCCTCAGCACAGAAAGAATTCAGCGAGAAGCAAAGTGACAGACAAGAAAAGGACTTATTAGAGCAAGGTACCTGTAAGCGATGCAAACAGACAGGCGAGAAAGTTCTGCTCTGCTGCTCCGCCCCCTGACTGAATGGGCAGCAATATATAGGGTGGTAAAAGACCGCCCCCCTCAAGTAGACACAGGTGTAAGACATACATCGTTAATTCCTTCCTCACCAGCTCCTCCTTCATCAGCTGTCCATGCCCAGTCAAGCCTGCTTTACTGAACAAAGAGCAGCTCTCCTGAATTATCATCAACTCACTGGCCTCCCAACATTTCCCAGGTTTCACCCTTCTACCTATCATCCCCCACTAGGACTCTACCTGTTCTATTCTATCCCTATCACAACTACTGAGCCGGAGCTCTGGAGCGCATGTGCCCAGGGCCGGGAAGAGGAAGAGCCGAATGGGTAAGGACTCAACTGCTGGGAGTAAGACAGGCTACAAGGATGTGTTGTACAACCAGGGGAATAGAGACAGCATTCTATAACAATTCTAAGTAGAGTGTAACCTCTGAACATTGTATAAAAACTAAAAAGAGGGCTTCCCTGGTGGTCCAATGGGTAAGGACACCGCCTTGCAGTGCAAGGGGCGCTGGTTCAATCCCTGGCCTGGGAAGATCCCATGTGCCATGGAGTGGCTGAACTGATGTGTCCAGCCGCTGAAAGGGTTTTACCTCTGAGACTTAAACCCAGGGCCCAGACCTGATCGAATCCTGCTTAGGACTTGAACCCTTGTGGCTGGAGCTCAAATTCCAGCCAAAACCCTGTTTGGGACTCGAACCCAGTCTCTGGCTTAGGACTTGAACCCAGTCAGAACTCTGTTTAGGACTTGAACTCATGCTGCTGGGACTTAAACCCAGCCAAAACCCTGTTTGGGACTTGAACCCACATGACTGGGGCCTGAACCTAGCCAAAACCTGGTTTGGGACTCAAACCCACGTGGCTAAGGCTCAACCCCGGCCAAAACCCTGCTTGGGACCTGAATCCACATAGTCAGGACTCAATCCCGGCCAAAACCCTGTCTGGGACTCGAACCCACGTGGCTGGGACTTAATCCAACATCTGGACCCACTGAGGCTCAGGTTCTTCATGCCTCAGCACAGAAAGAATTCAGCGAGAAGCAAAGTGACAGACAAGAAAAGGACTTATTAGAGCAAGGTACCTGTAAGCGATGCAAACAGACAGGCGAGAAAGTTCTGCTCTGCTGCTCCGCCCCCTGACTGAATGGGCAGCAATATATAGGGTGGTAAAAGACCGCCCCCCTCAAGTAGACACAGGTGTAAGACATACATCGTTAATTCCTTCCTCACCAGCTCCTCCTTCATCAGCTGTCCATGCCCAGTCAAGCCTGCTTTACTGAACAAAGAGCAGCTCTCCTGAATTATCATCAACTCACTGGCCTCCCAACATTTCCCAGGTTTCACCCTTCTACCTATCATCCCCCACTAGGACTCTACCTGTTCTATTCTATCCCTATCACAACTACTGAGCCGGAGCTCTGGAGCGCATGTGCCCAGGGCCGGCGCTCTGCAACGAGAGAGGCCCCTGCGATGGGAGGCCCACACAGGCCAAAGAACAAAGATAAATAAATGAAAGACCAACACAAGTAACCAAAAAACTTTTTTTAAATAAAATAAAATAAAAATAAAAACAGACCAGGCTCCAGGCCAGGCTCAGCAGGCTTGTGTCCTCCCTTATCATCTCTGCCCCCTACTTATCAGCCCAGGTAAGGGAGACATCTGCGTGCCCCAGCCTCATTCTCCTCGCCATCAGAGTGAGAGGGCTGGCCTGGATTCTAGCCAAAATGCTCTGACTTTGATTCTTCTTCTTTTTTTTTTTTTTTGGCTATGCCCAGAGACTTGTGGGATCCTAGTTTCCTGCCCAGGGTTCAAACCCGGGCCCTCAGCCATCAGAGCAAGGAATGCTAACCATTGGACCGCCAGGCGAGTCCTTGTGACTCTCATTCTTTAGTCGTTCATTTTCACTCTGTCCCCAGCCCCCTTTTTCAATGAGCACTTTACAGTTTACGAAGGTTTTTCACACCTCTACATTTCAAAACAGTTTCCACACTCTTGATCTCATTAGATCTCTGAGGGACAGACAAGGAAGATTTTAAGACCTTCGTTTTAGCACTGAAGAAGCTGCGGCCAGTAGAGCATTTTTGACTTGCTCCTTGGTGCATCCTTTCTGAAGGGTGAAGTGGGGCCAAAAGTCATGTCTACGTAGAGTTAGAGACAGTGTTAAGCACTCAGTCGTGTCTGGCTTTACAACTCCGTGGACTGAAAGCCTGCCAGCCAGGTTCTTCTGTCCATGGGATTCTCTAGGCAAGAATACTGGAATGGGTTGCCATTCTCTTATCAAGGGGCTCTTCCCAACTCAAGGATCAAACCTGGGTCTCCTGCACTGCAGGCCGTGTCTGAGCTACCAAGGAAGCCCATATGTTTAGTAGAGCCCCTGTTTCATGCATTCTATGGTCCTTCTACTCCAGTTACCAGTAGTTGAATATCCTATTTGTTTGTTTTATGTTTCTGAACTATCTTGCCTTATTTTGAAGCTTCAGAACATTTAAAAATAACTCAAGGGGTAGATTCAAAAACAATGAACCTGAATGTGCTTAACAAGAATTATTATAGTAATTGATACTCTGGGCCAGGACTAGAGTGAAGCAAGTGAGCCTTTTTACGTTGGGCACATTAGGAAAATACTTTTAAAAACAGTAATCAAGATTAATATTAAAATAAAATATTTTTAAAAATCAGAATTGGTGCAAAAAATACATGATGAACAAAGTATCAAAATATTAAATAAAGCTGAGATCAGTAGAGAAAATGAGGATAAGCATTATTTGAAGAATGACATGAATTATAATCTTCAGCCTGTTAAAAAAAATGACTACTGCACCATATCTGTACTCTCAGCTTCCAGTCTTCTGATTATGTAAGAAAATATAAAGCTATTAATTTAAACTATTCTTAATTGTGTTTTTTCTTACTTGCAGTCAAGCATGCTCCTTCCTGAATTAGTAGTTTAGAGTCTGACTCGCTGAATATACCAATTCACTTGGATAGAATCTTATACTGAAGAAATTGAGATGTTTATAAAGTAAAATGCTGACCATGTATGAGGATAACTGGACATTTCTGGGTTAAACAGGTGAGTGAGGCAGTACTGAAAAGACCATATTAGGTATTCAATCATTAGGAGTAATAATAATAATGTTTAATAGCATTTAATAATAGTAGTAATAATAATCATTATGTTTCAGGGACTGTTGATTTTATTTCCAAGATCTGAAGCTTTCTGAAAATGGGACACCTATTTTTCTTTTGGTCCCTGGATGCAGTCCAAGCTATCAGTTTACTCCTGGGCTGAATTGTATAAAGTCATTCATTGTATTAATGACTTTGGCCATTATTAGACAAATCACAACAGCCATTTTTAAACAGTTGCTTTTGTCAAACCCTAAGGCTTAGAACATGTCTTCAAAGAAAAATAAGATAGTATCTCATCCCTCAAAGAACTGACAATCTGATAGGAGGCTTATAACCCCGTGATGTGTTCATTTCCTTGGTCTATTTTTTGACCAAATCACACAGTTCATGTTTCCTGATTATTATCTTGCCTTATTTTGAAGCTTCAGAACATTTAAAAATAACTCAAGTGGTAGATTCAAAAACAATGAACCTGAATGTGTTTAACAAGAATTATTATAGTAATTGATACTCTGGGCCAGGACTAGGGTGAAGCAAGTGAGCCTTTTTACGTTGGGCACATTAGGAAAATACTTTTAAAAACAGTAATCAAGATTAATATTAAAATAAAATATTTTTAAAAATCAGAATTGGTGCAAAAAATACATGATGAACAAAGTATCAAAATATTAAATAAAGCTGAGATCAGTAGAGAAAATGAGGATAAGCATTATTTGAAGAATGACATGAATTATAATCTTCAGCCTGTTAAAAAAAATGACTACTGCACCATATCTGTACTCTCAGCTTCCAGTCTTCTGATTATGTAAGAAAATATAAAGCTATTAATTTAAACTATTCTTAATTGTGTTTTTTCTTACTTGCAGTCAAGCATGCTCCTTCCTGAATTAGTAGTTTAGAGTCTGACTCGCTGAATATACCAATTCACTTGGATAGAATCTTATACTGAAGAAATTGAGATGTTTATAAAGTAAAATGCTGACCATGTATGAGGATAACTGGACATTTCTGGGTTAAACAGGTGAGTGAGGCAGTACTGAAAAGACCATATTAGGTATTCAATCATTAGGAGTAATAATAATAATGTTTAATAGCATTTAATAATAGTAGTAATAATAATCATTATGTTTCAGGGACTGTTGATTTTATTTCCAAGATCTGAAGCTTTCTGAAAATGGGACACCTATTTTTCTTTTGGTCCCTGGATGCAGTCCAAGCTATCAGTTTACTCCTGGGCTGAATTGTATAAAGTCATTCATTGTATTAATGACTTTGGCCATTATTAGACAAATCACAACAGCCATTTTTAAACAGTTGCTTTTGTCAAACCCTAAGGCTTAGAACATGTCTTCAAAGAAAAATAAGATAGTATCTCATCCCTCAAAGAACTGACAATCTGATAGGAGGCTTATAACCCCGTGATGTGTTCATTTCCCCTTGGTCTATTTCCTCTCTGCTTTACCGTCCTCTCTACCCAGACCTTCAGCCATCCTGCTCTAAGCTGTTAGACATGCCAGCCATGGTTAGAAGCTCTGTGGGTTCCTGTTCCCATTGTGGTGGGAATGCCAGCTGTGGAACAGGCACCTCCAGGTAGACCCCTGAAAGGCTTTTCCCAGGTAAATGTTGTTGATTTTCATAATGGTTAAGTTTCAAGTACAACTTTTCATTTCAGATGAACTTTAAATTCAATAGGCTCTGGGAGTGGGCCTGAAGTTCACTAACCCAATTGGTATTGTTATTTACAACAATAATGAGGACAGACTACTGATAACAGAGGTTCAGTGCATTGTGTAACACCACTACACCTAGGGAGCATTCCCATAGTATCAATCAGACTAGCAGCAATGAATCCAAACTTGCTTAGCAAGGTAAAGTCTGTCGTTATCCTTTAGACTAAAAGAAAGTATTTGCCAGAGACATATCTGACAAAGAAATGCTATCTAAAATACACAAAGAACTCTTAAAACTCAACTGTTGGAAAATAAACAATCCAAATTTAAAATGGGCAAAAGACCTGAAGAGACATTTCACCCAGTAAGATAGACAGGCAGCAAATGAAGATATAAAAGGATGCTCCACATCATACATCATTAGGAAATTACAAATGAAAACAACAATGAAATAAAATGACACAATCGTTAGAGTGGGCAGACTCCAAAACACTGACAACAACAAATGCTGACAAGGAGATGAAGCAGCAGGAACCCTCATTCATCGCTGGTATGAATGTGAAATGGTACAGCCCCTCTTGAAGTCAGCTCAGTAGTTTCCTACAAAAGCACACACACTCCTACCACGTGAATGAGGAATGTGCTCTTAGTAGTCTCCCAAAGCAGTTGGAAACTTATGTGCACACAAAAACTTGCACATGGATGTTTATAACAGCTTTATGCATAATCACATTTATGTTCAAACTGAAGGAGATTTATAGATGTACAAGGATTGGCATGGTATTAGTAATGGGCCTAATCCAGGAATCCATGACAGGTCCCTCTGGATTTAAAGTCATTAATTTCTATTATTGTCACAGTGCCCGACCAGCAGCCCTTAATCTGATTAGCTCGCCTGCTATTCTAACAAGAGCTATACCAGCACTGTCTTATAACAAGTGCAAATTCATTCTGATATAACATAATAAATGTTAATGTAGAAAGTTCTTTGAATATATTGTGCTGTTAAATAAAATTTGAAGTGCTTCAGTACGTAGTTAAGAAATCAGACTCGCCTTTCATGATTTTCTTTGCCTGAATTCAAATGATGCTAGTCCACAATCCACAGTATCAGGTTGGGCTTCCCAGGTGTTGTAGTGGTAAAGCAGCTGACTGCCAATGCAGGAGATGCAAGAGACTCAGGTTCAGTCCCTGGATTGGGAAGACCCCCTGAAGAAGGAAATAGCAACTCACTCCAGTATTTTCACCTGGGAAATCCATTGGACGGAGAAGCCTGGTGGGCTATACAGTCTGTGGGGTTGCAAAGAGTCAGACATGACTGAGCACGCACACACACACACACCAATTTAGGACAGCAGAGGGACAATTAACATCACAAGAATTCTTTAATTGGAAAGCTTTCCTCTGTCCTGTCGATTTTACTTCCATCTTCTTATAAATATTTTCTAAGGTGATCCCCAACTGGGAGCATCATCATAACTGGTTTGCAATAAATCACAATACACTATCTCTCCTATACCTGTCACCATCCTTTACTAAGCATTTAATATATACAGAGTATCATACTGTTTTTAAAGATGCATAATATAATTAATGCACAGAATGGTTCTACTACTTTCTAACTATAGCCAAACCATTTCAGAAGTAGGTTTTAAGCTATGAATAGAAAACAAGAAGAAAATTATGAGTTGTCTTAAATGAGTAATGAATCATTTGTTTCTCTGGGAGGAAAAAAATAATCTTTTTCGAAAATGAACATGCAAACAGATTGTGGGTCACTTGCAATTAGAAAAAAAAAGCCCAGAGCAATGATTTCCTTTCTTTTTATGGCTGTGGAAATATCAACCCTGTAAACTACCTAACCCTCCACATTACTCTCATGAAATAAATTAAGAAATAAAAATAGGAACTTCCCTGCTAGTTTAGTGGTGAAGAATCCACCTTCCAATGTAGGGGACTCAGGTTTGATCTCTTGTGGAGGAACTAAGATCCCACGTATTCAAAGCAACTAAACCTGCACAGTGAAATCACTGAGCCCATGTTCCTCAACAAAGACCTGATGCAGTCAAAAATAAATAAATACTAAAAAAAAGAAATAAAAACAAAACAATTCTATCACATGTATCAGTTCAGGAGATGCCAAGAAAAATGCAAAGAATTCACATTAAGCAATTGGCATGATACTAAATATTTTGCATACATTTTTCTATTTAATGCTTGCATATTAACTTTTTGAGTTGGACATTATTATCTACATTTTATAGACGAAGAAATGTGTTCAGAAAAATTGAGTAATTCACTGAAGCTTATATCAGTAATACAGCTCAGATTTGAGATTTCCCATTTACCTCAAGAATGCTTTTCAGGAATCAGCGAGAAGCCTGGTGGGCTATACAGTCTGTGGGGTTGCAAAGAGTCAGACATGACTGAGCACGCACACACACCAATTTAGGACAGCAGAGGGACAATTAACATCACAAGAATTCTTTAATTGGAAAGCTTTCCTCTGTCCTGTCGATTTTACTTCCATCTTCTTATAAATATTTTCTAAGGTGATCCCCAACTGGGAGCATCATCATAACTGGTTTGCAATAAATCACAATACACTATCTCTCCTATACCTGTCACCATCCTTTACTAAGCATTTAATATATACAGAGTATCATACTGTTTTTAAAGATGCATAATATAATTAATGCACAGAATGGTTCTACTACTTTCTAACTATAGCCAAACCATTTCAGAAGTAGGTTTTAAGCTATGAATAGAAAACAAGAAGAAAATTATGAGTTGTCTTAAATGAGTAATGAATCATTTGTTTCTCTGGGAGGAAAAAAATAATCTTTTTCGAAAATGAACATGCAAACAGATTGTGGGTCACTTGCAATTAGAAAAAAAAAGCCCAGAGCAATGATTTCCTTTCTTTTTATGGCTGTGGAAATATCAACCCTGTAAACTACCTAACCCTCCACATTACTCTCATGAAATAAATTAAGAAATAAAAATAGGAACTTCCCTGCTAGTTTAGTGGTGAAGAATCCACCTTCCAATGTAGGGGACTCAGGTTTGATCTCTTGTGGAGGAACTAAGATCCCACGTATTCAAAGCAACTAAACCTGCACAGTGAAATCACTGAGCCCATGTTCCTCAACAAAGACCTGATGCAGTCAAAAATAAATAAATACTAAAAAAAAGAAATAAAAACAAAACAATTCTATCACATGTATCAGTTCAGGAGATGCCAAGAAAAATGCAAAGAATTCACATTAAGCAATTGGCATGATACTAAATATTTTGCATACATTTTTCTATTTAATGCTTGCATATTAACTTTTTGAGTTGGACATTATTATCTACATTTTATAGACGAAGAAATGTGTTCAGAAAAATTGAGTAATTCACTGAAGCTTATATCAGTAATACAGCTCAGATTTGAGATTTCCCATTTACCTCAAGAATGCTTTCATTTTCAGAAATAATAGAAAGTCTTCTGATTCAAGATGGAAGATCAAGGCCATCTGTTTATATTCATTCCATCTCAAGGCTCTGTTTCAAAGATAGCGAAAGATTGGTAAAATGTCCAAACCCATCACAATGAGAGGTATAGGAAGGAGCCACATTAGGGAGAGATGCAACACTTCCCTAGAAGATGGAAATCAAGTGGTTCAACTAGGGACGCTTCAGGCAGAGTAGAGGAAGCTGAAAACTAGTCACAGACTCTAGCGAAGGAGGGAGCTGGCTTTCCCTCTACAGTCCCCAGAAAATGCCACACTGGTTGAGGCTGGGTATAAAACGTTGGGTTGGAAATAGGAGTTTGGAAAGTCCGTATAGGGAACAGTCAAGAATCTCATTCCTTTCTATCACTCTCAGCTTAAATAAAATTCTTAGCATTACAGCACCAACTTTCATCTCTTCTGGCCTCATTGGGGAAAAAAACGGAATGTTTATCTCTTAAAAACAATTATGGTGAAAAACAATGCCAATAATACAGGTGTTGGTGCCTCAAAATACAGTCCTCCTCATTCTAGCATTGGGAGAGTCTCATTGTAAGAGCCAGCTCCAATTCCAAGTATGGATCCACATCATGAGCTCAGCACTGGTCTCTGCTGTCAGCAGGCTGGGCCCTCACCAGTGGTCCAGCCCTTGCTGAGAACTCCACACTGTTTATGCCCCTGTATCACTATCCTTTCTGTAAGTACCAGTTCCCTGTGGCTACTGTAACAAATGACCACAATACAGTTGGCGTAAAAGAACAGAAATTTTTTCCTCACTATTCTGGAGGACAGAAGTCTAAAATCAAGGCATTAGCAGGGCCATATTATTTCTGGAGACTCTAGAGGAAAACCTCTTAGCTTCTAGAGGAAGCCAGCATCACTCCAGTTTCTGCTGCATCTTCACATCACCTTCTCCTCTTCCTGTGGGTCGCATCTCCCTGCTACTAGAATACTGGTAATGGCATTTAAGGATCACTAGATAATACATGGTTGTCTTCTCACCTTTAGATCTTCAACTTAACCACATCTACATAGACTCTTTGTTTAACCTTTTTTTTTTTTTTCTTTTTTGGGTCACTTCTATTGGTCTTTCATTTATCTATTTTCATCCATCTTTGTTCTCTGGCCCATGTGGGCCTCCCATCACAGGGGCCTCTGTTGCTGCAGAGCACCAGCTCTGGGCGCATGTGCTCCAGAGCTCTGGCTTGGTAGTTGGACACATCAGTCCAGCTGCTCCAGGGCATGTGGGATCTTCCCAGGCCGGGGATCGAACCAGTGCCTCTTGCACTGCAAGGTGATGTCCTTACCCACTGGACCACCAGGGAAGCCCCTACATAGACTCTTTAATCAAACAGGATGATGTTTGTGGGTTCCAGGGATTAGACCCTGATGCCTTTGAGAGCCACCATGTAGCTCATTACATTCCACCTTGCTCATTTTCTTTACAAACTCATAAAGCAAACATGGGGTGGCTAGGACAAGAGGCTAAGTACAGATGTTCCATGGACTTCCCTGGTGGCTCAGAAGGTAAAGGATCTGCCTGTAGTGCAGGAGACTCAGGTTTGATCCCTAGGTTGGGAAGATCCCCTGTAGAAGGGAATGGCTACTCCCTCCCATATTCTTGCCTGGAGAATTCCATGGACAGAGGAGCCTGGAGGGCTGTGGTCCATGGGGTCACAAAGAGTTGGACACAACTGAGTGACTAATACAGATGTTCCATGGAACATCTAGGGCACCTGTCTCTGTTTATTGAGAGCCTCTGCTATAGTGGGTGCCTTTGGTAAACATTTACATGGACCACAAATACAGTCCCACTCAGGGCTTCTCAAAACTTCTTGTTATCACTTCTCAATTTCACTCCTTACAAGTTCTTGAACATCTCCCTAAACCCTTATCAACAACCAATGTAAATTTATAACTCTGGTAATTTTTCCTTCTAGGAAGAGAGGACAACCAGATGGGTTGCCCCAAATCCTTTCATTGAGAGGATTTTCTTTCCACACATTTCAGGCCAGCTCATAAGTGAAACTGTAACACTGCCGCAGTCTATTTCCGCTTGTGTTTGCATTTTATGTGAAACAGTCTGTAACCAGCCTCAGTTATTTTTCAGTTTCTTATCAGGGTTACAGAATAAATGAAACCTTATCCCAGACGGGTGAAATGAAAAGCCTTTAATAAAGAGAGAGATTATAGCGGTGCGGGCAAGGTTAAAGGAACAGAGGATGGTGAGGTACTCAGATCCTAACAAGAGTGTGAGGTTGTTATCACCCCTAGAAGTGAAGAAGGAAAAAACGCATGTGGGGGATCTTCAGCTGCTCCAGGGCATGTGGGATCTTCCCAGGCCGGGGATCGAACCAGTGCCTCTTGCACTGCAAGGTGATGTCCTTACCCACTGGACCACCAGGGAAGCCCCTACATAGACTCTTTAATCAAACAGGATGATGTTTGTGGGTTCCAGGGATTAGACCCTGATGCCTTTGAGAGCCACCATGTAGCTCATTACATTCCACCTTGCTCATTTTCTTTACAAACTCATAAAGCAAACATGGGGTGGCTAGGACAAGAGGCTAAGTACAGATGTTCCATGGACTTCCCTGGTGGCTCAGAAGGTAAAGGATCTGCCTGTAGTGCAGGAGACTCAGGTTTGATCCCTAGGTTGGGAAGATCCCCTGTAGAAGGGAATGGCTACTCCCTCCCATATTCTTGCCTGGAGAATTCCATGGACAGAGGAGCCTGGAGGGCTGTGGTCCATGGGGTCACAAAGAGTTGGACACAACTGAGTGACTAATACAGATGTTCCATGGAACATCTAGGGCACCTGTCTCTGTTTATTGAGAGCCTCTGCTATAGTGGGTGCCTTTGGTAAACATTTACATGGACCACAAATACAGTCCCACTCAGGGCTTCTCAAAACTTCTTGTTATCACTTCTCAATTTCACTCCTTACAAGTTCTTGAACATCTCCCTAAACCCTTATCAACAACCAATGTAAATTTATAACTCTGGTAATTTTTCCTTCTAGGAAGAGAGGACAACCAGATGGGTTGCCCCAAATCCTTTCATTGAGAGGATTTTCTTTCCACACATTTCAGGCCAGCTCATAAGTGAAACTGTAACACTGCCGCAGTCTATTTCCGCTTGTGTTTGCATTTTATGTGAAACAGTCTGTAACCAGCCTCAGTTATTTTTCAGTTTCTTATCAGGGTTACAGAATAAATGAAACCTTATCCCAGACGGGTGAAATGAAAAGCCTTTAATAAAGAGAGAGATTATAGCGGTGCGGGCAAGGTTAAAGGAACAGAGGATGGTGAGGTACTCAGATCCTAACAAGAGTGTGAGGTTGTTATCACCCCTAGAAGTGAAGAAGCAAAAGAAAAAAACAGTGCTCCTGTAGGTTAATGAGAATTAAAACTGTGGGCAAGAGACTTCCCAGCAGGGACTGTGTGTGTCAAGGGAGGTAGCTAGGACCAGAGACGCATCACCCAAGTAGGGAGAGAGTGTGGAACAGGTGTTCCGTGCACTCTATCCATCCACCTATCCATCTCCTACTGATTGGACCCAGCTGATCAGGGAACCAAAGTGATGTAGTGTCCATATGAGGCAGTATCCTAGGACACAAAACAAGGCAGATTGGATCAGCGGTGTGCAAACACAATCACCCTACATTTCACAGGAACTTTCAGGAGGTCAAACATGGGCTAAGGGAAAAGCGACAGTGAGGCAGGAGTGATGCAGTGGTAGGATGAGACCCTGCCCTCTGCCTCTAAGACCTTCCACTTGATGGAAAGATGCTGCTGTGCATGGCTTACTTTATGACACAGTGAACCAGACCACACCCATTCCATGACAGGAAGCTCAGTTTACATGATCATGTGATGGCCTGTGGTCAGATACACACATTTCTACCATGGTCCAGAAGCAGTCCAGAATCTATTTCCTTAAAAAGAGCATATTTGGATACTAGGCTGTGGCTCTGCTCTAAAGCCCTAGAGGACTGTAATTCTAAGTCAAGGCTAAAGCACTGTAATTCTAAGTCAAGGCTAGCCATAGGCCCCTGTAGGATTGCCTTCTGTCAGATTTGTCTGTTGCCTTTTGTCTGCCAGTTGATCTGTTGGATCTTAAGGCTCAAATAGCAGAGTAACTTGCATGACAGTCCACAGTAGGTACAAGCCATTTCTTACTCTGGCTCCATTCAGAGCTGGTAGCCTGATAGGTTACCTGATAAGTGGGTCAAAGCAGCACTCTCAAATGTATATATGCTGTTTCAAAGGTCCAATGAAATTTACTAATCTAAGAAATTCATCTTTAATATGAATGGTAACAAAGTAGAGCAATTGTCTTTTACTGAAGAGAAAAAAAAAATTTCAACCTGCTACAGACCACTGGACTGTCCCAAACTGTTGATGTTACAATTCTTGCACATCCAATAGTAGAATGAACCAAAGAAATATCCAATGGTGTGATGAAACAAATAGGATTCCTAGATTATTATAGAATACTGGATAATTGACACTATCTTGCAATAAAACCATAAAAAATTAAAAGGTGAAAAAAATACTTGTGCTATCTCTTTATTGGAAAGGAGAAGAAAAACATTTAATAGATTCACAGCTAAGTGCTGTGCTAAGTTCTTCAGTTGTGTCCAACTTTGTGACCAGCTAAGTGCCCGTGCTAAGGTTCAGGTCCGTATCCTAGGACACAAAACAAGGCAGATTGGATCAGCGGTGTGCAAACACAATCACCCTACATTTCACAGGAACTTTCAGGAGGTCAAACATGGGCTAAGGGAAAAGCGACAGTGAGGCAGGAGTGATGCAGTGGTAGGATGAGACCCTGCCCTCTGCCTCTAAGACCTTCCACTTGATGGAAAGATGCTGCTGTGCATGGCTTACTTTATGACACAGTGAACCAGACCACACCCATTCCATGACAGGAAGCTCAGTTTACATGATCATGTGATGGCCTGTGGTCAGATACACACATTTCTACCATGGTCCAGAAGCAGTCCAGAATCTATTTCCTTAAAAAGAGCATATTTGGATACTAGGCTGTGGCTCTGCTCTAAAGCCCTAGAGGACTGTAATTCTAAGTCAAGGCTAAAGCACTGTAATTCTAAGTCAAGGCTAGCCATAGGCCCCTGTAGGATTGCCTTCTGTCAGATTTGTCTGTTGCCTTTTGTCTGCCAGTTGATCTGTTGGATCTTAAGGCTCAAATAGCAGAGTAACTTGCATGACAGTCCACAGTAGGTACAAGCCATTTCTTACTCTGGCTCCATTCAGAGCTGGTAGCCTGATAGGTTACCTGATAAGTGGGTCAAAGCAGCACTCTCAAATGTATATATGCTGTTTCAAAGGTCCAATGAAATTTACTAATCTAAGAAATTCATCTTTAATATGAATGGTAACAAAGTAGAGCAATTGTCTTTTACTGAAGAGAAAAAAAAAATTTCAACCTGCTACAGACCACTGGACTGTCCCAAACTGTTGATGTTACAATTCTTGCACATCCAATAGTAGAATGAACCAAAGAAATATCCAATGGTGTGATGAAACAAATAGGATTCCTAGATTATTATAGAATACTGGATAATTGACACTATCTTGCAATAAAACCATAAAAAAATTAAAAGGTGAAAAAAATACTTGTGCTATCTCTTTATTGGAAAGGAGAAGAAAAACATTTAATAGATTCACAGCTAAGTGCTGTGCTAAGTTGCTTCAGTTGTGTCCAACTTTTTGTGACCCTATGAACTATAGCCTGCCAGGTTCCTTTGTCCACTGGATTTCCCAGGCAAGAATACTGGAGTTGGTTACCAGGCCCTCCTCTAGAGTATCTTTCAACCCTAGGATCCAACCCATGTTTCCTGCACTACAGGCGGATTCTTTACCATTGAGCCACCGGGGAAGCCCTTGATAGTTAAGTATCAGATGCCAAAATTATATTGATATTTTTGCAGTTAGTTGACTATGTCTGGAACAGCCACTGAACTTAGAGTTACATGATTAGGTTAAAGCTTCCCAGGTGGTTCAGTGGTAAAGAATCTGCCTGCCAATAAAGGAGACACAGAAGATGTGGGTTCAATCCCTGGGTTGGGAAGACCCCTGGAGAAGAAAATGGCAACCTATTCCAGTATATTTGCCTGGAAAAACCCCAAGGACAGAGGAGTCTTGTGACCTGCAGTCCATGGGGCTTCAAAGAGTCGTATAGGACTGAGGATGCACGCATATACGCATGTACATGCATGCTCACCATCATTCTCCAAGACTCTCCAATTTCTGATCAGGTGAACAAAAAGAGTTAGATGAGTGTATAATAAAAATCATCACTCCTGAATCTTTTGTGCCTTTGATGCTGGCAATAACCTCTAACATTCACCCAGACACATGGTCTTGCTTTTGGTCCACTGTTTCAAGAAAGAGGGTGTTGGCTTGGGTCTTTAATACATATTATCCCTCATTCCATGAGACAGGGAACCAGTGTTGAGATTCAGCCAAAGACTGAGTATGATTAATCCACTATACATTCAAGAAACACTAAAGGGAAGCTTGGGAGTCCTCGGAGCCACTGTGGGATGGATTTAGGTTAAAACTACATTTATTCCCCTGCTCTCTGGCCCTGGTTTTGACTGGTCACAGTAGTAATTCAGATGCTTAATGATCAGCATCAGCTCAGTATCCCAGTAATTCCCCTTAAGTCTGCTTATTTCCTTCCATTTGGGTAAGTACTAGTAGAATTTATACTGCATTCTTGTGACGTCATGCTGTGAAATGGGGTTATCTACTCAGGGTGCTAAGTTGCTTCAGTTGTGTCCAACTTTTTGTGACCCTATGAACTATAGCCTGCCAGGTTCCTTTGTCCACTGGATTTCCCAGGCAAGAATACTGGAGTTGGTTACCAGGCCCTCCTCTAGAGTATCTTTCAACCCTAGGATCCAACCCATGTTTCCTGCACTACAGGCGGATTCTTTACCATTGAGCCACCGGGGAAGCCCTTGATAGTTAAGTATCAGATGCCAAAATTATATTGATATTTTTGCAGTTAGTTGACTATGTCTGGAACAGCCACTGAACTTAGAGTTACATGATTAGGTTAAAGCTTCCCAGGTGGTTCAGTGGTAAAGAATCTGCCTGCCAATAAAGGAGACACAGAAGATGTGGGTTCAATCCCTGGGTTGGGAAGACCCCTGGAGAAGAAAATGGCAACCTATTCCAGTATATTTGCCTGGAAAAACCCCAAGGACAGAGGAGTCTTGTGACCTGCAGTCCATGGGGCTTCAAAGAGTCATATAGGACTGAGGATGCACGCATATACGCATGTACATGCATGCTCACCATCATTCTCCAAGACTCTCCAATTTCTGATCAGGTGAACAAAAAGAGTTAGATGAGTGTATAATAAAAATCATCACTCCTGAATCTTTTGTGCCTTTGATGCTGGCAATAACCTCTAACATTCACCCAGACACATGGTCTTGCTTTTGGTCCACTGTTTCAAGAAAGAGGGTGTTGGCTTGGGTCTTTAATACATATTATCCCTCATTCCATGAGACAGGGAACCAGTGTTGAGATTCAGCCAAAGACTGAGTATGATTAATCCACTATACATTCAAGAAACACTAAAGGGAAGCTTGGGAGTCCTCGGAGCCACTGTGGGATGGATTTAGGTTAAAACTACATTTATTCCCCTGCTCTCATGGCCCTGGTTTTGACTGGTCACAGTAGTAATTCAGATGCTTAATGATCAGCATCAGCTCAGTATCCCAGTAATTCCCCTTAAGTCTGCTTATTTCCCTTCCATTTGGGTAAGTACTAGTAGAATTTATACTGCATTCTTGTGACGTCATCGGAAATTTTCTCAATGGAATCGAACATTCCTTTCATGTAGGAAGCACTGGGTCTATGAACTGACTCAGGTAGGGGGCTGTGTCTCTCTATTGTGATGACTCAAGCCACACCTGTGTTCACTAATTTTAGAGTGAGAAACAGAAATCAAGTAGGTTGCCTATCCAAGTCCTAGGGACATCATAATAAACTAGCAGCCACCTGGCCAGCTCCAGTCCATGGGGTCACAAAGAGTCAGACACGACTGAAGAGACTTAGCATGTGCATGTACAGAACTATTCAGGCTTTGGACACAGTTGGTAAAGAACCCTCCTGCGAATGCAGAATATGCAAGAGACATGGGTTCAATCCCTGGGTTGGAAAGATATGCTGGAGTAGGAAATGGTGAGCCACTCAACTATTCTTGACTGGAAAATTCCATGGACAGAAAAGCCTGGGAGCACTTCAGTCCATGGGCTCACAAATAGTTAGTCATGACCGAGTATACACATGCATGCATATAAATCCTCATGGACAAAGCTGTATTAATAATGATTCAGGGGAATTCCCTGACTGCCCCATGGTTAGGACTCTGCTTCCACCGCAGGGGGCAGGATCCTGCAAGCCACGTGGCACAGCCTAATAATAACCACTCAGGCTCAGCTGTCCATTTCTGTAACCAGGTCCACTTTGGCATTTGGCCTTTGGCAACCTGCAATACTCCTACTGAAGTTGGGGAATTTCTAAGACAGCACTTTCCCTTCATTCATCATCCTGAAGGCGATCAGAATATGTCATCAAATCCTTTGCAAGGCAGTTACTATTGAGAGAAAGCTCCCCCCTTTTTGGGCCCATTTAAAATTTTTAACATATTATCCCTCATTCCATGAGACAGGGAACCAGTGTTGAGATTCAGCCAAAGACTGAGTATGATTAATCCACTATACATTCAAGAAACACTAAAGGGAAGCTTGGGAGTCCTCGGAGCCACTGTGGGATGGATTTAGGTTAAAACTACATTTATTCCCCTGCTCTCATGGCCCTGGTTTTGACTGGTCACAGTAGTAATTCAGATGCTTAATGATCAGCATCAGCTCAGTATCCCAGTAATTCCCCTTAAGTCTGCTTATTTCCCTTCCATTTGGGTAAGTACTAGTAGAATTTATACTGCATTCTTGTGACGTCATCGGAAATTTTCTCAATGGAATCGAACATTCCTTTCATGTAGGAAGCACTGGGTCTATGAACTGACTCAGGTAGGGGGCTGTGTCTCTCTATTGTGATGACTCAAGCCACACCTGTGTTCACTAATTTTAGAGTGAGAAACAGAAATCAAGTAGGTTGCCTATCCAAGTCCTAGGGACATCATAATAAACTAGCAGCCACCTGGCCAGCTCCAGTCCATGGGGTCACAAAGAGTCAGACACGACTGAAGAGACTTAGCATGTGCATGTACAGAACTATTCAGGCTTTGGACACAGTTGGTAAAGAACCCTCCTGCGAATGCAGAATATGCAAGAGACATGGGTTCAATCCCTGGGTTGGAAAGATATGCTGGAGTAGGAAATGGTGAGCCACTCAACTATTCTTGACTGGAAAATTCCATGGACAGAAAAGCCTGGGAGCACTTCAGTCCATGGGCTCACAAATAGTTAGTCATGACCGAGTATACACATGCATGCATATAAATCCTCATGGACAAAGCTGTATTAATAATGATTCAGGGGAATTCCCTGACTGCCCCATGGTTAGGACTCTGCTTCCACCGCAGGGGGCAGGATCCTGCAAGCCACGTGGCACAGCCTAATAATAACCACTCAGGCTCAGCTGTCCATTTCTGTAACCAGGTCCACTTTGGCATTTGGCCTTTGGCAACCTGCAATACTCCTACTGAAGTTGGGGAATTTCTAAGACAGCACTTTCCCTTCATTCATCATCCTGAAGGCGATCAGAATATGTCACTCCAAAATACTTCACTTTGACACAAGGATTACTTTGAGTTTCAGGCTATTGAGAGAAAGCATAGAAAGAGCTCTTTGCTCTCCCTCTGATCGCCTAACAGTGGGGCATAAACTTTCCCTGTGAGGCTGTTCCTTCTTCTTTTGTATCAGGAAAAGGAGGACAATCCTTATTCCTAAAAACAGAAAAGGAACGGAGATGAAAGTGAAAATGTTAGTCATTCAGTCACGTCCAATTCTTATGGCCCTTGGACCATGACCCACCAGGCTCCTCTGTCCATGGAATTCTCCAGGGAAGAATACTGTAGTGGGCTGCCATTCCCTTCTCCAAGGGATCTTCCCAACCCAGGGACTGAACCCAGGTCCTGGCAGGTAGGCAGATTCTTTACCATCTGAGCTACCAGGGAACAGATAAAGAACAGAGATGGAACTACATTAAAAAAAAAAAAGAAAATAAAAACCTTAAAAATAACCCTTATCTACCATGAGTTTCTCCCATTTGTTTCCTACTTTCCCACAATGTATGAGCCCTAAAACCCCACACTCTCTTTCTTTTGTCTAGTCACTTCTCTACAATTTGTTGTCTTTTGTTAAAATGGTGCATAACTCTCAAGGCTAACCACCTTTCAGGTTTTTCATTTCTTAAGCTACACATACAAAATTTTAAATATTAACATCAATAAATGCTATAAACCTCTTCTCTTGGTAATCTGTCTTTTGTCAGTATAATTCACAGGTCTTTGTCACAGACCTAAGAGGCTAAAAGAAAAATTTTCCTCCTTATAATCCACAACCTACAGAAAACATCCACTACAGAAGTTTTGAAGGAAATATCTCCAAAGTACATTTAACACTGTATTTCTCAAATATGTTAAGAGGGTAGGGTCACATAATCTCCAGCATTCCTAACGCCCTTAGCCTTTGGAATCTCTCCTTGGTTGATGCAATGAACTTCTAACACCTATCTCACTTTAATGCAGGCCACCAATGATTCCAGGTTTTCCTGATTCCAGGTTAGACATGTGACAAATCATTAAAGCTACTCCTCAAATGTTAAGTCCTCAAATTAAATTTTTCTGATAAGTACACCTATATTAACAATTTCAACCCCTTAAAACTTTTTAAAAATAATTTCAGTCCAACCCCAGATATGTTTCTACTTGCTTACCACTCATAGAATCAATGCAGGGAAAAATGAGCCATGTCTTATCATTCTCGGCTGTCTCATTCCAAGATGGATTCTATAGTTTTTCTCCATGGGGCATGCTGTGGTCTAATTCTCCTTACAGAGAGGATGACATTGAAAGAGTAGATGGCAGACACAAGGAAGATCAGCATTGCTTTAGGTCACTACCTTGGTTGAAGTTGTTATAGAATCTCAAGTCTATGGAATTCTCCAGGGAAGAATACTGTAGTGGGCTGCCATTCCCTTCTCCAAGGGATCTTCCCAACCCAGGGACTGAACCCAGGTCCTGGCAGGTAGGCAGATTCTTTACCATCTGAGCTACCAGGGAACAGATAAAGAACAGAGATGGAACTACATTAAAAAAAAAAAAGAAAATAAAAACCTTAAAAATAACCCTTATCTACCATGAGTTTCTCCCATTTGTTTCCTACTTTCCCACAATGTATGAGCCCTAAAACCCCACACTCTCTTTCTTTTGTCTAGTCACTTCTCTACAATTTGTTGTCTTTTGTTAAAATGGTGCATAACTCTCAAGGCTAACCACCTTTCAGGTTTTTCATTTCTTAAGCTACACATACAAAATTTTAAATATTAACATCAATAAATGCTATAAACCTCTTCTCTTGGTAATCTGTCTTTTGTCAGTATAATTCACAGGTCTTTGTCACAGACCTAAGAGGCTAAAAGAAAAATTTTCCTCCTTATAATCCACAACCTACAGAAAACATCCACTACAGAAGTTTTGAAGGAAATATCTCCAAAGTACATTTAACACTGTATTTCTCAAATATGTTAAGAGGGTAGGGTCACATAATCTCCAGCATTCCTAACGCCCTTAGCCTTTGGAATCTCTCCTTGGTTGATGCAATGAACTTCTAACACCTATCTCACTTTAATGCAGGCCACCAATGATTCCAGGTTTTCCTGATTCCAGGTTAGACATGTGACAAATCATTAAAGCTACTCCTCAAATGTTAAGTCCTCAAATTAAATTTTTCTGATAAGTACACCTATATTAACAATTTCAACCCCTTAAAACTTTTTAAAAATAATTTCAGTCCAACCCCAGATATGTTTCTACTTGCTTACCACTCATAGAATCAATGCAGGGAAAAATGAGCCATGTCTTATCATTCTCGGCTGTCTCATTCCAAGATGGATTCTATAGTTTTTCTCCATGGGGCATGCTGTGGTCTAATTCTCCTTACAGAGAGGATGACATTGAAAGAGTAGATGGCAGACACAAGGAAGATCAGCATTGCTTTAGGTCACTACCTTGGTTGAAGTTGTTATAGAATCTCAAGTAACAAAGGACTAATATCTGACAAGGAATAAAGTCTTGCTTATCTTGGCTAGAAATATTCAATAGGATTTAGAGATTAAGGTTCTCAGATTCATCCAAAGCCATCCAGTTGTTTCCATTCCATTTCTTTGGGTCCCATTTTCTCCCAACTAATACCACAACATTCACTTATTGAGGCTGTGAACTCAGTTGTAGATCTGCAACCACTTTGGACCAAACTTGGGATGTCATCCTAAGATGTTTCAGATATGTCACTACAAGACATAAGACACCAATATCTAGGGTAGCTAAGAATGAGCTTATTTTCTTTCTGTAAGCTCTGCAGGGCCATCGAAAACATTCCTCTCTCAAGTCTTTATATTCCTCATTTGCATCACAATATTCAATACTGTAGCCACTTGGTCTGCCATTAAGACTTCGACAGTTACTTCATTCTAGACAAACACAGGATGAAAAAAGTCAGCTATCTGCTACATGGAGAACAGTATCTCTGTTTCATACTGGTCACGAAATTGTCAACTGCCTATCCACTCAACTAGCTCTGATAACAAATTCTACATTCCTATCTTAGGGAGTCCTTTCTCTGATTACATTTTGATGCTGAATACTTAATTAGTTCACTGCATGAAGCAAATACCCCTCAAGGTATTTCAAGCAGAAAGAGCTTTAATTCAAAGGATTAGATGCTTAAACGATTACTGGTAACTTGGAGGAATAAAAGTCAGGAGGTCACTCCCTAAGTCTTTGACTTCAAATTTCTATGGCCACATCCGCCATGATTGTTAGCCCCTTTACCACTGACAGCCTTCACAAACTTGGTGCCAAGACAGCAGAACATGCAGTTCAGCTATTGCCAATACATATGTTTGTAAAGGACTTTATACACATGATTGCATTACTATAAAAAGATGGTATCTACCTCCCCCTGCTTTCCAAATATTTCTTAAGTGCCTCCCCAAATGTTTCCCTGGTGGCTCAGACGGTAAAGAATCCGCCTGTAATGCCAGAGACCCTGGATTCTGATGGGTTTTTAATTCTCCTTACAGAGAGGATGACATTGAAAGAGTAGATGGCAGACACAAGGAAGATCAGCATTGCTTTAGGTCACTACCTTGGTTGAAGTTGTTATAGAATCTCAAGTAACAAAGGACTAATATCTGACAAGGAATAAAGTCTTGCTTATCTTGGCTAGAAATATTCAATAGGATTTAGAGATTAAGGTTCTCAGATTCATCCAAAGCCATCCAGTTGTTTCCATTCCATTTCTTTGGGTCCCATTTTCTCCCAACTAATACCACAACATTCACTTATTGAGGCTGTGAACTCAGTTGTAGATCTGCAACCACTTTGGACCAAACTTGGGATGTCATCCTAAGATGTTTCAGATATGTCACTACAAGACATAAGACACCAATATCTAGGGTAGCTAAGAATGAGCTTATTTTCTTTCTGTAAGCTCTGCAGGGCCATCGAAAACATTCCTCTCTCAAGTCTTTATATTCCTCATTTGCATCACAATATTCAATACTGTAGCCACTTGGTCTGCCATTAAGACTTCGACAGTTACTTCATTCTAGACAAACACAGGATGAAAAAAGTCAGCTATCTGCTACATGGAGAACAGTATCTCTGTTTCATACTGGTCACGAAATTGTCAACTGCCTATCCACTCAACTAGCTCTGATAACAAATTCTACATTCCTATCTTAGGGAGTCCTTTCTCTGATTACATTTTGATGCTGAATACTTAATTAGTTCACTGCATGAAGCAAATACCCCTCAAGGTATTTCAAGCAGAAAGAGCTTTAATTCAAAGGATTAGATGCTTAAACGATTACTGGTAACTTGGAGGAATAAAAGTCAGGAGGTCACTCCCTAAGTCTTTGACTTCAAATTTCTATGGCCACATCCGCCATGATTGTTAGCCCCTTTACCACTGACAGCCTTCACAAACTTGGTGCCAAGACAGCAGAACATGCAGTTCAGCTATTGCCAATACATATGTTTGTAAAGGACTTTATACACATGATTGCATTACTATAAAAAGATGGTATCTACCTCCCCCTGCTTTCCAAATATTTCTTAAGTGCCTCCCCAAATGTTTCCCTGGTGGCTCAGACGGTAAAGAATCCGCCTGTAATGCCAGAGACCCTGGTTCAATCCCTGGGTTGGGAAGATCCCCTGGAGGAGGGCATGGCTACCCACTCCAGTATGCTTGCCTGGAAAATTCCACGGACAGAGGAGCTGGGCAGGCTATAGTCCATAGGACCATGAGAGTCTGACACAACTGAGCAACTAATTCACATTGACAACACTTAAATTTGTAAGGGAAATAAATTTGGGAAATATAATTTTCAGTCCTCCAGACTGTAATGCCAGGAGAGGAAATACGGGAGAACATTGAGTTAGGAATGGATTCTAGAACTGGTAAATGTCCAGCACACTAACCTAAAGATGAAGCTGGACTTCTGAAATAGTTAATATGCAGGGAAGACTCTGGTATGTAAACTCCAAATTTCAACCCTGAGAATAAATTAGAAATGTGTTTACCATATTCATCTGTCTGTTCATTTGCCTCACAAGCTCCCACACTCCTTTTCTTTCTGACCAAAAGACCAGATACCAGTTTTGCAGTGACTGGTAGAGGTAATCCAAGCCCAATGAAAACACGCAAATATTGTTGATTGTTGAATAAGTAAATCTTTGATGAGGGATTCTCTGTCCTTCTATGACCACATAACATCTTAAATTTTCACTATGAGAACTGAACTCAGAAAATCCCTAAAGTCCAACCATATGTATACAGTTGATAAACCCTAACAATATATAATCTTCTTAGGAAAATGTTCAAGTTGTGATTGATTCCCAGATTTGTCTAGGAAATTAGAACAGAGTCATAAGTGAGGTGTGAATGTCACTAACATAATACTGTGGCAAAACTCGTAAGCTATCCAACCTCTCATTAACAAATAGCTTGGTAATCATGATTCTTGAAAGCCTGGTTCTTAGGATAGCTCCCTCACAGGGAGGAGAAACTCAGTTTAAACTGAATGCATCAGGGATGACAAAGAACAAATCTCAACTGAATGCTTTACTTTCTCTTCCTGCAAATCCAAAGGAAAAAAAATGTAAACTGAGGAAAGGAATTACCTAATTGGTTTCTCTAAAACTGCAGAAAAGGATTCAAGGGTACAGGGAGACTGAGAGGTTACAGAGCATGACTGCAGGCTGACAAACACTCTTTACCGCCCCCAGTCTTGTATTTAGTGGATATTCAATCATTTCAAGATCTTGTCTTTTTATAAATGATTGCATTATTTAAACCTTCCCAGAGTTTTTTGTCTTAGAATGACTTTTAATTTGGACATAGTCTTTTGTGGAGATGTTCAGTTACAATGTGACCTTCTGACAGCTGCATTGTTATAATTAGGTAGACTGATATCAAATGTCTTTCAGCATGCATTTACTCTTAAAACAGATAATGCTTTAAGGACACATTCTTTGGGGAAACCTAACCTAAAGATGAAGCTGGACTTCTGAAATAGTTAATATGCAGGGAAGACTCTGGTATGTAAACTCCAAATTTCAACCCTGAGAATAAATTAGAAATGTGTTTACCATATTCATCTGTCTGTTCATTTGCCTCACAAGCTCCCACACTCCTTTTCTTTCTGACCAAAAGACCAGATACCAGTTTTGCAGTGACTGGTAGAGGTAATCCAAGCCCAATGAAAACACGCAAATATTGTTGATTGTTGAATAAGTAAATCTTTGATGAGGGATTCTCTGTCCTTCTATGACCACATAACATCTTAAATTTTCACTATGAGAACTGAACTCAGAAAATCCCTAAAGTCCAACCATATGTATACAGTTGATAAACCCTAACAATATATAATCTTCTTAGGAAAATGTTCAAGTTGTGATTGATTCCCAGATTTGTCTAGGAAATTAGAACAGAGTCATAAGTGAGGTGTGAATGTCACTAACATAATACTGTGGCAAAACTCGTAAGCTATCCAACCTCTCATTAACAAATAGCTTGGTAATCATGATTCTTGAAAGCCTGGTTCTTAGGATAGCTCCCTCACAGGGAGGAGAAACTCAGTTTAAACTGAATGCATCAGGGATGACAAAGAACAAATCTCAACTGAATGCTTTACTTTCTCTTCCTGCAAATCCAAAGGAAAAAAATGTAAACTGAGGAAAGGAATTACCTAATTGGTTTCTCTAAAACTGCAGAAAAGGATTCAAGGGTACAGGGAGACTGAGAGGTTACAGAGCATGACTGCAGGCTGACAAACACTCTTTACCGCCCCCAGTCTTGTATTTAGTGGATATTCAATCATTTCAAGATCTTGTCTTTTTATAAATGATTGCATTATTTAAACCTTCCCAGAGTTTTTTGTCTTAGAATGACTTTTAATTTGGACATAGTCTTTTGTGGAGATGTTCAGTTACAATGTGACCTTCTGACAGCTGCATTGTTATAATTAGGTAGACTGATATCAAATGTCTTTCAGCATGCATTTACTCTTAAAACAGATAATGCTTTAAGGACACATTCTTTGGGGAAACCTCACCTACAAGAGAGCTTCCCAGGTGGCGCTAGTGGTAAAGAATCCACCTGGCAGTACAGGAGATGTAAGAAACATGGGTTCAATCCCTGGACTGGGGAAGTGCCCTGGAGGGCATGGCAACCCCTTCCAATGTTCTTGCCTGGAGAATCCCCATGGACAGAAGAGCCAGGGGGGCTACAGTTCATAGGGTCACAAAGAGTCAGACATGACTGAAGCAACTTAGCATGCATACATGCACCTATGAGAATAAGAAAAATTAACAACAACAAAAAAATCCAGTTGAATTTCAACATAAGACCAGATACATCTCCAAGGAATAAAACTGAAGGAAAACTTTGTTCACATTTGGATATGTAAACATGTCTCTACATGGGTAAAATGAAAAAGACAAAGAGAAAAGGAGACCTAAGTTCTGGGTTTTTTTTAACTGGTAGAAAAATGTTTAATTTCTTAGAAGATACAACAAAATGTAGACCAGTAAGTCTAAAAGGACGCCAAGAGGTAATTCAGCTTATCCCCCTGCCCATCTAAAATTCCTGGTAATTAATTACCATCTGAACACAGTCACAACCATCTCTTCATGTGTCACAGCGCTCTTTCGGTGATATGTTCTAGAATCTCAGTCTTCATGCGTATGTGTTGTGTGTGCCAATGAGAATTTTTGATGGAGACCTCTGAATCTCCTTCAGGACTGTAGAGTTATGTCAGTCACTCAGTCGGTTTGACTCTTTGATCCCACGGACTGTAGCCCACCAGGCTCCTCTGTCCATAGAATTCTCCAGGCAAGAGTACTGGAGTGGGCTGCCATTTCCTTCTCCACAGTTATCTTACAACCTCCTGTTATAAGAAGCCTCAAAAAGATAAAGCTGTGCTTTCACTTCACAATTGTGCCTTCCCTCTATAATTTACATCAGGAAAATCGACTTGAAAATACTTGTGTGACTTGCAGTGTTTTGAATCAAGGAATCGGTTTCTACATCTCTTCCTTTTCAATGTTCTCTGCTTAAAATTGCTGTTGTTTAGTCAGGTGGTCGAGTCCAACTCTTTTGCGACCCTACGGACTGTAGCCCACCAGGGCTCCTCTGTCCATGGGATTTTTCAGGCAAGAATACTGGAGTGGGTTGTCATTTCCTCCTCTGGGGGATCTTCCCAACCCAAGGACCAAATCTGTCTCCTCCACTGAGATGTGGATTCTTTACTGCTGAATCATCAGGGAAGCGCCTGCCTAAAATACCTAAGATTCATTTAAGGATGGATTCTAAAATATAGTTATTAAGGACTTACTTTCTAAGGTTACTTGTCAAAACTGCTTACATGGGCTTCCCTGGTGGTCCAGTGAGTAAGGACACCACCTTGCAATGCAAGGGGCGCCGGTTCGATCCCTGGCCTGGGAAGATTCCACGTGCCGCGGAGCGGCTGGACCCATGTGCCCAATTACCGAGCCGGAGCTCTAGAGCGCATGCGCCCAGAGCCGGTGCTCTGCGACAACAGAGGCCACCGCGATGGGAGGCCCACAAGAGCCAAAGAACAAAGACGGATGAAAATAGAGAAATGAAAGACCAATAGAAGTGGCCCGCCTGTCCCCCTCCCTCCCCACCCCACTCCCCAAAAAAAACAAAAAACTGCTTATGTGTCAAGTGGCAGGTGATCAGTCTCATTAAGGAGGTTTTGTGGTTACTGCTCAGATGCTATGTGCCTAGGCAAGTTGCTCAGCATCTCAGTGTCTCTCAGCTCTGTGACCCAATTTATCAACCAGAAAAATCCTAATTCTGAGTCTCCTTGGTGTGTACTGAGCATGCCACTTACATCATATGCATCCACAGTCATCTTTTCTCAGTAAGGACAGTGTTACAAATATGGTTGGCTGAGGTTAAGGCTATAACAAGTAAAAAACTGAGTTCAACATGTCACATTCTAATGAAGGTGAGATTCAAAAGCTCTGCCCTAACAGTCAATACCTAAAGGCCTGAATAATATTATCAAATAGATATGACAAGATCTATTTTGTCATAGATGGAGGCAAAATCACCTCCATCTCTAGGCTCTTTCTTATTTACAGGGTATCTCTATATGAAGCAAGCCTGTAAATGAAAATATTCCTGTTAATAACAAAGTTCTGCTAGATGCCATGTTCTTTAAAATCCAGAGGAAAATGTTTCTGAATTTTGGTCCCTCCTCCATGGGATTTTTCAGGCAAGAATACTGGAGTGGGTTGTCATTTCCTCCTCTGGGGGATCTTCCCAACCCAAGGACCAAATCTGTCTCCTCCACTGAGATGTGGATTCTTTACTGCTGAATCATCAGGGAAGCGCCTGCCTAAAATACCTAAGATTCATTTAAGGATGGATTCTAAAATATAGTTATTAAGGACTTACTTTCTAAGGTTACTTGTCAAAACTGCTTACATGGGCTTCCCTGGTGGTCCAGTGAGTAAGGACACCACCTTGCAATGCAAGGGGCGCCGGTTCGATCCCTGGCCTGGGAAGATTCCACGTGCCGCGGAGCGGCTGGACCCATGTGCCCAATTACCGAGCCGGAGCTCTAGAGCGCATGCGCCCAGAGCCGGTGCTCTGCGACAACAGAGGCCACCGCGATGGGAGGCCCACAAGAGCCAAAGAACAAAGACGGATGAAAATAGAGAAATGAAAGACCAATAGAAGTGGCCCGCCTGTCCCCCTCCCTCCCCACCCCACTCCCCAAAAAAAACAAAAAACTGCTTATGTGTCAAGTGGCAGGTGATCAGTCTCATTAAGGAGGTTTTGTGGTTACTGCTCAGATGCTATGTGCCTAGGCAAGTTGCTCAGCATCTCAGTGTCTCTCAGCTCTGTGACCCAATTTATCAACCAGAAAAATCCTAATTCTGAGTCTCCTTGGTGTGTACTGAGCATGCCACTTACATCATATGCATCCACAGTCATCTTTTCTCAGTAAGGACAGTGTTACAAATATGGTTGGCTGAGGTTAAGGCTATAACAAGTAAAAAGCTGAGTTCAACATGTCACATTCTAATGAAGGTGAGATTCAAAAGCTCTGCCCTAACAGTCAATACCTAAAGGCCTGAATAATATTATCAAATAGATATGACAAGATCTATTTTGTCATAGATGGAGGCAAAATCACCTCCATCTCTAGGCTCTTTCTTATTTACAGGGTATCTCTATATGAAGCAAGCCTGTAAATGAAAATATTCCTGTTAATAACAAAGTTCTGCTAGATGCCATGTTCTAAAATGTGAATATAATGATCCAGAGGAAAATGTTTCTGAACGTCTGTGTGGAAAGAGTGAAAGAGAATTACTAAATTAATAATGCTAAAATTGGAACTAGTCAGCATATACCAGTGAAACAGAGCCAAAGGGTAATAGAGAAAAAGGAAAATAGTAAAGACAGTTTTTGATTCTATGAGAAAACACACTGCTAATGTGCCTCAGCTATTTCTAGTCAACGCAAATACTTCATAAATTCCCTGTTTTCTATGTAAGAAAAGTTTTCTTAAGTTAATGAAAAGTTTTACCAAAAAAAGGATACAATCCTCCTTCACTGATTTTTACATACGAAGTAGGTATATTTAGTGGGGTGACAGAGAAACTATAAAAGCTACTATAAAAGGCTACATTTATTATATCTTAAAATCACCTTTGGTAAAGACATTTAAAGTACGGTAAGAATTGGAGGATTAAAATGTCAGAACAGGGGAACTCCCCAAATTTATTTTTAGAACAAGAAAAAAAGCACACCATTAAAAAGTGTTACCATGGACACACTGCTGTATTTAAAGTGGATAACCAACGAGGACCTATGTATATAGCACACGGAACTCTACTCAACATTATGCAGCAATCTAATGGGAAAAGAATTTGGTTAAGAACAGATACATGTAAATGTATAAGTGAGTCACTTTGCAGTACACCTGAAACCAACACACTGTTAGTCAACTACACTCCAATATAAAATTAAAAGGTTTTGTTCTTAAAAAAAGGTTACATTTGAAATGACAAATATAAGAATTCAGAAGAAAATGATATGCTTTTTGTCTGAATCCAAAAATTCTTCCAGAGACAACTAAGTTTTAAAGTAAAAATCAGTTACCATAAAAAAATAAGCCTTTTACCAGAAATTGTTGACACTCAAGTTTTAGTTTCATTTCTTTACTATAATTAAAAATTGGCAGCAGGCAGGAATTTTGAATATTAACAACTGAATTAAATAAATAAATATCTAGCATATAATTTATATTATAATAAACTAATTAACCAAAAAATCATTTTTCCCATAGCAAGAATTTTTTGTGAATCAGGTAAATGTTCCTGTTAATAACAAATTTTGTAAATTTTAAATAATTTGATCCAGAGGAAAATGTTTCTGAATGTCTGTGTGGAAAGAGTGAAAGAGAATTACTAAATTAATAATGCTAAAATTGGAACTAGTCAGCATATACCAGTGAAACAGAGCCAAAGGGTAATAGAGAAAAAGGAAAATAGTAAAGACAGTTTTTGATTCTATGAGAAAACACACTGCTAGTATGCCTCAGCTATTTCTAGTCAACGCAAATACTTCATAAATTCCCTGTTTTCTATGTAAGAAAAGTTTTCTTAAGTTAATGAAAAGTTTTACCAAAAAAAGGATACAATCCTCCTTCACTGATTTTTACATACGAAGTAGGTATATTTAGTGGGGTGACAGAGAAACTATAAAAGCTACTATAAAAGGCTACATTTATTACATCTTAAAATCACCTTTGGTAAAGACATTTAAAGTACGGTAAGAATTGGAGGATTAAAATGTCAGAACAGGGGAACTCCCCAAATTTATTTTTAGAACAAGAAAAAAAGCACACCATTAAAAAGTGTTACCATGGACACACTGCTGTATTTAAAGTGGATAACCAACGAGGACCTATGTATATAGCACACGGAACTCTACTCAACATTATGCAGCAATCTAATGGGAAAAGAATTTGGTTAAGAACAGATACATGTAAATGTATAAGTGAGTCACTTTGTAGTACACCTGAAACCAACACACTGTTAGTCAACTACACTCCAATATAAAATTAAAAGGTTTTGTTCTTAAAAAAAGGTTACATTTGAAATGACAAATATAAGAATTCAGAAGAAAATGATATGCTTTTTGTCTGAATCCAAAAATTCTTCCAGAGACAACTAAGTTTTAAAGTAAAAATCAGTTACCATAAAAAAATAAGCCTTTTACCAGAAATTGTTGACACTCAAGTTTTAGTTTCATTTCTTTACTATAATTAAAAATTGGCAGCAGGCAGGAATTTTGAATATTAACAACTGAATTAAATAAATAAATATCTAGCATATAATTTATATTATAATAAACTAATTAACCAAAAAAAATCATTTTTCCCATAGCAGTAGTATATTTATTGTGCTGAAATCAGGTAGCAGGGAGTGAATAGCTCTAGGGAACCAGTACAGAATGTTCACAAAGATTTATAAATCTCTAGTCATTACATACTGAGCAGCAAAAACAAATGTGTTGAATCCTCTTAGATCAAACTATTACGTGTTGCAAATTTTCTATCGCTCTTGTGTCTGCATGCCTTGGTGGGGGAGGGAGTGTGTAATCTGAATGCACAATAAATATTTTATAGTTTACAAAGTATTCTGAAATAGTCTGCACAAACGGCATTATATCCTGTACACGCAGTTTTGATATTTTACTCAGACATACTCATGCCTTTTTTTTGGTCACATTTTCTGTAATGATCCCTGTGCAATACCCACTAACAATTTAAGCTATGTAATAAGACATACTACAAACTCTTTCCTAGTGAATTTCCAGTTGTATTGTTACATTACAAGAAATACTTCACTTGTAAATAGCAAATTTAAATTTCTGGTTCTGCCTACTCTCTCTTTTATTCATTTTATGTCTTAGAAATTAATACCTCATAACAATCAAGCATTGAATTTAATGATCCTTAGCACCAAGGAGTCAAGAATATTGCACCAGAATGGGTTTATACTTCACATCTAGTTATAAGATCTTGCAATTTTGTCACAGAAAAATATCACTCCAAAATTAAACACATTGAAAGAGAAGGGTAATTTCACAGAAAACCTTGCTGTATGCCATTTGTAAAAAAAAAAGAAAAAAGAAAAAAGAAAGAAAAGAAGAAACAACATTAGTGAATTCGAAACTTAGTATTAAAATTTACGTTAGCAGACTCCTTGATTTTTTAATTAAAATTTATTTAATTGTAAATGTTCTTTTTAACAGAAGAGGTAGGTATATTTCCACATATGAAAAATCGGTAACAGCCACAAATCAAAACAAGGAAAGCCTGATAAAAATCAACATACTCTCTTCTAACAGCACATAAATGTAACTATTTTATGATGTTACTAATAGAGACACGAGTTGTTTCATGTTCCAATCAGACAGTAATCTTAATTTTCATAATATATACCTGGTAGTAACAGGAGTATTGAAAGGCTGCCTTTTCATCACAAAATTTGTTTCCCACAGTGATTTGTGCTGCACGTCACAATGACCTTTGAGTCACTGGACAGGATTTTACTGTAATTCTTATTTTCACCAACACCATCATCATAAAGCCTCAAAGAGTCTACAGAGATCGTCAGATTTCTAAAATTTAATTCCAACCAGAAGGGTATCTTTGGACTAGAGGTGGAGAGATTTGACCATTCCAGTCAGCAAATGAATTCAAATGTGCATGTTTTAAACTATCTGCATTTCCAGTTTGGGGCCAGAAAAGATAAGGTAACTGATTTTCATCAGTACATAAGTAGCAATTTAGCTAAAAATAATAATAATAATACATAAAGATCGTTTATCTGTGAGCATCATGTATCTGAAGAGACATGAAAAATCTCATGCATTAGACATACGGATGTGAAGGGGGAAGGGCCTCCAAAATCACGTGATGATTGCTTTGGTCTGACAACATCAAGGCTAATAAAAAAAAAATGTTCAAAATAAAAACATAAATAAAACATCTGGACATTGTATTTAATACTTTACTCAATCTAAAGGTTACTAATAATACATAGAGCACATTTGCTTTTTTCTCCCCACCCCAAACCCTCACTTGTTTTGGTTTTCCCTGAAATCTTATATGAAGTGGGAACTGCCTCACTGTCAACACCAGGTAAGGCCCAGTTCGCTTTACTCTCCTTTTGCTTTTCCATTTTTCTGCCTTTTGCCATTTTCTACCACTAGGTGATTTTCGGATTTGTTCACACCATTTGCTGAAATACCATTTGCAGCTGTTTTTCCAGCTTTTGCATTCTTAGGCTCGTTGTATGTCCGCACATAGAAGTTCAGGAAGAGGAATATGAAGCTGATTGCGTAGACGATGAGAGCCCAGTGCATCCATTTGGGGAAGGGGCAATCGGTGTACAGGGACAGTGCTGTGTGCCCAATGGTCACATGGAACTGAACCTGAAAAACAGAACAGCACAGGTACGTTCACCGTGGGCAGCAAAGAGCTCGTCACAATCTTGGCATCTTTGGTGCAGCTAAGACGGGCCCACGCTGTGCCCCACCACCCAAAGCCTAAGAGTTCTTTGCTCCTTCCCACTCAGGCTGCTGCTCAAAAACCATGTCCTCAGTTGGGGCTTCCTGCTAAGACTCAGGTATCCCCATCCAACCGGTCTCTCAATCCCTCTAACCAATGGGTTTTGTTTTGTGCTGTTTTTTGTTTCATAGGGATTATGTATTTTGCATCTGCTAACTTCTGAACTGTCCATCTCTCCCTTGTGTACCACCTGAGAGCAGGGCTCTGCATTGGTCCTTATGATTCGTGGGCCCTTGGCTTGGTGTCTGGACCCAGAATTATTTTCTGCATAACACCAAATAACATTGTCTAATGAGAGGGATAGTCTCCTGATGAAAGCAAAAGAGGAAAGTGAAAAACCTGGCTTAAAACTCAACATTTGAAAAATTAAGACCATGGCATCTGGTCCTAACACTTCATGACAAACACACGGGGAAAATGTGGAAACAGTGTCAGATATAATTTTCTTGGGCTCCAAAATCAAGGTGGACGGTGACTGCAGCCATGAAATTAAAAGATTCTTGCTCCTTGGAAGAATAGTTATCTCAAAACTTCTAGACAGTGTTTTAAAAATCAGAGATATCACTTTGCTGACAAAGGTATATATAGTCAAAGCTATGATTTTTCTAGTAGTCATGTATGGATGTGACAGTTGGACCATAAAAAAGGCTGAGCTCCAAAGGACTGATGTTTTCGGATATCAATGTTGCTGGAGAAGACTCTTGAGAGTCCCTTGGACAGCAAGGATATCAAACCAGTCAATCCTAAAGGAACTCAACCCTGAATATTCGTTGGAAGGACTGATGCTGAAGCTGAAGCTCCAACACTTTGGCCACCTGATGAGAAAAGCAGTGTCACTAGAAAAGACCCTAAAGTTGGGAAAGATTGAGGGCAAGAGGAGAATGGGGCAACATGGGATGAGATGATTGGATGGCATCATTGACTGAATGGACATGTGTTTGAGCAAAGTCATGGAGATGGTGATGGACAGAGAGGCCTGGCATGCTGCAGTCCAAGGGGTTGCAAAGAGCTGTACACGACTTAGCAACTGAACAACAAGAACAAAATGAGAGGGACTATCACTGGCCTAAGAAATCAAAGTGATAGTACTCAAGGCTCTTCAGGTTTTTTTTCCTTCCAAATAGACTGATTTCTTTCCACACAGTTGTTAGCAAGCTGATACATATACTTTTAAAAGTAAGTTTATCAAAATGGGTCATTATCTGCTCTTACAGAATAGCAGACAGGTAAATAATACATTTTAAAGATTTTTGATTTCACCCAACGATTCTTAGAACCTGCATCACTGAAAAAGAGCGTGTCTGGGTGTGACTGAGCAGAGCATCACTCGAGAAGAGGCAGGGGCAAGCTCCGGCACAGTGCATTCAACTGATTCACAAGATTTCTGTCATCTCCTCATTTTCTTGGGACCATTTACTAATGACTGAGAGGAATGAATTACACAAGCTGTGTAAACAGGTTACACAAAAACTGGAGGAAGCTTCCTGTAGCATTTTACTTGCAGATGAGCCCCGCACACCCAGCATTCCCCAAAAGCAGTGCTTCCTGTTTGATTAGCCTTGCTGTTTAGCAACTTAGAACAGAGATGAATATCTCCAAATGTAATTCCACTAATAAAATTACACACACTCTATGATTAAAACAAATTATAATAAATTCCAAGGCTTGAAGAATAGCTACCAGGTTGGTTTGGGATTTCTGGTTTGATCGCTGGGCTGGTGCTTAGCTCTGAGGGTTACATGAGGCACCCAGACGCTACCAGAAGTCCTGAGGTGCTGAGAACTGTCTGCTCTGAAGAGGAACATTTGAGAATACCAGGCTCTGCTCTCTAAACATCGTGTGTTAGGGAATGAAGATTTCTTTGGTCCTTGGCCCCTTGTGTTTATTTATTTAATTAATTTATTTATTGGCCAAACAGCATTCCATATGGGATCTTAGTTCTCTGACCAGGCATTGAACCTGCACCCTCTGCAGTGTAAGCATGAACTCTTAACCACTGGACTGCCAGGGAAGTCCCCATTGGTTCTTTCCTTTACCTTACCCCTTTCCTTGGCTCTCTGACATCTCTACAACTTTCCATTCTAAATGTACAGGATCTGTTCACAACGACAAAAAAATGGAAGCGCAAACAGAAAATTTATGTAAGGGCAGGATGAAAAGATGAAATAACATTTGAAGTGAAAAAAAAAAAAAGACTAAGAAAGAAGTTAGACTCTTTCTAATCATAAATGAGTCTGTGGATTTGTGTTGTGCTTAGATCTTTACTCATCCATTTCACAGAAATGTTTACAGGATATTTCCATTAGAGAGACAGGAGCTGTGTCTGATCTTCTAGAGACATTTAAGAAACAAGTGGCTGTGACCACTCAGTCTGTGAACAGGTAGCTCAGAGCCAAACAGCCTCAACTCCTATGGCTGCTCCTGTCACTGAAGCACAGAGAGAAGATGACCTTGGCAACAGAAAACTGCTGAAAATGACTGGGCACTTTACAATTAATTGGATTCTAACCTACTGGAGAAAAACGCTAGAAGCACGGAACTCACCAGCTGCAGCATGGTCAGGTACCGTTTCCACCAGAGATACTTCTGAATCCACGGGCCGAAGGCAGCCAGCCCATAGTATGAATACATGATCACATGGATGAACGAGTTCATCTGGGCTCCGAAAAATGCTTTAGAAAAAGAGGCAATTATAAGACACAGAAACCTTTATTAGGTGATAAACCATCCGGACACAAAATAAATGAGTCTACACTATTTTCCAACATTTAATCTTGAGTACAGATGAGAAACAAAAGCTGTAAAATAGTTAAAATGGAAAAGCCTTCTCTTCAGATCATGCCACATGTTTTGAAAGTTTAGACTCTAGTTTATACCATATACATCAAAATGGGTGTTCTTCAAATGCAAAGAACTTTCCAAGTGGCAAAGTGGACCCTAATATAGAAATACTGCCAATATTACTGTTCATTCTATCACTCTGAGGGGAGAAAAGCCATGGTACATAGAATTGTTCAAGCAGATTTGTGAAGGCTTCATCATTGTCTTTACCTGTGCTGATATACACAGTTACAACAAAATAGAACTTATTTCTTAGATTTCTAAAATAGTTTAAATGGAAAGTAGCAAGGTGAACTGTACCATAATGACTTGTACCCTGGGTCCCCATCAGAGGAATGGTCTGTTTCCAGCTCAGTGCTGTGAATCATCTCCTATTTACAGCCACCTGAGAAGCTGGAGGTGGATCCCTTCGCTAAACTATGAGTTCAGATTATCTTTAATGTTGAGGTTATATATAATTTTCTCAAGTAAGAACTAATAGGTTCATTTGGGCCTATTTGAGGGCACGATGGGCTCTGGACTTGGATGGGAGATGGACCTTCAGATGGAGAAGTTCTATCCTGGCATCCTCTGGGTGAGGACCACTAGAACTGCTCCCTATATTACCTGCTGCACTTGGGATTCATTTATGCTGATCTTTGGGATAAATCTTTAGGGGTGAAAGTAGTCACAGATAGAAAGCTAAAGCTTTATTTTACTTTCTTCAAATTTCTTTAAAGTGAAATTAACACAGGAATAATTAACCCTGGCAGTAAGTTACATCACAGACCTAGTCAAATTCTCACCCCTCTCCAGTTGACGTATTTACATAATTTAGCACAGAGATGGATATGTTCCTGCAAATGCTCACCCTGTCCCCCTGCGACCCACTTAATTCCAATCCACCACAATGTAAACATTGTACAGTGATGATACACGTGAAGGAAAGAGACTTGGTTGTTTTTCTTCCTCAGGATAAAAAACACTGTGTCCAAATACTCAATTCCTTTAGATATAAAGTACCACCACAGAGCAGCAGCTATCTGTAGAAAGAAAGGGAAGAAAGGGAAAGCATTTTATAAACACCAGAATGACACTATCACATGGTCTTCAGTGCACAAAATGTATGAGGCATAGAATTATTTTTAAGTGGGTGTGAAACCTAGGCATTTATTCATGAAGATAATGATGGGGAAAAAAAAGAGTCCAAAACTTATATCCACATGGTGCCAGCGGTTCAGAGAAACATTCCATGTTTCTCTGTTCCATGGCTGGACGTCACGGGTTCCAAACTGCTGAATGCAGTGCTGTGAACACTTTCATATTGCTATGATTTTCAAGGAGGTAGAGAAACGGAGGCATTTACTTTGTTAAGGTATTTCAGTTGTTCATGCCTAGCGTATATTCAACGCTCAGAGATTCTTGCAAGTGTCCCTGAGTAGCAACTCAACTCTCTTTCTCACTTTAACATGTGCAACAAAATACTTAACCACATAGTTTTTCACTAGCCAGTAAAATTTTTAAAGTGATAAACTGCAACACACACACAACAAATATTTCCTAGGTCATAAATATAATCCTGCTTACATGACTAAGTCTTTTCTTTTCCTGGACTCTAATTAAGACACCAGATGGTGCAGAAAGATTACATTACATGCTAAGATTAAGGATCCAAGGATCCAGTGAGAGGTGACCTCTGTATATATGTTTTAAAATATTTTACAAGGATCCTCATATAATAGTAATCTAAATCCTCTTTTTATGTCAAGTATCTTCTATGACACACGCCCTCTGCACCCGCAGCAGAGGCAGTGGTACAGAACTGAAATCTGCAGGTGAATGTGGTATGTCAGGGCCGTGGCAGATGCACAGTCAAATTCCTGGCAGTAAGTTACATCACAGACCTAGTCAAATTCTCACCCTCCAGTTGACGATTTACATAATTTAGCACAGAGATGGATATGTTCCTGCAAATGCTCACCCTGTCCCCCTGCGACCCACTTAATTCCAATCCACCACAATGTAAACATTGTACAGTGATGATACACGTGAAGGAAAGAGACTTGGTTGTTTTTCTTCCTCAGGATAAAAAACACTGTGTCCAAATACTCAATTCCTTTAGATATAAAGTACCACCACAGAGCAGCAGCTATCTGTAGAAAGAAAGGGAAGAAAGGGAAAGCATTTTATAAACACCAGAATGACACTATCACATGGTCTTCAGTGCACAAAATGTATGAGGCATAGAATTATTTTTAAGTGGGTGTGAAACCTAGGCATTTATTCATGAAGATAATGATGGGGAAAAAAAAGAGTCCAAAACTTATATCCACATGGTGCCAGCGGTTCAGAGAAACATTCCATGTTTCTCTGTTCCATGGCTGGACGTCACGGGTTCCAAACTGCTGAATGCAGTGCTGTGAACACTTTCATATTGCTATGATTTTCAAGGAGGTAGAGAAACGGAGGCATTTACTTTGTTAAGGTATTTCAGTTGTTCATGCCTAGCGTATATTCAACGCTCAGAGATTCTTGCAAGTGTCCCTGAGTAGCAACTCAACTCTCTTTCTCACTTTAACATGTGCAACAAAATACTTAACCACATAGTTTTTCACTAGCCAGTAAAATTTTTAAAGTGATAAACTGCAACACACACACAACAAATATTTCCTAGGTCATAAATATAATCCTGCTTACATGACTAAGTCTTTTCTTTTCCTGGACTCTAATTAAGACACCAGATGGTGCAGAAAGATTACATTACATGCTAAGATTAAGGATCCAAGGATCCAGTGAGAGGTGACCTCTGTATATATGTTTTAAAATATTTTACAAGGATCCTCATATAATAGTAATCTAAATCCCTCTTTTTTTATGTCAAGTATCTTCTATGACACACGCCCTCTGCACCCGCAGCAGAGGCAGTGGTACAGAACTGAAATCTGCAGGTGAATGTGGTATGTCAGGGCCGTGGCAGATGCATGCACACTCAGGCTTAGACACTTCAGTGATGACGGGACCTTTCCTCATTTGATAAGTACACCTCTTGGATGTCACGGGTTTGTGTCTGCTAGGGTTTGGCTTTTGAAAAACAAAAGTACAATTTTCAAGTACAGACAAGGAAAAAAGAGAATGGCCGAAGAAAAAGTGTAATGTATTTACAAATGGAAGATTATTTATGGGTTTGCCTGCACAATAACGTTGTTGAAAATGATAAAGTTGTTAGAAAACAGGCTTAAAACAGGGAATTACACAAAGCAACACTACACTTAAATTTTACTATTATGGGCTTCCCTGGTGGTCCAGTGGATAAGGACACCTCCTTGCAGTGCAAGGAACCCTGGTTCGATCCCTGGCCTGGGAAGATCCCACGTGCCACGGAGCAGCAGGACCGATGTGTCCAATTACCGAGCCGGAGCTCTGGAGCACGTGTGCCCAGAGCCGGTGCTCTGCGACAACAGAGGCCACTGCGATGGGAGGGCCACACGGGCCAAAGAGCAAATATGGATGAAAAATAGGTAAATGCAAGACCAATAGAAGTGGCCCACCTGCCCCTCTCCCTCCTCACCACCCCCCGCCAAAAAAAAAAAATTCACTATTATGTTAGTACTTCAAAGTAAAATATTTTGGTGCAGGTAAGGGGGTTCCCAGGTGGCTCCTGGGTCGAGAATCTGCCTGACAATGCAAGCAGATGCAGGAGACACAGGTTATGTTTTTGTTTTTTTGTCTTTTTATTTATTTTTAATTTTATTTATTTATTTTAAAGATTTATTTATTTTTGGGGGGGGCTGGTTGGGGAGGGAGGAGGGCAGGCGGGCCACTTCCATTGGTCTTTCATTTATTCAGTTTCATCCATCTTTGTTCTTTGGCTCCTGTGGGCCTCCCATCACGGTGGCGTCTGTCGTTGCAGAGCGCCAGCTCTGGGCGCATGCGCTCCAGAGCTCCGGCTCGGTAACTGGACACATCCGTAATTTCTAAATCCCTCTTTTTATGTCAAGTATCTTCTATGACACACGCCCTCTGCACCCGCAGCAGAGGCAGTGGTACAGAACTGAAATCTGCAGGTGAATGTGGTATGTCAGGGCCGTGGCAGATGCATGCACACTCAGGCTTAGACACTTCAGTGATGACGGGACCTTTCCTCATTTGATAAGTACACCTCTTGGATGCCACGGGTTTGTGTCTGCTAGGGTTTGGCTTTTGAAAAACAAAAGTACAATTTTCAAGTACAGACAAGGAAAAAAGAGAATGGCCGAAGAAAAAGTGTAATGTATTTACAAATGGAAGATTATTTATGGGTTTGCCTGCACAATAACGTTGTTGAAAATGATAAAGTTGTTAGAAAACAGGCTTAAAACAGGGAATTACACAAAGCAACACTACACTTAAATTTTACTATTATGGGCTTCCCTGGTGGTCCAGTGGATAAGGACACCTCCTTGCAGTGCAAGGAACCCTGGTTCGATCCCTGGCCTGGGAAGATCCCACGTGCCACGGAGCAGCAGGACCGATGTGTCCAATTACCGAGCCGGAGCTCTGGAGCACGTGTGCCCAGAGCCGGTGCTCTGCGACAACAGAGGCCACTGCGATGGGAGGGCCACACGGGCCAAAGAGCAAATATGGATGAAAAATAGGTAAATGCAAGACCAATAGAAGTGGCCCACCTGCCCCTCTCCCTCCTCACCACCCCCCGCCAAAAAAAAAAAAATCACTATTATGTTAGTACTTCAAAGTAAAATATTTTGGTGCAGTTAAGGGGCTTCCCAGGTGGCTCCTAGGTAGAGAATCTGCCTGACAATGCAAGCAGATGCAGGAGACACAGGTTATGTTTTAGTTTTTTTGTCTTTTTATTTATTTTTAATTTTATTTATTTATTTTAAAGATTTATTTATTTTTGGGGGGGGCTGGTTGGGGAGGGAGGAGGGCAGGCGGGCCACTTCCATTGGTCTTTCATTTATTCAGTTTCATCCATCTTTGTTCTTTGGCTCCTGTGGGCCTCCCATCACGGTGGCGTCTGTCGTTGCAGAGCGCCAGCTCTGGGCGCATGCGCTCCAGAGCTCCGGCTCGGTAACTGGACACATCGGTCCAGCTGCTCCGTGGCACGTGGGATCTTCCCAGGTCAGGGATCGAACTGGCGCCCCCTGCATTGCAAGGTGGTGTCCTTACCCACTGGACCACCAGGGAAGCCCGTCTTTTTATTTTTTTTAATTTAATTTAATTTTCTTAATTGAAGGATGATAGCTTTACAGAGTTTTGTTGTTTACTTCCAAACATCAACAGGAATCAGCCATAGGTATACATATGTTCCCTCCCTCTTAACTTCCCTTCTGAGAAGACACAGGTTCGATCCCTGCATTGGAAAGATACCCCAAGGAGGAAACAGCACCTCACTCCAGTGTTCTTGCCTGGAGAATCCCACAGACAGAGGAGCTCAGCAGGATACAGTCTATGGGGTCATAATTAGACACAACTTAGCAACAGATCACACAATTCGTATCTAGAAGGGAAGAGTTCATGTCTTATTTCCCTTCCCTGTCTGGGCTTCTAAGTGAGCCATGATTCATAAACAGTAATTAATAATCCTTCTCTTTAGTTTGTGAAAGTGTCAGTCACTCAGTCACGTCTGACTCTATGGACTGTAGCCCAACAGGCTTCTCTGTCCATGGGATTCTCCAGGCAAGAATAGTAGTCATTCCCTTCTCCAGGGGATCTTTCTTATACAGGGATTAAACCTGAGTCTCTTTTATTGTAGGCCGATGCTTTACCACCTGAGCCACCAGGGAACTGAATAGTTACATCAAAGAGATCCTTCTTAGCTGCTTAACAACCAATACAAAGATGAGTCTTTGGGTAAAACACTTATTCTGCCACATCTCATATCAGAGAGGAACAGAAAGGGAGGAAATATTCAAATGCCTCGTCTTCTTTCTCTTCCTAGATTTCAGGTCTCACAATAGCTAAACTTTTAAAGAACTGATTGTTTATGCATGCCAGGAGGGTAGGCACACAATGACCAGAGTGCTATTTTTAAAACTTTATCTCCCAAATATTAGCATGCTGTTTTGCTCAAGGGGTTTATTTAAGCTCACTCCTCAAAGAAAGGAAGACCAACAGGTTTCCTTTCCCCTCTCTAGACCCAAGCACTGCCAGAGTTCTTGCTCCACCCACTGAGAAGGTTCTCCAGCAACAAATCTAAACAAAGGGACTCCCCTCCTTCTCTCTGTCACCTCCCAGGTCTTAATTTCTTGTTAACCATTTGTTTACATGGTTGCCTCTCCCACCTTTGGTAGGATGTCAGCTCCACAAAGGCAGGGTCCCTGTCTGCCTTTCCGCCTGGATCCCCAGTACCATCACACTGTCTGGGTAAAGCAGATACTCAAAACACACGCTGAATGAAGAGAACCAATGTGACAACCAAAAGGGATAATTTTTCATCAGTGGGCTAAGTCTTCTAATAGGGAAATGAAGCCAAAGGTATAAAATCGTAAATATATTAAAGCAATCTAGTCTTGGGTCTTGATGAACACTGGTGTTTATATTGTTGAACGCCAATGCTAAAGAGCTAACTTTATTTTTTTTAAGTATAGCTTTACTGAGTCAACACAATCCCAGCACACTTTTACCACTATGTTAAAGCATGTTCTTCACAGACTAGGGACTACAAAATTAAACCAACTTCTACTGATCAACAGTATTTTTGACATACTTACCCTGACTTCATGAACGTTATCAGAGTAATCCACAGTCTGGCAAATATAGCTATATCCTGCATTATATGATCCCATGAATAACTGGAAAAAGAAAATATTATTTGGAAAAAAGTTTTAAAAGACATGGTATTTAAAAGCACTACATACAAAGTGTAAACTTCCAAAATATTTTTAAAAGCAATATCATTTTAACAATTTCAAATGCATTAAACATTTAATATGTTGGAATTTCCAAAATTTACTGTCAAATTATTTTTAAATTGAAATCTAAGTTTAAAACGAGTGTAAAATTTGGACTGAGAGACTCTATCTATCTTATAACATCAAGAGAAACTGTGATTAACGATGTCACAAGAGTTGCATGGATTTCTAGTTTTGAACCAGAGTGGTCTCCATCTAACAAATTAGGTGAAGTACCCACATCAACTAAAGTTCTTTATGAAGCTGAGTTCCTGTAGGCTAAGTTGTCAATTAAAGAAAAGTTTTTTCAAAGGAGCATACTGTTTGTTTTCCTGCATCACCAGTCTAGTTCTCTGGACTCATGTTCAACTTTAAGGAGGAGTTTCTTGGCAAACAAATTTCTTTCACTCTTACAACCTAAAAAATGGTTGGGCCGGACTTCCCTGGTGGTCCAGTGGGTTAAGAGTCTGCCTTGCACTGCAAGGGGCACCAGTTTGATCCCTGGCCCGGGAGGATCCCACAGGCTGCAGGGGCAAAACACACGCTGAATGAAGAGAACCAATGTGACCCAAAGAATTTTATCACACGCTGAATGAAGCCAATGTGACAACCAAAAGGGATAATTTTTCATCAGTGGGCTAAGTCTTCTAATAGGGAAATGAAGCCAAAGGTATAAAATCGTAAATATATTAAAGCAATCTAGTCTTGGGTCTTGATGAACACTGGTGTTTATATTGTTGAACGCCAATGCTAAAGAGCTAACTTTATTTTTTTTAAGTATAGCTTTACTGAGTCAACACAATCCCAGCACACTTTTACCACTATGTTAAAGCATGTTCTTCACAGACTAGGGACTACAAAATTAAACCAACTTCTACTGATCAACAGTATTTTTGACATACTTACCCTGACTTCATGAACGTTATCAGAGTAATCCACAGTCTGGCAAATATAGCTATATCCTGCATTATATGATCCCATGAATAACTGGAAAAAGAAAATATTATTTGGAAAAAAGTTTTAAAAGACATGGTATTTAAAAGCACTACATACAAAGTGTAAACTTCCAAAATATTTTTAAAAGCAATATCATTTTAACAATTTCAAATGCATTAAACATTTAATATGTTGGAATTTCCAAAATTTACTGTCAAATTATTTTTAAATTGAAATCTAAGTTTAAAACGAGTGTAAAATTTGGACTGAGAGACTCTATCTATCTTATAACATCAAGAGAAACTGTGATTAACGATGTCACAAGAGTTGCATGGATTTCTAGTTTTGAACCAGAGTGGTCTCCATCTAACAAATTAGGTGAAGTACCCACATCAACTAAAGTTCTTTATGAAGCTGAGTTCCTGTAGGCTAAGTTGTCAATTAAAGAAAAGTTTTTTCAAAGGAGCATACTGTTTGTTTTCCTGCATCACCAGTCTAGTTCTCTGGACTCATGTTCAACTTTAAGGAGGAGTTTCTTGGCAAACAAATTTCTTTCACTCTTACAACCTAAAAAATGGTTGGGCCGGACTTCCCTGGTGGTCCAGTGGGTTAAGAGTCTGCCTTGCACTGCAAGGGGCACCAGTTTGATCCCTGGCCCGGGAGGATCCCACAGGCTGCGAAGTGGCTGGACCAGTGTGTCCAATTACAAGCTAGTGCTCTGGAGTGCGTGCTCCCAGAACTGGTGCTTTGCAACGAGACAGGCCACTGCAGCTGGGAGGCCCACACTGGCTGAAGAATAAAAGATGTATGAAAATAAATAAATTTTAAAATATCAATAAAAGAGGCCAAATTTTGAAAAAAAAAAGAAAAAGTTGTGGACCAGAAAGAATTTAAAAAATAATAAAGAATAATTTAAAAAATGTTAAAAAAAAAAAAAACCATGGTTGGGCCAATCTAACTTTTAGGAGTTTCTTTTTAAATACCATAGAGGATTTGTTGGTGTCCAGGAGCGTATACACTGATTAGCATCAACAGCTGTACAGCAGTTAATTCATTTTAATTCCAACCTAAAATATTTATACAATTACATTATGTAGTGGGCTTTGCCAGGGGCTCAGAATCCTGTAATGCAGAAGACCTGGGTTTGATCCCTGTTGCGAAGATCCTATGGAGAAGGGAATAGCTACCCATGACAGTAGTCTTTTTTTTTTTCCCCAAAGACATTTTTATTGGGGTATTGCCAACTAACAAATTTGTGATAGTTTCAGGCGATCAGTGAAGGGGCTCGCCACGCCAGTACCTTTGCCTGGAGAATCCCATGGACAGAGGAGTCTGGCAGGCTAGAGTCCACAGGGTCATAAAGAGTCGGACAGGACTAAAGCGGCTAACATACGACATTATCGAGGAGGGATCTTAACAAGAGTTGCATTGATTTCTAGTTTTGAACCAGAGTGGTCTCCATCTAACAAATTAGGTGAAGTACCCACATCAACTAAAGTTCTTTATGAAGCTGAGTTCCTGTAGGCTAAGTTGTCAATTAAAGAAAAGTTTTTTCAAAGGAGCATACTGTTTGTTTTCCTGCATCACCAGTCTAGTTCTCTGGACTCATGTTCAACTTTAAGGAGGAGTTTCTTGGCAAACAAATTTCTTTCACTCTTACAACCTAAAAAATGGTTGGGCCGGACTTCCCTGGTGGTCCAGTGGGTTAAGAGTCTGCCTTGCACTGCAAGGGGCACCAGTTTGATCCCTGGCCCGGGAGGATCCCACAGGCTGCGAAGTGGCTGGACCAGTGTGTCCAATTACAAGCTAGTGCTCTGGAGTGCGTGCTCCCAGAACTGGTGCTTTGCAACGAGACAGGCCACTGCAGCTGGGAGGCCCACACTGGCTGAAGAATAAAAGATGTATGAAAATAAATAAATTTTAAAATATCAATAAAAGAGGCCAAATTTTGAAAAAAAAAAAGAAAAAGTTGTGGACCAGAAAGAATTTAAAAAATAATAAAGAATAATTTAAAAAATGTTAAAAAAAAAAAAACCATGGTTGGGCCAATCTAACTTTTAGGAGTTTCTTTTTAAATACCATAGAGGATTTGTTGGTGTCCAGGAGCGTATACACTGATTAGCATCAACAGCTGTACAGCAGTTAATTCATTTTAATTCCAACCTAAAATATTTATACAATTACATTATGTAGTGGGCTTTGCCAGGGGCTCAGAATCCTGTAATGCAGAAGACCTGGGTTTGATCCCTGTTGCGAAGATCCTATGGAGAAGGGAATAGCTACCCATGACAGTAGTCTTTTTTTTTTTCCCCAAAGACATTTTTATTGGGGTATTGCCAACTAACAAATTTGTGATAGTTTCAGGCGATCAGTGAAGGGGCTCGCCACGCCAGTACCTTTGCCTGGAGAATCCCATGGACAGAGGAGTCTGGCAGGCTAGAGTCCACAGGGTCATAAAGACTCGGACAGGACTAAAGCGGCTAACATACGCACATTATCGAGGAGGATTTAAACTTGAAATCAGTATTTCACATCTGTATACTTTCATCAGTTACTAAACGTAAAACTGCTGAATGAGAAGTACAAATAAATAACTACAACTCTTTACTGACAGCTTAATATGTTCCAAACACTGCGTGGAAATTATCTCGCTGATCTCTGATACCCTAGAAGGTGGGTATTATGCCCATTTTAGAGATGGGGAAAATGAGCCTCAGAAAAACTAAGTAATTTCCAATGTCAGAGAAGCTAGTAAATGTTATTTTAGAATCCAGTTTGTCTGCTTTAAAATTCTACTTTAAACAACTGTTTTACACTTTAGGTGCATTTCATATTTTTGTTATCCAAATTTATGTCAATAACATAAAACTTTCTCTTAGAGGAGTTAACAGTTATCTTAGGGTACAGTATTCCAATCATAGCTTTACACATTCTTATTTTTTAATTTGAAATGACCTAGGGAATTAGAAAGTGAACTTAAGTAAACCTACCTCTCTGAAGATGAAAAGGTTAAGCAAAACCATCCCGAAATTATAGAGAATGAGCACTAAACGCATCTGGAAAGGCTCTCGGTCCTTCATCCATTTTGGACCCAGCCACACGAAGAGGAGATACAGGGTGCTTATGCACAGTGTAGGCAGTGGGGACTGCATCAGAGGCCAGTCCTCTACACGTTTATCTGGAGGGAACACAAAATTCATTTACACCATAAGTGTCTTATCAAATGAAAATTATTAGGAAATGTCCCATTTCAACTTAGTTTCCCTCCTTTGACCGTAGTGGGCTTTGCCAGGGCTCAGAATCCTGTAATGCAGAAGACCTGGGTTTGATCCCTGTTGCGAAGATCCTATGGAGAAGGGAATAGCTACCCATGACAGTAGTCTTTTTTTTCCCCAAAGACATTTTTATTGGGGTATTGCCAACTAACAAATTTGTGATAGTTTCAGGCGATCAGTGAAGGGGCTCGCCACGCCAGTACCTTTGCCTGGAGAATCCCATGGACAGAGGAGTCTGGCAGGCTAGAGTCCACAGGGTCATAAAGACTCGGACAGGACTAAAGCGGCTAACATACGCACATTATCGAGGAGGATTTAAACTTGAAATCAGTATTTCACATCTGTATACTTTCATCAGTTACTAAACGTAAAACTGCTGAATGAGAAGTACAAATAAATAACTACAACTCTTTACTGACAGCTTAATATGTTCCAAACACTGCGTGGAAATTATCTCGCTGATCTCTGATACCCTAGAAGGTGGGTATTATGCCCATTTTAGAGATGGGGAAAATGAGCCTCAGAAAAACTAAGTAATTTCCAATGTCAGAGAAGCTAGTAAATGTTATTTTAGAATCCAGTTTGTCTGCTTTAAAATTCTACTTTAAACAACTGTTTTACACTTTAGGTGCATTTCATATTTTGTTATCCAAATTTATGTCAATAACATAAAACTTTCTCTTAGAGGAGTTAACAGTTATCTTAGGGTACAGTATTCCAATCATAGCTTTACACATTCTTATTTTTTAATTTGAAATGACCTAGGGAATTAGAAAGTGAACTTAAGTAAACCTACCTCTCTGAAGATGAAAAGGTTAAGCAAAACCATCCCGAAATTATAGAGAATGAGCACTAAACGCATCTGGAAAGGCTCTCGGTCCTTCATCCATTTTGGACCCAGCCACACGAAGAGGAGATACAGGGTGCTTATGCACAGTGTAGGCAGTGGGGACTGCATCAGAGGCCAGTCCTCTACACGTTTATCTGGAGGGAACACAAAATTCATTTACACCATAAGTGTCTTATCAAATGAAAATTATTAGGAAATGTCCCATTTCAACTTAGTTTCCCTCCTTTGACCAAATACAGATTCTTAGAGACTCAACAAAAATACATGACATACAGTTCTAATGAGATGGACAAACCTAGTGCCTATTATATAGAATGAAGTCACAAAGAGCATATCGTGTATGAACACATATATATGGAATCTAGAAAGATGGGCAGCAGTGGAGACGCAGACATAGACACAGGCTTGTGGACCCAGGCAGGAAAGGAGAGGGTGGGACCAACTGACAGAGCAGCATGGAAACACACACATTACCCTCTGTAAAATAACCAGTGGGGATTTGCTGTGTGGTGCGGGGAGCTCACACCAGTGCTCTGTGACAACGTGGAGGGTCGAGACTGGGGAGGAAAGACGCTCAAGAGGGAAGGGACATGTGTATGCCTATGGCTGATTCATGCTGATGAACGGCAGAAACCAACACAGTCCTGTAAAGCAATTATCCTCCAATTAAAAATATATAAATTTTAGGGCTTCCCCTGGTGGTCCAGTGGGTAAGGACACCGCCTTGCAGTGCAAGGGGCGCCGGTTTGATCCCTGGTCTGGGAAGCTCCCACGTGCCGCGGAGTGGCTGGACTGATGTGTCCAATTACCCAGCCGGAGCTCTGGAGTGCATGCGCCCAGAGCTGGTGCTCTGCAACAACAGACGCCATCGCGATGGGAGGCCCACAGGAGCCAAAGAACAAAGACGGATGAACAGAGAGAAACGAAAGACCAATAGAAGTGGCCTGCCTGCTCCCCTCCCATATTATATATATATAAATTTTAAAAAATACATAAAACCTGAAGAAATGAGACCAATTCCTGGGAGTAGCTTTTGGAAGTGAAGTTTCATTACATAAGGCACACCTTATGTATTTGACAGAGAAACTTTCAACAAAGAGAAGAAACAGGGCTCACTGAAAATACAGATTAGGTTTGGGATGAAAAGTTAAGCAAAGGTTTCATAGATAGAAAATAATACTTTAAGGAGAAACGACTTTCATCGTAAACACACGAGACGTATCAGCACAGTTCAGAAGCTGCTCGCTCCTATGCTAAAAGCAGGACAAACTTAGTAAACTGGAAAGCCTGGAGCATGGAAGCCATCCCTTGGAACATTTCTGGATGCTGAAGACAAGAGTACAGTTCTATCTGTATTAAGATGAGGATTAAGGTAGAGGTTGTTACAGTTTTATAATTTATTTAAATGATAACCACCATATTCAAGGCATTTTTCTTCTTTCTTGAGAACATGAATTTTTTCCCCATGAAAGTAATCAACTTAAGTGCTTTTCTCTAAAGTTATAAATCACTTAATTTATGTATGTGTAAATATACATATCTCCAATGTAACACATTCTTTCATTTAAAACAAATCAGCTATCTTTAAATTCAAACATGCAACCCTGAATCAAATTTATAAGAGAGCTTTGCCATGAATATGTCTGAGGTGTATAATAATGAAATATGAGGTGGACAAATATTTACATTATAAAAAGACACTGAAGTTAGTTTTTGTATTTTTGAAAGAATACAAATCCCCTAAATCCTAAAGCTTGGCTCTACTTCCAGTCACTAGGAGAGGAGCTGCGGGGTGTCCCACCTCCACTCACAAACTAGAGGGCAGACACCGCTTCCCCATGGGATGGATGCAAAGAGCAAAACAACACTGTCATGAAATAATCCGTGTAATAAAGAAAGAGAATTCATCTGTAAAGAGACTCTAATCTCTAACACATGGATTACTTCTTGCTCTCACATGCACAATTCCTATTGTCTTCAAAGGCAGTTCTGAGCAGTGAGCAGGGGAAAAATTAGAGAGGTAGGTCCAAAAGTTCCTCCAAATCAATAAACTAAAATTCTCAACCACAGAGAGAATTTGGGGGAAAACTGATATGTGTATGTATGTGTGTGGCTTAGTCTCTTTGCTGTCTACCCTGAAACTATCACAACATTGTTAACTGGCCATACTCCAGTACAAGAAGTTTAATAAAAAAAGTTTCTTGGGTTTCTCTGGTGGTCCAGTGGGTAAGGACACTGCCTTGCAGTGTAAGGGGCACCGGTTCAATCCCTGGCTGGGAAGATCCCACGTGTCGCAGAGTGGCCAGACCGATGTGTCCAACTACCAAGCCGGAGCTCTGGCACACATGCACCGAGAGCCGGTGCTCTGAAACGAGAGAATCCACTGTGACGGAAGGCCCACACAGGCCAAAGAACAAAGATAAATAAATGAAAGATCAATAGAAGTGGCAAAAAAAAAATTCTTAAATGAAGAATGACAATTGAGTCACCCTAATTTTCTAATGCTCAAGGCTCATGCTCAGTGTTCAGTCATGTCTGACTCTGTGACTCCCATGAATTGTACCGTCCAGGATGCTTTGTCCATGGAATTTTTCCAGGCAAGAATACTAGAGTGGGTTTCCATTTTCTCCTCCAGGGGATCTTCCCGACCATTAAATACAAATCGTTCCACAAAACACACACTGGTTGTTGCAATTCATGAACATAAGTTTCAAACATTGCTTAAAATATTAATTTTAATATCATGTTCCTTAAATTTTAATAATGAAATATGAGGTGGACAAATATTTACATTATAAAAGACACTGAAGTTAGTTTTTGTATTTTTGAAAGAATACAAATCCCCTAAATCCTAAAGCTTGGCTCTACTTCCAGTCACTAGGAGAGGAGCTGCGGGGTGTCCCACCTCCACTCACAAACTAGAGGGCAGACACCGCTTCCCCATGGGATGGATGCAAAGAGCAAAACAACACTGTCATGAAATAATCCGTGTAATAAAGAAAGAGAATTCATCTGTAAAGAGACTCTAATCTCTAACACATGGATTACTTCTTGCTCTCACATGCACAATTCCTATTGTCTTCAAAGGCAGTTCTGAGCAGTGAGCAGGGGAAAAATTAGAGAGGTAGGTCCAAAAGTTCCTCCAAATCAATAAACTAAAATTCTCAACCACAGAGAGAATTTGGGGGAAAACTGATATGTGTATGTATGTGTGTGGCTTAGTCTCTTTGCTGTCTACCCTGAAACTATCACAACATTGTTAACTGGCCATACTCCAGTACAAGAAGTTTAATAAAAAAAGTTTCTTGGGTTTCTCTGGTGGTCCAGTGGGTAAGGACACTGCCTTGCAGTGTAAGGGGCACCGGTTCAATCCCTGGCTGGGAAGATCCCACGTGTCGCAGAGTGGCCAGACCGATGTGTCCAACTACCAAGCCGGAGCTCTGGCACACATGCACCGAGAGCCGGTGCTCTGAAACGAGAGAATCCACTGTGACAGAAGGCCCACACAGGCCAAAGAACAAAGATAAATAAATGAAAGATCAATAGAAGTGGCAAAAAAAAAATTCTTAAATGAAGAATGACAATTGAGTCACCCTAATTTTCTAATGCTCAAGGCTCATGCTCAGTGTTCAGTCATGTCTGACTCTGTGACTCCCATGAATTGTACCGTCCAGGATGCTTTGTCCATGGAATTTTTCCAGGCAAGAATACTAGAGTGGGTTTCCATTTTCTCCTCCAGGGGATCTTCCCGACCATTAAATACAAATCGTTCCACAAAACACACACTGGTTGTTGCAATTCATGAACATAAGTTTCAAACATTGCTTAAAATATTAATTTTAATATCATGTTCCTTAAATCTGAATCTATAAGTTTGTACGCAACATAAAGTAAATGATTGGTTACATCATTATACTCTTGTAAAACCAATGCTGGCCAGAGACTGAGGCTCTCTTCAACAGACACTCGCAAACTATGTAGAAGCTACTATTTCATTCAGGATTGTTAATTTTCAAAGAACTAAAAATTTTCAATAAAATACAAGAGAGTTCTTTTGAAAAAATATGCTCATCCTTTTTAATGTATGGTGCAATTCACTCAAAAGTGATGTTTAAAGAGACATGAGTAAGAAGCTGAAGGTCTGATGAGAAGAAATACTGACAGAAGTCAACAGAGGGGTAAAGAGGTGGCGGGTAGCAAACCAGGAGAAACAGATGCAACAGAGAAAGCAAGCAAGACTCCATCAGCAGACAGGCGGGCTAAATTTTAATGCCCTCTGAGGCTGTGGTAGAGGAAGGAAACTGGATAAGTGCTTCTCCAACTTCGATGACAAAGAGAATCACTTGGGGGCATAGTTACAGCAGGTACTGACTCAGTAGCTAGGGCTACAGCCCATTTTTAGGAGCATTTTGCACTTTCTAGGAAGTGCCAACTGATGCTCTGTCAATATTCCCTGGACCACCCTCGACTATCAGAACACTAGGTGATCCCTTTGGGGTTTTTCCCTAATTTATAAAAATTGTTACTTTTTAAAGCAACAATAAGGAGGAAAAATGAAATTGAAGGCGAGGAAAGCTGGATTGAGAAAATAGGCAGTTTTTGCTGGCCAGGGGAGCCACTTCTCATGGCCAGAGTTCCTGCATGTGTGTTCTTGACATTGCATCACATGGCCCTGTGACTGTCCTTCGACTGCCATCTCCTTCCAGGCAGGGGATAGGAATCTCAGTCTTATACCACCAGGTCATTTTTGGCTCAGTGTTCAGTCATGTCTGACTCTGTGACTCCCAGGAATGCTTTGTCCATGGAATTTTTCCAGGCAAGAATACTAGAGTGGGTTTCCATTTTCTCCTCCAGGGGATCTTCCCGACCATTAAATACAAATCGTTCCACAAAACACACACTGGTTGTTGCAATTCATGAACATAAGTTTCAAACATTGCTTAAAATATTAATTTTAATATCATGTTCCTTAAATCTGAATCTATAAGTTTGTACGCAACATAAAGTAAATGATTGGTTACATCATTATACTCTTGTAAAACCAATGCTGGTCAGAGACTGAGGCTCTCTTCAACAGACACTCGCAAACTATGTAGAAGCTACTATTTCATTCAGGATTGTTAATTTTTAAAGAACTAAAAATTTTCAATAAAATACAAGAGAGTTCTTTTGAAAAAATATGCTCATCCTTTTTAATGTATGGTGCAATTCACTCAAAAGTGATGTTTAAAGAGACATGAGTAAGAAGCTGAAGGTGTGATGAGAAGAAATACTGACAGAAGTCAACAGAGGGGTAAAGAGGTGGCGGGTAGCAAACCAGGAGAAACAGATGCAACAGAGAAAGCAAGCAAGACTCCATCAGCAGACAGGCGGGCTAAATTTTAATGCCCTCTGAGGCTGTGGTAGAGGAAGGAAACTGGATAAGTGCTTCTCCAACTTCGATGACAAAGAGAATCACTTGGGGGCATAGTTACAGCAGGTACTGACTCAGTAGCTAGGGCTACAGCCCATTTTTAGGAGCATTTTGTACTTTCTAGGAAGTGCCAACTGATGCTCTGTCAATATTCCCTGGACCACCCTCGACTATCAGAACACTAGGTGATCCCTTTGGGGTTTTTCCCTAATTTATAAAAATTGTTACTTTTTAAAGCAACAATAAGGAGGAAAAATGAAATTGAAGGCGAGGAAAGCTGGATTGAGAAAATAGGCAGTTTTTGCTGGCCAGGGGAGCCACTTCTCATGGCCAGAGTTCCTGCATGTGTGTTCTTGACATTGCATCACATGGCCCTGTGACTGTCCTTCGACTGCCATCTCCTTCCAGGCAGGGGATAGGAATCTCAGTCTTATACCACCAGGCGTGGTAAGGCACCTGAACATTTACTTGCTGAATAAATGAAGAGAAGATAATTTTTCTCATTTTAGTCCTTTGTTGTCTATCCCTTACGTATGGCCAAGATTTCTTCAGAGTCCAGCGACCCTTCGCCACAGCTCTTCCTGATCTTCCCCTCAAGTCAGCTTTATCCTGAAGTCAGTCAAACACACTTCACTCGAGTACTGAGTGAGGGCATGTGTGCTCCACAGCGCTCAATGTCTTCACTTCATTGCTTTCTCCAGGGGGAAAAAAACACAATGCCCAATGGTGCAAGTCATGCCTTTATTTGGCAACCACTTAACAGAGCCCTATTTTCAGGCTAGGGTAAGCCACATTTCACTCCACTTCCATCTCTAAATAGCCCTGTAGATCACAAGGGTCAGAGAGCTCTCAAAAATCCCACTTCAAAGACTTTCCTGGTGGTCCAGTGGGCAGATAGTCCGCCTTGCAGTGCAAGCGGCACCAGTTCGATCCCTAGCCTGGGAAGATCCCATACACCACGCAGCGGCTGGAGCAGTGTGTCCAATTACAAGCCAGAGCTCTGGAGCGCATGCGTCCAGAGCTGGTGCTCTGCAACGAGAGAGGCCACTGCAATGGGAGGCCCACCCAGACCAAAGAATAGGATGAATGAAAATAAATAAATAAAAAAATCAATAAAAGAGACCAAAATTTAAACAAAAGAAGTCTTTCAAAAAATTCCACTTCAAACAATTATTACAGACATTGCAGTCATTGTCAGCAACCTGAATCACAGTATAATAGCAATTTCTCTAACATTTATAAGCAAACCAACGCTCACACCTTCTCAGGTGCCTCTCCTGCCAGACCTGGTCTAGAATCACAACGCTCTGGAAGACAAAATGCCAGACACCGAGGAAGGACCAAGGGTATCTAGCTGACAAAAAGGGAGGCCTCATGAAATAGTGAAAGCTCAAAAGAGGCATCAGATTGATTCTCTGTTTCCGGGGAACCAGTGCAAAGAGCTTTTGGGAAAACAAATTACACCAAAATTCAGAAATTTCTAACCATGAGGTCTCTCTTTCTGTAAGTAGAAAAGCTGTCTCCTTTAGAAATGAATTCCCTTTCATTATCAATTAAATTAGTAATAATTAAATTAATTTAAAATTAAAGTTAATCAACTGTAAAGCTAAGTACTACACCAAATCAAGTTTAGGAACAAGGAACTTTATTTCAGTAATAAAAATTACTAAGACACGTGACCTTAACCTTCCAGACCCTTAAGGGTTAGCTTCTTTCTCAGGAAATAGTCTCCATTTAAAACATTTTAACTGTTTCATAAAGTTCATGCCAAGTGGGATTTGTTTACAAACATAAGTTTGGTCAATAATCATACAAATTTATCTATATTAAAAGGCCATGTAATGGTTACACAACTATATGTGTTCGTGAGAACTCACAAACTGTTCACTAGGAAAAGTTCATTTTATTATGTGTAAATTAAACCTTTATTTTCAAGAAGGAATGAAAAATGGTCCATCTGAAGCGGGGCTTCCCCTGAATACCCTCCACTAGCAGTTTTTTTTATTCTTAACCTGATTTGCATCTTAAAATCACTCAGCATAGCAAATAAAACAGCCTTTCAAGTCAGATCTTCTATCCATTCCCAGCTCAGTGATTTGGGGCAGGTCATTTGGTCCCTAACCTCTCAAAATCCATCATCTATTAGGTGAGACAAACATGAGAAATCAATCACTTTGCAGGATTCTGACAGCATTGTCAGAGGCCAGTCAGGGGCAGAGAGAGGTGACAGAGGCAGCTTCTGGAGGTGACATCCAAACTGTTCCCTGAAGAAAAGAGGGGTAACTTGCCAAGAGAAGGCGTGACGTAGAAGATACATACAAGGGAAAATGGCAAGAAATGACTAGAGACTTAGAGGTCAGATCAGACCTGGGAGAGTCTCACAAACTATGCTGAAGAGGCTGGAACTTATCCTCGGGATAACGAAGATGTTTCATTGGTTAGAAATTGGAAATCACATGTGGTTTTTAGCAGATGTTGACGGAGGCAGTGAGAGATGGACTGAAGGGGAAAGGCAGGGGAGCCAGCTGGATCAAGAGTTCTCAAGTATCTCTCTGTTGCTAGGCTCCCCACAGAAGAATCATCTGCTTCCTAGAAATAACCACTCACAAGGTTGACGGGTGATAGTCAGATGGCTAAGTTCCTAGTACACGTGGATGTCACAAAGCCCTTCCTTCTACTGCACCCCTCCCCTCACACTCGCATCTCAACGCATCCTGTGTCAGGGATCATCCGGCAGGTGTGTCCTTTGTCAGGGATCATCTGCGCCCCTCCCATTAAGAGCCACGGCCTTCTGTGTCTTCTAGGCCTTTTCTTTGCAACCTAAAGGAGTTCTCTAGGCTCTGAATAAGGACTCTCAAGTAAGACTAGCAGCCTTACAACCCTCAACTTTCTCATTTATCAGCTGAATATGCCCCAGCAAGTCACCTAGTCTCCCTGGCCTTATGGGTAATGATAGGGTTGCTGGAAGAAATAAGACACTGTGTACAGTGTCCAAAACTGAATAAGAGCTCAATAAATGCCAGCATTTGTCTTTATTATTGACAATAATCAAATCACTAAATCCTCCTCTATCCCAAGAGAAGAATTAAACCAAAGAAATTAATTACCATCAGTAATTAATCTTAGGAAAATAGTGTAAAAAGAGAAGCAGAATATTTTATAACATATACTGAGAATACAGCACATTTTATAATTTATTCTGGAGAGGAAATACATAACAAGTCTACCTTTAAATTTTCAGTCATTTGAAAAAAGTTTTTTTGAAAAAAGAGAAACTTCCCTTTTAGAAAGACAAATACATACATATGGACAAATGCATACATATGGAATTTAGAAAGATGGTAACAGTGATCCTACATGCAAGCCAGCAAAGGAGATGCAGATGTAAAGAACAGTGGGAGAGTGTGAGATGATTTGAGAAAACAGTACATTACCATATGTAAAACAAATGACTGGTGAAGCTCAACGCATGAGGCAGGGCACCCATGGCAGGTGCTCTGAGACAACTCTGAGATAACGAAGATGTTTCAGGTTAGAAACTGGAAATCACATGTGGTTTTTAGCAGATGTTGACGGAGGCAGTGAGAGATGGACTCAAGGGGAAAGGCAGGGGAGCCAGCTGGATCAAGAGTTCTCAAGTATCTCTCTGTTGCTAGGCTCCCCACAGAAGAATCATCTGCTTCCTAGAAATAACCACTCACAAGGTTGACGGGTGATAGTCAGATGGCTAAGTTCCTAGTACACGTGGATGTCACAAAGCCCTTCCTTCTACTGCACCCCTCCCCTCACACTCGCATCTCAACGCATCCTGTGTCAGGGATCATCCGGCAGGTGTGTCCTTTGTCAGGGATCATCTGCGCCCCTCCCATTAAGAGCCACGGCCTTCTGTGTCTTCTAGGCCTTTTCTTTGCAACCTAAAGGAGTTCTCTAGGCTCTGAATAAGGACTCTCAAGTAAGACTAGCAGCCTTACAACCCTCAACTTTCTCATTTATCAGCTGAATATGCCCCAGCAAGTCACCTAGTCTCCCTGGCCTTATGGGTAATGATAGGGTTGCTGGAAGAAATAAGACACTGTGTACAGTGTCCAAAACTGAATAAGAGCTCAATAAATGCCAGCATTTGTCTTTATTATTGACAATAATCAAATCACTAAATCCTCCTCTATCCCAAGAGAAGAATTAAACCAAAGAAATTAATTACCATCAGTAATTAATCTTAGGAAAATAGTGTAAAGAGAGAAGCAGAATATTTTATAACATATACTGAGAATACAGCACATTTTATAATTTATTCTGGAGAGGAAATACATAACAAGTCTACCTTTAAATTTTCAGTCATTTGAAAAAAGTTTTTTTGAAAAAAGAGAAACTTCCCTTTTAGAAAGACAAATACATACATATGGACAAATGCATACATATGGAATTTAGAAAGATGGTAACAGTGATCCTACATGCAAGCCAGCAAAGGAGATGCAGATGTAAAGAACAGTGGGAGAGTGTGAGATGATTTGAGAAAACAGTACATTACCATATGTAAAACAAATGACTGGTGAAGCTCAACGCATGAGGCAGGGCACCCATGGCAGGTGCTCTGAGACAACTCAGAGGGACAGGGTGGAGAGGGAGGCAGGAAGGGGTTCAGGATGGGGAACACGCGTATGCCTGTGGCTGATGCATGCTGATGTATGGCAAAGTAATACTGTAAAGTAATTATCCTCCAATTAAAATAAATACATTAATTTCTTTTAAGTTCCCTTTTAATAAACTGTAAACCAGATTTTAATAAATAAATAAAGAAATATTTTTAGTTCAATAGTTTTTTATAATTTATTTTTTTAATTAAAGTATAATAGCTTGACAGAGCTTTGCTGTTTACCGCCAAACATCAACACAAATCAACCAGAGGTATACATATATACCCTCCCTCTTAGTCCAATAGTTTTGAAGCAACCCAAGTCCTTAGAACTTCTACTTCTATACTACTATAATTAATTCTTGCAACAAACTATCACTATGTCTATTAAACCAATTGCCTTTAAAAACCTGTACAGACATCCTCTCTCTTTGAAAGGCTGACTTCTTTTAAAGAAATAATCTACACAGTCAAAGGCTTTAGCGTAGTCAGTAAGACAGAAGTAGATATTTCTTTGGAATCCTCTTGATTTTTCTATGATTCAATAGATGTCTGTTATTTGATCTCTGGTTCCTCTGCCTTTTCTAAATCCAGCTTGTACATCTGGAAGTTCTCAGTTCAAATACTGTTGAAGCCTAGCTTGAAGGATTTTGAACATTACCTTGCTAGCATGTGAAATGAGAGCAATCGTGTGGTAGTTCATACATTCTTTGGAATTGCCCTTCTTTGAAATTATAGTAAAAACTGACCTTTTCGAGTCCTGTGGCCACTACTGAGTTTCCCAAATTTGCAGGCATACTGAGTGCAGCATTTTAACAGCATCGTTCTTGTGGGATTTTAAATAGTTCAGCTGGAATTCCATCACCTCCACTAATATTCTATAAAAGTCCATGCCATAGCTTGGTTCTCTTAAATTTGAAAATCAATACCTTGAGAATATTTTTAAATTCTTGTTTTTCCATCATAGTACACAGTAGATTGTCAAAACATAAATAAAGCACCATTATCAGCTGAAGCTCAACGCATGAGGCAGGGCACCCATGGCAGGTGCTCTGAGACAACTCAGAGGGACAGGGTGGAGAGGGAGGCAGGAAGGGGTTCAGGATGGGGAACACGCGTATGCCTGTGGCTGATGCATGCTGATGTATGGCAAAGTAATACTGTAAAGTAATTATCCTCCAATTAAAATAAATACATTAATTTCTTTTAAGTTCCCTTTTAATAAACTGTAAACCAGATTTTAATAAATAAATAAAGAAATATTTTTAGTTCAATAGTTTTTTATAATTTATTTTTTTAATTAAAGTATAATAGCTTGACAGAGCTTTGCTGTTTACCGCCAAACATCAACACAAATCAACCAGAGGTATACATATATACCCTCCCTCTTAGTCCAATAGTTTTGAAGCAACCCAAGTCCTTAGAACTTCTACTTCTATACTACTATAATTAATTCTTGCAACAAACTATCACTATGTCTATTAAACCAATTGCCTTTAAAAACCTGTACAGACATCCTCTCTCTTTGAAAGGCTGACTTCTTTTAAAGAAATAATCTACACAGTCAAAGGCTTTAGTGTAGTCAGTAAGACAGAAGTAGATATTTCTTTGGAATCCTCTTGATTTTTCTATGATTCAATAGATGTTTGTTATTTGATCTCTGGTTCCTCTGCCTTTTCTAAATCCAGCTTGTACATCTGGAAGTTCTCAGTTCAAATACTGTTGAAGCCTAGCTTGAAGGATTTTGAACATTACCTTGCTAGCATGTGAAATGAGAGCAATCGTGTGGTAGTTCATACATTCTTTGGAATTGCCCTTCTTTGAAATTATAGTAAAAACTGACCTTTTCGAGTCCTGTGGCCACTACTGAGTTTCCCAAATTTGCAGGCATACTGAGTGCAGCATTTTAACAGCATCGTTCTTGTGGGATTTTAAATAGTTCAGCTGGAATTCCATCACCTCCACTAATATTCTATAAAAGTCCATGCCATTGCTTGGTTCTCTTAAATTTGAAAATCAATACCTTGAGAATATTTTTAAATTCTTGTTTTTCCATCATAGTACACAGTAGATTGTCAAAACATAAATAAAGCACCATTATCATGCTATTTAAAGTGTGATCCCTGGGTCCCTGGCTTCCCTGGTGGTTCCCTGCCTGGCTCCTGGTCTGAGAAGATTCCACATGACGTGGGTCAACTAAGCCCATGAGCCTCAATTACTGAGCCACGAGCTCTAGAGCCCATGTTCTACAACAAGAGAAGCTACCACAATGAGAAACCCACACACCACAACTAGAGAGTAACCCCTTCTCACCACAACTAGAGAGGGCCCACATGAACCAACAAAGACCTCATGCAGCCAAAAATAAATAATTTTTTTTTCTTTTAAAAGTGTGGTTCCTGCACCAGCAGAAAAGCACCTCTTGGAAGCTCACCTCAAAATGCAGAATTTCAGGCCTAACTCAAGATTTAGTAAGCCAGAGCTTTATTTTAATTAGATTGCCAAGTGATTAATACATTGAAGTCTGAGAACTGCTATAGTCTACTCAGAAGTGTGGGTCTGCTTTATAGAATACATAATCGAGTCATGTAAATATGATTTATTTGTTCCTAGAATGAATCAGCTACTTTTGTTTTCTAACATCATCTACCTGTATTTAATCTCCCACATACGAAAGAAAAAGTGAAGTCAAGCAACCAGCTAGAAACAATGAGTAGCTTCTGGAGTATAGTCAAGACATCAAGCAGCATGTAATATAAACTTTCTCTAACTGTTCACCTCTCCTTTATAAATCAGAACCAAGAGCTGTAAATCAACTCCATGTTTTTAACACCTGGCAGCTAAATGCTAATTCAGGTGATACTGCTATAAATCCATTTGCCTCAAAAGACTATACAAAAATAACACTGACTCTATGTTATGCTGTATATTAAACACACCCCAAAGAGTAACTGCCATCTTTTTCTGAAGGAGGTAGTCGATGTTTTCCTCTATTTATTATACATATCCTGAGAGCCAGGGCTACAGCCCTTGTTCCTTGATGTATCTCTATAATAATGCTTTCAAACACTTACTAAAAGAAATTTTTAAAAAAATTGGCCTCTTCTATTGGTTTTTTATTTATTTATTTTCATCTATCTTTATTCTTTTTCTTTTTTTTTTTTGAGGTAAACTTTTATTTAATGATTCATTAAAACATCACATATCAGATTATTTTGGAGCCTGCAGGCATTAGGATCAGAGTATTACCTAGAGAACACTTAGGCTTTCATAACAAACATTACTGAAGGTACATACTGAGTAGGACCCACAACTGCATTTTCTCATCAGGAACTCTGCAACACTAGCTTTATTAGCTCACTAAACATGAACAGATAATGAATATTATTAGTACAGATTATAATAAAAGTATAACACAGGAATATTCTTTAAGGTATTTCAACAAATGTTAACTGGCGATTATTATGTCTTAGAAATTTGGTAGCCATTGAGTGATTCAAAATGAATACTATCCCAAAGTATAAGAATTAAGCTGTAATAACAACTTGGAGGGTTATCTGGTGTCCACTGGTGGCTCAATGGTTAAGAATCCAGCTGCCAGTGCAGGAGATGCAGGTTTGAACCCTGGGTTCGGAAGATTCCCTGGAGTAGGAAATGGCAATGCACTCCAGTATCCTTGCATAGGAAATCCCCTGGACAAAGGAGACTCTCGGGCTATATAGTCCATAGGGTTGCAAAAGAGTTGGACATGACTGAGCACATAGCACATAATTTAAGAAATGAATACTCTATTTCCTGTAATAGCCATCGTAGCATTGGGACATCAGGGCATTTGAAATGGCTTCTCAAATATCAATCAGTGGCTATCAACTGGGATCTACAAGAATATTTTAAAAGTTGGGTTAGATATTTGAGTACGATTTCTAAAATTACTGAATAGAGCCTAATGTGGTTATAAGCGTATGTCTCCACATGAGGCTGACCTGGGTTACAACTCTAATTTTGCCCAATGAGCACCTGTGCAAGACTGAGCAAGTCACACAGTCTTCCTTTCCTTTGCCTACTCATCTTCACGTTTCCTTGTTACAAGTATGCCCAAGAGTAATGGCACAAAACAAAAAGTGCTAAGTTTCAGATTTCCTCTTTCTGTAAAGTGAGGACTTTAGTGCTGCAAGGTTTTCCAAAAATCAAACCACTACTATCTATTGCAGTTTAAGACAGAGAAGCTTGACTTAGTACCTAGATTCTAAGATTGAAGGCCTACCTGTGTTCTGCTGAATATTTACAGATTCATTTAAGTACCAAGTAGTCACAGAGCAGTTTCTGATTTCAAGAGCTTTAGAAATGTGTCCTTATTTATTGAGCTTCACAAGCTTCCCAGGCGGCACTAGTGGTAAGAAGCCTGCTGCAGGAGACTTAAGAGATGCGAGAACTCTGCAACACTAGCTTTATTAGCTCACTAAACATGAACAGATAATGAATATTATTAGTACAGATTATAATAAAAGTATAACACAGGAATATTCTTTAAGGTATTTCAACAAATGTTAACTGGCGATTATTATGTCTTAGAAATTTGGTAGCCATTGAGTGATTCAAAATGAATACTATCCCAAAGTATAAGAATTAAGCTGTAATAACAACTTGGAGGGTTATCTGGTGTCCACTGGTGGCTCAATGGTTAAGAATCCAGCTGCCAGTGCAGGAGATGCAGGTTTGAACCCTGGGTTCGGAAGATTCCCTGGAGTAGGAAATGGCAATGCACTCCAGTATCCTTGCATGGGAAATCCCCTGGACAAAGGAGACTCTCGGGCTATATAGTCCATAGGGTTGCAAAAGAGTTGGACATGACTGAGCACATAGCACATAATTTAAGAAATGAATACTCTATTTCCTGTAATAGCCATCGTAGCATTGGGACATCAGGGCATTTGAAATGGCTTCTCAAATATCAATCAGTGGCTATCAACTGGGATCTACAAGAATATTTTAAAAGTTGGGTTAGATATTTGAGTACGATTTCTAAAATTACTGAATAGAGCCTAATGTGGTTATAAGCGTATGTCTCCACATGAGGCTGACCTGGGTTACAACTCTAATTTTGCCCAATGAGCACCTGTGCAAGACTGAGCAAGTCACACAGTCTTCCTTTCCTTTGCCTACTCATCTTCACGTTTCCTTGTTACAAGTATGCCCAAGAGTAATGGCACAAAACAAAAAGTGCTAAGTTTCAGATTTCCTCTTTCTGTAAAGTGAGGACTTTAGTGCTGCAAGGTTTTCCAAAAATCAAACCACTACTATCTATTGCAGTTTAAGACAGAGAAGCTTGACTTAGTACCTAGATTCTAAGATTGAAGGCCTACCTGTGTTCTGCTGAATATTTACAGATTCATTTAAGTACCAAGTAGTCACAGAGCAGTTTCTGATTTCAAGAGCTTTAGAAATGTGTCCTTATTTATTGAGCTTCACAAGCTTCCCAGGCGGCACTAGTGGTAAAGAACCTGCCTGCCAATGCAGGAGACTTAAGAGATGCAGATTCGATTCCTGGATCCAGAAAATCCCCTGGAGGAGGGCACAGCAACCCACTCCAGTATTCTTGCCTGGAGAATCCCATGAACAGAGGAACCTGGAAGACTACAGTTCATGGGGTGATAAAGAATAGAACACTACTGAAGTGACTTAGCACCCACATATACCTTGAGTCTCACAACACAAGGACATTTCATACAAGTTTATAATAGCAGTTCCTGTTATATTTCAAATGCTAAAAAAAAAAAAAAAAATCATCCATCTTTATTCTTCTGGCCTGTGTGGGCCTCCCACTGTAGTGGCCTCTCTCGTTGCACAGCACCAGCTCTGGGTGCATGAGCTCCAGAGTGCTGGCTCATAATTGGACACACTGGTCCAGCTGCTCCATTGCACGTGGGATCTTCCTGGGTCAGGGACTGAACCAGTGCCCCTTGTACTGCAAGGTGGACTCTCTACCCACTGGACCACCAGGAAAGTTTTAAAAGAAATTTTTGATGAAAAAAAAAGTAGCTAACTGTTGTCAAGAAGAGTTAGAAAAAAATTTTATCTGGTGACAAGAATAAATACCACTTCTTCAAGGTTCTAGTCTAAAAATGTGACACTTAAAAATTCTTCAAGGCAAGGAAGACTATGGGTAGCAGTGAGGCAAAAAAGGCAGAAGTAGAGGAGAAAGGTCTTCAGATAACTGGATACAAGGGGACAAGTCACCAGTGGAGAAATGAAACCTACTGAAGGTGGTAGAGGACTGAGGGAGGAATCAGGGTGATCAGCAGCGGGGGAGGTCTGTCTGCTATAACCTCCTCTGTGCTCAGGGCAGAGGATGGTGGTTTGAGTTTGGAAGAACGATTGGAAGAACTGAAGGAGAGGGCAACTCTTGGAGAATTCGGAGGCAGACCAGGCAGACATTGAGCTTACAAAGACTAAGAGGTCAGAGTGTGATGGGCAGACAGGAGGGAGCACAGATCAACATCAGAAAGGCCAGGGGAAGCTGCAGGGTCTGAGGGAGCAAATGGCCAGCATACAGTTTCACGAACACAGCTGTATAACAGTCACCCACAGGCCCGAAAGAATGGAGAGAGGAGGTAACAGAAGAGAATAATTCTGGTTCCAAGTTTACATGAACAGAGAAAAGTGAGGTGAGTGAATCAGTCTGAGATATAAGCTGCAGATTGTTTCCTCTAAGGTTTGGGAGTGTAAGTCCTAAATGGGTAAGATGCGGAAAGTCAGTTTATTTGCTTAGGAAATGAGGATAGTTGAAGCTACAACAACATTATCAAACAACTACACTCCAATAAAAATTGTTGTTGTTTTTTGGGCTATCCCATGTGGCTCAGTGGCAAAGAATCTACTTGCCAATACAGGAGATGCTTGATCAAGATGTGGTCTTGAAGGTATAGAAGATCCTTTGGAGGAGGAAAGAGCAACCCACTCCAGTACTCTTTCCTGAAGAATTCCATGGACAGAGGAGCCTGGCGGGCTGCAGTCTATGGGGTCCCAAAGAGTCACACACAACTTAGCAACTAAACAAAAACAAAATATACATATTTTGTATATGTGACTCAATGGTAACCAATCTGCCTGCAATGCAGGAGACGTGGGTTTGATCCCTAGGTGGGAAGATCACCTGGTGGAAGAAAGGGCAACCTACTCCAGTATTCTTTTTTTTTTTTAGCTAGAAGTTTATTAACTTTATTTTTTCCACTCCAGTCTGTTATTCTTTCTTTTAAAATACATTTATTATTTTTATTTGTTTGCATTGGGTTTTAGTTGAGGCATGTGGAATCTAGTTCCCTGACCAAGGATCGAGCCTGAGCCCCCACATTGGGAGCTCAAAGTCCTAGCCACTGGACCAACAGGGAAGTCCCCAGTCCAGTATTCTTACCTGGAGAAACCCATGAACAGAAGAGCCTGGAGGGCTATGGCCCATTGGGTCACAAAGAGTTGGATACAACTATAGCAACTAAGTGTGTATATCTATATCTATATCATGATACATATCTGTATCTATATCTATATCATGTTTTAGTTTAATCTCATACAGCAGCCCTTACAGCACCATTAACCATCTCAGATGCTTTTTTAATATTATCTCTAGTGGTATTGTAACTTTGTTCAGATTTGGTATTCTAAAGAGTGATACTATATCCATAAGAAAGCAGTATAAGATAAGTTAAAAGAAGATTCTCAGATCAGACGACTTTGCCCTCTCGCTGAATAAGCACAATGGGAAACAAGAGCACTGGGCAAAGAGATAAAACAACCTCTTTCAATCCATTTCCACGATGCTGTCATCTGCAAGTTGTTAAACTTCTAAACACATGGAAATATCACTGCCTGCCATGCCTACCTAGCTGTGAAGTTCTTGGTAATCCTATAAAGCAAAATGCAAAGGCAAGGTTGTCCTCTTTGCCATTTCCTACTTTTCTAACCGTTTGGGTACTTTGAAATAAAATTTTTAAAAAAGCAACAGCTGTGCATACTCTATAAAGAAAGCCATTTTACAATAAGCTAAAAAAAATAAGAGTTTGTGTTTTGACACAAAGCACTGAAGAAAGATCATTTCTAGCGGTGCTATATTAATTTCGCAACATATGAAAATCTTTTATACACTGTAGTTGAAAGAGCATAACTTCACTGTCTCAACCATTTCTAAGCATACATTTCATCAATGTTACTTCATTAGTGTTACATATATTCACATTGTTGTGCAACCAATCTCCAGAACTTTCTCATCCTACAAACTGAAACTTTAAACAATCCTGTTTCCCCCGCTTTCCAACCTCTTGCACCATCACTCCACTTTTTATTTCTATGAATCTGACTGTTTTAGGGACTTCATATAAGTGGAATCTAGTTCCCTGACCAAGGATCGAGCCTGAGCCCCACATTGGGAGCTCAAAGTCCTAGCCACTGGACCAACAGGGAAGTCCCCAGTCCAGTATTCTTACCTGGAGAAACCCATGAACAGAAGAGCCTGGAGGGCTATGGCCCATTGGGTCACAAAGAGTTGGATACAACTATAGCAACTAAGTGTGTATATCTATATCTATATCATGATACATATCTGTATCTATATCTATATCATGTTTTAGTTTAATCTCATACAGCAGCCCTTACAGCACCATTAACCATCTCAGATGCTTTTTTAATATTATCTCTAGTGGTATTGTAACTTTGTTCAGATTTGGTATTCTAAAGAGTGATACTATATCCATAAGAAAGCAGTATAAGATAAGTTAAAAGAAGATTCTCAGATCAGACGACTTTGCCCTCTCGCTGAATAAGCACAATGGGAAACAAGAGCACTGGGCAAAGAGATAAAACAACCTCTTTCAATCCATTTCCACGATGCTGTCATCTGCAAGTTGTTAAACTTCTAAACACATGGAAATATCACTGCCTGCCATGCCTACCTAGCTGTGAAGTTCTTGGTAATCCTATAAAGCAAAATGCAAAGGCAAGGTTGTCCTCTTTGCCATTTCCTACTTTTCTAACCGTTTGGGTACTTTGAAATAAAATTTTTAAAAAAGCAACAGCTGTGCATACTCTATAAAGAAAGCCATTTTACAATAAGCTAAAAAAAATAAGAGTTTGTGTTTTGACACAAAGCACTGAAGAAAGATCATTTCTAGCGGTGCTATATTAATTTCGCAACATATGAAAATCTTTTATACACTGTAGTTGAAAGAGCATAACTTCACTGTCTCAACCATTTCTAAGCATACATTTCATCAATGTTACTTCATTAGTGTTACATATATTCACATTGTTGTGCAACCAATCTCCAGAACTTTCTCATCCTACAAACTGAAACTTTAAACAATCCTGTTTCCCCCGCTTTCCAACCTCTTGCACCATCACTCCACTTTTTATTTCTATGAATCTGACTGTTTTAGGGACTTCATATAAGTGGAATCATCAGCATCTGTCTTCGCAACTAACTTATTTTACTTGGCATAATGTCCTAAAGATTCAACTATGCCATAGCTTTTCAAAATTTCCTTCCTTCCTTTTTTTAAAAACTTATTTATTTTTGGCAGGGGGCGGGTTGGGAGGGAGGGGGGTGGACAGGCCACTTCTATTGGTCTTTCATTTATCGATTTTCATCCTTTGTTCTTTGGCCTGTGTGGGCCTCCCATTGCAGTGGCCTCTGTTGTCGCAGAGCACTGGCCCTGGGCGCATGCACTCCAGAGCTCGGGCTTGGTAATTGGACACATCGGTCCAGCTGCTCCGCGGCACGCAGGATCTTCCCAGGCCAGGGATCGAACCGGCGCCTCTTGTACTGCAAGGCAGTGTCCTTACCCACTGAACCACCAGGGAAGCCCAATTTCCTTCCTTTTTAAGACTGAAGAGTATTCCACTGTATGTACACATCACATTTTGTTTATCTATCCATCCATTAGTGGCTATCTGTGTTGCTTCCACTCTTGGCTACTATGAATAGTGCTGCTATGAATATGGGTGAACAAATATAAATGAAACTCTTTAGCAATACATACCTTTGCCTGAGTTTTCATTTGATTAACAAATACGATGAAAAAAAAGGGAAGCCTACTCTTTCAAATACTCTAGTTCAAAATCACAAATGCCTTTAGGTGATCACATCTAACAGTGAGTAACTGATTCCTTCAGTGGATAAAGGCATTTGATTCTAGAATTCCAAGACATAGTCTAATTAAACGTGACCACAAATAAAACATGATATTGAGGTATTTTTTAAGAATGACAATATTGCATGCAGAAGAATAAACGACAAAAGAAAGATCCTTTAATTAGCACCAAAGTGTTTAACCAAAGTTAAGGAACATAATTATATCAAAACCATTTCTTTTGTTTTCCCTAAGCTAAAACCTACATATTTGTGGCAATTTTACAAAATATTTAAGCCAAACTTCCAAATTTAAGTTAGCAATGTTCAAAAATGCTTATAACTGAAAATCTTTTGTAATAATGCACGGTAACATTTGAATGTTCTATAGAAAATGTAAGAAGATTAAGTTTAGACTATCTCAGTCATCATTTTTAGGAAATATTATGAGAATTCAATAAAAAGGCTTTAAGGGGGGGCTTCCCTGGTGGTCCAGTGGGTGAAGAGTCTGCCTTGCAGTACAAGGGGCGCCAGTGCAAGCGCACGTGCCCAGAGCCAGTGCTCTGCAATGAGAGAGGCCACTGCCATGGGAGGCCCACACTGGCCAAAGGATAAAGATGAATGAAAATAAGTAAATAAATAAATCAATAAAAGAGGCCAAAATGTTTTTTTTTTTAAAGGCTTTAAAGGAACATGTAGTTTCACACCTTTTCCTTGCACAAGTGGAAATAAGAGCCGCCCCCCCACCCCCAATCAGGAATAATTTGTCCAAAACCATGTAAAAAAGCATCCTCAGAATAATAAACTTATTCTTTAATGTTACTATTAATTTTGACACGATAGTTAACTCTAGGTTGTTTGAGGAATACCTAGATCATTAAAGGGGTAGAGTATCACAGCAACAAACACAGTAGTATGTCAAAGTGAAAGAAAGTCAAGTTGCTCAGTTGTGTCTGACTCTTTGCAACCCAAGGATGGGCCATGGAATTCTCTAGGCAAGAATACCGGAGTGGTAGACTCTCCCTTCTCCAGGGGATCTTCCCAACCCAGGGATTGAACCCAGGTCTCCTGCATTACAGGTGGACTGTTCACCATCTAAGCCACCAGGGAACATGTCAAAACAGGTGCTTAAGTAGCTGTATCTCTTTGTTTTTCTATTCCTTCACCTAATCCTTGCACAACAGGTAAGAGAAAGTGAAAAGGCTCAAATGTGAATCTCTTATTTTTAACACTTAACCAGCAGTAATAATAGTTGTGCTGTTAAAGATTGGAATTGTTGCCTTGAGTAAGGTTTTCAATTACTTATCAATATATGTTTATTTGAGGTTGCTTTTCCTAGTTAAAAGTTGCACACAGGCCAAAGAATAGATGAAAATAAATAAATAAAAAACCAATGAAAGAGGCCAAAAATTTTTTTTAAAAGTTACCAAAAAATTCTTAAAAAAAAAAGTTGCAACTACATTCAGAATTTAAGAGCCAGATTAGTTCTCAGAGATTACCTAATTCACCTCAATTTACAGATGAAAAAAGTTGATTTGGAAAAGCCAAGAGCTTGCTCTAAACCCTTACAGCTAATTCGTGACAGATCCAGGACTAGAGCCTCAAGTCTAAACCCCAGTCCAGGGTCCGCTCTATCCTCCACACCCTGTGCCCGCCTCACCTGCACACACATCACAATGCTTATGTGCAGACAATGATGAGAGAGAAGAATGACATCTGGTTTTATACCTCTCAAAGTAAGTATTCTGTGCTAGTAGCTGATTTCACGGTTTTATCCCTTCATTGAATTTAGCCAACATTGATTGAATTTAAGACTAACTTTCGATAAAGATCATTTTTAAACTCTCCATAATTTAGTGTTCAAAACCATGTAAAAGCATAGTAATAAACTTATTCTTTAATGTTACTATTAATTTTGACACGATAGTTAACTCTGGGTTGTTTGAGGAATACCTAGATCATTAAAGGGGTAGAGTATCACAGCAACAAACACAGTAGTATGTCAAAGTGAAAGAAAGTCAAGTTGTTCAGTTGTGTCTGACTCTTTGCAACCCAAGGATGGGCCATGGAATTCTCTAGGCAAGAATACCGGAGTGGTAGACTCTCCCTTCTCCAGGGGATCTTCCCAACCCAGGGATTGAACCCAGGTCTCCTGCATTACAGGTGGACTGTTCACCATCTAAGCCACCAGGGAACATGTCAAAACAGGTGCTTAAGTAGCTGTATCTCTTTGTTTTTCTATTCCTTCACCTAATCCTTGCACAACAGGTAAGAGAAAGTGAAAAGGCTCAAATGTGAATCTCTTATTTTTAACACTTAACCAGCAGTAATAATAGTTGTGCTGTTAAAGATTGGAATTGTTGCCTTGAGTAAGGTTTTCAATTACTTATCAATATATGTTTATTTGAGGTTGCTTTTCCTAGTTAAAAGTTGCACACAGGCCAAAGAATAGATGAAAATAAATAAATAAAAAACCAATGAAAGAGGCCAAAATTTTTTTTTAAAAGTTACCAAAAAATTCTTAAAAAAAAAAGTTGCAACTACATTCAGAATTTAAGAGCCAGATTAGTTCTCAGAGATTACCTAATTCACCTCAATTTACAGATGAAAAAAGTTGATTTGGAAAAGCCAAGAGCTTGCTCTAAACCCTTACAGCTAATTCGTGACAGATCCAGGACTAGAGCCTCAAGTCTAAACCCCAGTCCAGGGTCCGCTCTATCCTCCACACCCTGTGCCCGCCTCACCTGCACACACATCACAATGCTTATGTGCAGACAATGATGAGAGAGAAGAATGACATCTGGTTTTATACCTCTCGAAAGTAAGTATTCTGTGCTAGTAGCTGATTTCACGGTTTTATCCCTTCATTGAATTTAGCCAACATTGATTGAATTTAAGACTAACTTTCGATAAAGATCATTTTTTTAAACTCTCCATTATTTAGTGTAGCCCCAAGCCTTATTAACATATTTATCAACCAGAAGGTATCACTATCTGAAATCAAGCTAGATGATGGGGGTCGAGTCAGACCAACCAATGCATGGGAACTCCTTAGCACTGAGGATAAAAACACAAAGAAGGGAGAAGATAAGTAATAATGAAGGCTAATGCAGTGCCAGACAACAGTTTCCCAGAAAAGACTGCACAAGGAGGTACAGGAGCAACTGCTCAGGGCGATGAGACCCGATGGAGCAATGAATTGTCTGGGTACCAGGGATGAGAAGCGCTAGGTGGGAGGGAGAATGAGCCTGATGAAATGCAAGTGGGGAGGGAGCCAAGGAAAAGGGCAGTAAAGGCAAGGGTAGTGTGATAAGGGACCTCAAGGCAGACGTTCATGGTTTTACTCAAGTCTGAGTCTTCCAAGTTGGCTAGAGCTGCAGGCCACGTGGGCAGCAAAGTGCCGGTGGACCAGGGTAGACAGGAGAGCCAGAGACCAGGTTTTGAAAGGCTATGTATTTCTTCCTCCCTTCTCTTTTCTAAAAGTCAAAACACATATGATATTTTACCATATATATTCTAATGCACTCTCATTCCATGGGAAAATAAAACAGCGGCACCTTAGTTGAACAGGAAAAATGTCCCAATAAGGAAAAAGAAAAAAGAGTCATCTCAAGGGAGAAAAGACAGATTCTGTTATCCAACTCTTCCCTATGTGATCACAGATGTCTAATTCAAGATAATAAGTGACTCAATACATCAAAAATAATACTTAGAGCCAGGACTCCAAGATGGCGTCAGTCGTACCACTGAAGGAGAAGCAGCTCCTGGAAGTCAAACTAGGGGAGCTGCCAAGCTGGATACTGATGCGGGATTTCACCCCTACAGGCATCACTGGAGCATTTCAAAGAGGTTATTACCGGTATTACAACAAGCACGTGAACGTGAAGAAAGGCAGCGACGCGGGGATTTCTGTGGTGCTGGCAGCTTACGTGCTTTTCAACTACTGCCGTTCTTACAAGGAGCTCAAGCACGAGCAGCTACGCAAGTACCACTGTAGAGGGCGCACTGCAGTCCTGACCATGACCTTTGCCTGGCACCCTTGAATCCGTTCATATCCTAATGGAGAATTAACATCCAATAAAAGATGACTGATGCTTGGGGAAAAAAAATAATAATACTTAAATTAAAAAATATTGTCACTCACTAGTGATATAATCATAGGACTTAAAAAAAATCAAAATTTAAAAGGATGACCAACTTCTTATAGCTCTTAAGATTACAAAAGCACTTGCTGATATCACTATCTACGTAATTCTTTTTTTTTTATTTTACTTTTAACTTTTACAGAGTTTTGTTGTTTACAGATCTACGTAATTCTTAAAATCTTGTTTCCCCAAGCCAAAGAATCAAACTGTACGGAACTGTGTGTGATGCCAACTTTAGAACTTGCAGTTTTCCCCTCCAGGCATTCCATATGTGATTGGACACTTTGCCACATGCTGCCGGGAAATGGACGAGAGCCTCAGACATTAGATCCAGGAATCTGCCACCAAAAACCAGTGACGAGGGTAAAAACAACATGGACCAAACAAACGAACAAAACCCTAGAGTGGCACGGACCTCCTAGAGGCTTCAGAGAGGTCATGAGAGAAGGAGAGGTGGAGGGCTTCACCGAAAAAGCTGCCTAAGGGAGACCCCACCTTAGAAAATGAACACGTTCGACTTATTTGTCTTTAACTGCCTACAACTGAGAATGTCTTTTCTCAAAGAAACACTGAAAATGATCGGTGAATTTCCAGGCTAGGCAAAACAGAAAATCTATTTTAGATAACGACGTAGATTAAAAAAATAAACTAATTAACGGTGACAAATAACAAGACCAATGTAACTATTATGCTGTGCTGTGCTCAGCGTGTCTGACACTCTGTGACCTGATGGACTGTCACCTACCAGGCTTCTCTGCCCGTGCAATTTTCCAGGCAAGAATACTGGAGTGGGTGCCATGTTCTACTCCAGGGGAACTTCCAGACCCAGGGATCAAACCCTCATCTCTAGTGTCTCCCGCATGGGCAGGTGGGTTCTTTACTACTAGGGGCACTGGGAAGCCCCAGTGTAACTACAACAGACAGTGTTTAAGACCTGGGCTCCTCTGGGGCCCAGCAAACTGTGGGATGAAAGCACTCTACGGTAGGCAGCCTGCTCAGCTCTTGTTCTTCCTGGTGGATCTGCACCCTTTCTACCATACCCATCACTCTTTCTCCAGACTATCTTTCTCTCTACCCAGTTTCACATTCTCCTCCTCCCAAATATCTGACTCCTCAACGGTTTTCTTTAGCCTCATCTCATAAGCTACTTTTCTACTTTGAAACTCCTTCACTCACATTTTCATGACCTTATAGGAAGGAGATCCTCTTGGAATCAGAGCAGTGCAAATCAATGATGAGAGCACAGGAGGAGGGTGTGTGGCAAGGGGGAGTGAGAGGACATGGGGCATCCACAGGGTTCAGATCAGCCCTTGGGCCTGAGTCTGAAACAGTCCTCCTTAACACTGCAGCGAGGCAGAGCAGACCATATCCCACTAAGCCTCTAAGTTGGCTAAGAAACACCATCTACCTACACGAGGTAGCTCATTACAGAAAGCAAGGAAGCAGTCTCAGGTTTCGTAAGTGGATAGCCGGAGCACAGGCGAATACCTTCTCTCTGATCTGCTAGCGGGAGGTCACTTCTTGCCCGTAGCGACTCGCACTTTGCAGGCTTGACCTACAATATTATATTAATATTATATGTTCTCAGCCCTTCACGAGCCAGTGGAAAGCTTTCCCATGAGGCAACTGCACAAAGTTTCTCACTTCATTTGTGATTTTTTTTTTTTTTTTATACCAGCATCCAAAGGAAAGAACTAAACCATCACAAGGAGGTTCTACCTTTGCTCTCAATTGTCCTGTGACTCCAGAGTCAGGAAAGCTTTGGAGGAGGGAGGACAGACAGGAATGAGAGCTCTTGGGTGGGGCTGGCCAGATGGAGACTGGAGGACCCTGACAAGGTCTGGAGCCTGAAATATGCAAAGCGCAATTATCTACCAACCAGTTTGCCCGATGTTCAGCTCTGCACAGTTGTGTAATGGGAAACCCTGATGCAATGTTTAAATAACCAGAATCACAGAGGGCAAGCATCCACTGCTCTCAGTTTTTGTAGGTACTGCATAACCTCAATGGGCACTCCATAGGAGGGAGTCTTTAAAATGAATGACTCCATTACAAATTGCTTTTTAATCATTTTCAAGTGCTGCAGTTAAGTAAATAGCTTATTTCCCAATGTCAAACCTAAGATCTTCTGAAAAAGGACTTTGGTAAAAAGGTGAAAACCTTAGCAATGCCAAAGAATCATTTTGTCTCACACAGAAATAATTTCAGAACACTTTTTTCTCCCCCCACAACATGTACCCCACGTACTGTACTGTATTCACGCTGTAACCACTGCCTCCAACAACAAACGCCAAACTGTACAACAAACACTGAACCCTAAGAATTCCATTCCTAGGGAAGGCTGGCGTGGTCCTACCATGGGATGGTACCCTCTTCCACTGGGGGAACGCAGGGCAATATTCCAAAAGGATGGGCAAACGATAAAACATAAGAGCACTTCTAAAATCCTGTTAGCCTCATTTGTTTTATTTCGAAAAAATGTGTGAATGCTTTAAATCCCAAAGTAACTAAGAAACACCATCTACCTACACGAGGTAGCTCATTACAGAAAGCAAGGAAGCAGTCTCAGGTTTCGTAAGTGGATAGCCGGAGCACAGGCGAATACCTTCTCTCTGATCTGCTAGCGGAGGTCACTTCTTGCCCGTAGCGACTCGCACTTTGCAGGCTTGACCTACAATATTATATTAATATTATATGTTCTCAGCCCTTCACGAGCCAGTGGAAAGCTTTCCCATGAGGCAACTGCACAAAGTTTCTCACTTCATTTGTGATTTTTTTTTTTTTTTATACCAGCATCCAAAGGAAAGAACTAAACCATCACAAGGAGGTTCTACCTTTGCTCTCAATTGTCCTGTGACTCCAGAGTCAGGAAAGCTTTGGAGGAGGGAGGACAGACAGGAATGAGAGCTCTTGGGTGGGGCTGGCCAGATGGAGACTGGAGGACCCTGACAAGGTCTGGAGCCTGAAATATGCAAAGCGCAATTATCTACCAACCAGTTTGCCCGATGTTCAGCTCTGCACAGTTGTGTAATGGGAAACCCTGATGCAATGTTTAAATAACCAGAATCACAGAGGGCAAGCATCCACTGCTCTCAGTTTTTGTAGGTACTGCATAACCTCAATGGGCACTCCATAGGAGGGAGTCTTTAAAATGAATGACTCCATTACAAATTGCTTTTAATCATTTTCAAGTGCTGCAGTTAAGTAAATAGCTTATTTCCCAATGTCAAACCTAAGATCTTCTGAAAAAGGACTTTGGTAAAAAGGTGAAAACCTTAGCAATGCCAAAGAATCATTTTGTCTCACACAGAAATAATTTCAGAACACTTTTTTCTCCCCCCACAACATGTACCCCACGTACTGTACTGTATTCACGCTGTAACCACTGCCTCCAACAACAAACGCCAAACTGTACAACAAACACTGAACCCTAAGAATTCCATTCCTAGGGAAGGCTGGCGTGGTCCTACCATGGGATGGTACCCTCTTCCACTGGGGGAACGCAGGGCAATATTCCAAAAGGATGGGCAAACGATAAAACATAAGAGCACTTCTAAAATCCTGTTAGCCTCATTTGTTTTATTTCGAAAAAATGTGTGAATGCTTTAAATCCCAAAGTAACTAAAGCGAATGAAGAAAATACACGGTAAAATCTAAAAATAACATAATAACACAACTGCCTCCCCGTAGGCAGGAAAGCTGCCTAGCTCAGCTAACTAAGGCGACCGGCTTAAAGGGGAAAGTTGGCCGAATTCAGAAAACCGCACACACGCAGGCTTCTGGGACAATCTCTAGGTGTGCTGTCGAGACTCCCAGCGTAAAGATTCCCCGCTTCTTTCCCGGTGTTTTAGCTCTTTCCCCTCCCCCTGACCGCACTGCACTGCGCAAAACCATCTCTGACAATCACTTCGAACCTATTTGCTGTTGAAAAAGGCTCGGAAACAAATCCCCTCCAAGGTTCTGGATGCTGAACAAAGGCATCTGACTTTTCCTTCCGAATTATATTCCGGATGGACGAGCTAGACAAGACACCTAGGAGCAGGTGTGTCAAGGCAACCCGAAGGCCAAAACCAGCCAAAGGACAGCGACCCCTGGGCCCTCCGCCCTCCCCGAGCCATCTCCGCACACGGAAAGGTGACGACACGTTCACCCAGACCCCTGAGTCGAAGAGAACTGTCAGAGCAGGGGAGGGGGAGGCGGGGCCCCAGGGTGCGGCGGGCCTGCGCCGAGCCCTCGGCAGCTCGGGCTCCATCTGCGCGGTCAGCTCCTGCATCCGAGAACCTGGCGAGACGGGCTGGAAGCTCCGAGGAAAACCGTGCCGGCGCCAGGGGAGGGGAGCGCCTGAACGTTCGGATCCGATTAACCAGCGCCCGCCCGCCCGCCCGCGGTCCCCGGCGCCCCGCGCCTCCGCGGATCCGCAGCATCCCAACAGCCGCCGGGGGGAGGGGGGCTGCCGGGCCGAGGCTCGGCCGGGCGAGGCTGGGGAGGCAGCGGCGTTACCTGTGATGGACCAGGTCCAGCGGTAGAACTCCACGGTGTCGTTGAGCGCCGTGGACACCGCGTTCAGGACGCTGCCCGCCTCCGAGTCCAGGAGCCCCATCGCGGCGGAGAGCGGGCGTCGGCAGGAGGAAGCGGAGACCCCGCGGGAGGGCGGACCTCGGCGGCGGCGGCGGCCGGAGGAGCGAGCGGCGGCCGGGAACCCCCTCCAACGGCGGCGGCCCGGACGTGGCCTCTCCTCCTGCTTGGGGCGGCGGGGACGCGGCGGCGAGGAGCCGGGCGGAGGGGAAGGTACCGTCAACGCTCCCGGGAGGAGAGAAAGGAGGAGGAGGAGATGCCGCCGGAGCGCCGCGCGCTGCACCAGTCTGCCGCCGCGCGCGCCGCCGCCGCTCCAGTCTCCTCGGCCGGCGTCACGTGGCCGCGCGGGGCGGAGGGGCCGGCGCGCGCCTCCTCCCGCCCGCGCGCGGGGCTCTTGCGCAGGGAGGCTGCGGCGGGGGCGCCGGCGGGGCGGGGGCTGCGCGGGCGGGCCGCTCGCACCCCGGGTCTTCGCTCCGCCCGCGGGGGCTGCGGGCCCGCGGCCTCCTGGCGGGGCTCCCCGGGCCCCCCTCCCTTTGCCTCCCTCGGCCGCCAGGCCACTGCGAAGTAGCCTTCCGCCTCCCGCTTCCCGCCTCCCGCAAGGGACCTCGCATCCGCCCTGGATGCAGCTTAGAAAACAGGGAAGGGGAGGATGAGCCTTTTTGTGGCCAAGGCGACGTGCTTTGGTCCTTAACCTGTCATGCATGTGCATGCCCCTTGCGTTTTCTTGTTTCACCTCCACCTGCATAGACGTCGCCAAGATAGGGGAGATGCAGAAGTCAACCTTCTAAATAAGTAAAGGGATATTTGCCTTCCCAGCGACAGTTGATGGAGAAGGGACTTTGGCTTCTCATCATTCACAAAGGAACACATAATTTGAATACCTGCGTGCATTTATTGTTCGGTAGGTTCTTTTAATATTTAAGGGATAATCAAAGGAGTATAATTGTTATGTGAGGTTATAATAATTAAAGGAGGTCATTAGAAGAAGAGAGAGGGCCCAGAGAGGCCTTACCGTTAAAGAGAAGTCCGCTCAGCCCTGAAGGAATGGTGAATCTGAAAGTATAATTACTCAGGAGACAAAAGACAATCTAGGCAAAAGAGGGGAAAGTCGGTTGGTTCTTTTTTTATTTGTTTAAATAATAATAAGATGATAGGAGGCAACAAGATAATCTTTCCCCTGTAAAGTGCACCTCTGAAATGTACCAAAACTATACTACATATAGTTGACAATTTGATAGCTTCTGACATCCAGCAAGACCTTTGAGAACAGTCCAGTAACCTTTTCACTTCCTTGGCATTTAAGCATGCCACCTACTTTCAGTGTAACCTTTTCACCCATTGTTGGTTTAGGATGCTCCAATTAAAGACCATTGATTAATAAATAAATAAAGTCCAGTGAATGCAGCCTGGATTGCTCTGCTCTTTGACTATATTAAAATAACCTGAATACTATCTTTTGTCATTGGTATTTCCAATTGACCTGTTATATGAGCTTTGATTTTATTTTATATTGGGAGCATCCTAGAGGATAAGAATTATTTGGGGTTCCTTTTTGAGGACCAAACCCAGTGCCATAAATAATAATAAGTATTTATGAAGATGTCAAAATGATAACATATATTTCCAGAACATAAAAGGACTGACAGTAGCAGACACTGCAGGGAAAGAAGAGATATCTAAAAGTAACTGATTCATTGTATCTCTCAAGCAACCACAGTCTTCATTAAGTGCTCTATTATTTTTTTTTTGTAATTAACCAAGTAAAATGTAATGTATCAGTACATTTACTAGGTTAAAGTTTGGGGAATTGAAATTATGACTTGTCAAATCTCAACCTAAATATATGTGTATCAGTCAGATTCTAGAAACTATATGCTATATATATATATATATTTTTTTTTTTTAAGTCACATTTGGAGAGTGGATCCTTGTTGTTTTCATCGCTAAGTCATGTCTGACTCTGTTGCGACCCCATGGCCTGTAGCCGCCCCTCCAGGCTCCTCTGTCCATGGGATTTCCCAAGAAAGAATACTGGAATAAGTGAGAGTGGATAATGCCCAACAATTTACTTTAATCAAATACTTTGATGGTCTTAGAAAGGTTCCAGTTAGATTGAACTTCATCTAGAAAATTGATTACTACTGCATTGTGAGGTCCTGGATGCTTTCTGTGGAGAACAAATCCCTTCCCTCTCTCCCATTCACATACGCAAAATCTCAGCATCTCTACTTGCTTAATACAGTGTGAAATTCTTAAAACCATTTTGGATAGTATTTCCTTAGCATCTCTTCCATTGAGGACAACTTAAGTCCCTCTATTCACTAGGGGACACCTGTCACATATGAGAAAATCCTAGACAAGTAATGACAGATATGTGAGAAGTGGTATTTGCACCTCCTCCATGACCTACCTGGTAGGGTAGTAAGTTTGTTTGCATTTATGGGCTGTCCAAACATACACCAAGACCCAGAGCCCTAGAACTTACCTGCCCTGGAGCCCTATCACCCAGCATGGAGACTGACAGGTCAGTCCTCAATTCACAAAGGGTTTACAAACACTGCGGGCTGCCCAAACCCAAAGGCTACCTGCTCTTTGTGCAACAATAGGAGACTTGCATGTCCACTCAGCTACAGTGGCAGCCATCTAACCAAGATCTTGATGGTATTGTTACAGAACAAAATTAATGCAAGCAACCTTGGTATCTGCAAAATTTTGAGAACAGAGTTCTTGCTTGGAGAATGAATATAAAACAACACAGTTACCTATAAAAGCTAAAGGAAAGGATATGATTATCATAAAATCATTTTATATAAAATAGCGAAATATATTTTAAATGTCTTACAGCCCATATAGAGGTAGCCCCATAAATCAAGCTATCTTCTTTTTTCCCCTAGTGTTTCCACATTTCCATGTTTTCAATATTGTCAGTAAACCTGTGCTTTCAAAGAAAGGTGAACCTATGAATCTGTTGAGTCAGGAGTGAAAGGAAGTCTGATAAAGAAGAGCTGTAGAGAGACCCTGAATCTTACAGAAGTAAACTTTACCAAGTTGATAACAGTCACAGAAAATGAAGAAAATCAGTGGTAATAGTCATTGCTGTCTATCAGTTCCAGTCTTCTGTTTAATTCCACTCACCGTCCCTCCTTTGCTCCATTAAAGGTAAAAAAATATGTACTACCCATGACACCATACGTATTCTGTCCCTTTTCCGCAAAGGTTCAATTTCTTCATCTAGAAAATTGATTACTACTGCATTGTGAGGTCCTGGATGCTTTCTGTGGAGAACAAATCCCTTCCCTCTCTCCCATTCACATACGCAAAATCTCAGCATCTCTACTTGCTTAATACAGTGTGAAATTCTTAAAACCATTTTGGATAGTATTTCCTTAGCATCTCTTCCATTGAGGACAACTTAAGTCCCTCTATTCACTAGGGGACACCTGTCACATATGAGAAAATCCTAGACAAGTAATGACAGATATGTGAGAAGTGGTATTTGCACCTCCTCCATGACCTACCTGGTAGGGTAGTAAGTTTGTTTGCATTTATGGGCTGTCCAAACATACACCAAGACCCAGAGCCCTAGAACTTACCTGCCCTGGAGCCCTATCACCCAGCATGGAGACTGACAGGTCAGTCCTCAATTCACAAAGGGTTTACAAACACTGCGGGCTGCCCAAACCCAAAGGCTACCTGCTCTTTGTGCAACAATAGGAGACTTGCATGTCCACTCAGCTACAGTGGCAGCCATCTAACCAAGATCTTGATGGTATTGTTACAGAACAAAATTAATGCAAGCAACCTTGGTATCTGCAAAATTTTGAGAACAGAGTTCTTGCTTGGAGAATGAATATAAAACAACACAGTTACCTATAAAAGCTAAAGGAAAGGATATGATTATCATAAAATCATTTTATATAAAATAGCGAAATATATTTTAAATGTCTTACAGCCCATATAGAGGTAGCCCCATAAATCAAGCTATCTTCTTTTTTCCCCTAGTGTTTCCACATTTCCATGTTTTCAATATTGTCAGTAAACCTGTGCTTTCAAAGAAAGGTGAACCTATGAATCTGTTGAGTCAGGAGTGAAAGGAAGTCTGATAAAGAAGAGCTGTAGAGAGACCCTGAATCTTACAGAAGTAAACTTTACCAAGTTGATAACAGTCACAGAAAATGAAGAAAATCAGTGGTAATAGTCATTGCTGTCTATCAGTTCCAGTCTTCTGTTTAATTCCACTCACCGTCCCTCCTTTGCTCCATTAAAGGTAAAAAAATATGTACTACCCATGACACCATACGTATTCTTAACTAATTTGGAATTATATTCTTTGCCTTTCACTAAAATTTTTAAGAGGTTTACTTTTTTGTTATCTTCTATACAGTTTTTTTTGTTAAGTGGATATAGATCCTCTTGATAATTCATGAATATCAAAAAAGTAACAAATAATACATTGAAGTGAAAACCCCTCACCATCTCATCTCTTATTTTTCCAGAGTTTTACATGCCCATGTAAGCTCTTTTCTCTTTACAAACATGTTTATTTATTATAGTGCTATTCTATAATGTGCTTTCTAAAAGCATAGCAATAGATCAAGAGCACTTTTCAATGTAAAAATGACTATTTAATATTCCATTGTATGGATATACCACAGATTTAGTCTCTACAATTTCCACTGTTTCCAACTTGAGCTGTTACCACAGTTTAACTATTAGTACCCCAGTATACACAATATTGTGAACTTGTCTAACTACATTCTTAGCATAACTTTCTACAAGGGAAATTTCTGAGTAAGGAAGCTTTAATTTAAAATTTCTGGTACATGATGACGGATTAACCTCCAAAAAGATATCAATTCATAAGTCCACCAAAATCTATGAAAATGTGTTCATTTCTCTACACTCCATTCTTCTGACTGAATTTAATTATGTTCTATAATCATTACTAATCAGATAGGCAGATAATGATATTTTTTGTTGATTAATAGTTTATCACATTTCTTGGCACTTAAGCATCTTTCTTTTGAGAACTGCCTACTTGTATTCCTTGTACGCTTTCTATTGTGTCTGTTTTTCTTATTGATTGATAAGAAATTTTATATAATAAAATTATTAATAGTTTGCTATATATGTTGCAAATATCTTTCTCCCAGTTTATTTGTATTTTACTGGATTTATTATAATTTTTATCTTTTTCATCTTTTCTCCTTTTTTTGGTGGCCACACTGCACAGCACGTGGGATCCTACTTCCATTTCAAATACAATGCTCAGAAAAAGCTGTACCAAGAAAAAGACCTTTGAAAAAAGAGTTAAAGGAAATGAAAGTGATAAATGCAAAGACCTTGGTTGGCTTTGATTTCTCTTCAATGCAGAATCATGTATTTCTTTTTTTGGTGGGGGGTACACCAGGTCTTAGCTGCAGCATGTAGGATCTTTTAGTTGATCATGTGAGATCTTTTAGTTGAGGGATCTTTTAGTGGAGGACCAGTGATTGAACCTGCACCCTCTGCATTAGAAACATGGAGTCCTAACCACTGGACCCCCAGGGAAGTCCCTATAATAATTTTTAGCCAGGCATCTTGGAGGGTGGGAAGAAAGCATAAGTTAGGTTTACTCTTCACCACCTCCACCAGAATTACGTATCAGAATGGTCTTTTTTCAGACCGCAACTTCTGGGAGTTCTGACCTACATTTTCAGGAACACGTGCTACTCCTTTCCTGAGAGTCTCAACTCCAGATACCTTGCATTGGACATTCATTATTTTGAGGTCCTCAGTATGTACACCCAGTCTAGACCCCCTCTTTTATCAGGACCGCTGGTCTGCTGTCTCGTCACGTAGCTGTACTTCAAAACCAGGCTGTGCATTCAAGGATGCAGTGAGGAGGCCAAACCATGGCAAAGCTCCCAGTTCTCCCTGGCTTGGTTATACCCAGCCAAGTTCTGTGACTCTCAACTGAGTATTTCTAGGTATCCAGTTAGTTCATTTACTACACACTATAATATTCCCATCTTCACCAGTAATAGAAACCTTGACCATGAAAGTTGATGGTAAATGGAAAAGTTCAAGATCTTCCCATTCCTGTAGATCAGTTTGGTTTCATCATATCAGAAGACAAAAGAGATCCCTCAGAGAAAATGAATTCACATGATAAAGAAACTGGCTGTATTTCAAGGACTTGGTTTTGAAGACCTGACTTGTGGTTTTAGGCCAACATTTGGCTGACTCCAGAAGCCACCTTTCACCAGCCATCCTGATATTTATTCTGGGAATGCCTACAGGCAAATGGCCATATGTGATTGAATTTAGAGAAGTTGACAGTAGGACTTCTCTGGTGGTCCAGTGGGTAAAGAGTCTGCCTTGCAGTGTACCAAAAAAGACCTTGGAGTTAAAGGAAATGAAAGTGATAAATGCAAAGACCTTGGTTGGCTTTGATTTCTCTTCAATGCAGAATCATGTATTTCTTTTTTTGGTGGGGGGTACACCAGGTCTTAGCTGCAGCATGTAGGATCTTTTAGTTGATCATGTGAGATCTTTTAGTTGAGGGATCTTTTAGTGGAGGACCAGTGATTGAACCTGCACCCTCTGCATTAGAAACATGGAGTCCTAACCACTGGACCCCCAGGGAAGTCCCTATAATAATTTTTAGCCAGGCATCTTGGAGGGTGGGAAGAAAGCATAAGTTAGGTTTACTCTTCACCACCTCCACCAGAATTACGTATCAGAATGGTCTTTTTTCAGACCGCAACTTCTGGGAGTTCTGACCTACATTTTCAGGAACACGTGCTACTCCTTTCCTGAGAGTCTCAACTCCAGATACCTTGCATTGGACATTCATTATTTTGAGGTCCTCAGTATGTACACCCAGTCTAGACCCCCTCTTTTATCAGGACCGCTGGTCTGCTGTCTCGTCACGTAGCTGTACTTCAAAACCAGGCTGTGCATTCAAGGATGCAGTGAGGAGGCCAAACCATGGCAAAGCTCCCAGTTCTCCCTGGCTTGGTTATACCCAGCCAAGTTCTGTGACTCTCAACTGAGTATTTCTAGGTATCCAGTTAGTTCATTTACTACACACTATAATATTCCCATCTTCACCAGTAATAGAAACCTTGACCATGAAAGTTGATGGTAAATGGAAAAGTTCAAGATCTTCCCATTCCTGTAGATCAGTTTGGTTTCATCATATCAGAAGACAAAAGAGATCCCTCAGAGAAAATGAATTCACATGATAAAGAAACTGGCTGTATTTCAAGGACTTGGTTTTGAAGACCTGACTTGTGGTTTTAGGCCAACATTTGGCTGACTCCAGAAGCCACCTTTCACCAGCCATCCTGATATTTATTCTGGGAATGCCTACAGGCAAATGGCCATATGTGATTGAATTTAGAGAAAGTTGACAGTAGGACTTCTCTGGTGGTCCAGTGGGTAAAGAGTCTGCCTTGCAGTGCAAAGGGCACTGGTTCGATCCCTGGCCCGGGAAGATCCTACATGCCACAGAGCAGCTGGACCTGTGTGTTCAATTATGAGCCAGCGCCCTGGAGCGCATGTGCCCAGAACCACTGCTCTGCAATGAGAGAGGCCACTGCAATGGGAGGGCCCACATAAGCCAAAGGATAAAGATGGATGAAAATAAATAATAAATAAATAAGTAAATGTTAATGTAAAGTTGCTAGTAATAAACTGAAGTTTTTGGGGTCCAGCAGCTGTGCAGTGGGACAATCGCATGAGATGAACAATGACACAAAAATGAATGACCTGCCTCAGACTGTGGAGAAACAACCTTGATCCTGAAGAATCTATGAGCAAAAGTAAAAAGCAATAACTAGAGGAAAGTCTTGGCTTCTATACCGTTATTTATATCTGGTCCCCCTTTCTCATTATTTTTCACAAGCTCCTCCACTTCTTTCTTACCTTTTAATATCAGAATTTGTATATTGATAATTCTTATAGCTCCTGCCTTTGGATCCATTCTCACGGCATTGGTTGTCATCCATTTATACCTCCCAAATATGTATCTTCAACATACATCCTTCTTTCAAGTTCGTATATCTCACAGCCTTTGTGGTGCTTTGTCTTTGATGGGCCTCAGGCATCTGAATCTGAGATGTTAGAACTTATCTCCTTCCCCACCTGTTCTAGCTTCATAGACTTCCAGGACCACCCATGCCCCAAGCCATCACTGACGCTTTACCCTCCTTTACCACCTAAATCCAATCCACAACCAAGTCCTATCACTTCTACTGCAAACAATATCCTGACTTCTTCCCTGCTCTCAGCTCCACTGCACAGACTTTACCTAAGCTTCCATAATCTCCTCCCCACCTTAATCACTTCAACCACCCCTTAACTGGCCTCTCTGGATCCATTTCTTTCCTCCTTCACAGAGAAGTTGAAATACTCTTTTAAAATTGCCCATTAGATCATGGAAAATGACGTATCTGATAAGCAATAACAAAAATATACAAAGAACTTAATATCAAAGAAACAAACTGATTTAAAAATGAGCAAAGGGGCTTCCTTGGTAGTCCAGTGGGTAAAGAGTCTGCCTTGCAGTGCAAGGGGAACCGATTCACTCCCTGGCCCAGGAAGATCCCATGTGCCAAGAAGCGGCTGGACCGGTGTGTCCAATTATGAGTCAGTGCTCTAGAGCACATGTGCCCAGAACCAGTGCTCTGCAATGAGGGAGGCCACTACAATGGGAGGCCCACACAGGCCAAAGAAAAAGATGGATGAAAATAAATATTAAAAAAAATGAGCAAAGGATCTGATAGTCATTTTTTCTGAAGAAGATGTACAGATGGCTAATGGGCACATGAGAACATGCTCAGCCTCTCTCTCTCATCGGGGAAATGCAAGTGAAAACCACAATGAGATAACACCTTACACCAACTGAGAAATACCAAGGGTTGGCAAGGAGGTGGAGAAAAGGGAACCTTTGCACTTGGCTTCTATACCGTTATTTATATCTGGTCCCCTTTCTCATTATTTTCACAAGCTCCTCCACTTCTTTCTTACCTTTTAATATCAGAATTTGTATATTGATAATTCTTATAGCTCCTGCCTTTGGATCCATTCTCACGGCATTGGTTGTCATCCATTTATACCTCCCAAATATGTATCTTCAACATACATCCTTCTTTCAAGTTCGTATATCTCACAGCCTTTGTGGTGCTTTGTCTTTGATGGGCCTCAGGCATCTGAATCTGAGATGTTAGAACTTATCTCCTTCCCCACCTGTTCTAGCTTCATAGACTTCCAGGACCACCCATGCCCCAAGCCATCACTGACGCTTTACCCTCCTTTACCACCTAAATCCAATCCACAACCAAGTCCTATCACTTCTACTGCAAACAATATCCTGACTTCTTCCCTGCTCTCAGCTCCACTGCACAGACTTTACCTAAGCTTCCATAATCTCCTCCCCACCTTAATCACTTCAACCACCCCTTAACTGGCCTCTCTGGATCCATTTCTTTCCTCCTTCACAGAGAAGTTGAAATACTCTTTTAAAATTGCCCATTAGATCATGGAAAATGACGTATCTGATAAGCAATAACAAAAATATACAAAGAACTTAATATCAAAGAAACAAACTGATTTAAAAATGAGCAAAGGGGCTTCCTTGGTAGTCCAGTGGGTAAAGAGTCTGCCTTGCAGTGCAAGGGGAACCGATTCACTCCCTGGCCCAGGAAGATCCCATGTGCCAAGAAGCGGCTGGACCGGTGTGTCCAATTATGAGTCAGTGCTCTAGAGCACATGTGCCCAGAACCAGTGCTCTGCAATGAGGGAGGCCACTACAATGGGAGGCCCACACAGGCCAAAGAAAAAGATGGATGAAAATAAATATTAAAAAAAATGAGCAAAGGATCTGATAGTCATTTTTTCTGAAGAAGATGTACAGATGGCTAATGGGCACATGAGAACATGCTCAGCCTCTCTCTCTCATCGGGGAAATGCAAGTGAAAACCACAATGAGATAACACCTTACACCAACTGAGAAATACCAAGGGTTGGCAAGGAGGTGGAGAAAGGGAACCTTTGCACTGTTGGTGGAAATGTAAATTAGTGCAGTCATCTATGGAAGAAAGATTGAGGTTCCTCAAAAAAAAAATAGAACAGTTATGTGACCCAGGAGTTCCATTTCTGGATATTTTTCCAAAGAAAATAGAAACACTAGTTTATTGCAACATCATTTACAATAGCAACCTAAATACCCAACTGTAGATGAATAGATAAAAATCTGATGTAGATAGATATAGATATATACACACACACAATGGACTTATTACTCAGCCATAAAAAAGAATGAAATCTTGATATTTGTAACAGCATGGGTGGACCTAGTGGGCATTATGCTAAGTAAAATAAATCAAATGGAGAAAGACAAATTCTGCATGTTTTCACTTGTGTGTGGAATCTAAGAAAACAAAATGAAAAAAAAAATAATAAAACAGAAACAGAGTCATAGATACAGAGAACAAACATGGCTTCCAGAGGGGAAGGGCATGGAGGATGAGTGAAATAGATGAGGCAGATACACTTTCAGTTATTACAAGAAATGAGTCACAAGGATGAAATGTACAGATGGGGGTAATGCAATCAATAATATTGTAACAACTTTTAGGGTGACATGGTAGCTAGACATCATGGTCATAGATTTGTAATGTATAGATATATTGACTCAGTATGTTGTACATCTAGAGTTAACATACTTTTGTAGGTTAATTATACTTCAATGTAAAAATATCTAGAATAGCTAACACAATTCTGAAAAAGAACAAAACTGGAGAATTTACACTGTTTGATTTCAGGACTTGCTGTAAAAGTACAGTAAGCAAGACAGTGTGGCATTGGGGAAAGGATGGACACACAGAACAATAGAAAAAATAAAGCCAGTAATCGGGTCATTGTGCTCCAGAACCAGTGCTCTGCAATGAGGAGGCCACTACAATGGGAGGCCCACACAGGCCAAAGAAAAAGATGGATGAAAATAAATATTAAAAAAAATGAGCAAAGGATCTGATAGTCATTTTTTCTGAAGAAGATGTACAGATGGCTAATGGGCACATGAGAACATGCTCAGCCTCTCTCTCTCATCGGGGAAATGCAAGTGAAAACCACAATGAGATAACACCTTACACCAACTGAGAAATACCAAGGGTTGGCAAGGAGGTGGAGAAAAGGGAACCTTTGCGCACTGTTGGTGGAAATGTAAATTAGTGCAGTCATCTATGGAAGAAAGATTGAGGTTCCTCAAAAAAAAAATAGAACAGTTATGTGACCCAGGAGTTCCATTTCTGGATATTTTTCCAAAGAAAATAGAAACACTAGTTTATTGCAACATCATTTACAATAGCAACCTAAATACCCAACTGTAGATGAATAGATAAAAATCTGATGTAGATAGATATAGATATATACACACACACAATGGACTTATTACTCAGCCATAAAAAAGAATGAAATCTTGATATTTGTAACAGCATGGGTGGACCTAGTGGGCATTATGCTAAGTAAAATAAATCAAATGGAGAAAGACAAATTCTGCATGTTTTCACTTGTGTGTGGAATCTAAGAAAACAAAATGAAAAAAAAAATAATAAAACAGAAACAGAGTCATAGATACAGAGAACAAACATGGCTTCCAGAGGGGAAGGGCATGGAGGATGAGTGAAATAGATGAGGCAGATACACTTTCAGTTATTACAAGAAATGAGTCACAAGGATGAAATGTACAGATGGGGGTAATGCAATCAATAATATTGTAACAACTTTTAGGGTGACATGGTAGCTAGACATCATGGTCATAGATTTGTAATGTATAGATATATTGACTCAGTATGTTGTACATCTAGAGTTAACATACTTTTGTAGGTTAATTATACTTCAATGTAAAAATATCTAGAATAGCTAACACAATTCTGAAAAAGAACAAAACTGGAGAATTTACACTGTTTGATTTCAGGACTTGCTGTAAAAGTACAGTAAGCAAGACAGTGTGGCATTGGGGAAAGGATGGACACACAGAACAATAGAAAAAATAAAGCCCAGAAATAGATCCACACATGTATAGCCAACTGATCTTTGACAAAGATACAAAGGCAATTCGATAGAAAAGGAATAGTCTCTGCAACAAATTGTTCTGGAAAAAATTGTGTCCATATACAGAAAACAACAAGCATAGACAGAGACCACACATCCTTCAGCAGAATTAACTCTTAACTGGGTCACAGACCTAAGTGTAAAGCGTGAAATAATAAAACTTCTAGATGAAAACATAGGATAAAATCTAGGTGATCTTGGTTTTGGTGATGAGTTTTTAGATACAACACCAAAGTCACAATTCATGAAAACAGAAAAAAATTGAGGGACTTCCCTGGCAGTTCAGATCAAGATTCTTCACTTCCACCACAGGGAGCATGGCTCAATCCCTGGTCAGGAAACTAAGATCCCACATACCAAATGGCACAGCCAAAGAAAGAAAGAAAGAAAACTGATCAGTTGTTAAAATTAAAAACTTCTGCTCTGTTAGAAACTGTTTAGAAAATGAAAAAACAAGTCACGAACTTAGAGAAAATATTAGCAAAAAAAGGACTTGTATCCAATATATAAAAAGAAGTCATAGTATTCAACAATCATAAAACAAACAAATGAATCTAAAGATAAACAAGAGAAACTACAAGCCTCACCAAAGAAAATAAACGTGTGAGAGGCTCAATATCATGTGTCATTAGAGAACTGTAAGGTAAAACGACAGGATACTACTAAATGTCTATTAGGTCAAATTAAAAACAAACAAAACAAAACCTTGATAACACCAGTTGCTAGTTAAAGTATAGGTCAGAAGGAACTCTCATTCACTGAAAGAAGTGCAAACAGAATGGTACAGCTACCAAGGCAGTTCACAGTTTCCTACAAGGATGAAATGTACAGATGGGGGTAATGCAATCAATAATATTGTAACAACTTTTAGGGTGACATGGTAGCTAGACATCATGGTCATAGATTTGTAATGTATAGATATATTGACTCAGTATGTTGTACATCTAGAGTTAACATACTTTTGTAGGTTAATTATACTTCAATGTAAAAATATCTAGAATAGCTAACACAATTCTGAAAAAGAACAAAACTGGAGAATTTACACTGTTTGATTTCAGGACTTGCTGTAAAAGTACAGTAAGCAAGACAGTGTGGCATTGGGGAAAGGATGGACACACAGAACAATAGAAAAAATAAAGCCCAGAAATAGATCCACACATGTATAGCCAACTGATCTTTGACAAAGATACAAAGGCAATTCGATAGAAAAGGAATAGTCTCTGCAACAAATTGTTCTGGAAAAAATTGTGTCCATATACAGAAAACAACAAGCATAGACAGAGACCACACATCCTTCAGCAGAATTAACTCTTAACTGGGTCACAGACCTAAGTGTAAAGCGTGAAATAATAAAACTTCTAGATGAAAACATAGGATAAAATCTAGGTGATCTTGGTTTTGGTGATGAGTTTTTAGATACAACACCAAAGTCACAATTCATGAAAACAGAAAAAAATTGAGGGACTTCCCTGGCAGTTCAGATCAAGATTCTTCACTTCCACCACAGGGAGCATGGCTCAATCCCTGGTCAGGAAACTAAGATCCCACATACCAAATGGCACAGCCAAAGAAAGAAAGAAAGAAAACTGATCAGTTGTTAAAATTAAAAACTTCTGCTCTGTTAGAAACTGTTTAGAAAATGAAAAAACAAGTCACGAACTTAGAGAAAATATTAGCAAAAAAAGGACTTGTATCCAATATATAAAAAGAAGTCATAGTATTCAACAATCATAAAACAAACAAATGAATCTAAAGATAAACAAGAGAAACTACAAGCCTCACCAAAGAAAATAAACGTGTGAGAGGCTCAATATCATGTGTCATTAGAGAACTGTAAGGTAAAACGACAGGATACTACTAAATGTCTATTAGGATAACTTAATTTAAAAAACAAACAAAACAAAACCTTGATAACACCAGTTGCTAGTTAAAGTATAGGTCAGAAGGAACTCTCATTCACTGAAAGAAGTGCAAACAGAATGGTACAGCTACTCTGGAAGGCAGTTTCACAGTTTCCTACGATGCTAAGCATAGCCTTACCAGGAAAGAAAGTGAAGTCGCTCAGTTGTGTCCGACTCTTTGTAACCCATGGATGCTCCGTGGAATTCTCCAGGCAAGAATACTGGAGTGGGTAGACTATCCCTTCTCCAGGGGATCTTCCCAACCCAGGGATTGAACCCAGGTCTCCTGCATTGCAGGTGGATTCTTTACCATCTGAGCTACAAGGGAATCTTACCATACAATCCAGAAATTGTATTCATGAATATTTCCCCAGCTAATCTGAATGCCTATGTCTACACAAAAAGCTGCACATGGATATGCAGCTTTTTCATAATCACCAAAACCTGAAATCTACCTATCTGCTCTCCGATAGATTAATGGATTCAGAAATGATGGTGCGTCCATACAATGGAGTCTTATTCAGCAATACAAAGAAATAAGACATAAAAGGCATGGATGAAACTTAGATGTATATTGCTAAGTGAAAGAAACTAGTGTGAAAAGGACTGCATACTATGTGATTCCAGTGATTTGACCTCTCTGAGGCAAAACTGTGGAGTGAAAAAGGTTTGTGGTTTCCAAGGGCTCAGGGAGATGGGACGAGGTTAAATATGTCTAGTACAGGAAAGGTTTAGGGTAATGTAACTATTCTGTATGACACTGTGATGGTAGATAGATAATACTCTGAATTTCTCACAGTGCAAGGGGCTGCATGTACTCTAGTCGATAAGGTTGTTTCCCTGCAAGGGTACAAGTCAACAGTTCTGTTATTGCTGTATGAGTCTGCTGAGAAAGAGTCAATTGCTCAATCGTGTCTGATTCTTTGCAACCCTATGGACTGTAGCTCACCAGATTCCCCTGTCCATGGAATTCCCTACTGGAGTGAGTTGCCATTTCCTTCTTTAGGGATTTTCCTGACCCAGGGATTGAACCCGTGTCTCCTGCACTGCAGGCGGATTCTTTATTATCTGAGCTACCGCAGCAGAACTGCTGGAATTAGCCAGTGAAGTAACTGGCTTGCAAATGGCATGAGCTAGATTTCTCATTGTTGAAGTGGAAGTTTACAAATAAACCAAGAAAGGAAGCTGGAATAATCCATGTGGTAATAGTTGGAGACACCAATATAAAAGCATGGTTAACTTCATTTATCAATAGAGATGTGTATATACAGGTTAGTATATGCACGCATACGTCTTGGATCTGTCATCTGAGAGGGCTTAGAAACACTGACATTCTTCTGGCAACAGGCACACTTGCTTGTTTTTGCAGATTCCAGATTTTGGTTCCTAACAGTATTCTCTCATTAAACTAACTAAGGATAAAGTGACTGGTTCTAGAACGGTATAAGATGATCCCAGAACATCTTTTAGTACCAGGAAGTCAAGAAGCATTCAAGGAAAAAGAAGCAAATTGGTGTGAGTTATGACAAAGGGACACGGGAAACAACTGAGTTTCCCATACCCAAAGCCAGAACACTTTGAGCAAAAATTAGAGAAAGTAGTATTGCCTTGTAAACCAGAGTGTAAAATAAGAGCCATGAGTCCATACAGATATAAGAAAGGATTTTAATAAGTGAATGTATGGGGAAGAAGAGAGAAATCCCTTGCAGAAGAATTCTAAGTAATTAGGTAACTGCTCCACACTCAATGGGATGGGGTATAGCACCCCACTCCTTAAGTGGGATTGCATATAGTGAATTCTTTCCAAAGAGTACAATGTGGAAAGGGGAGGGAAAAAAGTAACTTTACGGTGGATAAATCTGGCAAGCACTACCTCAGCCCATGGTCAAGGTCAACAGTGGCAGTGAAAAGAAAGATTGATAACATGTACCCTTGCTCTGATGTGATGAAAATCACACTTTACCTCTGTGGTCTTTCTCCCCCAAACCCATAACCCCAATCTCATCATGTGAAAAACATTAGGTGAATTCCAAATGAGGAGAATTCTCCAAAATATTTTAGTTCTTCACAAAACTGTCAAATTCATAAAAAGTAAGGAAAGTCTGAGAAACTGCCTTAGACAAGAGAAGTTTAAGGAGACCTGAAAACTAAAAGTAATGTAGTATCTTGCATGGGATCCTGGGATGGAAAGAGAAAAATTAAGGAAGTCTGAATAAAATACTGACTCATTAGTGGTTTAACAATTGTGACAAATAGGCTGTAAGGTGTTAATAATAAAGGAAATTATGTGTAGTTTATATATGGGAATCTTGTACTTTTCATTTAAATTCAAACTGTTATAAAGAATATTATTTTAAAAATCATCAATAAATGAAACGGGAAAAACAGTTATAGCCTTTTGAAATCACTTCAGTCATGTGGTATTTCTTAAAAGAAATCCTACCAAATGCATCTTTATGATAAAAGAGTTGATTAATGGTGCTTAAGAAGAAGCTTGTTGTGAGATTTAAATGAGGCCAGCCATGTAAAACAGTATGACTAGTCATTGAATATTGGTTGTTCCTGTTCTTGTTATTGTAGAAGCTGACTTTGACTCAGGTGGAGCCCACAAAGAATCAGCAGAGACAAGTAAAACAATGAGTATAATAAAGGCTAAGTGATGACTAATGACTCTTCCTTTACCAAGTGTGTAACCATGGAAGATGAGTTAATCTCACTGCGCTTGCCTCTGTCAGCCCATTAAATATAGTCATAATAATAACAAGTGATATTGATCTCAACAACACCACTGATGACAAATTATGATGGAAGTATGGTGAGGGTCAATGGAAACAGTAGGATCACCAAACATAGACTGGGGATGTCAGTGGCTTGCTAGAAAAGGTAAGAGCGAAGATACATGTCATGAATACATGCTGACTAACTCATACAAACATTCAACAAACATTCAGTGAATGTCTGCCACATATATAAGGCTCTACCCCAACATATTTTGGGGGCTCAAGTCAAGAGTGGTTTCCCATCACATCTCTGCCTCCTCTTTTATTTTTCTTTTAAATGTTTGACATCATATATAGACCCAACAGGCATTCTTTAAAAAAAAAAAAAAAAAAAAACTTTTATTTATTTATTTTTGGCTGTGCTGGGTCTTTGTTGATGTGTGGGTTTAGCTGCTCTGCGGTATGTGGGATCTTCCCGGATCAGGGCTTGAACCTGTGTCCCCTGCATTGGCAGACGGGCTCGTATCCACTGAGCCACAAGGGAAGCCCCCAACAGGCATTCTTTAAAGAAAATTGTCTTTGTAAACTGGACAATGTTCTCCCTAGTCAGAGACTGTATAGAGTTAAATTGCCAGAGTTTGACAGTGAATAGGGCCTAAACACTCATGAAATTATCCCTAGTTTTAAAGTCAAACTAGAAAGAGAAAGAAACATGCTCTGATGCCCTACTGAGAAGGCCATTTTACCAAGAAACTAAGCCATCTGTAAGTCATAAAGTCCATTGGGTAGAACTAATTTAATTGATCTGCAACATCACAAATTTTAATTATCAAATACAAATCAGATTCAGTGACATTTTTTATATAGCTATTTTGGTCCAGAATAATATGAAATATTTCCAAATAAAGGATAATATATGAACCAGTGTTGGACACAAAGTCCTCAAAACTGTGAAATAAGCAGTTTCTAGGTAAATTTCCAGGGATATGAATTTATTCATTCCTTTTTGATCTAGAATAAGCAAAAGCAAGACCCAAGAAAATGGCATGGTTTGATCACATCTTGTTAAACCATAACTAGAACATTGGTTATTTTACTAATGGAATTTCCTTTGGCTCTTCCTTTGTATGCAACAGATCACAGATTTTAAGAGCAACTAAGGAGCTCCCCTGGTGGCTCAATGGTAAAGAATCCACCTGCCAATGCAGGAGACACAGGTTTGATCCCTGATCCATAAAGATCCACATGCCACGAAGCAACTAAGCCCATGTACCACAACGGTTGAGTCTGTGCCCAGAGCCTGCAACAACAGAAGCCACCACAGTGAGAAGTCTGAGCACCACAGCTAGAGAGTAGGCCCCACTTGTTGCGAAGACAGAAAAACCCATAGCGATTAAGACCCAGTAGAGTCAAAAAAAAAAAAAAAAAAAATATATATATATATATATATATATATATATATAGAGAGAGAGAGAGAGAGAGAGAGAGAGAGAGAGAGCATTGTTAATGGTTTGCATAGTTCTTTTTTTTTCTTTTCTTTTTTAACCACTTCTATTGGTCTTTCATTTATCCACTTTCGTCCATCTTTGTTCTTTGGCCTGTGTAGGCCTCCCATCCCAGTGGCATCTGTTGTCGCAGAGCAATGACTCCAGGCACACGCACTCCAGAGCTCTGGCTCGGCAGTTAGACACATCAGCCCAGCCGCTCTGCGGCACATGGGATCTTCCCAGGCCAGGGATCAAACTGGCGTCCCTTGCACTGCAAGGCGGTGTCCCTACCCACTGGACCACCAGAGAAGCCCCTGTATAGTTCTTAAAAAAGACATGAGCTACATTCTTTAAACTTTGATGAAATATTGTAAACATAATTTTCTCTCTCACAGAGTTATCAAGGGATATATTGGGAAAAGAGATTATATGTTTCCTTTAGAATTGCACCTGTACCCTTACAGCAAATACTTTTCTCCCTTGCCTTTATACCATGTTTTCCACCCATGTCATTTCACTGCAGGTGAGGGAAATATACAATTCCTCTAACAAGTGGTCTAAAAAGGAGAGGCCAAGAGATGTTACATAGCAGTTCTCAGCGTCCTAGAAGAACTAGACAGTGTTGTTGTTGTAGTTCAGCCACTAAGTCATGTTCGACTATTTGTGACCCCATAGACTGTAGCAAACCAGGCCACTGCTGAGTTTTCCAAATTTGCTGGTCTACTGAGTACAGCACTTTAACAGCATCATCTTTTAGGATTTGAAATAGCTCAGTTGGACTTCCATCACCTCCACTAGTTTTGTTCATAGTAGTGCATCCTAGGGCCCACTTGACTACACACCCTAAGATGTCTGGGGAAGAGTGGATACATGTGATGTATGGCCGAGTCCCTTTGTTGCGCATCTGAAACTACCACAACATTGTCATAGGCTATACCTCGATATAAAATAAAAAGTTTAAGGTTTGAAAGCATAAAAGAAAATACTTAATGCACTAACTAAATACAAATACTAAAAACAGAACATGAAATCCATACATGGAGATAGATGACACCTTTAACTGACAAAATATGCTCCCATTTTATTTACAAAAATTGTACATTATAATTTTCTATGATCTTTTGGTAGACTGCCACATGAATTCCCCATGAATCCCTGGGGGATCCTTGTGGATCCCCTTCCAGATCCAGTCAGGATTTGGCCATGTGTTGGCATCTTACCATGGGTGCATCAGCAAAGGACATTGTATGTGACTTCAGATCACCTAATAGCCCAATTATCTTGAAATGCTACAAATGTTTCTGTCAAGTCAGAATAATAATAACCATCACTCAGAGAATCTCCATCTTTGCATTTAGATGTTTGGCTACTTAAAGAGAATTAGAAGATTAGCACACTTAGTGGATTATGTTTTTTCCAAGTCACCACAGTCGACTACCCAAACCCAGGCATTCATGCTCTTAGACCTGGCCTTGCCACTCAGCTTTCATAGAATGCTGCTATGGTCACTCGAAGGGGCCCATTTACTTTTCCTTTAAGGTGAAAAACCACACATAAAGAGAAGTCAGCCATCTCAGCCTCTAAGCCTTGGGGCTCACAGACTGCATGTGCAAAGACCAAAAGATTTCATCTACCTCCGTGTTCTCTCTCATTTGTAGATTATAAGTTACTTATATGAAACAAATCTATAAATTAAAGCATTCTTAATAAACTTATGGGAATAAACCTACAAATTAAAATATTACTAATAAAATATAGCTGGATTCCATATTCTAAAGTATGAACAAAATTATATGTATTAAATTGTTGGAACACCCAGAGAGTATGGAGAGTGAGGATAAAATAAATGAATACTGTTAAAGTCAAAATGTAGTCTATCACATCCAGGATTTTTTTAGAACAAGGAACTAAAAAGTGATGACTCATGATAAAAGCAATTTTTTAATTGTATTAAGGGTATTTTATTAGATTTAATTTTTTTATTTTTTAATAAATTAAAAATATAATAGATTAAAAATAATTTATTTAATAAATTAAATAGGGAATTACTTTATTTGTTAATATATTTAAATAAGATATTAATTACATAAAATCGCACTAACTAAATACAAATACTAAAACAGAACATGAAATCCATACATGGAGATAGATGACACCTTTAACTGACAAAATATGCTCCCATTTTATTTACAAAAATTGTACATTATAATTTTCTATGATCTTTTGGTAGACTGCCACATGAATTCCCCATGAATCCCTGGGGGATCCTTGTGGATCCCCTTCCAGATCCAGTCAGGATTTGGCCATGTGTTGGCATCTTACCATGGGTGCATCAGCAAAGGACATTGTATGTGACTTCAGATCACCTAATAGCCCAATTATCTTGAAATGCTACAAATGTTTCTGTCAAGTCAGAATAATAATAACCATCACTCAGAGAATCTCCATCTTTGCATTTAGATGTTTGGCTACTTAAAGAGAATTAGAAGATTAGCACACTTAGTGGATTATGTTTTTTCCAAGTCACCACAGTCGACTACCCAAACCCAGGCATTCATGCTCTTAGACCTGGCCTTGCCACTCAGCTTTCATAGAATGCTGCTATGGTCACTCGAAGGGGCCCATTTACTTTTCCTTTAAGGTGAAAAACCACACATAAAGAGAAGTCAGCCATCTCAGCCTCTAAGCCTTGGGGCTCACAGACTGCATGTGCAAAGACCAAAAGATTTCATCTACCTCCGTGTTCTCTCTCATTTGTAGATTATAAGTTACTTATATGAAACAAATCTATAAATTAAAGCATTCTTAATAAACTTATGGGAATAAACCTACAAATTAAAATATTACTAATAAAATATAGCTGGATTCCATATTCTAAAGTATGAACAAAATTATATGTATTAAATTGTTGGAACACCCAGAGAGTATGGAGAGTGAGGATAAAATAAATGAATACTGTTAAAGTCAAAATGTAGTCTATCACATCCAGGATTTTTTTAGAACAAGGAACTAAAAAGTGATGACTCATGATAAAAGCAATTTTTTAATTGTATTAAGGGTATTTTATTAGATTTAATTTTTTTATTTTTTAATAAATTAAAAATATAATAGATTAAAAATAATTTATTTAATAAATTAAATAGGGTATTACTTTATTTATTAATTTGTTTAAATAGGTTATTAATTACCCTATTTAATTAATTAATTTTAAATAGGGTATTAATTTATTTAATAAACTAAATAGGGTACTTAATAAATTAATAGAGTAGAAAAGCTGGAACATAAAAAGAGATATACAAAGATCATTATATATGTTATTTTTCTTCTTTAACTTAAAATTAATTTATTTCACATTTTTCTAGATTTAAAATTTCTGATCAATTTTACAAAAGGAAAACAAACAACATCTACAGACAATATTTTGGTTAAATAAAACATATATATTTTGCATGTGAAAGATTCCACCATTATAAATACAGACAGCTTTCTGCAGATTTGGAACATATCAATTTCATAGAATGTCATATATTGAAACCTGGCTTTCGGTTTTCTTAAAAGACGTTCTCTTAGAGAACAGGCTGAGATCAAATGTTAGAGAAGTAAATCAACTTTCCAAAAATCTCAGCTGGATAGTGGCTTAGATAAGATGAAATCAAAAATTTCTAACCACTGGTCTAACGCAGTCTTCCCATTTTACCAGTCTGCTATCTTATTGTATTGTATTCTTCAATACTTTAGCAGTTTATGCTATTTTCACAGGGGTCTGTGCTTTCAATTTTAGATGAAAAAACAATGAAGGATGATTGTTGCCCTGTGCTAAAACAATAACCCTCATTCATTCATTCATTCATTCAATATTTAGTAGCTGTTACTACATTTTGCCCTGTTCTAGGTTCTAAGGATACAGCAGTAAACAAATTGGGCAATTATTCTTATTGTTGTGGAGAATTTTAGAAGTGAACATGAAAAACTAAACAAGTAAAATCTACAGTATTTCAGGTGGTAATGTCGTGGAGAAAAATGAAGCAGGACAGGCAAATAAGTAGTGCAGGAGTTGGGGTGAGGGTAGGGTGCTCGGTGATCCATTTAAAATACAATGCTCAGAAAAGATAGTATCACGAGAAGGACCTTTGAAGAAAGAGTCAAAGGCAATGAGAGAGTCATAAATGCAAAGACTTGGTTAGCTCTTCCTCAACTTAGAATCACATATTTCTTTTCTCTTTTTAATACTTATTTGTTTGGTTGCACCAGGTCTTAGTTGCAGCACACATGATCTCTTAGTTGATCATGCAGGATCTTTTAGTTGAGGCATGGGGGATCTAGTTCCCTGATCAGGGATTGAATGCAGTCCCCCTGTTTTGGTAGCTCAGAGTCCCAGCCACTGTGCCATCAGGGAAATCCCTAGAATCTTGTGTTTTTATTCCAATGGTGAACAACACAATACCAAGAACCTGAGTTAAGAGCTGTTTATTGAAAGCTTGTGAATTTCCTCTGAGCCGAGCATTCTGTTTCCCCTGCCTGTGTGAGATTTAAAATTTCTGATCAATTTTACAAAAGGAAAACAAACAACATCTACAGACAATATTTTGGTTAAATAAAACATATATATTTTGCATGTGAAAGATTCCACCATTATAAATACAGACAGCTTTCTGCAGATTTGGAACATATCAATTTCATAGAATGTCATATATTGAAACCTGGCTTTCGGTTTTCTTAAAAGACGTTCTCTTAGAGAACAGGCTGAGATCAAATGTTAGAGAAGTAAATCAACTTTCCAAAAATCTCAGCTGGATAGTGGCTTAGATAAGATGAAATCAAAAATTTCTAACCACTGGTCTAACGCAGTCTTCCCATTTTACCAGTCTGCTATCTTATTGTATTGTATTCTTCAATACTTTAGCAGTTTATGCTATTTTCACAGGGGTCTGTGCTTTCAATTTTAGATGAAAAAACAATGAAGGATGATTGTTGCCCTGTGCTAAAACAATAACCCTCATTCATTCATTCATTCATTCAATATTTAGTAGCTGTTACTACATTTTGCCCTGTTCTAGGTTCTAAGGATACAGCAGTAAACAAATTGGGCAATTATTCTTATTGTTGTGGAGAATTTTAGAAGTGAACATGAAAAACTAAACAAGTAAAATCTACAGTATTTCAGGTGGTAATGTCGTGGAGAAAAATGAAGCAGGACAGGCAAATAAGTAGTGCAGGAGTTGGGGTGAGGGTAGGGTGCTCGGTGATCCATTTAAAATACAATGCTCAGAAAAGATAGTATCACGAGAAGGACCTTTGAAGAAAGAGTCAAAGGCAATGAGAGAGTCATAAATGCAAAGACTTGGTTAGCTCTTCCTCAACTTAGAATCACATATTTCTTTTCTCTTTTTAATACTTATTTGTTTGGTTGCACCAGGTCTTAGTTGCAGCACACATGATCTCTTAGTTGATCATGCAGGATCTTTTAGTTGAGGCATGGGGGATCTAGTTCCCTGATCAGGGATTGAATGCAGTCCCCCTGTTTTGGTAGCTCAGAGTCCCAGCCACTGTGCCATCAGGGAAATCCCTAGAATCTTGTGTTTTTATTCCAATGGTGAACAACACAATACCAAGAACCTGAGTTAAGAGCTGTTTATTGAAAGCTTGTGAATTTCCTCTGAGCCGAGCATTCTGTTTTACCACCATGCCTGTGTGTTAAGTTGCTTCAGTCATGTCTGACTCTTTGTCACCCTACGGACTATAGCCTGCCAGGTTGCTCTGTCCAGGGGATTCTCTAGGCAAGAATACTGGAGCAGGTTGCCGTGCCCTCCTCCCAGGGATCATCTAGACCCAGGGATTGATCCTTCATTGGCAGGCAGGGTCTTTCCCACTAGTGCCACCTGGGAAGCCCGTCTTACCACCATAACAAGCTTTTGCTTGTGATTCATATTATTTATTTAAATAAATAAATAAATAACAGCAATACAAAACTTTCCTCCCTAGAGTGTTTATGTCTGTGTGTGTGTGTGTGTGTGTGTGTGTGTGTGTGTGTGAAAGAAAGATTGGAGGATTGTGAGGGAGGTTGGGCATAGTGAGCAAGGTTGGATCAGAGAAACTATCTGTTATGCATCTGTTAAAAGGTGTCTCCCTCTTTTCCATCCTTACATTTTCCAATTTAATCTTGATAGTGGAGTCAATGCTTCAAGAAGCACAACACAGGGAAAAACGTATACTAGTAAAACATGCTCACAGCAAACACTACAATAACTTTCAACATGCTGAGGAGCCAGCATGAGTCAGAATTCATTGCCTTGAAAGACCTGCCCTGTCCCCGCCTGCCCTAATGAACTCCTGAGAAACCCAGCCAGTTCTAGGGCTGTCCTGATCCATTTCCTCCCTCACATCAGGGCAAGAGCAGCCCCACTCCAGGGGCTCAGTTTTCACACACACACCAACAAATACATTTATTTCCAAACACATTGGATGTCTGTTACCCTCTGCCTGGTGCTGAGCAATGCACAATGTGAGCTGCAATCCTAAATATCCACTCTTGTTCCTAACTCGATTCAGACCCCCCAAAATGTTTTTCCAAATATCTTATGCGGTGACCAGATAGATACAGACTACATCATGGGAAATGCCAGGTTGGATGAATCACAAACTGGAATCAAGATTGCAAGGAGAAATATCAGTAACCACAGACATGAAGATGATACCGCTCTAATGGCAGAAAGTGAAGAGAAACTAAAGAACCTCTTGATGAGGATGAAAGAGGAGAGTGAAAAAGCTAGCTTAAAACTCAACATTCAAAGAATGAAGATTATGGCATTCAGTCCCATCACTTCAAATGGAAATGGAAACAGAGCTTCAGTCATGTCTGACTCTTTGTCACCCTACGGACTATAGCCTGCCAGGTTGCTCTGTCCAGGGGATTCTCTAGGCAAGAATACTGGAGCAGGTTGCCGTGCCCTCCTCCCAGGGATCATCTAGACCCAGGGATTGATCCTTCATTGGCAGGCAGGGTCTTTCCCACTAGTGCCACCTGGGAAGCCCGTCTTACCACCATAACAAGCTTTTGCTTGTGATTCATATTATTTATTTAAATAAATAAATAAATAACAGCAATACAAAACTTTCCTCCCTAGAGTGTTTATGTCTGTGTGTGTGTGTGTGTGTGTGTGTGTGTGTGTGTGAAAGAAAGATTGGAGGATTGTGAGGGAGGTTGGGCATAGTGAGCAAGGTTGGATCAGAGAAACTATCTGTTATGCATCTGTTAAAAGGTGTCTCCCTCTTTTCCATCCTTACATTTTCCAATTTAATCTTGATAGTGGAGTCAATGCTTCAAGAAGCACAACACAGGGAAAAACGTATACTAGTAAAACATGCTCACAGCAAACACTACAATAACTTTCAACATGCTGAGGAGCCAGCATGAGTCAGAATTCATTGCCTTGAAAGACCTGCCCTGTCCCCGCCTGCCCTAATGAACTCCTGAGAAACCCAGCCAGTTCTAGGGCTGTCCTGATCCATTTCCTCCCTCACATCAGGGCAAGAGCAGCCCCACTCCAGGGGCTCAGTTTTCACACACACACCAACAAATACATTTATTTCCAAACACATTGGATGTCTGTTACCCTCTGCCTGGTGCTGAGCAATGCACAATGTGAGCTGCAATCCTAAATATCCACTCTTGTTCCTAACTCGATTCAGACCCCCCAAAATGTTTTTCCAAATATCTTATGCGGTGACCAGATAGATACAGACTACATCATGGGAAATGCCAGGTTGGATGAATCACAAACTGGAATCAAGATTGCAAGGAGAAATATCAGTAACCACAGACATGAAGATGATACCGCTCTAATGGCAGAAAGTGAAGAGAAACTAAAGAACCTCTTGATGAGGATGAAAGAGGAGAGTGAAAAAGCTAGCTTAAAACTCAACATTCAAAGAATGAAGATTATGGCATTCAGTCCCATCACTTCATGGCAAATAGATGGGAAAAAAGTGGAAACAGAGACATATTTTATTTTCTTGGATTCTAAAATCACTGTGGATGGTAGCTGCCACCATGAAATTAAAAGACGTTCCTTGGAAGAAAAGTAACAAACCTAGACAGTGTATTGAAAAGCAGAAATGTCACTTTGTCAACACAGTCTGAAGAGTCAAAGGTATGGTTTTTCCAGTAGTTGCGTACGGTTGTGAGAGCTGGACCACAAAAAGGCTGAATGCCAAAGAACCGATGGGTTTATGATGCTGGAGAAGTCTCTTGAGAGTCCCATGGACTGCAAGGAGAACAAACCAGTCAATTCTAAAGGAAATCAACTTTGAATATTCACCAGAAGGACTATTGTTAAGGCTGAAACACCAAAGCTTTGGCCACTTGATGCAAAGAGTGCACTCATTGGAAAAGACCCTGATGCTGGGAAAGACTGACGGAAAAAGGCGAAGGGGGAGGCAGAGGATGAGATGGTTAGATAGCAACAACAACTCAATGGACATTAGTTTGGGCAAACTCCAGGAGACAGTGGAAGACAGAGGAGCCTGGCATGCTGCAGTCCATGGGGTCGCAAAATGTTGAACATGATATAATGAATGAATAACAACAATGATAATGCATGATCTTTTCCTAAGAAAAATCAAAATTCATGGTAATAATCAATTTATAAATAATTTATAAATTATGTACCTTTATGTTAACCATTCATCTAAACGTCTCTGGCCCATTAACAAAAATTCCCAAAATGTAGAGTAATAATTTTTCAAATGTCTTTTATATTTTGCCAACTATGAATAACAAACACCACAGCTTTAAATACTTATTTTACCTTTCTTATTATGGACACAGTGCTGTTTGCTGTTGCAGTAGGAGGAGAGGATATATTACATTTATAGCATGTTAGGCTGTTCTGTGGAGGCTTCCCTGGTGGCTCAGTTGGTAAAGAATCTGCCTGCAATGCAGGAGACACAGGTTTGATTCCTGGGCCAGGAAGGTCCCCTGCAGGAGGAAATAGCAACTTACTCCAGTATTCTTGCCTTGGAAATCCCATGGACAGAGGAGCCGGGCGGGCAATGGTCCATGATGTCACAAAAGTCAAACACAACTTAGTACCTAAACCACCACCACCAGCAGGCTGATCTGTAATATTTAAATATTTATATATATGTTACGTGGGCCTCTGTACTCTTGCTCTGGACGTTTTTTGATCACAGAGGGGACCCAGGGTAACCACACAGTTCGAGATGAATCCAGGTGCTCTCTGTGGAACTGCATCACCTAGAGTTTCCATGGTTTCTGGGGATCACTGAGAGCAGGCAGCATTTTAATGGTCCTCTCAGGTCTCTGTGACCTGAAAAGAGTCTACTGTAATCTGACTATCTGCACATTTACTCCTGGGCACGGAAGGAAAAGAATGGATCAACAAATAGATGGGGAGCTTCCCTGGTGGTTCAGTGGGTAGGGACACAGCCTTGCAGTGCAAGGGGCACCAGTTCAATCCCTGGCTTGGGAAGATCCTGCATGCCACGGAGCAGCTGGATCGATGTGTCCAACTACCGAGCCGGAGCTCTGGAGCGCATGCGCCCAGAGCCGGTGCTCTGCAGCGAGACAGGCCACTGCGATGGGAGGCCCACACATGCCAAAGAACAAAGATGGATGAAAGTGGATAAATAGAAGACCAATTGAAGTGCCCCTACCCCCCCAAAAAAAGGGTGGGGAAGAGAATAAACCTGACCATGCCCCCTTGCATATGTCCTCCTACTTCTGCCCTTTCCAGAGTAACTTACATAGCCTGGTTGAAAGAGGCTGAAACAGGTTGAAAGCAAATTCAAATCTTCTTCAGTACATGCAATCGGTCAGATCTGTGCCAGCTGTTGGTAGAAACTGGGGCAAAGGGTGGAGTAAAGTTGGCCCAAAAAAGAATTTTCATATTTTGCCAACTATGAATAACAAACACCACAGCTTTAAATACTTATTTTACCTTTCTTATTATGGACACAGTGCTGTTTGCTGTTGCAGTAGGAGGAGAGGATATATTACATTTATAGCATGTTAGGCTGTTCTGTGGAGGCTTCCCTGGTGGCTCAGTTGGTAAAGAATCTGCCTGCAATGCAGGAGACACAGGTTTGATTCCTGGGCCAGGAAGGTCCCCTGCAGGAGGAAATAGCAACTTACTCCAGTATTCTTGCCTTGGAAATCCCATGGACAGAGGAGCCGGGCGGGCAATGGTCCATGATGTCACAAAAGTCAAACACGACTTAGTACCTAAACCACCACCACCAGCAGGCTGATCTGTAATATTTAAATATTTATATATATGTTACGTGGGCCTCTGTACTCTTGCTCTGGACGTTTTTTGATCACAGAGGGGACCCAGGGTAACCACACAGTTCGAGATGAATCCAGGTGCTCTCTGTGGAACTGCATCACCTAGAGTTTCCATGGTTTCTGGGGATCACTGAGAGCAGGCAGCATTTTAATGGTCCTCTCAGGTCTCTGTGACCTGAAAAGAGTCTACTGTAATCTGACTATCTGCACATTTACTCCTGGGCACGGAAGGAAAAGAATGGATCAACAAATAGATGGGGAGCTTCCCTGGTGGTTCAGTGGGTAGGGACACAGCCTTGCAGTGCAAGGGGCACCAGTTCAATCCCTGGCTTGGGAAGATCCTGCATGCCACGGAGCAGCTGGATCGATGTGTCCAACTACCGAGCCGGAGCTCTGGAGCGCATGCGCCCAGAGCCGGTGCTCTGCAGCGAGACAGGCCACTGCGATGGGAGGCCCACACATGCCAAAGAACAAAGATGGATGAAAGTGGATAAATAGAAGACCAATTGAAGTGCCCCTACCCCCCCAAAAAAAGGGTGGGGAAGAGAATAAACCTGACCATGCCCCCTTGCATATGTCCTCCTACTTCTGCCCTTTCCAGAGTAACTTACATAGCCTGGTTGAAAGAGGCTGAAACAGGTTGAAAGCAAATTCAAATCTTCTTCAGTACATGCAATCGGTCAGATCTGTGCCAGCTGTTGGTAGAAACTGGGGCAAAGGGTGGAGTAGGTGGAAGTGTTGCTTTTCGGTTGGTACAGATGGTTCAGTCATCTGCCAGCTGAACCGTGAGTGAGGAGAGAGGTCCTTGACAAGCCTAAAGGAAAGCTGTGAGCTGACTATTTAGGTTGATTTCTGTGCTATGTTAACAGTACACAGAAAGGGGCAACCACACACTGTATCAGTCCACTAGGAATAAGTACCATGAATTATGGTACTTTATCCTATGCAGGGAGAAGTTTTACTCAACTCTGGACATTAATGTTTATTTTCCATGGCAGAAACTGTAGAACTAGGAGTGATCACTCCATCAGAAATGGGGGAAAATAAATAAATAAATAAAAGGACTGAGTAGCAAAAGCCCAGAGTTCTAGTCCTGGTATTGTTATTTCCCAGATTTTAACTCAGGACAAATCACCAAACTGGTCTAGGCTTCAATCTTCTGCCTGCAAAATGAAGAAAAAGTATTCTGCAGCCTATTTTTTAAATTGACATGAGGATTCAATGAAACTGTTTAAGGGAAAGCACTTGGAAACGTGTTACCTAATTTACAAATACAAAACGAAATCATCTTTTTTTCACTCACTATTTCCTTCAGGAAGTTAGGATGATTATTATTATTCCTGTTATTACATACTGGTATAGGTTTATTTGATGTGATTATAAATAAGATGTATTTCTTTCCCAAACGACTATACTTCAGAATTCTAAATTAGCTGCTATTAAATATCCAAACTTCATTAAATGCCTATTTCAGAAAAACTTTTGTCAATTTTACTCACTAATATAAGAGTACAATGCTCTACTTCCCCTTTGAATTCCTATTTCTCTTTCAGTCTCTTTCCATCTTTAAAAATCAGATGCAGGCTTCCCTGGTGGTCCAATGGGTAAGGACACCGCCTTGCAGTGCAAGGGGCGCTGCTTCCATCCCTGACCTGGGAAGATCCCATGTGCCACGGAGCGGCTGGACTGATGTGTCCAACTACCGAGCCAGAGCTCTGGAGCGCATGTGCCCAGAGCTGGTGCTCTGCAGCGAGAGGCCACTGCGATGGGAGGCCCACACAGGTCAAAAGAATAAAGATGGAAATAACTGAAAGACCAATAGAAGTGGCCAAAAAAAAAAAAAAAAGAAGAAAAAATCAGATGCTGTACAGTCTGTAAGACACCTATGGTGTCAAAATCAGCATTACCATCTGACAAACGCCTACTTTTTCTTCCTCCTGTCTCTCCTGCCTGCACTCAGCTGCAGAGCTGATGGGGAAGGCGCCTCATGGAATGCTCATCCTGACTCTTTTTAGAGGGAAGGGCCCTCGCTGCTCTCTTCTTCAGCCCTGAGGCATCTGTGGGAGGATCAGTCATGCAGCTGGATCCTGCCTCATGCAGCCTTGCTCCATCAGGTAAAGCAGGGAGTGAGCCTCTGACAGGTGCTGCTGTCACCATCCTGGATGGCCGTGGCGCAAGTGGCACTTTAATCAAACCAGTGTGCACACACAGTTGTGCAAGAGGCCGTGGGTGACTAACTTTACCCTCACTCCAGGTGAACACCTTGCCACCTCTGGGTGCTCAGAGTGAGCCAATCTTCTGCCTGCAAAATGAAGAAAAAGTATTCTGCAGCCTATTTTTTAAATTGACATGAGGATTCAATGAAACTGTTTAAGGGAAAGCACTTGGAAACGTGTTACCTAATTTACAAATACAAAACGAAATCATCTTTTTTTCACTCACTATTTCCTTCAGGAAGTTAGGATGATTATTATTATTCCTGTTATTACATACTGGTATAGGTTTATTTGATGTGATTATAAATAAGATGTATTTCTTTCCCAAACGACTATACTTCAGAATTCTAAATTAGCTGCTATTAAATATCCAAACTTCATTAAATGCCTATTTCAGAAAAACTTTTGTCAATTTTACTCACTAATATAAGAGTACAATGCTCTACTTCCCCTTTGAATTCCTATTTCTCTTTCAGTCTCTTTCCATCTTTAAAAATCAGATGCAGGCTTCCCTGGTGGTCCAATGGGTAAGGACACCGCCTTGCAGTGCAAGGGGCGCTGCTTCCATCCCTGACCTGGGAAGATCCCATGTGCCACGGAGCGGCTGGACTGATGTGTCCAACTACCGAGCCAGAGCTCTGGAGCGCATGTGCCCAGAGCTGGTGCTCTGCAGCGAGAGGCCACTGCGATGGGAGGCCCACACAGGTCAAAAGAATAAAGATGGAAATAACTGAAAGACCAATAGAAGTGGCCAAAAAAAAAAAAAAAAAGAAGAAAAAATCAGATGCTGTACAGTCTGTAAGACACCTATGGTGTCAAAATCAGCATTACCATCTGACAAACGCCTACTTTTTCTTCCTCCTGTCTCTCCTGCCTGCACTCAGCTGCAGAGCTGATGGGGAAGGCGCCTCATGGAATGCTCATCCTGACTCTTTTTAGAGGGAAGGGCCCTCGCTGCTCTCTTCTTCAGCCCTGAGGCATCTGTGGGAGGATCAGTCATGCAGCTGGATCCTGCCTCATGCAGCCTTGCTCCATCAGGTAAAGCAGGGAGTGAGCCTCTGACAGGTGCTGCTGTCACCATCCTGGATGGCCGTGGCGCAAGTGGCACTTTAATCAAACCAGTGTGCACACACAGTTGTGCAAGAGGCCGTGGGTGACTAACTTTACCCTCACTCCAGGTGAACACCTTGCCACCTCTGGGTGCTCAGAGTGAGCCAAGTCCTTCCGAAGCTTTGAAATTAGAAAACCCAACAATATGAAAATGTTAGGACAATGCTCTAATTAAAATTCTTACACATTTCATTGTATAAGAAGAAATATAATAGAATAAAATAAGAATAAAATAATTATTAGAATATTCTAAAATATTAAATATGTTTTATGAGAATAAAATAGTGTATAAAAGTTTTTTCTTAACTTACTGACCATAGGTCATATGCTAGTTTATATTTACTTTTATATATTTACTTTTGATTCAAATCCCCCATAGGTGATATAATTAGAACATAATTTTAAATAGAATAAATAAATACATTACAAAAGGCTTTAGCCATTGCATGCCCTCTATTTAATCTGTACAAATCATTTTAGGAGTTCAGAATACTGTTTTATTTTTGAGTGCTGAATTTTGTCTTTATTCTTAGTTTTATTTAGGATATATTACTATACTATATTACTATATACTATATACTATATAGTATAGTATAGTATATAGTATAGTATAGTATAGTATAGTATAGTATATAGTATAGTATATAGTATATAGTATATAGTATATAGTATAGTATATAGTATAGTATAGTATAGTATAGTATATACTATACTATATTACTATTCTGCATATTTATAGGAAAGAAGGGAAAGTGTCCACGTTTAATTTCTTTCATTTTCACTTTTGGTAATATTTTTTAAATTTAAAAAAATTTAAATAATTGTTTTGTTTTATATTGGAGTATAGCTGATTTACAATGTTGTGCTGGTTTCAGGTATGTAGCGAAGTGACACAGAGCCCGACTTACTAGGCTGATTATCACAGCATGGTGTTACAAAATTAATTGCCTGTTTTAGTTGTTATAAATGTTCTCTGGAAAATTCATGTTGATGTGGTTTTGGAATTATTCATTCTAAATAGATGCTCTGTCCCTTAGTATTTTCTTGCTTCAGAGGCAAGATATGGCAAAACCCTGAGAGGGAGGCCTGAGTGTTTTTCATGCAGCTGGATCCTGCCTCATGCAGCCTTGCTCCATCAGGTAAAGCAGGGAGTGAGCCTCTGACAGGTGCTGCTGTCACCATCCTGGATGGCCGTGGCGCAAGTGGCACTTTAATCAAACCAGTGTGCACACACAGTTGTGCAAGAGGCCGTGGGTGACTAACTTTACCCTCACTCCAGGTGAACACCTTGCCACCTCTGGGTGCTCAGAGTGAGCCAAGTCCTTCCGAAGCTTTGAAATTAGAAAACCCAACAATATGAAAATGTTAGGACAATGCTCCTAATTAAAATTCTTACACATTTCATTGTGTAAGAAGAAATATATTAGAATAAAATAAGAATAAAATCATTATTAGAATATTCTAAAATATTAAATATGTTTTATGAGAATAAAATAGTGTATAAAAGTTTTTTCTTAACTTACTGACCATAGGTCATATGCTAGTTTATATTTACTTTTATATATTTACTTTTGATTCAAATCCCCCATAGGTGATATAATTAGAACATAATTTTAAATAGAATAAATAAATACATTACAAAAGGCTTTAGCCATTGCATGCCCTCTATTTAATCTGTACAAATCATTTTAGGAGTTCAGAATACTGTTTTATTTTTGAGTGCTGAATTTTGTCTTTATTCTTAGTTTTATTTAGGATATATTACTATACTATATTACTATATACTATATACTATATAGTATAGTATAGTATATAGTATAGTATAGTATAGTATAGTATATAGTATAGTATATAGTATATAGTATATAGTATATAGTATAGTATATAGTATAGTATAGTATAGTATAGTATATACTATACTATATTACTATTCTGCATATTTATAGGAAAGAAGGGAAAGTGTCCACGTTTAATTTCTTTCATTTTCACTTTTGGTAATATTTTTTAAATTTAAAAAAATTTAAATAATTGTTTTGTTTTATATTGGAGTATAGCTGATTTACAATGTTGTGCTGGTTTCAGGTATGTAGCGAAGTGACACAGAGCCCGACTTACTAGGCTGATTATCACAGCATGGTGTTACAAAATTAATTGCCTGTTTTAGTTGTTATAAATGTTCTCTGGAAAATTCATGTTGATGTGGTTTTTTTGGAATTATTCATTCTAAATAGATGCTCTGTCCCTTAGTATTTTCTTGCTTCAGAGGCAAGATATGGCAAAACCCTGAGAGGAGCTGGTGTCTTCCTGAGGGCCCTTAGAAGACTGTGCTTTCTGAACATGCTGCCAACCTTGCTGACGATTCCAGAGCTCTGAACGTGGACAAAAGCAGCAGGTCCTCTGAACCCGTCCTGGCACTTGAACAGGAGCCACTGTGAGCCATTGACAGTTGAGAGGTGCCCTCTGGAGGCTTCGTGATAACCAAGGTACATGACTCAATTTCATGTGGGTAGGGCCCCAACTATCACTAATTTCTTCCCATACTTTAAGAAAGGGGCATAGCAAGAGGGTGGGGACATCTGTATATTTATGGCTGATTCATGGCATTGTATGGCAGAAACCAACACAACAATGAAAAACAATTATCTTCAACGGGGGTGGGGTGGGGTGGGGGGTGCGGGTGGGGAATATATATGTATCCAAAACAATGAAAAAAAGAGGGGTGGGATGTGGAGTAGGATTTCAAGTGATTTAGAGATTATAAACATATACGATAATTCTCAACTTTTTTGAGGGGGAGGGAGTGAGGGGCACGTTGGGGAGGGAGCGGGGCGGGCAGGCCACTTCTATTGGTCTTTCATTTGTCTAGTTTCATCCATCTTTCTTCTTTGGCTCCTGTGGGCCTCCCATCGCGGTGGCCTCTGTTGTCGCAGAGCTCCGGCTCGGTAATCGGACACATGGGTCCAGCCGCTCCGCGGCACGTGGGATCTTCCCAGGCCAGGGATGGAAGCGGCGCCCCTTGTACTGCAAAGAGGTGTCCTTACCCATTGGACCACCAGGGAAGCCCAATTCTCAGCTTTTAAATATGTGACCTGAGCTTCTGCTAGTCCTTTGTTATGACTTTTCACATACACATTTACAAACTGAACCAGGAATCGAAGAGAACCGACTATGAATTCCTGGTTTGAGCAAGATGTTATTGCGCTGATGATCTTAGGTTAGGCTTACAGATATATAGCAGCACTCTCCATTTTTACTCATTGTCCTTTCACTGTGAAAACAAAGTATAAAAACCACACTTTATTTAGAAAAGTCACCAGAATTTCATCCAAATAGAACAACTATTCTTTTTCATTTAAAAAAAAATTATATTGAAGTATAATTAATTTACAATGTTGTGTTAATGTCTGCTGTACAGCAAAGTGACTCATTTTTACATATATATGTTCTTTTTCATATTCTTTTCCATTATCATCTATCACAGGCTATTGATTATAGTTCCCTATGCTATCCAATAGGACCTTGTTGTTTATTCATCTTATATATAATGGTTTGCATCTGCTAATCTCAAACTCCCAATCTTTCCTTTCCCTCCTTGGCAACCACAAATCAACTATTTTAATGCTGTGATTATACTAAGAGCTCAGAAAGCAAGGAGGAAACAATCAGAGATTGAAAAAGGTGAAGGTACAACTTGGTTTTTCCCTATTGGCTAAAGTTAAATGCAAGAGGAGATGCCTTTGGAAGGAACTGTAATGGTTAGAGGCATCTTATTTTTAATCTTTGAGAATACATATACTATAAGGATCAGAATGCTGGTAGAGAAAAGAGCATAAGAGGTGTTTCTTGTGAGATTTCAGACAGAAATGAGGAACATATGATTGGAAACTAGGTAAATAATCCCAGTTATAAAATGACAAGGAGCTAACTTGGCTGAACTATATTATAGTGTCTTGTGAAAGGTAGAACTTGAAAGGATGATCTTGGATACTTAGCAGAGGTTATTTCTAAGCAAATTTTGAAGGTGAAGGTACAGCATGGTTTCTCCTTATTTCTTGCAAGAGGAGAGAGATACATTGAGGGAATTATTTGGGTTTTTATTTTTATTATTATTATTATTTTTATTTTGGCTTTTACAGTTTTATTGTTTACTGATATGTATAATCCCAGATTAATCATATGTAAATCAATAGGTTTTATTTTTAATTATCTTTTTTGGTTCCTTTGCTGCTTTTCATTTTCTTTCCTTTCTTTTAAAAAAAATTTAAAATATATTTTTAATTTTTTTATATTCTATTTTTACTCTTCTGAGGGAATTCTTAAGCAATTCTGTACTGAAAAGAATGAGAAAACAGGGCTTCCCCTGGTGGTTCAGTGGGTAAGGCCACCGCCTTGCAGTACAAGGGGCGCCGCTTCCATCCCTGGCCTGGGAAGATCCCACGTGCCGCGGAGCGGCTGGACCGATGTGTCCAATTACCGAGCCAGAGCTCTGGAGCGCATGCACCCACAGCCGGCGCTCTGCAACAACAGAGGCCACCGCGATGGGAGGCCCACAGGAGCCAAAGAACAAAGACGGATGAAAATGGAGAAATGAAAGACCAGTGGAAGTGGCCCGCCCCCTCCCCCAAAAAATTGTTGATTTTTGCATCTTATATATAATGGTTTGCATCTGCTAATCTCAAACTCCCAATCTTTCCTTTCCTCCTTGGCAACCACAAATCAACTATTTTAATGCTGTGATTATACTAAGAGCTCAGAAAGCAAGGAGGAAACAATCAGAGATTGAAAAAGGTGAAGGTACAACTTGGTTTTTCCCTATTGGCTAAAGTTAAATGCAAGAGGAGATGCCTTTGGAAGGAACTGTAATGGTTAGAGGCATCTTATTTTTAATCTTTGAGAATACATATACTATAAGGATCAGAATGCTGGTAGAGAAAAGAGCATAAGAGGTGTTTCTTGTGAGATTTCAGACAGAAATGAGGAACATATGATTGGAAACTAGGTAAATAATCCCAGTTATAAAATGACAAGGAGCTAACTTGGCTGAACTATATTATAGTGTCTTGTGAAAGGTAGAACTTGAAAGGATGATCTTGGATACTTAGCAGAGGTTATTTCTAAGCAAATTTTGAAGGTGAAGGTACAGCATGGTTTCTCCTTATTTCTTGCAAGAGGAGAGAGATACATTGAGGGAATTATTTGGGTTTTTATTTTTATTATTATTATTATTTTTATTTTGGCTTTTACAGTTTTATTGTTTACTGATATGTATAATCCCAGATTAATCATATGTAAATCAATAGGTTTTTATTTTTAATTATCTTTTTTGGTTCCTTTGCTGCTTTTCATTTTCTTTCCTTTCTTTTAAAAAAAATTTAAAATATATTTTTAATTTTTTTATATTCTATTTTTACTCTTCTGAGGGAATTCTTAAGCAATTCTGTACTGAAAAGAATGAGAAAACAGGGCTTCCCCTGGTGGTTCAGTGGGTAAGGCCACCGCCTTGCAGTACAAGGGGCGCCGCTTCCATCCCTGGCCTGGGAAGATCCCACGTGCCGCGGAGCGGCTGGACCGATGTGTCCAATTACCGAGCCAGAGCTCTGGAGCGCATGCACCCACAGCCGGCGCTCTGCAACAACAGAGGCCACCGCGATGGGAGGCCCACAGGAGCCAAAGAACAAAGATGGATGAAACTAGACAAAGGAAAGACCAGTGGAAGTGGCCCGCGCACCCCACTCCCTCTCCCCCAAACCCCGCCAAAATAAATAAATAAATGTTAAAAAAAAAAACTCTACCATGAAGACATCTCTTCTTTTCGTGTTCATTGGGTTCATCTGAGACTTTGATCACCTTAGGTAAGCCAAGAAGGCGTATCGTCTTAGCTTTTAACAGAGTACATCATAGGAGTGCATCTTACATCTTTTCTTTCCTTTCTCTTTCTTGAATTTCTCTTCTGCTCTCCAGATCAGTGACCTGAGGTCACCATGAAGTTACTGTGTTATATTACTCATTCCAATGCTGAGGCAAACTCTTCCAACTGATCTTATTTCTCCATTCTGAAGTTTTAGCAGTGACATTTTAGTTGTAGTGACTCTGAACTATCTTAGCCTGTTTTAATAGACACTGTATTCAGTCCATATGAAAAAGACCAATAGAAGTGGCCAAAAAAAAAAGAAGAAATGTGAGCCACATATATACATTATAATTTTTATAACAGGTATATTAAACAAAGTTAAAAGGAACAGGTGAAATTAATTTTAATACTTTTAAATTTTAATTCAGAATATTCAAATTATCATTTCAACCTATAACAATATTAAAATATTAGAGATTTTATATTATTTTTTCTACTATCCTTTTGCAATCTGTTGTGCATTTTATACTTGTTGGACATTTCTTTTCAGATTAGTCATATTTCAAGTGCTCAAGAACTATTTGTGGTTAACAGCTACAGTAGCAGACAGTGAAGGTTTATAGAATCCATTCTTAACTACCATGAGTGATATTATACCACTTGACCTAAAGTAGAAAATTCTTAAACTTGCCCTCCCTTCCCCTGGCTTCAGTGTTTTTAGTGTCATATATTTTACTTTGGTATAAACCTAACAACAAGTTATTATTGTTATTATTTTTTCCTTTGTTATATTTTTAAAATAAGAAAAATGTCTTTTATATATACTCACATTTACCGTCCTCATTGTTTTCTGGTTTTTATGTAGATCCAGAATTTTTTATGTCTGAAAGACTTCTTTTAATAGCTCTTGTATAAATCTACTGGTGACCAATGCTTTTAACTTTTGGATGTCTGAAAACATCTTCATTTTTCCTTCATAGTGAAAAGTGTATTCATAGCATATACAACTGTAGATTGATACTCTTTTCTCTCTTCAGTACAGGCATACCTCATTTTTCTGTGCTTCACAGATATTGCTTTCTTCTTTCTTTTTTATTTTTTTTTTTAAACAAATTGAAGGTATGTGACAACCCTGCATGGAAAGTCTATTGACACTATTTTTCTAACAAAATTTTCTTGCTTCAAATTTGTTTCTCTGTCACATTTTGGTAATTCTTGCAATATTTTAAATTTTGTCATTACTATGTGTATGGTGATCTGTGGTCAGTGATCTTTGATGCTACTAGTGTATTAGTTTTGAGGTGCCTGAACCACACCTACATAAGACAGCAAATCTAATTGATAAATGTATGTTCTGACCACTCTGCCAACCAGCAGTTACCCCCATCTCTCTTGTGGGCTCTCCATATTCCCTGAAACTCAATATTAAAATTAGGGCCATTAGTAACTCTACAATGACCTCTGAGTGTTCAAGTGAAAGAAAGAATTGCTTATCTCTCACTTGAAAGCAAAAGTGAGAAAGGATTAAACTTAGTGGGGAGGGCATATCAAAAGCAGAGATAGGCAACAAGAGCTAGGCCTGTGGCACCAAGAGTTACCTGAGTTGTGAAAGCAAAGGAGAAGTTATTGAAAGAAATTAAATGTGTTGCCCCAGTGAACACGTGAATGATGAGAAAGCAAAATAGTCTTATTGCTGGTATGGAGAAAGCTTTAGCCATCTGGATAGAAGATCAAACCAGCCTCAACATTCTCTTAAGAAACAAAGCCTAATCCAGAGCAAGGCCATAATCATTTCAATTCTGTGAAAATTGCTAAAAGTGAGGAATCTGCAGAACAAAGATCTAAAGCTAGCAGAGCTTGGTTCATGAGGTTTAAGGAGAGACACTTGTTTCCATAATATCAAAAAACAAAGTAAAACAGCAAGTGCTGATGTAGAAGCTGCAGCAAGTTATCTAAAAGATCTAGTTAAGGTTAAGATTAAATGTGGCTATGGTAAACAACAGATACTCAATGTAAAAGGCTTCCCAGGTGGGACTACTGGTAAAGAACCCATCTGCCAATGTAGGAGACATAAGAGTCGTGGGTTCTGTCCCTGGGTTGGGAAGATCCCCTGGAGGAGGACATGGCAACCCACTGCACTATTCTTGCCTAGAGAATCCCATGAACAGAGGAGCCTAGCAAGATACAGTCCATAGGGTCACACAGAGTCAGACACGACTGAAGTGACTGAGCATACACACACACATTCAATGTAAATAAAACAGTGTTCTGTTGGAAGAGGATGCTATTTAGGAATTTCATAGCTAGAGAGGAAATGTCAATGCCTGGCTTCAATGCTTCAAAGCAAAATCTGACTCTTTAGTTAGGGGCTGATGTAGCTAGTGACTTTAAGTTGAAGACAGTGCTGACTTACAATTCTGAAAAGCCTAGGGCTGTTAAGAATCATGCTAAATCTACTCTGTGCTTTGTATATGGAACAGTAAAGCCTGCATGATAGCACATCTGTTTACAACATTTACTGAATATCTTTAATTTACTGTTGAGTTCTACTGCTCAGAAAAAAAATTCCTTTCAAAATGTTACTGCTCATTAACAATGAACCTGGTGACCCAAGAGCTCTGACAGAGATGTACAATGAGCTTAATGTTGTTTTCATGCCTACTAAACACAACATCCATTCTGTAGCCCATGAATCAAGATGTCATCTCAACTTTTAAAATCTTATTTTCAGAATTTCTGTGAGTAAGAAATACACTTCATAAGGTTGTAGTTTCCATAAATAGTGACTCCTCTGATAGATCTGGGCAAAATAAATGGAAAACTTTCTGGAAAGGATGCATCGTTATAGACGCAATGAAGAACATTTATGATTCAGGCAATGAGGTCAGAATGCCAACATTAACAGGAGTTTGGAAGTGATTCCATCCCTCATGGATGACTTTCAGAGATTCAAGACTTTGGTGGAAGATGTAACTATGGATGCGGTAGAAATAGTAAGAGAACTAAGTGGAGCGGGAAGATGTGGCAGAATTGCTGCAATTTTGTGGTAAAACTTGGACAGACTTGCTTGGTAAGGATGAGCAAAGAAAGTGGTTTCTTGAGATGGAAACTATTTCTGGTTAAGATCCTATGACAATTGCTGAAATAACAACAGAGTATTTACTTTTAAAAGAAGCCCCACACTCACTGGCACCCTATTTGTTTACTTATTTAGCTGCATTGGGTCATAGTTGTGACAGGCCGGATCTTTAGTTGTAGTTTATGAACTCTTAGTTGCAGCATGTGGAATCTAGTTCCCTGACCAGGGACTGAACATGGGCCTCCTGCATTAGGAGTATGGAGCCTTAGGTACTGGAGCACCAGGGAAGACCTGACAACGGAGTATTTAGTATATTACATAAGCTTATTTGGAATAGCAGCTGCAGGACTTGAGAAGACTGACTTCAATTTTTTTTTTAAACCTTTATTTTGCTTTTAACTTTTAGAGAGTTTTGTTGTTTACAGATATGTATGTTCTCAGATTAGTCATATGTATATCCCCCCTTTCCTCCCCTCCCAACCATCACACAGCACCCCTGAAGGATCCCCTTTTCTCACAGAGCAATGACTATAGCTATTCTGACTTCAATTTTGAAAGAAGTTCTGTGGGTAAAATGCTAACAGCACTGCAGACAGATAAAGTAGAGAACAGAGAAATCATTCCTGAAAGGAAGAGTCAATTGATTTAGCAAGCTTCCCTGTCTCATTTGCAGAAGTTGCAATCATCATCCCAGTCTTCAGCAAGCCATCCTGATTGATCAGTGGCCATCCACCTCAAGACGTATCAGATGTCATCATTAATTAGAGGGGCAATAAGGTTGTATTAAAAGTGACTCCTCTGATAGATCTGGGCAAAATAAATGGAAAACTTTCTGGAAAGGATGCATCGTTATAGACGCAATGAAGAACATTTATGATTCAGGCAATGAGGTCAGAATGCCAACATTAACAGGAGTTTGGAAGTGATTCCATCCCTCATGGATGACTTTCAGAGATTCAAGACTTTGGTGGAAGATGTAACTATGGATGCGGTAGAAATAGTAAGAGAACTAAGTGGAGCGGGAAGATGTGGCAGAATTGCTGCAATTTTGTGGTAAAACTTGGACAGACTTGCTTGGTAAGGATGAGCAAAGAAAGTGGTTTCTTGAGATGGAAACTATTTCTGGTTAAGATCCTATGACAATTGCTGAAATAACAACAGAGTATTTACTTTTAAAAGAAGCCCCACACTCACTGGCACCCTATTTGTTTACTTATTTAGCTGCATTGGGTCATAGTTGTGACAGGCCGGATCTTTAGTTGTAGTTTATGAACTCTTAGTTGCAGCATGTGGAATCTAGTTCCCTGACCAGGGACTGAACATGGGCCTCCTGCATTAGGAGTATGGAGCCTTAGGTACTGGAGCACCAGGGAAGACCTGACAACGGAGTATTTAGTATATTACATAAGCTTATTTGGAATAGCAGCTGCAGGACTTGAGAAGACTGACTTCAATTTTTTTTTTAAACCTTTATTTTGCTTTTAACTTTTAGAGAGTTTTGTTGTTTACAGATATGTATGTTCTCAGATTAGTCATATGTATATCCCCCCTTCCCTCCCCTCCCAACCATCACACAGCACCCCTGAAGGATCCCCTTTTCTCACAGAGCAATGACTATAGCTATTCTGACTTCAATTTTGAAAGAAGTTCTGTGGGTAAAATGCTAACAGCACTGCAGACAGATAAAGTAGAGAACAGAGAAATCATTCCTGAAAGGAAGAGTCAATTGATTTAGCAAGCTTCCCTGTCTCATTTGCAGAAGTTGCAATCATCATCCCAGTCTTCAGCAAGCCATCCTGATTGATCAGTGGCCATCCACCTCAAGACAAGACTCTCAACCAGCAAAAAGATCGTGATGTGTTGAAGGCTCACATGACTGATGTGTAGCACTTTTAGCAATACGGTATTTTAATTAAGGGATGTACTTTTTCTAGACATAATGCCACTTCATATTTAACAGCTTATAATGTGTGTTTTATATGCACTGAGAACCCCCCAAAAATATGTGACTCATTTTATTGCAATATTTGCTTTACTGCAGTGGTAAAGAGCCAGATCTGCCATGTCTCTAAGGGATGCTTGATCTTAAAGATATTGTTCCATTATCTCTGGGTTTATGCTCTTTCTGATAAGTCTTCTGTTAGCCTTATGATGCTTCTTTTTGGGGTGGGGGTAGGTTGGGGAGGGAGGGGGGCGGGCGGGCTACTTCTATTGGTCTTTTTCATTTATCTATTTTCATCCATCTTTGTTCTTTGGCCCGTGTGGGCCTCCCATCGCAGTGGCCTCTGTTGTCGCAGAGCACCGGCTCTGGGCGCGTGAGCTCCAGAGCTCTGGCTAGGTAATTAGACACATTGGTCCAGCTGCTCTGTGGCACGTGGGATCTTCCCAGGCCAGGGATCAAACTGACAGCCCTTGCACTGCAAGGTGGTGTCCTTACCCACTGGACCACCAGAGAAGCCCCCATGTTGCTTCTTTTTTTTAATTATTTTATTTTATTTTCTAAAAATTCTTTATTTTAAAGGTTTTATAGAGTTTTATTGTTCACAGACATGTATGTTCCCAGATCAGTCATATGCATATCCCTGGTCACCACCCCACCAATTCCCCCCATCCCACCCCTCCGGACCATCGCCCCAAGCCATTGTGAGCACTCCTATTCCCTTAGCACAATGACACTAGCTATCTTTTCCACACATGACAATATAGGTTTCCATGTTACTCCCTCCATGCCTCCCCCTCCCTATTTCTTCCCCACAATGTCCCTATGTCTATGCTCTGTCTGTTTTTCCATGAGTTCCCTACGTGTGCTATCAAGACCGTCCTACTAGATTTCATATATGTGTGTTAGTATACCCTATTTGTCTTTCTCTTTTTGACTTACTTCACTTTTTATGATAGGTTCTGGCTCCAGCCACCTCATTAGGACTGATTCTTCTGCATTTCTTTTAACAGCTGAGTAGTATTCCATTGTATATATGTACCAGAGCTTCTTTTTTTTTTTTTTTTTTAAAGATTCATTTATTTATTTATTTTGGGGGGGTTGGGGGGAAGGGGAGCAGGTGGGCTACTTCTATTGGTCTTTCTTTCATTTGTCTATTTTCATCCATCTTTGTTCTTTGGCCTGTGTGGGCCTCCCATCACGGTGGCCTCTGTTGTCGCAGAGCACCGGCTCTGGGCGCATGCGCTCCAGAGCTCTGGCTCAGTAGTTGGACACATCGGTCCAGCCGCTCCGCGGCATGTGGGATCTTCCCAGGCCAGGGATCAAAGCAGTGCCCCTTGCACTGCTAGGTGGTGTCCTTACCCACTGGACCACCAGGGAAGCCCCCAGAGCTTCTTTATCCATTCATTCATCGATGGACATCTAGGTTGCTTCCATGTTCTGGCTATTGTATAGAGAGCTGCAATGAATATTGGGGTACAGGTGCTTCTTTAAGTTTTGATTTCATCAGGACATAAGCCTAATAGTGGGATTGCTGAGTCATACGGTGCTTCTATTTTTAGTTTTTTAAGGAATCTCCATAATGGCTTCCATAGAGGCTGTATCAATTGACATTCCCACCAGCATGCAAGAGGGTTCCCTTTTCTCCGCACCCTCTCCAGCATTTATTGTCTGTCGATTTATTGATGATGGCCATTCTGACGGGTGTGAGGTGATATCTCATTGTAGTTTAAATTTGCATTTCTCTAAGAATAAGCGAGGTTGAGCATCGTTTCATGTGCTTTTGGGCCATCTGTATGTCCTCTTTGGAGAGGCGTCTCTTTAGATCTTTTCCCCATTTTTTGATTGGGTTGTTCGTTTTGCCTGTGCTGATTTGTCTGAGTTGCTTGTAGATTTTGGAGATTAATTCTTTGTCTGTTGTTTCATTTGCTATGATTTTCTCCCACTCTGTGGGGTGTCTGTTCAGCATGTTGTCAACTCTGGCTCAACAACGAAGAAACCCGAGGGTGCGGTGCCGCAGAAGATTAAGGAAAACAAGACACAGAAATAAAGTAGGGATCAGGGGCTAGTGTCTCATAGGCAAGAGCCCAATACTGACTCTGTTCGTGATATTTATTGTTTCTCGTTGCTTTCTCATACGTGCACGCACATGCGCACAAGACATCTATTTTTAATAATCACAAAAATGGGAATAGAGATATACAATGTGTAGACTCCCCTGTTCCTTTCATGTTTCATTCCAGTTTATCTCCTTCTGGCCTGCAATGGCTTTGTTTATTCTTAGACCCTAGCAACCTTATCTCCCCAAACCTAGCAACGTCCTTTCTCACTCATATCTCCAAGACTCTGGTCCTGATGACAGGCGGTAATGGCGTTACATCAGAGCACTGATATGTAAACACTTTGCGTTCAAGGTGTTTGATGTTTTCCTAGTTTCCAGACCATCACCTCGGGTTCATGAGAAAATTATCGCCTTATTCTTTCAGACTTCATTTGAGTTTCTAGTCATCATTCCCTTGTCTGCACTGCATACCCTACAAATGTGTCCTTTTTCTCTGGTTGTGCTTTAAGACTTTATAACTAGTTTTGAGCAATTTACTCATGTGTCGCTGTGCTGGGATTTGTTGAGCTCCTTCAATCTGCAGGCTTATAACCTTTACCAATATTTGGACAATTTGGGGCCATATTACCTTCAAATGCTCTCCCTCCTTTCCTTTGAAAATTGCAAATTTTAAGAAAATTTTTATTTTGGAGTAATTTTTGATTACACAGAAGTTGTAAAGGTAGTACAGAAAATTGACATATGCTCCTCTCTCTGTTTCCCTATTAAGATATTATATAGTGTGGTACCTTTGTCAAAATTAAGGAAATAACACTGACACGTTATTATTAACTAAACCCTAGCTACTTATTACTTGGATTCCATCAGATTTTCCAGCTGTGTCCACTTTTTGCTCCAGAATCCAATCCATGATGTCATTTTGCTTTTTTTTTGTTAAGTCTTCATAGTCTCCTTTGATCTGTGGCTGGGGATATTAATTTTAATAATATATTTTAAGACAATATATCAAACTATTTCAAACTGTGATCCACATTTTTTAAAAATTATCAATTATTTAAGATTATTTTTTCATACTAAATCTTCAAAATCTAGGGTGTGTACTCACAGCACAAATTAAACTCAGACGTTTTCATTGGAAGTACTTCATCTGCATTGAGAACTTACAAAGTTTACAGTTGAAAAAGTAGATTCACAGTCTCTGGTTGTTCCAATACACTTAAAATTCTTCCAATAATTGCACTATCAGTATTTCAATTAAAACTAATTAAGAAATTCAGTTGCTCAGTTGCAGTAACTATATTTCAAGGGCTCGATTGCCCTGTGTGGCTAACGGTTCCCACATTAAACAGTGCAACTCTAGACCACTGTAAGGATGTTGGACTTTTATTCTGAGCTTTGAAGTGATAGCATTGGTTGCTAAGTCATGTCTGACTCTGTGACCTATGGATTGAAGCCCTACAGGCTCCTCTGTCCGTGGGATTCTCTGTCCAGGCAAGAAAACTGGAGTGGGTTGCCATTCCCTTCTCCAGGAGATCTTCCCAACCCAGGGATCAAATCCAGGTATTGGCGTTGCAGGCAGATTTTTTATTGTCTGAGCCATCGGGAGGCCTAGCAAAGCAGGGACATGAGGTCACTGAAGTTGGCTCTGCTATGCTGGAGAACAAATCAAGGTTAAGGCAGAAGCAAGGACCAGCCAGGAGGCTACTGCAACAACCAGGTGAGCGGTGAAGGTGTCTCAGACTAGGGCAGTAGCAGTGGAGGTGGAGAGAAGAGGTAGGGTTTCAAGACGACCTTGCTTGATCTGACATTCTGCTTATGGATTTGATGTGGGGTCAAGAATCGCACCAAAGTTTTGGGCTTACAAATGAAATAAGTGTGTCTTTTACAGGGAAGATTTTGTAAGAAATACATTCTGAGTCAGGAGATCAGGGGCTAGTCTGGACATTTTGAGTTTAAAACATCTATAAGACATTTAGGTGGGCATGTTCAGTAGGCAGTGGATATGAGTCTAGGGTTCAGAGGAGAGAACTCTGCTGGAGTTATACAATTGGGATTCATTAATATGTAGATGGTATTTTAAAATGTAAGACTGGAGATGATCACTGTAAAGTATTAGCAGTAGTATTTTTAAGAAATGCAAGTTTTAAAATCAGACCCCAAAGAGGTCTACAAGAATTGGTGGCCTAGTGTTAAATAATCTGCCTGTCAAGCAAGAGACAGGACCCCAGGGTAGGGCAGATGCCCTGGAGGAGGAAGTGGCAACCCATTCCAGTATTCTTGCCTGGAAAATTACATGGATAGAAGAACCTGGTGGGCAGTAGTCCATGGGGCTGCAGAAGAGTTGGACATGACTTACCAACTGAAAGTTACTGAGTTTATGCTCACTCTGCTCACCCCACAATTGGTCAATAAATTGGAGACAACCTGTTGAGGTGAGGAATACAATTTCTGGCAGACAAATGTCTCAAAATAACCATCATGCAGCGGTCTGGATGCCAGGTTCTTTCATAGGTCAGAAATGTGAGGGAGGCAAGGAACCAAAGTTAAAAAGGCCATTAATCTTTCAAATATCTCCTAGAATGCAAGCCTCAGGCAGGGGATGCGTTCTTCCTTCCTGCCACCTGCAGGTGGACACGGTTCTGAACAAAGGCACTTTAGTTTAATAGGCAGAGGGGTAGGATTCTCTGAGGCAAGTCATTATGTATAATTACAGTAACAAAAGCAATAGAGAAACAAGTCAAAGAAAAGGTTACATTAAGAAGTCAGAATTTGGGAGTTTCCCTGTGAAAGCAGCAGCAAAAGCCAAGTGTTAGCTTCGAGGATGCAAAGGCAGGTATTAGCCAACCAGATACAGCAAATCATTTTCCTCTGATGAAGGAAAAATACAGATCTAGAAGGTATGGAAAGATGTAGGCTTTCAAGCTAGCCTGGTGGCTAGTCAGAGCTGGGAATGGCAGGGTACTAAGGCCGGCCTTGGAGTTAACAAGTGACACTGCACTTAGTTTCCTACACCTAACAAAACTAATCTGTCCTACCACAGAGCGCATGTCATACTGCTGGTACAACGGGCATCTTGTTTCACAGATGGAGAGAAGGACCGCAAAGCCACTTAGCAGCCCAGCCAGCCCTCGCGTAGATTACACGGAGGTGCCCTCTCCCCGAGGGCACTTGAGCTCTAAAGTGGGACAGGCTCGGAGGGAGGGAGGCTTGATGAGTTCAAGCGTGGAATCGTGATGGGCATGTGTGTTCAGGGCTGAATTCTGACAAAAGGGAGGACCTTGGCTTGGAGACGAGGCAGAACGTCATTTAAGGATAGCAGAAGAGCTAAGGAGAGTGGAAGCCGAAGGATAAAAAGCACTGAGATTCCTGAACTGGCGGCAGGGTTGAAGGCACTGCGAACGATCATTCCTTGCCACATCCGCCGGAAGTCCGGCACTGAGGACGCTGCAAGACGAGTAGTGAGGTCCCAGGGGCAGGGAAGGCCGACTCCCAAGGCACCTTTAAGGTCCTGATGCTGGGAGCAGCTTCCGCGCGCGCCTGTTTCCCTCTCAACGGGAAACTCGACCCGGGAGTAGCTCCCTCTGGGGAAAAATGCTGGCCTGGCTAAACGGGAAGATGAGCGAAGGCCGGCTTACTGCTGACACTGCCGAGGGCAAGCACCGGGGAACTTCCGGCGCCGAGCCGGTGGAATCCGAGCGGAAGACCCCCGCGGGCGGGGACTCGAAGGGGCGGTGCCGGCGCTCACGAACCAATCACGGCAGACGCTCCCACGGGGCGAGCACTGGCCAATAGGCGGCCGCGTCGGCAGCGGCGGGGAAATTCAAACGTGTTTGCGAAGAGGGATTGGGATTCCATCTTTTCTCCTGAACTCTGCTCTTCCGTGGAGAGTCCAACCCCGGCGGCGAACGGAGAGGCGGCGGCCCCAACCCTGGCGGCGAACGGAGGGGCGGCGGCGGCTGGTTTGTGCGCTTTTTAGCCGTGCCGCGCGGGCCGGTGAGCACTGGGGACGAGGCGGGGAGCGCTTAGAGCCTGGCGGAAGACGTCGGGTGCGGCTCCCCGGCCGGAGGGGGAGGGCCGGGCTCTCCTAACCCCCCAGTCCTCCCGGTAGCGCCCGAGGTTGATTTGTTGAGGACCCGGGAAGCGAGAGCTAGGGGTGGACTTGTTCGGAGAAAGGGCCTGACGAGGCATCTGCGGAGACTCCTTCTCTTGTCTGGGTTTTAGGACGGGGGGAGGAGATGGTGGCGGTGGTTCTGACAGTTACCTTTGGAACCTGGGCTCAAGGGGCGATACCCAGCTGCTTGCTACGACGCTCTTTTTCGTTTGTATACTCGAGGTCTGGGGCGGCATTGATATCAGTGACCCTGGGTTACTGGATTGATGGGTGTGTGAATCACCAAGTGGAGGCCGACAAGGGAGAGTGCGGACACTTTGTGTACTAAATAAACACAGACACCATGCACGTGAGCAAGGGCTCAGTACTGTACGCACACCGTAGATTCTTGGTACTAGACTGGTTAGGGTAGAGCACATCGTGTTTGCCAGCTACACCCAAGAGCAAGCATGCTGATCTCCCATTTACCATTAAAGGGCTGTGATGTTTGTATTCTGCTTTGAAACCACTTGCATTGTGCGGGTTTACTGGCATAAAGCAGAGGAATAAAGGAATGCTTATTCTCATTATCAAAAGGATTTTTCGTGCGTATATGTTTCAGGATCCAAGCAAATATACGATAACATTGTTTTTTAAAGACTGAATTTGAAAATGGCACAGAGAAAACTATTCTGGAAAAAATTGAAAGGGGGCAGCAACTTCCATGTTCTGTGCAATACCTTTTTAGAGTTCTGGTGTAAAAGAAGTGTATTGAATACTTACCCGTTGAAAACCTCGCTGGACAGATTACAAAGACGTGTGGTTGATTTTGTGCATATAGTTAATAAAATAGGAATTGTGAACAGTTTGATTTTTTTTTTTTTCCCTTAGAAATGGAGGCTGAGGAGTTAAGTGGCAGAGAGTTGACAATTGATTCCATAATGAACAAAGTGAGAGATATTAAAAATAAATTTAAAAATGAAGATCTTACTGATGAGCTAAGCTTGAATAAAGCTTCCACTGATAGTACAGGTGAGTCCCCTTGTTCTGAGTGGCCTAAGGGAGAGGAAGGAACCACCAGATATTCACACTCTTCTTTTCTCAGCGACTGATGATCACCAATGAGAGCACCAACATTTTATGTTTGAACCCTTTTGTGTGAAAATAGCCCCATAATTTCCCACTTTCTTAAAAAAGGAAACTTAACAGTATTAGTGTGCTCAAGAGGTGGTTTTCTTCACTCCTTCATTATTGGCAGCTGTCATTTCTGCTGACATGCCTGCTGTCAACAGGTATGCCCTGCTTTTCCCATTTTTTGCTGCAATCTGAGAAAGCCTCATCAATCGTAGTAAAATGATGTATAAATTTAAGGCTAAATATTCAATATTTGATTTGAAGGACCTTCCTGTTCCTTTCTTCCCTGTTCTTTGCCCCTTCTGTTTTAGCCACAGCGGCTTCTCTGCTGTGTCTGTGAGCTGGACCAACTCCTACCCCAGTGCCTTTGTTCTTTCTCTGCCCATCCCTACCTTCGTCAGGTTTTTGTTCAGGCGTCTTCTCAGCAAGGCCCTCCCTAACCCAGTTATTCATTTTATTAAACTTTTTGTTTTGTATTGGAATACAGCTGATTAACAGTATTGTGATCTGGCATAAAGCAGAGGAATAAAGGAATGCTTATTCTCATTATCAAAAGGATTTTTCGTGCGTATATGTTTCAGGATCCAAGCAAATATACGATAACATTGTTTTTTAAAGACTGAATTTGAAAATGGCACAGAGAAACTATTCTGGAAAAAATTGAAAGGGGGCAGCAACTTCCATGTTCTGTGCAATACCTTTTTAGAGTTCTGGTGTAAAAGAAGTGTATTGAATACTTACCCGTTGAAAACCTCGCTGGACAGATTACAAAGACGTGTGGTTGATTTTGTGCATATAGTTAATAAAATAGGAATTGTGAACAGTTTGATTTTTTTTTTTTTCCCTTAGAAATGGAGGCTGAGGAGTTAAGTGGCAGAGAGTTGACAATTGATTCCATAATGAACAAAGTGAGAGATATTAAAAATAAATTTAAAAATGAAGATCTTACTGATGAGCTAAGCTTGAATAAAGCTTCCACTGATAGTACAGGTGAGTCCCCTTGTTCTGAGTGGCCTAAGGGAGAGGAAGGAACCACCAGATATTCACACTCTTCTTTTCTCAGCGACTGATGATCACCAATGAGAGCACCAACATTTTATGTTTGAACCCTTTTGTGTGAAAATAGCCCCATAATTTCCCACTTTCTTAAAAAAGGAAACTTAACAGTATTAGTGTGCTCAAGAGGTGGTTTTCTTCACTCCTTCATTATTGGCAGCTGTCATTTCTGCTGACATGCCTGCTGTCAACAGGTATGCCCTGCTTTTCCCATTTTTTGCTGCAATCTGAGAAAGCCTCATCAATCGTAGTAAAATGATGTATAAATTTAAGGCTAAATATTCAATATTTGATTTGAAGGACCTTCCTGTTCCTTTCTTCCCTGTTCTTTGCCCCTTCTGTTTTAGCCACAGCGGCTTCTCTGCTGTGTCTGTGAGCTGGACCAACTCCTACCCCAGTGCCTTTGTTCTTTCTCTGCCCATCCCTACCTTCGTCAGGTTTTTGTTCAGGCGTCTTCTCAGCAAGGCCCTCCCTAACCCAGTTATTCATTTTATTAAACTTTTTGTTTTGTATTGGAATACAGCTGATTAACAGTATTGTGATAGTTTCAGGTGGACAGCAAAGGTACTCAGGCATACATATACATGTATCCATTCTCTCTCAAACTCCCCTCCATCCAGGCCTGGGATAACATTGAGCAGCATTCCTTATGCTATGCAGTAGGTCCTAACCCCCCCTATTTAAGATAGCAACCTGCTGTATTATTTTTATCCATGGCACTCATCACCTCATATCTCCTTTACTCATGGGTTTATTGTCTGTCTCCTGCCTTAGAATGTGAGCTCCATGAGGGCATGGTTTTTGTCTGTGTTGTTCTATTTACAGAACTAAGAATAGTGCCAGGCAAGTAGTAGGTACTTAAATATTTTTTGAATGATGACTGAATGAAAATGCCCAAAGTTTACTGCCCTAGTTTTATGACAAGTATTAGCTCAGAAGCAGAATTCTTTACTGTATTTTAGATTGTTGAGTTTTTTGAAAAGTGGCCTTTTGGATATATTCTGTTTTATCTATACTAACCATTCAATGGATAATGGATTTGAAAGCAAACGAAAGAACCTTTCCATATAATTAGTTATGATGGCTGGAAATTAATTATGACCTTAGAACCTTAATATTTTGGTGTGATGCAAATTTTTAAATGGTGATATTCTATTGCAATATTTTATTTTGTGTATTCAATAGCACTAATAAAATTTATGGATTCCTTGGTTGCTCAGTGGTAACTAAACAAACAACAATGAAACTTATTTATAGCAAGGTAGATGAGTCCTTATTTAAAATCCTTAGTTCTCTCAAACAAAGCATTTAGCTGCAATCTGAGAAAGCCTCATCAATCGTAGTAAAATGATGTATAAATTTAAGGCTAAATATTCAATATTTGATTTGAAGGACCTTCCTGTTCCTTTCTTCCCTGTTCTTTGCCCCTTCTGTTTTAGCCACAGCGGCTTCTCTGCTGTGTCTGTGAGCTGGACCAACTCCTACCCCAGTGCCTTTGTTCTTTCTCTGCCCATCCCTACCTTCGTCAGGTTTTTGTTCAGGCGTCTTCTCAGCAAGGCCCTCCCTAACCCAGTTATTCATTTTATTAAACTTTTTGTTTTGTATTGGAATACAGCTGATTAACAGTATTGTGATAGTTTCAGGTGGACAGCAAAGGTACTCAGGCATACATATACATGTATCCATTCTCTCTCAAACTCCCCTCCATCCAGGCCTGGGATAACATTGAGCAGCATTCCTTATGCTATGCAGTAGGTCCTAACCCCCCCTATTTAAGATAGCAACCTGCTGTATTATTTTTATCCATGGCACTCATCACCTCATATCTCCTTTACTCATGGGTTTATTGTCTGTCTCCTGCCTTAGAATGTGAGCTCCATGAGGGCATGGTTTTTGTCTGTGTTGTTCTATTTACAGAACTAAGAATAGTGCCAGGCAAGTAGTAGGTACTTAAATATTTTTTGAATGATGACTGAATGAAAATGCCCAAAGTTTACTGCCCTAGTTTTATGACAAGTATTAGCTCAGAAGCAGAATTCTTTACTGTATTTTAGATTGTTGAGTTTTTTGAAAAGTGGCCTTTTGGATATATTCTGTTTTATCTATACTAACCATTCAATGGATAATGGATTTGAAAGCAAACGAAAGAACCTTTCCATATAATTAGTTATGATGGCTGGAAATTAATTATGACCTTAGAACCTTAATATTTTGGTGTGATGCAAATTTTTAAATGGTGATATTCTATTGCAATATTTTATTTTGTGTATTCAATAGCACTAATAAAATTTATGGATTCCTTGGTTGCTCAGTGGTAACTAAACAAACAACAATGAAACTTATTTATAGCAAGGTAGATGAGTCCTTATTTAAAATCCTTAGTTCTCTCAAAACTCTTGAGTATCTAGCATGTTGATAGTTGGGATGTAAGACATTATAATACTGAGTAAGGTTAAAATTGGTTTCTAGATAAGAAGAGTTTACCTGTTTACTGTGTTACATTATAATATGCATGCATGCATGCATGCTAAGTTGCCTCAGTCTTGTCCAGCTCTTTGCAACCCTATGGAATGTAGCCCACTAGGCTCCTCAGTCCATGAGATTCTCCAGGCAAGAACACTGGAGTGCGTTGCCATGCCCTCCTCTAGGACATTGTCACATATGTTTGGCTCAAATGACTTCTGACCCAATACAGACAGGATGCTCTGAATGGGGAGGGAGCATGGCACGTGAGAAATAAATCTGCAAAGACTTTTTTTCACATCTTGAAAGAAATTTATTAGGAAAGCTGTGGAAAGTGAAACTGAATAGTGAAGTTAGATCAGAACAGATTAAAGGTAAAAACAAAGTTCTGAGTCTCTTGTGTTTTAGTAAAAAGCAGAAACAGTAATTTTGTTCGTAAAAGCAAATAGTTAACCCTCCTTGAAGGTAACTGGAACTAAAAGGAATGATAGTTTCTCTAAAATACCTGAATTTAATAATGTTTCATAATGACTGAAATAACCTGAACAGGGCACTGACATTATTTCAATCTGCCTTTTAAAATCTGTTAACACTAAAATAAAAATAAATACAATGTGAAAATTATGGAGAAATGTGGGTAGCTTGGAGGGAGAAGAAAATGACCACATCAGTTGCTTATCTTTTGTACACTTGTTTTGTTTGACTGATCTAAAAGTAAGCTTGAGAAATACAGAGATAATGTTGGATGGCTAAGGTTGTAAAGAAGGTTATCTTAGGACTAAGACCATAAGCTTCTAAATTTTTAATAAATAAGTCAGTGAGGAAGAATTTTCCAAGAAAGTTGGTACCAGTGATGGTAGGAGAGGCTTAGGTTTTCTATGAACTGTTGGGGTGCTGAAATAGCACTGCTAAAGGATTCAGTTTTCTTAGACTGCGTATGATTTTTTAAAGCTACTCATAAACATTTCCAGTTATTTTTCTGTCAAAAACATGCAGCTTTTTATAGTGAAATATACCCTCTTAAAACATATATGCAGTAAATAAGTTGCTTATATTTACATGAATTGTTAAAGTTTAAAAAAATAACTTGAGTTTGTGTGTATTCATACTGAAAATATAAATGATTAATTGTACTTCAAAAAATATATATATATTTATTATTTATTTATTTGGGGGGGGCGGGTGGGCCACTTCTATTGGTCTTTCATTTCTCTATTTTCATCCGTCTTTGTTCTTTGGCTCCTGTGGGCCTCCCATCGCGGTGGCCTCTGTTGTCGCAGAGCACTGGCTCTGGGCGCATGTGCCCTAGAGCTCCGGCTCGGTAATTGGCCACATCAGTCCAGCTGCTCCGCCGGCACGTGGGATCTTCCCAGGCCAGGGGTGGAAGCGGCGCCCCTTGCACTGCAAGGCGGTGTCCTTACCCACTGGACCACCGGGGAAGCCCAATTAATTGTACTTTGAAAGAAAAGTGCAATTTGGCATTCACGTCTTTCTTCTTTTGGTAATTTTGTCCCTTATTCAGATAACTCAGGAACTGTTAACCAAATTATGATGATGGCAAACAACCCAGAGGACTGGTTGAGTTTGTTGCTCAAACTGGAGAAAAACAGTGTCCCTTTAAATGATGCCCTTTTAAATAAATTGATTGGTCGTTACAATCAAGCAATTGAAGCGCTTCCTCCAGATAAATATGGCCAAAATGAGAGTTTTGCTAGGATTCAAGTGAGGTTTGCTGAACTAAAGGCGTAAGTATTTATATATAATTAGCATTTTAACTGCATTTAGCTCACTCATTACCTAACACATAACAACATCACCGAAAGGTAGGATGAAAACATGTCAGAACTACTTGTAAAAAATTTAATATTTTTTGACTAAATTCATTTGTTTATAATCAACAAGTAAATTTGTAAGCTGTCTTTACTACATACATATTTCCACAAAAATTATACAGTCTAGACTCCACCTGAAAAGATTTAAAAAATTAACTTATTTAATATTAATATTACAGACAGAAAAAAAACCAACATCCTGTGTCTTTAAGAAACTAGAGGAGCACCAGTGGTGTAGTCAGTGGAGGTACTTAAATGAAAAATAGAATGAGAAGTGATCAAATGTAGGCAGCTGTGTCCTTTTTCTTAAAACTTGACTCTGAAATCTTTATTTCAGTATTCAAGAGCCAGATGATGCACGCGACTACTTCCAAATGGCCAGAGCAAACTGCAAGAAGTTTGCTTTCTTTGCAATTTATATCTTTGCACAAGGTAAGGGGGCGGGTGGGCCACTTCTATTGGTCTTTCATTTCTCTATTTTCATCCGTCTTTGTTCTTTGGCTCCTGTGGGCCTCCCATCGCGGTGGCCTCTGTTGTCGCAGAGCACTGGCTCTGGGCGCATGTGCCCTAGAGCTCCGGCTCGGTAATTGGCCACATCAGTCCAGCTGCTCCGCCGGCACGTGGGATCTTCCCAGGCCAGGGGTGGAACCGGCGCCTTGCACTGCAAGGCGGTGTCCTTACCCACTGGACCACCGGGGAAGCCCAATTAATTGTACTTTGAAAGAAAAGTGCAATTTGGCATTCACGTCTTTCTTCTTTTGGTAATTTTGTCCCTTATTCAGATAACTCAGGAACTGTTAACCAAATTATGATGATGGCAAACAACCCAGAGGACTGGTTGAGTTTGTTGCTCAAACTGGAGAAAAACAGTGTCCCTTTAAATGATGCCCTTTTAAATAAATTGATTGGTCGTTACAATCAAGCAATTGAAGCGCTTCCTCCAGATAAATATGGCCAAAATGAGAGTTTTGCTAGGATTCAAGTGAGGTTTGCTGAACTAAAGGCGTAAGTATTTATATATAATTAGCATTTTAACTGCATTTAGCTCACTCATTACCTAACACATAACAACATCACCGAAAGGTAGGATGAAAACATGTCAGAACTACTTGTAAAAAATTTAATATTTTTTGACTAAATTCATTTGTTTATAATCAACAAGTAAATTTGTAAGCTGTCTTTACTACATACATATTTCCACAAAAATTATACAGTCTAGACTCCACCTGAAAAGATTTAAAAAATTAACTTATTTAATATTAATATTACAGACAGAAAAAAAACCAACATCCTGTGTCTTTAAGAAACTAGAGGAGCACCAGTGGTGTAGTCAGTGGAGGTACTTAAATGAAAAATAGAATGAGAAGTGATCAAATGTAGGCAGCTGTGTCCTTTTTCTTAAAACTTGACTCTGAAATCTTTATTTCAGTATTCAAGAGCCAGATGATGCACGCGACTACTTCCAAATGGCCAGAGCAAACTGCAAGAAGTTTGCTTTCGTGCATATATCTTTTGCACAATTTGAACTATCACAAGGTAATCTGAAAATGTCAAATCCAAATTTTAAGTAAGAGAATTTACTGTGATTTAAATCACATGTGTGAAGTATAAGTAGATGGCAAAAGTCATGAAAGTTGGTAAGAATTCAGGGAAGAATGCTACATAAGTGTAAATGTAAATGTCCCTTCCGCTTGCGTATTACACAAGTAAGCTGTTTGACATGAATTGTGTTCAGAAGTGAGACATTGCTTATTTGCTTATAAATAAAGTCTGTGAGCCTTGGAATAAATATTTTTGCCTAAGACTTTTCAGTTTTTCTCCGAGGTCTTGATGAATACGTACCTGGTGAGTGCAGGTTGCTACATTAAAATGACAATTATTTTTGACTTTGTTAGGTAATTTCAAAAAAAGTAAGCAACTTCTTCACAAAGCTGTAGAATGTGGAGCAGTACCACTCGAAATGCTGGAAATTGCCATTCGGAATTTAAACCTTCAAAAAAAACAGCTGCTTTCAGAGGAGGAAAAGAAGAGCTTATCTGGTAAATACATTCGTGTGCGCTAATACTTGTCTGCAGTGTTTTGTCCTGCAAAGAAAGGATTCGGGATAATATGGAAAATATTTATTTAGAATGATCAAAATCTAAGATTAAGTTTTAGATGTGAAGGAGGTGGACTTGTAGAAGTACGAAAGTCATTACTCTCTTGTTGGAATTTTTTTTTTTCAGTTGAACTTTAATTGGTAACACATTTAACACAACTGAATCTAGAACAATAAGTTCTTGGGACTTTCCCAGTTGTCTGGAGGTTGAGTCTCTGTGCTTCAACTGAGGGTACAGGTTCAATCCCTGGTCAGGGAACTCGAATCCCATATGTCACAAGGCATGGCCAAAAAATAAATAAATAAAAATAAAATTGACATCTATAAAAAAGAAAATACATATTAAAATAAAACAATAAGGTCCTGCTGTATAACACAGGGAACTATATTCAATATCTGCAGTAAATCATAACGGAAAAGAATATGAAAAGAAATATATATTTGTATAATTGAGTTACTTTGCTGTATACCAGAAACTAACACAACATTGTAAATCAACTATATTTCAATTAAAAAAACAGACAGGGACTTGCTTGGTGGTCCAGTGGTTAGGAAACTGTCCTGCAATGCAGGGACCTGAGTTCCATCCCTGATTAGGGAGCTACAACTACTGAACCCATGTGCTCTGGAGCCCTTGCACCTCAATGAAAGATCCTGCATGACACAAGATCCCACGTGCTGTAACTAAGATTCAAGGCAACCAAATAAATTAGTATCAAACCAAAGCTGATCTAGGCAAGAGAATGACTTTTTGCTATTAGAAATAAGGAATGTCCTTTTACCTTGGGTAAATAGTTATGGACTTGAAACAATTATGAAATTTAGTTAAAGAATTAACTTTATAACATCTTCGTATCTTATTTGGGGGTGAGTATTTACTGTGAATTGACTTTTAAAATATTCTTATTTATGAGTTTTGTGTGTGTATTCCTATGTCTTTACAAATTTAATTGTAATTTCAAAATGTTTACAGCATCTACAGTATCAAATGTGCAAGAACCACTCCCCAGTGCACTTGGACATTTACAGAATAGGAACAGCAGTTGTGATTCCAAGGGACAGACTACTAAAGCCAGGTTTCGGTATGGGTAAGGAGACTGAACCCACTTTTTAAAATATTCATCATACATTTATATTATTTATACATCTGCATATATATTTTCATGTTATAGTAATGTTTAGTGGTAGATTAAAATGCTTGTATCAATATTTTGAAAATTGAGTTTTTTTTTCTTATTGTTTAGAGAGAATGTGCCCCCTCAAGATGCAGAGATAGGCCATCGAAATCCCTTGAAACAAACAAACAAGGCTAAACGGGTAAGTTGTTTTAAACTTTCAGTAAAGTAGTAGTGGTGAGGTGTTTGTTCATTTTCTAGTTAGTTACTTAATCTCCCAAAACATTTTTAGTCGTGCCCATTTGGAAGAGTCCCAGTTAACCTTCTGAATAGCCCAGATTGCCAGGAGAGGACGGATGTTGCCGTTGCACCACATTTTACTAAAAGGTATGTTTGAGTTTTAATTTTTTTTATTTGTTTTCAGCACTTGAAGATTGATGGCAAAATGATCATCAGGTCTTTTACTACATAAAAGTGATTATGAGTACTTTTTTATTTAGAACGAGGAATGAGTGGGAAATATGACTTTATTTTACTTTTTTCTCATTAAAATTATTCATTAAAGGAACTGTTAAAAAGTTCCTTTTATGGAAACATAGAGGAAAAAGTACTAAAGTCAATACTGAGATTAAAAGATTATGCACACATGCGCCCTCGGGTGAAAACTCATGATGTTTGAATTGCTTATGGTAGCCTCTCTGGTAAGACCCTTTAGTGTGTAATTGTCCCTTATGGAGAGGGAAGTCTGAGAACAATTTCCTTTGCAGCTAGTTCAAGGAAAAAGCAGCTACTGGTGGGAAAGAAGATTAACTCACTCATTTGTTTCTGAGTTTTGCTTCATTATATGCAGGTGTATAAATAATCTAGGGCTTCAAGAACTGGGGCGGGGTAAATAGAAATGAAATATTTTCCACCATATCCAAGGTGGTTAAAGGTTAAAGCTTTAACCATTCAGAGGTTAAAGCTTTCTTCAGTTTGAAAAGTGAAAATCTCATAATCTAGAATAGCTAAGGGTCTTGGTTTTTCTGGTGCATTTTTAATTCTAACCACTATTTATAACATTATTTCTAATGGAGAAGACTCCTGGATTCCAGAGAATTGTTTGCCAGTAAACTTCAGAGATAAAACTGATTGTCTTTAGCTGGTGTCTTCTATACGTACATGCTTATTATAGTTAAGGCTTGACTGAATATTGGTATTAAAGAGCATTTTGAATGTCGAGGTTAAACTCTAAAAATCTTACGAGATGACTGTTTTCTTGTCATCTTCATTTCAAATAGTAGCTCAAGAGTAAAGGAGACTTTCTCCACTCTAAAAAAATAAGAACAGAAACAAATCAGCCATTTTCTTGGTACTTGTGTTGATAGACTGAGCTCGGGACTACAGAGGCCTATAGGAGAGTCTCCACCTTGGTTCTTATCCTTAAAGCTATTTACATCGTGAAATGTAGTTTAATCTACACACCGCTGTTTGTGTCTTATTTCCCACGCTCATAGCCTGACTCCGGCTGTTACTTGTTACACAACAGGGGAGGCGGTCACCTGCTTACTACTCATCTGTGTCACTGACCAGCACCTAATTTAGTCACATTTATATTAGAATCTTGTTATTGTTAAAAATACCTTTTAAAGTGATTTTTCCAATGAAAAGATGTACATACTTTTAAAAGCTATCTTTAAAATGGAAAAGATAATACAGTGAAATGATTACAAATTAAACATTACAATTGTTTTGTTTCATGGCAACAGACATATCTCTGGGTCAGAGTGCCGAGATACAATCGTGCCTGGATCTAAATCAAGTGGAAATGATTCCAGCGAATTGAGACACTTAAAGGTTTTTCCATTTTTAAATCTTAATATGGAGCAAGGGTTCCTGACCCAGGGTTTGTGGAGCTTTTTCTGGGGAAGGGGTCCGTGGGAAGCCCCAAGACAGGCTGGGCCACGAATAGGAAGTGGCACAAAAGCCCCAAACTGCCTCCTCTGTGGAGGTTAGGAGGGCAAGGAGCAACCATCTCCTGGAGCAACTTTGAAGTAGTATTTATTGTGGAATCTTGAAAAAGGTTAGTTGGCCTGGGTTTGGGAGTAACCAAGCAAGCCATGACCCCCAGTGTTTATTTCTTGGTGTGTTGAATCATGATCTGACAGAACATCTTAGATAAAAATGAGAGAGTGTCTTTGTGATGGGGCAGAGGTGAGGGCTTAAATTCATTCCTGATATGACAGACGTGTGAACTTCCAAGACAGGCAATAGCTTTAGTCCCTGGTGCACTTTAGGGGTTATACTTTTCTTACTGTAGTTGAGTTAAACCTTTGGCATCACAACGTGGGTCTTTTCTGCTTTACATTCTTTGTAATTCCTGTTTCTCTTTTGTGGCCTATGCTTTTAAACAACAAGTTTAACTAATTTACAGCTATCTTAGGGATAACTTAGGGACGTAGTTGTGATGAGAGTTTCCTTTTTAGATTTAGAATAAGTACTCTTATTCTTATACAGATTTTAATTTTGACTAATGCTATTATATTTCATGATAAAATAATATCATAGTAACAAAACAGCAGAACATGTTTTATGTTGGATTTAAACTTTCTAACCTCTTTTTACGTGAATATGTTTTATCATTCAATAATATGTCTACTGAAAGCAAATTAGCCAAATCTTTTGTTATGGTCATCACACTGCTCTAGTCAATAATTCAAGGAGTTATTTTTTCTGGAAGTTTGTCTACGTGAAATTACAATAGATAATTTTCCTAGCAATCTTCTCATATAGATGAGACTTTAGTATATTGAACACTAAGACAGTTTAATATTACTTCTGTTTTTAAGACTTTGTTTTATATCAAATCAAATAAAATCTTACTCTGTGTAGTCTGTTCAAAATATTCATTCCAAGGAACCTGTGGTGTCAGATGAGAAGAGTTCTGAACTCATTACTGATTCAGTAACCCTGAAGAATAAAAGTGAATCAAGTTTTCTAACAAAATTAGAAGGTAAGAGTGACAAAATAGACTACTTCTTTAATTAAGAAAGCCACTTTGTTACTTGTGAAAGTTGACCAGCCCTCTAATGATTGCCTTATAAGAGTATATCCCTTTAGCTTGTGTTTCAGTTAAATCGTAGAGAGTATATGAAAAAAATTCTGTAGCAGAGGAAGTTTATTTGCCTAAAAGTATCCCTTGATACCTGTAGAGAATTGTTTCCAGGATCCCCCACCACTGCTCAAATCCAAATCCTAGGATGCTCAAGTCCTTTATGTAAAATGATGTGGTCTAGTCCATTCTATGAAGCCTGCAGACACAGAGGGCCAACTATAGATTCCTCTTCCGGGTACTTGAGGAACACTATTATATTTTATATTTTCATGGCATCTATTATAAACTGATATGATCGAAAAAGCATCTTCACCAAAAAATACTTGTACCGATCTGGCAAGTAATTTAATGCTTTTAAGTGAGTGCTTGTTGATTATCCACACTGTGTCAATGGTATTTTATTACATAGGAAAACTTCCAGTCAGAAAACTGCCCAGTGCATAAGAGCACAGCCCAATGGAATATCATGTCTTTCACGTGCATTTCTGTCTTGTGTATTAAGGGTGAGTGGTTAGGTCACAGGTTGTATTATGCATTCAACTCATCGATGTACTGAACAGGTTTCCAGTGTTGTGTTTGACCTTTTATGTTGCCCTTGCTCCATATTCTTCCCAGTCATTTTATTGTTGGATTTTACTGTTACATGTTCTGATTCTGCTAATACTTCATTGTGGTTTTAATTTGCATGTCCCCATTGTATAATGATAGTGAATGCCTCTTTGTGTTAATTGGCCATTTGGGTATCTTTTTCTAAAGTGCCTATTCAAGTCTCACTAATTTTTCTATTGAGTTTCCTTTTTTATTCCTCAGTGATTTTTAGGAGATATATTTTAGTCTAGGTACAGTTCCATTGTTGGGTACATGGGTTACAAGTAACTTTTCCCATTATGTGGTGGAGGCTTGATGAAAATCTAAATTATCATGCATTTTAATTGATCAGTCTTTTCCTTTGAGGTGAGTGTTCTCTGTGTCTTTAAACATCTTTTTCTACTCCAAGATATTTCCATATATTTTAGAAGACAACACTTTGCCTTTCACGTTTAGACTTCTATTCTACTTGCGTTTAATATTTGTGTGGTTACGATCAAGTGTCAGGATTCACTTTTCTCTTCTCCATGCCAATATCCAGTAAACTCCAGCAGCGTTTATTGAAAAGACCCTTTTACCCCCCTGTGAATTGTTATACATTTAGATGACCCTGTGTGATGTCTGGTTTTTGGTTCTTCTCTATTCCATAGTCTTTTTATGACTTTGTGTTAATTCTATCTTAATTATTGAAGTCTGTCTTCATATCTGTCAGTGTAAATCTTCCAACTTCATTCTTTGTTGAAGCTATTTAAGTTATTCTAAGCCTTTTGGATTTTCATATAAATATTAGAATCTGTCAGATTTTTTCCCCTTGCTTTTCTTTTGCCAGAAATATGCCTAGATATTTGATTTTTTGATAATATAATGATGGGATCTTTTTTAAAAAATTCATCCTTCTTTGTTGCTTGTGTATAAAAGTACAACTGACTTTTAGCTATTGGTCTCATTTATAGAGACATTGCTAAAATTACTGAATACATCTACCATTTGTCTATGAATTCTTTCATGTATGAAAATAATATAACACTTTTTTTCTTCCAATTGTTTTAACCTTATTTCTTTTCTTTACTCTCTTGTACTTATCACCTTTAACATAGTGGTGAATAGAAAGAATGATAGGTGGCATTTTTGTTCATTTTTCTAGAGGACACTTGCACTCTTTTACCCTGTGTGATGGTTGCCTTAGAGTCTTAAAGCTATTTATCAAATATCAAAATTGAAATTAACATTAGGGTTTTTTTGTGACTGGGTGTTGAATTTTATGAGGTACCTTTTCTGTTTATTGAGTTGGTCACAAAGTTTTCTTATTTATTATTATGCCAAATTAAATTAGCTTTCAGTGTTAAGCAAACTTTGCATTTAGGAATAAGCACAGTTTGGTCATAATTTATTATACCTTTTGTATATCAGTTGCAAATATTTTGTTTAGAATTTCTGCATTTGTCAGGATGTGTCATTCATAAAATAGTCACTATTGTTGAGGCTCTTTTGTTTGGAGACCCTTAAGAAAGTAAACTGCAGATTGCATGCATGCGTGCTAAGTCGCTTCAGTTGTGTCCGACTTTTTGCGACTCTGCACAGTTACCCACCAGGCTCCTCTGACTGTGGGATTCTCCAGGCAAGAATACTGGAGAGGGTTGCCGTTTTCTTCTCCTCCAGGGAATCTTCCTGACCCAGGGATCAAACTTGAATCTCTTAAGCCTCCTGCATTGGCAGGTGGGTTCTTTACTAGTGCCGCCTGGGAAGCCCAGGCTTCTTTAAGGTAAAATTTTTGTTACAAAACTATGTCTATGAGAAGTGGTGAACTAGCTTCTTTTATTAGTGAGATTTTATGACATATGTTTTGTGTGTTATTTATTTATTTCCTTGTTTTCTTTTCCAGAAATTGCCTGTTTTTTTTGCAAATATGAATGATTTGTGATCTTTTTAAAAATTCATCCTTCTTTGTTGCTTGTGTATAAAAGTACAACTGACTTTTAGCTATTGGTCTCATTTATAGAGACATTGCTAAAATTACTGAATACATCTACCATTTGTCTATGAATTCTTTCATGTATGAAAATAATATAACACTTTTTTTCTTCCAATTGTTTTAACCTTATTTCTTTTCTTTACTCTCTTGTACTTATCACCTTTAACATAGTGGTGAATAGAAAGAATGATAGGTGGCATTTTTGTTCATTTTTCTAGAGGACACTTGCACTCTTTTACCCTGTGTGATGGTTGCCTTAGAGTCTTAAAGCTATTTATCAAATATCAAAATTGAAATTAACATTAGGGTTTTTTTGTGACTGGGTGTTGAATTTTATGAGGTACCTTTTCTGTTTATTGAGTTGGTCACAAAGTTTTCTTATTTATTATTATGCCAAATTAAATTAGCTTTCAGTGTTAAGCAAACTTTGCATTTAGGAATAAGCACAGTTTGGTCATAATTTATTATACCTTTTGTATATCAGTTGCAAATATTTTGTTTAGAATTTCTGCATTTGTCAGGATGTGTCATTCATAAAATAGTCACTATTGTTGAGGCTCTTTTGTTTGGAGACCCTTAAGAAAGTAAACTGCAGATTGCATGCATGCGTGCTAAGTCGCTTCAGTTGTGTCCGACTTTTTGCGACTCTGCACAGTTACCCACCAGGCTCCTCTGACTGTGGGATTCTCCAGGCAAGAATACTGGAGAGGGTTGCCGTTTTCTTCTCCTCCAGGGAATCTTCCTGACCCAGGGATCAAACTTGAATCTCTTAAGCCTCCTGCATTGGCAGGTGGGTTCTTTACTAGTGCCGCCTGGGAAGCCCAGGCTTCTTTAAGGTAAAATTTTTGTTACAAAACTATGTCTATGAGAAGTGGTGAACTAGCTTCTTTTATTAGTGAGATTTTATGACATATGTTTTTGTGTGTTATTTATTTATTTCTTTGTTTTCTTGTAAAGACCAGAAGCATCTAAATTGAGAATAGTTTCTGATAAAGCTATAGGTAACAACCTAGGAAGATGGCTATTGCAGCTTTGTAAAATGGACTTGCTAAAAGTATATTGTCAGTAACTAGCTGAAGTTTTTAATTTCTCTCTTTTTTTAAGAGCAAAATGCTAATTAATACATTTGTAACATGTTCTGTTGTCTAGCTTTAATTTTGTTACTATCCAGTATTTTTGCCTATTAATGACAACAAATGCAATTGCAGAAACTAAAGAACATCAAGAACTAAAGGTTCCAGAAAGGAATCAGAAGCAATGGCAATCAAAGAGAAAGTTAGAATGTGCAAACCAGAATCCTGCTGCATCTTCCAGTCAGTGGCAGATTCCAGAGATAATTCCCAAAAACTGATACAGAGGTAGCTTTCTTTTCCACATTGAGTGTAGCATTTTTCATAATGTGATGGTCATGCTAAATGTTTTCTTTTATTAAATTCTTATGAACAAATAAAAATTTAAAAAAAAAAAAACATGAAAAAAAAAAATTCTTATGAACAATATTTAGTGGAGTAGTTTGCTCAAGTGTGTGTGTGTTTTTAAATTCACAAAACTGATCAGTAACAATCATAGGTTTAGTTTAGTAACAGTATATATACTGTTACTATATACTGTTAGCTGATTCTTTTCTATTTTCAGTAGTATTTCTAGATTGATGACAGACTGGTACAGAGGTCATCAAATTACAGCCTATGAGCCAAATCTAGTTCCAAGCCTGAACATAAACAATTTTTTGGAACGTGTCTATGTCCATTTACTCTCTATGCCTATTTTTGAATTGTAACAGCAGAGCTGACTAATTGCAACAGAGACCTCTTGGATAAAATAGAGAAATATAGACTAGATAATGTGAATTCATAACAAGTTAAATGATCATTCCTAGTGACTTTGGTCCATTTCAGAAGAAAGGATCTGGTAGAGAGCCACATCTGAATATTAGCTCTCCTCACAAATGGTATCGATTCGAACTTAGCTTCTTTTATTAGTGAGATTTTATGACATATGTTTTTGTGTGTTATTTATTTATTTCTTTGTTTTCTTGTAAAGACCAGAAGCATCTAAATTGAGAATAGTTTCTGATAAAGCTATAGGTAACAACCTAGGAAGATGGCTATTGCAGCTTTGTAAAATGGACTTGCTAAAAGTATATTGTCAGTAACTAGCTGAAGTTTTTAATTTCTCTCTTTTTTTAAGAGCAAAATGCTAATTAATACATTTGTAACATGTTCTGTTGTCTAGCTTTAATTTTGTTACTATCCAGTATTTTTGCCTATTAATGACAACAAATGCAATTGCAGAAACTAAAGAACATCAAGAACTAAAGGTTCCAGAAAGGAATCAGAAGCAATGGCAATCAAAGAGAAAGTTAGAATGTGCAAACCAGAATCCTGCTGCATCTTCCAGTCAGTGGCAGATTCCAGAGATAATTCCAAAAGCTGATACAGAGGTAGCTTTCTTTTCCACATTGAGTGTAGCATTTTTCATAATGTGATGGTCATGCTAAATGTTTTCTTTTATTAAATTCTTATGAACAAATAAAAATTTAAAAAAAAAAAAACATGAAAAAAAAAAATTCTTATGAACAATATTTAGTGGAGTAGTTTGCTCAAGTGTGTGTGTGTTTTTAAATTCACAAAACTGATCAGTAACAATCATAGGTTTAGTTTAGTAACAGTATATATACTGTTACTATATACTGTTAGCTGATTCTTTTCTATTTTCAGTAGTATTTCTAGATTGATGACAGACTGGTACAGAGGTCATCAAATTACAGCCTATGAGCCAAATCTAGTTCCAAGCCTGAACATAAACAATTTTTTGGAACGTGTCTATGTCCATTTACTCTCTATGCCTATTTTTGAATTGTAACAGCAGAGCTGACTAATTGCAACAGAGACCTCTTGGATAAAATAGAGAAATATAGACTAGATAATGTGAATTCATAACAAGTTAAATGATCATTCCTAGTGACTTTGGTCCATTTCAGAAGAAAGGATCTGGTAGAGAGCCACATCTGAATATAGTTCCATGGTCGTGCTCTCCTCACAATTACTTCAGGTGTGGTCTAACTAAGCAGATCTCAGAAACTTTGATCTTGGGATCCTCTTATACTCTTAATTATTGAAACCCCTAAAGAACTTCGATTTATGTAGAGTATGTGCATCTGTATTTGCTATATTAGGAAGTAAAACCAATACATTTTTAAAGTATTTACTAATTTATTTAAAGTAATAATAATAATTTTATTACATGTGAATATAAATGCTTTTATGAAAAATATGTATTTTGTTCCATTTTATTGAGGTGTAATTGATATATAACACAGTTTTAGGTGTATGACCTAATGATTTGATATTTGTATGTATGGTTGAGCCTTGCAGCACATGGGTTTGAGCTGTATGGATACACTTAGGGATAGGGTTTTTCCAGTAAATATGTACTATAGTGCTAGATGATCTTCTGTTGGTTGATTCTGAGGATGCTGAACAGTGGATACAGAGCCTCAACTGTAAAGTTATACGTGGATTATTGACTTTGTGGGAGATCAGTGCCCCTAAACCTCCTAGTTGTTCAAGGATCGGCTCTACTGCAAAATAATCACCACGATAAGTCTCGTTAACATTCATCACCTTACCTAATTGCACATATTTTTCTTCTGATCAGAATTTTTTTTTTTTTTTTGGCTACTTCTATTGATCCTTCATTTATCCATTTTCATGCATCTTTGTTCTTTGGGCCATGTGGGCCTTCCATCGCAGTGGCCTCTGTCGCTGCCGAGTACCGGCTCTGGGCGTATGTGCTCCAGAGCTCTGGTTAGGTGGTTGGGACACATCGTTCCAGCCATTCCGCGGCACGTGGGATCCTCCCAGACCAGGGATCAAACCGGGGCCCCTTGCACTGCAAGGCGGTGTCCTCACCCACTGGACCACCAGGGAAGCCCCTTTTGCTTATTTTTCACTCCAGATTTTACAGATAAGTGATACAATGCAGTATTTGTCTTCCTCTGGCTATTTCATATAGTTTAATGCCCTCAAGATCTGTGTTGTCACAAATGTCAAGCTTTCATACCTTTTTATTGCTGAATAATATTTCATTATACATATGTACTATATTTTCTTTATCCCTACAGCCATCAGTGAATATTTTAATTGTTTCTATTACTTGGCTATTGTAAATAATGCTTCTGTGAATGTGGGGGTACAGATAGATATCTTTTCAAGTTAATGTTTTCCTTTTCTTTAGGTAAATACCGAGAAGTAGAATTGCTAGGTCATGTGATAGTTCTATCTTCAGTATTTGAGGATATTCTGTAGTGTTTTCCACAGTGGCTGCACCAATTCACGTTTTCACCAACTCTGTACAAGACTTTCATTTTCTCCACATCCCTGTCAACACTTGTTATTTGTTATCTTTATGATAATAGGCATTCTGACAGTATGAGATGCTACTTCACTGTGGTTTGGATTTACATTTTCCTGCTCATTGGTGATGCTGAGCTTCTTTTCATGTATCAGAAGATTATTTGTTTGTATGTCTTCTATGGGAAAATATCTAATCAGGTCCTTCATCCAATTTTAAGTTGATTATTTGATTTTGGGTATTGAATTGTGACAAGTTGCTTGTGTATTTTGGATGTTAATCTTTTATTGGATGTATGGTTTGCAACAGATATTTTCTCACATTCCATAGTGTTTTTTTATTCTCTTTTTTTTCTTTTTCTTTTTGGCCACTTCTATTGGTCCTTCATTTATTTCCATCTTTCTTCTTTGGCCTGTGTGGGTCTCCGATCACAGTGGCCTCTCTCACTGCAGAGTACCAGCTCTAGGTGCATGCACTCCAGAGCTCTGGCTCGGTAGTTGGACACATTGGTCCAGCTGCTCTGCTGCACGTGGGATCCTCCCAGGCCAGGGATCAAACCAGCGCCCCTTGCACTGCAAGGCAGTGTCCTTACCCACTGGACCACCAGGGAAGGCCCCTCATTTTATTCTCTTGATGGTTTCCTTTGCTGTGCGGCTTTTTAATTTGATGTAGTCTTACTCATTTATGTTTGCTTTTGTCTTTACCTTTGCGGTCAGTTCTAAAAATTCATTGCCAAAAATTGTGTTCAGGGCATACTACCTGTGTTTTCTTCCAGAAGTTTGATGTTTTAAGGTCTTACATTTAAGTCTTTAATTCATTTTGAGTTAATTTTTGTGTATAATGTGAGAAAGTAGTCCAATTTCATTCTTTTCCACGTGACTTCAGTTTTCCGAACACCATTGACCTATGTGTCTATTTTTGTGTAAATGTCATACTGTCTTGAATACTGTAGCTTTGTAATATGGTTTGAAATCAGGAAGTGTGATTTCACTGAGTGTGATGAACCAGTCAGAAGCTTTGTTCTTCTTTCTCAAGGTTGCTTTGGATATTCTGAGTCTTTTGTGGTTCTATATAAATTCTAGGATTGTTCTATTTCTGTGAAAAATGCCATAGGAATTTTTTTTTATTGGGGTATATTTGTTTTACAATGTTGCATTAGCTTCAGGTGTACAGTGAAGTTACTGATATATATGTTCTTACAGAGTTTTCTTGTTGACAGATATACATAATCCCCAAACAGTCATAGGCATTGCATTGTACCTGTAGATTGCTTTGAATAATATGGTCATTTAAATAATATTTTTCCAGTCAGTGAACACAGAATCTTTCCTTTTATTTGTGTCTTCTTCAGTTTCTTTCATCAGTGTCTTATGGTTTTCAGTATATAAGTATTTCACTTACTTGGCTAAAGTTGTTTCTAGATATTTTATTATTTCTGATGGGAAGATTTTCTTAGTTTCCTTCTGATAGTTATTGATGTATAGAAATGTAACTGATTTTTGTATGTTGATTTTGTATTCTGCAACGTTACCGAGTTTGTTAATTCTAACAGGTTTTTTTGGGGGGTTGGAGTCTTTAGGGATTTCTGCATATAATACGTTCTCTGCAAATAGTGACAGTTTTACTTCTTCCTTTTAGATTCAGATACCTTTTATTTCTGTTTCTTGTCTAGTTGCTATGGCTAGAATTTCCAATACCTTTTTTTTCTTTTTTCCAATGCCATTTTAAGAAACAGTGGCAGGAGTGAGCATCTTTGTCTTGCTCCTAATTTCAGAGGAAAAGCTTTCATCTTTTCACCATTGACTATGATGTCAGCCTTGGGCTTGTCATACATGGCTTTGTTGAGATATGTTTCTTCTGAAAAATAGGTATTATTCAAAACAAACTCATTATATTGAGGAGAGTGATATTGTTTATAATCTTTACAATTTCTTTAATGATTGGCTTAACACAAGGCTAGATTTCTTGTATCTACTTGTATCCACTTTGTTTCATTATCATATGCCTTCTAGCCTTGGGAAGACTTTATATTCATGAAAGTATGAAAGTGAAAAAGGCAAATAATACCAGTATGATTATGAAAATAGGTTTAACCTCGCAGACTCCCTGAAAGGATCTTGGGGAGCTTCCCCCCACCACCACTTTCTGCTCTTTCTGAATCACTGAGAACTGTTGATCTAAGCAATGGAGTGGATAGCAAATGTTAGATGAGAAAAATACTGACAGATCGAATGATGACCAACTGCATCGCCTCTATTTTTCTGTCTAAAACTTATAAACCAATGGAATGGTCAAGCGACTCAATGCTATTTGTCATTAGAGAGATGCAGATTAAAACCGCAATTGAGGTACCATTTCACACACACCAAGAGGGCTGTAATTTAAAAGAGACAGTAATGCTTTGAATAATATGGTCATTTAAATAATATTTTTCCAGTCAGTGAACACAGAATCTTTCCTTTTATTTGTGTCTTCTTCAGTTTCTTTCATCAGTGTCTTATGGTTTTCAGTATATAAGTATTTCACTTACTTGGCTAAAGTTGTTTCTAGATATTTTATTATTTCTGATGGGAAGATTTTCTTAGTTTCCTTCTGATAGTTATTGATGTATAGAAATGTAACTGATTTTTGTATGTTGATTTTGTATTCTGCAACGTTACCGAGTTTGTTAATTCTAACAGGTTTTTTTGGGGGGTTGGAGTCTTTAGGGATTTCTGCATATAATACGTTCTCTGCAAATAGTGACAGTTTTACTTCTTCCTTTTAGATTCAGATACCTTTTATTTCTGTTTCTTGTCTAGTTGCTATGGCTAGAATTTCCAATACCTTTTTTTTCTTTTTTCCAATGCCATTTTAAGAAACAGTGGCAGGAGTGAGCATCTTTGTCTTGCTCCTAATTTCAGAGGAAAAGCTTTCATCTTTTCACCATTGACTATGATGTCAGCCTTGGGCTTGTCATACATGGCTTTGTTGAGATATGTTTCTTCTGAAAAATAGGTATTATTCAAAACAAACTCATTATATTGAGGAGAGTGATATTGTTTATAATCTTTACAATTTCTTTAATGATTGGCTTAACACAAGGCTAGATTTCTTGTATCTACTTGTATCCACTTTGTTTCATTATCATATGCCTTCTAGCCTTGGGAAGACTTTATATTCATGAAAGTATGAAAGTGAAAAAGGCAAATAATACCAGTATGATTATGAAAATAGGTTTAACCTCGCAGACTCCCTGAAAGGATCTTGGGGAGCTTCCCCCCACCACCACTTTCTGCTCTTTCTGAATCACTGAGAACTGTTGATCTAAGCAATGGAGTGGATAGCAAATGTTAGATGAGAAAAATACTGACAGATCGAATGATGACCAACTGCATCGCCTCTATTTTTCTGTCTAAAACTTATAAACCAATGGAATGGTCAAGCGACTCAATGCTATTTGTCATTAGAGAGATGCAGATTAAAACCGCAATTGAGGTACCATTTCACACACACCAAGAGGGCTGTAATTTAAAAGAGACAGTAATAAGTGTTGATGAAGATGTGGATAAATTGGAACCCTCATCTACTGCTGGTGAGGATGTAAAACGATACAGTGTCTTGAAAAATAGTATGGCAGTTCCTTAGAAGGTGAAGCATATAGTTACCACATAATCCAATAATTCCACTCCTAGGTATATGCTCAAGAAAACATGTATCTGCACAAGAGCTTGTACATGAATGTTCATAGCTGTATTATTCATAACTGTTAAAAATGTAGAAGTAACCCAAGTAGCCATCAACTGGTTTGAGTGAATAAACAAAATGGGATATTTTGATTCTGTTATTATTCAGCAATAAAAAGTTGTGAAATATTGATAAGTGCTATAGCATGCTAAGTGATAGAAACCTGTCACAAAAGGCTGTGTATTTTGTGATCGCTTTTATAAGAAATGTCTAGAATAGGCAAATCCACAGAGACACAAAGTAGGTTAGTGGTTGCCAGAGCCCAAAAGGAGTCTAGAATGGGAATAATGGCTAATACAGAGTTTCTTCTTAGGACGATGAAGATGTTCTGGAATTAAATTGTGATGATGATTGCATACTCTTGTGAATATATTAAAAACCACAGAATAGTCCACTTAGGTGAAAAAGGAAAAATTAGGCAGTCTTTTGAGGTCGCTGCTCCGGTGGCCCACTCGAGTGGAAGCTGTTTTTGCCTTGCATCTCACTTACCTTACAGCTACAAGCTCCCCCGAGGTGTGTCCAGACCATTTCCACTCTTGTAAAAACCCTGTCTTTTTCTTTTGGTGGTGCCTTGCTGCATGCAAGATTTTAATTCTCTGAGCAGGGATTGGACCTGTGCCCCTGCAGTGGAAGCATGGAGTCTTTGCCACTGGACCACCACAGATATCTCAGAGTCTGACCTTTTTGAGGTGCCTGCCTTTGCCATAGGCTCTCCTGTTGTTGCTCATTGCCATCATCTCTGAACTCGTCATTCTTTGAAAATATTAGGTGCTGGATCACTTCTTTCAATTTCAGCCCAACAACCGTCGTCATGTTTTGTTAGCTTCCATGCCCTGTGCCTGGCCTCTAAAATTCACAGCTTCCTCCTTCATGCCATTTTCTTAATTTCATTTTAGCTGCCCATTCCTATATCCTCATTTCTGATCTCCAAAATTTCAAGTGCAAACATATAAATCTATGGCCTATGAGTATAACCTTTCCACTTTCCTTACTAAATAATCTTTCTCAATACCATCCCGGCCACTAATCTAAATCTAAATCTAACTATCTATCTATCTGTATGAGGAAGTCTTAATTGAAATGGAAAATCTATCTGAGGAAAGAGACATAGTGGCCAAAAACTTGAGGACTGAAAAGTAGAAAGTAGTTTAGATTTATCCACTGTGGATCCCCAGAATATAGTGTGGACCCAGTGGGTTGGAATTATCCTATAGAAGCTGATTTAATCTAGGTATCTGTGAATATTTGCTAATAACTAAGACTGTCACCAAATTGAAGTAGAGGTAGTGAGTTCAAGCAAAATGTGGTTTATAGGAGTTGGCAAGCTTTTTCTGTAAAAAACTGAGTAACTTTTGTGGGCCAGATAGTAACTGTTGCAGCTACTGAACTCTGCCATTGCATGAAAACAGCCACAGACAGTATGTAAACCCATGGACTTTGCTGCGTTCCAATAAGACTTTATTAACAAAAACAAATAACAGACCAGATTCAGCATACAGGCTGTATTTTGCCGATCTCTGCTGTAGAGGATGGTCATTCATCATTGCTTTCGAATTTGTATGCAATAAATTGTATTAAGTCTTTAATTGTATAAGCCTATAAGAATTTATATGCGATAACATTGTATAAGCGCTATATCTTTTTTTTTTTTTTTAAGATTTATTTTATTTTATTTTTGGGCGGGGGTTGGGGAGGGAGGGGAGCAGGTGGGCCACTTCTATTGGTCTTTCATTTCTCTATTTTCATCCGTCTTTGTTCTTTGGCCCCTGTGGGCCTCCCATCGCAGTGGCGTCTGTCGTTGCAGAGCGCCGCCTCTGGGCGGATGCGCTCCAGAGCTCCGGCTTGGTAATTGGACACATCGGTCCAGCCGCTCCGCTGCACATGGGATCTTCCCAGGCCAGGGATTGAACCGGTGCCCCTTGTACTGCAAGGCGGTGTCCTTACCCACTGGACCACCAGGGGAAGCCCTGTATAAGCTCTATATCTTTTACAAGGAAGAAAAACACTGGATATGTATTTGGTATTTCAAATGTTTCTAAATAGTATTTAGGCATTTTCCCTCCTAACATAAAGTCTGGGGATGATTTTATAAGGAAAGACTCGTTTCCTGAAGCACAGAGAATTTATTAATATTTGCATTATGAAAGCTCAGTGCTAGTTAAAGAGAAAGACTATTAGATTCTGTTTTGGTCAACAGTGCTGTGTGCCTTCTTTCTAATCATAATCCCTTTGAGGAAAGTATAACAACCTTCTAAATTTAAAGTAAAAGAGCTTTAACTAAAAGTTATTGAAAGTGTGTAACATATATGTCTACCTGTTTTAGCATGTCTTTGCCAAGCTTTTTCTGTAAAAACTAAGACTGTCACCAAATTGAAGTAGAGGTAGTGAGTTCAAGCAAAATGTGGTTTATAGGAGTTGGCAAGCTTTTTCTGTAAAAAACTGAGTAACTTTTGTGGGCCAGATAGTAACTGTTGCAGCTACTGAACTCTGCCATTGCATGAAAACAGCCACAGACAGTATGTAAACCCATGGACTTTGCTGCGTTCCAATAAGACTTTATTAACAAAAACAAATAACAGACCAGATTCAGCATACAGGCTGTATTTTGCCGATCTCTGCTGTAGAGGATGGTCATTCATCATTGCTTTCGAATTTGTATGCAATAAATTGTATAAGTCTTTAATTGTATAAGCCTATAAGAATTTATATGCGATAACATTGTATAAGCGCTATATCTTTTTTTTTTTTTTTAAGATTTATTTTATTTTATTTTTGGGCGGGGGTTGGGGAGGGAGGGGAGCAGGTGGGCCACTTCTATTGGTCTTTCATTTCTCTATTTTCATCCGTCTTTGTTCTTTGGCCCCTGTGGGCCTCCCATCGCAGTGGCGTCTGTCGTTGCAGAGCGCCGCCTCTGGGCGGATGCGCTCCAGAGCTCCGGCTTGGTAATTGGACACATCGGTCCAGCCGCTCCGCTGCACATGGGATCTTCCCAGGCCAGGGATTGAACCGGTGCCCCTTGTACTGCAAGGCGGTGTCCTTACCCACTGGACCACCAGGGGAAGCCCTGTATAAGCTCTATATCTTTTACAAGGAAGAAAAACACTGGATATGTATTTGGTATTTCAAATGTTTCTAAATAGTATTTAGGCATTTTCCCTCCTAACATAAAGTCTGGGGATGATTTTATAAGGAAAGACTCGTTTCCTGAAGCACAGAGAATTTATTAATATTTGCATTATGAAAGCTCAGTGCTAGTTAAAGAGAAAGACTATTAGATTCTGTTTTGGTCAACAGTGCTGTGTGCCTTCTTTCTAATCATAATCCCTTTGAGGAAAGTATAACAACCTTCTAAATTTAAAGTAAAAGAGCTTTAACTAAAAAGTTATTGAAAGTGTGTAACATATATGTCTACCTGTTTTAGCATGTCTTTGTATTTCATATTTCAATTTTAGAAGTTTAATATCTGTGAAATTATTGAGCAGGTGACTAAATAAAAAACCTGAAATCGTGATGTGTTTTTATTTTGGTCTAGCAGAAACAAACCACTTTTGAGCGACCTGCCTTTTTGGTTTCAAAGCAGTCACCACCAATATCAACACCTAAATGGACTGACCCAAAGTCTGTTTGTAAGACACCCAGCAACAGTGCTTTGGATGATTACATGAGCTGGTAATTACTTTTGGTTCTTAGCTTGGTACAGCAGAAATGACATATGCTTTTGAGTCAAACAGATCTGGAGGTGAATCCTGCTAAGGACTGTTACGAAAGCCTCTGACATACTGTAATCTGTACCTACTCTATATATTTTCTTTACCTGTGTATCTATAGGCAGTACCTTTAAATACTTTTAAGTATGCAAAGCTCCTTGGTAATCATGCATTACCATGTGGATATCTCAGTAATTGAGAGATTTTAAAGGTTAGCAGTCTCAGAGTGGATACATTTTATAGCAAAGGAGGTGTTGACTGGCGTATGAAAGAGGTTGGTGGCATAACTTGCATAGTTCTGGTGGTAGTCAAGCCTGGAGTGGCTTATAGAGAGAGATGAGTGAAGAAGTTGGTCAGTGCTGATTGACAGAAAACATGAGGGATTGAAAAGAAAATTAGTGGCATTTCTAAGAAAGGAAAGAGGGGATATGGCATATGATATCCTTCAACTAGCAGCTATGTTTCTAAATAGTATTTAGGCATTTTCCCTCCTAACATAAAGTCTGGGGATGATTTTATAAGGAAAGACTCGTTTCCTGAAGCACAGAGAATTTATTAATATTTGCATTATGAAAGCTCAGTGCTAGTTAAAGAGAAAGACTATTAGATTCTGTTTTGGTCAACAGTGCTGTGTGCCTTCTTTCTAATCATAATCCCTTTGAGGAAAGTATAACAACCTTCTAAATTTAAAGTAAAAGAGCTTTAACTAAAAAGTTATTGAAAGTGTGTAACATATATGTCTACCTGTTTTAGCATGTCTTTGTATTTCATATTTCAATTTTAGAAGTTTAATATCTGTGAAATTATTGAGCAGGTGACTAAATAAAAAACCTGAAATCGTGATGTGTTTTTATTTTGGTCTAGCAGAAACAAACCACTTTTGAGCGACCTGCCTTTTTGGTTTCAAAGCAGTCACCACCAATATCATCACCTAAATGGACTGACCCAAAGTCTGTTTGTAAGACACCCAGCAACAGTGCTTTGGATGATTACATGAGCTGGTAATTACTTTTGGTTCTTAGCTTGGTACAGCAGAAATGACATATGCTTTTGAGTCAAACAGATCTGGAGGTGAATCCTGCTAAGGACTGTTACGAAAGCCTCTGACATACTGTAATCTGTACCTACTCTATATATTTTCTTTACCTGTGTATCTATAGGCAGTACCTTTAAATACTTTTAAGTATGCAAAGCTCCTTGGTAATCATGCATTACCATGTGGATATCTCAGTAATTGAGAGATTTTAAAGGTTAGCAGTCTCAGAGTGGATACATTTTATAGCAAAGGAGGTGTTGACTGGCGTATGAAAGAGGTTGGTGGCATAACTTGCATAGTTCTGGTGGTAGTCAAGCCTGGAGTGGCTTATAGAGAGAGATGAGTGAAGAAGTTGGTCAGTGCTGATTGACAGAAAACATGAGGGATTGAAAAGAAAATTAGTGGCATTTCTAAGAAAGGAAAGAGGGGATATGGCATATGATATCCTTCAACTAGCAGCTATATTTTTAATATAGTTTTAATGTCTTAGAGGATAACTGAAGTGCATGATGTCCTTTGCTTTTCATTTTCACAATGTAATCTTGAGTCTTAATTAGAACTGGCCTTGGAGTTTTATAACGTAGTCTATTAAATAGGTGAGCTCTTTAATACAGTTTTGTTATTTATTAGTTCATTTTATTATGCTTAGAATACATTAAAGAATGACTACTAACTAAAATATTGATACGGTTGTTTCTTATGAAATTATTTATTGTCAGTACATGTTTGTAGAATTCCTTTGTGCCAAGCACCATTCTTGGTGTTGAGGATGCAATAGTGAATAAGACAAGCAAAGCACAAATGTGAACTGAACAGCTTTATGCTCAGAGGTCAAAACTCCTTTGATGTAATTGGCTTTCAGATATTTCTAGTAGGCTGTCATAGCACCTTATTGTTAAAAAAGCACTCATTAAACTGATAGGCTGAGGTTTGCTTTGCCTAAATTTTATAAAATAACTGCAACTGTATATTTAAATGGCATTTATTTTAATAAGGACTTCTCATCTGGGAACAAAAATTACTTTCAGGCAGAATTTCCTCAAAGTGAAATTCTGGTAATGGTGAATAAATACTTGAGATGTATTAGGAAAACTGACTTGGATTCTATTTGATGTGACACATTTAAACTTGTATGTAGCACACGAAATCTGAATCAAAATTTTGTTTTTAAAGCTTTAATGTTTTAAATTAAAAAATATCTCTCCCCCAGTTTTAGAACACCAGTGGTAAAGAACGATCTTCCCCCTGCTTGTCAGCTACCTTTAAATACTTTTAAGTCAAAGCTCCTTGGTAATCAGAAGTGGATACATTTTAAAGGTTAGCAGTCTCAGAGTGGATACATTTTATAGCAAAGGAGGTGTTGACTGGCGTATGAAAGAGGTTGGTGGCATAACTTGCATAGTTCTGGTGGTAGTCAAGCCTGGAGTGGCTTATAGAGAGAGATGAGTGAAGAAGTTGGTCAGTGCTGATTGACAGAAAACATGAGGGATTGAAAAGAAAATTAGTGGCATTTCTAAGAAAGGAAAGAGGGGATATGGCATATGATATCCTTCAACTAGCAGCTATATTTTTAATATAGTTTTAATGTCTTAGAGGATAACTGAAGTGCATGATGTCCTTTGCTTTTCATTTTCACAATGTAATCTTGAGTCTTAATTAGAACTGGCCTTGGAGTTTTATAACGTAGTCTATTAAATAGGTGAGCTCTTTAATACAGTTTTGTTATTTATTAGTTCATTTTATTATGCTTAGAATACATTAAAGAATGACTACTAACTAAAATATTGATACGGTTGTTTCTTATGAAATTATTTATTGTCAGTACATGTTTGTAGAATTCCTTTGTGCCAAGCACCATTCTTGGTGTTGAGGATGCAATAGTGAATAAGACAAGCAAAGCACAAATGTGAACTGAACAGCTTTATGCTCAGAGGTCAAAACTCCTTTGATGTAATTGGCTTTCAGATATTTCTAGTAGGCTGTCATAGCACCTTATTGTTAAAAAAGCACTCATTAAACTGATAGGCTGAGGTTTGCTTTGCCTAAATTTTATAAAATAACTGCAACTGTATATTTAAATGGCATTTATTTTAATAAGGACTTCTCATCTGGGAACAAAAATTACTTTCAGGCAGAATTTCCTCAAAGTGAAATTCTGGTAATGGTGAATAAATACTTGAGATGTATTAGGAAAACTGACTTGGATTCTATTTGATGTGACACATTTAAACTTGTATGTAGCACACGAAATCTGAATCAAAATTTTGTTTTTAAAGCTTTAATGTTTTAAATTAAAAAATATCTCTCCCCCAGTTTTAGAACACCAGTGGTAAAGAACGATCTTCCCCCTGCTTGTCAGCTGTCAACACCGTATGGCCAACTTGCCTATTTCCAGCAGCAACAGCAGCAAATACCTGTTACTCTACTTCAGAATTTACAGGTTTGATCATTTTGTTTATGATGGTACATGTTAAGATATGATGAATTACAAAGATTTTGCAGAACTTATTTGTTTAGAATAGTGTTAAAGACTTGTCCATTTGTATTCCCATTAGGCAAAATTCTTTTCTAATGTTCTTATAAGGGTCCCTCGTAACTATGATAGGTTAGTTACTGAAGAAGCTAATGAAGTACTTTTCATTAACTAGCCCAAAGTATCTAGTTTGAATAGCTAGATAAAATTTCTTTTGTAATTTATTTTTCATTCCACTTAACTGTGTAAACCAGCTGTTAGTGGGCAAGTTCATTTCATCGGCTGATTAATATACAAGTAAGTTTTTAAGAATATCAGAATAGGGCTTCCCTGGTGGTCCAGTGCTGAAGAGTCTGCCTTGCCGTGCGAGGGGCACCTGTTCGAACCCTGGCCCGGGAAGATCCCACGTGCCGCGGAGCAGCTGAACCTGTGTGTCCAATTAGGAGTCAGCACTCTGGAGCGTATGTGCCCAGAGCTGGTGCTCTGCAACGAGAGAGGCCACTGCAATGGGAGGCCCACAAAGGCCAAAGAATAAAGATGGATGAAAATAAGTGGATAAAAATTCAATGAAAAGAGGTCCAAAAAAATTTTTTTTTTTTTTAAAAAAGAATATCAGAATAGCAATATGAATAAAAACCTTTTTTTGCTGGTGAGGTGATTGTATTGCCTCAAAAACTTTTATTTCCTTATCTATGAAATGAGGATAATAAAGCCTTCTACCTTGTAGGGTGATTGTGAATATTAAATTATTTAATATATATGTAACTCTTAGAACAGAATCTGGTGCTTAGTAAATAATAATAGTTGACAACTAGTGTTTAAGTGAAACAGCCAAAAAAAACCCCTCTAAATTAATTAATTAAATCAAGAGTTTAAAAACGAGCTGACAAAAGGTAGAACAGCGGGTACTAGGGCTGTAAGGAGAGCGGGGCAGGGAGCTATGTGTAAGGGGCGCCGGGCTTCAGTGTGAGACAGGAGAAGGCCTGGAGACGGAGGGCGATTCTGGTTGCACAACAAGTGAATGTACTCAGTGCCGCTGACTAGGATCCTTAAAGATGGTTAAAGTGGTACGCTTTATGGTATGTAAATTTTACCACAATTTTAAAAATAATGAAACAAAACGTTTAAATGACAGTAGACTTATACAAAAGGAAGTAATAGTGTTTTGAGGATCTACTCGGCCATGTAATAAACTACAAAGGAGAAAGAAAAAGATGGTTAGGTTTGCCCCTAACATTAATTCAAAGAAGCTTCATTAAGGTATTACTCATGTCAGGCCCTTTTTGAGCTAAACTCAGAAAGTCAAGCCAGACATGTCCAAGTGAGAGGGCGAAGCTCCTTCTAGAAGAGGCCAGTGTCAGGAGAAAACTAAAGGTGGCTGGAGTGTGACTAGAGCTCACCAAGGGACAGAGTGGTCCCATTGGCCCGTTAGGTTTGCCCTAAGAGGGTCAGGAAGCTTGGAACAAGTTGGAGCAGGGAAGTGAAGTCATCTTATTAGCATTTTGAAGAACTCTCTGGCCATGGGTGAGGAGGGTAGACCGAATGGGTTGCGAGCTGCCCTGGGTAGGAAACTGAACTTTGAATCTGACATAGGTCTGAGTGCCTTTATTCTAAAAACGGTCAGCAACAAAGGGGAAAGGATATTGAACCTTCCTTTGCTCACAACAATTTTCAGTTTAGGTAGGAGAGGAAGTTCCAAAAGGAAGACTGGGAAGGGGCCGGGAACACTGTGGAGTTTAACTTAGTGAAAAATACAATGAATCCACATGTCAAAGCTGAACACCTTCTTACAGAAAACATACTTCATAAGTCAACAGTGTCTTTCAGCCCTGAAAGTTAAAGAAATTAGAATCCTTACCTTTTATGTTGGGGCTTTCCCGATGGCTCTGCGAGTAGAGAATCTGCCTGCAGTGCAGGACACACGAGATGCTGGTTCGATTCCTGGGTTGGGAAGATCCCCTGGAGGAGGGCATGGCCATCCACTCCAGTATTCTGGCCTAGATCAGAGGAGCCTGGCAGGCCGCAGTCCAAAGGGTCGCAAAGAGTTAGACATGACTGAGCACGATGTACCAGTTGTGTTATGTGGAAGGAGAGCACCCAAAAAAGATTCTTCATTTGGGATCTAAAGCAGGGTTTAGTTGAACTGAGGTTTATTCAGACATTGTTTCAACTTGAGTAGTCAGCTGATCAGGTGCTCTCTGTGCCTCCTGCTTCCTCAGCTCAGATGTGCCTCCTGCTTCCTCAGCTCAGAGTAAGTCCTTGCGCCCTCTGTCCATTCAGAGCGTCCATATGGTCACAGAGGGCTCACACCGGGGAAGGGAAGCAGGAAAGTTGAATGTAGTACCTTAGTTGAGAGTGGTGAGGAACATGCTCAAGTTCAAACTAAGCGACTTGTTGAATATCATCCAGCAGAAGGGGACATTGCTGAAATCTGTATTTGTCTGATTGACTCTGGAACTCTTAGCACCTTAGCTAGCATGCTGCTTCCTCTGATGGGAATACTAAATGAGGAAAAAAGAGTATAAACTTGTGTGTTTACATATGTATCTAAGTAAAGAGGTTTGTGTAAGAAAAAATAGGTAAGAAAGACGCAAAGTGACAGCTTGTGAGTTTGTCAGTGGACATTAAATGAGGTTTCCATGTTCTATTTATATGTTTATGTTAAGAAGTCGAGACAAGTTAGTAGGGGAGATTTTGGAACTTTGCCTGTGTATTCATTTTAATAACTTTATTTCTTTGACTAAAGTATATAGAGTGAATTGCTTCCAAAAAAGTTCTATTTATATGTTTAGTTGTGACAACAATTTTCAGTTTAGGTAGGAGAGGAAGTTCCAAAAGGAAGACTGGGAAGGGGCCGGGAACACTGTGGAGTTTAACTTAGTGAAAAATACAATGAATCCACATGTCAAAGCTGAACACCTTCTTACAGAAAACATACTTCATAAGTCAACAGTGTCTTTCAGCCCTGAAAGTTAAAGAAATTAGAATCCTTACCTTTTATGTTGGGGCTTTCCCGATGGCTCTGCGAGTAGAGAATCTGCCTGCAGTGCAGGACACACGAGATGCTGGTTCGATTCCTGGGTTGGGAAGATCCCCTGGAGGAGGGCATGGCCATCCACTCCAGTATTCTGGCCTAGATCAGAGGAGCCTGGCAGGCCGCAGTCCAAAGGGTCGCAAAGAGTTAGACATGACTGAGCACGATGTACCAGTTGTGTTATGTGGAAGGAGAGCACCCAAAAAAGATTCTTCATTTGGGATCTAAAGCAGGGTTTAGTTGAACTGAGGTTTATTCAGACATTGTTTCAACTTGAGTAGTCAGCTGATCAGGTGCTCTCTGTGCCTCCTGCTTCCTCAGCTCAGATGTGCCTCCTGCTTCCTCAGCTCAGAGTAAGTCCTTGCGCCCTCTGTCCATTCAGAGCGTCCATATGGTCACAGAGGGCTCACACCGGGGAAGGGAAGCAGGAAAGTTGAATGTAGTACCTTAGTTGAGAGTGGTGAGGAACATGCTCAAGTTCAAACTAAGCGACTTGTTGAATATCATCCAGCAGAAGGGGACATTGCTGAAATCTGTATTTGTCTGATTGACTCTGGAACTCTTAGCACCTTAGCTAGCATGCTGCTTCCTCTGATGGGAATACTAAATGAGGAAAAAAGAGTATAAACTTGTGTGTTTACATATGTATCTAAGTAAAGAGGTTTGTGTAAGAAAAAATAGGTAAGAAAGACGCAAAGTGACAGCTTGTGAGTTTGTCAGTGGACATTAAATGAGGTTTCCATGTTCTATTTATATGTTTATGTTAAGAAGTCGAGACAAGTTAGTAGGGGAGATTTTGGAACTTTGCCTGTGTATTCATTTTAATAACTTTATTTCTTTGACTAAAGTATATAGAGTGAATTGCTTCTTTGAAATATTGAAATATTGTGGCATATAGTTAAGATTTCAGATAACTTCAAAATTGGAAGCATTTCACTGTATTAAATGCAAGGTAGTTTCTCAGGCATGTTCTTTGAATCTTTGTCTTAACTGTTTAGATTTCAGCATCCTCGTCAATAAACGAATGCATTTCAGTGAAAGGAAAAATGTATTCCATATTGAAGCAGATAGGAAGTGGAGGTTCAAGTAAGGTAAGTTTCTTAAATATTTAAAGAAACGAATAAAATATTTTAAACTTACCTCTGTTTGTTTACCTTTTGGTGCCTTTTTCTTAGTTTCCAGGAGCCCATATTTTCCTTGAGCCTATAAGTTCTTACCCCCTTCTCCCATCCCTCTCCTCATATTGCATATTTCTCGTCAGATGGCTTCTTTCTTTCAGTTCCCTGCTCTTCCCCTCCAATATACTATGATTCCATATTTTTTCTGTAAATAGCATTGACATTGACTGTGGGATGGCAAGTGACAGCTTTGTATTATCACCAAAGAATCTATCTGAAAGTGAGGCAGACTGCGATGTCAACTAAGATACTGAGCATGATTTGGCAAGGTTTCTAATTGATGGGTCTTGTTTTGAGTTTTTCTTTTCAAAAAACAGTTTAGTAACAAATCCTTTTCTAGAATTGGAGTACATCATTTCTGAAATTTATCTGAGCTCTAAATCTGTATGATTCTAGTTCTCTGGATGGAAGGCATCTAGAAAGAGTTTCTATCTTCAGTGCTTCTCGTTATGTTCTCTTAAATCAGATTTTTACTTTTACCTTTGTTGTTCATCAAAACAGCTGTTATCAAAATCACCAGGACTTCCCTGGTTAAGACTTCCCAGGACTTCAGTAGTTAAGAGTGCATGCTTCCACTGCAGGAGGCTTGAGTTTGATCCTTGTTTGATCCTTTGATCCATAGTATGGCCAAAAAAAAAAACCAGAGAAATCACCAATGACCTCCATATTTTGCCAAAACTAATTCTTGTCTTTGATTCTGGGCCACATGGCAAATGGGGCAGTTGATTATTCTTTCCTCATTGAAGCTTTTTGTCCCACTTGGCCTCTCTCAAGTGTTTCTCTTCTCCAGTGTCCATTCTGTCTTCCTCATAGCCCTGACTGATCACTGTGGAGCAAAGCCTGACCTCTTTTCTTCAGTCTCTGAACTCACTCGCTTCCTTGAGTGGCTGGCTCTCATTCAGTCTCTTGATTTAACACATCATGTATATGCTGACAAATCCCAAATTTATATTTCCAGCTCAAACTTCTCCTTTGAATCCCAGATTTATATATCCAATTTGACTGTTCAGCATCTCTTCTTGGATGTCTATATGTGTTTAAAACTTGATATGCCCCAAACATAACTCTTACTTCATAGTCTCTTCCATTTCAGTAAACATCTGGTTCATTCTTCCAGTTACCAGGCCAAACGCCCTGGGTCACCACTGACTCGCTTACGCTCACACATTCTTCCAGCCAACCCGCAGTCTTGTTGGTTCCACATCAAAGCCCACCCAGAATTTGACTCTTACTCACCACCTCCACTGTTGTCCCTTTGGCCAAAGAAGCTTCATCTTTTCACCTGAATTGTTATGGTTGCCCCCTACCTTGTCTCACTGACACAGTCTTTGCTCTCCTTGTCTGTTTTAGTGTAGGTGTTGCGATGTCAACTAAGATACTGAGCATGATTTGGCAAGGTTTCTAATTGATGGGTCTTGTTTTGAGTTTTTCTTTTCAAAAAACAGTTTAGTAACAAATCCTTTTCTAGAATTGGAGTACATCATTTCTGAAATTTATCTGAGCTCTAAATCTGTATGATTCTAGTTCTCTGGATGGAAGGCATCTAGAAAGAGTTTCTATCTTCAGTGCTTCTCGTTATGTTCTCTTAAATCAGATTTTTACTTTTACCTTTGTTGTTCATCAAAACAGCTGTTATCAAAATCACCAGGACTTCCCTGGTTAAGACTTCCCAGGACTTCAGTAGTTAAGAGTGCATGCTTCCACTGCAGGAGGCTTGAGTTTGATCCTTGTTTGATCCTTTGATCCATAGTATGGCCAAAAAAACCAGAGAAATCACCAATGACCTCCATATTTTGCCAAAACTAATTCTTGTCTTTGATTCTGGGCCACATGGCAAATGGGGCAGTTGATTATTCTTTCCTCATTGAAGCTTTTTGTCCCACTTGGCCTCTCTCAAGTGTTTCTCTTCTCCAGTGTCCATTCTGTCTTCCTCATAGCCCTGACTGATCACTGTGGAGCAAAGCCTGACCTCTTTTCTTCAGTCTCTGAACTCACTCGCTTCCTTGAGTGGCTGGCTCTCATTCAGTCTCTTGATTTAACACATCATGTATATGCTGACAAATCCCAAATTTATATTTCCAGCTCAAACTTCTCCTTTGAATCCCAGATTTATATATCCAATTTGACTGTTCAGCATCTCTTCTTGGATGTCTATATGTGTTTAAAACTTGATATGCCCCAAACATAACTCTTACTTCATAGTCTCTTCCATTTCAGTAAACATCTGGTTCATTCTTCCAGTTACCAGGCCAAACGCCCTGGGTCACCACTGACTCCGCTTACGCTCACACATTCTTCCAGCCAACCCGCAGTCTTGTTGGTTCCACATCAAAGCCCACCCAGAATTTGACTCTTACTCACCACCTCCACTGTTGTCCCTTTGGCCAAAGAAGCTTCATCTTTTCACCTGAATTGTTATGGTTGCCCCCTACCTTGTCTCACTGACACAGTCTTTGCTCTCCTTGTCTGTTTTAGTGTAGGTGTTTAGTTTCCTCCAGATTCCCTCCCGTCTCTGCCCAGGGGTCTTCTTGATCAGGACTTCTGACTACCCTGTAAAACCACAGCTCCTACCTTCTGGGTCCCAGCACGCTACATTTCCCTGTCCTGCTGTATTTTTCTCCTTAGCTCATCTTCTCACATGCTCGGTGAGCTGCTTGCTTGGCGGTGTTGTGTCCCCTTGCACTTGAATGTGAGGTCCATCAGCATAGGTATGTTTTCTCTGTTCTCTAGAACAGCACCTGAAACCCAGCAGTGACTGAGGTGTTTGTTGAACGAGCCGACCCGCCTCAGCTGTTCACTGCTCTGAGTTGTTATGGATAATCTATGCAACAAGCCCTGTTGGGTTCTTTTTAAGTTTTATTATGATTTTATAAGCTGGCTGACAATAACTTGACTTGCTTAAGATGCCTTGTTAGCTTTTTAAAATTTTGGGGTGGGGAGGTGAGGGTGGGGAGGGAGGAGCGGGCGGGCTACTTCTATTGGTCTTCCATTTATCAATTTTCATCCATCTTTGTTCTCTGGCCCCTGTGGGCCTCCCATCGCGGTGGCGTCTGTCGTTGCAGAGCACCAGTTCTGGGCGCATGCGCTCCAGAGCTCCGGCTCGGTAGTTGGACACATCGGTCTAGCCGCTCTGCGGCACGTGGGATCTTCCCAGGCCAGGGATTGAACCGGTGCCCCTTGCACTGCAAGGCGGTGTCCTTACCCACTGGACCACCAGGGAAGCCCAGCTTTTTTATTATAAGAAAGGTGGGTACATGACCATGTGTAGTAGTTCTTCAATAAGATTAATTTCTTTTCTGTGTACATTTCCTTTGTTTTTTCAGACATGGAAATAAAGAGATAATGCAGTTGATATACTATTTAGTAGCATGTTTTCAGAAGATATAGAATAATCTTAACAATGATTTAAACATTATTTCCTTGGAGGATAATGACAATGTAAGCTTTTTAAGTCAAGGGTCAAGTTCAGAAGCATCTTTTCACCTGAATTGTTATGGTTGCCCCCTACCTTGTCTCACTGACACAGTCTTTGCTCTCCTTGTCTGTTTTAGTGTAGGTGTTTAGTTTCCTCCAGATTCCCTCCCGTCTCTGCCCAGGGGTCTTCTTGATCAGGACTTCTGACTACCCTGTAAAACCACAGCTCCTACCTTCTGGGTCCCAGCACGCTACATTTCCCTGTCCTGCTGTATTTTTCTCCTTAGCTCATCTTCTCACATGCTCGGTGAGCTGCTTGCTTGGCGGTGTTGTGTCCCCTTGCACTTGAATGTGAGGTCCATCAGCATAGGTATGTTTTCTCTGTTCTCTAGAACAGCACCTGAAACCCAGCAGTGACTGAGGTGTTTGTTGAACGAGCCGACCCGCCTCAGCTGTTCACTGCTCTGAGTTGTTATGGATAATCTATGCAACAAGCCCTGTTGGGTTCTTTTTAAGTTTTATTATGATTTTATAAGCTGGCTGACAATAACTTGACTTGCTTAAGATGCCTTGTTAGCTTTTTAAAATTTTGGGGTGGGGAGGTGAGGGTGGGGAGGGAGGGGAGCGGGCGGGCTACTTCTATTGGTCTTCCATTTATCAATTTTCATCCATCTTTGTTCTCTGGCCCCTGTGGGCCTCCCATCGCGGTGGCGTCTGTCGTTGCAGAGCACCAGTTCTGGGCGCATGCGCTCCAGAGCTCCGGCTCGGTAGTTGGACACATCGGTCTAGCCGCTCTGCGGCACGTGGGATCTTCCCAGGCCAGGGATTGAACCGGTGCCCCTTGCACTGCAAGGCGGTGTCCTTACCCACTGGACCACCAGGGAAGCCCAGCTTTTTTATTATAAGAAAGGTGGGTACATGACCATGTGTAGTAGTTCTTCAATAAGATTAATTTCTTTTCTGTGTACATTTCCTTTGTTTTTTCAGACATGGAAATAAAGAGATAATGCAGTTGATATACTATTTAGTAGCATGTTTTCAGAAGATATAGAATAATCTTAACAATGATTTAAACATTATTTCCTTGGAGGATAATGACAATGTAAGCTTTTTTAAGTCAAGGGTCAAGTGATAAAGCTATGACAGGCTCATATTTTCTTAGTGCAATTAAATTATTACTTATTATGATGGTGTAACCAAATCAACATGGCTCAGGGAAAAGAGGGTGACATGCTTTATGAACCTAATATTGTTTATGCTCTGTCTGTACTAAAATTTAGACAGTCACCGACTTATATTAAGAACATTGTAGAAAATGGATGGGGCTAGTTGGAATGACCTTTCTAGTTCTCTCATTAACTTTCCATGAAACTGACAAATTATAACTGACACTGTCTCCCAAATGGAAGTGTACTGTGTGCTTAGGCACTCAGTTGTGTCTGACTTTTTTTAAGTGTGTCTGATTCCATGGACTGCAGCCTTCCAGGCTTCTCTGTCCAATGGGGATTTTTCCAGGCAAGAATGCTGGAGTGGGTTACTATGCCCTCCTCCTGGGGATCTCCCCAACCCAAGGATCAAACCCAGGCATCCTGCATGCAGGTGGATTCCTTACCATCTGAGCCACCAGGGAAGCCCTGAAAGTGAAAGTGTTAGTCACCCAGACGTGTCTCTTTGCGACCCCATGGACTGTAGCCTGCCAGGCTCCTCCATCCATGGAATTCTTCAGACAGGAATACCGGAGTGGGTTACCATTTCCTCCTCCAGGAGATCTTCCCTACCCAGGGATGAAACCCATGTCTCCTGCATTAGCAGGCGGGTTCTTTACCACTGAGCCACCAGGGAAGCCCATAAGGCTGTTTACCTCATACAGAATTGCATTATGCTGTTTAAAAATTGCTTTTCTCTCTTTCGTTGCTGCCTCTTGCCCTATCACTGTTTTATGTTCTTGCCCCTCTAATTTGCTTTCTGTGCAAGTAAAACCAGCAATACTCTGTTAGAGGTTTGGATTTAAAATACAGCTAAGTAGGCTATACCTGACAGCCTGGTAGACTCTGATTTCAGTGCTTTTGCAGTGCATGAGCCTCATCTACATGTGGGCTCTTTTCTAATTTCTTGCCAGTGTCTGCTGGATAGTCAGGGCTAAATGGCTTTTAGATACATAATGTTATATTTCCATATGTCAAAAAGGTATAAATTAATATAGCTTCTCTTGCTTATACTTGCATTTTGTGTGTAAATTTTGCATTTTAGAAGCTCCATCTCCCATCCAAGTACTAACCAGGCCCGACCCTGCTTAGCTTCTGAGATCAGATGAGATTGGGCGCGTTCAGGGTGGTATGGCTGTAGGAAGCCCCATCTCTGTTGCACATTTGCTCTTCCCAGGTGGTGCTAGTGCTAAAGAACCTACCATTGGAGGAGACATGAGAAGCAGGGGTTCAGTCCCTGGGTCAGGGCGACCCCTGGAGAAGGAAATGGCTACCACGCCAGTATTCTCTGTGAGAGAATCCGTGGACAGAGGAGCCCAGCAGGATACAGTCCTTAGGGTCGCAAAGAGTCAGACATAACTGAAGTAACGTAGCAGACACACCAGCAGGGTTTTCCGAATGTATTATCTGCCTTATTAGCATTACTTAGAAAGTGACTGTTTTTCTAACTAAAGCAGTTTGACCTGGACCTCAACATGCTTATAGGAACAACTTGTTCCTGTCAACTTAGTTTTGGAAATTGGACCTCATCTACTTTTCACAACCAGGTATACTGATAGCTTTGAATTAGCACCAAATTTTAAATACTGTCTACCACATGGATGAAATTGTCAGCTCCAGGCACCATGGAATCTATACCATCCGTGAAATGAATTGACTATTTTAGCCCTTAGTGTTCCATAGTATTTTTTAATGTGTTTTTTCTTCAGGTTATGACATCTAATAGAGTGTTATGCATGTATATGAAATTTGAACTTCTATGCGAGGTTCTTTACCACTGAGCCACCAGGGAAGCCCATAAGGCTGTTTACCTCATACAGAATTGCTTTCTGTTTAAAAATTGCTTTTCTCTTCGTTGCTGCCTCTTGCCCTATCACTGTTTTATGTTCTTGCCCCTCTAATTTGCTTTCTGTGCAAGTAAAACCAGCAATACTCTGTTAGAGGTTTGGATTTAAAATACAGCTAAGTAGGCTATACCTGACAGCCTGGTAGACTCTGATTTCAGTGCTTTTGCAGTGCATGAGCCTCATCTACATGTGGGCTCTTTTCTAATTTCTTGCCAGTGTCTGCTGGATAGTCAGGGCTAAATGGCTTTTAGATACATAATGTTATATTTCCATATGTCAAAAAGGTATAAATTAATATAGCTTCTCTTGCTTATACTTGCATTTTGTGTGTAAATTTTGCATTTTAGAAGCTCCATCTCCCATCCAAGTACTAACCAGGCCCGACCCTGCTTAGCTTCTGAGATCAGATGAGATTGGGCGCGTTCAGGGTGGTATGGCTGTAGGAAGCCCCATCTCTGTTGCACATTTGCTCTTCCCAGGTGGTGCTAGTGCTAAAGAACCTACCATTGGAGGAGACATGAGAAGCAGGGGTTCAGTCCCTGGGTCAGGACGACCCCCTGGAGAAGGAAATGGCTACCCACGCCAGTATTCTCTGTGAGAGAATCCCGTGGACAGAGGAGCCCAGCAGGATACAGTCCTTAGGGTCGCAAAGAGTCAGACATAACTGAAGTAACGTAGCAGACACACCAGCAGGGTTTTCCGAATGTATTATCTGCCTTATTAGCATTACTTAGAAAGTGACTGTTTTTCTAACTAAAGCAGTTTGACCTGGACCTCAACATGCTTATAGGAACAACTTGTTCCTGTCAACTTAGTTTTGGAAATTGGACCTCATCTACTTTTCACAACCAGGTATACTGATAGCTTTGAATTAGCACCAAATTTTAAATACTGTCTACCACATGGATGAAATTGTCAGCTCCAGGCACCATGGAATCTATACCATCCGTGAAATGAATTGACTATTTTAGCCCTTAGTGTTCCATAGTATTTTTTAATGTGTTTTTTCTTCAGGTTATGACATCTAATAGAGTGTTATGCATGTATATGAAATTTGAACTACCTTATCTGTTAATACAGAAATATTTTAGATTTATGCTCTGAAGTTATTTCATGCCCATTGTCATAGATTAGTAATTGAGAATGTACTGTTACTCTCCTAATGTGTTTTGTCCCCCTTTTACAGTCAAAATGAAGCCCAAACATTTTAATTTATTCACATCATTAATCCTTAACCTAAAAGTCCATCTAGTAAATGTAGAAATATTGTGACAGTATATAAATAATGTATTCTAAACTTTTTTCCCTTTTTTTTACTCCATAGGTATTTCAGGTATTGAATGAAAAGAAACAGATACATGCTATAAAGTATGTGAACTTAGAAGAAGCAGATAGCCAAACAATTGAGAGTTACCGGAATGAAATTGCTTATCTGAATAAACTACAACAACACAGTGATAAGATCATCCGACTTTATGATTAGTAAGAATTTGTTCAGTTCAAAAAGAAAACCTTTTTTTCTTTTAATTCTTATGAAACACTTCGTAAATCTTAATAGTATAACCTAACCATTTATTGTTCTGTCGTTATTGTTGTTATTTTCCAGTTTTTTAAAAATAGTTTTATTGAGTGTTTTTGTTTATTTTAATGGCAGTGAAATCACAGATCAGTACATCTACATGGTAATGGAATGTGAATATTGATCTTAATACTTGGCTCAAAAAGAAAAATCCATCAATCCATGGGAACGCAAGAGTTACTGGAAAAATATGTTGGAGGCAGTTTATACATTCAAGAAAATCTAATCCTGGGAAAAATTACAAGTATTTTTTCTGCCTTATTAGCATTACTTAGAAAGTGATTTTTTCTAACTAAAGCAGTTTGACCTGGACCTCAACATGCTTATAGGAACAACTTGTTCCTGTCAACTTAGTTTTGGAAATTGGACCTCATCTACTTTTCACAACCAGGTATACTGATAGCTTTGAATTAGCACCAAATTTTAAATACTGTCTACCACATGGATGAAATTGTCAGCTCCAGGCACCATGGAATCTATACCATCCGTGAAATGAATTGACTATTTTAGCCCTTAGTGTTCCATAGTATTTTTTAATGTGTTTTTTCTTCAGGTTATGACATCTAATAGAGTGTTATGCATGTATATGAAATTTGAACTACCTTATCTGTTAATACAGAAATATTTTAGATTTATGCTCTGAAGTTATTTCATGCCCATTGTCATAGATTAGTAATTGAGAATGTACTGTTACTCTCCTAATGTGTTTTGTCCCCCTTTTACAGTCAAAATGAAGCCCAAACATTTTAATTTATTCACATCATTAATCCTTAACCTAAAAGTCCATCTAGTAAATGTAGAAATATTGTGACAGTATATAAATAATGTATTCTAAACTTTTTCCTTTGTTTTACTCCATAGGTATTTCAGGTATTGAATGAAAAGAAACAGATACATGCTATAAAGTATGTGAACTTAGAAGAAGCAGATAGCCAAACAATTGAGAGTTACCGGAATGAAATTGCTTATCTGAATAAACTACAACAACACAGTGATAAGATCATCCGACTTTATGATTAGTAAGAATTTGTTCAGTTCAAAAAGAAAACCTTTTTTTCTTTTAATTCTTATGAAACACTTCGTAAATCTTAATAGTATAACCTAACCATTTATTGTTCTGTCGTTATTGTTGTTATTTTCCAGTTTTTTAAAAATAGTTTTATTGAGTGTTTTTGTTTATTTTTAATGGCAGTGAAATCACAGATCAGTACATCTACATGGTAATGGAATGTGGAAATATTGATCTTAATACTTGGCTCAAAAAGAAAAAATCCATCAATCCATGGGAACGCAAGAGTTACTGGAAAAATATGTTGGAGGCAGTTTATACAATTCATCAGCATGGTATTTTAAAATCTCTTTATAAATAATTTACAAATATTTTGTTATCTTAGAGGGATACCACTATAATTTTAAGGTATTGGTTATTGGCATCTTTAGGTTAGATAAACTAAATATTTTAAAGTTTAATAAAGATGAAGGGACAAAACTATTTCTTTAAAATGCTGTCAACAAAGGATACAGGGCATGAGCTCAAACCCCCACGTCCCTAAAGCATCTGTAATATAAAATGTGTCTTTGTCAGTAAAAGCATAGTCCATAATCCTGGCTTTCTAAATGCTTGAATTATAGCAGACCTGAGACTGGGGTTCAGGCATCCTAAAAATCTTAGATGTTTATTTCACTGTTTCTCCTGGTCATTTAGTATCAATAACCTTGTGTGAGAGGTTTTTTTTTTTTAACTATTATCTCTGCATTCTGGGTTGGCTTTTTTTCTTTACTTGGCCTTGGTTCTTTCTGTTTGTTTTGGTTTTTTGGTTTTATTTAAAATGCTAAATTCTGTGTGTTAATCGCTCAGTCATGTCCTACTCTTCGTTAACTCATGGACTGTAACCCTCCAGGTTCCTCTGTCCAAGAGATTCTCCCGGCAAAAATATTGGAGTGGGCTGCCATTCCCTTCTGTCTTAATTCTATCATGGCCTCAGTTATTATACAGAGCAGGTGTCTCCTGTTTTTGCATCCCAGCCTCTTCCCTCTGACCCCTAATCCATTTCCCTGTCCTCATAGCATCCTGAATTTCCTCCCAGCCCTTCTACAGTTTGGACTTGGCTCTTTTTTAGGACTTCTTTGCCTTTACCTTTTCCTTATTTTAAATAGCTGATAATGTAGGTAATGGTAAATTGTCTCTATATTTCTTCCTTCCTATAAGTTAGAAGGTAATTCACTGGTGATCAAGATCAGGTTGTAGGGTGGGTATGTGAGGAGCATTAGGTCCTGCCCCCTGGCAGTGTAATTCACAGTGCTGTCTCATGGTCAGTGGAGCACTGTGGTTGTTAAGAGCATAAACTCAGAACCCAGAGCCTGGGTTCAACTCATGACCCTGTTCCTTAGGCTGTGTGGCTTAAACTCTGCCTTAGCTTCCACAACTAAAATGAGGGTGATTATAGTACTTGCCTCAGCATTAGTATGAGGGTTAAGTGGTTCAGTACAAGCTGTAAACTTCAAATTAAATGGTTCAGTACAAGCTGTAAACTTCAAATAGTGCCTAACACGTAGCAAATGCTGTATGTTTGCAGAGTACATTAAAAAATGAATATTTAATTTGATTGACTAAAGGAACCAGCTCATGAGTAGACTCTGCAGATTTTTTAGACTTAGAATATTTGACATGGTCTCATATTATAATGGATTTTTATTTTAAAGGTATTGTTCACAGTGATCTGAAACCTGCTAACTTTCTGATAGTTGATGGAATGCTGAAGTTAATCGATTTTGGAATTGCAAACCAAATGCAACCAGATACAACAAGTATTGTTAAAGACTCTCAGGTAATGAATGGCTGGTATAATTCAGTTCTTTTTCACCTTTGAAGTGTTAGTTTGCTAATGAAGATTTTGTTTTATTCTACTTCATTTTTCAAAGGATTTGAAACCTTTTTATAAGAATAGATATTGTACCTGTAAAAAAAAAAAAGCCACACCTATCACACAAATAATACCATTTAGTATAGAAAGTCAAGACCCAGCACTTTTGAATGATTTTCCTCAAGCTGAGGTGGAGAAGCAGTAATACCTCCCTTGGGAATCATCTTGGTCTTTATCTAAAATTCACCTAAGACTTTCATTTTCCTGGTGGCAACCAAAGAGAATTGCCGTTTCATGTTTTTCATTGTCCACAAGGTAAGATTATTTCATTCTTCCAGAGAAGTAAAGCTTTTACTTTACATCTGAAAGAAATTCTTAGCTAGGCCTTTATATTGGAAACACCATAACAAATACTGTAGTCAATGAGATTTTTATAATAAGATATGCAATTGCAATCTTAATAAATTTGTTCCTATAAAAACCGAGGTGATGACCAAGAATGATTAAAAATAATCCTGCTTAGAGCCAAGACAATGTGTTCCATGTACATGTATACAGATGTCTGATGTGGATCTGCCTTAACCCTAAGAATAAAACTTTTTTATTTGTTTGTTTGTCTGTTTTTTCAGAAGTAGCTGGGTAGCATGCCCTTCAAACAGTTCTGTTTGACAATCAGTTCTTTTTATATCAAAAATATAGCTGAACATTTAGTTGTAATGAGTTTGATGATAAAGGCTCTAAAGTATAAGGGTTCTGCATTTGAAAGCAGAATCATTTTAGAATAAAACAAATGCAATGTGAGGTTGGCATACATAATCCTACTGTAGAATCTCTTGCATGATGTAGGCACATGTCCCATCTCTCTTTGGACATGGGCCCAGAGAATACTTGGAGACAGACTAGATTTTTGGTTGGTTGTTTGGTCTGTTTTGAAAAGTGTTCTAGGTCTCTTCTAGCACAGAAATGAGAGATCCCTTCCAAGTGTATGGCCATTAATAAATTTTATCCTGGGAATTGTTATGGTTCCTGCCCACCATAATCAAACATAGCTCAGCATGATGATGAATCTAATTTATTTGCTTGAATTGTGAAGAAAGTTATGTCTTATTTTTGTTATTTGAGTTTCTCTACTATCTCTAATATTACTGACCTCTGTAATTATTCAAGTTGTTAAGAATTTGGCATTCACATTTTAAAATATCTCAAGCAGAATGAAGTATTTTCATTGATTTCTGTGTTTTCTGTGATTTGGCAAGTAGGTTGGGCGAATATAAAAAAGCCACACCTATCACACAAATAATACCATTTAGTATAGAAAGTCAAGACCCAGCACTTTTGAATGATTTTCCTCAAGCTGAGGTGGAGAAGCAGTAATACCTCCCTTGGGAATCATCTTGGTCTTTATCTAAAATTCACCTAAGACTTTCATTTTCCTGGTGGCAACCAAAGAGAATTGCCGTTTCATGTTTTTCATTGTCCACAAGGTAAGATTATTTCATTCTTCCAGAGAAGTAAAGCTTTTACTTTACATCTGAAAGAAATTCTTAGCTAGGCCTTTATATTGGAAACACCATAACAAATACTGTAGTCAATGAGATTTTTATAATAAGATATGCAATTGCAATCTTAATAAATTTGTTCCTATAAAAACCGAGGTGATGACCAAGAATGATTAAAAATAATCCTGCTTAGAGCCAAGACAATGTGTTCCATGTACATGTATACAGATGTCTGATGTGGATCTGCCTTAACCCTAAGAATAAAACTTTTTTATTTGTTTGTTTGTCTGTTTTTTCAGAAGTAGCTGGGTAGCATGCCCTTCAAACAGTTCTGTTTGACAATCAGTTCTTTTTATATCAAAAATATAGCTGAACATTTAGTTGTAATGAGTTTGATGATAAAGGCTCTAAAGTATAAGGGTTCTGCATTTGAAAGCAGAATCATTTTAGAATAAAACAAATGCAATGTGAGGTTGGCATACATAATCCTACTGTAGAATCTCTTGCATGATGTAGGCACATGTCCCATCTCTCTTTGGACATGGGCCCAGAGAATACTTGGAGACAGACTAGATTTTTGGTTGGTTGTTTGGTCTGTTTTGAAAAGTGTTCTAGGTCTCTTCTAGCACAGAAATGAGAGATCCCTTCCAAGTGTATGGCCATTAATAAATTTTATCCTGGGAATTGTTATGGTTCCTGCCCACCATAATCAAACATAGCTCAGCATGATGATGAATCTAATTTATTTGCTTGAATTGTGAAGAAAGTTATGTCTTATTTTTGTTATTTGAGTTTCTCTACTATCTCTAATATTACTGACCTCTGTAATTATTCAAGTTGTTAAGAATTTGGCATTCACATTTTTAAAATATCTCAAGCAGAATGAAGTATTTTCATTGATTTCTGTGTTTTCTGTGATTTGGCAAGTAGGTTGGGACAGTTAATTATATGCCACCAGAAGCAATCAGAGATATGTCTTCTTCAAGAGAAAATGGAAAGTCCAAATCAAAGGTACTGTAAGGTGATTTATATACCATTTATTTGGCACAAACAGGAGAATGGGCTAGTCTCTGAATAAATTTAATAGAAAACTGAGAAGTTATTTAAGTTCTAAAACTTTTTAGGCCGTTAAAGAGACCTTACCATATTAAGCAGGTCCTGGGATTTGATTTTACCCTTCTTTAATGATTTGAGATTGTTCTTTTAATATTGTGCTTTTTAATGTGATGGTGCCTTACAATGTGCTCCTGTAAGAAATGTACGTGGGATATTTTTTTTATTTTTAAAAATAAGACTGAATTAGCTCTTATGTGGACACCTTAAGTAACGCTGAATTGATAGCTTTGGAAGTCTTTTTTGTTTCCTCTCTGACTCTTGCATTTTCTTTCCTACTGTTTCTTTATTTGTGAAGCTCAGTTTGACTGAATTACCTGTTCTGCAATGACCTTTGTGATTCTGTATAGAGGACAAATTTTTATCCCAACATGTGAGGTCATCCTTGCTATAGAGGGACCCCTCAAGGCCCCTCCCAGTCTGACTCTGTTCTGGAATTGCTTTCCAGTCAGCAGCTGATGGCCACTTGGGGCTTCTGTTCTGAGGTTTCTCAGAATCATTTGTTACTTCTCTCTGCCTCAAATGCCTCTACCATGCAGGACCTGTGACTGTTGGTGGTTTATCTCTGTTCACATTCTTGTTTTATTGTAATTACTTTCCTTGTGCTTACGGTTTTTGCTACCAGGCTGTTCTGTCTCACTTATCTGGGGATTTGGAGAGTTTGAAAACCTATGCTGCCACTGCCATTTTCCCAGAATCTGAAATTCTTTCTAATTCACATTTAGAAATGACCTTAAAATCCCCAGTGATTATTTCTGTAGCTATTTGGCAAGTAGGTTGGGACTACTATCTCTAATATTACTGACCTCTGTAATTATTCAAGTTGTTAAGAATTTGGCATTCACATTTTAAAATATCTCAAGCAGAATGAAGTATTTTCATTGATTTCTGTGTTTTCTGTGATTTGGCAAGTAGGTTGGGACAGTTAATTATATGCCACCAGAAGCAATCAGAGATATGTCTTCTTCAAGAGAAAATGGAAAGTCCAAATCAAAGGTACTGTAAGGTGATTTATATACCATTTATTTGGCACAAACAGGAGAATGGGCTAGTCTCTGAATAAATTTAATAGAAAACTGAGAAGTTATTTAAGTTCTAAAACTTTTTAGGCCGTTAAAGAGACCTTACCATATTAAGCAGGTCCTGGGATTTGATTTTACCCTTCTTTAATGATTTGAGATTGTTCTTTTAATATTGTGCTTTTTAATGTGATGGTGCCTTACAATGTGCTCCTGTAAGAAATGTACGTGGGATATTTTTTTTATTTTTAAAAATAAGACTGAATTAGCTCTTATGTGGACACCTTAAGTAACGCTGAATTGATAGCTTTGGAAGTCTTTTTTGTTTCCTCTCTGACTCTTGCATTTTCTTTCCTACTGTTTCTTTATTTGTGAAGCTCAGTTTGACTGAATTACCTGTTCTGCAATGACCTTTGTGATTCTGTATAGAGGACAAATTTTTATCCCAACATGTGAGGTCATCCTTGCTATAGAGGGACCCCTCAAGGCCCCTCCCAGTCTGACTCTGTTCTGGAATTGCTTTCCAGTCAGCAGCTGATGGCCACTTGGGGCTTCTGTTCTGAGGTTTCTCAGAATCATTTGTTACTTCTCTCTGCCTCAAATGCCTCTACCATGCAGGACCTGTGACTGTTGGTGGTTTATCTCTGTTCACATTCTTGTTTTATTGTAATTACTTTCCTTGTGCTTACGGTTTTTGCTACCAGGCTGTTCTGTCTCACTTATCTGGGGATTTGGAGAGTTTGAAAACCTATGCTGCCACTGCCATTTTCCCAGAATCTGAAATTCTTTCTAATTCACATTTAGAAATGACCTTAAAATCCCCAGTGATTAAATTGGAGGAACAGGAGGTCATTTTTTATGATTATTATTATTAATTTTCAGTTTTCTTTATGTTCAGATAATGGGATCTATTTTATCTCTTCAAGTTCTGAAAGACATGTTAAACTCCACCCCCACTTCAGTGAATTTAATATAGTTACTTAATTTAGTTTTACTAAATGTGATTTCAGTGCATAAAAGTTCATAACTATCATCTCTTCTAGGTTGATTATACCTTTTTATCACAATAAAATGACTTTCTCCTGTTAGAAACATTTTGACATGTTAACATTAATATTGCTGTTTCTGTGTTGTTTTCCTTTTTGCATTTGGTTTTATGTGTCCATTTCTTTTTTTCCTGCTGGCTTTCTGTGTCATTTAGTCCAGATTAATCCTTTGTATAGAATATATGTTTACTTTTGTTATAGCGTGTGTTGAGTATGTATCTTTCAAAAGAGGAGTTTAAAAAACAACAAGGAGAGCTTCCCTGGTAGTCCAGTGGGTAAGGACACCGCCTTGCAGTGCAAGGGGTGCCAGTTCGGTCCTTGTCCTGGGAAGATCCCACGTGTGGTGGAACGGCTGGACCGATATGTCCAAATACTGAGCCCAAGCTCTGGAGTGCATGCGCCCAGAGCCAGTGCTCTGCAACAAGAGAGGCCACTGCAATGGGAGGCCCACACAGGCCAAAGAACAAAGATGGATGAAAATAGAGAAATGAAAGACCAATAGAAGTGACCAAAAAACAAAACAATGGAAAAAGAGTTTAATCATTCTCATTCATTATGCTCACTGCTGTGCTTTGTCTTAATCATGTTCTTTTTAAAGTCAGAAGTATAATTATGTCATAATATTACAGTACATCTAATGAGGTTCTTTAATACAAAGAACATTTAATAATAAGTAGTATGTATTGAGGACCAGAAACTGTTCTCCATGCTTACCCATATCTCATGGTTATTTAATGTCCATGACAATGTACTTTCATTATTTATGTTTTAGAGCTAAGGAAACACAGAAGAACTGCAGCTAGTGCTAAGGATGGGATTCAAGCCCAGCCCAGTCTGGCTCTGTAGTTTGTGTTCTTGGTTTTAGGGTAGCTCAACTTAACCTTTTTTAAATCAACATATTTTAGTTTTATGTTAAATAACAAACTTTTTTTGTTTGTTTTTTTAAGATAAGCCCCAAAAGTGATGTTTGGTCCTTAGGTTGCATCTTATACTATATGACTTATGGGAAAACGCCATTTCAGCATATAATTAATCAGATTTCTAAATTACATGCCATAATTGACCCTACTCATGAAATTGAATTTCCGGATATCCCAGAGAAAGATCTTCAAGATGTGTTAAAGGTAACATTAATAGAATATAAATACAGAAGTACTATATTTCATGTAGTGCTTAATTGTTTACTTGAAGAGAAAGCTGAGGGAATTCTCTGGTGTTCCAGTAGCTGAGATTCAGCTCTTTCACTGTTGTGGCCTGGCTTTGATCCCTGGTCAGGGAACCAAGATCCTGCAAGCTGCCTGACATGGCTAGGAAAAAAAAAGAAACCGCTGAAATGATTGGAATTATATGACTGGTGTAGATAAGACTTGTCTATTGAAAAGAATTGCTGACTGAGTTAGCTTTTAAAGGCATGAAAAGTTCATTTTAAAGGTTTTTACAACTTATGAACACCTGGGGATTTTGCAGAAACGATGTATAAAATAATCTTGCCGTTTCTGAGTAGGCTGTCTAGAAAGCAACTTCTGTAATATGATGCAATCTGGAGAAATACTATATTGTGTGAGGAAACTTTTTCTTTTTTTAATTGATCTTTATTTTTATAGTGTTGTTTAATAAGGGACCCGAAACAGAGGATATCCATTCCTGAGCTTCTGACACATCCGTATGTTCAGCTTCAAACTCATCCAGGTACTTCTTTAGAAATAAATGTTTTACCAGATTGTTAACATCAGCAGCCTTCTGGCTACTCTTTTCGTGCTTCCCTCCTTCGTTAAGGAAGTTCCTTAATGCTAGATACTGAAATGCATGAGATTGCCTTTCTTTACTTGCTGGCATTCATTTTTACTTATCCTAGGTAAGGGACTATGATCAGTGAAAAATTATAAGAATGTTAATTATTGCCATTTTAAACAGAATACATGTTTATATTTGAACTTACATTTGTCTTACTTGAACGTTTAATTTTCATATTTTAGTTTTATGTTAAATAACAAACTTTTTTGTTTGTTTTTTAAGATAAGCCCCAAAAGTGATGTTTGGTCCTTAGGTTGCATCTTATACTATATGACTTATGGGAAAACGCCATTTCAGCATATAATTAATCAGATTTCTAAATTACATGCCATAATTGACCCTACTCATGAAATTGAATTTCCGGATATCCCAGAGAAAGATCTTCAAGATGTGTTAAAGGTAACATTAATAGAATATAAATACAGAAGTACTATATTTCATGTAGTGCTTAATTGTTTACTTGAAGAGAAAGCTGAGGGAATTCTCTGGTGTTCCAGTAGCTGAGATTCAGCTCTTTCACTGTTGTGGCCTGGCTTTGATCCCTGGTCAGGGAACCAAGATCCTGCAAGCTGCCTGACATGGCTAGGAAAAAAAAAGAAACCGCTGAAATGATTGGAATTATATGACTGGTGTAGATAAGACTTGTCTATTGAAAAGAATTGCTGACTGAGTTAGCTTTTAAAGGCATGAAAAGTTCATTTTAAAGGTTTTTACAACTTATGAACACCTGGGGATTTTGCAGAAACGATGTATAAAATAATCTTGCCGTTTCTGAGTAGGCTGTCTAGAAAGCAACTTCTGTAATATGATGCAATCTGGAGAAATACTATATTGTGTGAGGAAACTTTTTCTTTTTTTAATTGATCTTTATTTTTATAGTGTTGTTTAATAAGGGACCCGAAACAGAGGATATCCATTCCTGAGCTTCTGACACATCCGTATGTTCAGCTTCAAACTCATCCAGGTACTTCTTTAGAAATAAATGTTTTACCAGATTGTTAACATCAGCAGCCTTCTGGCTACTCTTTTCGTGCTTCCCTCCTTCGTTAAGGAAGTTCCTTAATGCTAGATACTGAAATGCATGAGATTGCCTTTCTTTACTTGCTGGCATTCATTTTTACTTATCCTAGGTAAGGGACTATGATCAGTGAAAAATTATAAGAATGTTAATTATTGCCATTTTAAACAGAATACATGTTTATATTTGAACTTACATTTGTCTTACTTGATACCGGTGTGTGATTAATTACATATATTATTTTATACCTGGGCTTCATAGGTGACTCAGTGCATAAAGAATCCGCCTGTCAAGCAGGAGACGTGGGTTCTATCCTTAGGCTGGAAAAATCCCCTGGAGAAGGGCATGGCTACCCACTCCAGTATTCTTGCCTGGGAGATCCCATGAACAGAGGAGCCTGGTGGGTTGTATGTAGTCCATGATGTCGGACATGAGGCAGACACAACTTAGCAGCTAAACAAGCAATTATTTCATAGGTAACCAGATGGCTAAAGGAACCACTGAAGAAATGAAATATGTTCTGGGACAACTTGTTGGCCTGAATTCTCCTAATTCCATTTTGAAAGCTGCTAAAGTGAGTATGTCTATGCTCTATCTACACTAATTTTATTGTTTTATACAGTTTCGTGAGTTAGGCATTTAAACAGGTAATCCAAAGGAAAGTTGGCCCAACCACCAGATCAGCTATGAAGTGTATTTCTATATTTATATACTTAATATGTGCTTTTTGACAAACACAGATTTATTTGATTTGCACTCTTATTATGCAGGCAGTAATTGTAAATAATGCTGTAAGGTCTCAGCTAGAATAAAGTCAGTAAGGAATCTTTTAAATCAACCCCATTTTTAACACAGCTTTTTTTTTTGGCCACTTCTATTGATCTTTCATTTACTTATCTTTGTTCTTTGGCCTGTGTGGGCCTCGCATCGCAGTGGCCTCTCTCACTGCAGAGCACTGGCTCTGGGTGCATGCGCTCCAGAGCTTGGGCTTGGTAGTTGGACACATGGGTCCAGCTGCTCTGCAGCACATTTGATCTTCCCAGGTCAGGGATCAAACCGGCGCCCCTTGCACTGCAAGGCAGTGTCCTTACCCACTGGACCACCAGGGAAGCCCTAACGTAGCTTTTGAGTTCATTTCTTCTAGCCACTTTTATTTTTAAACCCATCTTAGAGAAATCACAGTACTTGTCACGAATAGATTTCTGTGTGGCACTTTTTTTACTTATCCTAGGTAAGGGACTATGATCAGTGAAAAATTATAAGAATGTTAATTATTGCCATTTTAAACAGAATACATGTTTATATTTGAACTTACATTTGTCTTACTTGATACCGGTGTGTGATTAATTACATATATTATTTTATACCTGGGCTTCATAGGTGACTCAGTGCATAAAGAATCCGCCTGTCAAGCAGGAGACGTGGGTTCTATCCTTAGGCTGGAAAAATCCCCTGGAGAAGGGCATGGCTACCCACTCCAGTATTCTTGCCTGGGAGATCCCATGAACAGAGGAGCCTGGTGGGTTGTATGTAGTCCATGATGTCGGACATGAGGCAGACACAACTTAGCAGCTAAACAAGCAATTATTTCATAGGTAACCAGATGGCTAAAGGAACCACTGAAGAAATGAAATATGTTCTGGGACAACTTGTTGGCCTGAATTCTCCTAATTCCATTTTGAAAGCTGCTAAAGTGAGTATGTCTATGCTCTATCTACACTAATTTTATTGTTTTATACAGTTTCGTGAGTTAGGCATTTAAACAGGTAATCCAAAGGAAAGTTGGCCCAACCACCAGATCAGCTATGAAGTGTATTTCTATATTTATATACTTAATATGTGCTTTTTGACAAACACAGATTTATTTGATTTGCACTCTTATTATGCAGGCAGTAATTGTAAATAATGCTGTAAGGTCTCAGCTAGAATAAAGTCAGTAAGGAATCTTTTAAATCAACCCCATTTTTAACACAGCTTTTTTTTTTGGCCACTTCTATTGATCTTTCATTTACTTATCTTTGTTCTTTGGCCTGTGTGGGCCTCGCATCGCAGTGGCCTCTCTCACTGCAGAGCACTGGCTCTGGGTGCATGCGCTCCAGAGCTTGGGCTTGGTAGTTGGACACATGGGTCCAGCTGCTCTGCAGCACATTTGATCTTCCCAGGTCAGGGATCAAACCGGCGCCCCTTGCACTGCAAGGCAGTGTCCTTACCCACTGGACCACCAGGGAAGCCCTAACGTAGCTTTTGAGTTCATTTCTTCTAGCCACTTTTATTTTTAAACCCATCTTAGAGAAATCACAGTACTTGTCACGAATAATGATTTCTGTGTGGCTGTGTATAGCAGTCAGTGCATTTCTTAAAGCAAATGTTTCAAACCTATTAGTCTCCCAAATGTTTCAAACCTTTTTAACTTGTTTATACCATTTTTTTTTTGGATCTCACTGACAATAAGTACCTAATCATTTCTAGAACACTGTATACTTAATTGACTTTGGTTACTAGTTATATATTTCACTTACAACATTATTCTAAAATTATGGAAGCTTAAACTAAAACCACTCTTAGCTCTCTGGATAGGTATAACACCAATCTAAGATGTTAAGAACTTGGATACATTTCTGGAGGATTTTCCAGCATATTCATATTATGTTTGCATTTATATGCTATAAGCTAAATTTTAAAATTTTCTCATATAAAAGTATGGCTAAGTCAGTGGCTTTAGGGATTGAAATTGAACAAAATTCATTCTGTAATTTTTCTCTACATATCATTTTTCTAATTCTACCAGCGTATGTTTTATAACCTTTTACAAATAAAGTTGAGGTGTATTACCTTTATAACTAAGGTTATGTGCTCCTTCATGGCAAAGATATCTTCCATCTTTATAAATCAGATGTTGGCATAGTCTTAAATCCTTTAGTAAATATATAGATTTTAGGATTTTAATATAATTATACTTATTTATGTAACAGTTATATTTTTTAATGTCTTCCATTCTTTAAAAATCAGCTGAAAGTATTTTCTGATGAGTTTATTTTACAATATAGGACTTTATCTAAGACTGACTTTTATTTAAGAAAAAGTAAAGTATCTTAATTACATAGTGAAAAAGAATATATATAGGAATAGATAAATATAGACATATCTGAATCACTTTACTATTCACTAGAAACGAATACAATATTATAAATCAACTATGCTTCAATTAAAAAATTGTGCTATGTAGGGGCTTCCTTGGTCCAGTGAGTAAAAAGAGTCTGCCTTGCACTGCAAGGGGCGCTGGTTCCATCCCTGACACGGGAAGATCCCACATGCCACGGAGCAGCTGGACCATGTATCCAATTGCGAGCCATCGCTCTGAAGCACATGCACCCAGAGCCAGTGCTCTGCAAAGAGAGAGGCCACTACAATGAGAGGCCCACACAGGCCAAAGACTGAAGACGGATGAAAATAAATAAATAAATAAACAATAAAAGAGGCCAAAATTTAAAAAAATATGTAAGTTTTGCTATGTGATACTGTACACTGACTATAAAAGAAAAAGTAAGAGATTAAGAAGGCCTTGAGAATGCATACATATGCTTATAAATAGCTGTGTTACATGTTTCTTCCAGAAAGACTGCGCTGCATCTCATGATAGCTGATTCTTAGGGCAAGCTAGATGCTTAACATTTAATTATCTCCAATAGTATATAAAATGATTTACTAAATATAAGAACAAGAGAGAAATGTATTGCATATTAGAAGATGTGGAGTTAAATCTTGGTTAATCTGATATGGTAATACATTGAATTTTAGAAGTTAAAAATCAAGTGTATATTTTTAATTTCAGACTTTATATGAGCAGTATAGTGGTGGTGAAAGTCATGATTCCTCTTCATCATCCAAGACTTCGGGGAAAAATTGGGAAAGAAAATGATTTGCAGCTACTCCTAAGCTGTCAGATATCACCTGTAAAATATATTGGACAATACTCTTGGTTCTTTGTGGAAATCTGCTCTTGAAGAGAGCTTCACTCTGAAATGTCATTGACAGAAAAATTCAGTGGATTATCCTCAAAAGAAAACTGTAAAAACCTACTAATGACACTGTATGTATTAAAATGTAGACTTGTTTCCCCTCTTGTGCTTCCCTGTAAATTAATCTATTTGATATCATTTTCACACTTGGAGCAGTGGGTAGAAAATGGAAATATATTCTGAAAAACTATGTAAATAGGCTTTGTATAGTATAAAATGACACTAACTTGTCAAAATAATAGAATTGTTTTCTTCAAGCAAATATACTGTTGTTGATGAGACAAGAAAATAAAATGGATTAAGGGGAAATGGATAAAAATGGATTAAGGGGAAACTGAGAGAGACCTTAGTCCTTCAACTTTGGGGGAAAAAATTTACAAAGGATTTGAATTCTAAAATAGACTTCCAGTTATTTTATGGCACTGACAGTACTCCAGTGTTTTAGGGCTGCACTTGGCTCTTTTAATTCTCCCTTTGATTCTTTAGAATATCTGTAGTTTGGGGTGTTCAGAGCGTCATGCTTGATTCTAAGATGTAGGCTGTATAGAGCATCACCTCATTGAATGACTTGGTTAATGGTGAGCAATTACAAATGCGGTCCCAGAATTTGAGTCTAAATCGAACAGATTGAAAGTATTATCATAGAGTATTCTTTTCTCCAATTTTTTCTTTAGATTTCAGTAACCTCTTTTATTATTATTAAGACTTTATTTTTAAAATGGTTTTCAGTTCATAGCAAAATTGAGGGGAAGGTGTGAGATTTCCCATTTAACTCCTGCCCCTTTACATGCATAGCCTGCCTCCCCCATTGTCAACATCTCCGCCAGAGTGGTACTTTTGTCACATTTGATGAACTACACTGACCACTGTAATAATCTGATATGGTAATACATTGAATTTTAGAAGTTAAAAATCAAGTGTATATTTTTAATTTCAGACTTTATATGAGCAGTATAGTGGTGGTGAAAGTCATGATTCCTCTTCATCATCCAAGACTTCGGGGAAAAATTGGGAAAGAAAATGATTTGCAGCTACTCCTAAGCTGTCAGATATCACCTGTAAAATATATTGGACAATACTCTTGGTTCTTTGTGGAAATCTGCTCTTGAAGAGAGCTTCACTCTGAAATGTCATTGACAGAAAAATTCAGTGGATTATCCTCAAAAGAAAACTGTAAAAACCTACTAATGACACTGTATGTATTAAAATGTAGACTTGTTTCCCCTCTTGTGCTTCCCTGTAAATTAATCTATTTGATATCATTTTCACACTTGGAGCAGTGGGTAGAAAATGGAAATATATTCTGAAAAACTATGTAAATAGGCTTTGTATAGTATAAAATGACACTAACTTGTCAAAATAATAGAATTGTTTTCTTCAAGCAAATATACTGTTGTTGATGAGACAAGAAAATAAAATGGATTAAGGGGAAATGGATAAAAATGGATTAAGGGGAAACTGAGAGAGACCTTAGTCCTTCAACTTTGGGGGAAAAAATTTACAAAGGATTTGAATTCTAAAATAGACTTCCAGTTATTTTATGGCACTGACAGTACTCCAGTGTTTTAGGGCTGCACTTGGCTCTTTTAATTCTCCCTTTGATTCTTTAGAATATCTGTAGTTTGGGGTGTTCAGAGCGTCATGCTTGATTCTAAGATGTAGGCTGTATAGAGCATCACCTCATTGAATGACTTGGTTAATGGTGAGCAATTACAAATGCGGTCCCAGAATTTGAGTCTAAATCGAACAGATTGAAAGTATTATCATAGAGTATTCTTTTCTCCAATTTTTTCTTTAGATTTCAGTAACCTCTTTTATTATTATTAAGACTTTATTTTTAAAATGGTTTTCAGTTCATAGCAAAATTGAGGGGAAGGTGTGGAGATTTCCCATTTAACTCCTGCCCCTTTACATGCATAGCCTGCCTCCCCCATTGTCAACATCTCCGCCAGAGTGGTACTTTTGTCACATTTGATGAACTACACTGACCACTGTAATAATCACCCAAAGTCCATAGTGTATATTAGGGTTCACTCTTGGTGCTACACGTTCTAGGAATTCGGACAAATATATCGTAACATGTATCCATCTTTATGCTATTTTCAGAGTGTTTTCACTGCCTGAAAAATTCTCTGCACTATACCTGTTAATCTCTCTCCTACTTCTAACCCCTGGCAACCACTGCTTTTTTCACTGTCTCCATAATTTTGCCCTTTCTAGAATGTCATTTAGATGGAATTGTATTCACATAATAGCATCCACCTTCCTGTCTTTTCAAAATTTGAGAGTTCATTTCTTTTTAGTGCTTAAGAGTATTCCATAGTCTTTATATACCACAACTGTGCTTGTCTTTCTATATCCATTTATCTACTATAGGTCATCCTGATTGCTTCCAAATTTTGGCATTATGAATAAAACTGCTATATACATCTCTGTGTAGGTTTTTGTGTGATATTTGGCTTCAAAGAGCATGATTGATGGATTATACGGTGCAAGTAGGTTTAATTTGTGAGAAACAGCCAAACTGTCTTTCCTAGTGACTGTATCATTTTGCATTCTCAACAGAGAATGAGAATTCCTGTTGCTCTACATCTTTACCAGCAATTATTGCTGTCTGTGTTCCAGATTTTGGCTACTCTTGTAAATTTGTTGTGATACCTCATTGTTCTCTCCATTTGCATTTCCCTGTTGACATATATTGTGTGGAACATCTTCATATACTTGCCATCTGATAGCTTCTTTAGAGAGATCTTTTCTCCTTTTTCAAAGTTCTGTTAATTATATTTAATTATATTTATTGGGGGGTCTATTTCTGGGCTATCCATTCAGTTTCAATAATCAATTTAGTTTTTCCTTCACCAAGGCACACTGTCTTGATTCCTGTCACTTTGTAGTAAGTCTTGAAGTCAAATAGTGTTAGTGTTAGTCTTCCAACTTTCTTCTTCTTCAGTATTATGTTGGCTGTTCTGTTTTTTTTTTTTTTTTTTTTTTTGCAATTCATGTCAACTTTAGAATCTGTTTGCCAATATCTGTAAGGAAACTTGCTAGAATTTTGATTCAGATTGCATTGAATCTGTAGATTAAATTGGGAAGAACTGACATCTTGACAATATTGAGTCTTCCTATTCCAAGAACATGGAATATTTCTCCATTTATTTAGGTCTTCCTTGATTTAATTCTTCAGAGTTTTAACTCCCATCACTTAAACTCACTGTGAATAATCACCCAAAGTCCATAGTGTATATTAGGGTTCACTTGGTGCTACACGTTCTAGGAATTCGGACAAATATATCGTAACATGTATCCATCTTTATGCTATTTTCAGAGTGTTTTCACTGCCTGAAAAATTCTCTGCACTATACCTGTTAATCTCTCTCCTACTTCTAACCCCTGGCAACCACTGCTTTTTTCACTGTCTCCATAATTTTGCCCTTTCTAGAATGTCATTTAGATGGAATTGTATTCACATAATAGCATCCACCTTCCTGTCTTTTCAAAATTTGAGAGTTCATTTCTTTTTAGTGCTTAAGAGTATTCCATAGTCTTTATATACCACAACTGTGCTTGTCTTTCTATATCCATTTATCTACTATAGGTCATCCTGATTGCTTCCAAATTTTGGCATTATGAATAAAACTGCTATATACATCTCTGTGTAGGTTTTTGTGTGATATTTGGCTTCAAAGAGCATGATTGATGGATTATACGGTGCAAGTAGGTTTAATTTGTGAGAAACAGCCAAACTGTCTTTCCTAGTGACTGTATCATTTTGCATTCTCAACAGAGAATGAGAATTCCTGTTGCTCTACATCTTTACCAGCAATTATTGCTGTCTGTGTTCCAGATTTTGGCTACTCTTGTAAATTTGTTGTGATACCTCATTGTTCTCTCCATTTGCATTTCCCTGTTGACATATATTGTGTGGAACATCTTCATATACTTGCCATCTGATAGCTTCTTTAGAGAGATCTTTTCTCCTTTTTCAAAGTTCTGTTAATTATATTTAATTATATTTATTGGGGGGTCTATTTCTGGGCTATCCATTCAGTTTCAATAATCAATTTAGTTTTTCCTTCACCAAGGCACACTGTCTTGATTCCTGTCACTTTGTAGTAAGTCTTGAAGTCAAATAGTGTTAGTGTTAGTCTTCCAACTTTCTTCTTCTTCAGTATTATGTTGGCTGTTCTGTTTTTTTTTTTTTTTTTGCAATTCATGTCAACTTTAGAATCTGTTTGCCAATATCTGTAAGGAAACTTGCTAGAATTTTGATTCAGATTGCATTGAATCTGTAGATTAAATTGGGAAGAACTGACATCTTGACAATATTGAGTCTTCCTATTCCAAGAACATGGAATATTTCTCCATTTATTTAGGTCTTCCTTGATTTAATTCTTCAGAGTTTTTCAGTTTTCCTCATATAGACCTTGTGCATACATTGTTAGATTTATACGTAAGCATTTCATTTTGGGTGGGAGGTGGCTAATGTAAATGGTTGAAGAAGGAAATGGTAACCCACTCCAGTATTCTTGCCTGGGAAGTCCGTGGACAGAGGAGCCTGGCGGGCTACAGTGCATGGCGTCTCAAGAATCGGACACAGCTAAGAGTAAACCACCACCAATGTAAATGGTATTATGTTTTTAATTTCAAATTCCACTGGTTCTTTGCTGTTACATGAGAAAGTGATGGATGTTTATACATCAGCCTTATATCCTGCAGTGTTGCTCTTGTTCCAGGAGTGTTAGTGATTTTTTTTTTTTTTTGATTTTCTACAACCATGATAAAGTTTCTCACTATTAGATATGATATTTGCTCTGTGTTCTTTTAGTAGATATTCTTTATCAGATTGAAAAATGTGTTTCTAGTTTGCTGAAACTTTTTATCGTGAATAGGTCTTTGATTTTGTCAGATGCTTTTTCTGCATCTATGATAATAATGATTATGTGGTTTTTCTTTTTATAGCCTGTTGATGTGATGGATTACTGTATGGTTTTTAGTGTAGCTAACATTATCTTGGGCTCCTCTAGTTTCTCCTGTCCTGCTGACCCTATGCAGGATTGCACAGTGTCTTGTCTTCAAGCCCCTTACCCCCTACCCTAAGTTAACTGTAAAATTGTCCCAATGACCCCTCACCAGTGCACAGTGCAGCTGTGAATGCTTCTGCCCAATCCAATTCCTTCATATGATTAAGTTACCCTATAATAAACTGATTCGTTGATTATATGGATCAACTTTTCTGTCTCAAGATATCTTTTCAGTTCAGGGGGCACTTTTCATTTGTTCTGTTTTCTATCAGTTACATTAACTGATTTTTGAATGTTAAACCAGCCTTGTGTATCTGGGATAAATCCCACATGATTGTGGTTTATCATTTTTTTATATATATTGTTGATTTGATTTGCTAGTATTTTGTTGAGGGTTTTTTGTATCTATATTCATGGGAGATGTTGATCTGTAGTTTTCATCTAATATCTTGGTTTTGGTATTAGGGTAATGCTGGCCTCGTAGCACGAGTTAGGAAATATTCCCTCTGCTTCTACCTTTGAAAATTATTGCACAGAATTGGCATAATTTCTTAAATGTATGACAGAATTGTCCAGTGAACCCAGTGCTTTCCATTTTGGAAGGTTATTAATTCTTGATCCAATTTGTTTAATAGGTATGTATCTGTTCTGCTTGCTTATTTCTTCTTGTGAGTTTTGGCAAGTTGTGTCTTTCGAGAAATTGGTCTTATTTAAATTATTGAATTTGTGAGCATAGAGTTGTTCCGGATCTTTATTATGCTTTTTAGTGTCCATAGGATCTGTAACAATGTCCCTTCTTTATTTTCTGATATTAGTAATTTGTGTCCTCTCTTCGCGTAGTCAGCCTGGCTAGAGGCCTGTTAATTTTTATTGATCTATTTTCAAAAAAATCAGCTGTTGGGTTTTTTTAAAAACATTTATTTATTTATTTTGGGCGGGGGGCAATTGGGTGGGGAGGGAGGGGGGCGGGCGTGCCACTTCTATTGGTCTTTCAATGATCTATTTTCATCCAGCTTTGTTCTTTGGCCCGTGTGGGCCTCCCATCGCTGCGGCCTCTGTTGTCACAGAGCACCGGCTCTGGGCACATCGGTCCAGCCGCTCCGTGGCACATGGGATCTTCCTAGGCCAGGGATCGAACCGACGCCTCTTGCACTGCAAGGCAGTGTCCTTACCCACTGGACCACCAAGGAAGCCCTCAGCTGTTGGTTTTGTTGATTTTCTCTGTTGATTTCCATTTTCCAATTTCATTGATTTCTGCTCTAATTTTTATGAATTTTTTTCCTTCTGTTTATACTTTGGATTTAATTTGCTTTTCTTTAGTTTTCTATAGTACAAATTTAAGTCATTGATTATAGATCTTGTATTTTATTTAATTTTGCTGTAAATTTTCTATGTGCTGCTTTTACTGCATCTCATAAATTTTGATAAATTGTATTTTCATTTTTGTTTATTTAAAATATTTTAAAATTTCTCTCTAGGGTGTGAATAGTGGGAGGCAGATATCATCATGGGCCACTTTTGAGATTCACTGTCAGCAAATATTAGCTCTTTTTATGATTTTTTTCCCCTATTTCATTCAGATTTTAAGAGAGTGTTGGCTTAAATTCCTTTTCCTTTGTTAAAAGTAACTTTATTATCTTCTTAAGCAATATACTAGTACCTCCTTAATTTGTTCGAGAAAAATCAGGTGTTTTATGAAAAAATAACTTTCTAAAATAGTGAAACCCTCTTTAACAAGGGACTAGCTATCATATTAGGATTACAGTGTTTATAACAACATTTTCTGATGGCTAAATTATGTCCATTTTTGCCCTGTATGTTTTTTGAGACTGTTTGATTAAATACATAAAAACTTGGAATTTTTTTATCTTCCTAATAAATATGACAGTTACCATTTCATAGGAATTTTCTTGATTTCTAAATATATATTTGTATTTTAAATTTGGCCTTTTCAGTGTTTCCTTTGGTTAATAGTTGCCTGGTATGTGTATACGTATATTCTTAAATTACAGTGTCCTGCTAGGAATATTCCTTATAAATAACATATCTGAATTTTATCTTGTATTCTTATTGTCAATTTCTTTCTTACCTGACAATTTTAGTCTATTAATCTTCATTGTGATTATGTTAAATGTGTTCCTTCCATCACATGCTTGTATTTCTATTTACTCTACTTGTTCTTTGCTTCCTTTGGTTTTTTTGTTTGCTTGTTTGTTTTGATCCCCCTTCCCCTCTTTTCCCCTAGTTTTGTGTTTGTTTTTCTATTCCATAATTTTCCCACTGATGGCTTAGAAGGTTTCGAATTTTATTTTACATTTTTTTTCTTTTTAGTGGTTAGTCTTAAATTTTGCCATGATTATTTAACTTAACAAAGATTCAAGTTAAACACATTACTCAACTTCCCTACCAAACAACTCAACTTTAATGTTTTATTTTAACTACTTCTGTGGTGTCATGGTGTAACAGTTTTATCCTATTATAATCCCATAGACTTATCATTTTATACAAACAATATTAGATTCACAGAAACATATGTCTAAATTCTATACTGATAGTCATTTTCTCTTTGCACATTTAAGTTGTTAATTTATCTACTCTTGATTTCCATTACTGCTATTAAAAGTCTTCTATCCAAACTTTATTATCTTCTTAAGCAATATACTAGTACCTACTTAATTTGTTCGAGAAAAATCAGGTGTTTTATGAAAAAATAACTTTCTAAAATAGTGAAACCCTCTTTAACAAGGGACTAGCTATCATATTAGGATTACAGTGTTTATAACAACATTTTCTGATGGCTAAATTATGTCCATTTTTGCCCTGTATGTTTTTGAGACTGTTTGATTAAATACAAAAAAACTTGGAATTTTTTTATCTTCCTAATAAATATGACAGTTACCATTTCATAGGAATTTTCTTGATTTCTAAATATATATTTGTATTTTAAATTTGGCCTTTTCAGTGTTTCCTTTGGTTAATAGTTGCCTGGTATGTGTATACGTATATTCTTAAATTACAGTGTCCTGCTAGGAATATTCCTTATAAATAACATATCTGAATTTTATCTTGTATTCTTATTGTCAATTTCTTTCTTACCTGACAATTTTAGTCTATTAATCTTCATTGTGATTATGTTAAATGTGTTCCTTCCATCACATGCTTGTATTTCTATTTACTCTACTTGTTCTTTGCTTCCTTTGGTTTTTTTGTTTGCTTGTTTGTTTTGATCCCCCTTCCCCTCTTTTCCCCTAGTTTTGTGTTTGTTTTTCTATTCCATAATTTTCCCACTGATGGCTTAGAAGGTTTCGAATTTTATTTTACATTTTTTTTCTTTTTAGTGGTTAGTCTTAAATTTTGCCATGATTATTTAACTTAACAAAGATTCAAGTTAAACACATTACTCAACTTCCCTACCAAACAACTCAACTTTAATGTTTTATTTTAACTACTTCTGTGGTGTCATGGTGTAACAGTTTTATCCTATTATAATCCCATAGACTTATCATTTTATACAAACAATATTAGATTCACAGAAACATATGTCTAAATTCTATACTGATAGTCATTTTCTCTTTGCACATTTAAGTTGTTAATTTATCTACTCTTGATTTCCATTACTGCTATTAAAAGTCTTCTATCCATCTAATTATCATTTCAATATAAATGATTTGCCTTTCTTTTATATTGAAGGGCAAATCACTTGTATTGAAATGACATATAGAATGAAAGACTTTTAAGATGTTTCTACCTTTTTCTCTAAAATACGGCTAGTCATTGCTTTTTAGAAGTTCTCTTGGGAACACATCATACTTTCCAAGTGTTTTTAATCACATACCTTCTTGATTCAAAAATTCTTAGCCATTATGTTTTCTTTTTTTTAATTATATTGAATGAGTAAGTTTATTTAGACATCTCCATGAAGTTATTTCATCCTGTCTAAGGGCATGGTACATTTTTTTCTTTTAATTTTGACTTCTTTTATTGGTTTTTTATTTATTCATTTTCATCCATCTTTATTCTGCAGTCTGTGTGGGCTCTCTCATTGCAGAGCACCGCTCTGGGCGCATGCATCCAGAGCGCTGGCTCATAATTGGACACACTGGTCCAGCCGTACCATGGTATGTGGGATCTCCCCAGGCCAGGGATTGAACCGGTGCCCCTTGCACTGCAAGGCAGACTCTTTACCCCCTGGACCACCAGGCAAGCCCGCTGTTATGTTTTTTAACTTTCATTTTTAAGAATTCCATCTGGTTATTTTTCAAATGTGCCTGTTTTTCCTTGACGGTTTCTTATTTCTTCCTCAAATGTGTGATTTCTTTACTCATTTTACATGCAACAATTTTACATTTCATACCTACAATTGCAATAACGTTTTTGCATTAAAATCTTTTTGTTTTCTAACTCTGCTCATGGGTTGTTTTTTTTTTTTTTTTTTTTACTGAGTTGGAGAACTCTAAGACCACTCCTATTAAATAGTAATGATGGCAGCCCTCCTGAAACCTAAGTTCCCAGGCTCCAGCCAAGGACCAGCCTTAAAAACCTTTGGAAGGACAGCTGTCTCGGGCTTGCTATGTAAGTGTACTCTTCTGTACACTTGTGAGTTCTTAATCGTCAGAAATCCTGAAGGAAGCTGGTGTTTGCTGTTAACTTAAACCAGTATTAGTGTCCATCAGGGTGGGTTATTGTCATGGTAACAAGCAACCCTAAAAGTTATCAGTAGCTTGAAACAATAAAATTTTCTATTTCTTGCCTATGACTATGGAGGACATAGGCTGCTCTGGGCTGTCCTTACCTTCTTGGACCCAGGCTTTCAGGTTACCATGGCACAGAAAGGCAAAGTGTGGTAAATTATACGCTGTCTCTTAAAATTACCCCTTGAGGGCTTCCCTGGTGGTCCAGTGGGTGGAAAGTCCTCCTTGCAGTGCAAGGGACACTGGTTCGTTCCCTGACCCGGGAAGATCCCACATGCCGTGGAGCAGCTGGATCAGTGTGTCCATTTGCTAGCCAGAGCTTTGCAGCGCATGCGCCCAGAGCCAGTGCTCTACAATGAGAGAGGCCACTGCAGTGGGAGGCCCACAAAGGCCAAAGAATAAAGATGGATGAAAATAAATAAGGAAACAAAAAAAGAGGCCAAAAATTTTTTTTTAAATTAGCCCTTAAAAGTAACATCCTTTACTTGAATATACAATCCATTAGCTAAAGAAGTTACATGACTTAATGTTATAACTTCAAAAATAAAAAAGAGCTAAAAATGTATGACGAAAACCACTAATTTAACAGAAGTTATAGCAATACCCTTTCTTATTTTGATTTAATCAGGAGTTCCTACTCTGTAGTTCAGGACTTCCCAGGACTACTGGGCATGGAGTAACACGAAGAATAGAAATATTCTTTTTTTTTTTTGTCTCTGCTGAGTCTTCCTTGCTGTGCAGGCTTGTCTCTAGTTGTGGCAAGTGGAGACTGCTCTCTAGTTGTGGTGCTCAGGCTTCTCATTGTGTTGGCTTTTGGGGCGCATGGGCCCTGTGCTCCACATGCTTGGCTGGCTGAGAGGGCCCCTGGAGTGGTGAGGGCAGGAGGTACTGAGGATGCCATTCACCCCAAAAGTTTGGAAACTCGTAGCTTAGTGAGTCAGGGTTCACAGCCCCCAGGTAGGTGTGGAGTAGCAGTAACACCAGTCGTGGTTCTGGTCCTGGGCAAGAATTTCTGGTTTGGGTGTGAATCTGCATCAGTGACTGACTTGAAACTATGCTGTAGGGCTCAGCCAGGGACCTGCTTGCTAAGTGGGTCAGGTCAGGTTGAAAGACTATTGATTGCTAACTTCCTAAACCTATCTGGTCACTGCTGAGAGCACTTTCCTTGCGTTTTTGAAGATCTCTGTTCTGTTTTGTCTTCACCAGCTTGTCCTTCATGCTTAACCTTCTATGACTGGAGGCAATACAGAACAAGGCAGGAAGGGTTCAACTCTAGCAACAACTCCTTATGATGAAGACTGATTTTTTTCTCTTTTTTTCTTGACAAATACTGATTTTTTAATCTTCTGATAATTGACGTAACTACACCCAACATTCTCCCCCCTTTTTTTTTTGGCTATACCATATGGACTGTGGGATCTTAGTTCCCTAACCAGGGATCAAACTCATGCCCCCTGCAGTGGAAACATAGACTTCTTTAACCACTGGACCACAAGGGAAGTCCCCACACTCTTTCTTTCTTTCTTTTTTTGCCATTTTGGTCCACAGATTTGAACTCGGAACAGTATTGTCTCCCTTTCCCCTGCTTTTCCCATACCTATCCCACCCACACACCAAATTCTTAAATGATTCCCTCCCATTCTTTCGTCTTTAAAACCACCTCCTTGTCCTGACACTTGTGTCCTCCAGTCCATCATGTATAATGGTGGTTTCCAAAGTGTGGTTCCTTGACGAGCAGCATCAGTATTTACCTGAAAATTGGGTTCTCCTCTTAGTGGGTGTTGAGCCAAGAGACACAGCCATGTCGGGAGAAGGAAGGATTTATTACTTGCAGCAAGTAAGGAGAACACCAGGGATCTTTTCCAAAGCAGTGTCTCCGCGAACAGCAAAACTGGGGAAGTTTTAAGCTCAGGGTACATGCATATTCATGAGGGGCTTGCCTAGAGGAGAATTCAGCACAGAATTGCGGCAAAGATGGGTGGAATCCAAGCTTTGTAGACTGAAGTCAGGAAGGTAACACCGTCATTCTTTCCTCCAACTGGGTAGGGGCTTTACTTCCTGCAGAGCTCAAAGTATCAGATTGTTCTGCATATCCCTTGGAAGAATCAGGGCTCTGTTTTAATACTGAACGTTTATTCTTTACCGTCCAACTGCATCAGTGACTGACTTGAAACTATGCTGTAGGGCTCAGCCAGGGACCTGCTTGCTAAGTGGGTCAGGTCAGGTTGAAAGACTATTGATTGCTAACTTCCTAAACCTATCTGGTCACTGCTGAGAGCACTTTCCTTGCGTTTTTGAAGATCTCTGTTCTGTTTTGTCTTCACCAGCTTGTCCTTCATGCTTAACCTTCTATGACTGGAGGCAATACAGAACAAGGCAGGAAGGGTTCAACTCTAGCAACAACTCCTTATGATGAAGACTGATTTTTTTCTCTTTTTTTCTTGACAAATACTGATTTTTTAATCTTCTGATAATTGACGTAACTACACCCAACATTCTCCCCCCTTTTTTTTTTGGCTATACCATATGGACTGTGGGATCTTAGTTCCCTAACCAGGGATCAAACTCATGCCCCCTGCAGTGGAAACATAGACTTCTTTAACCACTGGACCACAAGGGAAGTCCCCACACTCTTTCTTTCTTTCTTTTTTTGCCATTTTGGTCCACAGATTTGAACTCGGAACAGTATTGTCTCCCTTTCCCCTGCTTTTCCCATACCTATCCCACCCACACACCAAATTCTTAAATGATTCCCTCCCATTCTTTCGTCTTTAAAACCACCTCCTTGTCCTGACACTTGTGTCCTCCAGTCCATCATGTATAATGGTGGTTTCCAAAGTGTGGTTCCTTGACGAGCAGCATCAGTATTTACCTGAAAATTGGGTTCTCCTCTTAGTGGGTGTTGAGCCAAGAGACACAGCCATGTCGGGAGAAGGAAGGATTTATTACTTGCAGCAAGTAAGGAGAACACCAGGGATCTTTTCCAAAGCAGTGTCTCCGCGAACAGCAAAACTGGGGAAGTTTTAAGCTCAGGGTACATGCATATTCATGAGGGGCTTGCCTAGAGGAGAATTCAGCACAGAATTGCGGCAAAGATGGGTGGAATCCAAGCTTTGTAGACTGAAGTCAGGAAGGTAACACCGTCATTCTTTCCTCCAACTGGGTAGGGGCTTTACTTCCTGCAGAGCTCAAAGTATCAGATTGTTCTGCATATCCCTTGCGGAAGAATCAGGGCTCTGTTTTAATACTGAACTATAGTTTCATTTTTTTAAATTAATTTATTTTGAATTGGGGGATAATCAATTTAGACTATTGTACTGATTTCTGGCATACATCAAGGTGAATCAGTCACAGGTATAGGTATATCTCCTCCCTCTTGAACCTCCCTCCCACCCCCGTGAACTATTGTTTCTTGACTTGCTTTTCCTTTCTTCCTGCATTCTCTTCCTTTCCTTAAGATTATTAATTACCAAGGCCTGTTGAAGGGCAAGCAATGTGGCCAGGCTTAGATCAGAAAATGGCTTGGCCAAAAATAGCTTCTTTTATATCAAGAAAGCCACACCTAGTTTTCTTTCTCCATGGACCCCCTACCTGTTCAGAGTAACGCTTCAGAGCGTGTTAGAAATGCAATGGCTCCTCCCAGGCTTGCTGGACCTTAGAGGGTGGAGTTTAACTTTGAGTTTTGACAAGCCCTCCAAGTGAGAAGCCCTGAGCTGTGGATGAACATCACAACCAGATTCACCCACTGAAACCATCATTTCAAAAAGAAATAAATAAACAGCATTTCACCAGGTCCCTCTTCAGCTCAGGCATCTCAGAGGGGCTTCCAGGTCATCACAGGCGTGAGTCTGTGAAGTCTTCTGAGCTCCCAGGCAGCTCAGAGGGGCTCCAGGACTTCACAGTCCGAATGCATCTGCTCCCCTCCCGCAGCTCTTTCCCTCCCTGCTCTGACGCATGGACTGTTCCTGCTGTTCCCCGCCCCCATGCTCTCCATACTCACGCGTCCTCTTTGAGTCTTCAGCGGTGGAAGCCAAGTCTTTTCTTATCCTGCGCCCAGCCCAGAGCTCTTGCCTCCCTCTGAACTTCTGGTCTTGTTTGGTCTAATGCACGCATTTGCTTCTTGGTTATACCACCTTGTATTGACAGCCATCGCTTTCTGTATGTTTCTTCAGATAGATGGTAAGCTTCTTAAGGCTTTATATTAAAACTTCTTAGCATTCCACACACAAGACCTAGTTACTTCCTTGTCTTTCTATCAGTCTTTCCAAAACAGGCCTGATAATAGAACACCTGGTGCATTCGTGGAAAAAGGTAGATTCCTAAACACCCCCATAGACCTTTGGGCTCTTCAGGGGGAGGTCTTGAGGATACATAGTTTGAATTTGTACCCAGCACTTCCTCCTCCTCAAGCATGTGTGTGAGATAACCACTGTAAACATTGTTTTCAAATGCTGATTTTTTTTTTTAAAGACATTTATTTATTTATTTATGGCTGTGCTGAGCCCTCATTGCTATAGGTGGGCTTTTCTCTAGTTGCGGTGCTCGGATTTCTTGTTGTGGTGGCTTCCCTTGTTGTGGAGCACAGGCTCTAGGCCAGTGGGCTTCAGTAATTGTGATTCACAGGCTCTGGAGGACAGGCTGAGTAGGTATGACACACAGTTCTGCGGCATGTTGGATCTTCCCAGACCAGGGATCCAACTCATGTCCCGTGCATTGACAGGCTGAGCCACTGTGGATGGCTTTTTGATTAAAAGAAACAAACAGGAAGGAAGGAGCGTTTGTTAGGCACACCCTGTAAACACATGATAAATAATTGGTGAATGCTTAAGTCTGTAAAGGGAGCTGGGAAGACATCAAAGAAGGTGAATGCGGTCAGATACCAGAAGGTACCAGCAGGGGGAGAGAGGGGTGACAGGAAAACAGGGCAAGTGGACAGTTTGATTTAAATAATGCCCTCTTTCTCCTGAGAGGGGCATGTCATGTTAATGCCAGTGGGTGACTAGGAATTCAAGTAGTATAAGGTGGGCACGTGAGTAGGAATCAGGGGAGAAGATGAAGAATAAAAACCCGTACCTCATTTTGTGAGTTGAGTGATTTTGGCACTCTGGAGCCAAGAAACTGTTTCCTTCCTGAGTTGTAATTGTAGAAACGCCTAAAAGAACAGTCTTCTTAGAATGTGTCGCTCAGTACATGAAAACACTGAGTTCTGAAAATTAACAGCTTGCCCAATATACACTGTTGTTTCTTTGCAGAATGGAAACTAGAAATCAGATCTTCTGACTGGCTTTATATTAAAACTTCTTAGCATTCCACACACAAGACCTAGTTACTTCCTTGTCTTTCTATCAGTCTTTCCAAAACAGGCCTGATAATAGAACACCTGGTGCATTCGTGGAAAAAGGTAGATTCCTAAACACCCCATAGACCTTTGGGCTCTTCAGGGGGAGGGCTTGAGGATACATAGTTTGAGTTTGTACCCAGCACTTCCTCCTCCTCAAGCATGTGTGTGAGATAACCACTGTAAACATTGTTTTCAAATGCTGATTTTTTTTAAAGACATTTATTTATTTATTTATGGCTGTGCTGAGCCCTCATTGCTATAGGTGGGCTTTTCTCTAGTTGCGGTGCTCGGATTTCTTGTTGTGGTGGCTTCCCTTGTTGTGGAGCACAGGCTCTAGGCCAGTGGGCTTCAGTAATTGTGATTCACAGGCTCTGGAGGACAGGCTGAGTAGGTATGACACACAGTTCTGCGGCATGTTGGATCTTCCCAGACCAGGGATCCAACTCATGTCCCGCATTGACAGGCTGAGCCACTGTGGATGGCTTTTTGATTAAAAGAAACAAACAGGAAGGAAGGAGCGTTTGTTAGGCACACCCTGTAAACACATGATAAATAATTGGTGAATGCTTAAGTCTGTAAAGGGAGCTGGGAAGACATCAAAGAAGGTGAATGCGGTCAGATACCAGAAGGTACCAGCAGGGGGAGAGAGGGGTGACAGGAAAACAGGGCAAGTGGACAGTTTGATTTAAATAATGCCCTCTTTCTCCTGAGAGGGGCATGTCATGTTAATGCCAGTGGGTGACTAGGAATTCAAGTAGTATAAGGTGGGCACGTGAGTAGGAATCAGGGGAGAAGATGAAGAATAAAAACCCGTACCTCATTTTGTGAGTTGAGTGATTTTGGCACTCTGGAGCCAAGAAACTGTTTCCTTCCTGAGTTGTAATTGTAGAAACGCCTAAAAGAACAGTCTTCTTAGAATGTGTCGCTCAGTACATGAAAACACTGAGTTCTGAAAATTAACAGCTTGCCCAATATACACTGTTGTTTCTTTGCAGAATGGAAACTAGAAATCAGATCTTCTGACTGGCTTTTATTTTTATTTTAAATTATGATGGCCTTAAAAAAAAAAAAAAGCTATGTTAATTTTTAAGTCTGTATCTTATAAATCATTATTTAGGTGATAATAATTGATACCTAACTTGATCCCAGATTTTCAGAAGTGAGACCTAATTCTAAAAAAGGTTTAATAACTGAGATGAACTAAAATTATGAGTTAAAAGCAACTGTCAGACTGACTGGCATAGTCCTGGCCTTTAATGCCTATCTCTTCTTATCTTTGAATTATTATTCAGATCCTTATCTGAGAGTTTCTCCATATTCTTTGTTTGCATAATTAAGGGAATTGTCTTTTGAGTTATTCTGATCTGAATTTGAACCCTGGTTCTGTCATTCTCTGTGTAATGTTTTCATAATTGCTTAATCTCTCCAAAGCTTATTTATCTATATACAAATTGAAACTGATAATACCTTGTAAGTTTGTCAAGAGAACCCACTGGTCATAGCAAACACCCTTTCCCGACACAAGAGATGACTGTACACATAAACATCACCAGGTGGTCAATACCGAAATCAAATTGATTGTATTCTTTGCAGACGAAGATGAAGAAGTTCTATACAGTCAGCAAAAGCAAGACCTGGAACTAACCATGGCTCAGATCATGAAATCTTTATTGCAAAATTCAGGCTTAAATTGAAGAACGTAGGGAAAACCATTAGGCCATTCAGGTATGACCTAAATCAGATTCCTTGTGGTCATACAGTGGAAGTAACAAATGGATTCAGGGATTAGGGATCTGAATAAATTGACAGGGGGAAGTGGCCAAAACCATCCTGAACTGTGAACATTGGTCAGTAGTAGGGCACGTGAGTAGGAATCAGGGGAGAAGATGAAGAATAAAAACCCGTACCTCATTTTGTGAGTTGAGTGATTTTGGCACTCTGGAGCCAAGAAACTGTTTCCTTCCTGAGTTGTAATTGTAGAAACGCCTAAAAGAACAGTCTTCTTAGAATGTGTCGCTCAGTACATGAAAACACTGAGTTCTGAAAATTAACAGCTTGCCCAATATACACTGTTGTTTCTTTGCAGAATGGAAACTAGAAATCAGATCTTCTGACTGGCTTTTATTTTTATTTTAAATTATGATGGCCTTAAAAAAAAAAAAAAGCTATGTTAATTTTTAAGTCTGTATCTTATAAATCATTATTTAGGTGATAATAATTGATACCTAACTTGATCCCAGATTTTCAGAAGTGAGACCTAATTCTAAAAAAGGTTTAATAACTGAGATGAACTAAAATTATGAGTTAAAAGCAACTGTCAGACTGACTGGCATAGTCCTGGCCTTTAATGCCTATCTCTTCTTATCTTTGAATTATTATTCAGATCCTTATCTGAGAGTTTCTCCATATTCTTTGTTTGCATAATTAAGGGAATTGTCTTTTGAGTTATTCTGATCTGAATTTGAACCCTGGTTCTGTCATTCTCTGTGTAATGTTTTCATAATTGCTTAATCTCTCCAAAGCTTATTTATCTATATACAAATTGAAACTGATAATACCTTGTAAGTTTGTCAAGAGAACCCACTGGTCATAGCAAACACCCTTTCCCGACACAAGAGATGACTGTACACATAAACATCACCAGGTGGTCAATACCGAAATCAAATTGATTGTATTCTTTGCAGACGAAGATGAAGAAGTTCTATACAGTCAGCAAAAGCAAGACCTGGAACTAACCGTGGCTCAGATCATGAAATCTTTATTGCAAAATTCAGGCTTAAATTGAAGAACGTAGGGAAAACCATTAGGCCATTCAGGTATGACCTAAATCAGATTCCTTGTGGTCATACAGTGGAAGTAACAAATGGATTCAGGGGATTAGATCTGATAGACAGAATGCCTGAACTGTGAACAGGTTGGTAACATTGTACAGGAGGCAGTGGCCAAAACCATCCCAAAGAAAAAGAAATGCAAGAAGGCAAAGTGGTTATCTGAGGAGGACTTACAAATAGTTGAGGGAAAAAGAGAAGTGAAAGACAAAAGAGAAATGGAAAGAGACATCGGAATGCAGAGTTCCAAAGAACTCTCAAAGAGAGATAAAGCTTTTTTTTAAATGACAATGCAAAGAAATAGAGGAAAACAATAGAATGGAGAAGACTAGAGATCTTTTCAAGAAAATTAGAGATACCAAGGGAACATTTCATGGAAAGATGGGTATCTTAAAGGATGGAAAATGGCAAGAACCTAACAGAAGCAGAAGAGAGTAGGAAGAGGTGGCAAGGATACACAAAAGAATTGTACCAAAAAAGATCTTAATGGCCTGGATAACCACAATGGTGTGGTCACTTACCTAGAGCCAGGTATCCTGGAGTGTGAAGTCAAGTGGGCCTTAGGAAGCGTTACTGCTAACAAAGCTAGTGGAGGTAATAGAATATCAGCTGAGCTGAGCTATTGAAAATCCTAAAAGATGATGTTGTTAAAGTGCTGCGTTCAATGTGCCAGAAGATTTGGAATATTCATCAGTGACCACAGAACTGGAAAAGGTCAGTTTTCATTCTAATCCCAAAGGTAATGCCAAAGAATGTTCAAACTACCATACAATTGTGCTCTTTTCATATGTTAGCAAGGTAATGCTCAAATTTCTTCAAGCTAGGCTTCAGCAGTATATCAGTCAAGAACTTTCAGATGTACAAGCTGGTTTTAGGAAAAGTAGAGGAACCAGAGCTCAAATTGCCTGCATTTGTTGGATCATAGATAAAGCAAGAGAATTCCAGAAAAATCTTCTGCTTCATTGACTACACTGAAGCCTTTGACTGTAGATCACAACAAACTGGGAAATTCCTAAGGAAATGAGAATACACGACCGCTTTACTGGTCTCCCGAGAAACCTCTATGTGGGTCAAGAAGCAAGAGTTAGAACCAGACATGGAACAATGGACTGTTTCAAAATTGGAAAAGGAGTATGCAAGAAGGCAAAGTGGTTATCTGAGGAGGACTTACAAATAGTTGAGGGAAAAAGAGAAGTGAAAGACAAAAGAGAAATGGAAAGAGACATCGAATGCAGAGTTCCAAAGAACTCTCAAAGAGAGATAAAGCTTTTTTTTAAATGACAATGCAAAGAAATAGAGGAAAACAATAGAATGGAGAAGACTAGAGATCTTTTCAAGAAAATTAGAGATACCAAGGGAACATTTCATGGAAAGATGGGTATCTTAAAGGATGGAAAATGGCAAGAACCTAACAGAAGCAGAAGAGAGTAGGAAGAGGTGGCAAGGATACACAAAAGAATTGTACCAAAAAAGATCTTAATGGCCTGGATAACCACAATGGTGTGGTCACTTACCTAGAGCCAGGTATCCTGGAGTGTGAAGTCAAGTGGGCCTTAGGAAGCGTTACTGCTAACAAAGCTAGTGGAGGTAATAGAATATCAGCTGAGCTGAGCTATTGAAAATCCTAAAAGATGATGTTGTTAAAGTGCTGCGTTCAATGTGCCAGAAGATTTGGAATATTCATCAGTGACCACAGAACTGGAAAAGGTCAGTTTTCATTCTAATCCCAAAGGTAATGCCAAAGAATGTTCAAACTACCATACAATTGTGCTCTTTTCATATGTTAGCAAGGTAATGCTCAAATTTCTTCAAGCTAGGCTTCAGCAGTATATCAGTCAAGAACTTTCAGATGTACAAGCTGGTTTTAGGAAAAGTAGAGGAACCAGAGCTCAAATTGCCTGCATTTGTTGGATCATAGATAAAGCAAGAGAATTCCAGAAAAAAATCTTCTGCTTCATTGACTACACTGAAGCCTTTGACTGTAGATCACAACAAACTGGGAAATTCCTAAGGAAATGAGAATACACGACCGCTTTACTGGTCTCCCGAGAAACCTCTATGTGGGTCAAGAAGCAAGAGTTAGAACCAGACATGGAACAATGGACTGTTTCAAAATTGGAAAAGGAGTATGCAAGACTGTATATTGTCACTCTGCTTATTTAACTTCTATGCAGAGTACATCATGCAAAATTGTGGGGCAGATGACTCATAAGCTGGAATCAAGATTTCTGGGAGAAATATCAATAACCCCAGATATGTAGATGATACCACTTTATTGGCAAAAAGTGAAGAGGAACTAAAAAACCTGATGAAATGAAAGAGGGGAGTGAAAAAGGCAACATTCAAAAAATTAAGATCATGGCATCCAGTCCCATCACTTCATGGCAAATAGAAGAGGGGGAAATGGGCACAGTGATAAATTTTATTTTCTTGGACTCCAAAATCACTGTGGACAGTGACTACAAGCATGATAGTAAAAGATGTTTGCTCCTTGGAAGGAAAGCTGTGGCAAATCTAGACAGTGTATTAAAAAGCAAAACCATACTTTGCCAACAAAGGTCTGAATAGTCAAAAGGTATAGTTTTTCCATTGGTCATGTATGAATGTGAGAGCTGGATCATAAGGTAGGTTGAGCATGGAAGAACTGATGCTTTCAGATTGTGCTGGGCACACATCTTAAGTCTGGCAAATGAAAGACAAAGGGAAGTCTGCCAGGGAGCTCTAGGAAGTATATCCTTGTGGTAAAAAATAAACTTGTGGAAAGAAGTAGTACCTATTCTTCTGGATGTAGCCATGACTGCATTTATCATAAACTGTAGTATCTCCCCTACAATTGTGAGGGGGATTAGAAGTAGCAGCGCAGACCAGAAGGGTGGAGATAAAACATGGATCTTTAGGGATGTTCTGGAGCATCCAGTTAACCCTGAAACCATCTCAATTCGGAGTTCCTCTTTTATGGGATAATAACTTGTCCTTAACGATTAAGCCAAGTAGGGGACTTCCCTAGTAGTCTGATGGCTAACACTCCATGCTCCCATTGCAGGGGGTCTCGGTTTAATCCCTGGTCCGGAAACCATGCCACAACTAGTTCACACGGCCACAACTAAAGATCTTGTGTGCTACAACTAAGATCTGGCACAGCCAAATAAGTAAATAAATATTTTTTAAAATAAAAATATTAAGCCAAGTTTTATGTTGCCTGTTCTTTGTAGTTGGAAGCATCCTAAATATTACACATACCCGTGTTCTGCTTAGACTCAGACATCTTCCCTAGGCCTCATCGCTTCTGCCTTGTCTACCCAGCCCGGAATAACAAACCTCTCTTTGAACTCTATCCACTGAGTGTGGCCTCTCCATCTTTATCTCTTCCTGTAAAGAAAGACCCTACGATACCTTTTTGGTGTTTCCAGTGTTCAACACACCCCATGAAAAACACAGACACTGTCTTGCCAGTGGTACTTAGGGTGGAAAGGGAATAATTCTGGCCTTTACAGTCTGTATGTTGGTCGGCACTCATTTACATGATCTGCAGTATGTTTTAACATACAGAGTGTAGATTTAGAGGCTGATCCACTCGAGTCCCAGCTTTGTCACTTGCTAACTGCAGGTTCTCCATGGCACTTCCTTAACCTCTCTAAATTCCTTTGTCGATCTGCAGTATGTTTTAACATACATGGCCAACAAAGGTCTGAATAGTCAAAAGGTATAGTTTTTCCATTGGTCATGTATGAATGTGAGAGCTGGATCATAAGGTAGGTTGAGCATGGAAGAACTGATGCTTTCAGATTGTGCTGGGCACACATCTTAAGTCTGGCAAATGAAAGACAAAGGGAAGTCTGCCAGGGAGCTCTAGGAAGTATATCCTTGTGGTAAAAAATAAACTTGTGGAAAGAAGTAGTACCTATTCTTCTGGATGTAGCCATGACTGCATTTATCATAAACTGTAGTATCTCCCCTACAATTGTGAGGGGGATTAGAAGTAGCAGCGCAGACCAGAAGGGTGGAGATAAAACATGGATCTTTAGGGATGTTCTGGAGCATCCAGTTAACCCTGAAACCATCTCAATTCGGAGTTCCTCTTTTATGGGATAATAACTTGTCCTTAACGATTAAGCCAAGTAGGGGACTTCCCTAGTAGTCTGATGGCTAACACTCCATGCTCCCATTGCAGGGGGTCTCGGTTTAATCCCTGGTCCGGAAACCATGCCACAACTAGTTCACACGGCCACAACTAAAGATCTTGTGTGCTACAACTAAGATCTGGCACAGCCAAATAAGTAAATAAATATTTTTTAAAATAAAAATATTAAGCCAAGTTTTATGTTGCCTGTTCTTTGTAGTTGGAAGCATCCTAAATATTACACATACCCGTGTTCTGCTTAGACTCAGACATCTTCCCTAGGCCTCATCGCTTCTGCCTTGTCTACCCAGCCCGGAATAACAAACCTCTCTTTGAACTCTATCCACTGAGTGTGGCCTCTCCATCTTTATCTCTTCCTGTAAAGAAAGACCCTACGATACCTTTTTGGTGTTTCCAGTGTTCAACACACCCCATGAAAAACACAGACACTGTCTTGCCAGTGGTACTTAGGGTGGAAAGGGAATAATTCTGGCCTTTACAGTCTGTATGTTGGTCGGCACTCATTTACATGATCTGCAGTATGTTTTAACATACAGAGTGTAGATTTAGAGGCTGATCCACTCGAGTCCCAGCTTTGTCACTTGCTAACTGCAGGTTCTCCATGGCACTTCCTTAACCTCTCTAAATTCCTTTGTCGCCATATGTGCAATATGGTTAACAATAGTTTACAACATGATTTTGAGGATGATGTGGAGCAAGGAATATAAAATGCCCAGGACATGGGCTGCCCTGGTGATCCAGTGGGTGAAGAGTCCACCTTGCAGTGCAAGGAACACTGGTTCGATCCCTGGCTCAGGAAGATCCCACGTGCCACAGAGCGGCTGGACCGGTGTGTCCAATTACGAATCAGGACTCTGGAGCACATGCGCCCAGAGCCAGTGCTCTGCAACGAGAGAGGCCATTGCAATGGGAGGTCCATACAGGCCAAAGAATAAAGATTGACGAAAATGAATAAACAAGTAAACAATAAAAAAGGCCAAAATTAATGCCCAGGACATAATGCACACTTGATGACCTCGTGTACAATAGCTGTCTCTGCGTGTCTAGAGACACCTTTTCCTGCATTTGTGGTTGCTGAAGAAGAGAACTCACGCAAGGAGGACAGCCAGCAGTGGGCACTGAAAGAAGTGAAGAACTGAACAGTTCACTCGTGTATGTCATTTCACTAATAATCTCAATATACAAAGGAGGAAACAGGCCCACAACTGTTCTAAGACTTACCCATGGTCTTACTGCTCTTGGGTGCATTTTAGTTTATTTTTTGTCTTCTTAGCTGCCCGTGAGCTTTGTCTAGTCACTGTAAGCAGTGGCCACTTTCCAGGTTCAGTGCTCGTTTCTCTTTGGGGTGACTTCTCTTGTTGCAGAGCATGGCCTCTGGTGGGGCACGGGCTTCAGAAGCTGTGGTGCGGGAGCCTAGTTGCCCCAAGGACATGGAATCTTCCTCCTTCAGAGACTGAACACCTGTCCCTGTGCTGGCAGGCTGATTCTTAACCACTGGACCACCAGGGAATGCTCTTAGGTGCATTTGAATCATATGCCCCAGATCATGTGATGTTGATGATCAAGTACCTTTATTCCTCAGCTTTGTCCCGTCTTCTTGCATTGAGACTTGGATCAGGTGACAAAGAAGAGAATATCAGTATGAAATACTTTCCCATATGCGCCCACTCGACCCCTTTGGTTGCAGGTTCTCCATGGCACTTCCTTAACCTCTCTAAATTCCTTTGTCGCCATATGTGCAATATGGTTAACAATAGTTTACAACATGATTTTGAGGATGATGTGGAGCAAGGAATATAAAATGCCCAGGACATGGGCTGCCCTGGTGATCCAGTGGGTGAAGAGTCCACCTTGCAGTGCAAGGAACACTGGTTCGATCCCTGGCTCAGGAAGATCCCACGTGCCACAGAGCGGCTGGACCGGTGTGTCCAATTACGAATCAGGACTCTGGAGCACATGCGCCCAGAGCCAGTGCTCTGCAACGAGAGAGGCCATTGCAATGGGAGGTCCATACAGGCCAAAGAATAAAGATTGACGAAAATGAATAAACAAGTAAACAATAAAAAAGGCCAAAATTAATGCCCAGGACATAATGCACACTTGATGACCTCGTGTACAATAGCTGTCTCTGCGTGTCTAGAGACACCTTTTCCTGCATTTGTGGTTGCTGAAGAAGAGAACTCACGCAAGGAGGACAGCCAGCAGTGGGCACTGAAAGAAGTGAAGAACTGAACAGTTCACTCGTGTATGTCATTTCACTAATAATCTCAATATACAAAGGAGGAAACAGGCCCACAACTGTTCTAAGACTTACCCATGGTCTTACTGCTCTTGGGTGCATTTTAGTTTATTTTTTGTCTTCTTAGCTGCCCGTGAGCTTTGTCTAGTCACTGTAAGCAGTGGCCACTTTCCAGGTTCAGTGCTCGTTTCTCTTTGGGGTGACTTCTCTTGTTGCAGAGCATGGCCTCTGGTGGGGCACGGGCTTCAGAAGCTGTGGTGCGGGAGCCTAGTTGCCCCAAGGACATGGAATCTTCCTCCTTCAGAGACTGAACACCTGTCCCTGTGCTGGCAGGCTGATTCTTAACCACTGGACCACCAGGGAATGCTCTTAGGTGCATTTGAATCATATGCCCCAGATCATGTGATGTTGATGATCAAGTACCTTTATTCCTCAGCTTTGTCCCGTCTTCTTGCATTGAGACTTGGATCAGGTGACAAAGAAGAGAATATCAGTATGAAATACTTTCAAGACCAGGCTATGTGGAATTGGGTAAGAGTATCTGCTAGGAAATCTACAAAAAGAATCGTTTCATCCTACCTGAGAGACACGATCTGAAAACTGGGAAAGCGACGCAGAAGAGCAAGCAAGAAAAGAAATCATCTCTTCTAATTTTGACACCGGGAGAGATGTTACAACTGAAACAATTTGATTAATCGTGTTTTCATCATCTAGAGATGCTTTTGCTCTCAAAACCACGTCTTCTGCTTGTTATTTGAAAGATCACAATAAGGGAGAGAGGAAGAGTAAGAAGCAAGGAAATTAAGAACATGGGACCCCTTGGCACCTTGGTCCCCATGCAGTTAACCTTCCATTAAATGCCAGCAGCCCACAGGACTCTGGATTTCCTCAAACTCTCACACTCCTGACATTTGCTCAGAGGAACACTCAGGCCTCTTACCATCCAGGGTGAAAAGGCTTTGTAGAGAAAGCAGTGCTTACATTCTGGTTGTGTTCTTTGCTGGTATATTTAGCATAACAGATGACCCTGGATGAGTGGTCTGGATATGTTTCCAAACTCAGAGGCTATGATATAAATATTCTGTCCCGAGGGCGGTCATTGCTAGGATGGAGAGGGAAAAGAAAGCCCAAGTAGGTCTGGGGTTCCCAGAGCAGAAGCAGAAGAGTCTTGGCAACGGAGGTAACTGGTTGCAAAGGAGAGACGCAGGCTGTTGCGTGAGCGAGTCAGTAAGCCTAGGATATGATGTAATGAGTCAGTATTTATACTTTAAGAAATCCATTTCAGAAATCAGTCATGGATCTTGCCAATCTTTCTCTTCTTCCCACTACACAACACCCCAGAAACATCAAAGGGGGAATGGATATTCCTACCATTCAATTATCCCATATCCCTTCCTATCTTGTAACAGAATAACACTTATATTGATTCTCTGTCTGATGTCTTCCTACTTCAAAATGTAATTTTTTTCATTTTAAATTTATTCATTTAAATTCTTTTATTTCTCTCACTTTTTTTTTTTCCTAACTCTCTATTTCTTGTCAAAAATAGTAGAGGCCACACACTTGAGATACTTTATTGTAATGACAATTTCTCATTTAAACTGTTAAAATTTTTAACGCTTCTGACACTGAACAAATATTCACAGAGAGGCATTCAAGGGTGTTTATGATCACACATTTATGGGCAAGGAATTGGAGGCAATTTGGGTATCTGTTTCAGGCTAAATGGAGAAATCAATTGGGGACATGCCAGCAGCAATACACTAGATATCCAAGGGCTACCATGCACAGATCACAAAAACAGTCCTGAGAAAGTGTGAAACAGAATAGGCACAAAAATATTTAATTAAATAAGTGCGCCCAGGGACTGCCCTGGTGGTACAGTAAGAGTCCATGGTCCCAACGCAAGGGGCCCAGGTTCAATCCCTGGTAGAGGAACTAGATCTTGCATGCCACAACTAAGACTCAATGCAGTCAAAAAATAAATATTTGTAAAGAAGAATAAAATCAGTGTACACATGCATGCTAAATTGCTTCAGTCATGTCTGACTCTTTGCAACCCCATGGACTGTAGCCCACCAAGTTCCTCTTTCCACTGGATTCTCCAGGCAAGAATACTGGAGTGGGTAGCCATTTCCTCCTCCAGAGGATCTTCCCAACCCCGGGGATTGATTCCTGCATCTCCTGTGTAACAGGTGAATTCTTTATCCCTGAGCCATCTGGGAAGCCCTGAGGTGCACACAGAACAATACATATTTTATAAATATATAAATAAAATTGTACATTTGAAAAATTAAAATAGGTGTGTATTAAGGAGACAGGCAATGGTAGTGGAGAAAGGAAAAAGAAATCACCTGATAAAAAGATTAGCAAACTGTATTTATATGTATTAGCAGTGAGCATGTGCACAAGAATAGTATAGGTTTAGACTAACTCAACTCTGCACTGGAGGGTCCAAGTAAATCTAGAAATACATAGGAAAAGGAGAGATTCTATAGTGGAAGAGTTGAGAGGTGGGTTTTTTTTTTTTTTTTTTTTGGCCACTTCTATTGGTCCTTCATCTATTTTCATCCATCTTTGTTCTTTGGCCTGTGTTAGCCTCCTATCGCAGCGGCCCCTGTCGCCATAGAGCACCGGCTCTCGGGCATGCACTTCAGAGGTCCAGCTCGGTAGTTGGACACATTGGTCCAGCCGCTCCATGGCACATGAGATCCTCCCAGGCCAGGGATCGAACCGGTGCCCCCTGCATTGCAAGGCGGTGTCCTTACCCACTGGACCACCAGGGAAGCCTGAGAGGTGTTTTTGAATGCTGTTTGTATAAAGGCAAACTTGATGTGTCCCAGGAATTGTATGATGTAAAACCAGGCAAATGCTAGAGTATGACTTAGCTAGTGAACTCATGTGACTCAACATGAGCACCCTGCTGGCAGGAATGACCGCTGAAAGCCATGGAATTGGCCTCATTGCCAATGGACCACAGAAATGTCAAAGGCCATTTTCTCAGCATTCTGTTAGAAACGAAAATACCTTACATTTGTATGACATTTCATATTGTTCGAGGCACTTTTGTGTTTAGAGTTTCATTTGATTCTTCTGAGAGAGGCTAAATGAGATACTATCATACATTTCATAGATGAGGACACTGATACACAGTGTGTCTTCAGGTACTATCCCAAGGCCACACAAGCTGGTAGAAGACCTGATCCAGAACCAAGATCTCCTGAGCAACTGTTGTGCTTCTGTTCTTTCTCCTGGTGAGAACACACAGCTTAATGATGTCTACATGCCCCTTTTGCTTTGGTTCCCAGGAAGCTCCTCCGAAAGAATTATCTGTTCTTTTATTGTGTGTGTAATATTTCTTTATTTCTCTGTGCTGGGTCTTAAGTGTAGCATGTGGGATCTTTAGTTGCAACCTGTAAACTTTAGTTGCAGCATGTGGGATCTAACCCGGGACTGAACCTGGCCTCCCTGCATTGGGAGTGTGATGTCTTAGTCACTTGTCAACCAGGGAAATCCATATGTGTTCTTTTTTTTTTTTTTTTTTTAAAGATTTATTTATTTATTTATTTTGGTGGGGGAGGGGTGGGGAGGGAGGTGAGCAGGCGGGCCACTTCTATTGGTCTTTCATTTGTCCATTTTCATCCATCTTTGTTCTTTGGCCCGTGTGGGCCTCCCATCGCGGTGGCCTCTGTTGTCGCAGAGCACCAGCTCTGGGCGCATGCGCTCCAGAGCTCCGACTCTGTCATTGGACACATTGGTCCAGCTGCTCCGCAGCACGTGGGATCTTCCCAGGCCAGGGCTTGAACCGGCACCCCTTGCACTGCAAGGCGGTGTCCTTACCCACTGGACCACCAAGGAAGCCCACCATATGTGTTCTTATCATCTGCACATTTATTCCTTTTTCCTTGGTCTTGAACTTGTTTTTTTTTCCCTAGTCATAATTCTTTATTCCTACTGAATTTTGCCCTTATTTTATTCTGTGACCACTATAGATTACATGAACTTATTTGTAGAAGAGGTAAGAAGTATAAGTAGATGCATAAAAGTAAAAGGTAGAGTCCACACCTTTACATAAAAGTAAGGTTCCAAAATGGGTACATAAAAAGCACATTTTCCTAGGAAGATCAAATAGCTAACTTTAATGAGGCTACATTAGAAAATCACATTTTGAAAATCATGCATTACGTAATGCTTGGATTATGTAGGATTTGATTAGCATTTTGAAAACTGTGACTAAGGAAAGGACACTTCCAACACTAAATTAAGACCATGACCTAGATTTTGAAACTTTACAGATCAGAATGCCCCTAGCTCAGGATTTCCTGTTGCTTCAGGGATAAGGAACAGTCCTCCATGTAGTCACTGATCTGGAGTTGTCCGGTTTCAGAGTCTCAGATTAGGATGCTGGGTATGCAACTCAGTTTTCCATTTATTTTTCGACTTTTGATGTGGACCATTTATATACTCTGTATTGAATTTATTATAATATTGCTCCTGTTTTATGTTTTGGTTTTGGGACTGCAAGGCATATGGGATCTTAGTTACTTGACCAGGGATCGAACCCATACTCCCAGCACTGGAAAGCGAGGTCTTAACCACTGGACTGCGAGGGAAGCCCCTTTCATTTATTATTTAGATTGCTATTCGATCACCTGACCTCAACCTACCTGTCTGCTTCATTTCCATCCCTTCCGTGCACATCCCATCTGGCACTACATTGCTATGGATTCATCACGCCCTTTGACAGTAATCACACTGGGTCCTCTGGTGGATCCCCTTTCAAGGCCCAGTTCATATCACCTCCCTTGGGAAACTGGTGTGGGCTCCTCAGGGTCCCTCACTCAGACAGATACTCCTTGGGGGTTTCAGAACATTATTCATATGCCACCACTCCCAGGGGGGAAGCCCACTGCAAGGCGGTGTCCTTACCCACTGGACCACCAAGGAAGCCCACCATATGTGTTCTTATCATCTGCACATTTATTCCTTTTTCCTTGGTCTTGAACTTGTTTTTTTTTCCCTAGTCATAATTCTTTATTCCTACTGAATTTTGCCCTTATTTTATTCTGTGACCACTATAGATTACATGAACTTATTTGTAGAAGAGGTAAGAAGTATAAGTAGATGCATAAAAGTAAAAGGTAGAGTCCACACCTTTACATAAAAGTAAGGTTCCAAAATGGGTACATAAAAAGCACATTTTCCTAGGAAGATCAAATAGCTAACTTTAATGAGGCTACATTAGAAAATCACATTTTGAAAATCATGCATTACGTAATGCTTGGATTATGTAGGATTTGATTAGCATTTTGAAAACTGTGACTAAGGAAAGGACACTTCCAACACTAAATTAAGACCATGACCTAGATTTTGAAACTTTACAGATCAGAATGCCCCTAGCTCAGGATTTCCTGTTGCTTCAGGGATAAGGAACAGTCCTCCATGTAGTCACTGATCTGGAGTTGTCCGGTTTCAGAGTCTCAGATTAGGATGCTGGGTATGCAACTCAGTTTTCCATTTATTTTTCGACTTTTGATGTGGACCATTTATATACTCTGTATTGAATTTATTATAATATTGCTCCTGTTTTATGTTTTGGTTTTGGGACTGCAAGGCATATGGGATCTTAGTTACTTGACCAGGGATCGAACCCATACTCCCAGCACTGGAAAGCGAGGTCTTAACCACTGGACTGCGAGGGAAGCCCCTTTCATTTATTATTTAGATTGCTATTCGATCACCTGACCTCAACCTACCTGTCTGCTTCATTTCCATCCCTTCCGTGCACATCCCATCTGGCACTACATTGCTATGGATTCATCACGCCCTTTGACAGTAATCACACTGGGTCCTCTGGTGGATCCCCTTTCAAGGCCCAGTTCATATCACCTCCCTTGGGAAACTGGTGTGGGCTCCTCAGGGGTCCCCTCACTCAGACAGATACTCCTTGGGGGTTTCAGAACATTATTCATATGCCACCATAGTTAGTAGCTAATTCATTTCTTTGTCTCTCCTGCAAGATTCTGAACTCCTTAAGTGA